>OW799236.1:17971973-20371973 GCA_941918925.1 Phyto melanocephala | reverse complement strand
GTCCTATATGAAGGTATAGGTCGGCTTACGGATACTAAACCATTTAAGAATGATACTGTTCAAAACGTTACAGTCAGTAATGATCGCTATAGAGCCATTATTATTGAACTTTTCGTTCATCAATTGAACAACGCTGATGTGCATAAACTGTGGTTTCAATAAGACGGCGCAACATGTCATACAGCTTGTGGCACAATTGATTCATTAAAGGAAACATGTGGTAACCGCATAGTTTTACGTTTCGAATAAAGATCTGCGATTGACCACAGCTAGGCTATTTTCTGTGGCAATATGGAAAAAGTGATCGAAATTTGTATCTCCAGTTTAGACTACGTCCGAGTCAAACGTGGAGGTCATATGCTAGAAGTAATAGTTAAATTCTTATGCCACTAGATTATCTTTCAAATAAAGTAAAGTTTATGTCAATTTAAAAAAATTTTAAATTTGTTCTATTCCATTTAAAAAATTCCAGACCTCTATAAAAGGCACCTTAAAGTTCAGATATATTTAAGTTGCAGTTTAATTCAAAAGGGTTATGTCACCAATGGGCCACTATTCAAAGCGGTTGTCTGTTAGGGCAAGGGTCAGCAGAGACAAAAGAACAAGGGGTATATCTAATGACCACCTTTGGAGTAAATACAGGACCGGGAAGGCCGGTAAGGTCTGGAATAAGTAGTTGGAATCGCAACACTACGGATTATTTAGTTCGTGTGCGAATAAAGCAGAGATAGTAACGGTATAGTTTTAATAAAATAATAATTAATTTAATTTATACAAAAATTCCCTGAAGAAACTTCCGCGAAATATTGAATTGAATAAAATAATTTTTTTTATATAAAAAACTGACCTCAAGCTTGAGAATTAGAACAACTTGGTTATTTTCTTCTTCGCATAAGAGTGTCGAAGGAATTGAGATGTAGAGCATGCGAGGAAGAGGGCGAGACCTCGGAACACAACCTTTGTCACTGTCCTGCGTTTTGGGGGTATAAGTCGCTAACATTTTGGCATAAATACTATTCCGAACTTGGAATACTTAAGGAACTCGAACTGGAGATCCATAAGGAATTACATTGAGGGAACTGGTTTCCTAGACTAGTCGATTTTTATGGAGAAAATAGGATTATAGTTTTTATTAGGGAAATTTAGTTTCCCCATTGAGTGCATAATTAGGAATACGTGTATACCTATTTTGGTTTAGGCTTTTTAGTACCCCCTTTTTTCAACCTAACCTAATCTATCTTCTTTTTTCCTTAACGGACGCATAATGCACTCCAGGGGTCTGCAAGTGTAGCTACGGAAAGTGTTTCATTAATCTCAGTTTTAGTTCAGCTGTACTTCGGTTCTAGTTAAATTTTAGTTCAATCACAGTTTGGTTCTTATTCTACTTAGTTCTAGTTAAATTTGAGTTGGCTTTAGTTAAGTTCTAGTTTAGCTCCTGTAAAACTCTAGTTTACTTCTAGCCCAGTTCTAGTTTCGTGTTCATTCTTGTTCAGAGTGGTTTAGTTAAGTTTCGTTGTAGTTCAATTTAAGATCAGTACGAGTTCAGTTAAGTAAAGGTTCAGTTTTAGTTAAATTCTAGTTTAGTTTAGTGCTTGTTCTAGTTCAGTGACGGTGGGATTCACAAGTTTTAAATAATTCGACAATTTTAATATTTGTCGCAACTTATTATGCGATTCTCGATATTCAACAACTGTTAACATAAAGTGACATCTTTGTTAAAATAATGCCTAAACAAGTTCAACACTAACATCTCTTCCACAGGTAGTCGCTCCATAGCCGAGACTTAAACCAGTGGTTTTTGAGAAGGGTATAAAGTTTAATGTTTTGTTTTGTTCTGGACCATTCTAGCTAAGCTTAAGTTCAATTTAAGTTCAAGTTTAATTGTAGATAGTAAAAACAAAAATAATTTTTTTAAATTGTATTTTTCGACGCTTTTAAATCGTTACTTTAGATGTGTTGCTAACGTTATTCCAAATTACATTATTGCCACTGCTTAACTTAAGTCATATCAGTTAAGCTGTTTAAATTGGTACTTTAAACTTTTTCCTCTTTTTCAATCATGTATTTAGTTATAGAAAACATCATCATATTGTCAAAACAAATATCTTTTTTTTATGAACATATTTATAGTAAAAGTGTTGACATTAAATAACAAAACCGATAATATTTTAAACAGGGACACAAACATACGAGCCCCAACTCAGACATATACACAAACTATCCAGAAACCGAGAGACAAACTAAAGAACGACAGAAAACATCAAGCTAACAACCCACAGACAGACAGCCATTTGTAAAACTCATCTAGACATTGAAACAAAAATCTAGCAACCACAACATACAAGGATAAAAATGTACACACACACACATACATACATACATATGTACATGCATAAATAACCAAAAAACAAAGAACAAACTTACAATTCCCATTTCTCATAAGCTACTTAAAAGACACAAATTTAAGCACAGATAACAATCTGAGACACAATCGAAAGAGAAAAGGATAAAAAAAAGGACAAATATCATAAATACTCTACTTTCCTTTGTTCCGTTTAAAGCTGCTTTTCTAAGGGCTGCACGGAGGAGGGAGACGAGACAAAGGAACAATCATAAATTTTATTTAAATATTAAATTTTTGACACATTTATTTTATTGTCATTTATTGTTGAGCTGTTTTCTTTCCTTTTTGTCTTTTCTTGTTGTTGTACAAATCTTTGTCTTTTTTAGCTTTGTGCTCTTCGTTTCCTTAAGTAGTTTAATTTACAAGTGTTAATAATGTGATTTATTCAAGATTTCCTTTTGCAGTCTATAAAAATGTTAATAAAGTTAAATATTTAAAATTTATAGCAAGCGAATGTGTAAAGCAGGATGTATGCTTGAGTGTGTGTGTGTGTGTTGTATCTAAATATGACATTTGTTTGAGATAATGGTGCGTATGATTGTAATTAATTGTGGATAAATGTTTTATTATTTTAAAGATTTACACATTTTCCGAAAAGGGAATTTGTCGGTAATTTAAAAAAGATTTAAAAGGAAATAAAAATGATTTAGGAATTTTAAATAATGCTTTAGGGCAATTGAGGGAGCACTTGAAATATTACAGACACATTTTGTAAATGTAACGATGGAGAATTGTTTTCTGTTGGTTATTTAAATGATTTATATTTTAAACACAATTTTTTTACCTTCTGAGTTAGTTGAACAATTGGTGTACAATGTGAGTTTACAACCTGCTTTAGTCACTGGCCAAACATCGTACTAGGGTGGTCCATCCAAAACTCACGATATTTAATATAAATAAATCAAAAAGTTGTCAGAGAACGATTTTAATATTTTTATTTATGATAGAAGGATCTGTGACAATTAAATTGACAACTGCCGTGGCTTCGGTGGTATATTTCTATTTAATTTCATTCTATCATATTTTCAATGATACTGAACCCCAAGTATGGCTCAATGTCGTTAATGTGCCGAATTATCTCATCCTTTGGCTCTTAAATTGATCTTGGCTTATTAGCGTACACTTTTTTTATAAATATCCCCAAAGAAGGAAGTCCATCGGTATCAAATCATATGATCGTGGCGGCAAATAAACATCGCCAGCATAAGAGATAACACGGCAATTAAATTTCTCGTTCAAAAAAACCATTCTTTCGTTGGCTATGTGGCAAGTAGACCCAACCTGTTGAAACCATATATTGTCCAGGTCCATATTCTCAATTTGTGGCCAAGAGAAGTCCGTTGCCATCTCACTATAACAAGCACCATGGTAGCTGCTTGGACGAACTCTTTTTCGAAGGAATACGGTCCGATGACAACCCCAGCTTATAAAACGCACCAAACAGTCACTTTTTGTAAACGCATTAGCCTTTCAATAATCACTCGTGAATTCCCATTTGCGAAAGTGCGGCAATTTGCTTGTTAACGAATTCACTGAGATAAAAGTGTGTCTTGTTGCTGCAGATGATGTTCTTCGTAAAGTTACCATTCATTTCTTTCTGTTTAACAAACCATGCGGCGTATTGACGGCGCTTAAAATAGTCAGTAGTCGTCAGCTCTTAAGTAAAATGAACCTTGTAAGCGTGTTAGTTAAAATCTTTGTTTAAAATTCGCAATAGTGATAGTTATGTGACGTTCAATTGTTGGTCATGTCAATGAGTCGAGGTTGATGGATCTTCAGCCACACTATCGCCAACAACAGCAATATTTACAGCATAACTAACTGGGCGAGTATGCATGCGGTTTGCTAAAATTCAAACACAATTCTCTCAATTGACCAAACAAATTACTAAATGCAGGAAATGGATTTTATTTTGAATGCCCATTTTCGTTAAATGCTTCAATAATCTAACGCGTTGCTCAATTGTTTACCTCCACATGGTTGAATTCGTCGAACCCTTAAACAAAGAAATGCCAAGTTGAATTGGGAAAAAAAATTGACGTTAAGTTGTGACTCACAATTAACATCGTTGACATCTTTTATTTATTTATTGTCTTCTTGCACAACAAGACTAAGTCTTATAATTATAGTGCAGAAATTTAAAATTGTACAAATAATTTTTCAAAAACAAATAAACATTAAATACAAAATAAAATAAATTAAACTCTACTCAATTTTAAACAACAAAAAGACATTAAAAAAAAAAATAAAAAAAATATTTTAACAAAATTATTAAAACTAATTTTTAAAGTTTTAGCGAAATAATTAAATAGAAACATTTTAAAATTAATTGCGTTGCTCTTTGTTTGTTGATTGTATGAAGAAAATTCCAAAGACGAATAGCATTTATGAAAACCTGCCACTCAGAAACGAGACAACGAAATTTCGGAATTATAATCTTTTTGCCTCTAGATGATCTAGCAAAATGAATATTTTGAAATAAGTATTTTCGCTCTTCCGTGTAAATAATTTTCCAGAGGAAAATTAGTGTTCTTATCTTTAAAAAACTTTCAAATAATACTTCATAGAGATTTTTTGAAAAAGATGACACATGATCACGTTGCCTTAGACCATAAACATATCGTCCAATTGAATTTTTTTATTTTTGTTGAAATATTTTGTTTTTTAAACTAATATTTAAATTTTTAATCAGGCTTGAGTTCATATATTTAATGTTCTTTATTTTTTACAAAGAATTTTTTTTTAATTGTGATAAATGAAAGAATAATTCTGAAAAATTATATTTTTACCGACACTAGCCGAGTGGAATGCATTTTCGAAACCAGCTACGATTTCATCTTCAGCACTCTCTGATCTGAATATTATTATACAACACTTCGGGCTTCTTCTTACTTAAGAAATCACAACTTGAAAACAATTCACAACCATAAGTCAGACTTGGAACCAGAGTGGCCTTCGCCAGTAGCATTCTTACTCTTAACGGCTTAAAAGATTGCACTGACCATAATGTTCTTAACTTATTATAAATCTTTACAACTAGTGAGTTTATGTGACTTGATCATTTTAGATTGCTGTTAAATACAATTCCTAGGTTTCTAACACTAGTTACTATGTCAACCTTTTCATTATTTATTACGATGTCTGCTTTGAAAGGGGTTACGGTTTTTTATTTATAATCACACATTTGGATTTATTGGGATTTAAACAAAGTCGATTTGCCGATGCCCAACGATTAATGTTATTCAAATCATGACTAAGTTTGTTAATATTTTCTGTGATCGATTGCGCCGGGCTGCAAATATACAATTGCACATCATCTGCATGCATATGAACATTACAGTAAGATAATTGTTGTGGTAAATCATTAACGTAAATTGAGAAAAGTAATGGCCCCGAAATAGATCCTTGAGGCACTCCTCTTTTTAATTTTAAGGGATTAGAAACTGTGTGTTAACATAAACTGACTGAAACCGATCAGAGAGATACGATGAAATTAGTTTAGTAGCTGTCATTGAAAATTTGAATTAAGATATATGTTTGGTGTAAAGAATGTAATGATCTACCGTATCAAATGCCTTCGAGTGATCAAGAAGTACCAGGAAGTTAATTTTACCATCATCAAGATTACACCTGATATTCTCTGATACATCTGTAAGAGCAGTTATGCAGCTGTGGTTGTGGTCATTTCTTCCAAATTTGCAAAATTTTGGTGTATATTATATGAACCAAAGAGTTTAGGAAAATAAAAAGTTTTAGGTTACTGCCTCATCTTCATCCGAAAGTATTAGGTACTTAGAATCGGGAAAAACTATAAAAATGTACAAAGTTGTACTTATTTAGTTGCTATTTTCTGGAAAAGCTTTATAGGTATGTAGTCTAGCAAGGTATGCAGTTCAAAACGATATAAGATTTCCTTTTGATTTGATATATATACATATAATGATATATTTGGAGAGGTCCGAGGTCGCGTTTCGTAACCTATAATTCTCCTAAGTTGTTTTTGTATGGAATAACCCATATATATTTCAAATTATAACAAAATTAGAAATAATTTTGATTAAAATTTAACTTATTTTTATAAAGTTTATTACATTTATCCAGCTTTTACTCTTCTCTTCCTCCTTCAGACTACTTGACTTTTACATTCTACACACTGTCTCTGTTTCCTGTTGCAACAATTGTATGCCAAACGGCAACGCAATTTGTTAGCTTTTTCTACTAGTTTTTTTTAGAGACAGAAAAACTCTAGATAATTTTATGAATTATAGTGCAAACACAATCTCATAAACACCCACATACTCATGTATATATTTAAAGCAGGAAAATGTAAGTCATGCAAAAATGTAACATGTATGTACGTTACTCGCATACATATGCACATACACACATTTAAGCAGCATGTTATGTGAACTTTAAAAATTATATTTTCTCCTTAGGAATTAGAGTAGTTTTGTTATGTGCGTGTGGGTGTATGGTGTGAAGATTTTCGCTGCTGCACTATAAACAACTGAAATCTGAAGTAAAAACGGTGGCATCCTTTACTGCACACAAGTTTCTAAAAACAACGCTGGCAGGAAGTAAGAGTGTAACAAACAAGTAAATATTTGCTTAAAATTTTCTTCATATAAAGTGGAAATTAATCAATATTTTTTAAGGAAATAACTAAGTAATTTTATGAGAAAACACATAAAATCTACTGAAAATATGTTTAACTTTGATAAGAGACTTTATGTTTTTTTTTTTTCATGCTTTGGGGGATGTAAAAAGTATTTAATTTTAAGTGGAAATAAGTGCAAAAGAAAGACTTAAAAATGAATTTTGAATAAATTGTAAGAGATAACAAGTTTTATATTGGTTTTTTGAAAGTTCAAATTAAAGTATACTTTGTAAAGAATTAGAAAATTTTCAAAGGGAAATAATAATAAAATTAGTGGGTGATGAAATAATTTATACTTGTGATTAACTCATTGTTATTTTGGGAGCAAAACTTAAAAAAACTTAATTAAACAAAACACAGGATCTATTAGTAGTAAGAACCTAAATAGAACTAAACTTTAACTCCATTATAATTGAACTGGAACTGTTTAGGAACATAAATAATACTGAACTTAGTAAAGGGTGGTTACATTTTTAGGGCCGTGGGAACGTTTAATTTTATTTTAATGGAACCAAAACCTTGCTCATCAAGAGCAGTTTTTTGTCTGTCAAAAGCGTCCTTTATGTTTATAAAGACGTACAAATCAAAATCAATATTAAAAATTTTCCTTTCGGCAGCCCTCACTAATTTATGCAGGGGAGTTTCAGTAGATCTTCCAGCTTTGTCAGCGTACTGATATTCACTCAATGCCTTATTCATGAGCGTACTTATGCTCTTCTAAGAAAACCACCCGCGCCTTGTTGATCGCCTTTAACAAGAAAAATATGAGACTGATTAGCCTGAAGGAAATGTGTTTTTTTTAATCTCTGTCAGCGGTGGTGTTGGAAAATTTTGTTATGCCAACCATATTCATTATAAAAATATAGAGCCACAGTACATAGTGCAGGTACCTCAATGGTTTGGGTTGTGAACATTTTTGATAAACACATTTTTTAGTGCACAAGAAATTTTAACTGGCCTCTATCTTCACCGGATTTAACAGTTTTGCAAAGTAGTTATAAAAAAGAGTATGTCAACAAGCAAAAAGTCGCAGTGAAGCCATGGCCATTAGATTAGAAATTTTGTTAAAAGTTATGAATAAAGAGAGTACGTATATGTGAAGCAGAAAATAGCCTTCACTTACAGGATATTATTTTTAGTAGTTAATCAAAAATTAAATCCTAATAATATATTGTGTTAAGCAAAATTATAAAATTTGCATAAATAAAAAGACTTAAAATTAAACTGTGTCACAAGAAGTACTAAAATTGTAGAAAAGTACAACCTTATCCGACCTTAAATTGAACTATAAAATAACTGTTAAAGATTTGAACAGAACTGAAGCTAAGCTTAAACTGTATTGATCCCGTTTTTCCTGTGTAACAGTGATAAATATTCTTTATGATCAGCTCATTTTTATACTCTTCACACAAAAGTGAAAAAGGGTATAAATAGGTATTTCCGACCCCACAAAAAAAGCTTATGAACAGAGCAGTTGATTGAGCCCTATCTCGTCTGTCCGTTGATATCATCCGTGTTAATATCAACTTTTAGAAGCCGCCTGACATCGCCTGGACGACCCGAGTGAGGTATTAAAATAGCAGAAATATCCGGGAGCAGATCGGTATTTTTCGTTTTTTTACAACAACAACATATACATACAATCGTGGTTTACTGGTCAGAGTGAATGTGGCATCACATCCCAGCTGAGCCAAACAAAAATTTTTTATTTTATATTAGGCTATAAGTTCACTGTAATAACGACAGTATATCTGGGATAAACTAGTTATCCGATACTAGCTGAGTGGAATGCATTTTCGAAACCAGCTACGGTTTCATCATCAGCACTCTTTTGATCAGAACTACAAATGTTGTGTGTAAATATCAACTATTTAACTCAGTATTTTATTGAAAATTGAAACATAGAATTATTTGTTCTAATTTATTCATGTCTTTCATATAACATTGAGTTAGTACGAAATTTACCAACATCTGTTTTTCCTGTATTCTTTTTGCACGTCATTACCACAAGTAATTAATGGTTGCCTTTAGCTACAGATCTACAGATGTCGCTAAAGCAATTTTTGCAATTATGCAGTTGCATTATATGTCACATGTGTTCTAAACAAGATGGTATTAAAAAATATAATACAAATTAAAAAAGAAAAGTTCAAATGTAATACTTTAAAAATACAAATTTTTTTATATTTTTTGGGACGTTTTCAAAAAAAATATTTTAGGTTTATTGAAGGCTTATTTGACAAATTTCTCTACAACATCTGTCAAATAAGCCTTTAATAAACTAAAATATTTTTTATGAATACGGCCCTTTGTATTTATTTTTATTCATTTTCTTTATTTCTTTTATTTTTCTTCTTTTTTTTTATTTTTGAATGGTGATACAAACAATTGTTTTTGCACGCGAAGGGTATATATCAGATTCAGCACGGCCGAATATAGCACTCTTACCTGTTAAAAATCAAATGTAAATTTTTCTCTTTATTAACACCAAAATATATACATTTTATTAAATCCCAGCAAAACTAGGTAATGACTTGCTTTTACTAGACAATATATTTTTTAATGAATATTACATATCGTCTGTATTACTAAGAAGTATTTTAGTAATGACTTGATTTATAATGCGATTCATATAAGGAATTATTTTGCAGAAAATGTTTAGATATATACACTATACAATTTCCTATTGCGAAGTTTGTTAAAGGTCATTCAAATACATAACCTTTTATAATTCTCATTCAGTTTAACACAGTTAGAGTATAAGTAATAATGTTTGGGCAATTTTGGCGGCAGAGCATTGCATTAGCAAACTGATGACTTATAGATATTTTTTGATTTTTAAATTTCAAATTAACGTATCGGAAAATAATAAAAAACGAATTTTCGTCCTTAAGAGATCCTCCTGTAAGTTAATAATAATAATGGGCTATTAAAATTAATACGAAATTCCCTATTTATTTATTTGTAATCGAGGATCTTAAGTACTTATTTGAGTCTCTATTTGTAAGTGAGCGTGGTAAGTACTTGCCTTCAATGACATCGCCGTGTTAAAATAATGGATTTAGATGACAAATTGTAATTAGGGAAGAACTGTTTTCTAGTACTTTCAACTAATTATTTTGGTTGTAATTTGAGCTTTTGCTGGGATGGACTTCCTAGGGTATGATTTATTGTATTTTAAGTAAAATCTTGCAAAACCCCTAACAATCTAGCTAACAAGTTTAGCGTTCTTATGTCATAAACCTCAGTAAAACTTTTACTTAACGTTTACTAAGTAAAATATTAGTTTTTTACAAAATTCTCTTTTAGTATTTTAGTGTAATTCCTTTAAACTTTTACCTTGTTTATTATTTGGTATTTGTATAGCAAAAGTAAACTTTGGGTTATTAACAAATATATAAAAAGTTATTATAATCATATACAGACAGACAGACAGGCAGACAGACAGACATACGTTCTTATATATATATATAAAAAAAAGATAAAATAAACAATTTACAATTATGATAAGTAAATGACTGACTGACGACATCTTCGCAGGAGATCAACGAAAAACATGCCATCTTACAGAAAAAGCCAGTGCACTTTTTTGTGTGTTTACAGGATTTTCCTCAGGTTTTATCAACAAGTAATAACAGTTGGGTAAATAAATAATAAATTTAAGATACAAAATTAAAATATATTTTAGCTTAAAATTTGTATGAAGAAAAAATTTAAATATAAGTTTTTTAAATAAATAAAATTTTCCAAAAAAATCACTGCTGAAATTGTAAACCAAAAAGCGAATTATTTTAAATTTTGAAAATATTTTAAACAATGCAACTCAATATAATGTTTTTTACACGATTTAAAATAATATTTACTTAAAGGCAGGCGCAGATCCAGCTATTTTTTATTGTTTGGGGGGTTTTAGTTTTTATTTGTTTAATAACTGCCAAAGCCCGAAATTTTGTGTGGTGGTGGAGGTAGTTGATGTTGGGCTATATCATTTTTCTCTCCCTCTTTATCTGCGCTCGCTTAAAGCACATTCAGTTATGTACGTCTACAGCAATTTAAAGTAATAATCTGACATGCTGGTACCTACGTGTAGGTATTACTTTCTCTATGTCTACAAAATCTTACAAATGTTACATTAAAATTTCTCTTTGTACTTAAATCATTGGGATTTACATTTTCTCATGTCCTTACCTTGTGTAAATGCCATTAACATTTCAAATGACATTTGGCTAAAATAGTTCCGCTAGAGTGTGCGTTTAGTATTTTTTTACGGTATGTGTGGTAGAATTTGAACTTAAATTTTTAATGATTTTATTTAATTGAGCTGAACCTAAGATTTTAGCATTTGAAAAAAATTATCATTAAAAAATACTATTTAGAGATTTGAGTGAAGAGTTCAAGCTAAAATTATTTATTTATTTTTATTAATTTATTTATTTAATAGATGAATACAATACAACAAGAACAAGTCTTATATTACAGTACTGGGTAGAGATTTGGTATACATTGTTTGTAAAAAAAAGACTAACTGCCTGTTCAACGATGTCGAAAGAAAACCCAAGCGAAGTTTCATTCATACAAATACGTTGAAAACAAAAACAAATTTTTAGTTTTTGTTGTTGTTTTCAATATATTTGTACGAATGAAATTTCGCTTGGGTTTTCTTTCGACATCGTTGAACAGGCAGTAAAAGAATATAATAATGACACATAACAGAAAAAATAATTTAATCAATATTAATATTAAAAAAATATAATAATAACAAAAAAGGAGGGAACAACACATACAAACAAAAATTTTAATTATTATAAATCTTAAAAATGGCAGACTTAAACTGTCTTGCATTGCTTATATTTTGAATTTGATGGGGAAGTTGGTTTCAAAGACGTATTGAATTTACAAAGAAATGTCGCTCAGAAATTGCCTTATCATATCTGAAGTTATTTACTCTGTTGCCTCTGCTTGACCTCGAGAATGAAATCCTTTGATAAAGGTATTCAGGTTGCTTTGTATATTATTATTTTATGCAGCATCAAAAGCGTTCGGGATTTTAATAAGTTTCCAAATGTCATATTGTAAATTTGTATTGCAAATCGTGAAATGCTGCAATATATTTTTTCCCAAAGATATATCTGGCAATATTGTTATATGCAACATTAAGCCTACGTTTACTCACAGCATCACAATTAGAAAAAAGTTCGCATCCATACATTAGACTGGGCAACAAATATGTTTTGGCAAGAAGCATTCCAATATGATCTGGAGTATAGTACTGGAACATCCAAAGATTTCTTAACATAGCAAATATCTTACCACAGTTTGACTTAATGTGATCTGACCAATCAAGTTGTTTGTTAAAAATGACACCAAGGTTCCTTGCAGTATCAATAAAATTAGTTACCTCATTATCTAGTTTTAGTGGTGGTAAGGAGGCTGCTATACACTTAGACTTACCAATGATCATAGCCACTGTTTTTTTTTGGGTTTAAGCTGAGGCCATTTGCTGATGCCCATTGATGAATGCGGGTTAGGCCCTCATTTATCGGTTTTATACAGTTAGAAGCATCAGATGCGTTACAGCTAATATAGAGTTGCACATCATCAGCATACATTCGAATTTTACAATGATCAAGTTGTAAAGGTAGATCATTTGAGTAAATAGAGTACAATAATGGACCGAGTATAGAGCCCTGTGGTACTCCCCTGGGCATTAAGCAAGAACTGGATATTTTCGAATTATGGTAAACTGTTTGACTCCTGTCTATGAGATATGATTTCATAAGCTTCAAAGCAGTTATTGAAAATTTACACATGTGACCAAGTTTGAAAAAAAGAACACAGTGATGAACAGTGTCTAAAGTTTTGGAGTGATCAAGCAGTATAAGAAAAGATATAACATTGCGTCTATCTATCCCGCGTCTTATTTCCTCAGATACATCAATTAAAGTCGATATACAGCTATGTTTTGGCTTAAATCCAGACTGCCTGCTAGTTAGTAAAGAGTTGCTATACAAATATGAGCTTATTTGACAATGAGCTAATTTTTCAAAAACTTAAAAATCTCAAAACGTAACTCAATTGTGTGATTTCGTAATAACGCAATAAAATTAGCTGTGTACTTAAGCAGACTAAATTTGAAATACAGGCTGGGTGCTGAACTAGAGTGGATTATAGATTGGACTACTATATATGATATCTTAGACTAGACTAGACTAAACTAAAGGCTTAAATATACACCCAAGCGTGGACTTAACTGTTAGGGGGGTAGATTGTGTGGAATGATCAAAATGTATTTTAATCACCAAATCACTACCCCTCTCAATTCAAATCTTTTTCTTTAATAAGGAATGGTTTTGGCAGCCATGAAAGAAACAATATTTAAATTTATTTTATTTAAATAAAAACTTTCCTTTGGATCCGCTTGTTTCGGACTTATACATAATACTGAAAATTATCTCAGCAGTTAAGAGGCTAAGGAAAGTGCCATAGATATTCGATCTGGATATTCTAAGAAAATCTACAATTGAAGGTGCCAGCAAATAATTCCTATAAGGAAGTTTAAAGAGAATTATGGGTGATAGACGGGAGTTGTAGGCATTAACAAGGTGGTTAACATGGTTTTAACTTTATTAAATTTAATTATTATTAAACTAGCATATTATCCGCTCGATAGAGCAGTTCTTACTATTTACTGAATACTCAAGTTATTTGTTTAATTAGTTAATGTTTTCTCATTAAAATTATGAAAATTTGTTTCTCTGAACCGTTTTATTAAGAAAAAAAGTACAGTAAGGAAATATCGAGATTGTTGGTCGCCCATAACATTTTTAATCTCAACTGAAATAAATAGTCCTTTATTTTACAATTCTGCCTTTATAAACGTAGAATATACAAAAAAGTACCATAAAAATTCAAAAAAGTACCTTTTAAGTCGCCCATAACATTTTCAGTCTCAACTGGAATAAATAGTCCTTTATTTTACAAATCTGCCTTTATAAACGTAGAATGTACAAAAAGTACCATGAAAATTTTAAAAGGTACCTTTTTAGCCGCCCATAACATTTTCAGTCTCACCTTGTATTAATAGTCAGTAATTTCGAATTTCTAGCTTCGCAAACGTTAAAAATACGAAAAGTACCATAACAATTCAAAAAAGTACCTTTTTGGTCGCCCATAACATTTTCAGTCTCACCTCGTATGAATAGTCACTAATTTCGAAACTCTAGCTTCCTGGTCTCACCTAACACTTTCAGTCTCACGTTGAATAATTAATAGTCTTTAATGTACAATTCTAGCTTTATGAATTTAGAAAATACAAAAAGTACCGAAAAAATTCGAAAAAGTATCTTTTTGGTTGCCCATAATATTTTCAACCTTAACTCGGATTAATAGTCTCTAATGTCGAAATTCTATCTCCATAAACGTAGAAAATACAAAAAGTACCCAAAAAAACAGAAAAGTACCTTTTTTGGGTTTTCCATATCAATGTATAAAATCCATGTTTAAAATGTTTAAATATTTATGCAACAAAAAAAAATTTCATAGACATGACATAAAGTGAGTAAATCTATCTACTCTATACATAAGTAATTATGTTCTTAAAAGTACCAAACTGTTTTCCCGAATTTTCCCCTTTCTTCCCTGTTATGAATGTGTTTAAATTAAGATAAAATTATATTATTTTTTATGTCTGGTGAAATCCCTAATAAAAATTTTATGAAAATTGGCCTTGTAATTAAGAACTACACACATTTCTGGTGTTTTTCCCTTTTTGGTACCTTTTTTATCCCTCCAAATTCACAATAGTTAGCCCTTAATGATGTGCTTTAAAATACAAGCAAGTGCATGCCAAAAATCTAAACAATTTATGTTAATTAACATTATTAACTCAACTCGGAAACTATATAAAGAAAGTCTTTTGCCTCATAAAGTTGTATAACAAAACACACAGGTAGGGTCTTTGTCAGACCTGGGGCATCTCAATTACATTTCAATTGCAATTACAATTACATGTAATTTGTAATTGAGGTAGTCTAAATTACAATTACAAGTAATTGTAATTGAAAGTAAGGACTTAACTCAATTACAATTAAATGTAATTGTAATTGAAAAATGTCAATTACAATTACTTGTAATTGTTAATTGAAAAAAATCAAATACACATTACATATAATTGTAATTGAAAATGTTCAATTACTAATTACAAGTAATTGTAATTGTAATTAATCAACAAATAAATACTTGTAATTGAACAAAATTCAATTACATTTTTAAAACCATAAAATAAAACTTAAAATTCTTAAAACGATTTTCTAAATTATATGGTGTTATTTAAAGCAAATAATAAATTTTTTTAAATTGGTTCCTTGTCTTAATTATTTTTCAATCAGGTATGTGATGAAAAACGATCGATTTCATTTCGATCATTATTGAAATTTCAATTCGGACGTGTTCGTAACATTTTTAAACTGAAAATTATTAAATGGTAAAGACTGGCTTATATAATATGTAATTGATAATTTTTGTAATTAAATACTTTTTTCACAATAAATACTTAAAAAAGTAATGATTACTTGTTTTTTTTAAATTACTTAATGAAAAATTTTTTTTCCAATTAAATGTAATTGTAATTGGATTTTTTTCCAATTACAATTACATGTAATTGTAATTGGAATTTTTTCAATTACAATTACATGTAATTGTAATTTAAGAAAACTTCAATTACAATTACATGTAATTGTAATTAATTTTTACTTCTTTTTCAATTACAATTACGTGTAATTGTAATTGAAAAAATTCAATTACAATTACATGTAATTGTGTAATTATAGGTGTTATTAAATACAAAATGTAATTGACACCCCCCAGGTCTGGTCTTTGTTCACCACAAAATAATGCCATGCGCAGTAGAAAACTTATTTGCAAAGTGTAGTGCGCAAACTGTTTTCTTTGCACATCTCTTTAAGCGTCACTATGAAGTAGTGTTGTTGTAGTTGTAATAGCTTTGCTGTCGTTATTCTCAGAAAAAAAAACTTTCGTTGTCTTTCTGTTCTCGAGTTATTCCGAAATAATGTTCCAATTTTTGTAAGCAACGTAAGCGTTGTAGTTAAGTAATATGTGTTTTTACTTACTTTCATTTGTTTTTGTTTATTTAATATTAATTTACGTATTTTGTTAAGTGTTTTATGATTTAGTTTTATTTATATTGTACGATATGCGTATTGTTTTTCGTTGTAAGGTTAACGTTTTTTATTAGTTTGCTTTGGCTTTTAACTTTATAGTGGTTTTATTACGGTATAATTTGTATAAATTAAAGAGTTTTGTTTATAGTTAATATCTTGTTCTAACTTTTGTTTGTTTAATATTTGCAAATTTTTTTCTTCTTTATATGGTTTTGGTTAATTTTTTGCGCGTCTTCGTTGGTGTATAATTTTGTGGAAATGGTTTTAAGGCTTTGTAAGGCCTGTAGTACACGAAATGTAAAAAGCCACATACGCATGTGACTGTGACGTAATTGTGACGTCTTCATAATCTTTAAATGTATCCGCTTCGTCCACATGTGTTTCATTTGCATTTTTGAACTAAAATACATGTTGTGTAATATTAAAATCTTGCGACATGCAACCTCTATGACTATTTAAAAAAATGTAACTAAAGTGCTGAACATTTTAGTGACGTCAGACCCAGATGTGCATGTGACTTTTTACATTTCGTGCACTTTAGGCTTAACAATAAAAAATAAAGTCCTCAAGTATGTTCAAACGTTAATGAAATTTAAATGGGATGGAATGGATATTGAAGATTTAATATTTTGTTTGATTTCCAAGGTCACGGTTTCGGCAATTATGAGTTCTGACCTATAAGCTTTTGAGTTCCGTATTAATGGACTTACAAAATCCAGAAACGAAAATTTCAAGCTTAACAACAGTCACATTAGGCGAATTATATATAATTTCCTTTGTCCATTAATAAGAAGTTTATTAAAGAATGTGCTTTAATAAAGTTAAATGTGAATGAGTATTTTTCGGAAATGTTGTTTAATTTAAAATTAATTTTTTTAAATACACTAGTTGAGCCCGGTTCGCATTGCTGGCCTCAAGAATATTTTTATGTTGTTTAATTTTAAAATAAATTCTGATGTCTGGTGTTAGTGGATATTAAGGGTTAATTGTTGAAAGTACAATTTCTTCTTTAATCCTTCTCATATCGTAACCATCTGGTATCATTGAAACACTATTTTATTTAATATTTTATGTTAGAAATGAGATATTATTTCGTGATTAAAAGTATCCTGCTTATTAGCCCAGGTAGTCAGGTAGCTTTATATAAAATTTTATTAAAATCCATCCAAGCATTTTTGTAGTCAAGAATTTAGGTAGAGAGAGAAAAAGACAGATAGACAGACAGACAAGAATTAATAAAAAATTTGCAGAATATTATACAATTGTCTTAGATCTTCTTTATATTTATTTATTGTCCAATTTTTTTTAAGCTTGAGAACAGTTTTATATAAAAATGATTTTGTTTCATCCAATATTTCGCTACCACATTGGGTATCCTCTATTCAGGGAAAGTTTTTATAATTAAACAATTAAGAATGTGAAAATTATTTCACAAAATTTTTAAAAAAGACGAGAAAAATTATTTTCACACATACAAACCGTAATTAAAATTGTTTTGTATTTTATAACAATGCACATTAGGCCAAATGACTACTTTTTCTGTGCAAAATTAATTACGACTACATTATAAGAGTAATTGAAACAGTTATTATATGAATTATATAATTATGGATGGTTCCAATAAAAAAATGGGATTTAACCCATAAGTGACCGAAAATTAACCCTCTAGCACCCATTAATTTCAGCACAGTGTATAGAATTAATTAATTTGTTTTTTAATACTAAAATATTTATTAATTGTTTATATCCAATTCACTTTGTAAAATTAATTCAAAGGAGGCTTCCTCACTTTTATTATTTTCGTCGTCTTGTTCGTTATGGTGAAGTTCTTCTGTTGGTTCGCAGCAACATAATAGTTCGATCGGCTTTGTATATTTTATGACAAGATTCAGCAGCACCTTCTCCAAAAAATCCAATTGGAGTGGACGTCCAACAGCGCCACTTGTTGCTTTTTCTAAAATGCCATCTACCGCAATATTTAATTCAGCATTTAGCCATGCCTGGTTTTGGTTTTTGAATACATTTGTCTTTCTATGACACTTTTTCCACTTTTGTTCTAGTTTCACGCAAAACAAATTAATTTTTTTGGTAATTTGTTTCGCTATTTCATCAGCAATTGACGAGGCTTTAAGTTTGTCATATACGTGTTTCAAAACGGCATCAACTTTTTGTTTTTTTTGTACTTTCCTTTCGCCATACTTTAAAAAGATCAATCTTTTTTATGCAGAGTTTACCTAAGAAAAAGAGGCATTACTCGCAAAACGCAAAAAATCGCAATTTTCGATAAATACCAAATAACTCACTAGATAATATTCTAATTATTTTGTGCAATTTGAGAGTGGAGAAATGGGGTATATTTTTTAAAAGCTTTCAGAAAATAAAAATTTTATAAAAATTTAACTATTTATAGATGTTTACGCTAATGAGTTATTTATTATGTATAGCGACATATATATAAAACATTTAAAATTAAAAATATATCTACTTACTTGGCTATTTCTTTTCGATTTTACTCTAATAAATTATCACAAACACAGTCCGAGATATACGCACTTAAAGTTGACCACGCACTACTTAACTTAGGAACACAATTATAGAACAAATTTAATCAGCTGACTTCGACACGCAGCTGTATAACGGTTATTAACAAAAATCACTTTTTTTTATTCTGAAGTCTTTAGAATTAAAAAACAACAACAACAATAGTAAAACTGCAAGTTGATTTTTGGACTTTTGCACAGAAAAATGTGTCGTTTGACCTAAAGTGCAATGACTGTATACTTCGCCTTAAAAATAAAAAAATAAAAATATTTCAGGGCAATTTTACAATCTTAATATAAGTTTAGATGAAACACAACATCATTTAAATGACCAACACGACTGGACTTTTAGTACGTACATCGACCAAAAAAAATTATAGAAACCTCATGTTGATGGGCTAAATACATGGATTTCTTTGACCCTCTAATGATCCATTTTCTTCAATTCACTTTATGAATTGACGCACAAATTAAAATAAGATTCTTCCTCTTGTTGAAAAATTCTCATATAAATTTCTTACAGTTTGGTTTGAAGAATTTTCGCTTTGCAAACAAATCTTATCTTCGTTGCTGTAGGTATCCGAGTGCTTATTGTTATCGGCACATGGGGAAAATCTGTTTGTTAATGAGATATATGGGTGTGTAGCTGTTCCGTTTTTCGAAATTAGAAAATAAATACTTTACAAAAATAGGAGTAGTACCTGATTGGAGGCTCTCTAGGTGAGGCCACTTTGAAAGTAGAGTTAAGAAAGCTATAGAAGAGCTTTGAGTTTAAGATAGAACATAAGCCCAAAGATGACATCTGGGCTCTACACGATCATACTACCACCAATCCTAATATATGCCTCGATAATATGGTGGACATGGTTAGAGAAGAAGGTTAATAGAAAAACTCTTTCAAAGACTGCTGTGTCATGAGAATCGCTTAGACAATGACTATTGTGAATATACATTTGATCGATTGAGATTTAGATGTAGGAAGAAGCAGCCTTGGACGCTACTGGAATAAAGCAATGGGTGAATAGCTGGTGAGAGAACATATATTCACATACTAGAGAATAGTCAATATCGTACTGATAAAGAAACATTACAGAGGTAACTTGTAATAAAATTCCAACGAAATATGAGAGCCTTAATTAGGGTTAGAAATACCCAAGTCAGCGATCTTGGACAGATCGGAGTACGGTGACTGAGATGGAATGGGTTTTAGTGACATAAACCAAAGTAGGTAGGTATACAGGAAGCAAGAGATACCTCCAACATCCTCACTCGGAGACCAGCATGGATCATTGGGTTTTCCAGGCAGTGATTATGACAATAAAGGAAGGCACTTAATAGAAAGAGAGAGAGAGAGAGAAGATTCATTACAAAACTCTTTTTATCTTTGTGGTGAATCAATTAGTTATCAATACCCTAATGAATGAAAATAACCCAGCTCGGCATATTCTGCAATGCAAAAGTTAGCATCTAGGATAAAATCGGAAATCAAGAAAACTACAAATTATCCAAATTGGATAATTTTTGAATAGCATCACATAGGAATATGCTAAACTCTTTAACAATTTAACAATGAACTTAAGGTTTGGGAGATGGTGGAACAGGTGAGGAAGTGCCTAAATACAGCCGTTGGTAAGGTGACGAACATATTATGGGGTGACCCTAATATTGGACAGTCAATGAAGACCCTGAGAAAAGTTAATCTTCTACTTGATTAACTTGTGCAGAAACAGGTCACACGGAGCTAAATACTCATCTAGCTTACATAGGACTGGCGGATAAAACGACATAAAGAGCATGCGAATAAAAGGATGTGACTTTAATAGATTGTCTTCGAATGTAAATGTCGTGCGTTTGGGTAGGAATTTCAGAGATCCATAAGAAACTTCATTGAAGGGACTATATTAATAGAAAATTAACTGAATAAAGATTCTGTGGTTTTTATGGGCAACCACGTATGTCTTAAAATCAAATTTTTCAGGAGAGCTACAAAACCGAACGATTTTTAAATAAGTTACGTTGTTATGCAATTAAAATAATCGGAATGGGTCCATCTTATTTGAGAAATTTTTAATACCATGTAAAAGTCATTTAGAACCAATCAATATGGCATTATTAACTCAAAATCGGTCATGACTAATTGCGCAGACGCATATAACTTTCATGTTTCTCTTTTAAACCCAACCTAACCCAGATAGTCGTAGCTTACCCTATACCGTGAATGAAATACCGTGCTTCACTTAACAGTTCTTAGTCAACTACATCTTATGCCTGTTGTTCTTCTCTAGTTCAGGAGGAAGTGTTTTGCATTCGATTGTAATAGAACGGGTAGAGGTCTCATCAGAATCTTTGTACTAAGAGCACAATATAAACTCACGGTTTCTAGGAGACTTTGCGATCGCATTCGGATTCGATAATCGTTTTTTAATCGTTTATAGTGCAGTTCTAGTTAATTTATAGCTAATTTTTTTTTAGCTAAATTCATTTTTGATTTGAAAAAGGTAATTTTTATTCCGTGGTAATTACCTTTTGCAGTTTGTCTCCTGGATGCCTCAACACTTTGAATGATGTCTGACTTAACTTTTTTTTACATTTTTTCACAATAATTTTAAAAGATTTTTCATTGCAATCAGTGCTTAAAGTACTCACGTTTTTTTATGAACCAAAATGCCTCTCTGTTTTATGCAAAAATGTTCTATAAGTTTTCTTCTTCTTCATCTCATTTCTTCTCTTTAATATTTAATAGACTTGTTTACCTCATGCCAGGCTTGCGTAAGCTTTTTTTCTCTGCTACTTTTTTTAACAGTCATTCGCTCATTCATCTTTCACTAAGAACATTTGTAATGTTTATAAATTGTTAAGTTTTTTTTTTATTTTTCTTATTAAGGTAGAGTTCAAGATTCTTGGTCTCTTCTTGGTTTTTGCTGGGTTTATTTTTGATTTCAACAAGAAGATATATTTGTTGTTGTTTAGAAGTTGGTACGCTGTTTTTGGTGAAACTTTCATGACTTGTTGTTTTATGTGAAATTTTTTGGCAAGAGTTTGGTTTGGTTTGACTTTTTCCCCTACATTTTTTTTGTTAAACAGATACTAAGGAATGCAAAGTAGGGGGTAAACATTTTTTATGAGAATGAAGAAGAAAAAAACGTAAAAAAACTTTTAGAGTTAATGAACCATTATAGTTCGACTACAAGTTATTACTAGTTTATGGCCAAAAAGCCATTGTTAAGTAAATATTTATTGGTAAAATTATAAGACGACAGTTTGTGGACGGGGCAAAGAAAAAAACAAATTTCGTTAAAAGAAAAGTTAAGTTGAAAATAAATGATTGATTGAATTTAATGTGAAGCGAAAAGTTTTGAACTTTGGAAGCTTTTCAATTAGTAGAATTTTAAAATAGTTCCTTGTTAAAAGATTTTTATTATTAGAAATTAGAGTTGTTCTACTAGACGTATGGAAAGTATGGTTATTTTTTTCTTCTTGATTTATGTAATAAGAGGTTTATAAATAAAATTTTCATAGACAAATCAGTTTTATAAACTCTTTATCAACCTTAAGTAAGTTTTATGAACAACAGAACAGTTACTGCCGTATTCAGAAATAATATTTTAGGTTGAAGGTTTTGTTTTAGCAAATTTCTTTATAACCTCTGTCAAATAAGCCTTTAATTAACTTGAAATATTTTTTATAAATATGGCAGTTAGTGTTTTATCCTACTAATACAGGGTGGTATACCACTTTGTTTGTTTATAACTTTTTATTAAATGAAGGAGAATGGATCTTATATTGATAAATGTTCTATTTAATGTCGGCAATTATGTATGGAATACAATATCAAATAAATGTTGTGGAAATAGGTCTTGCAGTAATACCATTGTAATCCTGGCTGAATGCGATGTGGCACCGTCTTATTGAAACCACATATTAGTCAAGCCCAAAGCATGCAGTTGTGGCGTTAAAAAGTTTTCAATCATATCACGATATTACTGCCCATTGACTGTTACCGTTACGCCGTTTTCAAAGAAGTAAGGTCCAAAGAAGTAAGGTCCAATGATTCCAAAATTGCACACCAGGCTGTCACTTTTGATGGATGCAAATATATACATATATATATATGTTCCCATCATTCCTATAAGGAGCATAGGGCCGTAACAAAAGACTTCCATCTGCTTTTGTTCATCGCGATGCTTTTAACCTCGTTCCAACTAGTTTGCATGTTTGTCGCCTCGATTTGAATTTGTCTGCGCCATGTGTGAGCTGGTCGGCCTCTTTTGCGGCTACCCTTAGGGTTTCACTCAATAGCGGTTCGAGCAATGTCTGTGAGCGGTTTTCTCAAGGGTGTGACCTATCCATTTCCATTTTCGCCTCAGTATTTCTTTTGTTATGGGGGATTGGTTCCTTTCTTGCCATAGTCTAATATTGGAAATGGTTTGCGGCCAGAAAACTCGTAGTATTCTTCTAAGGCATTTGTTTGTAAAAACTTGCATGGCATTCATGTCACGTGTAGCTGCATTCCACGTTTCGCAGCCGTAAAGTAATGTGGATTGGACATTTGAGTTAAATATCTTTACTTTGACACTACGATAGAGGGTTGAAGAGTTCCATTCCTTATTAAGTTGACCAAAGACTTGCGTAGCCTTTTTTATGCGATTGGCAATGTCTGCACTCGAGCCACCAGTTGCTGTGATGATAGCGCCAAGGTAACATAACGAATCAACCTCCTCTAGCACTATCTGTGCTGTTTGTATTTATTCGCAATACCTTAGTTTTGCTAATGGATGCAAAGGTGACTGATAAATAATTTGAAGATTTGCCATTGCTCAGAACCGACTATTCTGTTTATTCACATATCCAATCAAACCAAAATGTGCCTCGTCACTCATTATAATTTTTTCATCAATATCGGGGTTGTCATTGACGAGCTTTAACATCCTATTGGCATATGCACGGCGGCGTAAATGGTCTTCTGGAAGAAGCTCTTGTACTAACTAAATCTTAAATGGAAACAAAAGCAAATCTTTGTGCAAAATTGTGGCCAAAGCTGTTCTTTGAAAACCAAGCTCCTGAGCACGGAATCTAATTAAGATTGATGTATTGTTTTGAACACCATCTTGAACAACATTAATGTTTTCAGCAAATCTTGCATTACGCTGTGCTTCATGCTTAGGCCTTAATCAGCTAGAGTCTCTTCGAAATCATTCACTACACGATAAATGGTGAGTGTTTTTGGCACGTTGTTTCATCCAAAAATTTCACGTAACTTTCATATCGTCACAGTAATCGATGATTGATTTTGACAAAATATTTTAACAATTAATACAAGTTGGTTTACCGAATATTTTTCCATAATAAATTTGTCATGTCTCTACTTCACAACTGCCAAATATGAACTGTTAAGACTAATGTTAACCAAAATGGCGGCAAAACAAAGTAGTATACCTTCCTAGCAGATACCCTGTATATTAAATGTGAGTGTTTGAATGTTTAGATGTTTGTATATTAAATGTGGTTGTTTGTATGTTTAGATGTTTGTATGGATCTTTATAACTCAATCACGCAAAAACGGCTGAATGGAATTGAATAAAATTTGGCACGCGAATAGACAACAACCTGGATTAACACATAGACTATTGTTTATCACCATAGTCAAGCAATTTCGCGGAAATATGCAATAAATATATTTTTTGTATTTAGTCGGCTGTGCAACGGTAGCGATTGTCTAAAATTTTCACTTCCTGGTGAAAACTATTAAATCACCCAACGTCGGAAGTATTTTGTGCTAAATTTTTGCATTAAATCTTATCCCACTAATATTGTAAATACAAATGTTTGTATGTTAAATGTTTTGATATTTTTACTCTATCGCGCAAAATATTATTAAAGGGATTTTATTGAATTTTGCCGCACAGGCATATAACAACCTGTGCTTAAGGTTTCGTTAGTGGACTGTAGTTTTTTGTATTTAAAAAAAAACACACAGATTTAAGTTTTTTTACTACTTAGTGTAATGTAGTTTATTCTCTACAGATTCGTGTGAAACATTCAACCACGAAAACTGAGTGACTACTAGGGTGATCAACTCGGTTTTACAACCGGTAGAAAACTCGGTTTTTTTTCCTCTTTCAGCTGGCGGTTTTTTTCTAAATGTTGATTTTTCGAATATCGAATACACCGGTTTTTTTTTATACGAAAAAGCCGGTTTTTTATTTTTTTTAAGTTTATTTTCATATATCTTTGTAACCAATCATACCAATTGTATATTTAGTACGTGAAAAGTAGTTACAATAAAGAAAAAACAATAATCTCTCCTTCCAGATGCCAATTTTAATTAATTGCATTGAGTGTCTGTCAACTTAAATTTCAATTAAACCATCGAACAAATTAGTTTATGCCTATATTTGTATGTATGTCAGAAATTTTAAAGATTTTCCCCCTAGCCTTTAAAATGTATTTCAAATTACAGAAATAATTTTAAACAAAGTACGTTAGTGCATATCAGTTTAAAAGATCTATTTAACATTAAAAAAATGTACACAAGGAGATACAAAAATTTTTAACAGCCTTATAAAAAGTCTTATTTATTTGTGTATTAATTTATTGTATTTATTTATTTTACTTGTAAAAAGTACCTTTTGTCCTTAAATTCAACGAATTAAAACCAAAGTAGTCAACTGAATTCATGCCAGTTATTGCGTTATTGCGTAACTGTGCAGCCAAACGAATATAAACTGTAAAAATTTCATATTTAGATATAATTTTTATTAAAATCTTTTTTTTACAAAATTTTTTATTTTTTCTTTAAATATTATATTGTATATATTCGAACCGGTTAACCGGTTTTTTCTCAATTTTCAAAATAGCAACCGGTTTTTTTGAAATTCTATATTTCAAGCTAATTGAAAACCGGTTTCTTAAAAAAGTCGAGTAATCGATCACCCTAGTGACCACGTGCTGCGCTTAGTTGACAAAAAATATTATTATTAGGAAAATAAAAGGGATAAAATGTACATCAGTGTTTGTATAAATATAAAAAGAACATTGAGGTTCATTAATAAAAATATATTCAATAAAAAAATCAAATATTAGGTGAGAAATTTATGATTACAATCTTCTACAACCTGAACTCTTACAT
The DNA here is from genome assembly GCA_941918925.1 of Phyto melanocephala. NCBI lineage: Eukaryota > Metazoa > Arthropoda > Insecta > Diptera > Rhinophoridae > Phyto > Phyto melanocephala. Next base: position 20,346,064 of record OW799236.1, on the reverse strand, counting down.
TAGGAGGCTACCTCTGGTGCCGATAGCTAAGCAGACGAAGTCGCGGGCACAGGCTATTCAACTAATTTCTATAATGATTTTAAAAGTATTTAAATAATATATTCCTTATATTAATACATTCCTATTGTATTTAAAATAAAACTACTTTCATGAATGATTTTATTAATTCATTTGATTTTGTTTATTTACTTTTCTTCCTCAAGTACACTGTCGTAAAAGCATGTTAAACAATGTTAGTTTATTAGACAACACTACTACTGATACACTTCTGCAAAAAAAGGAATACAACAAAACTATAAAAAAAATCTAAATGCATTTGAAAACAAAAAAAGAAAATAAAAAATACATAACAAATGCAATAACACAGGAAAGTAAGAAATGTCTTAAAACACTAGTAACATTTCTTCGTTTAGGAAAAAAAAAAAATATTCCACAACTGCTTGTCGTTTTGCTGGACTTGTTTAGTTTATGTTTATTTTTGTTTGTAATTCGATTTCATGCATCATAAACTAAGTTTTTTTTTTGTAAAATGCAGCAGCTGATGACCAGTTGAAGACAAGTTGTACAATGAAAAATATCAAAAAAGGAAAAAAAAAACTTTTTTTTTAAGTTAAAAATTTGTTTCTTTTTTACAGAGAACAAATATAAGTTTAAACTAAGAATATGAAAATAAATATTTAAAATTACTTAGAAAATGTTGTAAAAGATACAAATAGTTTGAGTTGAACTTATTTTATATAAAATATTGCTCGAATGCTTGTTAACTATAAAGAAATGAACTCTCAGCGATGAGTACAGAGAAAGTATGCAAAAACAATAATTAATTAAACGAAGTCATACTGAGCGTATGAGTGTTATTAATTAAGTAGTTATTTTATAAATTCATAACAATCTTTGTAACTTCAGAAGATAGAATAACGTTTTTTAATTCCTCATACATGATCTTCCGGAATTGAAAACTCATCTAACTAGCATGGAATTGCCAGAGGAAACGAAATGTAGAGCAAGCGAGAGAGAGGACAAGACTTTGAAACATTATCTTTGTCATTGTCAAAATATGCCGAACTTGAAATAGTTATCTAAACTGAAAATACATAAGGAATTATATTGCGGAGATTGGGTTCCTGAGCAAACCGACATTTCGTCGTTCATAAGTTATTGTTTTCTATATGTATAGATTTTATATATCACATAGAACACAATAATTTACGAATGACGATTTATAGGAAAATAGGATTATGGTTTTATTAGGACAATTTTTCATTGCTTTATATAGCGCACAACATGACAATTGGAAATACGTATATACCTGTCGTGGGCTTAGGCATTTAGTGCCCTAATTTTCGATATAAATTTATCTAACCTTAATTCTTCCAAAAAAAGACATTCTCTGATTAAAACAAAATGCATTAATGTCCAAAATGCATTAATGTCCTAAATGCTTTTCAGGTGGAAGAAAAAATTAAACAACAAAAAAAAAAGAATAAATATTTCTTTGCACCCTCATCGAGAATGAAGAGTATTCCAGAGAGAGTTTTTTGTATCCGTCCAAACAAATAAGATCCGGATGGGCCCATGGTGTAATCACATAAGGTGATAGTGCGGAGAGAGAGTACTTTGTGTGCCTCTTTTTTATATATGGAGTTTGACTATTCTTGGCACTGAAACCTTCTTCTTATATATCGAGTTTGACAAACATTGGGACACAAAAAAAATAATCCGATGGGCTGGCACCATCATCATGTATGAGTGTTCCCTAGATCGGCCATGGTCTGAACTATAGCATTAAACTTTTTGATATTGCGAAATATGGCCTAGCGTTTTTATGATGTAATATTATAGTGTCATGTCTCGCCGCATATTTGGTATAGGTGCCCTGTAATGGTTTAGTTAGATTTCAGCAGCTCATGATAGATAGGTTTAAGGTTAGCTAAAACAGGCAGTTGTTGGGTAGTTCATTTGTGTTCATCATATTGATCTCTTTATTATACCTGTAAGAAATAAGGAGGGAAAACAAAATAGATTATTAACACGGTGATTGCAATTTAAACAAATCTTGATGATTTAAATTTTATTTCGTTTGTTTAGATTTTCTTGGACTCTTCTTAGTGTGGACTGTAATAATACTGTCCAAGACAATTTAAGTATGAATATGAATAAGAAAAAATGTGTTTTAAGGGGTATGTGTGTGTATTAGTGTGTAGAAGAATAAATAAAAATTATTACAGCGTTCCAGTGTAGGGCAGGTTCCTCAACACACGGATAAAAATTAAATCGAAAGATTGAACGAAGAGAAAACTTTATCTGGTTTCTCAAATGCATTGAGGCAAGTTTTCCTAGACGGTGTAAGCTTGTTTATTCTGCATTGGCTTAGGCAACCACCCAGACATTCTTATAAAGGTAGGTATTTCAGTGAGACTTCACGTTGTTATATCTGATAGCAACTATTAATACTGGAGAATTCGCAAGTTGTCCTTCGGATATTATATAATGCGAGATAGTGACAGATAGGAAGTGATATGTAGTCTGTTTTTGTTTTCTGTGAAAACAAATTCTACGTTAGTAATTATAGGGATGTCCCATTCTGTAAGCATGATTGCCAAATCTAAATAAACTAATCAGTATAGGCACAATATCTTTCGTCTGCTTCTTATCTAATTCCTGAACCCATTTTATGCGCTGAGGATCAGTTCTATGCTATGACATTCCTGCAATATTACAGCCAAAATCATTCACTCATCTTCTAAAGGCAGATGTATGGAGCCACGTATTTATACAAATTTTACCAAGTAGAGAGGGGTTTGCCACAGCAGTGATCGCTTTCCTTATTATTAATTAATGCATCCTTCTTAGTAAGACAATCAGCTATGCAGTCACTGATCCTGTGTGACTATACCCATATAAAGGTGATGTTTGAATGCATCGCCATCGAACTGAAAGTTGGCAGACATCGTTAAACGAGTTGTGATGTCGTGTACTTAAATCAGGAACCTGCTTGCCGCTTAGCTGTTGGTAAAGATTCAGACATTTCTATGGAATACCTTATAATACCTCAACCAGCGTGCCGCCCGTTAAATATGATGGAGAGTGCCATGGATATTTGAATTTGGTATGTACAACCAGCTGTAGGTTGTTCGGGCTACACATACGATATCCTAATTGCAGGTAAAGATTCAGCGCAAAAATCGTTTCTTTTATAAAAGAATTTCGAAAATGTTTTTAAGGGTCCTTGACTTCAATTAGTATGGCAACCAATTTTCCTAATAAGTATTGGATAAATCTTGCTTTTTACAAATATTTAACTGGAATAGCTCCTAATGAACTTGCAAGCTCAAGTTGAGTTTGACAACAATCTATATGGAGTAAATCGTTAAATTAATTATTTGACCCCGCAAACGTTGGCCTGATCTGGGAAATCATTATCTTTCTTGTTAAAATCATCACAGTTGAACCAAACAAAGCATCTTTTTTATGTTGAAGTGGACATAACACACCATAAGCTTCATTGGGCAATTTTTTCAAATTACAGAAGTTAAGCAAGCATATGACGATTTGCTGACACAAAATTTAAAGATTTCGAAACAATTAAGAATTTTTCCCTTTTACACTAATATGTTTTATAAGTAGGTGAGAAGAAGAGACAGTTATGTTCTCTTCAAAATGACCTTCAAGTTGTTAAAAACAATAACCGCGTTCTAAATATATACCATTTGTTTTGCGTTCCGATTTTTTTCAGTTATACACCCTATAAAAGCAATTACAATTATTTGAATTGACACGTTATCAATTTTCAAAAATAACATTTGGCATTAAGCTTTACTATTTAACCCTGTTCTATGAAAATTTCTTAAGAAAATTTGTTGTTAAGCGTTCCCTCTCTTTCCTATCAAAAAGTTATCAAAAATTATACTGTTTATTACCACTTAACTCTCCTTCAGTGTTATTTTTATCAATTACATTATCCTGCTTGTTGTTTGCAACTTTATTATGGCCATATATTTTATAAGTCAACTATTTCCACTCCAACACCCCTGCCACCCTCTGTAATCTTTGAACAACCACCTACACTCTCAGATTACTTATAATAAGGACTAAGCATACTAGCACATATAAAATGTGTATTCGTAAGAGCGTATAAGTGGCACGAACATTTTCTTTGTAACAATTGTTTAAGATTTTTTTTTGTGTTCTATTTTATTTAAGTTCAGATAATAAATATAAAAGTAGCAATACAATGAGAAGGATATACTCAGATGGTCTCCATTTGTGTGTGTTGAAGATTGAAATGACTTGAGAATAGTTGAAATAACTTTTAAGCTAATAAAACTAAATCTGTGACAAAAACGAAAAACTGCTTAAAACGACATAAGCCAATATTAAGATAATCACCAGTCATTGCATTTTCTGAATTCAAAACTACCCTCAGATAACTGTTTCAACAATTTTGGACTTTACAGGAAGTTATAGCGTAAAACCTTATTGACCATATTTTTTCAAAGAATAATATTATTTGGAATAATAACTTAATTGTACTTGTAATTTTAACTATAACTTGGTTTATCTTATAATAATATACGAAAATTAATATTCTCCTTAATTTGTGTACCGCAGAATTCATATAATGGTCTTTATTTTCAAGGGAATCAGTTTTGAAAAATCAATTCAAAAATTGAAAAGTGCTTTCTTGAAAATCTATAAAAGCGGACATAAGCAACTTTTGCTTAATGCCACAGAGATGTAAAATACAAATAGTTAAACACATGAAAGTAAATGTTGGCAAACAGGGTGTTCTTAAAAGTATTGTGATCTTTCAATGTTAATATATTTTTTTTTTAAGTTTTCATATAAAGATTTTAAAAACTCTTTTTGTTGTAAAGTACTACAGTCAAATATTAATTTCGGATTTTAGAATACGTTCATTAGTTTTAGTAATTTTGTAACTGAAGCCTTATTTTGAACAAGCTTTGACATTCAATTTTTAAAATAATTTTATTTAAGCCTTGGCCTTGTGTACGTTCCATGTCCATTTGGAAATTCCAATATTATATCTCGCATACCATAACTGCCACTGGTATCTTCCAAATACGCGAATAAAGTTGGCTTCCATAAGTCTATGGTTACTTGAAAGAGATATCTTCTGACTCCAAATAACCAGACAAATTCGAAGAAGGTCAATTAACAGGTTCGAAACATAAAAATAGCTGCCGACAAAAACTAAATCGCAGAACTATGGATTGCGATTGCAGGCAACTTTAAATTAATTATCACGTTGCTCTGACGTTTGTCAAATCTCTCAGAGTGCTGAACTCGTGTCCTTTTTTCGGGCAAATATTAGCAACTATATGTATTGAGGAAGTTGTAGATGTCGACACTTGGTGGTGACCAAGGATTTTAATTTTTTGACGATTACAGTAGAATCTTTATTAAAAGGCATTTATGCTCGGTATTCACGGTAAACTTTTATAAATACCAGAGCATTAAGTCAACCATTACAAAGAGATGGCTGGTGTATACACGAAGAATGATTCCATGTTAAATGAACAAATAGAACCACAGGATATTATGATGCTTTAGGTGACACTCTTAAAGACAAATATAAAGAAAATAAAGCCTGAGTTTGGGGTACTTACTGCCTGATCGAAGAGTTTGGTCCACCCTGTTCTTAAATAGATTTCATAGGTAGGTGAGTAGGTAAGGCTGGTGAAAAGTTACCCTCACACCCTCACTCGGAGACCATTACGGTTTATTGTGATGCCTTAATAGAGAGAATAATAGAATAAGAATAGAAATAGTTAGAGTAGAAAGAAAAGCAGACCAGTCCAACCCCCAAACTAGCAGACCAGCATACTACTGTCTAGTCCACCAGGGCACCCATAAGTTAATGTTAATTTATGCCGCAGGCAATGCTAAAATCTGTCTCTTAATAAATTCAAGAATAAACTTTCTGTGGGCCAGCAAAATGGTTAATTTTCAAAAACAGAGCCAATTAGGAAGGACAAGACTATACATTTTAAAAATATTTAAGACACACATTTTTGGTCTATCTCTTAAAAAAAAAAATTAATATAAACGTAGGACTAAATTGGTTCTAGTGCATAAGTAGGAAATTTTTATTTAAAAATAATGGATGTTTTTTTTAAAGAGGTAAAAAAGTTTGAAATGAAATAAAACAAAATAATAAAAAATTAATTTGAAATTCTGGCACCACAATTTAAATATGATTTCTGTAATATTTCCGTCACAGCTGGCTCGGACATAGTCTAATGTGGGGTTAAAATTTTCGATGACTTTTTCCATCAGTAGTGGCCGTATATGCGCAATAACGCGGTGAATGTTTTCCTGCAACTGGTCAATCATTACGGGCTTATCGGACTAGTGATATCGGATATCCCGAGAGAAAATGGTAAAACGGCGTTAGGTCCAACGATCTCGGAGGCCACTCCTAAATAACTCAGTTTTGGCAAAAGCCATGTGACATGTTGCGCCGTCTTGTTGAAACCGCAGCTCATGCATATCATGGTTTTTTAACTGATGAACGAAAACGTCAGTAAAAATGGCTCTATTATGGTCACCATTGACTGTAACGTTTCGACTAGCATCGTTTTTAAAGAAGTATGGATCAATGATTGCACCAGCACATAAAGCACATCAAACAGTCAGTTTTTTTTTAGGGTTTTTATTACTTTAAAAACGGCAGTTTTGTGTATTAACATATATATTCAAACAAAAGTGAGCTTTGCCATGTTGACTGTAAAATGGATGTAGTGCGCCATACGTTTTTAGAACAGAATCATGATTTTCAAAATAATAATTTTTATCAATTTGGAGGCATTGTTCTGACGTCGGTCTATTCATGTTGAAATGCCAAATCAAACTGAACATAAATTACATGAGAGGTGACAAAATGGATGTATATATGTTAAGTAGGGACTCCAAAAAGGCCAGACCGATTTTGAAGAAATTTTCTGCGGGCAGAGGGGCGTGGCAAAATCCAATTTTCATATTGCGCCACCAATGACATATTCATATATTTATTTTGTTTGTTTTTTTTATTTTTATTTTTAAAGCCGTTGTCATGTTTTTTAAAACGAGATGACAAACTCTTAAATTGGTTATGTTGTTCCGAAGATATTTACAGAAAACCTATCTTCATAATGATTCAATATCAAAATTTTAAAACGTTCGAAATGTTACATTTAAAAATAATAAATAATTCAAAAATAACAAATAAATATAATATCCAATTTGCCTTAAATACATGCTTTTCTTTTTTGATTGAGCCCATATCTACATCATATGTAAGTTATTCTGTAAAAAAACTTAATGATAGTTATTCCATGGATTTTTATTTAAAGGCCGTAAATATCGTTAACAGCTCAATTCAAATCGTGTGGTAATACAACACTTATGTTTGCTTAGGGCCAGCACCGCGGATCGGGTCAGCTAGTACCTCTATAAAAAACACCCGTTATATGCGCTCATGTACACAAACATTGGGTTATAGTTTTTACATAGTTGCTCTTCTTCAGTATCGTTTTCTAGTGATACTTAAAATCAAAAAATAATCAAAAGATGATAGGTGGAACAAAATGAGATTCAAGAAACTTTTACAGATGTTAAAAAAGCGACAGGAGTAGCTAAAATTTTTCCGGGGGTGGCAAAAGTATAACAATTTTTTTTAAAAAAATCTTTGAGTTGATTTTAAATGGCTGCATAATAGTTATCTTTTTTAAATTCTCGTTCAATAAAATTATCGTTTTATACAAAATATCTTGGTATTTATTTCCAAAGTTATTTATCATGGAATAGGCATATCCAACACTAAAAATCTAAAATTGTATCCGCTTCTGGACTGCTTTACAAATTTAAAAATAAATTTAGACCGGAAACAAAGCTAATTACTTACCAATCTTTGATACATAGCCACTTAAACTATTTGCCTAATAAATATGTATACATGGACATAAGAAAAGTAATGAGTTAAAATCGTTGCAAAGATCTCAAAACAAGGCGCTAAAAACTGTTTTTAATCTACACTCAAATAAAAAATATGGTTGTGGTAACCATAATCAAACAGCAACATACTATGATTGTATTGTATGATTATGGTTAAAAATAATAATGGTTACCAGTTATCATTATTATGTTTAATTAAAGTATCATTCAGTAATCATATACATATATGACTACAATTGAAATTGACAATCTATGCTTTTTAACGGCAAAATAGTGTATTTTACTGTAACATACAGATATTGATTGTAGTTACCAATTTGATTGCAATCTTTATACCAATATTTTTTTACATTTTTTTCGTTTATTTTTAAAGTTTCTTTAATATTTTAAAATTTTTGTTCCTTTTTTTGACATCTCAAACTTTTAAAATAATAAAAATTTATTCAGCAAGAAGAACAGTTTAAATTAAATTTTTATTAAAAAAATCACAGCTTGATTAATTTGTAATCATACTGTTGTCTCACCTATTATTTAATGATTATTTGTTATTTTTAATGCCTTTGAATACAATGTTATTTTTGTCGTCATAATTTTTTTAAATCATACTATTTTTAAATGATAACCATTTTGAAATTTTTACGAAAAGTCATTATTAAATGATACAATTCAAATAGATGCTTGATTATAGTGACAAAATATCTGATAAAATTAAACAAAAATTACTATTACTTGTTTTCGCCAACCAAATATTGTTATAGAAACTATAATATGACCGTCGTGATCATGTCGTAACCATGGTTTTTCTCTGCGTGTACCGATAAACTTTTCAACGAAATATGTTAAACAATTTTTGTATGAGCTACAACTTCTACTTTATGTCTACAAATCTTAAATTAAGATTGGATATCACACTATTGAATTTTCGAGGAATCAAGCAATATTTAATACAAGGCATTCTACGAATTTAAGAATAGCAAGATGTAGATTGGAAACAACAAAACAGAGAGTAGAATACATTGGTAGTTTTGAATTTAATAATCTTCCACCTAATGTAAGAAATATTGATTAAATTTCAATTAAAAAAATAAATTAAAAACTTATTTATTAAAAAATTTAGAAATGCTGCTTATGTAACAAATAACTTTATTTTCCAATTTTTTTAAATATTTTTTTTTTTTTAATTTTATAAATTGTTAAACTTGTACATAATAGATATATTTTTAAATATTATATATACTTTTTTTGGCAATTCGCCTCAATAAAGTCCAAGCGACGCTGAGGCACAAATTATTGTATCAATAAAATTTATATGAATAAAATATGCATTTAAAAAAAAATAATTCTTCAGAGGGCATTGCACTCTTGCTAATGAATAGGAAACAGGTTAAAATCTTTGCAAATTGATACAACAGTAAATCTCAGATGATATCAAATGTGAAAAAGTCTTTAGGCCCATGATAAGTTTTGAATAAATGAGCAAACAAATATTAAGTGTAATACTTAATTATTGTATTTGTTTTATATTATTGTATTTATTGTAAGTATATAAATGTAAAAAATTTTATAAAGTAAATTTTAAAGTATTTTTATGATTTGCAATAAAAAAGAAGCGGTTTTACTTAAAGAGAAAATAATATAACATTTATAAATGGTATTAACGTAACAATTTGTCTTAGATAATTTTATGTGAATGGTTACACACATAGATTTTGCGTTTGGAACTTGTAAATTATTATGACGAGAATTAGTTTTTATCTTTAAATTGTTTGTTTAGATCTTAAACAGAACTCGGTAAAATACAATATATGTGTGCTTTAATAAATTTTCGGTATTAATAAAAAGATAAATTTTTGTTGTTTTGTACTTTTTTTTTAATAAATTCATAAAAAAGTACAATAAAAAATCTTTATTTGTTTTGCCAAAGATTATGTGCCATATTTTTAATACTTCGAAATAACACCACTTTTTGTTTGGCCCTGTTCTGGTGTTGGGCGAAAATTATTTTTACTTTTGTTTATTTGTGTAAAAAAAGTTTCTTTCTTTGTCTTTTTTTTCTTTTGTTATTTAAACTTTTCCTTTTTGTTGTTTAAGGTGTTAACAATTAAGTAGTTGTATGCTTAAAATTATAGGAATGTATAAGACAGACGGACATACAGACGGAGATTCACACATTTTGAAAGGAGAAAACATATTATTGGCTGTAAAATGTTGGCACTTAAACATATGAAAAGCTTAAATACAGTCAACAAGTAAGAAAATTCTTCCAAGTGTAAAAAAGTGTCAAAACTTTTTGTATGAACGTGTACATTAGGACCGATAACCATATGACTGATGAATACTTATATCAGCAGAACTTTAGATCGATGGAAAAAATGAACAAAGTAAGAAATTAACAAAAAAAAAAAAAAACGCGTTCGAAATAGAAAGTTATTACGCTCGTAACACATTGTAATCGATATGATTTTTATTTAGTTTCTGCGAAAAATTTAAACGGACCAAAATTCGTAAAATCCTCTATATCACCTTAACGAAGTGTACAGCAAGAAAAAGATATCAAATTGCAAATAGTAATAGATATAGAGAAGTTAGAAATCACACTCAATTAGGACAATCCTTTTTCTTAGAAAACAAATTGTTCCTACTGCTCTACTAATATTACTACAGTCAATGTTATTTGCTGTTAACCACTCGAGTATATTGCTGTCATTATCGACTTACTCAAACAAACTCACACACACCGTTGTACTTACTTTACATGCAATGAAAAACTATACCAACAAACAAACCCACAAATAATTGTGTATAAATAGAAAATGTTTCCAATTGTATTGTATTACTCTTCCTTTTTATACCCGCCACCAAAAAAATGGTGGGGGTATATTCATTTTGTCATTCCGTTTGTAACACATCGAAATATCCATTTTAGACCCCATAAAGTATATATATTCTGAATCGGGGTTTGATTTGATGACGATCTAGCTATGTCCGTCCGTCTGTCCGTCTGTCCGTCTGTTGAAAGCACGATAGAGGTCGCACCGAAATAGCTAGGGGGCTCAAATTTTGCCAGAATCTTTCTTATAGACAAGGTTTGTTTGGTATTGAAAATGGGCTAAATCGGAATATTAGGAAGAGAGTTATAGCTCGAAAAGCAAGAGTAGGTCGAAAAAACCGTGTCCTACAAACATCGAATAAAATGAAATTGTGTCCAAACGCATTAACGTAGACTCATGAAACTTCGAATATATATTTCCTGAGTAAAAACAATATTATTTCCCGAAAATTATCTAAGTCTATGCATTAGGAGAGGAGTTATCGATCAAAATGTACGAAAATTTATACCGCACAGTGTATTTTTCGGTATATTTAAAAACAAAAACGTCATAAAAACAACAAAATTGGATGTACGACTCTGAAATTTTGCACACTTTGCTTTTTGGTGACACGCTTTCTTGTAACGGAAAATCAATATGCCACGCCCACTTTTACGCCCACCTCCCATAAAACGTTTTAGCTAAAATTCATATAATTTCTCTATTAATATAGATTTTGGAATAATAAAGGGCTATATTGAAACATCTGAGTTGTACTCATTCGCAAAAACAACTTTGACACGCCTACTATAACGCCCACTTTTCACGTTATCTACCGTTATTGAAATTTAAACGTTCATAAAACCACCAAAATTAGAGGTATGATTATCAAATTCGCTGCGTATAGCCCCCTAGGCAATGTCATTACTGTGCCAGAAAATTAAGGTGCCACGCCCACTTTTACGCCCACCTCCCATATAACGCTTTACCTAAAATTCATATAATTTCTCTATTAATAAAGATTTTGGAATAATAAAGGGCTATATTGAAACACCTAAGTTGTACTCATTCGCAAAAACAACTTTGACACGCCTACTATAACGCCCACTTTTCACGTTATCTACCGTTAATGAAATTTAAACGTTCATAAAACCACCAAAATTAGAGGTATGATTATCAAATTCGCTGCGTATAGCCCCCTAGGCAATGTCATTACTGTGCCAGAAAATTAAGGGGACACGCCCACTTTTACGCCCACCTCCCATATAACGCTTTACCTAAAATTCATATAATTTCTCTATTAATAAAAATTTTGGAATAATAAAGGGCTATATTGAAACATCTAAGTTGAACTCATTCGCAAAAACAACTTTGACACGCCTACTATAACGCCCACTTTTCACGTTATTTACCGTTAATGAAATTTAAAAGCTCATAAAACCGTCAAAATTAGAGGTATGATGATCAAATTTGCTACGTATATCCTTCTAATCAATGTAGTCGTTGTGCAAAAAAGTTTAGCTAACACGCTCACTTTAACGCCTACCTCCCATATTACGGTTTATCTTAAATTCATGTAATTTCTCTATTGACAAAGTTTTTAGGAAAATAAAGGACTATATTGAAATATCTAAGTTGTATTTATTAGCAGACTCTTTATTGACACGCCTACTTTAACGCCCACTTTCATTGAAAGACTATATTTACAAAAGCATTTTAGTAGGATATCGAAGTATCTGATGGTCCAAATTTTCAATGACAATGTTGATGCTCAATTGTTGGGCATGATGATGAAGCGATGTTGACTGCTCTTTTGCCACACTATCGCAAAAACCAGCAGTGGTTCCCATTCAACGAACTAAGAAGGCAGGATATGTTGATCAAAAGAATTACGAAGTGCATAAAATGCATTTTGTTTTGAACGCCCATTTTCATAAAAAAAACCTGAATATCAAACCTGAAAATTAATTTACAAATAATTAATTAATAATAATTAATTAATTAATTAATTAATTAATAATTAATAATAATGAATTTTCCTGAAGATGCTACACGAAGGAGTAGCGAAATATTGAGAATTTAAATACAAAAATTGGATATTTAAATATGAAAATTTAAAAAAAGAGATCAAATAAAATAAATAATTAAACCTGAATAACTTTAACGCGTTGCGCATTTAGGTATCTTTCCACTGTTCAAATTAAGTTAGTCTGAGATTGAGAAATGTCAAATGAAATGCAAAAAAAAAAACTTGGTGCTTATGTGTAGTTCACCTTCAACAGGGGCCCTTAAAAATTAACCACCCTCTACAAAGAAAGTGATACATATTGTATTATAAAGAGATTATTCCATAGTGATTAAGAAAATAATAAATAATGTACTTTAAATTTAAATTTAAATTTAAAATTGGTGGTGGGTATAAAAGATTCGGCACAGCCGAATATAGTGCTCTTACTTGTTTTTAATTCCTTTGTGGATTAGTTGGCTTACTTACATTAACATACAAGAAGAAAAAAAATCCTGCTTACCTGTATTGTTTTTTATGCTTTGGTAATTGCTGTAGTTGCTGTTATTGTTGTTCTTGGCAAAGTGCTCTTTATTTCACTTAAAAGCCAACAAGCATTTAATTTTAACAACAACAGCAACTAAGTAAAACAGTGATCGTTTTTTTTTTCTAAATATTGTTTTTGCTGTTAACATTGAATGAAACAAATCACCATAAAAAACACATACACACACACATACACAGATTGATAGAAGAATAGGATTTGTTTAACTGGCTTGTTGGTTTTGTTTTTCTATTTCCATTGTTATAGGCATTATTCGCTAGCAATGTTATTTAAACAATGGCAATTTAACAACAAAGAACAAAAAATGTGATTTCATTTAGTGTTTTGTTTATTGGGGGTATCAGGTTTAAAGTTTAAATAAAGCGGAGCGAATTTAAAAATTGCAATAAAACAACAGGTTTGTTTAACATTACAAGCTACGAATTTACAATTTGTTTTGGAATTTTTTAAAATCCTAAAGCCTAAAGATATTGAAAGAAAATATCCTAATTTGAGAAGAATTTGATTCACTTTTCTTTTTCTGTTCGAGCTGTATGTATGTATGTGCTTTTAGACGTACAGGCGGATGTACGGCTAGAACGTCCTAAGATGTAATCTAGATATCAATTCTCGTTCTATGAAACTATGAAATGAAAAGTTTTTGTGTGTCATATAGTATTGTGCCACTATAGCCTTTGCTATACAAAAACTTTTTCATTTTACAGTTTCACAGAATTAGAGTTGAGCCCCAGGACTCAGAAAATATATTGTTTGGTGAGAAAAGTGTTGTAAAGCGAGAGCGAAAATGTTGAAAATTATAAAAAGATACAACAAATTCTTTTCCAGATAGTTGAACACCATACATACACTTGACCTCTTCCTTCTCTCATCAATAAACATTGTGTGTTTGTCTTTAAAATTTTCAAGTGTGAAAGGGCACACAAATAATATGTTCGCCATATTCGCAGCTGAAAATGTAGCAGTAAGTACGAGATAGATATAAAAATATCGCGGCTTAAATGTATTTATCACCCATTTTGCGAAAATAATAAGCAATACCGAGGACATACTATGTTGCGTTTTCTTTGGCATATAATTTTCGCATTTCCTTGTATGCTGTACAGTAGGGAAATGAAGTAAACGCTGCTTAAAAAATTAAAAAAAAAAATCGATGAATAAAACTTTTTAATTATTTTTAAATTTTAATGCATATAAGTTTTATGTTTTTTTGTACTACAATATAAATATCCAATTGTATGTGTTCATTTTTAGATTATTAAAACTTTGTGTTGCTTTAAATTAAAATTTCTCTTTATTTAAGCACAACATAAATCGTTACCTCATTGTAATCACTTTAAAATGCATATTAAATCGTAAATTGTTTTAGTAAATAAATTTTTCCGCAACCACAATTACTTGAACACATACAAATGCTACAAATGCTCATTCACAAACATTTGCACACAAAAACCACTAATTTAAATTTCATTACATTTTGCATTCATTAATGTTGCCCGACTACTGCCCACATTTTGTGAAGCACTATAGAGCATCTCATAAATATGCGTACTGTCAGCATTATCCTGCTGTGTGCGTTCATGCAACATTTTCACAGCCTTCAAATAGGAATCGTATTTTGATGAATTTTCAAAATCCTGCTCAAAATCCATATACAACTGCTGTATGTGTTTAAGTGGTCGGGTATGTTCATCGTACAATGAAATGGGAGCTTGAGGCAATAGCTGTTGCCATTGCTCTTGTAGGTAGTCGACGAATTCAAAGTTGCTAAATAAGAATGCCATCACTAGGTCTAGGCCTTTCTCCTTAAGTTTGTTAAAGATTTCCAGTAGAACGTTTTGGGAATTTTCGGAACTTTGAAATTGTTCATAGTCCAAAGCCAAATGGTTTTGCAGATAATCATAGAGGCGCTGGCGCTTGGTATAGAAATCGGAGGTGTTGAGCAGAATGTCAATTTCTGCTAAGATCTTGCGTAAGGCCTCGGATTGCGCAGCTACTTCTTCTTCGGCTTCGGGCTCTAACACCTCCAACAATAGTTTGCGTATGATAACTAAATAGTCATTAATAATTTCAGATCCGGCCTCTTTAACATTTTTGTACAATTGCTGGCCAAATTCCTTAACGTTTACGGAAACTGTGTAATTCTCTTTCACACCCAACTTGTTAAGCAGTGAGCCCACATTGTGTTCATTGATGGGCACTAGTTGTGTAGATTTCGAATAGAAATTGTGGTAGGCGGGCGTAGTTGCTTCCTTTTGCACCTTAAATTGTTTGCACAAATAGTAATAACGTAACTGATGCGTCTCTTCGAAACTTTCGTCTTGCAACTGATGGAATTTGTCCTTGAGTTTCTTAAGGAAATTAACATTTCTTAGACTGTAAATATTCTCACGACTAGTGTCTTTGTGCTCTGCCATATCTAAATACTGTTTGATGAAAATAATTTTTGGTTCCAGTCTAGAAGACTCCAAAGCCATTTTAAGTTCCGTCTCAAAATTTGGTTGTGTCTTGATGTCTGTAAGAAAGTTATTTAAGTATTCCATGGCTGTAGATTTCATGGTTTCACTGACTTTTTGCAAAAATTCTTTCTGGAAATCTTTGGAGTTTAATTTTACTTCCTTGGCCGCGGCAAGCTGTCAGAGAAACATAGAAATTATTAACATTTATTAGAGATATAAATTAAGTTTTTTAAAAATTACCTTTAAGTTTCCTATAAAACTTGCACATATTAGTATTAATAAAATATTCTTCATTATTTTTTATTTATTTATTTACAAGTAAATTTCGAATTTTTTATAGATTTTTTTCAATATCAACTTGGTCTTCGTCTGTCTATTCACTGATTGCAGTGCGCTTCTAAACATTTCCATATTCAGAATCTTTTATATGTTTTTTTTTGTGTTTCTTATTTTTAGGTCGCAAGAAAGGTTATCAGTTTATTACAGTTTTTGCTTTCGTTTATAGTAATAAAAAATATCAACAATAATTGGTAAATTTATAAGTATTTTGCTTTAATTCTGTAAGAGTTGTGTAATTTGTGAAAAATTAAATAATTTTGAAAAGTAAAAACAAAAGATGTTAGAAAATTACTTGTCAGTTTAATAAACAATTATAATTAAAAACAACTAAGAGCGCTATATTCGCTATATTCGGCCGTGCCGAATTCGATTATACCCTTCAGTTTTCAAACACACGTTTATTGAACACAGCGTAGTGAACACAGCCTACATTTCAGATACTTTTTCTATACCCGCCACCAAAAAAAAAGGTGGGGGTATATTCATGTTGTCATTTCGTTTGTAACGCATTGAAATATCTATTTTAGACCCCATAAAGTATATATATTCTGAATCGGGGTTTGATTTTATGACGATCCAGCTATGTTTGTCCGTCTGTTGAAAGCACGATAGTGGTCGCACCGAAAAAGCTAGGGGGCTCAAATTTTGCCAGAATATTTCTTATGCACAAGGTTTTTTTGGTATTGAAAATGGGCTAGATCGGAATATTAGGAAGAGAGTTATAGCTCGTAATACAAGAGTAGGTCAAAAAAACCGTGTCCTCCAAACATCGAATAAAATGCAATTGTGTCCAAATGCATTAACATATAGTCATGAAATTTCGAATGTATATCTCCTGAGTGAAAAAATGCCTTTCCCCGAAAATTGCCGAAATCTATGAACTAGGAAAGGAATTATAGATCAAAATGTACGAAAATTTATACCGCACGGTGTATTTTTTGCTATATTCAAAATTTAAAACATAATAAAACTGACAAAATTAGATGTGTGATTCTGAAACTTTGCAAACCTTACTTTGTGGTCAAAGGCTTTGTTATAATGGAAAATAAATGTGACACGCCCACTTTTACGCCCACCTCGCATATAACGCTTTATATTAAATTCATATTATTTTCCTAAGGACAAAGTTTTTGAAAGAATAAAGGACTATACTGAAATATCTAAGTTAAATTAATCAGTAGAAACTACCTTGACAAGCCTACTATAATGCCCACTTTTCACGTAATTTGCTGTCAATGCAATTTAAATGCTCATAAAACCGACAGAATTAGAGGTATGATGATGAAATTTCGTTCATATAGCTTTCTAGTCAATATCATTTTTATGCCAAAAAATGAAGGTGACACGCCTACTTTAACGTCTACCTCCCATATAATGATTTTTCCTATATTCATATAATTTCTCTATGGACAAAGTTTTTAGAAGTTTAAAGG
The DNA here is from genome assembly GCA_941918925.1 of Phyto melanocephala. NCBI lineage: Eukaryota > Metazoa > Arthropoda > Insecta > Diptera > Rhinophoridae > Phyto > Phyto melanocephala. Next base: position 20,328,500 of record OW799236.1, on the reverse strand, counting down.
ACTATATTGAAATATCCGAGTTTTATTTATTAGCAGAAACTATATTGACACGCCCACCTTAACGCCAACTTTCATTGAAAGACTAAATTTACGAAAATACTTTACTAGCATATCGAAGTTTTACCAAGAAAGTGATACATATTTTAGTATAAAGAGATTATTCGATAGCGATTACTGTTAATAGCAAAATAATAAATTTCGTGCTATAAAAGTACATCCAATGGTGGTGGGTATAAAAGATTCGGCACAGCCGTATATAGTGCTCTTACGTCTTGAAATATCAGATTTATAAATTTATTGACCACCATTTTGTAGTAGCAGTTATCATGATTTTTAATTTGTTTTAAAGCGTGTCCAACTAAAGTTCTTTCATTTAATAATCATATTGGATCTTGGTTGGTTTGTTGGTTGTATGGAATCGAATTGCGTTTTAAAATTTTAGAAGAAACACCGAAGCAGTTGTATTTGGGTGCTTATATCTTAGTTAGTTTCGAAACGATTTGTAAGTTTATCTCAGAAATAATTTTTGAGACCATGGCTTATAATCTGGTGCTTTTAGCTTTTCCAAACATTTTTTAGAAGCTTAAAAAATTTTATATAAAAATAATATGTGTTTTCCAAATTTTTTTTGCTTATAACTTCGCTGATTTTTAACCGAATAGTCAAGCTTTGTTTTCAAGCTCCCTAATAATTTTGTTCACCCTTAACACTCCAACTCATATGCAATGGTTTCAAAGAATCGATCGATTTAAAACTGACTGAGATATAAGCACCAAAATACAACTGCTTCGAAGTTTTTCTTAAAATTTACAAAACTTAAAATCTAAGATGGCGTGCTAGAGTAAATTGCTTATGTGTAAGCCAAATATAGTATTAACGGGTCTGTTCCCTTAGAAACATGCAAAGAGTTTGACATGTAGAATACAGTAAACTATTAAAAGGAAAAAAATTACAAAATGCCGTATTAATCAAAATGGCGGAAATTTTTTTTAACGCCATCAATATGGGTATCAAATGAAAGGACTTTGCTATCAGAATAAAGTTAACGCTGTAGAATTCAAAATCAAAGATGACGTCGGAAATAAGAAAAAGGCATATTACATTAAAGCTGAAATCTAGGATAAGCAACGATGTGGTCATTATACCAATGCACATGATGATGAAGGGTGTTATCAGATTTGGCACGGCCGTAAATAGCATTCTTGCTTGTTTTCCATCAACAAGACATAAATCACTATATTCCTCGAAAACACGAAATAAGTGTTTGCCATGTTGGAGCGGCGCCGCCGGTTCCTAACTTGAGTTTCCAATTTCTCATTGACTTATTAAAAAAAAAATATATTAAGAAAATTTGAATTAAACTTTTTATAATTTTTTAAAAATTTATTATGTGTTTTTAATAACTTTTCACAAACGCACTATTTATATAAAAACTTCCACAATTTTTATAAATGTTTATTTATAATAAACTGTCACATATATGTACTGCTTTTTTGAAAAAGATTTTAAAATAATTGTAAATTTAATTTAAGTTTTCAAAAGTATTTACGCTTAATGAGCACAAATCCATACTTTGCAAAATTATCTTTATAGATTTGTATTTATTTTATCAAATTATTTACTTCACTTACATATAAAAACTGATGTTCACTGAACTGTTATTGTACTCATTTAACATGTATTCTTTTTTAAACTTAAATTAACTTCAAAAGACTTTAAACAACAGAGTCTCAAATACAGACAATGACCAATTTAAAGCATTTATTAACTTAATTTAGGAAATTGTTCTTATTTTATTTATATGGCTTAACGTAATATCCAGCGACTGTAGTAAATTTAGTTGCATGTTCTTTAAGCTGTATGAAAATGGCTGCTGTTGTGTGTTTAAATTAAGATACAAAGTAAAACATTTAAAACATCCAAAATTACTGCAAAAATCTTAAAACATTCATACACTTGACTGAACGCTCGAATGCACACACACAAATTTTGGGAGCCTACAAAAACAGGACTTCAACAGAACCCTCTCTCTCTCTCAGTCTTTAAGACTCTTACATCAACCATACATTCTTAACAGCGTTGTCAACTCGGTGATTTTATCACCGTTTTTGGTGATTTTTAAGATTTCGAAAGCGGAAAAATTGTGAGTCAGTGCTTGGTGATTTTTTTTTTTAGTTTTTGGTGATTTTCTTTTTTTTTCGGTGACACCAAACACTAAAATTCAAATATATTAATTGAAAAAAATTTTTTGTAAGTGTAAATTTATATACATCTACCAAAATGTAACTTATAGTACAATTACATGCAACTCGGCAAAAAAATAATATTACACTAAAAACTTAATTATTTATAAGATGGTATTGATTGCCCAGAAAGTTTTTGTATCAAAATGACTAACTTTATACATATGTATATGCATATGAGGTGATATGAATAAAAGAAATTCCTCTTTCTATCATCTTATAAATGATTAAACCTTAAAGCAAACTTTTAGCGTCCCACAACTTTAAACGTTTAAAAATTTTACCAGAAAACCTTGAAATTTTGGGTAAAATTAACATGATTAATGTTAGAAATGTTTTATAACATACAAAAGAAGAATTGAATTGATTTTTGGATTGAAGTTAAATCGTACAAAGATGCAGGTTACTTAAATCCCTTTGAAGCATTAGCTAATATTGCCTTTAAACTTTTGTCGCTCCCATGAATGTGTTTAAATCTAAAATACGCAACCGAATGTCTTTAAATTCAGTTAATGCCTTACTTCACATTAAAAATAGGCTTAAACGGGAAAATTCCTGTTGCGAAACCTACAAAATAGCTGATGAAGTAAATATTCTGATTAATAGCAATGATATTTATAAAGCATTACAATTTGAAATTAAGACTATGTTGTGGCCAGATGATAGTGATAATAATGAAGAAAGACTTTAACATTGATATTTCATATTATTTACACAGAGAAAAGCTTAAATCCGAATCATATTATTAAACTGCAAGTTTATTAAAATTTTTCATAATTTTTAGTTAGAAATATTTCTATTTAATTACTCTAATATGTAATATAAAAATATTTAAATATTAAATAATAGTTGTACTTATTTGGTGAATAATTTCTTTAATATTTTGTACAACAAATTCACATATGTTTATAAAACGTCGTATAAATGCATCAGGTATGGAAAAATTAATCCTGTCGTAATTTTTTCTCAATGTTGAAATAAATTTCTTACAATGCATCACTCCTGAGATATATTGTGAATAGATAATTACTATAATAATTTTTCCAATGTTTTTGTTTATTTTTATTTTCATATAAATATATGTATCTATGTAAATCTCTACTGACTGACTAAAAGATATTCGTTGTTCGATTTTTGTAAATTTTTTTGTTATTTATTCTTATATTCATTTAAAAATGTCTTATTTTTAAAGAAATTTATAAAAATGTACAATTCTATTAAATAAATAAAAAAATAATTTACAAATTATAAATTTAGTGCTTTTTTTTGAGAATGACGCGTTTTTTCCTGGGTTATGGTGCTTTTTGGAATTTTAAAGTTGACAACGCTGATTCTTAATTACTAAACGCAACAACACGAACAACATTACCAACAACAAAAACCATGACTAAATAATGTTTAATATTAAAATCAACAACATTATAATTTGCTTTTATTTGTATGATATTGTTGCTGTCAATGTAGTTATTATTGCTGCTTTTGTTGTTGCTGCTGTATTTCTTGGTGTTTGGTGGCTCTACCACAGTCATGTAGTCGTACATACATATTTGTAAACTGTTTTTGTTGTATGTGTGTATGATTATTTGGTGCTGTGTGTAGTTATTTGTTTATTTCTTGGTTTATTTTGTGTATTTATGTTTATGGCTGTGTTGTCTGTGTTTTTTTTTTAATATTTTTCTTGTCGGCCTATTGTGTGCGTGTGTGTCTGTTTGTTAGGGAGAGAGTGTGCTTTGTTGAGTGTTTATTTACTGCTAGTTTGCGGGGACTTGCATGAGTGCACACTGTGGTAAGAATTTCTTTCTTAAAAAGCCTTAATAACATTAGCAAAAACAACAAAGCAAAGAACAACTATACACACAAACACATGTACATGTTCATGTAAAACTAACATACTCTTATACGAGGTTAGAAAAGGAAATGTTCAGTAAAATTTGGAGGTAGTGCCAAGTGAATTACATTTTAAAGAATTCTAGATCAACAGTGCAAAAGAATTCAGTATGAATGACTCCTTAAATGCGAAATAATTCGTCATTAATGATGCATTTCGAAACGCATGCAACAACATACAAAATATTTTCAACAATTCGTGTAAATAAACAATATCCACACATGAAACATCGCTTGCTTTTCAGCTAATATGCATTAGTTTTATGCATTCATTAGAACGGAGTGCAGTTCATTAATATATTCATGTAAACACATGATCTGCAGTGAAATGCTAATGTTAAAATCATTAGAGTTTTCACCTAAATTAAATTACTTTGTCTCCAGTTGAACCCCTGCAAAATCACTTTTCTGTCATAGTTTTTTCTTTTGGTAGGCACAAGTAAAAGCACAATAGTTGGCGAAACCTTTAATTAATATCAAAAATTTCATGTAGATAACAAATAGATAATTTTTAAATATATTTTTAAATATGTTGAATTCTAAACAAAAATTTTGAATTTTAAGAGGTAAATAGGAGATGATTTTTGCTTTTGTTTTTCTATTTTCTCTTAGAAATCGCGCATGATATAACTTGTCAAATTTTTGTAATGTTCATTTTAGACACTAAAGCTAAATGTGTTTTAGTTTATAAATATAACGTTGTTTATGATTTCACTGCAGCATCACCTGAAGGATTCAAAATTATCCCAAGCGAAAAAAAAATTAAAAAAAAAGTATGAAATTCATTCTCTAAAATAACTCGTACATACAACTGAACTGAGAACTGAGACAATAGTACGTTCTCACGTTTACTTTTACTTTATCCTATTAAATGAGATATGATTTAACGTATTAAAAATTTTGTAAATTTGAAGCATTTTGATTCATAAATTTGTTACAAATTTAACTATGGCGCCGTCTATCGGAAAAAAAATAAATAAATATATAACTTGTATCATCCCGCGCCTGGGTAGAAATATCAGGTTTATAGCTCTTACGACTCTCTAGATCATGCTAACAAACGCAGCAATGATTTTATATATTTTGTGGCCTTTTGATAAAACAACTTATTTCGAATTTCCTGATATTTTAGGAAAACAAAAAAGCAAATAAGTTTAAGTTGATTCATTTTTTAAACTAATGTCTTTGAATTTATAGCACATATTTAGCAGATCACGATTGAGTGTAAACTTAATAGAACTTTTAATGTTGATTTTTGACACAAGATTTTTAATGAAATTCCGAAAAGCACTTAAGCTTAGAAAAAATGTAGTTGAATCTTTTTTAAAAGATATCACATTAAAGTATTATACATGGAAAGACATCGATTAGTGCAAGCAATTGGTGTTGAAAATAATTTTTTTTTTAAATAAAATAGTAAAAAAAATTGTATCTCGATTTAAGTTGTTATGTCAAAAGGTCACAGAATATATAAGATCGTTGCTGCGTTTGTTGGTAACACATGATCAAAAGAATCATTAGGGCTTTTAACCTGATATCTTTTTCATAGTTACGGTTCGATACGAGATTTTTTGTTTGTTTTATTAGGCATCGGATAGATGGCGCTGTACTTTTTTTTTATTAATTAATTTTAAAATTATGAACCAAAACGACTAATATTCAAAACTAAGATGACTTTAGTGTCATAAACGAAACTTAAATATTTTGGACATGATATATCATGTCTCGTTTTTAAGGAAAAGTTTAAAGTAAAAACGTGCTATTGTATTTTTTGAAAATGTTTTCAGTAATTTTTAATTCTTAAAAAATTTTAGTCAAAAACAAATATCTATTTATTAGCAAGAGTAACAATTTTTCGAAAAATTTACTGTAAATAACATTTTTATTATTGCAAAATTACCTTCTGAATTAGACTATGCCGTGTATGGCGAACAATAAAACTTCGAGTACAAAAAATTTTTGCAAGCATTTTCGAAAATTATTCTTAATGAACTTGTTGTCTGTTTTGATATTAAAGGGTGCCACATCAATGTTATTTAGACACAACAATATTTAGCTTAAGAAAATTTTAAAAGGGGTCGCCTCGTTCAGCAAAAAACTTAAAACATTAAAAACTTTTAAACAAAGTAATCGCAATACTTTTTTAGCAAAGATTTAATGATTTTTAACGACCTAAAATATTCTTTTAGATCCGAAAGTTTTGACAATTATATAACTCAAAATTTGAAAAAGACGTCATTGATTGGCAAAATTTTTTTTTCCAAAATTGCCTTGCAAAAATTCTTTATATTCATAGATGTGCTGATAATTTTTTTTGTATGTAAGGTGGTAGGACATCTAAGACCTTAGATAACAAGTGTCCAGTCTTTTCCTACATATTCGATTGTAACTTCAAAATGGTCCTAGGTAATGCAGTCGTTTAGTCGTTTAGACAATGTAGAGAGTTGCTGGAATTTATAGTCCAGCCATAGGATAACTTGATGTAATATCGAGCTGTTTTCTTAAATCATTTAAGGCTTTATTGTTAACAAGAAACTATGAACTAAATATCAAGCAGCTTACTTTTTTGTGTAAATTCCCATAAGAAAAAGATTGTAGCTCGTTACAGCCAAACCTAAACAAGAACGGCAAGCGTTGTGCTAAGAGCCAACGTTAAGGTGGCAAGAGCGCCAACGTCGTGTAATAAACAAAGATTCGGCATGGCCGAATATAGCGCTCTTATTATTTTAATAAGTTTGACAAAAATTTAAATTCTTTGATGATTTTTTTTCTTTCTTTTCACAAACAGTAAACAACTTTATTCACTTTAGTAGATGTTACTTTTTCGTTGTTATTGTGCTTTATACGATGAATTTACATAGCGTATATTTAGCGACGAGTTAGTCGTAAAATGTGTCGTTTGTCCCAGTGTGTTATTTTTTTAATAAAACTCTCTAAATATAAATTAGAGATAAAATCGCTAGATTGACTTAAAAATAGCTAAAATGGCACTGTAGGTAATAACTGCTGTATGTGGTGTTGTTACAATCTGTTGGCCAATTCGTACTCGAATTTTACCACAAATTTACTCTAAATTACTTTCTAACCTGGCCTCTTAGAGGCTTTTTTTAAATTTTCAAATTGAGTTAACAAGACTAATTTTTCGCCTGCTTCTGTTGATTATAATTGTTGTTGTTGCTTTCACTTATTTATTTGTCTCATTCAAGCATGTTTCTCTTCTTCACTGTTAGCAACTATATGTATTTCATTTACATACACACACACAAATATAATTTTTGTTCTTGTTAACCTTTCATATGAAAATATATTGTTAAACATTAATTTTAATGAAATAATTTAATTATTGAAAATTACATCCTTAACAAATTAGACAAAGTCCTCTAGAAAAAGATGTGGGCTAAATTGGTCGAAAATGGATTTAATTCTAAATGTGTATATGAAATGCTGCTGTTTACTGCTTGTTGTTAATTGTTGTAGTGTCTGCAAAGCAGTTGTAGTTTAATTTCATAAATTTACTTTAAAAAAAATATCTAAATTTGTATTAATAAGTTAGCATTTTACCATTTTTTTATTAAAAAAGGTATAATTTGACACAAGATCCACACAACCATCTCCACCATAAAGATTATAGTACCCGTCTTTTTTATTTAAAATTTTTTCTAACTCTCGCTTAAGGTCCATTACTTTGTGAGTGTATTAAATAAAATTTGATTTGAGGTCATTTAAAATAAACAACTAAATTGGAAAATAAATTTTCTATGTTCTTTGTTTTTGTGTATTTTTGGCTCATAGAATTTGTTACTACAGTGATTGCTGTATTTACTGTTACTGTCATCATCATCACAATTGACTAACTCACTGTGGCAAATTTACTAACTGTTTGTTGATTGTGTGTGTGTGTGTGTTTGTTTCCATAGAAGCTGTTGTTGTTATTTTTATTCTGGTTGGTAAGTTTATTGGCACATTTAGCAATTTATACAAATGACAGAATAATTTTTATGAATGCCAAGTCTACCTAAATTTGTTGTTGTTGATGTTGTTAAATTTATACTCACAAATATTCTTTATTAAGGCAAATCACTGCTTTGTATATGGTTGAACAGTAAATATTTTAAGGAACCACAATACCTTTTTGTAATAACAATCCCCATAAGTATGCTTTATTTCAACATCACCAAAAACTGTGCTTGTCCTCTCTGTTAGTTTTGTTGTATTGTTACTGTTGATGCTGCTCATTATTATTGTTATTATTATGACTGGAGATAATTTGCTTGTATTTTATGTTACAATCTCTACCTTTTGACGGCTGGGTGTAAGTGTGGAGTGAGAAAAAGTTATTTCCCTTTGCTATTTTGGTGTATTTTAGATAAATTAGGAAACGGTAATTGTTTTCTCCAACACTCTGATACAAAGCTTAGGTATTGAGCAATTAAATTTAATTGTTATTATCCTGATGTCAAAGGGGCGTGTGAGGTTGCATTACTGAAGTAAAAGAAAAAGGTTATTATTTTTATTGTATGATTGTTTACAAAGGAAGTAATTAAGTCATGAAAATAATATTTAAGGTTAAATGATTTGATACATGTTTTATATTAAATAAATATTGTGTGATTTTATTTTAAGTGTAGTGTAGGTATAAAAATAAAAGCATTGAAGTGTAGTATGGAAAAACTGTTATACCGTGTTTTTGTTTGTTTTTTGTTTAAAACTATATAATTAAATATAAAACTTCTTTAGAAACTGTTATACACATACCTTTCCAAAAAGTAACTGTTATATACATATTTTCTCAAGAAAAAACTGTTACAAACTTTTTATAACAGTTTAATCTACGCAGCAAAAAAGTGTAAAAAAAATCTGCCATTCATTTCGTTCTACCGAAAAAACCATTATATATTTTATTCCTGCACGCAAAGAAAAACCATGGTTGCAACATGATCACGACGGTCATATTATAGTTTCTATAACAATATTTGGTTGTCGAAAACAAGTAATAGTTATTTTTGTTTAATTTTATCATATATTTTGTCACGATAATCAAGCATCTGTTTGAATTGTATAATTTAATGTTGACTTTTCGTAAAAATTTCAAAATGGTTATCATTTAAAAATAGTATGATTTAAAAAAATTAATTTGACAAAAATAACATGATATTCAAAAGCATTAAAAATTACAAATAATCATTAAATAATAGGTGACACAACAGTATGATTACAAATAATTCAAGCTATGATTTTTTTATAACAATAATTTGATTTTACCTGTTCTTCTTCTTGCTGAATACATTTCTATTATATTAAAAGTTAAAGCTGTCAAAAAACATGAACAAAAATTTTGAAAAATTAAAAAAAATTTTCAAAAAAACGTGAAAATGTAGAAACATATTGGTAAGAAAATTTCAATTAAATTAGCAAGTACAATCAATATGTGTATGTTACAGCAAAAGACAATAATTTGCCGTAAAAAAGCAAAGATTGTCGATTTCAATTGTAGTCATATATATGATTATTGAATGATACTTTATTTAAACATAATAATGATAACTGGTATCCATTATATGTTTTAACGATAATCATACAATTCAATCATAGTATGTTGCTCTTTGGTTATGGTTACCACAACCATATTTTTTCTTTGCGTGTGCTCAAAAACTGTTATACATTTATGTTTAAAAACACCTGTTGTACAGTTTAAAAAAATGTAAAATATGTTGTTAATATTAATACGTTTTCCTATTAAAAATCATACATTAACATTCTAGCTTGTATACATAAAACTTTTATTAATGTGTTTTCTTTGTGATCACTGTAAAACAATATGTTTTTTTTTTAAATAAACAGAAACTTATAAGATAATCTAGCTATACAAAATATTAAAAAACGGTTTTAATTATGTATGTATTTGTGTTAATTTTATGGAATGAGTAAAAAAACAATTATTGAAAAAAACTGTTATACATCTTCCCTTTGAAATAATAAAAACTGTTATACAGGACTTTTTTATATAAATACTGCTATAAACACTATTTTGTAGAAAATCTTTTAACAATTTTTTTAGGGAAGAAAGTGTTATACTTTATACTATAACTATACTGTTATACTTTATTCTACTGAAAATACTGTTATACAATTTTGTAGAATAAATTTTGTTAAAAAACTTTTGCTTCAATTTCTGTAAAGACGAGAAAATATGTTAAAATGAAAACATAAGTTTTACACCTACTCTTGACATTTACAAAGAATATTTTAAATATTTAAACAAAAAACTTTTACATGTTAAATTTCTCTCTGTTAAATTTTAGATGTTCAAATTTAATTTGTAATTTGTATTTATTACATTAATATTTATCTAGTATATTTTAAACAGTTTTAAAATTTTTATACCCTTTATTTTAATTATTGTACTTTCTTGTTCCTTCTCCTTACAGTTGAAACAGAAGATCCTGAATTTACCGATGTCATAGATAATATAACAGTACCTGCTGGTAGAAATATAAAATTAGCCTGCTCCGTAAAAAATCTAGGTTCATACAAGGTATGTAAGACAATTACACAACATCATTAAAAAGAATACATAAAATCTAAATTATTCATAAAATATAATAAAATATTTTATTATTCAGCTAAAATGTATTTAGTAGGTTTGCAGCTCTTTGCCTATATTTTTTGTGGCTCAAAAAAAAAAAATGATTTTATGTAGAAATTCAAACGTATATTTGCCTGGTTTCACTATTTTCTTTCCCTTAAATGTTTAATTTGAATTGCATAAGACTCATGCATTTGAAATACTTGGAAAAAAATTCAATTACCAAAAAATAATGCCGCAAAAAATCTGATTTCAAAAGTATACATACACTTGCAGATGTACCTATGTATGTATGTGTGTGTGTGTGTTGTGGGAGAAAAACTTAATAAATTTTCAAATTGACTATGAAATTAGGAGAATTGCATTTTCTTCTTTTTTATCTCTTCCTTGGTTTGGTGTTTTTTGTTTCATAGCAAACTGCTGCATATTTTAAGGGGCTGTTTTGTATAGGAAAAAGTAGAAGCTTAATTTTATCGTGTGCATAAATTGTGATAAGAAATCTGGGTTTATCATTTTTTAAATTGAAATCTACAGTTAAGATACTGTAGTTTACTTTATTTACTGTATAGTTTTAAAAACTAAAGGTGTTTGGAAGTTCGTCTTCACCTACTGCCTTAATAAATAAAGAAACATTTAGTAATTTTTTGTTAATAAAAAGAATTTAATTGTCACTGTACGTTTACCTAAAAAATAAAAGATAATTCCATATCTATATCTTACTAAAAATATATCTGTATATTATTCGTATCAATATTCTATATACAGTCACATAGATACTTAATAATACGTACCCCTAAAAAATTGCCGTTAGCAATTGACTCTGAAATTGTTAGAATCCCAAAACCTTCTGGTTGTTAAAAAAAATAATCAAATGAAAATTAGTTTATTACTCATAATCAGATTTTTAATAAATCTGATTTCATTTCTGACTAGCTGTTGAAATATAACTGCAAAACTTAGAGTTTAAGAGTTTTTTAATTAATTTTGCATATGGCTAGTACAGAAAAACCTTTTTTAAAATGTGTCATTCCTAGCTGAGCTAAACGCCTGCTGGTATATGTTTCTGGTGTTTGGTTAACACTTTACTCTACATGTTTAATTTTGTTGACGTGTTCCGAGGCGAATCTTTTAAGAGGCCATGTTGGTGGTGACGATGACATATTATTTCTTCAGAGCGTTCGTTTTTTCAAAAAGTATATAAAGGATGGGCCATCAAGCAATTTAAATTTGAATCACAAGTTTTTTCCAATCTGGCAATATTTATCTCATTCTATTTTGTAACAGAATGCAGTATATTATCGCCGCTGAGCGACATATAATATTGATTTACGCTTGAGTAACATTGGGCTTTATTAGAAATCTATTTCCAAAACATAGACAATTGGTTGGAAATTGCAGTTAAACAAGTTATCTTTTTAGATGAAGCTGATTTCATTTTGGTGGGTGCGTTAGTAAGAAACTAGCCATATTTGGGGCCAAGAAAACCTAAACGTGGTTGTAGAGAAGCCAATGCATCCAATATAAATGACTTTGGTAGACCTTGTGGAGCGGAGGCATCATAGGCCCATTTGCAGGATGGTGCAACTTGCCGTAGATCTCATACCACAATCGATTTATTGCGTACAACGTTTGATGGCTGTTTAATTAGCCGAAATAATGATTTTAATTGGCCACTAAAAAGCAACGTTTTGACACCGTTGAACTATTTTCTGTGTGGCACAGACATTGCCGCGATACAACACCATACACTCGAAAAAAGTGTTCCAAAATTGGTCAGATCTAATAGGGTACTGTAGAGCCAGCCACGGTAGCTGTATGAATGAAATAATATTTAATTTCTAACCGGAAAAATTATACTTTATACCAAAAAAAAAATAAATTGTTAAAATTTCAAACCGTTTTGGTTTTATTGCATTTTTAAATTCAAACTTTTATGCGGCCCACCCTTTACTATTGCATGGTCTTTATTAATATATACAACCTGTCTTTTTTTTAACGAGGTGAAATCATCGAAAGACAAAGTACGACGCCTTAACTCATTTGAATACCTCAAACTGTCTTCCGATTCTGGCGATGAAGTATTTCCTCATCATGATGGGTAGGTTATTAAACCTACACTGTGATCGTCTATTCACTAGACAGTTCTAAAATAATCCGCCTGATTAAATTTTCAATATGTTCTTAATTCATCGGTGAATCTACCATTAACTTAATAATGTTATCAGCTTCTGTTTCAGTGCCGAGCTGTCATTGGAGATACTCCCTGCTGAAATTGAAGCTCATACATATGAAGCAGACATGCTCAGCATATTCAATCAGATTATGACAAAACGGACATAAAGGCAACTTCCCAATCTAATGTGATGAAGGTACTTTCTTTCATGGTTGTTTTCCAACCAAGTACTCATAACAGGTAAAAGTTTGATGATGATGATGATGTTCCGCTATTCTCCAGCTTGGGAGCAAACGGCCACAATTAGAGATTTCCATCGATTGCGATCGGGAGCTATTTGTACAGCTTCATTTCATGTACATTGTGCTAAAGATAGTTGATTGAGTATTGTTGTAAGCCAGGTTGTCTTTGGGCGTCCTCGTCGACGGGAACCTTGTGGGTTATAGGTCAGAGCGGCTTTTGCGATTGTATTTGTTGATCTGCGCGTGTGGCCAATCCATCCAAATTTTTGCTTTAAGATGTCTTGTTGGAGTGGTATCTGTTTTGTTTTGTGAAGCAGCTCAGAGTTGCTGATCGTGTTTGGCCAGAAGCATTCGATGATACTACGTAGACAACGGTTGGCGAATGTTTTGAGCCTCCTTGTAGCGCACTTATTCAGGCCCCAGGTTTCACTCCATAAAGGAGGATGGATTTAATACAGGTGCTGAACGTTTTTAATTTAAGGTCACGGAAAAGATCAGGAAAGAAAGGTTGGACTTCGCATCAACAGGTATAAGTTTATTCGTCCATATTTCCTTTATTTGAGAAGGCCATCTTCGTTGCCAGATTTCCATGGTCATTGATCTAGCCTCTGCTTTTGTAACGCCGTCATTAGAAATAAAAGTACTCTCCTTTGCAAGCAGATCCACTTGTATCTTTACTGATATAACAAAGGAAGCTTCATCCAAAAGCATTCTATAAGCGCAGCATACTCTTAGTGCAGTAAGCCTATATAATAAGTTTAGTTTAACATAGTATGACTTCAATTTTGTACATTTGCTTCGAATAGGTATAGCATATAATATGATATTTTTAAGAATAACTACCAGAATATTCCATCTGGTATTTAGGACCTCTTGTGTTGGATATTATCCTGCAAAGTAATGCAGCAGATCTTTTGGAGTCTCTTCTATAACGTAACTAATATGGTTATTACATAGTGTTTTGAATTAATTTCGCAGTCTCCAAGATTTATATTTACATATTTCTTAAATTGTCGGCTTGATATAATGACAACTTCTGTACTAACTATAAATAACCAGTGATAGATCCATTGAAATGAGCCATGATTAAACCACAGTAATAATAGCATTTGTATTTGTCCAGGCCTCTCCTAAATCTGATGTCATATAAAACATATTCATAGATTAAGTCTATAACATAGTCTAATATATCGTGTACAGTGTAATTAAAAGACTAATCAATAACTTTGTCCATTTAGCATTTTAACGTATATGTTAGTGATAAAACAATATAAAATATTGTTACAGATTTATTTTTAAATAGCTTACTTTACATTATAATTTTATTTTAGTTACAGTAGCTTAAGTTACAGTAGTTTTGTTTGTATTAGTTTATGTACATTTAACTTCGTTTGGTTCGCTGGTTATTCGAACATGATGTTAAGTTGTATGCAGCCGAGGTGAGTTATTATGTGCAGCATACTCTTAGGCACTTTTATTATTCCTGCATATTACTTAACATTAACATTACGTCTTAATTTAAATGTAACGGTTTTCGAATGAACTAGTGTGTACATACGAGAACTTTGTCGAATGTTACAGAACACCACTATGTTACTATAAATAGCCAAACAACACAGCTACCATGATAAGTATAACAGTAGAGCTTGTTTAGTGTGAGCTAACATTGTTTTAGTGTTTATTAAAAGTGTATAACAATAAGTGAAATAAGTAAAGTGCTATAAAACAATATCTGAGTGTGTTTAAGTAAACAATTAATTAATTTTTATAACGAATTTCAAGTGTTTTTGATTGCAATATAAGAACTCACAGTTTATTTAAAGGAAATAAGCTAACGCGTATAAAAGGTATAAACGTAACAATATACTTTAGACTACTGTATATGATCTTACTTTTAATATAGTCACTATTTATTCTAGAGTCAATTCTAAATGACAAGCAATTCAGGTCAGATTAATTTTTAAATTTTAGAAATTTTCTCAAATTTGATTAATCAAAGAAAATAACATAAACTTTTGTACTTGTCGATTATTCTTCTTTCCTGAATAAATTTTACTGTCTACATGTAAAACAACAAACAACTGCCCAGCCAATTGACAAATTGCAAAATTTTTACACACATTTCAGCAATATGTTCTATTTTCCTTTTGACAGTAACACCCCAAAAAGTATGCAAATTATAAAATAACATTACAAGAGCCTATATGGCATGCAATACAAAATAAACACGTACAAACGGAAGTTGAAAAATTATCTATACGGAGAGAAAGAAAACAAATGAAAAGAAGGCCAAAAACTTTACATATTTGTTCAACAATGTCAGGTCATAGAATAATATTTACACACATGGCCAAGGCAGTTTTTTTTTATGAAATATTTTAAATAAGTATACTTGTATGTGTATAAATATCTGTGTTTTATTTTACTTGTATTACTATGATGCCTTCCAGGTAGTTGTTTAAAGACAGCATTGTAATGAAATATAGACGGAGAAAATGATGGAGAAGAAAAAAGCAGCTTGTGAAGAAAAAAATAAAAATAAAAAAATAATAAAATAAATTGTAGAATATTTTTGTCAACACAAATTTTCAAATAATAAAACGTGACTATGCATGCCAAAGTAGCTAAAGTTTAAAGAATGGTATACATATGCATATATATGGTAGGTATGTATGTAAATGGTGAATAAAGGGAATTACAAATGGAGGTAATATTAGTAATTAATAGGAAGTACAATAAGTTATGAACTCTAAATAGTCCAATATACTGTATTAAACGAGCACTACAGCTTATACTACTGCATAATAAACTTTAATTTAAGCTATAAACTATTAATATGTGTTGGGGAAAAATCGAGGCAGACCACTAATATTGCGGGTTTTTTATTCGATCCCCTTTACTCCTCAGTGATTTTATGGCTACCAATTGGCATCATCTGCCTTCTCCTGGGTAGGAAGCAATTTCACATTGCCGACAATCTTAATCATACAGAACTTTGTAATCGCCAGCATTTTGACTAGACTGAGGTCTCCCTCAGCATTCACAATTGAAGTGTGCCTTTCTGCGATTCTTAGTCTACCGTTATCTGAGTCACCCTTAACTCTTTAAGTACGACGACCAGGATAATAGTATGCCCCATCAATAAATATACTGATGTCACAATCCAAGTCTTATTCGTATATTTCTCCTGAAATAAAAATCTTTAAAACGCTTTAAATTATATAATGAAATGAATGAGTTAATGAAAGATAAAACAAACAAAAAACTGAAATTAAAAAAAATGTACATGGATCCATCCGCTATGAGCGTTCGATGCAGCTCTCGACTTCATTCAATCGACTTGATTCAATCTACTTTTTCCATCCTCTATTGGCATCTGAGTCTTCTTAACCTCTTAAACTTGGAGATACAGGATTTTCCTATTCCTCATCTGTAAATTTACTGATGATGCGATGAAACCCTTAAAACACTATCACTCGACTTAAGCGTTCCATCGGCATCTGAATTATACCAACCTGTTTAGGTTTAAGGTTAATGATTCTCCTATGCTACAGCCAAAAAATATGGTAACACCTCCATTCTCCGAACAATCGATATTACAAAGGCATGGACAGTCTTCTAAGGTAACATGCCCCCGGGGGTGAGCTATAGCCTCTGTTTAAGGACTTTTAGAAAGGCTTAGATTCTATCAATTTCGACTAGACAATGCTTGATCATGTTGACAATATCTTTCAAAAATATTAGTTTGCACTACAGTTTAAACTATAGACAAGATTACAACCTATTAGCGTACTTTCCACCAGAACGTTTTTGACCCTGGGTCTTCCCATCGATGGCCATTCTGGTGATACTATCCGGAGATTTCGTAATTGTTTGTGTTCAATACAACGCCATTTTCACCTATGAATCTTTGTCTAAATAATTTGTTAAGTGGTGTTCCAGAGGTCAATGTTTCTTATCCTTTCACACGTAGGATTTTTTTATAGACTTCAGGTTGGAGTTGAAGAAGTCTTGTTTTAGTCTAAAGTGGTTAGAAATACCCTTACGGGGCTTACTATGTCAAATGCGTGTCTTTTTTACCCTGTACGTTGTGACTAAAGTTAGTAGATAAAGAAATTTACATCTCTTGGTATTGAAAAATGAATTTTGAATTTTTCGCGTTGATTTTAAATCCTATTCTGGCGCACATTTTTTCAACCAATCTTATCGTATATATAAGAATGCCTGTGTACGACTAATTATACATATATCGTTTGCGTAGTCGAGGTCCTTCAAACTCCTCTGCAGCCCTCAGCTTATGCCTCACGTGTGACATTTATCGTAATGGCGTCAAAGACAACGTTAAATAGTAGAGGTGATTATACGCAGCTTTTCCTGACAACAATTTTGTCTCCAGTTGAATTCTCATGTAGCAGGTGACAATAGGCATTAGTGTAAAGGTTTGATATTACCGCTTCATGTGAGAAAGTGTCAAATACTTTTCCAAAGTCAATGAACACACTATAAATACAAGAACGCCATTAAACAGAAAATAGACGATTTTTTGTGACGATTTTCGTACTTCTCACAGGATATTGCAGAGTGAAATACTGCTTTTTCTTGTCGTAGCAAAACGCATAGTGATGTGAAATACCTCGCATTAATTATGTTTGGTATGATCTCTTAGAGCATGGTTGCAAAATAATAAGATTATTATCTTCCAGTTTTTGCATTTGATTAGACTTAATTTTTTTTGCAGAATTGGGAATCAGGTAGAATACTAATCACTACATTCGACCTGCCGGTTTCACTTAAATGGTTTCTGAGATTACAGTGTCCAGTCAGAAAACATGACAATAATCTCAGGTTCCTCCTGTCTAGGGTGAGAATTTCCCTGGATTTGGATCTTGAAAGACACACGAACCTCTTAGCCTGACGTTAACTCTGAGCTATTCTCCAGTGAGAAGCAAACTCATCGTTATGGAGAGTGGATAGTTCACCCTTAATGTAACGTGAAGGTACACCCCAAAAAGAATCCGGACCAGTCCATATACGGCTCGCCTCACAGTTTGCAAGGCGGTCGGCACGTTCATTATCATGGCCCTCATGACCCGAAATTTAAAGAAGTATAATCCAGTTATGAATGCAATGGCGATTAGGGACATTCCTGCATCAAAGTTGAGTTGACATCATAAGCCATAAGGACTTTAAAGCCGCTTGGCTATCCGAGAGGATAGAAATGCGGGTTTTTCCCACATTATTTCTCAAAGATTCATAGGCACTAATGCAAATCGCATAAATTTCCACCTAAAATATACACGGGTATTTGCAAATAAGCATGTCTCTTTGAAATCCCGCACCAAAAATACCAGCACCAGTATCGCCATTCGATTGCTTGGAACCATTCGTTTACCTCAGAGCCCCATACCCCTGTAGTCTGGTCGAAGATTTTGACATTGATATGTCTGGTAAAAATCTGAGTTCGTGGGACATTGCCCCTGACCGCAGCCATGGAGTCACGAGTCACGAATTTCGGGTGGTGGTGGGTGATATTTTATTCAGTTCAGATCAGAAATGATAATTTCCTGGGATTTTTTTACATTTTAACCTGATAATAGCTTTTTTAGATTTCGGGAGGTCTATACGAAAGATAGAGATAGTATTTTTTCAATATGCATGTTGCATGAACAGTTTAGTGGAACTAGCTGGGTTTCAAGCAGTTGTAAAAGTTGTTCAAGGTTTCTACTTGTTCGTTCCTGGGTGTTAATCCAAGTTAGACTATAGCCTAGAATCGAGACTAGGCAAACGAAGGATCATAAAGTAGAGTTAACTTTGTTAAGTTTGTACGTTCTATGCTGTTATGAATCAGCTGTCTTGATTCTGTTCAATTGAAAATCTGAATGTGTGGTTTGTTGTTCCTTTTTCGTTCAGTTCTGTTGCGGACAAAGCTGTAGAAAATATAATTCAACATTAAGTGGCGGGGCATTGTAAGGTAAACAGCTGTTGTTAAAGTGCCTCTATTTTAAAGTTGGCTGCAACAGAGAGACTCTATTTTCTTAAAGATAAAATCTGACACTATAAATTTTTTTATGAACTTTGACGAGAAAAATATCCAAAAAAATAATAAGCTTGTGTTTGAGGGATTAACTTGTAAAGTATGGCAGATAAGTTTTAATAGAAGAAGTAACTACAGAAATTAAGCAACAGAATGGCATGTCACAGAACGACAACAGAAAGTAAAGACTACTGAAACATAAAGTGACTAAAGATCAGTTGTAGACTACCTTAGGCAGAAGTAGAGGTCTACTAGACTTAAGGCTTGATTATAGATTTAAATATAGACTAGACTACATTGGGAATAAATAAAGGACTTGATAATATTTATATCAAGTCTGATACCTTAGTGTAGAATATAATGTTAGTTTTATTATTGACTATTAAATGTATTAAGGATTGTGCTACTTAACTTAGCTTCTGGAAACACAAGTTTTCTGTTCAACTCCTCTTAAACTTTTTAACACCTTTATTTGCTACACCCTCTACAAGTATTTATAAAAAGTCAACAATCTTTGAAAGCCCTTAAAAAATCCATACAAAATTAAAATAAAATAATATTGACATAAGTTTGATTAAAAATCATTTGTATTGCCAGCGGCAGCAGCAGCTGTAAAAAGATCTTAAAAATTGCTTGAATCAAATGCTTTAAGCGATATTATCCTAAGGATTAAACAAAAGTTGACAAACTAAAACCATAAAATTGTTAAATTTCATAAAATTTATTTATGTACTTTTATGCTTTAATATGCAAACATGGCAAACATTATTTAATTAAAATAAAAACCATAATTTTATAAACAATTTATATTTTATTTATTTTTTTTAATTTTATCTACCTTAAAACTGTTGTTTATCTATTATAAAACTTTTTGTTATATCGTCGTTCTATTAAAAATTTAAAAGAATATAAAAAAAGAAAAGTTTTACCGTTAGGGAAATGAAGCGACAACCCTCCAAAAGTCAGTAGACAATTTATGAAAATTACATAAAACCTGCAAGTAGCAAAACTTAACAAGAAGTCAACAACAAACTTGCGACAACATCATTTTACAGCAGCCAAGTTCAAAAAGTTTAATATAATGGAAAATTTTAATGACGTTGAACGATGATCTTTTTGTTTTTTATTTGTATGTGTGGATGTGTGCGCTTTTTGTTATTTGGGAGACATTTTGGGAACAAAGTATTTAATAACGAAGTTAAAGTTTAACCATTTAGGAGTGACGTCTGTCGTGTGATGATACAGTGGACGTTGGAGGAATAAAGGTATTTTAAGTGGTTGTAAAGTAATAGAGTTTAAATTAAGGGAATTTGTTAAATATAAGATGTTGAAAAAATAAATAAATTTAAGAGTTTACAGTTAAAGTGATGTTCATAAAGTAGCCTGCAGGATTGGACTAGGGAATAGATCCAGGCTTTAGGCAGTATATAACCAAATAAGAAGCAGCTAATGATAAGTTCCTACTTTACCTAATTAAATACAGGACAGCGCATCATTTGTGCTGCATTATTACTTTATAAAATTTTTTTTCAATAATTCATTCCCCAGCAAAAAACAAGTAAGAGCGCTATATTTGGCCGTGCCGAATCTTATATACCCTTCACAACGTGTAATCATGCAATAACAATAGTTTGTATCACCATTCATCTCATATGAAATACGAACATACATATAAAAAAAATACATACATATATAAAAACGTCTTATTGTAAAATTATAAAAAATTATTAAAAAAAATAAAAAAAAATTTAAAAAAAGTAAAACAAAAAAATAAAAAAATTTAAAAAAAAATATTAAAAAAAAAAATAAAAAAAATATAAATAATAAATATAAAATAAAAATAAAAAAATTAAAAAACAAAAAAAATTAAAAAAAAATTAAAAAAAAAAATTAACAAAAAAAATTTAACATGTAAGGAAAAAATAAAAAAAAAATTAAAAAAAAATATTAAAAAAAATAATATAAATATAAATAATATATAAAATAAAAAAAAAAATATTTTTTGGGCTCAGCTGGGGTTTGATGCCATGTTTACTCTAACCAGTATACAACGTTTGTATTTAATTATGTTGTTGTTGTATGTTGTTTTTGTGTTAAAAAAAACGAGGTGGCCGTGGGTTTTTGTCTTATATTTCAGTTGTTTTTTTACCGATGTTTCTGATTTTCAATACTGATCTACTGCCGAATATTTCTGATATTTTAATACCTCACCCGTGTCCAGGCGATGTTGATTTCAACATACACACGGACAGACTGACAGAGCTTAATCGATTACCCTATTCATAAGCTTTCAGAAAATATATACGTTATGGGGTCTGAAATGAAAATTGTAGAAATTTCACAGGTATATTTACCCTTTTTCACTGTGTGAAGGGTATAAAAAAAAAGACATGCTAAAGGAAATAGTGAAATGTATGACTGGGTAAAGATTATGTGGGGCTTGTGTGTAGACAACATATATAATTGATTTGATTTGGGAAATTAAAGAATAAGAACCATATAATTACTCCACAATTAAATGGTGTGTATGGATCGATGATAGGTTCTATAAAGAAAAAAGCTCGTGCTTTAATTATAGGACAAAATTGCACACATATTTCTGGGGTGAAGAAGTATTGACAGCCACATATTTAATAAGAGAAGCCCTAACCCTAAAGTACACAAAATATAAAAAGTCACATACGCATGTGGCTATGGCGCAATTTTGACATCGGCATATAGCATAAATGTATCCGCTTCGTCCACATGTGTTTCATTTGCATTTTTGGACTAAAATACATTTTGTGTAATATCAAAATCTTATTGCTTGGAGCTACTACGACTATTTTAAGAAATTTTATTCAAATGCTGAATATTTTAATGACGTCAGACCCACATGTGCATGTGGCTTTTTATATTTCGTGTACTATTGTTTTTGGAAAGCACCATATGAAATGAGGCATAATAAAAAATCAAGCTTAAAATATCTAAAGGTCTTCGGTTTAAGAGTATATCATATTCGTATAAAAACTAAAAAGAGGAAGTTTGATAGAATCATAAAATGGTATGCTGGTCGGATATAAGCCGAATAGTTATGGAAATTGGAATGTGAAAACTGAAAGTTTCGTAAGTAATATGTTGTTTGTGAAGAAACAAATAAGAACAGTCGTTGAAACAAGGAATATAAGATCTTATAAAAAGATTATGGAAGGATTTTTTGATACCAATACAAGTGGGAATCAGTTAAAAATGGGGAGTATTCCTAAACCCTATCCAAAAGAACAATAGCGAAAAATCAGATCTGATCAACAGGAAGACAGTCTAGTAAAGTGATAAAGGTCAAAGAGAATGCTGATCCAGATATTTTTGGTGATGTTGCATCTAATGATGTAGACGAAAATATAGACTCATTGATGAGTATTAGAGAAGATGATAGATTAAGGAATAGACCGAAAACCCCATAAAAGGACATACTGAATAATTGTGTAATAATTGCTCAGACTTTTATAAGTTGTACTCCAACATCACTTGATGAAATCAATTATAGACATGACAGGATACAATAGGAAGGGGTATTAAAGAGTAGTTGATATGAACTCAACGAAACATTTTACGAAACAT
Organism: Phyto melanocephala; assembly: GCA_941918925.1. Lineage (NCBI taxonomy): Eukaryota > Metazoa > Arthropoda > Insecta > Diptera > Rhinophoridae > Phyto > Phyto melanocephala. The sequence goes on along the minus strand of OW799236.1, from coordinate 20,305,735 downwards.
GGGTTCAAATCATGATGAAGTAGTTTAATTGTAATTGCGTATTATTTTAATACTAACGTGCCACGGGATATCTTATGATTATATGAATGTATTAATAATCTTTAATCAATTCCAATAAGTGCACGAACTGCATGCATAGAATAAATAAACGGGGGGGTGGGGTGCTATAATACCATGTGAGATAAGGCCATGATGGCTTTATTGCTCAATTGAATGGGAGATAAAGCCATAATGGCCTTATTGCCCAATCATTGGGAGGTAAGGCCATATTTAAAATTTGGCGAAATGAGAGATAAAGCCATATTTTTTTTCGCAAATGAGAGATAAAGCCATATTTTTTCAGAATATTGTTATGCATGGTGTAAACATTCTGTAAAAGGGAAAATCCTCAGTTATCATTGAAAAAATAACAACTAAGAATTAATATTTTAAATTCATTTATTTTTTAACAAACTTTGACATTGTGCCGTAAAAATAAAAAGAGCAAAAAACAATCAGCTGGGCTCATAACATCACCTGATATTGAATTCGCCTTGGACATTACTATAAATCAATGTCATTATTCAGCGAAGCCACCTGCCGCGTCCAACTGAAGGAGTAAGCGCGGCCGCTGGCCGCCACGCGGAAAACTGATTTTCCCTTTCAAATTTTGCTTTATTATTATTATTATTATTATTATTATTATTATTACCTCTTAATTATAAAAATAAGAAAACTATTAATCAATGTAAAATGCAGAAGTTTTTCAAAACTGAAATGAGAGATAAAGCCTTTTTATAATATTGCTAATGTGAGATAAGGCCATGATGGCTTTATCTCCCATTCAAATTATTGAATGAGAGATAAAGCCATCATGGCCTTATCTCACATGGTATTAAAGCACCCCCCCTAAATAAACTTCACTAAATTCGAATAAGTGCATCGTGGAACGCATGCATATTAGGTGAAAACAGACCTGTGTAACAGGAATTAATTTTATTCGTTAATATGAATTGTTGAAGAAATTTTGCATTTAGTTGAATGTATTTTAAAATACGATTTATGACAAACTATTTCGAATTTAGGGTGGCTTGAATACAGCATTCTCTTGCATTATTGATTTAAAAATAATAATTTTTGTCATTCACTTTAAACTAGTGCAAAATCTTTTTTGTAGGGTCATTTATTTATTTTATTATTGTACAGCAAATTCAATTAAATTTCCTATAACTAATTGTTTTCAATTGATTAAAAATTCAATTTAATTTATTATTAAATTTTTTAAATAATTAATTAATAATAATTTTTTAAATAATAAACCATATTTTACCTTCGTGATCAACCACGCATGTGCACCACACGATCAGAAATTTATTCATTGCTGTCAGAAGGTATAAAATTATAATCACCTTAAATATTGTTTTAATGAACTGCTTCAATTTAAATAACGTTCTTGGCTCCTTTTTGTACATATCCTGCTTGAATTAACCCCTTAAAAAATTCTGGTGCAGTCAGATCAGGTCACTTTGAAAGCTGTTGGAAAGTTGAGTTTATGGATATTAATGTGTTTATTAATTTAAGTTGGAACTCCGTCATAACTAGTCTGGCTATATGTGCAATATTTCCATCTTGCTAGAATCACTTATAATTGCAACAGATACGTTTCCGACGTACTTCTCGGTTAAAAAAAAAAATTCCACTTTACAACGTTTTCTTTTAAGAAATATGGCCCCATAATTCACCTAGAATTAACTCAGCACCAAACATTAACTCGCTCTGAATGCAGTTACATTCTGAATTAGATTCACTTCTATACTTCAATATTGCTTATTTACATTGCCGTTTAAATCAACATGATCCTCTCATCTTCTGCCAATTCTATTATTTTAGTACGACGAATAGCCAAATTTTGTTTTTAATTTATTCGGAAAAAATGTTTTATTTATAATAAATTTTTTGTTGTAATGACCGTCTGTTAATTCCAAGTTGCTCTATAAGTTTCGAGTCGAAACACTTGAATTTGCTTTAATTGACAATGCTATTGCCGCAATTGTATCTTGAACCCGAATATAGGGATCTCGATGGTATGGCCTTTAAGCAATATCGGAGGAGTGTCGGCAAACTCCTGCCTTAATTTTTTTTAAATGGAAATTAATTAGTTAAAAGCATAGTACCGCTGTATTATCTAAATCCTTTTTTCGGTACCCCAATCATTTACTTATTACTAGGTGTCCTGATCCACAAACTCAATCCCAAGAAAATTTTTTAACAGTTTTAATAAAAAGTTGTGTATTTATATCGTTAATTGTGTAAATTTTTTCATATTCCTCTTTCTACTATGTCTGTGCATTAAAAAATTCTTACTGACTTTGTTGCGTCTTTAAAATTTGTAAAATATATTTAAGTTTTCAATTTTTTCTGGTAGAAATGAGATGTAATAGATGGAATTGGTATCTCCGAAGCAAGTTTTTTCAAAATCAATTCAGTAGTCTTTTAGCTAACCGAGATCAGAAAGGCAGCCAGACAGACAGACAGACAGGCACACTTAAATTTTACAAAGTAATATTTTATACTCTGTCTCGATGACTATGTAGACAGTCATTAAAATTACAAAATCAAAAATGATGAACGACCACCGGCTTTTTTTACCATCTTATAAGTATAGATATAAAAAAATCAAATTTCAGATCACTAATAATTTGTGGATTTTATTTGCACCGGAATCGACAGTTTTGCTTATTACTGCACCACTTAGATAAAGGTGAGCCTTGATTTGGTGGAAAGAGTGCTCGAAAATTGGGTTGATCGAATTTGTTTCTGCAGAAGAAGTCCTGGATGACATTTGAATGACGTTTTATTTAGAACCTAATTGTATGGATTGTATTTCACATTAAATAAAAAGCTTTTGAATTTCCGTAACAATAAGTGTGTTTTTTTTTAAAGAAATCAAATCAGTCTTATTAGAAAACCCTTTATTGTCCGAAGAATGAGAGTTGAGAAAAGAAAAACGCAGTGTAACAAAACAGTGTTTCAACACTAAAAGAGAATTATTTTTTGTGAGTGAGAAAGTATTATATGGAAAGGAAAAGGAAACCTAAAAAATTAGCTATAGTTTTGATGCAGAGATGGGGATATTGATACAGTTTTAACGTTTTTGTGACTATTGGAAATACTTATTTTTCGATGCTAATACTCAAATTGAGCACAGTGGTCAATATATGACTTTCGGAATAATACCGTAGCAATACAATCAGCTACTAGGTTGTCGCAAAAATGTGGTTTCGTTGTAGTCAAATGACTATCAAATTATGAACGGTTTGTGACCATAATATTATCAGTCAAAAATATGCATATGCTATTCCTTAAACCAGATTATAATCTAACTGTGTCCCGATAATGTCTAAAAAATTGGAAAAGATAAAAGATGAACCTCATATTACATTAGAGCAACACCAAAAGTGATAATGCCTAAGCCATGCCACCCATAATTAAGCTACGACCAAAGCCATATAGTAATCAGCAATTGCTTTCAAATCTACTTACTTCTAATATTTTTGTTTTAGAGTCTGTTCAACTGTAAGTGATATTCACTTTTGTAAAACTATTTGAAAATTTATTGTTACATTTAATTTTTCCATCAATACATTTTGTAACTATACGTATTGTTTTCAGCTTATTATACTACTTTTTTGCTTCTCATTTGCTGCCCTTTTTATTCATTTTCTATTGTTTTATTACTATTTCTATATAAAAAAAAGATTTGTCTTTTTTTTTTGCTATGGCACTGAAATGTTATGGTTGTCTGAGTAGATAAACTACACATCATTAATTTTTTACATTAGACATGACTCATGTTTTATTGTTACTACAAATATAAGACCTGTAAAATGGCAAATAGCAAAATGGCCAAAGAAAAAATATTAAACATGTAACAGGCACCAAGCAAAAGTGATGGGGTAACGAATGATAACAATGACCTACAACCTGGGCTGCATAATGTACTGTAATATTGGCGATAGTTTAGATTATGGAGTAGGTTTGACTCCGGACTATATACAATAAAAATAATGTAATTATGAAGTGGACTAAAGATTTAACTAAAAGGTGATCCAAAATATACTACCTTTTCTAAGTTTAGTTTTTTATATTTGTTAAGTACAGAATTTAGTTTTTGTGTTAAGTACAGAATAAACTGTTACGATAAGCCATGGACCGGTATAGTTCTTATAAATCCACGTATTGGATTCGCAATACCCTAACCTTATCTTGAAAATATAGCGCCTTCTTTTCTGGTGTAGTAGATTCTTTAATTTTTATTTTTACAAATACAAACTGCAACTATTTTATATGGAGCACATAGTAAAGCAATCGTTTATATTATAATCTTAAGTAAGGAATCGAACTGAAGGAAGGATGACTAAAAGAATTACAAAAGAAAAAATAAAAATGAATTTTTTTTTTTTTGTTTTGTTCGTGCCCTTTTCCTGCTACAAGTTGTTTATTTAACATAATCAGCCAACAATGAGAATTGAAAAAAGCACTACAATAAAACTATTGAACCTTATGAAGAAAAAAAGTAAAAAAGAATAAAAACATGTTTTAGATGTGGAAAAAACAAGCGAATCGAATGTAACGAAATTGTTGTTAAAATGACAAACAAAACTTATCGCCTAAGACATTCAAGACATTGAGAAATTAACAGGAAATATATCAAAGTCTTTTGAGATAATCTTAAGAATATTGTAGACATGAGTACTTAACACAACATAGCAGAGATAAATGACAAATGAGACAATGAACATTCGTACATGTATTGAGATCAAATATGTTAGGATGCTTTATTCGGAAGTGATGAAGACTATCAACTCTACATAGGGGACTATATATCATAAGAAAGCTTAAATGTTTTGCATATTTAAAGAATTTTCTTTAATAGAAAGATATTTTGAATTTTAAATTATTTTTACCAAAAACCATTTCATTCCTTTTCAGTCATAGTTTATTTTTATTTATATTTTCTTGTCAAAAAAAACTATCTGTAACACATTAACTAATCGACTTTAGAGTTTTTAATTTCTTCCTCACTTAAAACAATTTATTATAATTTTTATTTTCTGCTATGATAAACTGCATATTGACACCATGATTTTAATTCATCCCTTAAGACTAAAGCATTTTTACCACACTGTTGCTCTCTTTGTGCCATAAAATATAATGTGCCACTGGGACGTATGATTAATATTAATTTAATGACATCATGTAGTTGCTGCTGCATTTATGGGGTGAAATTTAAAATAATTAATTTAAAATTGAATTTTCAAATAAACGAATTTTGTAGTTAATTGAAAACTCAGTTTAAGGAAAATTAAAATGTAGTTTTAAATGTAATATTGTATGATTTTAAAAGTGTTAAAAACAATTTAGATGATTATTAACAAATTGTTTAATTTTGCTTAATTACACGCAAATTTTAAAATTTTTTTTCTATAAAATAATGTTTTCAAAAATGTCTTTAAAACACAAAAAGTTTTGGATTTTCTTGTTTTATAAGGACAAAGTCCTAAATACAATTTGAAAAGTTTTTTTTGTAACCTACTTATATATACATATTTCATTGAATTGGGTCAAAAAGGTCTTAACTCAGAAATTGCAGATTTTGTTTAATACCAAAAGATATGATTTTTTCTATATAACTCCCTAAAAAGCAGTTGTGGTAGATTTAAGTTATTGCTATCAAAGAAAATAAAGAAAAAATTTTGTGAAACACAAACTTTAAATTTCACAATTTTTACAAATGATCTTGTGTTATGTATATGTACATGTGGCAGGGCTACTGAAGCAGACCATTTTCAAAATCAGGTTTGTTTTTGATTATTTTGGTTTCCAAATAATTTCAATGTTATCGAAACAGTACTTCTTGCCACTTTAGTTTACGTGCCGTTAAAAGCACTTTTTTAGAATTCAGCAATTGTCGACTGACAAGTTACATTCGTAAGCGCCAGCATCTGTGCCAAACGTCTATACCATTCACAAAAACAACATTACAACAACAACATACATACATACAAACGTGTATACTGGTTAGAGAAAACGTGGCATCGAATCCCAGCTGAGCCAAAAAAAAATTTTTTTTAATTTTTTTTTATATTTATTTTTTTATTTTTTATTTAATATATTATTTATATTTTAATTATTATTTTTTTTTTAATTTTTTTTTTATTTTTTTTTGTTTTATATATAATAATTATAATTATATATAATAATTTTTTTTTTAAATTTTTTTAAAATTTTTTTTTTTTAATTTTTTTTTAAATTTTTTTTTTAAATTTTTTTTTAATTTTTTTTTTTCGTTTTTTTAACATACATACGTGAATTTATAATTTTAAAATGGGATGTTTTTATATATGTATGTACGTATTTCATATGGGATGAATGGTGACACAAACTACTGTTATTTGATGACTACACGTTGTGAAGGGTATATAAGATTCGGCACGGCCGAATATAGCGCTCTTACTTGTTTTTGTATGCACTATTGCTCATGTCATACAAACATTCTCTTCCTGGTTTTTTTAATTCTTCTATTAATTTTTAAGCAATATTTTCATTAAATTCCATTTTAATTGTTAATTTTCGGCAAAAACAATTTTTGTATAAAAAATGTACTGACACTGTGTGATGTGGCAACCAAATTCAATTTTCATGTAAATATTGAAAAAAAGTGGCATCCCAATTCAGTTTCTTCTGAACAAGAATTAAAATTAAACCAATTCAAGAAAAAACTTTCTGAACAAAATAATCTCTCTCTCTCTCAAAAGTAAAACATCAAACTCAATATAAAAAAATTTCTTCTGAACTAAAATTTTATGGGTGAATCCAGCTTAACTGTGGTACTAGGCATTCTGCCAGCCAGTCGCATACCACATGCGCTTTTTTCTCAACACTTTCCACACAGAAAAAAATGATTTTGACATTTGAATCCGAGTATTGAGTAAAGGTAATCTGTTTTTAATTTCGTGTTTAATTTTGAAGAAAATACTTAATGAAAACCGTATAATAATCAAATAAAAAAATTATTAATTCAAAGAAAGGCTTTATTAAAAATGTAATAATAATTAAATAAATAATTTTTCAATTAAAAAAAAAATCTATTAAGTATAATGTTTATTTGAACAAAAAAATTTTCAAAATGAAATCTATATTTAGAAATTATTTATATGTATTGCTATTGTATGTATGCTATAAACACAATCAAGTCCACCGACCATCGACTACAAGATGTCAAAAATAGAATACATGCGTGCTTATGAGAATAATTCTTTTAGCCGCTACACGACTACCGACTACACGGCTACTTTTGTAGCCCGTAGCCAACTTAGGCTAATTTCTATTTTTCTTGGCTAAAAAAACAGATTAGTGCTGCGAATACAATAAATGCATGAAATCGTGGTTTTAAAAACGCAATACATTAAATATCGCTATTAAAAACGCGTTAGTTAGTGGTCGGTAGTCGTTAATAGAATTAAGTAGCTGGCGACTTGGCTGTTTTTGTAGCCAGCTACTTTTGTAGTCGGTAGTCGATGGTCGGTAGCCTTTGATTGTGTTTATAGCTTTACCAAGGCATATTCATACAGATATATGCAATGGCGAGTTGATACAATAAAGCAACTTTTTAGGGGATTTTTTCTGTCAAGGCCAATTTCAATAAAATTTTATTAGAAAAAGGATTAGTGTTTGCGAAGCACATTATACATAAAGTTGGTAAATTTATCATCAAAAAAGCACAATTAAGTTAAATTTTTAAATCGGAATCCAAAATCTAATTTTCTATTCCTGCATTAATAAATGGAATCAAGGAGAATTCAACAAATTTAGACATTGTGTTTCCCCATCATATTGTGCTGATAATTTCACCTGTATGAATTCGCCTTGAGCGTTACCAACTATTTTAAAAGTCATGCCTGCAGTTGTCAAACTTAATTTTTTTTTATTTTTATTATACAATATATAATTTGGAATTACAGTGGGTTTAAAACGTTTTAAAAAATACAAAACCATGAATAGAAAGTTTTCGCTTTAAAGTTTTTTAAAAATTATTCAAATTAAAGAAGAAAATAAAAATTTTGTGTGACATATGCCGGCATATATACAAAAATAAAATACATGTGTTTTTATTGTTGTGTTTGTTGCTGCCATGCATATGTATACCTTATGGATATGCCTTGGTTTAATAAAAAAAATTTAATAATTTTGCGTATAAAAACTTTTGTTTTTAATTTTTAAATAAATTCATTTACATGTATTACATATACATAAACACAAATTCATTTAAAAAATTAAAACTTTTTTGCTTAAAAATTATGCAATTAAATATAGACCAAATTTCAAATTTAATTTTTTATAGTAAATATTTTAGTAAATTTCTTATTATTTGGTATTTCATAAAAATATATTTCCGATTCAATACGAAATTTTAAATTAAATACAAAAAACGTTTTAAACAATCTATCTACAGCTGTTAACAGTTTTAACATGGGATGCTTAATGTCATCAAAGTAAAGAAATATTTGTTGAACTTCTAGGATACTGCTTATAATTAGCATTTCTACAATTTTCATTTCCGACCCCATAAAGTATATATTTTCTCAAAGCTTGTGAACAGAAGAGTCTGTTAAGCTCTGTCACTCTATCCGTCTGTCTGTCCGTGTGAATGTTGAAATCGACTTTTTGAACCCCTCCAACATCGCCCGGACCCGCGTGAGGTATTAAAATATCAGAAATATTCAGGAGCAGATCGGTAACGAAGAACAAAAAAATCGCTTTATAAACAACTGAGATATGATAAAAAAAACCTAAACCACCTTGTCTTTTCACACCAATACAAACTGGATCAACGTAGGATCGGATCCTAGTTAAGACCAATTTTTTTTTTTTTTATATAATTTTTTTATGGTTTTTAACATACATACATAAACTGAATTTATAATTTTAGAATGGGATATTTTTAAGCGGATAAATTCATTATAACATATGTATGTAAATTTGTAATGTAAATTTTTTCCACTTTGTTAAATCGTTCGAATAATGATTGCAAATTGAACAAATATGTTAACTAAGCCAGGTTTTCATACAAAATTTATTTCTTACAGATTTTTAAGTATAAATAACGTTTATTTATAAGGAGGTAATAACTTAGTATTTTAAGATCATGCTTAGCTTTAGCCCAGTCCTCTATATTAAAAAAAAATTAAAACTAAGTGCCAAAAGTGATTGATTTTATGATGTATCAATGAATGTAAGAGAAAAAAACATCATTCAAAAGTTTTCGTTTTTATTCAAACTGAATACTTTTTAAATCCCCCAGGAAGCTCTATTTCTTGAAGATCAAATGCTAATGGCCTTTGGCTTTAACCTATATTTTTTCAAACACAAGAACTTTGTTTGAATTAAATCAAACTGTTATACAGTACGAATATTATCATTGACGCCATTAAATACGTGCCTAGAAATTTTCTTCCATCTCATTTACTTTCACTAAGAAAAATGTCCCTAAAGTATGCTACACGATTACTTTTCATTCTTTGCTGGCATATTTTACATGCATACACACATACATACATACCGAACTGTATGTACGTTTGGAAGTTGGTATGTATGTTTGGTGCTAGTGAATTTTGCATACATCTGCATTGTGTCATTATGTTAAGTTTTAAAGTTTTATTAGGATTTTGTTTTTTTGGACATTGTTTTGCTGAAAAGTATCATCTAATTTTAGTTTTGAGAAAATGCTTATGGCTGACATATAGAGTGAGGGGTAAAGAAGTGGAAAATAATTTCGTTAGTCGTGATAGTCTATATGTATAAAAAAAACTCAAACAATAAAATTAATTAGCCTTGTGTTATAATGCACACCACAATGCCACCTTTAGTTAGGTTTTCTCGATGAGTAAAGTTTAGTTTCAGTTTTGGAATTAGAAGAGTCCTTTTGTGCTTTTATGTGGTTGAAATATAATATGCATACCGACATAAGTATACCTAACTGCACATATATATTTAGTTGGAGTTGCGAAAAAAAAATATTTTAAAATTTTGTTACAAAAAAAAAGAGTGACAGAGATTTTTAACACGGAAGGCAAAATAAATTTTCGACAAACTCTTTGTCTGCAAATAATTTTTGTATTAAATTTTAAGCAAGATACAGTAATACTGTAGTAGTAGTTTATAGACTACTATATGGTCTATATATTGTAGTCAGTAGTTAATTACAATTTTGGTCTGCCATTAAGTCCAATTAGTTAAAATTTTGGATTTTACTACGGTCTAGTACAAGGTGGCCTAAAATTATTACAAATCATGGTTGCTTCAAGTTTGGGTTTGATATTTGTAAAGAAGTCTGTTAAAGAACACAAAGCGACAAATAATGGAAGGTTATACTTGTCAAGAATGAGTATGCTCGCAACTAATTTCGAGCAGAGTAATTCGTCAACATGAATTTCAGTGTAGATTTCTCGATGGCACAAAAAATCATTTAGCTTAATTAAGGCATTTAGGCTCTTGCCTTGAAAAGTCTGGAAAGGCAAATAACTGGCCATCCAGTCCTCCTACCGATGAGCGATGGTGTTAAAGGTATCGCGAATCCACTTATAATTAAACAAAACTACTCGAGGTCACTGCATTGTGCAACATTTGCGAAGGAGGTGCCATCAGGCTCTATTTTTTGCTATTACGCCAAAGTAACACTGGAATTAGAAAATGAATACAGGACCATAATCAATGTGTTTTTATTATCGTCATTCAACGAATTGAAACTGTATTTCATAAGGTTTTTACAGATCGATGCATCACACACACAGCTCTTACTACAATAGATATTTTGAAGATTGAATCTCTAGCAGCCTAATTCTGTAACACACTAAAGCTCTAAAACTCTATCGCTAAAGCTGTAAAAAATATACAAATGTGACTAGTCAGATATAAAACTTATGCCGTATATTAACTGCTTTAGTATTAAGCTTAAGACTAGCTAGTCTTTATTCCAAAACTATTTTCAACCGCTGGTGTAAGTGATGCCTTGTGGTGACTACTTAAGTTAACTCCTTGTAAACACCCATTCACAACTATATACGCTTGTACTATACAGTGGTTAGTATTCGTGTTTATCGCCGTATGTCGTTGGTATGCCAGTGTAGGTTAAGTGCCATTAAATATTACTAGAGTTTAAAGCTAACACAACTTGTGCTCTGCTAGTAGTGTTATTTGACTCTACTCCTGTCCTTATCATTTTTGTTATTGTTTTTTTTTTACTCAAAGTCTTTTAACCCCTTTAAAATAACATGACAATTATTTGATTTTTCTCACTTATTTTTGAGGTTACAAACTTTCTCTAACATTTCCTTGTGTGAATGTGAAAGTCTGTGTGGGTGTGTGTGTGTGTGCCTTGGTATGTTGTCATGTTAAATGACTTTAATGAGCCTGAGTGTACAAAAGTGATTAAATGAATTAAAATGAGCTGTACGAAGTTAAGTAATACGGTTGAATAAATATGTAAAATATGAAGTGGAGTTAAGTAACAATAAAATATGGCTTTTTAAATAAGATACTGAAACATTACTTTTTAAGTGCCAAACTGGATTGAGAAATATGTTTGTTTGACTGGAGGATAGAATAAAACATATGTTTTAAAAATACACCTATAAACCTAAGATGTTCTTTAATAATTATATGCCAATATCATACTTGTTGTTGTAATTAAATTACTTTTAGCAACATAATCAAGAATTCTTTTATTTGTAAATGTATCTAAGCAGAAAAACTTTTTGGTGTTGTTTCTCTTTAAAAACATTGTAGAGGTGTACATTGACAATATGGTGTATTAAAGCAGAAGTCGTGGTCTACAATGTCGTGCTCCTTTACTACCTCTTCGGTTCCCACTGTTTTCGTGGCTAACAACAAGACGCCTTAAATATATTTCTTTCCACTATTCTTTTTAGATTCAAAGATTTCACCAATTCTTAGACTTTTGTCCGAAATATCCCATCCCTGAAAGCAAATCTCCCGCTATAGACCCATTGCAAGTTCTGCCTCATTCTCATTCTCAGGCTGAATAAATAAATAAATAAATAAATATATTCGTGCCACTTAACTGACATCAGTGGCATACTAATTTTGAGGACTGGTAGATATTCTGGGTACCGATCGGACTGTGAAGGCCCTCTTTTTAGTAGACTGCTAGTGTGTCGTTTCTCTACTAAGTCTCTGACAATTACGTCGTACAAAAATCTTTATTTTATTTTTTAGAAAAATTTACCTCAACAGCATGCTCCTGAAATGCATGGACAGGGGAGAGCAAACTCTAAATATCTGTCAACCACCAGTTTTAATGTAGATTTTCCTGAACATGTGCAGCACTTGTACTTGAAATGCTTGTGAGAATTTTTATGGGAGATAAAAATGAAAAAATCTGTAACTGAGACATCCATGGGGGATGGGGATAATAAATCCTTAAGAGAGGTGAAGAGATTAGTCGCGGAAGAAACTTCCATTACGTTTGACTAGTAAGCCTATCGTAATAGGAACAAGTAAGAGTGCTATATTCGGCCATGCCGAATTTACTAATATCCTTCACCATCATGTATAATCACGTAGGTATAATCTCACATTGTATCTTTATCTATATTTCATGTTATACGCCTGTATTCTACTAATCAAGTCCTTTAATTGGATACCCATATTAATGGGGTTAAAAAAATTTGTTCCGCCATTTTGTCTTAGACGCCATCTTGGATTTAATATTTTTTTAATAAGTTACTGTATATTATTGGTCAAGCCTTTTCATTTGATACCAATATTGAGGGGGTTCTAGAAGTTACATTTAAAAATACCAGATTTGTCCGTCATTTAGTAGTAGCGGCCAACATGAATATTAATTTTTTCATGGTGCTTATATGGCGCTAGTCAAGTCCTTTCAGTTGATACCAATATTGACTCTCTCGGTTGTCTAGGAGCTGATTTTCGTTCGTAAATTTTTGGAATATATATTTAAAAAAAAAAATTGCCTATAACTTTACCAATTAGAGCCCGATTTATCTAAAATTATTCACGAATATCTCTTGGGTCATATTATATCTACGAATAGTAGCAAAGGTGCCTATAAATTGTTCTATGGATTAAAAACTTTAATTTTGGTGGTAAAAATATGGGAAAAAACAGAGGCGGTCGTGTTTATTTGCTCATATCTCAGAAAGTTATAAGGCGATTATGCTGAATTTCATTCCCGGATATTTCCAAGAGATTGTTACCATACACAGATCTGAGGAACCTATGGTTGCTTCAAAAAGTTGATTTCAGCCAGCACATGGAAAGACAGACAGACAGACAGACAGACAGACGGACATGACTTAATCGACTCCTCTATTTATAAGCTTTCAGAAAGTATACTTTTTATCAGGTCGGAAATGAAAATTGTAGAAATTACAAGTTGAATGACAAACCTATATATACCCTGGCGCACCCCTGGTGAAGGGTATAGAAATAATGTAGAGGTGCAGGGCTTAGTATACAAAAGACACTTCGGTAGGTAGAAAACAGAGAGCTGTTGTGTGGTATGGGACGGCGGTTCAAAATTCTCTTAGTACGTTTACTTGAGGAACCTAGAAATGTAAATGAAGACAACCTCATAAAGACTTACATGGTGGCCAAAAACCACGTTTTCCCGAGTAGAGTTAAGGTACTTGGATATAATTGGAGGACCCAGAACTAGAACATTGCGTTACATAGAAAAAATGATCGCTAAAATATTTTAAAACAAACATTAGCTTAAATTTGATTAAAATTTGTATTAATTTTTTAATTGTTTGAAATAATTTTTTGTTCGATTGTTTCTTTAGATTTACACATGTGCTTTAACAACAAATTAGGATTTTTTTTTATTTGTAGGTGGTGTGCATTTTCATTGTCTGTAATTTCTTAAATTAATTTTATTAATCTTATTTAGTTAAGGAAGTTAACAATTTTTTAACATTAATCAAATTTTTCTTTCTTAAATATTATTGTTTAGCTTTCTTTTTTTTTTCCTTTTTTTTTTTTTCGACGACCGGTACCGGAAGGATCCTGTTGGTCCTTTTTGAAAGCAACACTGGTAGTTGTCGAGTTCGCTACCGATGCTTTCTACTACAGCAGGATTTCTTCACTGTTGTTATACCGGTCCCTGCTCGGGCGCCAGTTAACAATTTTTTATTTCGAACACTTAAAAAAATTTAAGATTGGACCTCAACAACGGTCCAATCGATTTTCATTAAAAGACACTTGGAATTTTTTGCTTTTAAAAAATGAGTTTATTGACAATAATTGTTGAAAATTAGAATTAACAATCACTATTTAAAACTAGAACTTATTGCGTTCGCGCTACTGCTATAGACGGCTCCGTGGCTAAGACTAACTGCCTTGTTGTTTTCAACCGCATATCATACCTTCTGCTCTGCTGCTTGTCACGTTGTTTCGACGCACACAAATCGTGGAAACCGCTGACTAACTTATTTCACAACTTAATGTGGTATCAGGTTACGTCTGCGCGTGTTTGTATAAATGCGAACTCAGACATTTCGCACGTTGCAATTTGATCTACAAACTGCTGCTTTGCAGCGGTTCCCGTGCACTCAGCAGTTTTATGGCTGGTTGGTATTTTTAACTAGAATTACTGTAGACTTAAATATTATTGTTTGATACAAGACTTTGCAAAAGCTTTCTTTATTTCTGGCGTGTCATAAGTATATTTTCATTAATTAAATAATTCTGTTTGATTAACTGTTTCTTTGAGATTTTAACTGGTTTTTTAAATAGCTTTTCTTTGATAAATTCTCTGAAATTTTTGTCTAAATTAAACAAAAATTTTTTTTAAATATTCCTGAACTATTATCTTAAAGAAATGTTTGCGAATTTTTTCAATAAACTTTTTACTTAGTTGTTTTCGTTAATACTATGTTCACACAAGCGCCTAGTTGTCAATTTATAATATTATCGCAATCAAAGGCCTTATTGAGCTCAATTTACCATACTAAAAATTACTTTTAAATTGAGCAATATATAAATACTTAATTGTTTCACTTATTGTCCAAAATTCGAAATAAAACTCTTGAGAAGTATGTTCAGTGAGAAGAAAATTCTATAGGTGGCATTTCTAATGTCAAACAAATAAATATATAAAAAACAAAAATTAAGAAAATGGAAAATGATTGATGGAACACAGGAAAAACTGAACAGGAAAAAAAAACTGAAAAGAAGGCATTATTTGATTTGGTATAAATACATCGTATTTTTGCAGCTATCAAGTGGTAATGGAGTAAGATAAATTAAGTAGGTGTGAAGACTTATTTTAATTGCTCAATCAACACTAAATTGAAAACAATTAAAAATATCTACCTGAACAGGGTATAAAAATTTTTTTTAAAATTGGGAACTTTTTATTTGTTTCTGTAAATAATTTGTTTAAAAGTCGAAAGTACTTTAATAAAAGATTTTACAAATTCAGACATAAAATTAAATTTAAAATTAAATTTTTTCCTTTTTTATACCCTTCACCTGTGGTGCACAAGGGTATATATAGCTTTGTCATTCCGTTTGTAATTTCTACAATTTTCATTTCCGACCCCATAAAGTATATATTTTCTGAAAGCTTATGAATAGAGGAGTCGATTAAGCCCTGACCGTCTGTCCGTCTGTCCGTCTGCCCGTCTGTCCGTGTGTTGGTTGAAATCAACTTTTAGAAGCAACTATATGTTCCTCAGATCTGTATATGGTATCAATCTCTTGGAAATATCCAGGAATGAATCGCTATTGAAATTCAGCACAATCGCCCCATAACTTTCTGAGATATGAGCAAAAAACCACGACCACCTCGTTTTTTTCACAATTACAACAACAACATACATACATACATACATGTAAAAAACATACCAAACAAAAAAAAAATACAAAAAAAAAATATTAAAAATAAGAAAAAAATAATAAAAAAAACTAAAAAAAAAAAATTTTTAAAAAATTAAAAAAAAAATTTTAAAAAATGTTTTAAAAATTTTTCAAAAAAAATTTTTTAAAAAAATTTAAAAAAAATATAAAAAAAATAATAAAATATAAATAATATATTAAATAAAATAAAACAAAATTTTTTTGGCTCAGCTGGGATTCGATGCCACATTTATTCTAACGTGTACGTATGCACGTATTTTATATGGGATGAATGGTGATACAAACAATTGTTATTGCATGACTACACGTTGTGAAGGGTATATAAGATTCGGCACGGCCGAATATAGCACTGTTACTTGTTTAATTATTGAATCAGATATATAATTTTTTCTGTATAGATGGCATTTGGTTTGGTTGCTAGTTCACTACGCGCGAACTATCGAATAACATTGTTTCAACAAGATTAGCCAGAATTGGTGTCTGTTAGAATTAGTTTTTAAAAAGGAGGATAAGGTGTTAGTTGGATTGAATATTGGCGAAGTCAAACATTTTTCTCAGGGTGTTAAAATCATAAAAAAATATGTTTTGTGGGGCAAAATATTAAACTAAATGAATTCGATAGGTAAAATAGCTAATTAAAAGCAAAGAGGGAGATTTATTGCACCCATGAACTAGATCCACCCCACGAGAGTTGGCATAGCCCTAAAAAGTCTTAATGAACTTTTAAATTAACTGGTCATAGTAAAATTGCAAATCTTAAGCTGATTAATTTATTCATTTTCTTAATAAAACACCCTACTAAACGATTTTTTTTTATTAAATATATACTTGTGTTTTTCAACAAATTGCAATTTTCCTAATGCCCATGTATGTGTTGAACAATTTTTCATATTTTGACACATTATTACAACTTGTCAACACACATAACAATTATTAGTTTTCCTTGAAAAAAAAAAAAAAAGAAAAACTAAAATTTTGTGTCACATTTTCATCAGTTGCTGCCAACTAAAAAAAAATCTCTATAAAATCGTATACAAATTGAAAAAGTTTTTAGTTTTTAACAAAATTTTGTATAAAAACCCAGAGTAAACTTTAGATGCAACAAAAAGTTGCAATAAATGTATGTGTAAGCGAATGTATATGTTTTATAAATATTTGCTTTTCTTCTATAATATTTTAAATTAAAATGACTTGTTAGTCATTGGTGATATTTTTTTGAAATAAATAGTGTGGCCACAATACAGTTAAGAGTAGAAGTTGGGAAACGTTTATGAAAATTTTCATATGCAATTTAAGTTAAAGAATATAATGGATAATATTTATAATTGCTGTTGTGTTACATACGAAATTTTAAGAGTTTCCAAATGTTGAATACTTTTGTCTTGCACTGTATAAAATAAATATGTTTATAGGTATTTTATATAGAGACATATTAAGACATAACGACCCAGTAACTTTTAGCGACATATGTGGGTATGTAGGATAAAGTTTTTATTTTTGTATATGCTTTAATATATTGCTGTCTCTTTCTTCTCCTTCCGCAGCCTTAACTTTACGGGCTGTAACCAATTTTCACTAATCTTTCACAACAAAATTGATGATTTCAACAATGTAACTTCTTTTTTTTTTTTTTTTTTTTTGAAGCAATAATAACAACAATAGAAAAGTTTTTCTTATAACACCTTTCACAGCACTAACAACATACCAACCATCACTTATGAACACGCACACACACACACACACATGTTCTAACACATTCCAATGCACATACAAAATAAACTATTTCTTAGATAAAATAACATATTTGTCATTAAATGTCATAGAAGGAAAAAGTTTTTTTCTTTTTTTTTTTTTATCAACAACCTTAAAATTAATAGCAATGAACTTTTAAGGTAAATTCTCAAAAATGGCTAAGAACTACGTGACAAAATTGTATAAAAGAAATTCTTCTATATATTAAATAAAAGACAACAATAATGACAAATTAATGAAACATTTAATAACTTTTTTTCTGTTAATTTAAGACAAGTGCCTGCCGTACTTTCATCCACATTAAACAATAACTTTTTCAAATTATTCATTTTCTTTTCCAGGTGGCGTGGATGCATTTTGAACAGAGCGCCATTCTAACGGTCCACAATCATGTAATTACCCGTAATCCCCGCATTAGTGTTACACATGACAAACACGATAAACATCGTACATGGTTTCTGCACATCAATAATGTACAAGAGGAGGATCGTGGACGTTATATGTGTCAAATAAATACGGTGACAGCGAAAACCCAATATGGTTTTGTTAAAGTTGTTGGTAAGTTTTAATTAACTGAAAAAAAAAAATTATGAAATTAAATATGTCTTTAACTAAGGTTAGAAAAATTAAGCATTTTCTTGATTTTAAAGATTCGCCTCTATAACCTTTAACAATATGTCAGTGCTGTTTCATAAAATAAATACAATTCAACCACTGAACTAACTAAATTGAAACTAAATTGAAGCCTCAGTAGAACTGAGCTAAAAATAGCACAAATATACTAGAACTGAACTTGGCTTTTCCTTATATACATGTAGTGGGAATATCGAAGCATACCTCTTACATAAACTGGCCCCTTTTCACTCCCCTTCGTTCCACAGTGATTACAAGGATACTAAAGAGGTATAATTGGCCTCACTGAGTTCCGTGCCCCACAGGCGTTTACTCAGACTTCACAAACTTACACAACACTCACTTTGAATGTGTGCTTGCCCATGGTACTAAGTCTGCTGCCAGCACTAAAATACTACTTGCATCGCCGTCTCTGCAGTCTCAAGGCACTTTCTGCAATCATCGTCCTTCATAACTTTAATCTTGTGTAGATAATATTTAAAGTTACCATGCCCCGTGACCAGAGCAGTGATCCTGCCTAGGATTCTCCTATTATATCCGAGTACCTTAACTGCATTTCTGCCAAGGGGCTTAAACTAAATCTAAATTAGAACTAAACTAGAACTAAACTAGAACTGAACTAGAACTGAACTAGAACTGAACTAGAACTGAACTAGAACTGAACTAGAACTGAACTAGAACTGAACTAGAACTGAACTAGAACTGAACTAGACTTGAACTAGAACTGAACTAGAACTGAACTAGAACTGAACTAGAACTGAACTAGAACTGAACTAGAACTGAACTAGAACTAAACTAGAACTAAACTAGAACTGAACTAGAACTGAACTAGAACTGAACTAGAACTGAACTAGAACTGAACTAGAACTGACCTAGAACTGAACTAGAACTGAACTAGAACTGAACTAGAATTGAACTAGAACTAAACTAGAACTGAATTAGAACTGAACTAGAAATGAACTGGAACTGGATTAGAACTGAGCTAGAATTAAACTAGAACTGAACTAGAACTGAACTAAAACTAAACTTGAACTGAAGTAGACCTGCAGTAGTAGTCTAGTTAAATTCATTGAGAGATACACAATTGAGTAGCGCATTAAGATTGCTGAAACTGAAAATAGGTGTTCAAATCAAAATGAATTTCGAGCACCTCGTGATATTTTTTGTCAGCATAATGTTCCAAATGTGTGCACAAACCGGGTCTGTAGAAAATGTAAAAACACCCGTGCATGCTCGAGTTGTTCGTTTTGCAGGAAACATTGCTGTTTTTTGCGATAGTGTGGTAAAAGAGCCCTTAACCTCAACTCGTCTCGTGCCCAACAACCAAACATCTCTCAAATATCACTAATGCGAATTTTGTATAAAAACGTTAATGTAGACGCTCACAAGGTTCTATTGACTCAAAATCTGCAGCCTACTGATCAGTTCGTGTGTCGTCAATATGCCGAATAGTTGACTGAACAAACAGAAGTGTATGGTGACATCACAAAGAAAATTATCGTCCACAACGTGGCACACTTTCACCTTAGTGAATTCGTTAACAAGATTAACTGCCGCAATTGTACTAATGAGAATCCACAAGTGATTACTGAAAAGCCAACGCATCTAAAAAGATCGAACATTTAGTGTGTTTCATGGGCTGGCGGTGTTATCGGGCCGTTGAACTACTTTCTTTGGAGATATTTAAAAGAAATAAGCCAAGAACAATTTAAGAATTTAACAATGGGAAAATTAAATAGAATTGAACAAGAATTGAACTAGAACAAAACTTGAATTAAACAATAAGTAAATTAAAAATAACCTAGAAGTGAGAAAGGACTAAGTAAAACTTAGCTAAATCTAAAACTGAAATAGAATTGAATTAGAAATAAACTTGATATTAAATACAATTGAACTGGAGCTGAACTTTAAATGAACTGAAAATTGACTAGAAGTGCTTGAAACGCGAACTGGAACTGAACTAGAAGTAAACTAGAAGTAACCGAGAACTGAACTAGAACTTCATCAGAACTTCACTAGAACTTACATAGAAATGAACTTGACCAAAACTAGAATTTTTTAGATTCGAACTACAGCTACACTGAAACGGAACTGTAACTAAATAAAAACTCAACAAAAATTAAACACTTGCATTAACCCAAAACTGAAGTAGAACTAAACAAATTAAGTTTAAGTATCTGAAACTTATCATACGACCTTTAGTTTTTATTCCCTTTCGGATTATGTCTGTAGCTCTTAACCAATAAATGAAAAGTTATTACGTTTTACTCTTGTCCTTTTCTCGTGTTGATGTCATTATTATTATTTTCAAAAACATCTTCATGTTATTTGTCTAATTTGTGATAATTTATGAGTTTATAATGAAGATATATTTGTCCAAAAAGAATTATTACCAAAAGTAGTATAATATATTGTTCACCTTTTGTGTGACATCAATTAATGGTAAATTCATTTTTATACAGCTCTCATCATGGGGTATGGGAATTATTAATTAAATGTGTTTTGTTAGATAAACCTTATATCTATACTTCAGTTGTATGGAAGAAACTTTGAAGAAGCTTAAAGGAGTAAAACTTTAGAGATGATAAAATATAAGAACTGTTACAAATTATATTTAATTTCTTTGGTTTTTTTTAAAATTTAACTTTTGCATAGTTAACTTTATTCTACTGCTCAAGCTATGTCGTTTGATGCCAATATTTTGTGGGATGAAGAGGGTAAATTTTTTAAGTAAAAGATTTGTCTAATATATACATTTATTCTAGGCCATTTTCTAGAGGCAGCCTTCATTAATTTTACATTTCTTGGTGTTTTATATTCTGCTCGACAAGACTTTTCATTTGATTATCGTATTGATCCTTTCGGTTGTTTGAAAGAAAATAGATTTTCGTTTGTATATATTAAGAAAAATCTGAAGCAGTTGTATTTGGTGCTTATATCTCATATAGTTTGAAATCCATTTGATAGCTTTTTTAAGACTGATTTTTTTTTACTACGGACCTTGATAAACTTAATCTTGTTGAAAAATATATTTCTTCTGATAATTTTTGCCTATAACTTTGATGATTTGCGAATGATTTATTAAAAATGTAGAGGAATATCAAATCTATTAATGGTTGGAAAATATATATGTAAGTAAATGTTGGTAAAAATATGGTTAAAAAACAGAGTCCTGTTTTTTGCTCATATCTCAGAAACCTATGTAGCGAAATAGTTGGACAGATAGACAGACAAATGGACAGACAGATAGACTAAATATATTCTCCTATTAATAAGTCTTGTATACATGTATTCTTACTTTATTCGAGAGTACCAAAACATATTAAATATTATTTTAAAA
Organism: Phyto melanocephala; assembly: GCA_941918925.1. Taxonomy (NCBI): domain Eukaryota; kingdom Metazoa; phylum Arthropoda; class Insecta; order Diptera; family Rhinophoridae; genus Phyto; species Phyto melanocephala. The sequence continues at coordinate 20,284,068 of OW799236.1, read as the reverse complement.
GATCCTTGGTATTTCTAACAAAACTAAGAAATTTTTACTGAATGGAAATTTTTCCCTGAATGGAAATCACCACTAAGTAACCATTTAAATTCGTCGAAACTTAACATTGCACAGAGAAATAAAAGTATTTGCACTTGTTCCGGTTAAAAAAAAAACAGCTGACATATCAACAATCACCCTTTAAAACATTGACACTAACACACATTTATACACACTTTTACAAATGCAGTGAAAACATTGAAAGTTCTCTGTTGCGTTCTGCTTAAACAAATGCAAATGCATGTAAAAAATTTGTAAATGCATATAAATCTCATTTATGACACATTTTTATAAAAAGTGAAAAAAAAACAGAAAAATAAATAAAATTCTGTGAAAGGTTTGAAAAAACACGGAGACAAAATATGTTGTGAGTAGCATTGAGCAGTCCTGTGTCCTACAGTAAAATGTTAAATGTTTGCTAACCAAAGTAACGAGGGTGAAAAGCTAAGGTAAAGTAATTGAAAAAAATAATTTTGAATGCTTATTTGATATTAATATTTTGGTTTAAATGTTCCGTTGTAGAGGGTGTCTCAGTAAGAAGGTACTTTTTATACCCTTCACCTGTGGTGCACAAGCTTTGTCATTCCATTTGTAATTTCTACAATTTTCATTTCCGACCCCATAAAGTATATATATTCTAAAAGCTTCTGAATAGAGGAGTCGATTAAGCCCTGACCGTCTGTCCGTCTGCCCATCTGTCCGTGTGTTGGTTGAAATCAACTTTTAGAAGCAACTATATGTTCCTCAGTTCTGAGTATAGTATTAATCTTTTGGAAATATCCAGAAATGAATCGCTATTGAAATTCAGCACAATCGCCCTATAACTTTCTGAGATATGAGCAAAAAACCACGATCACCTCGTTTTTCTTTCACAATTACAACAACAACCTACATATAAACTGGTTAGAGTAAACGTGGTATCGAATCCCAGCTGGACAAAAAAAAATTTTTTATTTTATATATTATTTATATTTTTATTATTTTTTTTATATAATTTTTTTTTTAATTTTTTTAATTTTTTAAAAAATTTTTTTTTACATTTTTTTTTTAAATTTTTTTTCTTTTGTTTTAAATACATATATTTTTTTAAAAAAATTTTTTTTTTTTTTGTAAACATACATACGTAAACTCAATTTATAATTCTGCAATATGAGATGAATGGTGATACAAACAATTGTTATTGCATGACTACACGTTGTGAAGGGTATATAAGATTCGGCACGGCCGAATATAGCACTTTTACTTGTTAAATTTAGTATAATTTTTTTTTGATGCAGCTGGCAACTCTGCAGTGAGGCAGCTGACTCATATGTTTATTTCAGTTACTAGGAATGGACCGCTTTATAAAAGAACAAAGCGTTATAATCGTCTAAACTTATTACAAAAATTTGTAAAGTTATGCTGAGACCGCTGGAATTTTTAAAGAATTTTCAGTCGATAAAAAAGCACCTTATGCTCCAAAAATTCAAAGAATGTTCAACATGTTTAAACAAACTGGATCGGTTGTGTATATTAGGACTTCTGTGCGTCAAAGTACCGAAATAAATTCTTGAGCTCAAAGTCAAGATCTAACGGGTCATCGGTTATAAACAGCCACATTTCAGTAAAAGTCATTTAAAATTTTATGAAAAAAGTAATGCCCTACCATCAACATATTTGATGAAAATGGATGGGTTATGTACATTAGAACTTCTGTGTGTCAACGTACCAAAATAAATTCTTGAGTTCCAAGCCGAAATCCAGTGCAACATCGGGGACAGCCCGACAGCCACATCAATAAAAATTTATTAACAATTTTATGAAAAAAGTAATGCCATATCATCAGAGACGTGGAGGCCAATTGACGTATGTTTTATTCTTAATTTAATCGCAGAATATTTGTTTACAAGCCAGTAAAAAATCACAATTATATTAAAAAATTTCCGCCATAGTTTTAAATTTAAAAAGTGCACTTTTACTGAGACACCCTTTAGTTCTGCTTTTGTTTACTTATAGATAAGATATATTTTATATTGCAGGTTTTATTAACCCGAATCGACAAACAGTAACTTTTAATTTGAAAAAAAACAAAAAACAGGCTTAAATTAGTATCGAATTTTAAGGGAGAAGAGGAATTATAAAAGGTCCGCCAAATAACTTTTTTTTTTGACTGTGTGGCACATAGCGCCGTCCTGTTGCAACCAAATGTTGCCAATATCCTCCTCTTCAATTTTTGTGAACAAAAATTCGTCCAACATGGCCCGATAACGATCGCCATTGATTACGGCCACTCCTTGCTCATTTTCGAAGAAAAATGGCTCAATTATGTATCTGGACCAAAATCCGCACCAAACAGTGACTCGTTTGGGTGTATCGGCTTTTCAATGTATGCGTGCGGGTTTTCTGTGCACCAAATGCGACAATTTTGCTTGTTTACATACCCGCCAAGATCAAAAGGAACTTCATCTGAAAAGATGACTCTTTTGGCAAAATCGGCCAAAGTTATGTCGCAATATTTTCCAGCGTTGTTCAAGCGTATACACAACCATATTCGAAGGATAAATCAGACATGAGCTAACTGTTACCATTCACGAATTAAGCGCTAGTTGAAAAAAAAGGTTAGACCCTTTAATTTCTCAATTTAATTTTTTTCATTATTTTTTTTTATTTTGTAATAAAGTTTTTAACAAAAATAAATTTTTGTTTATTTTCTAATCGTTCCGCTAGATTTTATTTATTTGCTATAGTTCGATTCGGCGAAGTGTAACCTTAATGTACTAAAATGAAGAGTAACCATCTTGGGTTAAACATTTCTATTGACTTATAAAGCGAACCACCTTAAAGTGTGTGTACTTTTGCGTATATGATGCGCAAACATATGTTAAAACAAATACACTTCCTTCGTAAATACAATTTAAAGCAACAGTTTAGTTTGTTGTACAAATACATAAAGACACATATTAGCATGTACATATGTTTGTCTTAGTGACATACATTTCTCCCTTTAAACGTATGTTTTACTATATGGCAATAGAATGAAGGCAAAGCGTTTGAATATGTGTATGACATTTACCTCAAACGCGTGTGTGTGTGTGTGTGTACATATATATTAGTTTGTTTTTTATTCGCCATATGATATTTTTTGGTTTTACCAATCATAAACCTTTATGGTTTAACAAAAACTGTCAGACAATTTTTTTAATGTGGTTTTTTTTGCAACACCAAACAAAGGAACACTTTTACACACAGACAAAAAAATCCATATTTATACCAGCACTTACACACAATACTGCTGATTCTTTATAGTTATGGCCGAATAGTTTTTTGTGTTGAGTTTTTTTTTCAAGCAACAGCCAAAAAGCAAAAATTAAATTTCCACGGAATTTCCCAGTGGTCTAGATATAAAATATTGTGGGCCTGACAGAAACAATGTTAGTCAGAATTGCATAAAAAACAAAAATGAAAAAAAAAGTTGCACAAATAGTCGTTGGTGAAAAAGGCACATATTTCTATTGAGATACACCATAAGATTAATTGTCATTGTGGGGGCTGTGTTGTTATTTTTTTTTTCTTCATATAATTCTCTGCTAAAATTTAAACTAAAAAACTTAACAACAAGTAAGCGTGCTATATGCGGCCATTCCGAATCTGATAATACCCTTCTCTGTCTTGTATAAATGTAGGTATAGTGACCCCAGCGTAACTTATCCAAGATTATTTAAGATATTTGATGTAATACGTAATATGTCTTTATTATTTCCAATGCTATATTTGATCTTGAATTTTTAATTTTATTTTCCTTATACAGGGCGTCTGGGGGCAGATTTATATTTTCAAATAAAAAACGTAATATTTGACATAAAGTTTTGTTTAGAGCATTAGAATGAAAATGCAGATGTCTTCCGTCGAGTTGAACACACTGTTCAAAACGGAGTCTTGTATTCTGCGCCATAGGCTGCAGTAAATTTGGTTTAATTGAGCTGATTTCTCGACGAATATTTTCCTTTAAAGCCACAAGATATTGGGGATTGTCATTATAAACGCTCTCTTTGAGGTAGCCCCACAAAAAAATCCATGGCCCCGGTGGCCATGAGATGTCCTCAAAGCGACTATTCAGTTTTTGGGGAAAATTTTCCCGAAGCAAATTTATCGAAGCTCTGGCTGGGTGTGCAGTTGCCCCATCCCGATTAAACCACGTGTGTGAAAAGTACGATGGATAAGCTCGCAGGCTTAGCAAAAAAAATTCCTTATTCATGCGCCGATAATTTTCACCATTGACATTCGTCGTCTGACCTCGAGAATTTCCGAAAAAAATGGTCCAATTATCTGCTGCTCTTTTCCGAATTGAAAGTCACAGATTATCACGTTAACTGCTTTTAACCAGTACAATGTTTTCGGGAGTCCTTGAAGATCGACCGGGCCCTGGGACATTCATAGCCGAAGGAGTTACGCGAAATTTCTGTACCCACAAACAAATTAAATTTACATTCGGATCATCACGTATTCGCCGAATACCGAACTTTGAACAAAATTGTGGACGAGCAATTACGTAAGAATCATTACTTTAAAAAAATGTCTTCACAGCGAACGCGCGATGCTCACTCGACCACTGCGACTTCGTGACTGACAAATTCGCATAATCGATAACTCCAACGGTGCCACCCTCTCTCTACACCCTTATTACTTTTTGAAATAGTCGTATTTTAATATGTAAATGTGCCACCAGAGAGCCTGTATATCAGTGTTTTACGAACACTTCGTAAAATTATGAAATTAGGTTACGTAGGTGTGTTTTAATAATTTAAAAAAAAAAGTAGAACAAGAATAAAAAAAAATTAAAAAATAAATTTTTTTTATTGTTCCAACTAGGTTTTAAACTTACGTTCATCCAGTTTGTGTTAATGTGTTGTGAAAAGATGAGGTGGTCTAGATATTTTCATTATATTTCTGTTGTTTATGGACTGATTTTGCTGATTTTTATTACCGATCTGCTCCAGATATTTTTGATATCTTAGTACTTCACACAAGTCTGAGCGATGTTGGGAGGCTTAAAAACTGATTTCATCATACACACGGACAGACGGACAAGATTTCCCTAGTCGTAGGCTTTCAGAAAATGTATATATTTTATAGAGTCGCAAACGAATATTGTTTACACAACATGACAAACTTATCTACACCCTTACACTCTCTGCGAAGGGTATAAAAAAGGCCAACAAATTGTAAAAATATTTTTTTAGTTTTATTAACGACAAAAGAACTAAAAAAATAACAACAAAACATATATTACTATTTTCATAATTTTTTTAAAGGAATGGAAAATTTTTTTATTGTCATTCTAAGAAGTCAAATAGTAAATGTCGTGAAAAATATTTGTTTTATTAAATGAAAAGGATAGTTTGAAGTATAGCAACGTATCCGTTTAAATTTAATTCTTGTAAAGTTTTAATATTCACAAATTTCGGGGCGGATCATCTACTGATTGTACCTTCGGGATATATTCGGGGCGAACTGTCATTTTTTTTAAGACGCTGAGTTTGCCTTTCATTGAAAAATTACTTTGGGGCAACGTCAAGCTAAAAACTTTTGTGTCTATCTTAAGTCAAATCTTAGGAGGCCTCTCCTGTATAGGAAGACCCTAAAAAATTTTTGGGTTATCCTAACTAGACACTGTTTACTCAGATACCACTTGCGCTAAATTACACCCACAATGACTTGTTAAATTTTTCGATATGGAGGCTTCAAGCCGTAGATTATATTCTCTGCAACTGCAAGGAAATGTGCACTAAAAGATTACGTTTTCTAGTAAGGGGATTCACTATGCCAGTAGGCATTAAAAATTCATTGCAACGTAGGTCATTGGGCCTTATTAAAAGAGTTCATCTAAAGCTGGACAAAATATTTAATTTAGTTAGCTATAGATTTAGGGTCAATACAAAATATAATAAAGTCTGCAATGTATGAGTTATGCCAAAACTAATTTAGATCCAGTGCTGTCCTACTTTATTATAATTTTTTTTTCCTAAGTTTTAGTATAAATACATGGTAATAATAGAGCTGATGCACTTGCAAAAGCATGTATCACCTTAGATTCGGTTGAATCCAGTTGTGTTTTGGGTAGTCTCTTATCGAAGGGTAATTAGCTAATCTCGTATCGATTCTATTTGGATGCCAAGGAAAGATGGGCGAGAGCACCCACTTGCTTGGAATCCAGAAAGATCTGACCTGAAATGGATTTCCACGGAATTTCCTAATGGTCTAGATATAAAATATTGTGGGCCTGGCAAAAACAATGTTAGTCAGAAGTTGCGACAACGAGGAAGAGGAGGAGACAACTGAACATCTTCTCTGTAATTGTCCTGCATTTGGGGAAATGAGACGCCAGATTCTAGGTCAGCGAATACTTGAAGGTGAAACCTGTTTTTCCGCAGTTGATCTGGGATAGATCCACACCTTTGTAAACAGGACAGGAGGGCTGAGGAACGACGGTCAGAGGATATATTTGAACGGGCGTTGGTGACTAAGGTATCACAACGGGACTCTCAGAGGACCCAAGTGAGCTATGCCTTCGGGCGGCTGCCAAATCTAACCTAACCTAACCTAGTATAAATACAGTTAACTTTTGGTTCAGTATTAATTCTAATGTAATGCCATCATTTTACTTTTCAATATTTAATGGAAAAATTTTGCTGGGTTATGTTTTTTTTGCATGACAAATGTTATGGCAAATTACTCAACCCTAAAATCAGTTTATAAAAGTATTTTTATATATTTTTTAGCTATTTCTCCTAACAGCAATATTTTCTTTAGCTGCATACTGCTACACACACACTTGTTGTTTTCCAACCCACACACATTTAATGCAATTTGAAACATCTCCTGCAAGTTGAATGGAAATTTAATTGTATTATAAATGTTTTGCTACAAATAACATATGAAACATATCATGGAAAATAGTTTTGGGGAAATGAAAAATAACTAAAATTGTATTTAAATGTTAAAAAAAGGTTAAACATTTTATACTATTTAAGAGTTCTTAGAAAGGACTTGTTATAATTAAAAAGTTAAGTTTGATTAAAAAATGTTGTTTAATACTGGGGTAAACGTCAGAATTAAAGGGGATACTGTCATTGTAATTTTCTGTGGTTTGAACGTTCTTAGACGTTGACATATGTAAGTACATGTTTACAAATCAAAAGCTAAAAGACATTTATATTGTTCTTAAATTAATTCTTAGCGTTATTTGTGTAACATATTTAATCAAATTTTCTTCAGTTCCTTTGCTAAATACTACAGGCAGTCACATTTAGCCAATATGTCCTTTTTGTGTTACCAATTAGTCTAATATTAAAACTTATCACATTGAAAGAAAAATCCTTGACATCTTCTAATCTTAAGCCACAACCGCTCAGTTTTATTATTTTTATACGATTTATTTTTTTGCTTCGACTCTCATGCTGTGAACAAGTGATTTTCTTAATTAAATTGTATGTCAAAACTTTTTCAGTAAAAACTGAGAAAAAAAATACACAGAAATCAAACTTTTGCCATCATACCATCATCAATAAAAACTTACAAATACAACAACACTGATATGGATGTCTAAAATAAAAACAAAATGAACAAGAATCACAATCCTTAAGCCTAAAGCTTAAAACAGCTTAAACCATTTGTCGACATCTGCGGAATATCAATGAAATATTGTGTCTTTCAAAAAAAAAAAAAAAAAAATACAACATGAATAAAAGTTGGAAAAATATTGCGGGAAAAAGCGTTCCGTAAAAGTTTCCCATGTAATAAGTCAAACTAACACCAAGACAGAAAAAAAAAAAAAACTGTTAAGCAGGGGTACTAAAGCAGACAAGACATTCGCAACCAACATACAAACATTTCAAACCAAAATACATATAATGACAGTTGACAATATCTTTAGATGTTACAGAAGCGAAAAGACTGGGGAAAAGAATGTGTGAATAAAAGAAAGCTAAAAGAAAGGGCCAGTAGCAGAGGCAGAACGGCAGAACTTGAAGTGTTTAACAAAAAAGACACTTGACCAATGGCATATAAATTTAAGTTTTATTTTCCCTCGAATTGCCTTAGTATGCAAGACATGACACTACTACTTATGCTTAATACTTTTATAACCTCCATATTCATAACATATTGACATTTCCTGTAGGTGAATCTGATAAATTTTTTTGGGGCCTTTAAGGAGAGGAGAATTTTCTTGTAAAGTCTTTTATGAAAGAAAATATTAGTGTTAAGATTTTAGGTGAACGTCTGTAATGCGATTATCCAAATTCAATATTCTGAACCAAATTGCATAAAAGGGATGTTTTTTTTTATAGAATACAACTTCAGATACAGACAACTTTACAACAAGCCGTCGTACTAATGAAGTGTGTTAAATGTTTTCTCAATTTCCTAATCTCTTAAATTCTCTCTTTCTTTCTCAAACTTATAAAGCACTTCTTTAAGTATACGGTGCGCAATACTATGGATCGATTCATGATAAAATTTACTCTTTTGGATAAAAGTTATACAAATCGGACCGGCACCTTCAACACAGAAGAAGCCATCACAGCTGTAGACAGAGGTTCGAATTAGTCGCCCACTTTTCTAATTACGGTCCAGTGCAAGTACCTCAAACTTATAAGTTTTTTATTATATTATAAAGTCACGATAGTTCAACATGTGTGCAAAGTTTCAGAAAAAATGATCTTGTGCAAGTACCTAAAAATGATAATTTATTTGTTATGGGCGTGGCACTACCCACTTTTTACCACCCACAAACACTCCCTGGAATGTATACAACAACTTGCCAAAGTTTGAAGGCGATCTTCTTTACGGTTTCGGAGTCTATAGCTAACACACACACACACACACAGAGTTTCTCTTATATATATATAGATATTAAATATGCAAGTAATTAATGAAAAATATTCTTAAAGTCTTTTTTGTGGCCTTTTATCCTACACCCCTGCATGTTTTACTTGTCCATGTATTAAGCAGTACAATATGTTGTCGAAAGGCCAAATTTATCAAAGAAAATTAATAAGAAAAAGTATAAAATAGTTCTTTGTTGTAACACACCACAATTTTTTTATTACAGTGTCTTAGAAATCTGTCTATGAGATTACAGTCATGTCTATATTCGTCTAAGAAACTTTTAAAACACACAAAAACCAACTGTTAACAGAGAAACTTAGAAAAAAAAATTTGAATATGTATTGTTTTTTATCGAAAGTATAATCCTTTAATCATTTTCAATTTCAAAAGTGTTTAAGTATTATTTTTTAAACAAATTTGTTTTATACAAAAAATTAGTTTTTGAAATATTTTGTAAAATTGATTTCTAATCACTGTCGTGAATCCTTATACTTAACCCATTACGCCGAACAGACAAAAAGAAATTTATCCATAAAAGTGTTATACACATCTCATTCCATATATAAATGTATAAAAAGTAATATACACAATAATTACCGTAAGGAAAGAAGTATTATGTACAATTATTTTAGTATAGAAACAAGTAATATACAAAATTATTTTAACAGGAGAAAGATTTTACTTAAATTTAAAAAAAAAATCGTATACAAGAATTTCTTTGTAAAAAAGTTTTATATGATGATTTTTCTGTATAGAAAAGTGTTATATAAATTTTTTTGTATGTAGAAAATGTTTTATTTGAATTTTTTTTATACAGAATAAACTGTTATAAAAATTTTTTCTATGTAGAAAAAAGTGTTGTACAATATTTTTCTATGTAAAATAGTGTTATGCACATTTTTTCTATGTAAAAAAAGTGTTCTAAATTTTTTTATTTTTAAAACTGTTATACAAATTTTTTCTAGTAGAAAAAAACTGTTATACAATTTTTTTTCTAGTAGAAAAAAGTGTTATACAATATTTTTCTATGTAGAAAAAAGTGTTATACAATATTTTTCTATGTAAAATAGTGTTATGCACATTTTTTCTATGTAAAAAAAGTGTAAAAAATTTTTTTATCTTTAAAACTGTTATAAAAAATTTTTCTACGTAGAAAAAAGTGTTATAAAATTTTTTTCTATGTAGAAAAAAGTATTATACAAATATTTTCTATGTAAAAAAGAGTTATGCAAATTTTTTCTGTATAGAAAAAAGGGTTGTACACATGTTTTTCCTGTATAGAAAAAAGTGTTGTACACAAGTTATTTTGTATAGAAAAAAGGGTTGTAGACAAGTTTTTCTGTACAGAAAAAATGTTATACACAATTTATCTGTAAAGAAGAAAGTTCTAAATAAAATTTTTTCTCTATAGAAAAAAGTGTTTGTTTATAAATTTTTTCTTAAATTTTTTATATACAATTTTTTTATATAGCAAAAAGGTTTTTCTCTATATAAAGAAGTGTTGTAGATAGAAAATGTGTAATACCCAGTTTTTCTGTAATCCAAAAAAATGTTATACACAGTTTTGTTGCATATCAAGAAGTGTTAAGTTCTGTACAGACGGTTGTTAGATCTGATATAATTTCTATACCTAACAATGCTAATAAAGGAAATACAATGAAGTATTGCTTCGATAAGTTCAGATGGTTGTGTAGTGTAGCGTACTAAATTCACGATGGTAGTTATTGTTTCTTACATTGTATTAGGTGAGCAGTGTACACTTATAATATACACTACAGTTGTATGTATGCGTATAGAAAAAACTGTTATAAAAAATTATTTCTATAAAAAACATCTTTTACAATCTAAAAAATTTTCTATAGATAAATACCGCACTAATAAAAATGTTCATTTAAGAAACTGCCATAAGTTTTATTTAAAGTGTTATACGTTACATATTATTTCTATTTTATACTTTTGCAAATATTGATTTGATAAATTTAATTTCCTACTTTTTTCTGTGTCTTTTGTGGCATAAAACATTTATTAGTTTTCTTTTAGAACTTTGGCAGTTTTGTTGATTTTTAGTTTTATTATCAGTTTTTAGTTTTATTATTTCCCTTAAGCGTTGAACAGTTTCGTTAGAAATAATAGATAAAAAAGAAACATTTTCCTAAAAACAATATGTTGTTGAAACTATTAAAGCAAAATCATTTGCTGCTGTTATGATATTGACAATCCTGTCTGCTTACTAATTACTTTTGTGTATAAATGTTAAAAAAAATACTAAATACTAATAGTGATAATTAAGAGCTGGTAGAAAGACAATGCAGTAAACATAGGATAGAAAAGATATTGTAAATAAATAAAATTCAACCGCCTGGGTAGGTGAAACAAATGACTAAAAAAAGAAATAAAATTATTGGGTACAGCACATCCTAAATGTATGCTTTAAATTTTTTAAATATTTTTGTTTAGGTTAACAGTAAGAAAATACAGTTTGAAAACTGTTATGATAGTTTATGACAATTTACAATAGCTGAAGACTAAGACAGAAGGATTTTAAAATTTCTACTCATTTCAATTACAGCGTACGAAGTTTCTAAGAAAAGTTCGAAGTTCTTAAACTGTTGAAAATATTTAAGTTTCTTTTATTTTGTTGTAGTTTTATTAGACATTTCGTTAATAAAACATGTAAGTGACTGTATTCCACAAGCCAACCCTTTCATTTGATACCCATATTGTTGGGGTTAAAAGAATTTGCACCGCCATTTTGTTTCTGACGCCATCTTGGATTTTACACTTTTATATTTTACTACATTTTACTGGTCGAGCGCTTTTTTTTGACACTAGTATTGTCGGGGTTAAAGGCGACAAAGTCGTCTCATATATTCGCCATTTAATCTAGGTCGCCATCTTGAATTTTTTTCTTTTCATATCTAACTATATCTAAATATTCAAGCCTTTTCATTTGGTCCCCATATTGGCTTTTTTAGTTATATAAAAACTGAAAAGTATCTATTTTCATTTGTAAATTTTTGGAAAACCACCCAAAAAGTTGTACTTTGGTGCTTATATCTCAGTTGGTTTCAAACCGATTTGTTAGATATCCTGAGATTACGGCTTATAATTTGGTATTTTGGTGGTAAAAAATTAATTAGGAGTTTAAAAAATTTGACATACTTATTTAAAAAAATATATTTTACCTATAACTTTGCCGATTAGTGACCAATTGTTCATGAGTATCTCTAAAGGCATGTCAAATTCATAAATAGAAACAACCATTTCTATAAATTATCCTAAGGCCGGAAAAGTTTAATTTTTTGTGGTAAAAATAAGCGGAAAAACAGAGGCAGTCGTGTTTATTTGCTCATATCTCAGATAGTTATAAGACTATTGTGCTGATTTTCAATACCAATCTGCTTTCAAATATTTATAATATTTTGATAAAGTATACTGGTAATGGCTATGTCGGAGGGCTTTAAAAAGTTGATTTCAACACACAGGGCTCAATAAACTCCTTAATTTAAGTATAAGCTTTCAGAAAATATATACTCTATAGCTTCGGAAATAAGTATTGTTGAAATTTCACACGGAATGACAAACCTATATATACCTTTTACACTGCCGTGTGAAGGGTATAATTAAATATTTAAATTGTTTTTAACACAACAACCTAATTTAAAAGTTACATTTTCACATACATTTGAATTGTTCAAATATATTATGATAATAAATAAATTACTATAAATGTAATTATATTTTTGTTATGTATTCATTGTTTTGAACTAAATTAGATTTTATTCTCATACTTCTACAGCTGTTATCAAATTAAATTAAATTTGTTTTTTTTTTGGTACCAAAAACGGCATGTAATCAAATTATTACTGTTTGTCTATGCTAAATAGTATTGGGTGCGGGATGATTAATAAATTTTAAATTTAAAATTTTTAAATCAAATCTATGAAATTTGTTTACAAAGGCTGTGTCTTTAATATGCTATTCAACATTGATTTTTCGTGCAGAGAATTATGCTACAGTAAAGAAAAACTGAAAACACTTATACCTCCAACCAACACCACGCACAACAATAGCAGCAACAAGACAAGAATCTAATAATCAAATACTATTAAACCATGTGTGTCCTGTTTTTTTTATATGTATAACTTTAAGGGCATGTAATAATATCTACTTTGTTATTTATACTAGAGTCCAAAAAATATGGCAATATTTAATGCACATACAAAAGAATACGCACGCTTACATACACTTGTTGTATATAAATGTAGTATATGTATGATCATATAATACTCACGTACATTTTATACAAATAAAAACTGTTAAATATGCATTTATAGGCAAGCAAACATGGCCCAAATGCAAAATATGCTAACATCTACATACATACATGCAAAAGTGAAACAGAGTGAGCAGATTGTGTGTGTTTATGTTGGCTTTTTTTAATGTCATCAAAATAATTGAATTTAATAAATTGCCTCATTATGCTGAATTTAGCAAAATGAACAAAAATTTTGTGCTCAAACTCACTCACACACCCTGCAATGAAGACAAACAAAAAAGTTTAACAAGAGCAAATTAAAAATTATATTAAAACAGCCAAAAAGCGTACAAGCCATTTATATTCATACGTTTGCATGTATGTGCATAAATATAAAACTCTAAATGCACCCTGGCCTGTGAAAACGCAAACTTTTAGTAAATTTTTTTTTTGGTTTAATGAAAATCAGCATAAAATGATGATTATTATTATACTTGACCAACAAAAATGTGTAAAGAATTGCAATTTTTCAAGCTTGTTTTTGCGTTAAGGGGGAGTTAGGCGAAATAGTGCACACCCACACATGTGGACAAAAGTCACACATATGTTTTAAAGTGCATTTACGCTGTCAGCATTAAAATATTCATTTATACTTTTATTTTGTTTTATTTGTATAAGCACTATGGCTTTATGAAAATACACTTGTAGAAAAAATATTAAAAATTTTTGTTTGCTAGAATTTTATTAACAATAAAAATTAAAACTGACACTGAATTAAAACTGGCTATAAAACCAAATTGGATGAAGCTGGACTGAAAAACAACTAAGAACAAAAACTTAAATGAAACTATTTTCGAAATAAAACTAAATCAAAAATAAACTTGAAATGAACCTAAGTTAAATTAAAACTGAATTTAAACTAGAACTGAACTCTAGTCGAATTACTTAAAACTAAACTAGAACTGAACTAAAACTGAACTTGAACTGAACTAGAACTGAACTAGAACTGAACTAGAACTGAACTAGAACTGAACTAGAACTGAACTAGAACTGAACTAGAACTTAACTAGAACTGAACTAGAACTGAACTAGAACTGAACTAGAACTTAACTAGAACTGAACTAGAACTGAACTAAAACTGAACTAGAACTGAAGTAGAACTGAACTAAAACTGAACTAGAACTGAACTAGATCTGAACTAGAAATGAACTGGACCTGCATTAAAACTACACTAGATTGGCACTAGAACTGAATTAAAATTGCACTAAAACTGAACTTGAACTGAACTAGAACTAAACAGGAACTGGAACTTTGAACTGGAACTGAACTTGAACTGAACTAGAACTGAACTAGAAAGGACCTAGAACTAAACAGGAACTGGAAATTTTAACTAGAACTGAACTTGAACTAGAACTAAACTTGAACTGAACTAGAACTGAACTAGAACTGAACTAGAACTAAACTAGAACTGAACTAGAACTGAACTAGAACTGAATTAGAACTTAACTAGAACTGAACTAGAACTGAACTAGAATTGAACTAGAACTGAACTAGAACTGAACTAGAACTGAACTAGAAGTGAACTAGAACTGAACTAGAACTGAACTAGAACTGAACTAGAACTGAACTAGAACTGAACTAGAACTGAACTAGAACTGAACTAGAACTGAACTAGAACTGAACCAGAACTGTACTAGAACTGAATTATAACTTAACCAAAACTGAACAAGAACTGGAAATGGAACTGAACAACATCTGAAATAGAACTAAAATGGAACCATTAAAAAATGTAATTTAAACTGATTAAGAACTGAAATTTGCCTAAATCACCTTTTAATATTGTGTTTTAATACTATCTCATTTACAAGGAAACACAACAGACGTCATTAAACACTCATCAGCATTCATCCCATTGTTAAGCTCTTTGAATAAATGACTGACTGTTTTGCATCTACATGTCTATAGGTTGTACTACAATAACAACAACAAAATCCGAAACATCATTATATCTCCACCAGCAGTACATGTACGTGCATGTGTACTTGTGTGTGTGTGTGTCACCTTTGAGTTTGTGGTAGATTCGCTTCTGTTAAGTCTGCGTTATAAATTTTCACGCATTTAGTACTCTTTGTTCTAGTATTATTTTTTTTCGTTTGTTTTTTGTTAACGTGGTTTTAATTTTGTATACATGTTGCAATGATTTTGTGTACATTTTAAATTGTGTTGCATGCTATATGGGATCGCTGTTGCTGTGTGTGCGTGTGTGTGTATTTGTAGAAGCCCCGTAGGAAATGTCACTAGTGAATCAGTACTGATTCACTATTGACACTGTCAACAGTACTACTGACTTATTATACCCCCGACAATGCTTTTTTACTATAGACATTTACCATGTGCGTGTCATTGGAAATCTACTACTGACACTGGTACTACTGAGTAGGTAGTTCTTTTGGGACCATATGTAGACATTGTCACCATAGATTCACTAGTTCATTTTAGTAATTCTAGTCTACACTTTTGGTACTTTTATGGTGTAAATGTCAGTAGTTAATCTGTACTGACCCACTGTTGACACAGTCACCAGTACTAGTGACTTATTACACCCCCGACAATGCTTTTTACTATAGACATTTAACATGTGCATGTCATTGGAATTCTACTACTGACGCTGGTACTACTGAGTAGGTAGTTCTTTTAGGACCATACTTATGTAGACATTGTCACCAGAGATTCAATAGTGCATTTATTAAAAGTAAATTACGTAAATTTCATTTAATTAGAGCTCTTATTTATTGTGTAAACATTTTTTTCTCATTAAAGAAAATGAAAAAAAAAATGTAGACACTTTGTTGACAATGTCGACAAGAAGTCACCACAATAGTCGACAAAACTGGTGACTTGGAGACACTTGCCCCCTGGTTTCCTTCAGGGAGTATAAAACAAAATCCTCAGAGTACTGCATGTTTTCGATGCTTAAGTATGAAGTAAACACACACACACACACACACATGTAATTTGAAACATTGATTGTTGTTTTGCTGAGTGATTTAATTTATATATTTGCAAAAATTTTATCAAACCCCCGTTAAAGTAGAGTCCTTACATTTGGCTTTAAAAGTTAGTTTTTTGTGGAAATTATTATTTTTGTTAACAACAAATTCTGTAACGTTAAAATAAATTTCTATATTTAAATCTATATTTTGCAGCTTGATTATGGTAAAAAATATTAATTTTTTTTTTATTTCCGATGAACGTGTTAATTTAAATTGTATTCTGTATGTGTTTTTTGCAAAATTTTTGAAAAATTAATGTTTCGTGGTTAAGTTGGGAACAAAAACTGTTAAGTGTTAATAGCGGTTACTTAAATGTGGTAATATTTTGTTAAGTGCTTAATAATAAAATAATTAAAATTTTAATAGTGCATTAACATTCATCTAAATCTTTTAGATTTGATTTAAAATATTTTTAAAAATGAATACTATTTACACTGCAGTTTAGTTTGTTTTAAGTTAATATTGTATTCAATTCTAAGGTCATATAAGGGAATCGATAGCTCTTGAGTACGTGTTTATAATGCTGTTGTATAAAGATTCTAAGAAGAATTTTGAACTTGCGTTCTTTTTTTCAATTTCGACCTGGCGTCAGTTTAACGTTTAAATTCTAGTTCTAGTTACAGGCGTCAGTTTAACGTTAAAATCTAGTTCAGGAGGCAAATGACGGCATTCAAACACTATCGAAATTTCATTCAAAAGTTCGAATACTCTATGATTTAGATATAGAGGTTGTTATTAGAATTTTAAAATTTCGATCCAGTTCTACACGCACAGAAAAAACATGATTGTGGTAATTTTAATCGAAGAGCAACATACTATGATTGAATTGCATGATTATGGTTAAAACATATAATGTTGGCATGTTTCAATTTTGTTTTTTCGGAAAGGGAGAAAAATGCCTGACGCATCTCAGATACTGTCATCACAGTTCTAGTATGTGGAGCTTGCATCCACTAAAAAAACCCCCTTCTCGAGCCGTTCTTCCCCTGGGACCGCCTTTGCATTGTTTCAGTTCGGGGCTCCTCTTCTGTTCCTATCGAACAGTCGTCATTATGCCTATGTCTAGGTCCCGCTTTTTCTCGCATAATATCCCCTCAATATGTGATGCCACGTGTTCCCAAATAATCTTATTTTCCATCATGAGATACGCGATGTTTTCTGGTGATATTTCCCCTACAGTTTCCTCTATGCTGTGTCGTTCCGCACTCCATCTCTTAAACTTAAAGTAAGTGTGCTCTGCATTGTCTATGGAGTTGTCTCCATATATACAGGTTGCTGTGCTTACCTTTCTCATTCTGTGTAGGAAATATAGGAAGTATCCATGTCCTGAAAGCATCTGTGTTAAGAAATAGTTTATTTCGCCATGCTTTCTGTTAACCTATTTATCGAGGTCATAAGTCTCTCACCATGCTTTCTGTTTACACATTTATCGAGGTCATAAGTCTCTCACCATGTTTTCTATTTACCCATTTATCGAGGTCTGTTATCAGACTCACTGTTCATCTGCCTCGATATTCGCAGTCCCATCTATCTTGCGTTCATCTTGACGTTTTCGATCCCCTGTTTGTTCCTTCTTTTAAAAGTGCTCTCTTTTCCTCGGCTAGTAGGTCAATAGGGATAGAGCCGCTTATAACGAGTACTGCAGGTTCCGAGACTGTACGATATGCTGAGCCTACTTTCAGAGCAGAGGTGCGTTAAACACCTGCCAGCATCTTTCTTCTATACTTCTCCTGTAGGACATCAGCCTAGATTTCGCATTCATATAATAGGATCGACTGGTTCATTGCCATTATCAACTTTCTCTTGGAATAGCTCGGGCCTCCAGTATTTGCCATAAGTCTGCTGTAAGAAACTGTCACCTGAGCCAATTTAGTTGCAGCATATTCGAGTTGGTCTCGGAACGTTAATCTATTATCCAACCTTAAACCTAGATATTTAATCTACTTGCTTAATTGTCTTAATGGGTTCAGACAAAACCGTCATGTCCACCATCAGAGGAATGTGCTTTCTTGTAATAATAAGTAGTTCTGTTTTCGCCGTGGCTAGTGTAAGGTTATAGGAATCCAAAAAGAACTTTGTTTTAAGCATATTTTCTTCAAGCTTTGTCTAGACTTCTTTCAAGTAACGTGCTGCAATAACGGCTACAATGTCGTCGGCATAACCGACCAGGTAAGTGTCACTTGACATTTCGATGTGCAGGATATCGCCATAACTGATATACCACAGTTCAGGACCTAAAATCAATCCCTGTACTGCAATAAACATATTAGACTACAAATAATATAAACAATCTTTTCTATTTTCAAAGGCAAATTATTGTTTTCTGCTATTACTGATCTTTTAAATTAAAATTTTTTATATCAATATTTTCTTATACTTTATAGTTTAAATTTATGATTTCTCGAATTTTTTTAAATTTATGCACATTTTTCTTCACATGCCAATCTTTTTAAATCATAAAAATGTACTCAACAAGTATAAGAACAGTTGAAACAAATTATTATTAAAAGATATTATATCTTGATTGCTTTGTAATCATACCGGTATTTCACTTTACATTTAATGATTATATCTAATTTTAAATGACTCCGAATATAGTGTTATTTTTGCGAATACATCTTACTATTTTTGTTGTAATAATTTTTTTAAATCATATTATTATTATAGGGCAACCATATCAAAGTTTTCATTGAAATTAAAAAGAGATAAAATTCAAACATAGCCTTCATTGTCGTGATAAAATAAATGACAAAATTTATTAAAAATAACTATTACTTGTTTTCGATAACAAAATATTATTACAGAGAATATAATATGACCGTCGTGATCATGTCCTAACTATAGTTTTTCTTTGCGCGTAGCTAATTGTTAAGTCTCTTTCAAACTATTACTTACTTTGAATTTTGTTTTAGGGACCCATTTAAATATTCGTTTCCATGCCATATATTTTAAGGCATATTGCATTCTTTTTTTGGTTATAAATTTCTTTTACCAAAACTCACTTTATTTTTTCTACCCAATGGCAATTCCACAATTTTGTCATAAATGGCAAAAAAAAAACACAATATATTTTTGTTTATTTTTTTTTCGACAAATCTAAATTGACTTTGTATTTTGGTTTCTACACTAAATAAACGATGAAAAATCCAAAAAAAAAACAAAAACCGTAAAATTGCACATTTTAAGGAAACAAAAATAGACATACAAAGATAAAAAAAAATAAAAATAAAATTTAGTTTTGTGCCACATAAATTGCTATTTGAATCAAAATAAATATTTGTCATCTGCATAGAATAAAATTAAGTTGTGTGTGTCTGTTTCCAAGTAAATGTTTTCATTACAACTGCTATCGCAGTTACAGCTTCACTCAACGTGTAAAATCAACAACCGCAGTGACAATTAATGCTATTAAAACTGCATTTATACTGAAGATATCAGCATAGAGTTAAAACTCCATTAATACTACGAAAAGTTTGTTTTTAACTCTGACCCTTTTTTCTGACGGTTTTCTACGAAAAAACAAGTAAAAGCGCTATATTCAGCCGCGCATACGTACATACATATATAAAAACATCTCATTGTAAAATTATGAATTTACGTATGTATGGTAAAAAAAAATTTTAAAAAAAATTAAAAAAAAAATGTAAAAAAAAAATTAAAAAAAATAATTAAAATATAAATAATACACATAAAACAAACAAAAATAAAAAATAAAATATAAAAAAAAAATATATATAAAAAATAAAATATATATAAAATATAATATAATAAAAATATAAATAATATATTAAATAAAAAATAAAAAAAAAAAATTAAAAAAAAAAAATAAAAATATAAAAAAAAATTTTTTTTTGGCTCAGCTGGGATTCGATCCCACGTTTACTTTAACCAATATACAAGTTTGTATGTATGTATGTTGTTGTTGTAGTGTTGTTTTTGTGAAAAAAAAATCGAGGTGGTCGTGGGTTTTTGCTCATATCTCAGTTGTTTATAAACCGATGTTTCTGATTTTCAACACCGATACCCTTTTTCACTGTTTGAAGCGTATAATAACAGCAGACAAAATATAGTAATTCAATTCACAACTCTAGTTGCATCGTACTATTAGTACTATTTTTGTATGTGTTCACAGCATAATTGGGATTTGTGGTACAATTGTACCAAAATTGGTACAATCAAAAAAACAGTACACTGACGACAAAAAACAGGTCAACAAAGAAAAAAAAACAGTACTTTTTTTTTTAAGAAATCATAACTATTTATTTCACTGATAGCCATGGTTTCTTCATTAGCTCTTGCAAGCATGTTAAAGTGGTTTTTCCAAATCTCTTTAAATTTATTTTTATCTCAATTACCAATTTGTTCCTTCGTTTGGAATACGGCGTGCAAGCTATTTCTTCTACATCTGCAATTGAGCTATCTGATAAAGATTCGTCGGAAATGATTTTTTCTCCATCCATTTCTAAAAATATTTTTTTTTTAAATCAATTTTAAACTTTTAAATCAAATCAAATTAATCTTACCGTAATGTTTAAATGTAACTCAAAATTTTGTAAAGTTGAAGTTTTTTCAATCATGAACTTTCTGTTTTTTCAAAAATGTGAATGTGAAAAATGTGACGCATTGGAAGACAACATTGAAGCATTTATTCATGAGATAGCGGCAGAAATGTTGGAAAGAGTATGGCGAAATTGGACTAAGCGGATGGACCATTTGAGGCGCATTTGCATGAAATAATTTTTAAAAATTAAATTATATGGACCGTACTATCGACTCAAATAAGGATTTTATGCATTTTTCTGAATTTTATGTGTTTTTTTTAAACTTTCCTATAGCTCTTAAAAAATCACGCTTTCTCACTAAAACATTGTTCTTTATAATGCTCTACTTAATTAAACATTTTTGTGCATTTTAATATTGAAATAAAAGAGCTTAAATTGATTAAATATAGATTTAAACAAAAAAAAAAAAAAATCAAAACGTTTCGAAAAATCTTCAGTTGAATACCCCGGTGCATTAGACCTGCGTCACAATTGATCTAAGTCAAAATTGCCTCACCATTGGCGGGTTAGTAAAACTGCAGAACAATCAAACAACAATGATTGCAATTAATATTTAAAATAATAATAAAAAAAAAATCACTGGAAAATGGTTATTTGTTTTTGTTAATTTTTCTATTGGCAAAATTTTTGCACAATTAATGTTGATTTGGTACAATTGTACTATTAGGAAGGTACAATTTTAAAAATTGAAAAATCACAACAGTGCAACAGACTATTGTTTTTATTACCTATAATAGTCAAAATTACGAGAAATCGTTAAATCTGGCAACTATGGCTGTGAAAGATGTTACTTCTTATACCTTAGGAGAGGTAAACGTAATGAGAATCATAAAGTTTTTTAAATGGGTCTTAACAGTTTTAAAAATAAAATATTTTACAGTAATTTTATCCAAGCAAACGTCTAACAAGAAAGTACTTAAGTATGTATGAGATTAAACATCAAGTCATTACCTGAAGGCTTCTCAGTAATGGCAAGTTATTAACTAGTATGTTATTCTATAAAACCTCCACATATTGTTAAGTCAATTATATTTTTAGAAGGATTTCTTAAAAATATGTATTTTTTGTATTTTTTCATTAAATGCTCTACAATGTATTTAGTACAAAAGTTCTTTTAATTAATACTACGAAAAAGAGTATGGGCCATATTCATAAAAAATATTTTAGGTTTATTGTAGGCTTATTTGACAAATTTCTCTACAACATCTGTCAAATAAGTCTTTAATAAACCTAAAATATTTTTTATGAATACGGCCTTATGTATTTTAAATAAAAGATTTAAAAAAAATTAAGGGCTGAAAAGGGGCAGAATTAAAAACATTATTAGTTTCTAGTTAACAAGCTGCTAAAGTTTACTTTTATTAAATATCAATTAATCTAAACCCTTTTTTAAATTAAAAAAGAAATTATTTTCAATAGACTAACAAAGCTTTTCGAAGCTTTCATGTTCTTTTCCTTCCGAATGTTTTCTAAATAACATAGCAAGTTGTAGTTGTTTTATATTTTTTTTAACTTTTTGAATATAAAAATAAATTTGTTGTTGTTTAATTAAACAAAAAACTGATACTTTAGTTTGTCAGAAAAATAAAAAACACTGCACCTACTTCAGTTTAACAAATGACTTTGAAAGAGGAACAAAAAAAAAAACTCCGCCACTCAGACACTTAGAAATAATTTAAAGAAAAACAAGAGAAACCGAGTTAAAAAACAACAACAACAACTTAGCACAAAACGTTAAAAAAGTAGTATCGTAAGCATGACATTAAAAACGGAAGTACACTATTTTATGCATGACGTTTTTTTTTCAAGTTGCTTACACTTGAATACTATTGCCACCACTACAAAGGCAAGCAGGCAAACCTACAGAAACACAAAACACCAATAACTTAGACTAACTTATACAAACACCATTTTGTTATTTTAAAACTCAAGCGGCTTTAAGGCGACTTTTGGTTTTCACATGTATGAATGAGAGTCTTCTCTGCTTTTTTTTAGACAGGGTGGGCGGCAATGTTTTTCTCAATTATTACACAGTGTTTTTTGTTTTTCCACTTTTCCGGAACTCTATTTTTTTTTAGTTATTTTTTTTTGCTTTGTTAAACAGTTCAAATATTGTTTATGTGCTGAAATTAAAGGAAGAGTTCAGTTTCTTTTTACATTCAGTTTTGCTTTTGTTCTTAAGTGAAATAAATACTTAGAAAACAAGATTTATTTAAAAAGGACAAAGTGAAAGCAAAAAAAAAAGGAAAGAAATTCAATTCAGCAAATTATAGGGTTACGGATTGTAACAGGAAGTAAACGGTTCATGATACATTAATAAAAATTAAAATGTAACAAGATAATGAAAAACATACCGAGGGTTATCAATGAAGCAGAAACGCAAGATTTATGAGAACTATATATGGAATGAAATACACAAAATAAGAAATATTTATAATGCAACTAGGGCTGAAATAGAACTGAACCAAAGTCGAAGTTAGATTATAATAAATTTGAACCAGATTTAAAATAGAACTAAACAAGAACTTAACCAGAACCCAACAAAGACTGAATTAGAACTGAACTGGAATTAAAATACAACGGAACTACAGCTGAAGTAGAACTTAAATTAGTCTAAAGTAGAACAAAAAAATTAACTAGTACTTAAACCGAACTGTTACTAAATTTGGATTAATCTGCACGCAAAGAAAAACCATGGTTACGACATGATCACGACGGTCACATTATTTTTTCTAAAACAATATTTGGTTGTCGAAAACAAGTAATAGTTATTTTTGTTTCATTTCATCATATATTTTGTCACGATAATCAAGCATTTGTTTGAATTGTATCATTAAATGATTACTTTTCGTAAAAATTTCAACATGGTTATCATTTAAAAATAGTATGATTTAAAAAAATTAATTTGACAAAAATAACATTATATTCAAAATCATTAAAAATTAAAAATAATCATTAAATAATAAGTGAGACAACAGTATGATTACAAATTAATCAAGCTATGATATTTTTTTAATAATAATTTGATTTCAATTGTTCTTCTTCTTGCTGAAAAAATTTTTATTATTTAAAAAGTTTGAGATGTCAAAAAAAGGAACAAAAATTTTGAAAAATTGAAGAAAATTAAAAAATAAACGAGAAAACTTAAAAAAATATTGGTAAAAAATTGCAAATAAATTGGTGAGTACAATCAATATGTGTATGTTGCAGCAAAAGACAATAATTTGCCGTAAAAAAGCAAAGATTGCCGATTTCAATTGTAGTCATATATGTGATTATTGAATGATACTTAAATTAAACATAATAATGATAACTGGTAACCATTATTATTTTAAACATTATCATACAATTCAATCATAGTATGTTGCTCTTCGATTATGGTTACCACAACCATATTTTTTCTTTGCGTGTGGGACTGTACTAAAACTAAAGTAAACTAGAGCTAACCTTGAACAAGAAATGACCTTAAACTAAACTAGAATTTAAATAGAATTGATGTAGATTTGGAACTGAAGTAGAACTGAACTAGAACTGAACTAGAACTGAACTAGAACTGAACTAGAACTGAACTAGAATTGAACTAGAACTGAACTTAAACTGAACTAGAATTGAACTAGAACTTTACTAAAACTGAACTAAAATTAAATTAGAACTGAACTAGAACTGAACTAGAACTGAACTAGAACTGAAGTAGAACTGAGGTAGAACTGAAGTAGAACTCAACTAGAATTGAATTAAACTGGAACTAACCTAGAACTGAACTAAAACCAAATTAGAACTGAAGTGTAACTGAACTAGAACTGAAGTATAACTCAACTATAACTAAACTAGAACTTAACTAAAACTGAACAAGAACTGAACTAGAACTGAACTGGAACTGAACTAGAGCTTAAGTAGAACTAAATAAAAATTGAACTAGAACTGAAGCAGAACTGAATTATAACTGAAATAGGTATGAACTGCACTAGAATTTAAGTATTACTGAATTTTAACTAAAATAAAACAGAGTAAATTTATGACTAAACTACAACTAAAGTCGAATATAACTAAATGAAAACTATGCTAGAACTAAAAAATATATGAGTAAGAAATAAACTAGAACAGAATGAGAAATGAACAGGATAAAATTGGAACTAAGCTAGGACGCAACTAAAGCCAAATTATAACTAAACTACACCAAAACTTTACTAAAACTATGCTATAGCTGAAGTGGGTCCTTGCTTCAAATAATTAAACCTAGAACTATTAGTAAAGTCAGATCAAGTTGATATTTAGATGGAATAAAATTACCGAGCATATGTAGTTGAAATCCTCATCTAAACTTAGCACCACATCGAATTTTCAAGAATTTTGCCCCGTCAATTTTATAAGATTGCTAGTCAATTGCTTTAGAATCTCCACCTAAGCAACCAAGGTATTATATCGATCATGCAAGCTTTTAATTATATCGCTTGCTGTGTTACGCGTAGGGTCGTTCTGCAAAAACATCATATCGAATGTTCATTGTTTAATTTGTTTAAAAAAAATTTTTTAAGAATTGCTCTTTACGGGTTGTTTTTTTGATAATTTTGGCTCTGCATAGGAGCAATTATAAAACCGGCTTAAAATCTACAATAAGCAGTTATTCTACAAAAAGAACTACAAAAGAATTAAACTAATGAAACTAAATTTGAAGCATCTTTACGTCTATGAGCTGCTCTTTTTCTTGAACTATTTGTGATTTTTTAGTCCCAGTTATTGTACTGATGTCTTCGCACTTACTTATTCATTTATCTAACAATTCACCTTATTGCTTCTTAAAATCATTCGAAATGCCTTTAGCAAACAAACGCCATTTCCTAAGATCTTTTCTTAAGCTTTTATGTGAGTTTGGTATTCTACAAGAAACATTTGAGTTTTAATACAGGGTGAAAAATCAATTATTTTTATTGTAAACAAACACACATGGACAGTAGCCGAACTGCATGGTTTTTGATCATTGGTTTTACAGCTTGTTTATGTAAGGGGCCACTAAACTTGTGAGATTTGCTATCAGCATATTCTTTAGACATTTAGTTATGGGCACAATGTTTGCACTAATGATAATGCACTCGTATTGTGATTTGAGCATGATTGCTGCAGTGGCTGAATAATAAACATCATATAATTTAACAGACAAACGCTACTAATTTACAGACTACCAGCATAGAGCTACCCTTATTAAAAAACTATTCATAAGTTAAACTAAAATCAAAATACGAAGACTTGAATTTAAAATCAACTAAAATTTAGCTTTTGCTATTTAATACTTATTTCATTAAAAAATCGATTATAAATTTAATTTACATACTGGTGAATAAAAGATGAAATGTTCCCATTGCATGTATTATTAAATTTGAATTATTCCCTTAAATATGATTGCTTTTATGAAACCAAAATTATTGATTATTTTGTCGCTTTCGTTACATTAAGTAAATTCCCTACTCGTTAAATCTAAATGTCATTGATGGCACATCATGTGTTGCTTTCGATTTTTTCTTTTTCAAGAACTTTTAAAATATTCCTAAAAATAGAAGAGAACATAAAAGAAGAAAAGAAACTAAGATGCATTTATTTAAATCGTTCAAAGTTAAGCACACATGGCTTTAGAAAAATGCGAATGTTTAAGCGTTAGACAGACATTTAAATAGTTGGTGAAAGAAAAAATGCGGTAAAAAATGAAAGACACATTTAAGTTGTGAAAATCGTTTTGCATTAGAGATAAAATCATATAAAATGATAATAAATGATTTATTTCTACTTTTTTTTTTTTGTTCATAAAAGTGATATGGATGTAATTTAAGTATTATGCAATTTCAGAGAGAGTAAAAAGAGCTAAAGTGTGTCCTGGGGAATAATAAAGGAAATTTGAATTTTTTTTTGAATTTTTTCCCGTATTTTTGTTAGCAGTTTTGCTTCTGTTATTCCCCCCAGGGGAGGTTTTTTCCAGTCCTTAAAGGGTTAAGCGATACATCACATATACTATACAAATACTAAAAAATACAGGTAAGCACATATTGAGCAGAAATTCTATGGACTGTGCGATTATGATTATCGGCAATGTAAAATCGTTTTATAGTCCGAAATAAGGAATGAGATGGCTGGCTAGCTACGAAATTACTTGGAAGAGAAGATGGCCGAAAAAAGACCCAAAATTGTAGTGGTATGCTTTGATATTCCGCCAACATAAATACAAGGTGGGCTAAAAGTCGTCATGCAGCCTTAAATTGCTTAACTTTTTCGTTTGTATATATTTTTTTATCAGATTAAGATTGAGAGATTTGGCATTTATCTGTGTTTTATTTCTATTTAACAAACACTTAATACTACGTCAATAGTAGAAAAATTAGGGTATGCGCATATTATCGAAATTTAAGAAATTTTATTACAGCAAACTCTAACATTCAAACAAAAATTTCAATAGCGTTCAAATGCCTCAATTTTTACCCCAGATCTTTTTAAAATGGCTTTTGCAATAATAAACTTCTCAAAAAATTATTAAAACAATAATAAAAAGAATTTTTATTTTATAAATAAATTCTTTTATTGATTATTTTAGCAAAGTTTTTGACCAAAACGAAACTTTTTTGTTATATTTTCACGGCCTTCTGATTAAGAGTTTCTCGGTGCAAAAGCAAGTAGTACACTCTCACTATAGGAGTTTCGTGTTTGATTCTCGAAGAAGATTCTAATCTGTGACAGTACAAGAAGCCATATTTTCAACTAGTTCCCTTGTTTAATTAAAAACGATAATTCATTATTTAATAAACAAATTGAAAAATAAATTCTGTTGTAATTTGTTTGTGCTTTTATAGCAAAATTGTAGTTTTTAAAATACTACAAATATTTAAAAACAAATATTTGTAACAAATACTAGTTTTGTGTTGTTGCAATTGTTTTTATTGCCATTGTTTTTATTACATATTTTTACATTTACAAATTAACATACATATGCATAGTAGCAATATTATTTTTTTTATACACTCCCCCTATATTACGTTGATTAAATTAAATTGATAGTTATTGCTAGCATAACCCTGCAGATAAAGTAACTTGTATGTGGGTAGCTAAAAATAGTTTTATCTTTAGTTTTATCCTTATACTAGTTACATATCTGGCATATTTTTCTTATATCAAATTACAGATTTTAATATCAGGTTGTCCCAGGAGCTAAACTAGCTTGTTTGGATATAGTTATTTGTTATTGTTAGATAGTAGTAAGTAACTGTACTCACTTCACACATACTGAAAAAAAAAAAATAATCAAAATTTTACATAGAAATTTAAGCATTAAGGGCTCTACTATTTTTCTTGTCACAGGCTGAATTTAAGGATTCAAGCACAAAATACTCTTCAATTTTGCGATAGGCGAATGATGAGTTTTTTTAAATTTCAGTCAATGTGTGTGAGATCTATTGTATCTATCCATTTACATATTACGTTACGTTTATACCTTTTATAAACGTTGGCTTATTTCCTTTAAATAATACTTTGAGTTCTTTTATTGCAATCAAAAACAGTTGAAATTATTTATAAAATTAAAAGCACTTTATTTAAATACATTCATATATTGCTTTTATGTCGCTTTACTTATCTCACTTATGGTTATACACTTATTATCAAACTCGCTTTAATACGCGCTTTACAAGCTCCAATGTTATACTGCTCATGTTAGCTGTGTTGTTCGGCTATTTATAGTAATATAGTGGTGTTCGGTAACATTCGACAAAGTTCTCGTATGTACACACTAGTACATTCGAAAACCGTTACATTTAAATTAAGACGTAATGTTAATGTTAAGTAATATGCAGGAATAATAAAAGTGCCTAAAAGTATGCTGCACAAAATAACTCACATCATGTGAGTAACTTAAACTACTACAACTAAAATAAATTATAATGTACATTAAGCTATTTAAAACTAAATCTGTAGCAATATTATACATACTGCTAGCACGCAAGCATAGCATCTAGTGGCCGAACGATACACTCTCTAGTCTATCCCGGCACCAAGTATTTCGTCAGTACGGATGGTTTAGCATAATTTCAAATACACGTCATCTAGACCCCTTCATTATATGACCTTTAAAAGACTCACATACCACCTCCATCTTTCATCTGATTTTAGCATCTGACTAACCAAATTATCAGGTGTTACCCTACGTTGCCACAAGCAAGTATTTACTTGCAAGTAGTGTATACGTATTACTAAAAAACTACGAAAATCAGAAGAAATGCAAAAAAAAGCACAAAAATTTTTTTGAGTGGCTATACAGCACAGTGCAAGTTCATTTTTAAAATGTCATCAACAAATAAACTTCAAACAAATAGCGCTGCTTCAATTGGTTATTAAGTGTTGTTAATAGTCACTATTGAACGTTACCTTTAGACATATAACTTTTTAATATAATTTTTTTTTTATTAAAAATTGATATTTATATTAAAACTTACATTTTAAATGAATATTTATAATTTTTCTTAATATTCTTCATATACATATTTACATATTATATTATATTAAAAAAATTAGCTGAATTATTTACCACAATTGTATGATATATTAGGGAGTTAACAAAAAACTTAGTATAAGACAACACTGTTTTTCGGCTTGTCACTTTACTTGCCGTATCTGTAAAAAGTTTACTTGCTTAAAAATTTCTTCGCAAGCTTAGTCTCAGGTTGCCAAAGTGTGGTTGTGTTAGTAAAAAAGTGTTAGTGTATTGGTTTGTTTTCACTTGCACTTGCATGTGGCAACTGTAAGTTAGTATCACCTGAAGTTTTTCCTACAGTTTGTTCCTTTTACGTTCACATTTAGTATAATGAAAAAGATTTTGTAGAACACCCTCATCTTCAAGGTCACATTTAAAGCAGTATGTATAGTCTTTCAATTTAAATCTGAAAATAGCTGATAAACTTTCCATGCCAGTTAACTTCTGAGTCGTAAAATAATTTATGTTTTCGTGTTTCCGTTTAATCCATTCGGTATTAATCGAAAGGTCCATTGACCAGTTGCATAGTTATTGCATCCACCCTGCCATGCGTCTATTGGGATTTGATTACCACGATCATTTATATTAAATCTAATCAAGTTTAGGACTTGTTTTCCATGAGATCTATTAAAAAATTCCCGCAAGTACCAATGCAGCGCTACGTTCGAAACGTAACTAAATAGTTAAAAATTAAGCTAAAGGGTAGTCATATGCAATACTCACACATGTTGCAGGTTTCAGTATCAATAATAATTATTCTTGATATTTAGACTTAATACGCAGAACTAAAATATATCAAAAATTTTTGCATAATATTAAAAAAAAAATAATAATAATTATTATTTTATTAGCTTTTGCAAAAACATAATAATAACAATTTTTATTACAAAATGTTTTTAATGTATTTTATATATTTTTCAAAAATAATATTTGCTGGGTTATTTTACAAACGTATTTTCTTTTTACTTTTAAGTGACATACTAGCACGTTTTATGAGCATTTTTAATATTACACGTAGAATGACTAAACGACTACGAGTAACACACATATTTATTCACTAATGCAAACCAAACCCGACAGTTCTGAGTTAAGTTCCAAAGACTAGGTCAGGTTATATTTAGCATATAATTTTTTTCAAAGTTTTAAGTAAAATGAGTCTTTGAGATGTCTTTAAAGTCTGCTACATGTCATAAATGAGATCAACTTGTTGTTGGAAAATCAGATTCTGACACATCGTTAGTTAGTGAAGTTGGCTGAAGTACCATTGTCATTGTGTTTTTATTTTGCTTTTGTAATTATTGAAAAGTAATGCCATCCATGCTATTTTTAGGTCAACTGCGATTTTATTTATTAAGATTTGTTTTTCAATATTTAGGAAGTTTTATTAAACAAACAAGTTAACATTGCTGTTGCTGACATAGTGTTGACGCTCGTTGACGCTAGATAATGTTGTGACTGATGCGCTTATTTAGATTGACTTGGATTGAATTTGAATTTATGAGTAAATTCATCAGAAGTAACTTTTTACTTTCTAACGGTATATCGATGGTCACTAGTAGAACGGCTCTAACTCGTATTTTTTTCTACATTGAGTTTTTAGCGCATTTAATATATTTTAAACCTCAACTAAACAATTTAATACAAAAAAAAGTTTTACAAGCAATTGAAAGAAAGTTATTATGATAATACAATTTCTATTACGTTTTTTACTTATCCTGTAAATTAACAATTATTTGAGTTTAAGGGGCCTTTCTACTTGTGACCCCCGACATATTGAGCTATCATTCCGTTTGTATTTACTACATTATTCATTTCCGACCATTTAAAGTATAATATTTTTGAAAGCTTATGATGGTAATTGTGTTAGTTGAAATCAACTTTTAGAAGCCCCCACGTGGAGCACAGGTCTGTGTGTGGTATTAATCTTTTGAAAATATTAAAGAATGATTTGTTATTAAAAACCAACATAATTGGCTAACTATGTTTTGAGATATGAGTAAACAAACATGACTGCCTCAGTTGTCTCGCATAAAACTGGTGCATTTGATACCATTTTCATGATATATCTCCAGGTCTATTAGTTAAAATTGTTGGACAAATCGGTCACTAATCGGCAAAGTTATAAACAAATGTAATTTTTTTAAATATATAAATATATTTCTCATATATCAAGTTACTAAAGATCATAATTAAGTTCTGCACACGCTAAAGGCAATAAGGTTCATACCATGGTCTCGAAAAGTAGTGTTAAAAAAACTGAAAAATCGGTTTGAAACAAACACAGATATAAGCACAAAACATAAATACTTCTGATTTTTTTCTATAACTTACCAACGGAAAATTGGACATTTTATCTTCTGGCTAACATAGAGGAGTGAGGTGAATATCTAAAGAAATGCCGTGACTAGGAAATTATAATACTTTACCAATTGGCATACAATAAATTTATACATGGGTCAAATCTTGTAATTAAAAATTGTTTTTAACTCCAACCCCTCAATTGTATCGATGGTATCAAACAAAAGGCCTTGACCCCAGTATCAAACAAAATGCCTTGACTAGTATCAAAAAAAAAAAGGCCTTAACTAGTATCAAACAAAAGTCCTTGACCAGTTGAATATAGCAAACTTTAAAAAGGTTAAAATTCAAGATGACGTCAAAAATAAAATTACTGATGTGAGTCCCATATTTGCTTTGCCTAGTTAAACCCCCTCAATATTTATTCCAAATAAAAGTGCTTGACTAGTCAAAAACAGTAAATCGTATAAAATATGAAAAAGATAACATCCAAGATTGCGCCCACAACAATAAGGACGATAATTTTTTTCTTAACCCCATTATAATGAGCATCAAATGTTAGGGCCTGACTAGTAGAATACAATTAACTTTGTACATAAAAATTAAAAATCAAAAGATGGCGTCAGACATAAAAATGCCGTATAACATTAATCTCATATCTAGGCCTTGCTGCAGTGAAGTCATGTGCAATTTGGCAAAGGTTATTTCATATTAGGCACGGACGAATAAAGCACAAAAATAAAATTTATATTACAGTTGGAATAAAATAAGACTTTTAAACTGACTACCTTACAGATTACTAAGAGACTAAAAGAAGCCAGTTGTCATTTTCTAATTTTTTTATGAATTATATGCAATTCTTGTGGATAAGGCTTAAATTAGTATAAAATAATGACAAAAACTGTGGGTTATCAACTTACAATTCTTTGTATGTGTATAAGTATGTACATATGCATGTATATTATGTATTTATAATGCTACGTAATGTGTGGTGAGATCAATAACATATGGCACCAAAAACCTAAAGTAGAAAAATATATTAAGTAAAAACAATTTTTATATGATGCCGGCAACAAAAAAAAGCGGGAAATATATATAAACTATTCATAAATGTGGAAGAAAAAATTTCATCATATTAATATTAAATTGATAGAAAATGCAGGATTTTTCTATATAAAGCGTTCGTTTTAAAATGCGTATAATAAATTTTTTGTTGTATTTCTTTTGATTACAGTTCCTCCAAATATTGATGATTCTTTGACCTCCAGCGATGTTATAGTGAGAGAAGGTGATAATGTGACTTTAAGGTGTAAGGCGAAAGGAAGCCCCGAACCCTCAATACGATGGAAAAGAGATGATGGCATGAGGATTGTGGTAAACAAATCATTGGATGGTAAGAGGAAATCCACAATATATATTTTAAGTTTTTAGTTATACTCTTTAATTTTAGTGCCCGAAGTTGAGGGTGATACCTTAGAACTAGAACGCATATCTCGTTTACATATGGGTGCCTATTTATGCATAGCGACCAATGGCGTGCCACCTAGTGTCTCGAAACGCATCAAAGTCAGTGTGGACTGTAAGTAAATATTTGTATTAAAATTATATTTAAAATATTATTTTAAATATTTTAACAATATCTATTTTTAAATGAAAGAACGTCTTTAAAAATCATTATTAAAAAATATTAAACAAAATAATAAAAAGTAATTAAAAGTATATTAACAAAGTTAATATATAATATATATATTAAGATTTATTCAATGTTTTTATTAAAATTGATAATAAATCTCTTTTGTTCTTTCTTGAGTTTATTTTACAATTATTAAACTTTCTACAACATTTTGGAATTAAATTGTGAACATTTAAGAATATTAAAAAATATTCCATTACTAGCCGAATGGAATACATTTTCAAAACCAGCTACGATTTCGTCATCACCACTCTATATCGTTATAATCATATTGGCATTTCCATGTCATCGTACGTGACATTTGTTCCCCTAAAAAATGGAGTAATTTTTGCAAAAGTACGAGTAACTTAAACAAAATTAGATCTTTATGTTCCATTCAAAGGGTACTTTGTAAAATAAAAAAATTTATTATATTTGAATCATGGTTATCTAAGATATCCAGAAAAACAAGAATACATCGTACGTGACATAAAACAAAAGTAATTTTAAGGTATATATGGAAATATGAAAAAATCTGCGAATCTTGGGAGGTATTTTTTCTTTTTTTAATTTCATACACTAAACCAAATATTTTTCTTTTAAAATCCATCATACTTAATTAAAAACAATCTTTAAATTTTTTTTTTTTTAACACATTTTTTATTATTGGATCTTCACCTTCGTGAACTAACAATAATTATTCAAATCTTAAAAATACATGGTTAATATTAATCCAGCCAGAGCCAGACTAAAATTTAAGTTATTAAATAAAGTTAATTAATTCAAATGGTTTCATCTAAGTTCAATAGCATCCCTCTTCTTCAAACGAGTGTGACCTCTATGCTGCAAGATGTTTCGAGCGAGAGGATTTGTATGTGTTTCCAGCTTATTTAAATACTTGTCCACATATTCTAGGATTTCATATTTAACTAGTGGAACTTGTAGATCCTTGTGGATGTTGCTGTTTTTAATATACCAGGGAGAAGCAGTTATCATTCTCAGGATTTTGTTTTGACGACGTTGAATTTTTTCTATGTTCGAGGCGGAAGCAGTGCCCCATAATTGTATCCCGTAGCACCAAATTGGTTTCAAAATTGAGTTGTAGAGTAGAAGTTTACAATCAAGACGTAGCACAGAGTTTCTACCAACTAGCCAATGAAGTTGAGCCGCTTTTAGTTTCATTTGTGTCAGCTTCGCATCTATGTGTGACTTCCATGTGAGGCGACGATCCAGGTGAATGCCAAGGTATTTTGCCTCAAGGTGTTGAGGTACCATCTGATTATTAATAAAAATTGGCAAACATGTTTCTTTGCGTAAGGTGAAAGTTACGTGGGTACATTTTTGTTCATTAATTTTTATTCCCCATAACGTAGCCCATTTCTCTACTTGGGTAATATGTTGTTGTAGTTGGAGCGATGCCTCTTTAGGATCCTCATGAGAACTGAGAAAAGCAGTATCATCAGCAAATGTCGACGTGTAAATTTGACTATTGGTTGGCATGTCGGCTGTGTAAATCAGGTAAAGTATTGGTCCCAGAATGTTACCTTGAGGTACGCCAGCCTCAATAGGTAGAGGACAACTTAAGTGGTGCCCCTCTTTAATCATAAACTGTCGGTCGGTTATATACGTATTCAAAAGGTTATAGAGATTTATAGGCAAGTTCAGCTTTCATTTGGTTAATAGGCTTTCATGCCATACTTTATCAAAGGCTTGAGAGACATCTATAAATAGCGCAGAGCAATACTTCTTCTCCTCATACGCCTTTCTTATAACTTGTACCAACCTGTGGGTTTGTTCGATGGTGCTATGTTGTTGTCTGAAGCCAAATTGATGATTTGGAATGCAGTTGTTGCTATTTAATATTGGAGTGAGCTTGTTTATGAGCAATTTCTCGAACAATTTCGACATAGTTGACAACAGACTTATAGGTCTGTAAGACTCCACCTTCGAAGGCTCCTTCCCAGGCTTAGGAATCATTTTTACTAAAGCAACTTTCCTCATTGACGGGAAGTATTCAAGCATTAAAAATAAAAAGAATAGTTCTTTTAGCTGTGAAAAGTAGCTCTAAAAGCATTTTATTACTGATTTTGTCAAACCCAGGAGCTTTTTTAGTGTTCAAATTATCAATGGCATCTAGGACGTCTAGATATTGGAATCGTATTTCTATAGGTTGTCTAGCAACAACAGTCGGAAATTCACTCATAAATCTTCAAATGATTTTATAATAAATTAAATTTATTATCGTTCGTGACATATCGTACGTGACAGATTTTTCTCTAATAGTATTCATAGGTAATAAAATTTATATTATATGAAGAAAAAAAGTTAAATTCTAAATTGATTGCTCTTGCGACAGTTCAAATACGAATGACGGAGACAAATAAGGTTTTTGTACTACGTACGTAACATTAAAATAACATCCAAGGGAAATCAAAAAAAAAAAAAAACCGCTAATTGCACTGTATATTTTCTATTTTCTTATGGATTGTTGTTACCTTATTTTTAAGGAATATTTACAATTTCAATTCATTTTTACAATTTAGTTCGGCAAAAAAAAATATTTGATTGCAATTATTTAAAATAAGTCAAAGAGATAATCAGATTAAACTCTTATTATTGCTCCTAAAATAATTTAATAAGCTCTTAATACCTGCGCATAGTAAAACTTGAGTGATTTTTTTTTTATCAATAAACTTATATTGAAAATTTTCAAGAGTTTTTATTTTTATAGTTGGTTGACATGGTTGACATATTCGTGGAAATGTCCATATGTGATTTTTAACTACTATTTATGTAGCATTTTAATGAAATTAGAAAATAGGAATCACTGGATTTATTTCTCAATTCTTCATTCATACTTTTGCCGGCAGTAAGGGAGCTGATAATGATACGTAGCTGGTTTCGAAAGTGCGTTCCACTCTAATTATATCGGAATAATTTTTTAATATTTTTAAAGGTTTACAATTTATAAAGGATGGATATAAGGGGTGTCTTAAAATGCTTTTTTACATTTTAAAATGTCTCCCAAATTTAGTTTTTTTTTAAACAAAAAATACATTTTATTGGCGTTATGGAGAAAAATTTCTAAACTTTATTATGTAAAAAACCAAAGTTTCAAATTTTATTTTCTTTTGCAAAATTACGCAAAATTTTTCTTAACGCTTTGCATTAAACGTTGGACACACGTTTCACCGAAGAGTTTGATAGCTTATTTTCAAATAAATTCAAATTTTTTTACATTTGCAGAAGCTTTGAACTTTGTTCTTAGGTACTGCTTAATTATAGCCCAATAGCGTTCAATAGGCCTTAGCTCTGGACACTTAGGTGGATTCATGTTTTTCGGTACAAAATTTATTTTGTTTTCCTCATACCACTTAAGGACGTCTTTGCTGTAGTGGCAGCTTGCCAAGTCGAGCCAAAACAGTGTAGGTATATTGTGGCTTCTGTATAATGGCAATACAGCCTTTTTCAGGCACTCATTAATATAAAATTGGCTATTCATTGTACGATTCACAATGATTGCCTTTGAAGTTTTCCTACATGTACATATTGCTTGCCATATCATATATTTTTTGGAGAATTTTGAAATCTTTTTATACTTAAATTTATCGGAAACATTAGCTCTTTTATTAGAAACATAAAAACCCTGCCGAGGAAGCTCTGAATAGTCAGCCTTACAATAGGTTTCATCGTCCATTAAAATACATCCATTAAAATAATTTAATTTGTGACGTAGCAACTGTCTTGCTCTTATTCTTGCAGTTTTTGTTCCTTTTTCGTTTCGGTTTGGAGCTTTCTTGACTTTGAATATTCTTAAATTTTCCTTTTTCTTTATTCGTTATACAAGCGACTTTGAAATATTTAGCTTTCGTGCGATATCGCGAATGGAAATGTTTGGATTTTGCTTCCAAAGTGCCTTCAACTTTTTTAACGATTTGAGAATTCCTAAAACCACGAGGCCCTCCACTTTTCTGTGCTTAATAGACAAGTCCTTTTTTGCGTTGCGCAACTTTATAAATATCCACAATATTTTTTCTCACTTTTTCTCTATTTGACGAAATTTTAAATACGGATTAAATAATTTAAATAAACTTATTAACAAAGTATTGTTGACACTTATAACTATCACAGAGTGGAACAAAAAAATTAATTAAATTATAATTGTTTGCGTAGTGCCCTGTAAAAAATGTAAAAAAGCATTTCGAGACACCCCTTAGAAAGCATGGAGAAAAAATATCATTTGATAAGAAAGAAAAAGACAGATTAAAAATTAATGCTATGCTTCCTTAATTCTAATTTCATTAAGATGTTAAATAGATAGTAGATTCAGATTACATGTGAGTGTGCCGATAAATAGTGCTGATGAAGATTTCGAAAATGCATTCCACTCGGCTAATATCAAATTAGTTTTTTCAAGATTCTTGATTGATTACAATTTAATTTAATTTCATTTGATAAATGTTTTGTAGGAAGTTTAATAATAGCAAAATTAACTTAAGCCAGAGTAACAATTATTTCTAATAATAATTCAATTTTATTTAAAATTAATTTAAACCCTAATAAAATGATTTACAAAAAAATTAAAAAATTAAAAAAAAAAATCTCATATAAAAGAAAGCTTTTATAAAAATAGTTTCTAAAAGTTTTTTTATTGCAAATAAATTCTGTTCGTTAATATTTTTCGCTTTGACATCTCTCTGAGTGTTTAACTAGAATTCCTGAAAAACCTTTCAATGTTCACTTAATTCTATTTTATAAGAAATTATATGCAAATTTTCCTCTCCACAAATTTATTTTATATACTGCTTTAAATATGTAGTGTAACATTTAGCAAGTATAAAGTAAATAAAAAAATATTTTTTTTCTTACTTTTAGTTTCTCCAATGGTTTCGATACCTCATCAACTGGTTGGCATACCCATGTATTTCAATGTCACTCTCGAGTGTTTCATAGAAGCCAATCCAACCTCATTAAATTATTGGACAAGAGAGAATGAACAAATGATAACAGATTCGGCGAAATACAAGTGAGTAAAACAAATTCATTGCAAAAATACACACTCAACACGTTAAGAGATTGAAAATTAAAAAAAAAAATATCTTCAGGGTATAGGAAATAAACTTAAGATCTTACTGAAAAAGAACTGGTATTTACATTTAATTTAATAAGTCAAAAACAAGCACACAATGCAGGTATTCTATCCTACGATATGACACATATGTATTTAATGGGAAATATAGGAAGAGTGCATCGATTGCACTTGAGAAAGTTGCATGGATTAACAACAAGGTAGATTTTTTAAAAATCAGCTCACGTTTGAATTAAAATTAAACCTCAAACGTGTATAATAATAATAATAATAATAATAATAAACACATTTTTTTATGAAAATATTGATAAAAAGAGGTCATAGATAGCATTGAAATAAACTGCCTTATAAATTCTAGTCTTTAGTTTTGTATGTAGTTTCTAGGCCATAGGTGTCCATTTCATCAAACATTTGTTTATAATACCAACTCTTTTGTTTGTATGCTCTTTAATTGAGTCGTCCATGAGCCAGTAACGAATGCACATGCTTATCGGCTGAAATGAAATTTATTCAAATACAGTGCGTAAAAAAATTATGATGGAATTAGAAAAATATTTTGTTATATAAATTCAAATCTAAATCTGAAAAATTTATTAATAATTTTCCATTTTACCAAGTAAAAAAATAATAAATTTTAGCGTTTACTGGATTTTCATTAGTTTTTTACACCCAAAACGATTTCTTGTATTAAATTTTAATGGAAATCTTTACGCTTATTTTTTCTTTTAACTAAAAAATAGCAAATTCAGTGTGAACTGCATTATTTTACATTTGAAAAAACTAAAACAATTTTGTTTTACTAAATTTTGATAAAAAAATCTGTGAGATTACTTTTTCTTAGCACTGTACTTTAAAATTCTCTCCCCAAAACGGCTGCAAAATTTTTTTGGGCATCTATTTTTAAGACCCATCTGTATATTGCACTCATTAAACTCACTAGTTATGTCATAGTGTGCATGCCTGTTTGTGGATCTAACAAAGTACATTATGCTGGTTTTTGTCGCTCCTAAAGTGACTTAGGCTTATCCGTTTGGCTGTGGAAAACATTCCCACGGCCTCAATATTTAGCCAAATTGAATTAAATTTACTTAAATTACACACTATTAAATTA
This sequence comes from Phyto melanocephala, assembly GCA_941918925.1. Classification (NCBI taxonomy): domain Eukaryota; kingdom Metazoa; phylum Arthropoda; class Insecta; order Diptera; family Rhinophoridae; genus Phyto; species Phyto melanocephala. The sequence continues at coordinate 20,244,612 of OW799236.1, read as the reverse complement.
CGCAGTTTGTTATTAAAACTTACTTAAATCAGCCAACTAGAATCAATGATTTAGAACAAAATATACAGGCATTTATAAAAACAGTTTTTTTTTCAATTTCATTAAGACGGAATTATCCGAAACTAGCATGAACAAAATGATTGGTGCTGGTTTATTAAAGAATAATATTCAAAAGTAGAATCTACCATTTTTGGGGGAAAAAATCCTAATAAGGAGGAGCTTAAAGCTTTTATTGTATTTCTCATTAACATAAGCATATCATATTAAGCCTGTAGTACACAAAATGTAAAAAGCCACATACGCATGTGGCTATGGCGTAATTTTGAAGTCATCACAAACTTTGAATGTATCCACTTCGGTTGCATTGTGCTTCGCTTGCATTTTTGGACTAAAATACACTTCGTGTAATATCGAAATCTTACCGTATGCAGCTACTACGACTATTTTTAAAAATATAACCAAAGGGCTAAACATTTTAGTGACGTCAGATCCCACATGTACAAGTGGCTTTTTACATTTCGTGTACTACTTATAGGCTTTAGCAGCTTAACTAAAACCTATTAAGAGTTTTCATTTTTTTGGCAAGATTTATCGTTATAGGGTTAATTAATACCAGACGTTTTTGAACTTGAGTCACTTTAAAGGTTATCTTATTGTAGGACAATTATTTATTCATTAGTTTCAACGAATATCGCTACTATTTTTAAATGAGTTGTTATCTTTTAAACAAATTTTACGTTTTCATATTTCAATAAGCAGTCGTGAAAGCAGATGTGATCTTGCAACAAGTGATTAGAGTGTTTACGAGAATTTGTTAATAAAATTGGCAATTATTTTAAGAATTTGCCATGTACTACAAGTACCTTTGGAATGTGTTCTTTTCCCTTCTACATATATGGCCTAAAGTTCAAAGCAGTATGGAAGTCAATATTTGGCAGCAAAAACGCATTTTGGCATCGATTGATCACATGGCACAACCTTGTGAGAATTTTTACGATTATGCTTGTGGTCAGTATGCTGAGTTACACCGTTCTAATAACTACCAGGAAATTACCCAATTACTGGACTATCAATATAATATACGCATTTTGAATTTGATAGATTCTCAATATCAGCACGATTACCAGGTGCCCCATAAGTCTAGATCGTTTGTGCGAAAAACTCAAAATTATCTCAAAGCCTGCCGTAGCGAGGAAGAAAGAAATTTAACGAGATATTTTGAAGAAATAAAACCAGCGCCACAACTAAACTGGCCCATATTCGAGGAGGTGGCAAAAGTAAAATCACATCAATGGTCCGACAATCGTTCATTTGATGTGTTGTCTCTTTTGGGTAAACTGCATTCCTATGGCTTAAATAATGTGCTAATAAACAACGAAGTTGTGGTGGATAAAGAAGGAAAATTTGGTGTAATAATAGAACCAGCCTATAGCGAGGATAACACTACCTTGCCGGACCTTAATATTTTGTATGTTTTACTCATAAAGCTGGGTGTAAATGAACCTGAACCAGTGATAGATAATTTAATAAAAACTGATGAATTGCTTATGGAAGTTTTGAAATATAATAATGAGTTAGCTGAAGAAGAGATAGAAATGACATATAGAGATTTGCGATCTCAATATGCCAACCTAAATTTATATATTGAGGAATTATTGGGCAGAGAGCTATCATTGGATGCTTTAATATTAATAAAAAATCCCTCTTATTTCCAATTCCTAAATAAAAACATTTGGCAACATTTTCATAAAGAAAATTTATGTAATTATTTAATGATGAAATTTCTAACTTATTTGGCCATTGATAGTACAGGTGCCTTCAAAACTTTAGAGTGTGTAACAGATCTGAGAAGGAAAATGGATTTAGCAGTGAATTTTCTTTACTATAAACACATTTATGCATATACAGGCCTTAATTTGAACGCTGATTTGAAAAAAATATATCAAGATATTGTTATCAAATTTGAGAAACTTATACGTAATAATCGTTTAAATTTAACGATACCGCAAGTTGAAAGCCTATTGCACAAACTGTTGCATATTAAGCTGAACATAGGAAATTTACCACAGCATGTATCATTTGAATTTGTAGAAAATTACTATGCAAGTGTTCCTGATTTGGATGAAGATAATTATTATAATAATCATTTACTAATGCTGAAACATCGTTTTCATAAATCTTCTAATTATGCCCAGAACCAGAGTCACTTGGTCGCTTTCAATAATGAAATTGGCAGTACTTCGAGTCCCTTATATTTAACCCTGCAGAATATAATAATTTTACCTTTTGCCAGCATCGCGCCACCACTCTATGATATTCGCCTTTATGATCTCTACAAATACTCTCTATTGGGTTTTATTTTAGCTCATGAGTTTGCGCATGCCTTCGACACAACCGCAGTGGAATTTGATAGCAACGGCCAAGTTCTAGAGCTGAACGCCGCCATATTGAGCAATAAGAATTTTCAAAATTCCATTGAGTGTCTGCAATCTCAACTGCCTACTGACAGTATAGATGAGCGGTTAGCGGATATTGTTGGTATGAAAATTGTTTACGAAATCTACTTTACGAATTACCGCATTCTTGATTATCCTTGGGACATGCATTTCTTTTTAAATTTGGCCCAATTCTTTTGTGGCAAAAGTAATGTGACGTTTGTTGATCATGACACGGATGCTGAACGTTTAAATCAAATTGTCATGAATTCGAAAGGTTTTGCCAAGGCCTTTAGCTGTCCGGAGAATAGTCCAATGAATCCAAATAAAAAATGCAGTTTGTACTAAAAATGTACTTAAACTTTAGACTTAAAAGGAGCTTCTTTTAATAATAAATTTTAGTTTGAAGTAATATGTTGTTTTTTGTTAAAGAAAAAGAAGAATTGTATCAAATGTGATAAAAGCAAATATTTGTGGGCATATTCCGTTACCTCCGTCAGAGGATTCCATAACTTTATAACACTCATGCAAAATGTTTATTGCGGTTTATATTGGAAAAACATGTGGGTAAAATTTACTAATGGTAAATAATCACATTTTTAATTATAATTTCCGGAATATTCTTTTCAATGTATTTTCTTTGTATGAAAGATCCTACGCCAATGTTAACTTATATGTACACCCTTCTCATGAGAGTGTAAAAGGGTGTACATAAGTTTGTCATTCCGTTTGTTTTTACAGTATTAAATATTTAAGACCCAGTAAAGTATACATATTATAAATCCTTATAGGAAGAAGTATTGATCTAGCCAAGTCCCTCTGTCCGTACTTATATTGACATCAACTTGCTGAAACCTCCATGTATGCTTCAGACTCTTATATGGTATCAATTTATCGGAAATACTTTCGAAATTTTTGATATTGAAAATCCGTTATGTGGGAATAATACGAGCTGAGACATGAGCGTAAGATCACCCTTGCCTCTGATCTTTATCCTAACAAAGTCAGTTCTTGCAGTTTTTATAGAATTTCTAGAAGCATTTGTTACTTATATTTATATAAAATACTAGAAGAGCCTGGCGCGCGTTGCTACGCCCCTTAATGAATAAAAATGCATTCTGAATTTAAATTTAATATCAAGTGCAAAAAGCTAAAAATTAAAAATTTTTTCAATGGGCATGGCACTGCGCATTTTTCTAATCAAGAAATTGTATAGTCATGACAACTCAATATGTGTGCAAAGTTTCAAAAAAATCGGTCCAGAGCAAGTACTTCAAAATTATAACTTTTTTTACAGGCGTGGCATTGCCCGCTTTTCTAATCACGAAATTTTCTAATCATGAGATCTTAATATGTGTGTAAAAAGTTTTAGAAAAATCGGTGAAGTTTAAATAGCTGAAAAAAGATAATTTTCTTTTATGGGCGTGGCATTGCCCACTTTTCTAATCACGAAATTGTAAAGTCATGACTGCTCAATATGTGTGCACAGTTTCTGAAAAATCGGTCTAGCGGAAGTACCTCAAAATTATAACTTTCTTTTATCTGCGTGGCCCTGCCCACTTTTCTAATCACGAGATTATAAAGTCATGAGAGCTCGATATGTGTGCAAAGTTTCAGAAAAATCGGTCATGTGCAAGTAGCTTAAAGGGATAACTAATTATCTATGGGCGTGGCCCCGCCCACTTTTTTCCACCCATAAACACTCCCTGGTATGTGTAAAACAACTTACCAAAGCTTGAGTCCGATCGGTTTTATAGTTTCGGAGTCTATAGCGAACACACACACACACACACAGAATTTCACTTTTATATATATAGATGTACCCTTGGCAACGTTTACAGAAATCTTGGTTTCATGGATCAATTAAAAAAGTTAAGATTATCGATTTCTTAAATAAGTTATGGTCACAGTTGCACCCTATAATTATCACTTATGGCCTTTTATATTGCCATATAAATTACTCTAGGATTTTTATTTTTCATTCATACTAACATTCTTATAAGCCTGCAATCAAAAATGATAAACAACAAATAGTTGCCGATACATGTTTATGTTTATATGTACATGATGGTAAAAACTGTGTAAAAGGTACATAAGATTCGGCACAGCCGAATATAGCGCATTTACTTGTTGATTGATATTTTTGGCCAGATTTCTTTGAATTAGAATTTCTGAGAGGCCTTATGCTAGTAATCAGTCGATCAAAACTGAGCTAAAGTCTATGATGCACTGAACCCTTGAAAAATTTTTGCAAAAATTCTGCCTCAAAAGCCGGAAATGTTTGTTTCTCGCCTATGACGCCTCTTCTGATAAAAGCCCAATAGGCAACAATGTCTCATTCATAATAGTTGCGTCATGCATTAAAATCTTGTGCATTGTAGGTGTCATGTTTTTTATCGTGATGTAGAACATTTTGGGCATCACGACGTCGCTCACTTTCAAAAGCCTTTTGATGTTTTTTTTTTCTAAAATGTGAACAAAAAAAAAAAGATTTAATTATTTTGAACGAATTTATTTTATAAAAATTTAAAAAATATATAAAAATTATTATAAGCAGCTTTTAGTATTAGTATTTGACAGAAAAAAAGAAATCAATTTAAAATGTTTTTTCGTTTAGCAACAAAAAATATATTGTAAACTTCTCAAAACCGTAAAAAGTCAATAAATACCCATACAATTTACTTAACATTCTTGACTTTAGCAATGTCCCAAAACGACAAAAGCAAGTCTTCAGTTAGGTAACTAGGTATAAGGGATAAAAAAAAAATAAGTACCTATTTTGGGATTTTTTGCTTGTTGCATATTGATATTAGTCTAAGTGTTATCAAACATTGAGATTGCATTATCAAATAAATTTAATTCAAATTAAAAAACAAAAACTGTAAATCAAATGTGTTTTTTTTAATCATTAAGCATTATACACAACTAGCTAATACGCGGTGTGCTTCGCCACCCCAAATTTTAGTATTTAATTCATATGGCAGGTGCCACGCCCACTATTGTTAATGCACTTATTTTTTCCATAAATGTTTATTTGAATATCAAAGTTGCTTTTGCAAAATTTTACTACTCTAATCGATATCGTTTTCCAAATATACGAATTTTAGTATTTAATTCATATGGTAGATGCCACGCCCACTATTGATAATGCACCCATTTCTTGCCTAAATGTTCATTTGGGTGTCAAAGTTGCTCTTGCAAAATTTTACTACTCTTATCGATATCATTTTCCAAATATACGAATCTTAGTATTTAATTCATGTGGCCACGCCTACTATTGCAAATCCGCCCATTTTATACCCAAATGTTTGAGTGGATGTCAAAGTTTACCGTACTTAATTTGAAGACTCTGACTGCATTAACTTTCGTGATATATAATATTTAATACTTATTCTTTAATAGGGCATGGCACCCCGCCCACTTACAATTTCCATTTAAAGTATAGCCTATAATTCCTTCCAGACATACAGGAAGATTCTGTGAAAATTTCAAGGAAAGCGGTCCAGCCGTTTAACCGTCTATAAAGCACAAACAAACATATAAACATACAAACATACAAACACACATTGATTTTTATATATATAGATTTATTCGCTCTAGTGTTTTTGCTTTTTCATATCTCGTTAGCTCCCATTGACTGCTTAATGTTTGAATAAATATTGTGTTTGTTGTGTATAGTACAATCAAATTAATGTATTTATGCTTCTAAACGTTAAACTTCTAAAAGTTGATTTCAACCAACACACGGACATATGGACAGTGCACAAATGACACGCCTCTTCATAAGCTTCCAGCAAATATACATTTTATATGGTCGGAAATGAATATTGTGAAAATTAAAACTTAATGATAAAGCTACATATTTATATATGTTTACCCTTGCTACCACAGTTGAGGTGATGTTTCACTAATTTTCTTCGGTCTAGTAATTAGTATCTAGTAGGGTGATCGACTCGGTTTTACAACCGGTGGAAAACCCGGTTTTTTCCTCTTTCAGCTGGCGGTTTTTTATAAATGTTGATTTTTCGAATATCGAATACACCGGTTTTTTTATCCGAAAAAACCGGTTTTTTATTTTTTTTTTAAGTTTATTTTCATATATTTTTGTAACCAATTGTACCATAGTATATTTAGTACGCGAAAAGTTTCCAAAAATCAGTAAATGAAAACTATCAAATATTCGACCATAATATTGTAAGAAATTTATTTGTTGCTTAAAAAACAAATGTAAAATAAGAAAAATAATTGATCTTTAATATTATTTTTTTTATAGGATATAAACCTAACGTTAAAAGTTAAAGGTAATTGAAGCATAAACTTATCTGATCGATCAATTTTAGGTAAAAAGTGTAGTTACAATAAAGAAAAACCAATAATATTTACTTCTGTCAACTAAAATTTCAATTAAACCATCGAACAAACTAGTTTATGTCTTTATTTGTATGTCTGTCAGGGATATAAGAAAAAATGTTAAAAATAAAATTTTAAAGATTTTCTCCCTTACCTTTTAAATGTATTTCAATTTACAGAAATCATTTCAAACAAAATACGTTAGTGCATATTAGTTTAAGAGATCTTTTTATCATTAAAAAAATGTACAGAAGGAGATACAAAAATTTTAAACAACCTTATAAAAGTCTTATTTATTTGTGTATTACTTAATTGTATTTATTTATTTTACTTTTAAAGAGTACCTTGTGTCCTTAAATTCAACTAACTAAAACCAAATTAGTCAACTGCATTCATGTCAGTAATTGTGCAGCCAAACGTATATAAACTGTAAAAATTTCATATTTAGATATAATTATACCCTTCACCTGTGGTGTACAAGGGTATATATAGCTTTGTCATTCCGTTTGTAATTTCTACAATTTTCATTTCCGACCCCATAAAGTATATATTTTCTGAAAGCTTATGAATAGAGGAGTCGATTAAGCCCTGACCGTCTGTCCGTCTGTCCGTCTATCCGTCTGTCCGTCTGTCCGTCTGCCCGTCTGTCCGTGTGTTGGTTGAAATCAACTTTTAGAAGCAACTATATGTTCCTCAGATCTGTATATGGTATCAATCTCTTGGAAATATCCAGGAATGAATCGCTATTGAAATTCAGCACAATCGCCCCATAACTTTCTGAGATATGAGCAAAAAACCACGACCACCTCGTTTTTTTTCACAATTACAACAACAACATACATACATAGATACATGTAAAAAACATACCAAACAAAAAAAATTACAAAAAAAAAATATTAAAAATAAGAAAAAAATAATAAAAAAAACTACAAAAAAAAAATTTTAAAAAAATTTAAAAAAAAATTTAAAAAAATTTTTTAAAAATTTTTCTAAAAAAATTTTTTGAAAAAATTTAAAAAAAATATAAAAAAAAATAATAAAATATAAATAATATATTAAATAAAATAAAATAAAATTTTTTTGGCTCAGCTGGGATTCGATGCCACATTTATTCTATTCCGGTTAATCGGTTTTTTCTAAATTTTCAAAATAGCAACCGGTTTTTTTTTAATTCTAAATTTCAAACTATTTGTAAACCGGTTTCTTAAAAAAGTCGAATAATCGATCACCCTAGTATTAACACAAGGGTTAAGTAATTTTAATATTAAAATAAAATTTAGATTAACTTTCTGTATAGCACTTAACATTTACAGTGAATTAAAAGTACTTTTCTCTTAATAAACCAAAACTATAATGTTTTCTTTTTACATAAAACAATTTCGTTTTCTTAAACTATTACACTGTATTGTACTTGTTATTGTTTGAAATTTTACATTTTTCTTACACAGTACTCATACAATAACAACAACATTTTCTATGTGTTAAAAATGTACGCATAAATCTTCGGAAGCAAAGAAAATGGGAGAATATGAGAGATTCAAAAGAGTGTCAACTGAACTGATAAAGAGGGTATTTTTTTGTTGTCTATTTAGTATTGATATATAAAATGAAATTTGAATAACAAAAACATCATAAATCTATTCATAATATAAAAAAAAAATGTTCATGAAAATAGAATTCTGGAAGAAAAAGAAATAATAAAAAATTAAATTGTACAATAAAAACAAACATTTGAAAATTCAAGCATCTGTGAGGAATCAAACGACAAATTTAATTTTTGACTTAAGGCCATATGGAACAAAAGTTAAGCTACAGGAAATTTTGTAAGATGATTATATTTCACTTGTATGTCAAAGTTATTTCATTAACATCTAGGGAAGAAGTATTTAAATTGCGGTTGAATTCAAGTTTATTTAAATTTATGTTTTGCGTCACTTTCAGTTAAGTAGAAGTTAAAATTTATTTTTAAATTAATTTGGTTAAGTGTAGTTCTGTTTTAGTTTAAGTATGTCTGCTTTTTAAATAAATTTCGTGTCTTGCCTATTTTTAGTTAAATTTTAGTTATATTTTGTATGTATTTCCTACCAGATTCGTAATTTCATTCATTTTTATTCCTATTCTAAATACTTCGTCACATTCGTTTGGAAAATCTTATTGAACCGGCCATTTCTACAGTAGCGTGCATTGAAAATTATAAACAGGCAAACCAGCACAATGTATTTAAAAAATGAAAACAAATTAAATAGATTTTCTAGACTTAGATTTTGATTTAAAAATAATATAGAGATTAGTTTAAAGCAACTAGTACTGGGACTAGCAAGATTAAATAGTGCAATATTTGAAAGCATAGTTAAATAAAAAAATTTTTAGAAAAACATTTGTAAAAGAATCTCTGCAAACTGTAAAAAGCAAAGAACATAAAACATAAAAACTCGCATGCATGGACAAAAGCCTTAACAAGATTATATCATACGGATTTATAAGCAAAAGAAAACACAAGAAATAGCAATCAAGAAACTTCTGAACATGTTAAAAGTGAGCATTGTTTTTGGCTTGCTGGCGTCTATAATCTGGCGTACAATGCCGACAAATTGTCGCCAGACCCACAATCAAACACAAAACATCAATCAATTGGCAGCTTTAAATATTGAACGTTATATGGATGCAACGGCACGACCTTGTGAAAACTTCTATCAATATGCCTGTGGCAATTGGTATCAGCAGCATATTGATGAAATGGATTATGGTGATGTATTGGGTTTAATGGATTATGAATTGAATCGTAAACTGGAACATTTATTACGCAAGCCCAGTACAGGACAGATAACAGGCGTCGGCATTGGTGGTAATCGTACGGAAGAAAACCTAACAGCAGAGCGTATGAGTACCACGGAGTCATCTGCATCGACAGATGAGGAGTCCTGGAGTTCAGGTCAGACGGCTAGTGTTTACGATAAAGTTCGCACATATTACAAGTCTTGTAAAAAGGTCAAACCATATAATTTGAAAAAATACTTGCAACTTATACAACCAGGACGTGGTATCCATTGGAGTGTCTTGGCTAAACAGGGCGGTCGTAAGTGGAATGCAGAAAAGTTCGACTGGCTAGAAGCCATAGCCCGTTTAAGATTATATGGTTTGAATGGCGTGTTACTCAAGGAACAGGTTCTACCCAGATGGGATGAGGCCACCTCAATGAGCATTTATTTGGATAAACCCGATTTGTCAGAAACTTTGGCCATGGGCGAAGGTGTCATTATAGAGCTCCTCATGGATATTGGCCAAACCAAGCGTGTGGCTAATGAAATAGCCCGTGATGTTAATCGTTTTGAGTTTCAATTGCATAAGCTACAAGAACTGGAAGATGAAGAGGGCCCTAAAGAAATGCAATTAAGTTATTTGCATGAATATATGCCGCAAATTGACTGGCTGGCCTATCTCAAGGAGTTGAAAGGACCCGGCACTGATTTAACCACTACCGTTATAATACAAAATATACCCTATATGAAATCCTTGGTAAAACTACTAAATTCAGTGGATTCCTCTACTTTGTGCAACTATATCATGCTTAAATTCCTTATATACCTAAAGTCCCAGGGGCCCAATGAAATAACACGTCAAGAGTGTATTGCCAGCTTAAGAAGAGCCATGCCTTTGGCTTTAAGCTATTTGGTAGGCGTTCACTACTACAAGGATGTTGAAAAGAATGACCAGCATTTAGAAAGAATCTTTGCTCACCTTAAGCAAACCTTTCACAATACTATACAAGAAAATCGTTTACAATTAGTCGAAAATATTCTGCAAACCCAGCTGCAAAAAATTGATAGCATGCAGCTGAGAATTGGATTTGCTCCTCGCAATATCTCCACAGAATACTTTGATATGTACTATGAACGCGCCACTCTAGATCCCAATAACTTCTATGCCAATCAATTGAGTCTGTTGCGTTTAACTGTGGAACATAGTCATGAAACCTTGGATCCTCTAACCAATCCCAATCTTTTGGCTGATGAAGCTGTTATATCTGCTGAATGGCTGGGTAGTTCCTCTTCGCCGCTTTATATTAAGGCTAGAAATATGGTTATAATACCATACGGGTTTCTGCATATGCCCATCTATCATCGCAATTTACGTGATATATTTAAATACTCCATTTTGGGATTTGCTTTGGCTCACGAAATGTTACATGGCTTTGATTCCTCTGGCATTGACTATGACAGTGCTGGCAATATAATGGGTCCCAGTGAAGAAATCTCCGCTAATCAACGTTTTATTCAAGGTCTACGCTGCATGCAAAATGAAGTGGCCACCGGCTCACGAAGTCTTAATGAAAAACTGGCTGATTATGAGGGCATACGTTTGACTTATAATGCATATTTTACTCTAAACTCCTCTAATCATATCAATCAACATTTCTCCAAGACCTTGAGATCTCGTTTCCTATTACAGTTTACTCCACAGCAGCTGTTCTTGGTGAATTTTGCTCAATTTTTCTGTGGTAAAGTTCATCCCAAATTGACACATGCCGCTTATTTGAATCATGCCTTGGATGAGTTACGTGTTTTGCAGACATTGGCCAATTTTGAGGAATTTGGCAAAGTGTTCAATTGTGAGAAAAAGGATAAAATGCAGTCGAGACATAGGTGTAGATTGTGGTAGTCGTATATTTTAAAGGAATGAATTGTTTTCACTAGAGAAAAATTGTAAGTGAATAAAGCGAAATCTGAGATGAAACAAAGGAATTGTGTTTGATATCGAAAGAAACTGAAACGTAAGTGGCAAGATTTTTTTGAAAGTTTCTGCGGTCAATGGACCACATTGGTCTCCTAGTGTGGGTGTAGAAAGTGCTTCTTTCAACCCTCTTTCCTATCCACTTACTGTGGCCAATCAACTAAATATTGTCAAGTATTTGAGGAAAATATTTTATTTTTTTATAATTAGTTTGTCAATTGCTGTCCTTTTGAGTCATTTGTCCTTCGTCAGATACTTTATTAGGCATGTGTATTAAGGCAAGAAATTTTTTTATTAAATTTCGTTCTTTAAAGTTTTTATTTTTATTTTATTCGCAAACATCGTATTAGATTTGATTTACAGTTACAACAAATACACTATTGTGAATAGTTCAAATAAAAGAAATTAACAACAGCATTATTCATCAAAAAATAAAACATATGTATGTCGAGCACAGCTGAAGATCGATAATCGGTACAAGGTCATATGCTTATACACTCAAAAAACAAATTAAGTAATTCGTACTTAAATTAAGTCGTAGCGGTGTTAAAATTACGGTAAGGACGGATTTTCTTAAATCAAGTACAAAAATACTTGTTTTAATAATGAATGTGTCAAGTACGTATTTCTTAATTGTAGTAATAATTGAGCCGAAAAAAATTTTAAGAATTATTATCTTGATTTAAGCCTGAAACCGTACTTGATGTAAACTTAGAACAAGATTCATTGATGTAAAAACAAGATAAAATTTACCGGAAATTGGGCTTGAATCAAGAATTCACAACTTAATTTGATTGTTATTAAAACTAAAAAAAAAAATAGCGGACAAAGCATAAAACATAAATTAACTCGTAAACTGCTACAGCATTATTGTCGCAAACATTATTATGCTATAAACACAATCAAGTCCACCGACCATCGACTACAAGGTGTCAAAGATAGAATACAAGCGTGCTTATGAAAATAATCCTTTTAGCCGCTACACGACTACCGACTACACGGCTACTTTCGTAGCCCGTAGCCAACTTAGGCTAATTTCTATTTTTCTTGGCTACAAAAAACAGATTAGTGCTGCCAATACAATAAATGCATGAAATGGTGGTTTTAAAAACGCAATACATTAAATATCGCTATTAAAAACACGAAAAACTATTATAGTGGCACCACTAATTAAGTTTGTTTTGGTTAACTTTAATACATATGTCAAAACAGATGTTTATTTTTTGTAGTTAGTGGTCGGTAGTCGTTAAAAGAATTAAGTAGCTGGCAACTTGGCTATTTTTGTAGCCAGCTACTTTTGTAGTCGGTAGTCGATGGTCGGTAGCCTTTGATTGTGTTACAGCTTTACTTATAGCTAAAGTATGATAAACAAAATGAGAATTATAAAAATGTACTTGAAATTTAATAGAGTGTGTTTATCAGAGCAAATGTCTAAAAAAAATATAAAAAAAAAACAAGTAAGAGTGCTATATTCGGCCATGCCGAATATTATATACTCTTCACAACGTATAGTCATGCAATAACAATTGTTTGTATCACCATTCATCTCATTAATGCGAAATACGTACATACATACATATAATGAATTTTTTAGCTTAAAAACATCGCAATGTGAAATTCTTAATTGAGTTTCTGTATGTCTGTATTTTTTTTTCTTTTGTCTAAACTGGGATTCGAACCTACGTTCATTCGGTGTGTATTGGTGTGAAAAGACGAGGTATTCTAGGTTTTTTCATCATATCTCAGTTGCTTATAGAGCGATTTTTCTGATTTTCAATACCGATATGTTCCCGAATATATCTGATATTTGGGTACCTTACACGGGTCTGGAAGTGTCTTTCAAAAAGTTGATTTAAACATAAACACGGGCAGCCGGACAGACTGAAAAATGGACAGGCAGACAATGCTTAATTGACTCTCCTTCATTCATAAGCCTTCAGCAAATAAAGGGTCCGCCATCTAACGTTTTTTTTTCAACTAGTGCTTATTTCGTGAATGGTAACACTTAGCTCATGTCTGATTTGACAGATGATTAGTTTTATCCTTCCGCTGAACGCATATACTTTTTTACACTTTATGGGGTTGGAAATGAAAATTGTAAAAATTTCACACGGAATGGCACACCTTAATATACCCTTCTTACACTCACTGTGAAAGTGAGGGGATGTGAAGGGTATAGTAAGACTTCATTTAAGAAGTAAATTTCAATTTTAATAGTCTTGTACTCGATTCTGTAAAACAAGTTGGTTTGGTACGTGTTTTAAGAAAACCAGAAATAAATCTGTACTTGAATTTTTAAAGCAGGATTTTGGCTAAGCTTAAGAATTTAATTCTTGGATTTTGAACTTCAGTTTTCTTTCTGTGTATAAATGTAATTATAAGTATATTATATAATAAAATTTTTTTAAATATATTGACAAACCATTTTTTGTATTTTCTGTACTTTCTATATTAGTAAAGGTATCAAGGTACTCCTATACCAAATTTTTATTAAAATCCATCCATTAATTTTTTAGCACAATTTTTTCTTTGTTTGGCAGCCATTAAATAAACAATTAATATATTTTTCTAAAAATCTCCATCCCCCCCAAAAGTGTAAGCTGGATCCACACCTAAGTATAGAGAAAAAGGTTTTCTCCAAATTGAATAAATTTCAAGTGATTATTTTTCTAGTGACTTTTATAAAGTACTAGCTAATACCCGGTATGCTTTGCCACCCCTATCGTAATGAAATAAAAATTTTATAGTTCAAAAATATATTTATTTTGCAAGTGGCACGCCTACTATTACTAAATCAACCATTTCCATTCAAATAATCATATAGACGTCAAAGTCTCTCGTGCAAAATTTGGGTACTCTAACTATTATCGCCTCCCAGATATACGAATTTTTGTATTTAATTCATATGACAGGTGCCACGCCCACTATTACTAAAGCATCCATTTCTAATCGAAATAGTCATATAAATGTCAAAGCTTCTCGTGCAAAATTTGGGTACTCTAACTATTATCGCTTCCCAGATAAACGAATTTTTGTATTTAATTCATATGACAGGTGCCACGCCCACTATTACTAAAGCATCCATTTCTTATCAAAATAGTTATATAGATGTCAAAGAGTCTCTTGCAAAATTTGGGTACTCTAACTATTATCGCTTCCCGAATATACGAATTTTAGTATTCAATTGCTATGAGAGCTGCCACGCCCACTATTTCTAATGTACCCATTATTTCCAGAAATGTTTATTTGGGTGTCAAAGTTGCTCTTGCAAAATTTTAGTACTCTAATCGATATCGTTTTCCAAATATACGAAATTTAGTATTTAATTCATGTGGCCACGCCTACTATTGCAAATCCGCCCATTTTTTACCCAAATGTTTGAGTGGATGTCAAAGTTTACCGTACTTAACTTGAAGACTCTAGGTTCATTTACTTTCGTTATATATAATATTTAATACCTGTTCTTTAATAGGGCGTGACACTCCGCCCACTTACAATTTCAAACCAAAGTATAGCCTATAGTTCCTTCCAGACATACAGAAAGATTCTGTGAAAATTTTAAGGAAATCGGTCCAGCCGTTTAACCGTCTATAAAGCACAAACAAACATACAAACACACATTGATTTTTTTATATATAGATGACCAAACTAAGACATCTTTTTCAAAATAATAGGCAAATATATGACAGCCAGTACATATTAAAATATGATTATTAAGTCATGTTTATATTAAGCAGATATGTGACGAAGTAGACCTAACCATTAGAAAGTATTAATTTAAACGTTTATTAAACTACAAATTTGTTCCACTTAATTGACTTTATCGGCTGTAACTTAAGTCACATTAAATTAAAATAAATTAAATAAATATTAACCAAAAATATTAGACAAATATTTGTTTAATGTGAACATAGCTTTAGCATTACTTTGAAATCTTTACAAAAGTTTGCCAACTTAACTACTAGTTTACAAATTGTAAACTTGACTTTTTTCGTGCCATTCACCCTTAAAAATGTCACCCAAGTTTCAACATTATTTATTGCTTTTATTAAACTGTTTACTTAGTCTATTTAGATTCTTTTTTTATTTCGTTGTCTGATTCTTATTGAATAACATAATTGATTCACCGACTACGTACACACATACATACTCCCTCGCACTGTTAGGCAGACTCACTAAAGGCATATAATATTGAATTGCGTATTATTTTCTTACCGCAATTTGATTATAAAATCCACTTGAAAAAGTTTTGAAAATTATGCAAAATGTGTATTTACTTTTTCTTTTATTAATGCTTTTGTTCAACTTGTGTTCTTTTTTACTCGCACGACTGTAATAAAATATGACAACGTTTGCATCTACGTCAAGTCAGTAGAGTTAACGATGTGACAAAAGGCGTAGTTGTATATTAGAGATAACCTTAGCCTTGGTATTATAAAAAGCTGAGAATAAAAGAGAAAAATTAATTTAATTTTGGTGGCAAGAAGAGTAAGAGAAATGTGCAACATATGAATTGTCATATTTACAAGATTTTTTACCCAAGTAAGACAAACGACTAATTTTTCTTTGCTTTTAAAAATAAATAAATAATTTGCTTAAGTGACTTGTAAAGTTCGATAAACGTTAAAATAAATTTAATATAAATTTTGTAATGCAAAATTTTAATATTTTTTTTTTATTAACGCATTATAAAATAACTGCCGCATTCATAAAAAATATTTTAGATTTATTAAAGGCTTATTTGACAATTGTTTTACAGATATTTGTCAAATAAGCCTTCAATAAACCTTAAATATTTATTACTAGCCAAACCCGGCGCGCGTTGCTACGCCCCTTAATGAATCGAAATGCATTCTGAATTTTAATTGAATATCAAGTGAAAAAACCTAAAAATTATAATTTTTTTATGGGCGTGGCATTGCCCACTTTTCTAGTCACGAAATTGTAAAGTCGTAACAGCTCAATATGTGTGCAAAGTTTCAGAAAAATCCGACCAGTGCAAGTACTTCAAAATTAAAATTGTTTTTATGGGCGTGGCCCTGCCCACTTTTGTTATCACGAAATTGTAAAGTCATAACAGCTCAATATGTGTGCAAAGTTTCAGAATTATCGGTCCTGTGCAAGTACTTCAAAATAATACCTTTTTTTTATGGGCGTGGCACTGCCCACTTTTCTAATCACAAAATTATTTAGTCATGACAGCTCAATATGTGTGCAAAGTTTTAGAAAAATCAGTCTGGTGCAAGTACCTCAAAATTATAGCCTTTTTTTATGGGCGTGGCCCCGCCCACTTTTTTTATCACAAAATTATAAAGTCACAACAGCTTAATATGTGTGCAAAGTTTCAGAAAAATCGGTCCAGTGCAAGTACCTCAAAATTAAAACTTTTTTAGGGGCGTGGCCCCGCCCACTTTTCTTATCACGAAATTATTTAGTCATGACAGCTCGATATGTGTGCAAAGTTTCAGAAAAATCGGTCAAGTGCAAGTAGCTAAAACTGATAACTAATTTTTTATGGGCGTGGCCCCGCCCACTTTTTTTCATCCATAAACACTCCCCGGTATGTGTACAACAACTTACCAAAGTTTGAGCCCGATCGGTTTTGCAGTTTCAGAGTCTATAGCTAACACACACACACACACACACACACACAGAGTTTCACTTTTATATATATAGATGAATACGACAGTAAAACTTTTAAAATAATAATAAAATTTTTTCCTATGGTTTTCTTTATTTTAACATAAAATTTTTCCTGTTAATTTATTAAGGCTTCAACGAGATATGAAAATTTTCCTATTTTACAAAAGATGTCCTTAAGAAATAATTTTAAAGTTAATCTGTATCAATATAAATCAAATGTTGTTCATTGGCCTTCGTATCATTTAAGAACGGCTGCACAAAATTCGCAAATTTTTTTTTTTTTAATATTTGTTATAACCAAACTTAAGTTTTTACGGAAAGAAAAATTTACCATGACATCTACTCCCATTGTTTTTAATTTTTCTGAAATCGGAGAGCGGTTGCTCCTATTTGTTTTTAAATAATCTATGAGACTCAATAATGGTTCGTGGCACTTCTGTTATTAAAAAAATATATTTAATAAGATATCTATTTTTATTAATTACCTTTGTTTTATTTGTCGTAAACCATTCGAAAACTGATGCGATCGGAGCAGAGGAAGTGATACTCCCCATACCAAAAACTCATTGTAAGACATATTTCAGAAATATGAGAGTGTATAATCCTGGTATTATATATTTTAATAACAACTGTTTAGTTCATTCAAATAATTGGATAGGATGAAGTTAAGGGGCGTTTTGCCCCCCATATAAAGAAAATATATGTAATGGCATAACTGCAGAGCTATAAGTATTATAGGTTTTTGATCCATGTAATTGGCTGCAATATCAGCTTATTTTTACAGCAGAAAATCGAGAGGACCAGAGTAGGAGAGGTGCTACCCCCAGAGCAAAAAACATTTGAAGTCATTTCTGATAAACAATAATCTCTATTTGGTTTTGCTTAGTATGAGCTACTTTTACTTTTAATAAAAATTTCCCAAATGATAAGGTTCGAAAAGGGGAAGTAATGATCACATACGAATCAAATACTATTTAAGACAATTATTGCATACCTAACAAATGGTGGCAGACAATAAAATAAACCTAATGAATAATATGAAAAACTTTGTTGTGGTCAGCAAAGCGGTCTGAGAAACTGGTAAGGGAAATTATTATTTTAAGATGTATTTTTTAAAATACTTTTGACAGAAAATTAAATAATTTATTCAATATAAAATTTGAGTGTTATATATTTCTAAAATTTGTATTCTCTATCAAATTTCCCTTTAGGGTAAATTTTTGCTTATGAATATTTGGCCAAAATTTTTCCTAAATTAGGTAAAGATTTGAGTATGTAATTGAAATAAATTAAGTTTTGGAAAAAATTTAAAATTTCCCTTAAAGGAAATTTTTTTAAAGCATTTTTTTTTATATATATGTAAATGAAAAATTTTTCTTTGTGTGAACTTGGTTATTATTTTTATTTATTCTTCAGTGAAAAAAAAATCCCTAGATGGGAAATTTTTGTTTTAAAATATTTTTGTGTAATATTTCCCTGGCATAACTTATATTTCAAAAAGTAAATAAAATTTTAGGAGTTTTATATAATAACCCAAGATTCCATAAATTTTCCTTTCAGTCAAGTTTGATTTTAAAGAATGAGAGATCAAATGACACATTTTTCTTTGTGTGAAATAGTTTATAATTCTAATGTAAAATATATATTAATTTTTCCTCATTAAGAAAAAAATCCCTAAAAGGGAAATTTTTGTTTCGAAATATTTTTATGTAAATCCTTCCATCCATCACTTATAATCTATAAAAAAAAAAAAAATAAAATTTCAGAAACTTTGTTAAGTTTCCCAAATTTTATAAATTCCCTTAAGGGCAAATTAAATTTTTATGAATGAATTAATAAACGACAAATTTTTCTTAGTGTGAACTAGTTTATAATTCTAATATAACACATTTTTTATTTTTACCTCATTAAGAAAAAAATCCCTAAATGGGAAATTTTTGTTTCGAATAAATTTTTATGTAAATATTTCCATCCATAACTTCTACTCTATAAAAAAAAATAAAATTTCAGAAACTTTGTTAAATTTCCAAAATTTTATAAATTTCCCTTAAAGGCAAATTAAATTTTTATGAATGAGTTAATAAATGATAAATTTTTCTTTGAACTAGTTTATAATTCTAATGTAAAATATTTTTTTATTTTTTCCTCATTAAGAAAAAAATACCAAAAAGGGAAATTTTTGTTTGGAAATATTTTTATGTAATATTTTCCATCCATAACTTCTATTCTATAAAAAAATTCAGAAACTTTTTAAAATTACCCAAGTTTTTATAAATTTCCCTTTAAGGTAAATTTGATATTTATAAGTGAATTAATAAATGATAAGTTTTTCTTTGTTTAAACTCGTTTTTTAATCTAATGTCAATCTTTTTAATTTTTTTCTTCATTTAGAAAAAATCCCTAAAAGGGAAATTTTTCTTTTTGAAATATTTTTTGGTTTTCTTTAAATGCATACCTTTAATTTTATTAAAAAAGTAAAATTTAAGAAATTTTGTAAAATTACCAAAGTTTTTATAAATTTCCCTTTAAGACAAATTTGATTTTTATAATTTTTGATAGTTTCAAAATACAATATGTGTAATATTGTAAGTATATTTTAATTTTCCTTAAAAACATGTCAAAACTTGTTAAGAAAAATTTGTGCTCAACAAAATTGTCTCTTAATTTACATGTAAATAATTTTGTTATTATTTATTTAATCAAATAAGCTAATTCCCACTACAAGTATTAAAATTGTTCTGTGTTTAATTGCTGGTAATTAGTTTAATAAAATGCTAGAATTTTTACAAACCAAACTAAAACTGGGCCACCAAATAGAGACTGAAACGAAGTCCTTAATACTTTAAAGCAATTAAATATAAGTACGAGTAATAATGCATAATAAAAATGGTATGTGTTTATGACACATATATTCGTAGCTCTCTTATAGCTTAAACCATGTAATCATTACTTTGTTAAGATGTATAGAAAGTTTTGTGAAAAAGAACTCTTACACTAATTTAATTATCAATATACATAGTAAGTATATAAAGATTTATGGCTGTAATTTCTTATCCATTGCTCGGCTTGTTACACTCGTTCTCCCTCTTTTATTCTCTTATTTGTTAAAAGTTTATGACCCCTTATGCCAGTCATGTTCGACATTCCTTGGTTGGCTCCATAAGCAGTTTTATTCAGTTTTTAATGCGTATTTATACGATGACTATGTCCTCCCACCCCTGTTACATACATACATATTATTCTTATTCTCAGTCTTGTCTTGATTTTTAATGTTTTTAATTATTGTTAATTTTCTATGTTTTTTATGTTCTCTTTTTTTCAGAACGGAAACAATACCGGGTAATCCTTCATACAAGGCAACAATGCGTTTACACATAACGAATGTACAAAAAAGTGACTATGGCAGCTACAAGTGTGTCGCCAAAAATCCTCGTGGTGAAATGGATGGAACCATAAAACTTTATAGTAAGTTTTAACCAAAACAAACACATGCATGCGTCACATACATTTTCTTGCATATAAAAGAAAATACATAAAATAAAAAAGATTTTTCCTTAACAATTTTTGCATAAAATTCATATTCTGTATGATGCTGCAATGATTGTGCTTTTGTAATTTCTTGATAGTATGGAGGGGGTTGCTTGTATTGTGTTCTTTCAAAAGGAGAAGAAGTTAAAGGGCAGTCAGTCTCATAGGAATTGGGTTATCTGACATTCTTCTGTGTCATGCCGACAGAAAATATTAATAGTAGGCTTTATGAAAAAAAAATGGACACAAATAATTTTAATCATATTCGCCAGGAAATTTTAATGAAAATAAATGTGAACATACAAATTACGGCAGGATATTACAAGAAGACAGGCGAACATGGAAAACAAAAATATAGGGTCAGCTGAAATGAGGAAAAATAAAACATTTTTAACACCTTTTCTACAAAAAGACAATTTTTAAAACATCATAAAAATTGACTAGTTTAAAAGAAAATATAGTTTTGAAATATACGAGTATACTATAAACAGGGAATTCTTGAAAAATTTACTATAAAAAGGAAATTTTAGAAAAAATTACTATAAAAAGGAAATTTTAGAAAAAATTACTATAAAAAGGAAATTTTTGAAAAATTTACTATAAAAAGGAAATTTTTGAAAAATTTACTATAAAAAGGATACTTTTGAAAAATTTACTATAAAAAGGAAATTTTTGAAATATATAATTAAAAATATTAAATTAAAAAAATTTTAAAATATACACAATTAAAAGAAAATTTTTTAAAAAGTTACTATGAAAAGGAAATTTTTTAAAAATTTACTATAAATAGGACATTTTTGAAAAATTTATCTTAAAATTGGACATATTTGAAAAATTTACTATTAAAGAAAAATTTTTAAAAAACTTACTAAAAAGGAAATTTTTTAAAAAATTTACTATAAAAAGGAAATTTTTAAAATATTTACTGCAAAAAGGAAATTGTTTAAAAAATTTACTATAAAAAGGAAATTTTTAAAAAATTTACTATAAAAATGAAATTTTTAAAAATTCACTATAAAAAGCAAATTTTAAAAAATTGTACTATAACAAGTAACAGTGCTATATTCGGCCGTGCCGAATCTTATATACCCTTCACAACGTGTAGTCATGCAATAATAATTGTTTGTATCACCATTCATCTCATATAAAATACGTGCATACGTACACGTTAGAATAAATGTGGCATCGAATCCCAGCTGAGCCAAAAAAAAATTTATTTTATTTTATTTAATATATTATTTATATTTTATTATTTTTTTTTATATTTTTTTTTAAATTTTTTTAAAAAATTTTTTTAGAAAAATTTTTAAAAAATTTTTTTAAATTTTTTTTTAAATTTTTTTTAAATTTTTTTTTTTTTTGTTTTTTTTATTATTTTTTTCTTATTTTTAATATTTTTTTTTTTTGTAATTTTTTTTGTTTCGTATGTTTTTTACATGTATGTATGTATATATGTTGTTGTTGTAATTGTGAAAAAAAACGAGGTGGTCGTGGTTTTTTGCTCATATCTCAGAAAGTTATGGGGCGATTGTGCTGAATTTCAATAGCGATTCATTCCTGGATATTTCCAAGAGATTGATACCATATACAGATCTGAGGAACATATAGTTGCTTCTAAAAGTTGATTTCAACCAACACACGGACAGACGGGCAGACGGACAGACGGACAGACGGTCAGGGCTTAATCGACTCCTCTATTCATAAGCTTTCAGAAAATATACACTTTATGGGGTCGGAAATGAAAATTGTAGAAATTACAAACGGAATGACAAAGCTATATATACCCTTGTGCACCAAGGTGTGAAGGGTATAAAAAGGACATTTTTAAAAAATTTACTATAAAAAGGAAATTTTTGAAAAATTTACTATAAATAGGACATTTTTAGAAAAATTACTATAAAAATGAAATTTTTAAAAAACTTAATATAAAGAGGAAAAATAAAAATTTACTACAAAAAAGAAATTTTTGAAATATTTACTATAAAAAGAAAATTTTTGAAATATTTACTAAAAAAGGAAATTTTTTAAAAAAATTTACTATAAAAAGGAAATTTTTACAAAATTTACTATAAAAAGGAAATTTTTAAAAAATTTACTATAAAAAGGTAATTTTTAAAAAATTTCCTATATAAAGAAAATTTTTAAAAAATTTACTACAAAAAGGAATTTTTTTTTAAATATGCTATTTAAGGATGATTTTTTATGAACTAAGTTTTTGGGGCCAAACTACATCTGTCAAAGTGAAAAGTGTTCAGTATACTCTGCAATTTCATCATGGAGAAACTCACAAACGAGCAACGACTGCAAATCGTTGAAATTTATTATCAAAATTCTTGTTCTATGAGAAATGTCCATCGTTTGTTGTGAACTTTTTATGGTCGTCATAATCGATATAGTAAATCAAAAATTCATGCTGTTATCAGCAAATTTCGCACCAAATTTACTTTGGTGGACATTAAACCATCGACTCGCGTAGCGACCAGTGTTAATGAGAATAGTGAATTGTCAGTTCGTCGCCGTTACCATCAAAGGCGAACGATATTGAGCCATGATACGTGACTTTTTTTTTGCCCCAATTGGTTGAGTTGGACTTGGTTAATATGTGGATTCAACAAGACAAGACGGTGCCACACAGCTTGTGAAACAATGGACATATTGATGGATGAATTTGGTGAGCAGTTTATCTTTCAAAATTGACCTGTGAGTTGGTCGCCAAGATCATGTGATTTGACGCCTTTTGTATATTTCTGGGGTTATGTGTAGTCGTTGGTCTAAGTGGACAAGCCAAACACGATTGAAGCCTTAAAGTAAAACATAACACGTGTTATTCATGGAATACAGGCCGAAATTCTCGAAAAAGTGGTGCAAAATTAGACCTTACAAAGGGACCATTTGAACCGGAACCGCGGACAATACTTACATGAAGTTATTTTTACAAAGTAAATGGCAAAGACCACATTATCGACTCCAAAAAAAAATTTTGAATAGATGCACATTTTGAGTGTTTTATTAAATTGTTAAAAAAACTACGCTTGCAAAATTACGCTTTAAAAGGAAGTTTTTAAAAGATATACTATTAATAGGAAACTTTAGGAACATTTTCTATAAAAACGAAAATTAAGGATAATTTTCTATAAAAACGAAAATTTAGAAAAACTTTCTATAAAAACGAATATTTTAAAAAATTTCTATAAAAACGTAAATTTTATACATTTTTTATAAAAACGAATGTTTTAAAAAATTTTCTATAAAAACAACAATTTTGAACAATATTCTCTAAAAAGAAAAATTTTGGAAAATTTTCTCTAAAAAGGAAAATTTTCTATAAGAGGAAAAATCTTGTATAAAATGAAAATTTTGGAAAATTTTCTGTAAAAACTAAAATTTTGGAAAGTTTTCTATAAAAACGAAAATTTTGGAAAATTTTCTGTAAAAACGAAAATTTGGAAAATTTTCTGTAAAAACAAAATTTTGGAAAAATTTTCTAAAAAACGAAGATTTTGAAAAATCTACTGTTTAAGAAAATATATGAAAATTTACAATAAAAGCGAAAATTTTGAAACATTTGTATAAAAGGAAAATTAACAATATCTATAAATATATCTCCTAGTTTATAAATATAAACTACTAGCAGAACCCGGAACGCTCTGTTGACCCCAACAAATTTTTTGTATCATCAACCTAATCCCCCTTTTCAGTTCCACACTACGATACATGGCTTGGTAACTTTTTAAATGACAAAAACAAAATAATAATATGGAAAATGAAGGATTTTTTGTTAATATATATATGAAAATATATATAAAAATCTAAATTGATATCACCAGACCAACTGGGCCGATTTCGTGTAAATTTAATAAATAAGATTTGGTTGAAATCGGTCGACCAGTTTCCACAGTTTGTCGTGACATCAAAGAGTAGGCTTATTTTTATATATAGAGAGACTAGATGAACCCGGTCCGCATTACAAGCCTTAACAATGTTTTTGTATTGTGTTCTTCCTAAAATATATTCTTCCTAAAATATATTCTTTGTTATTGTAATTAAACAGTAAAATATTCTTAACGCAATTTTTTTTTATACTCGTTCCTCTTTCGTGTCCGTATGTGTATTTATTTCTTATGAATCTTCTGGAAACTTTTCAAAAACCATTAGTCATTCCTATTTTTTTTATTGTCAAAAATTAAATATTATCTCGCAATAAAAGTACTCCATAAGCTAACCTACGTTATTAAGGTATCCCCATAAAAAATTTTATTAAGATCCGGCTAGTAATTTTTGAACCAATCTTGTTCAGGAACACAATAATTCTACAAGTGCTGTTTTGTATTCCAGATCATTGACTTTAAAATTTTTAACAAATATTCAATTTACGGACACAACTTTATTAGACTTCCATTACAAGTACATATACAAGTATACAAAGATTTTTAATAATCAATTTAAACCTGTAAATAAAATAGCTTTCTAGTTATACTATGTCTTCTTTAATAATTTCAATATACATATTTATATTTTAAACATTTACGTAGTTTGTTCTCCAATTTTATAACATTAAGTTTTCAATATGTTAAACATATTTTTCATAATTCTTTTTCGCTGCGTTATAAAACCCATTAAGAAACGTTTATAAATTTGTCGCTCCTGGCATTCAGAATTTATACAATTTTACAATATCTTTTTCCCAAAACAAAAACAAAAATATAAGTATGTATATGACGCTTAAAATTAAATTGTTTAACAAAATTTGTGTACATGTATGTTAGCATGTATGTATGTATGTCTGTATGTACATTAACGTGAACGCCTCTACACTCTCCATATGATAATGGCAAAAACCACAAATATGCTATTTTTAACCCTTTTTAAGGTTGCTAAATAAAATAACAAGTTAAAATATGTTGTAATATCTATAAAAAAAAACTACAAATATTAAACACTTTGTGGTTAATTTGTGAAAATTTAGCAACAATTTTAAAACACAACGAGATATTAAAAAAAAGGTAAAACTTTAGCTGCTGATGCAGTTGTTTTGCCTGAACAATGATATAGATTCTGATGTGAAATTATATTAAAAAATTATCAAAAACTAAATGGAATTTAATTAAAAGAGTAAAAATGTACAAAGGAGTAACTTTTAGTTTTTTCTATCTGTTGCAAATAAGCGATTAAGTGATATGTCAGTTTTGTGAAAGAGAAAGTATATAAAAATATGGCAAAGGTAGAAATTAATTAATTATTAATATGAACATATTTAAGTAAATAGATGAATTTCTTAAGAATAATTTTTATTTATTGCAAAATCAAAACAGCGTTTAAGAGTGTATAATTTAAAAAAATATTATTCGGTGACTTTAATTAAAAAAAAAATTAAATTATATCTTCAATTTCATAATAATAATGCAATATTAATTTGTAATACTTCTTACTTCAGTTTTCACCGAAAGAACATAAACAAGTATTTACTGCCGGCCTGTAGCCGGCATAAAATCAACTTTAATTTATTGATAACATTATTTGATGTAATAAGTTAATTTTTCTTTATTAAAAATATTAATTCCATTAGTTTAGAGTACATTAATATAATTTACATATTGATTCCTATTAATAGTTTTGCAACTTACTTTTACAACTTTGGCAGCCTTCAATTATGAACAGATTCTCACTTTGTACCATATTTTCAGGATGTTTATAAAATAATTATTTCGTTAGAAAAAAACCCCAAGTGAAATAAATAAAATATAACTTGCACTTTAGTCTTAATATTGCTGGGGTAATACTTAGGTGTTGTAATGGCATAACAAAATACAGGCGACACTTAACTTTTTCACGTAAATATTAGGAGTCAAAAAACATAAATATATTTGTGTTCTCTTTCCTTCTCATTTAATTTATTTTTCCAACGGTTGTTCGTATGCGAGAGTGTAGTGTAGTAGTGCATACATACATGTGAAATGTGTAGCATAGTTTTTGGCATATGAAAAATGGCAACAACAAAAAGAACCAAAAACAAAATGTAAAAACTTATATGAATTTTGGTATAAAAATTGACAGTCGTCCTTTGCTTTTTTTTGGTTTGTTTGTGTGTTTGGATGGGTGCGTATGTATGTATTTGAAAATCTTGTTTTCGTTTATAGTCAAATAAAATTTACGATTTTATTTTTCCGGAAAAAAAATATTTTAAATCGAAAATAAAAATATGTTTTTTTTAAGCTCAAGTGAAAACTTGCTAACTTTTTTTTTAAATAATACTCCGAGCACAAAGTCGATGGCAATCAACTATATTGATTGGGCGTTCCGCAAAAGAGTTTTTCCCTTTTTTTTTTGTAAACCAAAAAATTGCTTTTTTTAGCCTCAATTTGTCTGAAATTGTTAAAAATTATCAAAAAAAAAAAAAAAAAAACAAGAGCAAAAGCAAAAGCAAAAAGGAAATGTTTATTTGTCGCAGCAAATTATTTATGACATTTTGTATGCGTATTGTGCCTACTTTTATAAATTTATTTATAAAAATGCAAATTTGTATATGATTTAAGCACTTGTTGTATAATTTTTTTCCCATAATAATTGTCTGGTGTCATTTGCTGTTTATATACGTATGCGAATGAATGTCTGTATGTATGTGTGTGTATGACCAATTCACAGGAGTAATTTATGGATATTTTTATCGTTTCGCTCAACATTAATAAGGTTTTATTTTGCTGCAGTGTCTGATTATTTAATGATTCATACAAAAACTAGATAAAAAAAGGAAATATAAATGGCAGCAATTTTTTCTCTGGCATCTATAGGACGCTATTTTAAATAGATAAGAGAATGAACTTTTGACATAAATAGAAAATTTTTAAAATGCAAGGTGTAAGGCAATTAATATTTTTCAAAAAATCAATAAAATAATGTAAGTTGCAGTTGTTGAAAAAATAACTAAAACTAAAAACAATAAAAATTAATTGTCAAATGACTTTGGGAAGCAAATATATTGTCTGCCATACACATTTTTACGTCCGACAAAAAATATATATTAAAGGCAAAATAAATTTTTTAAATTGTTTTTATTATTAGTAAGTTTTAGATTAAATAAGTTTTTCTTATTATCTGTAGATTTACAAAGCAGTTCTAAAATAAAAGATAACAAATTGAATATTAAACAATTGGAGACAATTGGAAATTATTTAAAACAGCTTTTTAAATGATAAATTAAAATGTTTTTCAAACCTGTGTTTATAAACATTTTTCAGACATTCCACAGAGAATACTATAACATTTCATTTGAGATTTACAAATGTAACGTACAAATTTGTCGGTTAAAAATTTTTTAAAAATTTTTTCTTTTCTTTTCTTTTTTAAAAGAAATTTTTTTACTTGCTTTTTCTTTGTAAATAACTTTGCGATGTTAACTTTGTCTGACATACAAATTTTTACGTCCGACAGAATTGTCTGACATACAAATTTCTACGTTCGACAGAAAATCTATTAGAGGCAAAATATTTCTTTTTTTTATTAATTATTAATAAGTTTTATATTATAAAAAAATTTTTTATCATCTGTAGACCGACACAATAGTTCTTAAATAAAATATTTTATATTAAACAATCGGAAATAGTATTTACAAAGAATTTCTTTAAGTTAACAAACATTTTAATTTATTATTTTTTAATAAACAAAATTGTTTTAAAACCGCTTTCAGCCGACAAAATGAAATGAACCTTTGTTTAAAAATTTTTCGCAGACATTCCACATAGTATAAGAGTGTTAACTATCCTACAATTTTTAATTTTTTTGAGGTTTAAAAATTTATCATACAAATTTGTCGGATAAAAAATTGTTTGGTAAAAATTTCAAAATGTTAAAAAATTTTGTCGGCCGACAATTTTTTTTTTATTTTGATTACAACATTATATTTATATTTAAGCTTAAGAAAAGCGCCGTTGCCAAAGACATACAATCCATGTCTACCAGTTCTTACCTTACCTTCTTCACCTTAGACAAAATTTAATTATCGGCCGACAAATAAATTTCTTATCTTCCTATCATATAAGCTCAAAACAATCTCTGTTATAACTGTTTTTATTTGAAAAATTTTTCGCTTAAAAAATATAAAATTTCTTTTATAGGCTGACAGAGAACTATAGACTTTTTAAATAATTTTTATTTATTTATTTATTAAGGTTATATATAAAATAATATTCTTTACAATAGTTATTAAAGTTTTCACATATACGACGAAGACGATCGTTACAAGCATAGTTGTATCTGTAGTATTTTAAGTTGATAAGACGGAAGTTTCAAGTTGGTCTGGTTGGAACTTTAAAACGAAATATGATCACGAAAATTTAATTGGTGATCAAGCAAAATGACAAGATCCAGAAAGTTTAGAACTTTACCAAGTTTACACTCATTAATGCAATAAAATAAATCCAATTTCCTAATTCTGAAAAACGATATATGCTTACATTTTTTTATATTCAGTTCCACTAAGTTGATTTCACACCAATTAACCAATTTGTCAATATCAGATTGAAGTAAAAGTTAATCTTCGGGATTATTAAAAGACCAAAATTTTTTGACATCATCGGCATACATCAAAACTTTAGAGTGCTGAATAACTGAAGGTAAATCGTTTTGAAATAAGGTAAATAAAAAAAGGTCCAAGGTGGCTACCATGCGGAACGCCAAAAGGAACTTTGATAGCATTAGACGTAGCGCTTCCAAACTTAACTTGTTGAGATCTATAAGACAAGTATGATCTTAACCATTTTTTTGTCAGATCCGTAAATCCCATTAATGACAATTTGTTAAGCAAGAGATCATGGTTTACCTTATCAAAAGCTTTACTAAAATCTCTGTAGATAGCATCAGTTTGCATATTATTTATAAAACCGTCATTTATAATAGTAATTAGCTCTAAAATATTAGTCGTTGTAGAACGATATTTACAAAAACCATATTGGCACGGTGACAAAATCGAAGAAATTTGATGGTATAAATTATCAGTTGAAATTTTTTCAAAAAGTTTGAGAATATCACTCAGCTTAGAAATGCATGACTAAAATTTAATTATGAAATCTTGGTTTAAGAAAACTCAAATATAAGATTTACATTACGTTGCAAACAAAGGGGGTATTCATGTCATACAATTTGAAAATCGTATAAAAGCTTAACAGTACACCAAAAAATATATTTATTTATTAAGAAAAAAGTTGTTACACAGAAAGAAAAATGCCGCACTAAATTTAAGAAAAAAACTCTTGAATTTAGCCGAAATCTTACTTGCAAATATAAGTACGTTGGGTTTACTTAAAACAAGCCCAAGCGGGATTGTTTTGACAAACCAAGCGCAGAAATTCTTAAATTAAGTTTTACTTCACTTGAAACAAGTTTTATTTTTCTTAAGCTTAGGGAAAAAACCTGTTTTTGTTACTAAGAATAAAAATGTTGAGATTAAATTTCATTCCTCTCAGTAATAAAAAAAATTTAAAGTTGTTCTCAAGTACATATAACAAGGTGAGTGCATTTTCGACTACAAGTACATCCTGTTATGATCATGTGTTGTCAAACTTCATGTATAAAAAATAATTCGCGGTCAGACTTAACTTCAACTTATAAAAAATACGAAAATCCTCTCCCTCATACTGCCACCTTGCCATCACAGACCTGATTATATATTTTGTCTATCTTTTGTTTAATATTAACTTATTATATAATATAATTATTTATTTTATATTAATTATAATTATATGAAAATAAATGTAAATATATATTTAAAACTAAAATAAATTAAAGTTTTTAAATCAATCAATAGCACAGCATTAATCAAATTAAAAGTTCTAAAAACAAGAACATTTCGGGATTGATTCAATCTCCATTTTTCTTAAATCAATCAATTTTTGGATTACATCAAGTATGAATGCGGGATCAAATCAAGTCATGATTTCTTGAAATAAATCTTTTTTTGGCTTAAATGTGGCTAAAATCAAGAAATTCGCGCTTGACGAATTCGTACTTGAATCAAGATTTTTGTACTTGGTTTAGGAAAATTCGTA
Source organism: Phyto melanocephala (assembly GCA_941918925.1). Lineage (NCBI taxonomy): Eukaryota > Metazoa > Arthropoda > Insecta > Diptera > Rhinophoridae > Phyto > Phyto melanocephala. The sequence goes on along the minus strand of OW799236.1, from coordinate 20,213,885 downwards.
CTTACCGTACTTCTGACACCGCTACGGCTTGATTCAAGTACGGATTACTTGATTTTTGTTTTCAGTGTACATTTAATAAACAATTTCTTAATGATTTAGCTTGAAAACAAGAATTTAAAAAAAAAAAAAAATTTTTTTAATAAATTTTAGCTTAAGAAAATTTTGTCAGCTAAAATTTTCTTGGAATTTCCAAATTTTTCTTTTAGAATAAAAATATTTTTTTATTCGTAACAAATTTGATTTTAAAACCACTATCTTTCATAAAATTTAATTAAATTTTACTGAAAGAAAAAAGTTTTGTCGGCCGACAAAAATTTTATAATATTTAAAAATTTCAATTAAAAATATGATATTTCTCAGCACAATTAAAAAATAATAATTCTTTGCGGTAATATATTTTTAAATAGTATATCGCGTAACCAGTTTGGACAATAACTTGATTTTTTGTCGGCCCTTTAAAACGGAATCATTTTATCAAAAAAAAATTATTTATTCAAATAAATTAAAATTAACCTTAAATTGTTTAATATTGATTGCCATTAAGAAGATAATTTAATAAATTCGTTTAAATTAATAATTTTATTTTAATATATTTTTTCCACTTACAGTGTCAAGTCCTCCAACAACAATACCACCACCCACAACTACTGCACTAGCCACCACAACAACTACTTATATCAACGAACTGGACATGGATTTCAATGGCATTGAGCCAACAAACTCCATAATTGTAATCGATAAATGTAAGTTCCTTTTTCAAAAGCCTGTAAATTTCAATATAACGGAGGCAAAATTAGCAAAAAAAAAAAAAGAAAAAATATTAAAAAAATTATTACCAAAAAAAAAGCAGTTATTTCCTCGTTGCCATCAAATTTACAGGAAACCGTATACACGGTTGCTATAACAATCATTTATTTCATTTTTGATTTTACATTCACTCATACATTTCCTTTTTGCTCACTTTATTAATAATTTTTCATTTTTGCATTCACAGTGGGCATTAAATATCAATCAAATTTAAATGAAATCGGTAAATCAGAACAAAAGCTTATGGGTGATACACCAAAAGGTTATGATTGGTCAAAGGATAAACAATCGTCAGCTGGAACAACATTTAAGCCACCACCACTTGTTTTAATGCTGCATCAACATCATGGTTGTGTGTATAAGAGTTGGGCTTTAATATTGATGTTAAGGTTTGTATGGTTAAAATTTTGGAATTTAAAAGAAACGTAAAACTTTATCGTAAAACAATAAAATAATTTTTTTTAAGTCACACACAAACACACATAATCGCTTAATAAAGCTAAACAAAACTAAGTTTAAGGCATAAATAATTAAATAATATTAAAGTTAAAGTATGAAACCTTAATGTAAACGAGATATAAAGAGCTTTTGTTTTTATTGAATGTTGTTGAATGTAAGAAAGTAAAATTAATAAAAAAAAAAAAGAAAATCAAATTTAATACGAAAATAAAATAGAAACAAATGAAGCAACTAATTAAGTTGGTTTGGAAAAAAAGTGCCAAAATTAAAATAAAATAAATAAATTAAAACAAAGACACGTTAAAACTATAAGAAAAATTTAAGAATATTTTTTTTTAATACAAATTTTTATTACGTCTGCGTATCGCTACTGGCAAGAAAGGTGGCAATTTTGTGCACAACCCATAAAGATTAAAAAAAAAAATCTATTAATTATGTCGGACGACAAATTAAATTAACAAAATGATAAATTAACTATATTTGGGTTATAAATAAAAATTTTTAATTCAAAGTGAACCATTTTTAAGTACAAAAAAATTTAAGTTTGTTGGCCGACAAATTTAAAAAATACGACTTTTCATTTCGTTATTTATTGACTGACTAAACCAAAGATTCAAATTAGTTAATAGCGTCTGCGTTAGCTTACTATTTGTTTAAACAACAAAATATTTTTTGTACAATCATGAGTTTGTCTTGTGTGGACCAATCTTGCCGATGGTTTTGTTCTGGTTCAAACAGCGTTGTCAGCATTGGTGTAACTAGACCATTCTAGTGGTTGCAAAAATTAGCTATTTTCATTTCTCTATATATATAAATATTATGTGTATGTCCGTGATCGATAAACTCAAGAACTACTGCACCGATTAACCAAATTTATATGCATGCTCTATGGGCCGTGAGGAGTGTTTCTGTGTAGTTTGAAGTTCGTCCGTGGCGTAATATTGAGTTTTTTTGTGTTTTGCCAGATAGAGATTGTCGCGATAACCCTATGCTCTGTTTCGCTGGGGCCAGCCACGCGGACCGTGCCCAGCTAGTAATATAAAAAAAAATAAACTCAGTTTAAGATTTTGCCCCCCAGAAAGAAATTTTTAAACTTTTGCCACTCCCAGCAAAAAACCAACGTCAGGGGTTGTCAGATCTCCTGTTCTTACATAAATGCAAGCCAACGTTTTTAATATCAAAAAGACTAAATATAATAAAACGAGCAACAAGATAACCTTTTCAAGTTTTCTCGACATGAAATAAAAAATTTTTCTGCAAATGCTCCATGTTGGGCGCCATTTAAAAATATTTTAACGAATCTGGCAGTATAGCCATAACACGCAGGGGACGGCGCTACCTATAGTACGGGCCGCACTCAGGGAAATTTTAGGTGGTTCTTGCCCCTATCGTATTAGTAGGTTTGTCATTCCATATGAAATTTTTTAAATATTCACTCCAAAATACTCATAGATTATATGTTTTCTGAATTCTTATGAATAGGAGAGTCGATTAATAATTGTCTGTCCGTCCTTTCGTATGTATGTGGAAATCAAGTTTTTGAAGCCTGACATCGACAAGACCCGTGTGTGGTATCAAAACTTCAGAAATGTTTAAGAGCAGATTGCTATTGACTTTGCTGATTAGTCCCCAAATGACTTTCTGAGATATAAGCAAATCAAACGGCAGCCTCTGTTTTTCCTTTTATACTTTATGGGCACGCTTGTGACTATTTGTAGATATGATTGCCTCTAGAGATATTCGTAAAAAAATTTGGACAACAGATATAAATCATTTAATTTAGAAAAAACACACATATTAAGTTTTTAGTAAACTTCTGAAAATTTGCGAATTTATATTAAAAGAAGGTTTTTGTTTACTTCGAAAATTTTCTGAAATTAAATTTATCTTAAATCACTCTTGTTATTTATTTTATTGTCTTTTTTATTTGTATTTTTTGTCGGTGGACAAAACTAAATTTGTCGGATCAGAAAAATTTAAAAAGCTTATTGCTATCTCTTGGTGAGATGTGAAAGAGACCTATTGTAAAGGGTCCGCCACATAACTTTTTTTTTTTTTTTAATGCTATAAGGAAAGTGTAGCTTCGGCTGTGTGGCACGTAGCGCCGTCCTGTTGTTGCCAATATCTTCCTCTTCAATTTTTGTAAATAAAAATTTGTTCAACATGGCCCGATAACGATCGCCATTGACCAGGGCCACTCCTTGGTTCGAAGAAAAATTGCCCAATTATGCCTCTGGGCCAAAATCCGCACCAAACAGTGACTAGTTTTGGGTGTATTTTTCAATGTATGCGTACGGTGCGACAATTTTGCTTGTTAACATGCCCGTCAAGATCAAAATGAGCTTCATCTGAAAAGATGATTTTTTTTTTGGCAAAATCGGCCAAAGTAATGTCGCAAAATTTCCCAGCGTTGTTCAAGCGTATACAGAACCATATTCGTTCAGCGGAAGGATAAAACTAATTATCTGTCAAATCAGACATGAGATAAGTGTTACCATTCACGAAATAAGCACTAACTAACTTTTTCATAAAAATTGTAAATATGTGAAAAACACGTTTTTGGTTGTACCTATAACAATTAGGACCATTATTAATAACATATCGATAACTAAAGTTACTGCCTGTTCAACGATGTCGAAAGAAAACACAAGCGAACTTTCATTCGTACAAATACATTGAAAACAAAAACAAATTTTTAGTTTTTGTTGTTGTTTTCAATATATTTGTACGAATGAAAGTTCGCTTGTGTTTTCTTTCGACATCGTTGAACAGGCAGTTAATATGTTATCGCATGTTTCGTTATTACAACTTCACTTTAACCTAAAAGTGTCCGATATGTTAAAGGGAAGATCACTCTACCTTTAACTTTTAACGTGAGGTTTATAAATTAAAAGATACCATATTTTCTACGGTTTAAAGGAATTGCTTACTATTCGTTTGTCGCAGTCGCAGTTGTCTGGATAGAGAGAAGGAGGAATCGGTTTTCCACTTTCTCTGCGAATGTCCTGCACTGGCGGCTAAGAGACACAGATTTCTGGGTGAACATATACTAGATGGCCTCTCTGCGATATCTGAAGTTGGACTGAATTATCTACTGAGATATCTCAGGGCCACGGGGTGGATCTACTACCCTTACTCTTGGATTTTATTCTGAGATACACTAGAAGCTGACGAGTGATGTGGTCCTGTCAAAACGGAGTCATACAGACTCTACTTGACTGTTGGCGTGCAGCGAACTACCACGATAACCAACCAACCAATTCGTTTGTCGTTGCTACTTTGTTTTTAAAGAACTGAATAATTTGTTAAAAATAGTCGGTATTTGCCTTGGTGCTGCCATATTTAAAAACAAGTAAGATCGCTATATTCGGCCGTGCCGAATCTTATATACCCTTCACAACGTGTAGTCATGCAATAACAGTAGCTTGTATCACCATTCATCTCATATGAAATACGTACATACATATAAAAAATGTACATATATAAAAACATCCCATTGTAAAATTATAAATTTACGTATGTATGTTAAAAAAAAATAAAAAAAAAAAATAAAAATAAAAAATTTAAAAAAAAAATTAAAAAAAAAATTAAAAAAAAAATATTAAAAAAAAATTTTAAAAAAATAATTAAAATATGTATAATTAATATAAAACAAAAAAAAATTAAAAAAAAAAAAATTTAAAAAAAAAATAATAAAAATATAAAAAATATATATTAAATAAAAAATAAAAAAAAATAAAAAAAAAATTTAAAAAAAATTTTTAAAATGTAAAAAAATTTTTTTTGGCTCAGCTGGGATTTGATGCCACGTTTTCTCTAACCAGTATACACGTTTGTATGTATGTATGTTGTTGTTGTAATGTTGTTTTTGTGAAAAAAAACCGAGGTGGTCGTGGGTTTTTGCTCATATCTCAGTTGTTTATGTACCGATGTTTCTGATTTTCAATAGCGATCTACTCCCGAATATTTCTGATATTTTAATACCTCACCCTGGTCTAAGCAATGTCGGGGGGCTTCAAAAAGTTGATTTCAACATACACACGGACAGACGGTCAGACGGACAGACTGACAGAGCTTAATCGACTTCCCCATTCATAAGCTTTCAGAAAATATATACTTTATGGGGTCGGAAATGAAAATTGTAGAAATTTCACACGGAATGACAAACCTATATATACCCTTTTCACTGTGTGAAGGGTATAAAAATACAATTTATTTTGCTAGAAGGTTGTAATAACGAAAAATACTTAAAGGTCACATTAATAAACGTTACCTTTTATTAACATGAACTTTGTCGTCAAGTTGTAATAATGGCCCTTAATTTGATAAGAAATAGTAACAGACAAATTTGTCGGTCAATAGTCTTGCGAGAGTATTGATTAAAAAAATTTGATTTCATTTTTAACAAATTAAATGTTCATGCAATATATAATCTGTATAGAAGAGAATTCTGTGGCAAAAAGGAATAACTGTTTAAGTCGACATAGGGTAAAAATGTGATAAAAACACTATTGCAATTCGGATATTTAAAACTACCGCAAATTTTCAACTATTTTGAGCAAATATGTTTTTTTTCGTTCAACGAACAAAATCATTTAAACTGACAACTTATGCTTAAGTATAATTTAAATACATCTACTAAGACCGATATGCTTTTTAATTTATACAGCGCAGAATGCCTGTAATAGTCTTTGTTTTAAAAAGAAATCAATTTATAAAAATCAGCTCAAAAATCCTAAAGTATTCTGCTGAAAAACTATAAAAACAGACATAAGCAGTTCTTTTTGATTGCCACAGAATTATTATTGTTATTGAAAAACTGCAATGTGTTTAAATTTTTAACTGTAAATTTTAGAGCTTACATATTCAAGAAATTTAATTTGTTCCACTTTTTTTGTTTGTGCACAAAAATCTAATGCAAATATGCATCGTTATTATTACAACATATTTATTTTTGTAAATAATTTAAAATGAAATTATTTTATAATAAGAACAAAATATTTAAATTAAAAAAAATATCTAATGTAAATATTATCAAAATCTATAAACAAACACTCGACAAAGATAAACACACACACATGCACATATTCATTAAATATTTAAACAAAATTGGAGACACAATATTTGCTGAATATGTAAAATAAACATTAAAAAATACTAAAAATTTTATTTTGAAAAAAAGAAACAAATAATTATTTTGAACAAAAAAAAAAAAAACAAAATACACAAGGAAAGGAAGAGAGTAAGTGAGCGCAAGCGGAAAATTATAATTGTTATATAAAATCATAATATTCACCAGCATTTAATAAAGAGTTTCAAGACTATTTGTTTTAAAATTGCAGCAATAAAAAACCGGCATTGTTATAGTTATAATTTAAATAAATTGTTAAAAATTTTTGGCGTGAAAAAAAACGATATAAAATTAAATTTATATGCTAAAAATATAAATGAAAGCAAAAACTAACTGAAAACCACTAAAAATAACTGTAAAACATAAGAGCAAATATTTACACTTGTAATGAAATAAAATAAACTAAATACACGAGCGCGCGCACACACACACACACGACTTAAATAAATATTTAAGTGAATTAAAATGTAAATTTTTTTTAATCATACAAACAACCATATTAATTTTGTAGAAAAATAAATTTATGTAAAATAATTTTAAAGATTTTTTTCTAAAACTAGTACGAAGTCCAAGTTCATTATTTTTTCAACTTTTAAGTCGATTAGAAAGAAATGACATAAAATACCAGAAAGTATAAAAAAAAATTCAAACAGTTTTAAAATAAATGAAATGTATTGTTTTCTCTACTGTTAAAATTGTATATCCTTTTAAAATTTTTAAAAATTGATGACATTTTAAAATTACCAATTAAACCCAGGTTGTTGCAGCAGGGTTTAATTTAAAACAAAATAATAGCACCTCTTGTGCAAATATAATTTTATTAATAATTATAACTTTATTAATATGCTATAGAGAACAAAAGCGCTTTTAAACAATTTGTTTAATTCCCGTGCCTAAACTCAACTCCCAAAATAAATCGAATATTTTATTCAGTGAGCGTTTATTGTCTAGAGGACACATAAACAAGGACCGTTAGTTTTCTTTACATACAAAGTTAAATACAGTACGAACTGGTTTTAAATTAAAGGCAAAGAGAAAAACTACAATAAATACAGTGAACTCGCAGAAACGTGAACATCCAGTAACATGAACTACCCAAAAACATAAAAATTTTTTTTTATTACATTGACTACTCTTAAACGTGAACAAAAGCTGAAGGCTCTAAAATGCGAACATTTTATCGAACGTTAAAATTCAATTTTTTAAGCTCATTTAAAATTTTTGGGATTCCCCGCAGAAGAATTTCGTAGTTTGTTTGTTGTAAACAACTTGTGTTGCATGATAAGTAGCTTTAGTATTAATGCGGAAGTTCTATTGTAAGCATCTCTCTGTGCTGACTATACATATGTATATTTAGGTATATAAATAATATAAACAAGGGATCTGTTAAAATATTTTTATTAAAAATATGTCCAATAAAAAACTAAAAGTGTTAAATCTTCAAGAATAGTCAGATATTTTAGAGCTGTTACGCAAAGGTTCATCTGTAACTGGTTTGTCGAAAAAGTATAATGTCGCCAAATCGATAATTTGTTCAATAAGAAGCAATAAAGATGCAATTTCGAAATGCATTAATAAACCATTTTCGGGTCCTGAAAAACGGAAAACACTGCATACTTCGGTGCTTCTAAAAATGGAAAAATCTCTGTACAAATAGTTTGCCCAACTTCAAAATAAAAACCTACCGGCTGGCGGCATTATGATTAAAAGAAAGCTATTGAATTGCACAATCAAGTTAAGGAAAATAACCATGCTAAACCTTTATTTTGCATGAATTCAATAAATAATTTAAAAATAAGTATCTTAAAAACCCTTTTACAAATCATAGTAGCTATGTAGTACATTAAAATATGGCAGAAGCTTACAAAAAGTTGTATCAAAACATGTCTCATAGGTGAAAATAACGTACATACTTTATTTTAAGTTAAATAAAAGATAAAAGAGACTAAAATATGTTATAGAAAAAATGCAAACTAAAACGTGAACAAAATCGAAAACGTGAACACCCTTGGTAAAAATTAGTTCACGTTTCTGCGAGTTTACTGTAAATACATACATGTAACTGCAAATTGTATATGTGCATATGCATAAGTATGTATATTAGTTATTCTATTTGGGGAATATTCTAAAATAATTTTAGGGGGAAGTAGCCGAAGTGATACTACAAGATTTTAAAGAAAATAAAATATAAACGGTGGCAACACAGGTGTATTTTAATTAATTAATGCAATTGATTAGCATTAGATCATCAGCCGAGCTATTGTTTATAATATACAACTTTAAAAAGCTGTTTTTTTTTAGATTGTTTGTTTACAGAAACACAAGCCAGAAAAAAATATTTAAAAAACAAGTAAGAGCGCTATATTCTGCCGTGCCGAATCTTATATATTTACTCTTCACAACGTGTAGTCGTGCAATAACCGTAGTTTGTATCACCATTCCATATGATATACGTACATACATATAAAAAACATACATATAAAAAACATCCCATTGTAAAATTATAAATTTACGTATGTATGTTAAAAAATTTAAAAAATAATTAAAATATATATAATAAATATAAAACAAAAAAAATAAAAAAAAATATTAAAAAAAAAAATTAAAAAAAAATTAAAATATAAACAATGTATTAAATAAAAAATAAAAAAAAAATTAAAAAAAAAATATAAAAAAAAATAATTTTTTGGCTCAGCTGGGATTCGATGCCATGCTTACTCTAAGCACTATACATGTTTGTATGTATGTATGTTGTTGTTGTAATGTTGTTTTTGTGAAAAAAAATCGAGGTGGTCGTGGGTTTTTGCTCATATCTCAGTTGTTTATGTACCGATGTTTCTGATTTTCAATACCGATCTACTCCCGAATATTTCTGATATTTTAATACTTCACCCGTCCAAGCGATGTCGGGGGCTTCAAAAAGTTGATTTCAACATACACACGGACAGACGGTCAGACGGACAGACTCACAGACTGACAGACTGACAGGGCTTAATCGACTCCCCTATTCATAAGCTTTCAGAAAATATATACTTTATGGGGTCGGAAATCAAAATTGTAGAAATTTCACACGAAATGACAAACCTATATATACCCTTTTTCACTGTGTGAAGGGTATAATAAATAAGTAAAACGAATTTAAAAATCTTAAATAAAATCTTAAAATAAATACCAGGTACTAACGACACAAGTTTTTGACCTTATTTAAATTTAGTATTCATTACGTGCGCGTAAAAATATTCATAACTAGTTTAAAAGTGAAAATGCGTTAATGGTGTTCCTTGTGCCTTGATGTTTCTTTGCAGGAAAATGTTTACAACTACTTCCTTTTTATATGTTGCTCATTTTTTATCATCAAAAACTGATAATTAATGCACCTGCAGAACATCAATACCTTGATGCACCTACATAAGTAAATTGGCATTTAATGTTTTGAACACGCGGTTAAAATATACCTTGAATTAAACTAAGAAAATATGATCAAAATTATAGAAAACTAAAGGGTGGCCTTTCATGGGAGATATAGAATTTTGAATTGGAATAAAACAAGGATTAATTTTTTTAACTGACATGAAATTAACTTTATTCGAAAGATAATCTTCTGGCATCACAATTTAAATTTAATTCTGGCATATGACTGCCACAGCCGACTCGCACTTAGTCTAATGGAGGTGCAATTTTCGATGACTTTTTCCAACATTTGTGGCCGTATATCGACAAAATTTGTCCTACAAGTGGTCAATCGTTTCGGGCTTATCGGCGCATACTAGCGACCTCACATATCCCGACAAAAAATTCTATCAGCGTTTAATCTCACGATTTTGGAGGCCAATTTACGTGTCCGAAACGCGACACTATGGGGTTACCAAATATTTACTTAAACAAACCTATTGTGGCACTAGCTGTGTATCATGTTATACCGCCTCGTTTAAAACACAGCTGCTGCACATTAAGATTGTTCAATTGATGGGCGAAAAAGTCAATAATCATGGCTTCAAAGCGGTCATCATGGGTGCAACGTTTTTGCCAGCATCGTTTTTTAAGGAAGTGCGGACCAATGATTCTACTTGCCCATTAAGCACACCAAACTGTCAGTTTTTCTAGATGTAATCGTGTCTTAACATACACTTAAGGATTATAACCTCTCCAACTACGTAAGTTTTTTTTATAAACTTATCCGTTCAAACAAGAGTGGCTGACAATTCAGTTGACCGTAAAATGGACGTAGTGCGTGTTACGTACTTCTAACAGAACCATGATTTTCAAAATAAATTTGTATAATTTGGAAACGTTGTTTAGGAGTCAGTCCATTCATATTAAAATTCCAAGCCAAACTACACATAAATCACTTGACAGCTGTCAAAACAGCCACCAGTTAAAAAAAAAGTGTTGCCATCTTTAAGCACTATACTTCGATAGAAAAAAAACCCCGTTATATGCATGAATAACAGCAAAGGCAACAAATTTTATTCATTCTTTCTAACAAAACCAATAGGAGTGTTATATTTGATTGAGATGATTTCTATTTACCCTTGGTAAACGGGTAGTTATGCAATAATAAGTCTACATACAAACTTGGATAGTTGGTAGCAGACATATTTTCGAAGTTTCGTCTGTCTAATTGGCTTTGAATTATTCATGTTTTTTATAAGCAAAATAGCAAATATGTCTTATCAAATTGGGTGTTCTATACCAAGGCGAATTCAATAAGGTGAACTCGTCGCTAAAACAACTACAAAGTTGAAAAATACAAACGTGTATTTTGTTAGTGTAAAACAAAACGATATGTCAAAAATACACAAAAATTTGACAAGTGGTCCCTAGAAGTAGTCAACAGCTGATGATCAGCTGATCTAATAAGTTCACCTTATTGAATTCGCCTTGTTCTATACGTTTCATCGAAAAATCAAATGATTGCAAATCAAATGCTTCTATGATAAGAAATCTGTGGCAAAGTCAGTATTGTACCCCAATTAAAATTAGAATTCTCTTTGCTAAAACTTACTTAATAACAACTTTGTTGGTTTGTTGTGAACTTCTTGCAAGCTGTGACGAAAAAAGCATAAAAAAACTTTATAGTACTTTTAAAAGTATAATTAATTAAAAATGCATTCTGAATTTTAATTGAATGTCAAGTGCAAGAAGCTAAAAATTATAACTTGTTTTTATGGGCAAGGCACCGCCCACTTTTCTGATAACGAAATTATATAGTCATAACAGCTCAATATATGTGCAAAGTTTCAGAAAAATCGGTCCAGTGTAAGTTGCTAAAAATGATAACTCATTTCTTATGGGCGTGGCACTGCCCACTTTTATAACCATGAAATTGTATAATCATCAGAGTTCAATATGCGTGCAAAGTTTCAGAAACATCGATCTAGTGCAAGTAGCTAAAAATGATAACTCATTTCTTATGGGCGTGGCACTGCCCACTTTTATAACCATGAAATTGTATAATCATCAGAGTTCAATATGCGTGCAAAGTTTCAGAAACATCGATCTAGTGCAAGTAGCTAAAAATGATAACTCATTTCTTATGGGCGTGGCACTGCCCACTTTTATAATCACGAAACTGATATAAGAAGCTTCTCCTAATAATAACAAATACAACAAAAAAAAGAATTAGTGAAATCGGTCCAGCCATTCACGTGTGATGCCGTGACCAAGGGAAAAAGGGCTTCATTTATATATATATATGTATAGATTATGTCTGTGACCTGAAAAGGTACAATCATATATCCCCTTACTTCGCCCTGTTCTATGGTATTAACTTTGATAACTATTTAAAAGTAAAAGTTCTGGGCTTTGATCCATATATCTTTGAAAAGGTGTGAGTGATTTAAGGATATAATATAACATGGTGGTGCGATTTGAAACCCTTACCCTTGTGGGGTTTCTTCATATGTAAGACCACACGAAAAAACCCAGAAGCCACGTATACAGCCTGATTTTTGCATCCCCGACACTAAATTTTTTCTAGAACATATTTTTTTATAAGTTTGTCAATCCGTTTGTTATTTCTGCAATATTCATTCCTAGCCCGATAAGATATATATTATGAATAAAAAATATATAAATAAAATACACTCACTTATGAAAAAGAAAAAAATCCAAGCAACCGTTTATATCATTCTTTAATTAATAGTTTATAATTAACATTAATTAAAAACAGTTTTAACTTTTTATATCACCACAATTTATCTATAAAATATATAAAATCATTAAAGTTAAGTACTTGGCCAACTTTACAATTATAAGTTCAACCAATAAATTATTTTATCTATTTTTTTTTTTCGCAATTTTCAAGTAATTTAACAAATACGTGTGCATAAAGTTTAAAAGTTATAAACATACATATAAATAAAAGTATATTGTATAATAAAAAAATATGTACTAATAAATAGAGATTAAAAACTATAAAAACTGAATCAAATCAAAATGACATAATTCATTTCATATTTAATTTAATTGAAAAAAAAACAAAAACTATTAAATTATGCATTAAAAAAACGAACAAAAATATCATCAAACAAATAAATAAATGCAAGTACATTTATGACATACAAATGCTATTGTAATTAATAATAATTAAAAAAAATCAAATCAAACTAACACGCACACACACAAATAAATTGAAATAATATAAAATAAAATATTTAAGGCAAAATTATACATATAAATTATAAAATAAAATACAAATATAATTAAGAAAAAGAAAACAAAAAGTATTAATTATAAAATTTGTTAAATGATGCCAAAAGAAAAATTAATAATAATATTAAAAAAAAAATTATATATAAAAATATAGAAATAAAATAAAAAAAAAATAATAAATAAATTGAGCAATTTAAGTGGTTAATTTTATTTAATTTTTTGGTTAAAACTGCGTATGAAAATAAAGTAAAACTACATGAAAAACAAAATGAAAAGTTGAATCCATTGATGCAGCCCTAAGATATGCAGCAATTTTATTAACATGTTTGTGTGGGAGAATTCATCAGTTATGCCAGGTAATGTTTGGAAAAATCTTAAAGTTTGACTAAAATGCATACTATTTGTGAAAGACATTAGTTATTTATGTATTTGCGTTGCATAACGTTTATTGGAGATCAAAAAATAATACAAATCTTTAATTATACCCGATTGTATAATATTATGTTTATGCGAAAATTAAAATAAAATTGCTGAACGCATAAAACTAGTAACAGATGGAAATTTATTTTTTTTCTTATTCTATGGTAAATTCAAAACAAAAAATTTTCCCCTAAATCTCTATTTTAATTATTTAAACTTTAAATATGATGTTTTACATCAAAAGAATCATAAAAAAATCAGCTGCTGCTGTACCGGCTACTTGCGATATTAAAACCTCTTGTTTATTACATGTAGCGTAAGGGGGAATATCGATATCGATAAACGGGTTCCTTTTAGCCCTCCTTCGTTACCCAGAGATCACAAGGTTACCCCGACCTCACTGAGATACTGTGCAGAAGATATTTGAAGTTGCCATGCCCTGTGACCAAAGCAGTTATCCAGCACAGGGTCTTTCGATTATATCTTAGTACCCTGTCTGCATTTCTGCCAAAGAGGCCTTTCGAGCACCACACGTGCCTGTCTACATGTTGTCGTTTCCATTTACCTACTCAGGTTCATAGATTCCACCCATTGTAGGACCTTTGGCTGCACCATCCCATCTCTAAAAGCAGATATAGTTCATAGATTCCACCCATTGTAGGACCTTTGACTGCACCATCCCATCTCCAAAAGCAACTTTAGGTTCCGGTCCGCAGAATTCCACTGCAGCTCAGCTTTTCGCAAGTTCATCCGTCGACTCATTCCTATCTATGCCAGCATGTCCCTTATTAGCGTTACCTCGTTCATAGAGGCACACCTATTGAGCTTTGGAACACATTCGAGCACCAGTTTCGAGATCACATCCGTACGCTGCACACATCTAACCACAGACTGGTTATCAAGTGCAATGATGATTCTCCTCCCATGCATCCTATCCTCCAGCAAGTGGTCCAACGCGTGCAGCAATTTAAGCATCTCTACCTGATATACGGGCACATACTCACTCAGAAAAGGTTTAACTCAATTGAATGGACTCCGGCTCCTGCCCTTCTGTCCAAAGGGAAACATCAGTAAGTATACCGATGTCACTATCCATATATGTTACAATTCAATGAAATTTGAATTAGTGAATCTTAGTATTAATTTTCATATTTTGTTGAATATTTAATTTCACCTATCAAATGACAATTCATAAATCAACATGTTCATATTCTTTTATATTCGTAATACATTTTAGTTATGCTTTCAATATCCATCCTTTGGCTGGAATTATTGAGAACAAGGTTGTATTTACATTTTCATTTATGTAAGTCCATCTAGATGACAGACACTGAACAATGAATTCTTGAATGTCATTAACACCGTGCCATGTGTGTTATAATTATATATTTATATTTTATTCGAACTTTTACTATATATTAAAGTTTCAATGTGAACCATTTTTTATTATTAATCACGATTAACCGTGATTACCTTTAAGCTGGGATTATATTATAATTATAATTATTCAATATGAATCAAATTAAAAAAGTAGAATTATCTTGTTTTCATAAGATGAGCCAGAAGCATGTATGAACATTAGAGTGGCCATAGTGGAAATTTTTTTGAAAAGTTAAATTTTTCACACTAAAAAATATGAGGTTGGGGATAACAATAATTATATATATTTTAATTTTTTTTCCGAGTACCTTGGGGTTAAGCCCGAAGTTTTATTTTATTATATTTGAATAACAACAAAATCTGACTGTATGTTTCCAACTGAATTTCTTCGATACCTATAATAATTACCTTTCCAACGCGGCGCAATATTCTGCAGATAAGCTACGGATAAACTTGCCCGGAATACCCTAAAAATAAAATTAAATTAAAAAATAGTTTTAAAAAATTACCTAACATGAAATTCTTATAAATTGTTCGCTGCTTGCTGGTAAAATTAGTATTTTTTCTTCATATTTTTTATACAAGTTCATTAAATTCTCGAATGATTGTGTTACTATTTAAATACAATAATATTCATTAGCTAATTAACAACACTAAGCATATAAAAAAAATAGACAAGATTGTTAGTCAATTAACCAGGAAATTTGCTTATCCAGAATGCTTCCGGTCTCACTATAATAAATTTATTCCCTTCAACTTCAACCATAATATGAGGTCTTAACTATTAAAAAAAGTAAACAATGAAATAATTTAAAATCTAAGATGACGTCTAAAGCGAAACTGCATTTCTTAGGCTTTAGATAGTAAATACATTGAATCTGAATTACGCTACTTACGATGAGGTAATTTTTCTATATCTACATACATGATGGTGAAGGGTATATAGAAGTCGGCATAATTAAATTTAGCACTCTACTACTTTTTGATAAACTTTCTATTTATGAATGAATAATAATTAATTTTCTAAATGTTCTTCCTAATGTTCGCATTAGTTAAATATTTGACGAAAGAGATGTTCTTACGAAATCGTTTAAATTTTTTCTGTAATAAACAAATGTTTATTAAATTTAAATTTATCCTTATCAAATTTCAAATCAATCGATTGTTACATGGTTTTATATATATATATATATGTTCCTTTAACTCCCACTGGAGCATAGGGCGCCATGTTACATGGTTTGATTATATATAATAACAAAACAATTAAACACACAATATTAAATTATTTTTTGCCCAGAAGAGTAGTCACACTTATTTGGGAAAATATTTGACAGATGTGAACGTAGGTTAAGGCCCATACCTAAACAAGGGCGTTGAGCGTCAAGCGTTGCAATTTTGCATGTATTTTGTTATTGTAACAAAAACAAAACACATGTAAAATTCAACGCTTGACGCTCAACGCTCTTGTTAAGGTATGGGAGTAAGTTATATTTTTATTGACTAGACTGAGTCCATAACTTCTCTACTAATAGGCAGTTTATTATAAAAGTCCTACCTGTAATAATAATTTCAGAAAAATTTTTAAGCCGATTTGCAAAGGACATGAAGAAAATGCTAATGGACACATTAAGAGAGGTCTTCCGGCTTCCCTTAGGTAGCCGTTGCCATGGTCGTATCCTAGCGCAGAACAATAAATCAAGAACTAAAAATTTAAAACAAATATTCGATGAGTTAAGAAAATTCGGGTAGAGACATGTTCCCAAAAGGACTAAATACGGAAAATAAATTGTGTAGAGAAATGTTTCCAATAAAACTTTCTATGTATAGAATATTTGTGCTAAACCCTTTATTTATAGGAAATTCTTCTTATTAAAAACATTGACAGTTTTATAAACAATTTATAGAAAAGCTTCAACAAGTATTTCTTTAATTCCGGAATATGTCTTTAACATTTTGTGAATTTATTTTAGTATATAAACCAATTCTTCCAGCTTTTCAATATTTCGTTCACATACACACTTAATTTTTTTTTAAATTTTAGTTGGCATTACAACAGCACAATTGCTTGAGGTTCTTGGGGATAGACAAGCACAGGCACACTCGCACTGAAAGCGTAAAATAAAAATTATTTTTAATATAATTTCTTTTTGCACATGTTTTTTATACCCGCCACCAAAAAAATGGTGGGGGTATATTCATTTTGTCATTCCGTTTGTAACACATCGAAATATCCATTTTAGACCCCATAAAGTATATATATTCTGAATCAGGGTTTAATTTGATGACGATCTAGCTATGTCCGTCCGTCTGTCCGTCTGTTGAAAGCACGATAGAGGTCGCACCGAAAAAGTTAGGGGGCTCAAATTTTGCCAGAATCTCTCTTATAGACAAGGTTTGTTTGGTATTGAAAATGGGCTAAATCGGAATATTAGGAAGAGAGTTATAGCTCGAAAAGCAAGAGTAGGTCGAAAAAACCGTGTCCCTCGAACACCGAATAAAATGGAATTGTGCCCAAACGCATTAACGTAGACTCATGAAACTTCAAATATATATTTCCTGAGTAAAAACAATATTTCTCTCCGAAAATTATCTAAATCTATGCATTAGGAGAGGAGTTATCGATCAAAATGTACGAAAATTTTTACCGCACAGTGTATTTTTCGGTATATTTAAAAACAAAAACGTCATAAAAGCAACAAAATTGGATGTACGACTCTGAAATTTTGCACACTTTGTTTTTTGGTGAAACGCTTTTTTGTAACGGAAAACCAATGTGCCACGCCCACTTTTACGGCCACCTCCCATATAACGTTTTAAACAAAATTCATATAATTTCTCTATTAATATAGATTTTGGAATAATAAAGGACTATATTAAAACGTCTAGGTTGTGCTCATTAGAAAAAACAATTTTGACACGCCTACTATAACGCCCACTTTTCACGTTATCTACCGTTAATGAAATTTAAAAGCTCATAAAACGGCCAAAATTAGAGGTATGATGATCAAATTTGCTACGTGTATCCCCCTAGGTAATTTCATCACTGTGCCAGAAAATTAAGGTGCCACGCCCACTTTTACGCCCACCTCCCATATAACGTTTTACCTAAAATTCATATAATATCTCTATTAATAAAGATTTTGGAATAATAAAGGGCTATATTGAAACATCTAAGATGTACTCATTCGCAAAAACAACTTTGACACGCCTACTACAACGCCCACTTTTCACGTTATCTACCGTTAATTAAATTTAAAAGCTCATAAAACCGCCAAAATAAGAGGTATAATGGTCAAATTTGCTACGTATATCCCCCTAGGCAATGTCATTACTGTGCCAATAAATTAAGGTGCCACAACCACTTTTACGCCCACCTCCCATATAACGATTTATCTAAAATTCATATAATTTATTTATTAACAAAGATTTTTGAATAATAAAGGGCTATATTGAAACATCTAAGTTGTACTCATTCGCAAAAACAACTTTGACACGCCTACGTTAACGCCCACTTTTCACGTTATCTACCGTTAATGAAATTTAAAAGCTCACAAAACCGCCAAAATTAAAGGTATAATCGTCAAACTTAGGTGACATGCCCACTTTTACGCCCACTTCCCATATAACGGTTTAGCTGAAATTCATATAATTCCTCTATTAATAAAGATTTTGGAATAACAAAGGACTATATTGAAATACCTTAGTTGTACTCATTAGCAAAAACAGCTTTGACACGCCTACTATAACGCCCACTTTTCACGTTATCTACCGTTAATGAAATTTAAGAGCTCATAAAACCGAAAAAATTAGAGGTATGATGATGAAATTTGCTACATATATCCTTCTAATCAATGTTATTGTTGTGCCAAAAATTTTGGTTACACGCCCACTTTAACGCCTACCTCCCATATAACAGTTTATCTTAAATTCATGTAATTTCTCTATTGACAAAGTTTTTGGGAAAATAAAGGACTATATTGAAATGTCTAAGTTGTATTTATTAGCAGAAACTTTATTGACATGCCTACTTCAACGCCCACTTTTACTAAAAGACTACATTAACAAAAGCATTTTAGTAGCATATCAAAGTTATAAAGGGTGGTTAAATTTCAAGGGCCGATGTTGAATTTAAATAAAACACAAATTATTTAGGAAATTATTATTATTTCTTTTAGTAATGATAACATTTGTACGGTTCAATTATGTTTTTAACAAAATATCGGCCAAACGGCCCCCCCATTCTTGGCGCCAGTCCTCTATCTGATGGTCCAAATTTTCAATGACAATGTTGATGGTCAATTGTTGGGCATGATGATGAGTCGATGTTGACTGATTTTTTGCCACACTATCGCAAAAAACAGCAATGGTTCCCATTCAACGAACTAAGAAGGCATTCACAGATTTTCTAACATTTTATACAGACCTGTTTTGCAGAAATTTAAATATTTTTTACAATTCTCCCGATTGTGGACGAATTTGAACGATTATGTTGATCAAAAGAATTACGAAGTGCACAAAGTGCATTTTGACTTGAACGCCCATTTTTATAAAAAACCTGAATAACTTTAACGCGTTGCTCATTTGCGTATCTTTCCACTTTTAAGTTGGTCTGAGATTGAGAAATGTCAAATGAAATGCAAAAAAAACTTGTTGTTTGTGTGGCTCATCTTCAACATGGGCCCTTAAAATTTAACCACCCTCTACAAAGAAAGTGATACATATTTTATTATAAAGAGATTATCCATAGTGATTAACAAAATAATAAATATTGTGCTTTAAATGTACACAAAATTGGTGGTGGGTATAAAAGATTCGGCACAGCCGAATATAGTGCTCTTACTTGTTTTTAATGAAACATTACTTACTACACTACTATATACAACATACATGCATACATAAATATGTATGTGATTGTGCATGCATTTGTTCGAGAAAAAAGACTTCTTGCCACATTGTAGTAGGTACATACGTAAATATTCGTTATAACTACAACGTGATGTGTAAAATGCATCTGATGCTGTCAATGCACATGATGTTGATTTTGATGGATATGCAGATAATATGAATACGATACATTCGTTAGTGTTAGTGCTGATATGTTACAATACCATCACTTGTACTACAGTCGATATGAATGTGGGAAAATTTATGTATCAAATGCACGACCAAAAGGAATAAAATAAAAATAATAAAAAATAAATATGAAGAAAAAAAAAAATTAAATAAATAAAACGAAAACAAAATTACAAGTGAGTATGATATTGAGAAAAAGTAACAAATGTTGTACATGAGACTCTCATAAGTAAATATGTTTTTGGTTTATACACATTTTCAAAGTTTTATGTATTTATTAAAGTACAGTATTTGAGGCAACGTTCATGCATGCTTATACTAACGGAAAAGACTTAATTTGAGGCCCTAACTCAAATAATTTTAACTTAACAAGAGAAGGTAAAAACGTAATAGAAACTGTATAATCATATTGTAACTTCTTTTGTAAAATTTCTTATAAAACTGTTACTTTGGATACTATTGCATTGTGATGTGTATATGAGTTAGGGCCTTTCTACTTGTGACCTTCGATGCGTATGTATTTTGAAATGTAAGCCACCGGAGAGCGCATAATAAAGAAATTTCCTGATACGTTGCACTGCTATCTATATATATAAAAGTGAAACTCTGTGTGTGTGTGTGTGTGTGTGTGTGTGTTAGCTATAGACTCCGAAACTGTAAAACCGATCGGACTCAAACTTTGGCAAGTTGTTGTGCACATTCCAGGGAGTGTTTATGGGTGAAAAAAATGGGCGGGTCCACGCCCATTAAAAATTAGTTATAATTTTTAGCTACTTGCACATGACCGATTTTTCTGAAACTTTGCACACATATTGAGCTGTCATGACTTTACAATTTCGTGATTAGAAAAGTGGGCAGTGCCACGCCCATAAAAAAAAGTTATAATTTTCAGCTACCTCAATTTCACCGATTTTGCTGAAACTTTGCACACACGTATTGAGCTATCATGACTATATAATTTCGTGATTAGAAAAAAAAGTTATAAACTTAAGCTTTTTGCACTTGATATTCAATTAAAATTCAGAATCCATTTTTATTCATAAAGGGCGTAGCAATGCGCGCCGGGCATTTCTAGTATGTTATAAGGCGTTATGCCTTTGTATTGAATTTGTAACGCTCAAAAAGCAGTTGTACACCCACTAATAGTAATAGGACCCGGTCCGCATTGCTGAACAAAAAAAAATATTTTTCTATTCTATTCATTTTGAAAATTTCTGATATCGTTGGTAGTTTGTTATTATAAGTGCAGTTTCTTTTATATGTCTTGGTCTGTCGTGTCCATATAACACAATTATTATTTACCAACCTTTAATAACATTTAAAATATCATTTTATTTGTGATATTATCTGGATACGAGAAGTACTTTTTAGGCTACTACAGGGATCATGATAACTTCGTACCAAACTTCATAAAAATACAAACAGTAATTTCTGTGGTTTTCATGGGCAACCACGTATGTCTTAAAATCGCTACAAAATCGTGTTAGTGCTGAACGATTTTTAAATATATATAGGAGTTACGTCATTATGCCATTTAAATAATCGGAATGGGTCCATTTTATTTGAGAAATGTTTAGAACCAAGTAAAGGCAGTCTAAAACCAAGCAATATGGCATTATTAACTCAAAATCGTATAAAATGAACATACGCGGTTGTCTATGAAAACCACATATTTATCACACAAATGAGTTCAGGAAGTCAGGCAGAATTTTCAAACACTATAATTTGTGTCTTAGAACTTTGACTGTATACACCGCCATAAAAAATTTCTAAAAATATTTAGTGCACAGACACAATATGTTTTCAATCCACATAACGCTTATTCAAATTTCCAAAAAGTCGGCCTCGTAACAACATTTATAAGGTTTATGTAACCACAGAATTTCTTACAGCAAATTTGGCAAGGAACGACTCATGACCCCGAAAATCACCTTTAAAAGTAAATTAAGCTAACTTTTAGAATACGCTTGTCAATTTTTCAGAATAAGCTTCTGCAAATTCTTTAAGCTTTTGTTTGTTCTTAATGAGATTAAAAGAAGACATGCTGTAGATGTTGTATTTAATGGCAATATCTTTGCATTCATCAATACCAAACTTGATGATGATGATTTTTTTACATATTTATTTGAAAGCTCTTCCAATTTTGGAGAAATCGTCCACTATTTACATGGTCCACACCAGGTGGCAAAGAAATCTACTACAACTAATTTCTCATTATCGTATAGTGAAATCACAATAAGAATTTATCACAAAATGAATTTAAAATATTAGTATTAAGGGTATAATATGATGAGATTAGAACGACTTTAACTTAAACGCTTGTGTTTTCTATTTAATAAAAAATTGTTTAAACAGTGGCACTCTTTAAAAAGAATATTTCAACAGAGGTTTGGAATCACTGTTGCAATACATGTTTTTCTACATATGTAGGTATATATACATATGTATGTATGTTTGTATGTATGTATTAATCTGTCTGTTTTAATATTTGTATAATTCTGATCAACACCATCATCTTCATCATCACTGCTGATGAAGTGATTGTGATGTCGGTGATTCCAATGATGATGATGATGTTGTTATTCTTGTCCATATTTAATGTTGTTGATAACACAAACATAAAACGGAAATAAAATGCAAGATTCATGCCAACTTGTCTACAGAGCAAAATAGTGATAAAAGATTCCCTGTTATTCCTGCTTCTGTTATACTGACCAATATAAATATTTACATTGTAGCACAACAACATTGATTGTAGTTTTACTTAAAAACAAACATTTTCTTGTTAACTTCTGTATAAGTATGTATGTATATGTAGCACATGTATTGTTTATATGTATGTATATGCAGGGCTCTTTGGTTGTATGTTAATGTGCAGGACATATGGCTAAAATCTTAGCTTAGTTGAGGTTATATGTGCTAAAGTGTCTATGATATAGGGCATATAAGGAGTGAGATCGAAAAAAATCGTAAAATTATTAAAACTCATTAATTGGAAAAGGATTTAAGAGTTTAAATTTTTGTTAATTGATGTTATATTGCAGATCATAGAAAAATATAATTTTATAGTTCTAAGCATTACTTATGAACTCGAGTACGTTTTTTACTAACCCTTCCTTTAGAGATTTGATAGTTCATTTAGTCACTTTGTGAAATAGCTTGACCATGGTTTTTTTTAGGTCCTCCATATTGTCGAACATCTTTTTTGTGCTCTTCACATTCCTTTCAACAAGAGCCCTTTATCTTTGTACTGGTTTGAGCTCCGGATATTTTGGAGCATTGACCTCTGTTGGTTCAAAAACTATGTTATTGATTTGTTACCATTCCCCGGTGCCCCGGCGGACTAGTCAGTAGTTTGGTGGTCGCGGGTTCGATTTCCGCCAGAGACTCTGGACTGGTCTGCTTCTCTTTCACTTCTATTCTAACTATTTTTATTCTTATTCCATTCTTCTCTCTATTTAGGCTTCACAACGGACCGTAATGGTCTCCGGGTGAGGGTAACTTTGCACCAGCCTTACCTACCTACCTGCCACTCCCAAACTGTCGTAACATAGTGAGAGTATGCCAAATCATGCCAAAACTATGTAAATACATTTTGCTCTCTTATAAAAGAAATAAGCCGTTTTTTGCAAATATTCTTGAATATATATTTCGTACTTATAGAGCCCACTATAACAAATAACTTGCTTTTTTTTGCCGCCACTATGTAAAGCTTGCCATTATAAGAATTTTTTTGAAAATTTTGTCTGCTTTTGGCCCTAAACTTATCTTCAACATTTCCTCAAGCATTAGCAATATAAACATTTTGACGCGGAAGCTGAAAAAAATCTGCAAGATCTACGTTTCGTCAGGCATTATACAACATGAATATTTTGGTATGAAAAATGATTTTAATTTCCCTGCCATATTTTTGTGGCATTCCTGTCTGCAATATTTTGGACTTTGTATACTATCAAGCCTGTTTTGGATTTATTTATCGTATCAAATAGTCAGAGCATTGAGCTTAGCGGTCTGATTTTCTACCAGATGTACTTGGATATGATTTTAATTAGCAATAAGATTTTAATTTCCTTGGTCATTTTTATATCATGTAGACCTTTGTTTCTTTCCGGACCAGATCTCCTATCAATGGTGAATCAATATCAATACTGTTCAATAACATTGGATAGTTTAGCGGCAAACCTTTAATTCTTTAGCCAATTTTTGTGGTACCAATTTGAATTTTTGGGTTTTTTTTCAATTAAATCACGTAAAATCTTTTCGTCACTCATTTTGATCAAACTCACAACAAATCAACATAGTTGTCATTTTGAATAATAACTGACATATTTTTCAAAGATTCGAAAAAAATATACATATCAAGGCGAATTCATACAGGTGAAATTATCAGCCCAGCTGATGGGCAAACTTTTTGTCAAAATTGGTTTAATCCGCCTTGATTTCATTTATTTAAGAAGGGATAGAAAATGTGATTTTGGTTTCGGTATTAAACAATTAACTTGAGTATAAGTTTTTGATAATAAATGTGCTTAATTTATGTATATTTGTTTCTTTTGCGTCACTAATAATGTGTTTAAAAAATGTATATCCTCTTATTAATCAAATTTTATTATATTTAATATGTAAAAACAACTTTACCATCCCTGATATACGAATTAGCCTTGACATAAAATATCCCATGAAAATTTGCTTTGTTGTATCAATTCGCCGTCGCATATACCTTATGGATATGCCTTGATACATATATTGCTTCCCAAGGCGATATATCAGGTAAACTTTTTAGCCCAGCTGTTCATCAGCTGTGAACGAAGTTTAAAATAAAAATGTCAAAATGTGTGTTTTTATGTTTGTTTACTTTCGCTTGCCGGATAATTTTAATAAATGTTTAAAAATTGAAAAAAATTAGTTTCTATGGATAAAACAGTTTGAATTCAAAATAAATATTATGTCGTTGTTTAAATATTAAAAAAAACATAAAAAATTTGTATTCTAGTTAAAAGACTAATACGATAGACAGACGACAGCGTTAATTTGCATTAAAAGTCTTAATTCAAATTAACTATTGAATTATCCCCATTCCAATGTGTATTAGATTTCACGTAAATGCACTAAATCATATTGAATTTAAACTGCATTTAGCAATTTCAATATGGCAACACGGTCGGCAATCAATCAAAAAATTAAAAAAATCAAAAGTGTAAAATAAAAATAGATTCGATATGTTGAAATTTTTTACATATTTTTGGAATGCCTTTCTGTTTAGGCGAAAGTTTTCCTTAATACTGGTATCGTCCATCGTAAGCACGTCACTCTTCCAAAAAGTGCTGTTACGGTCCTTTAAAAAAATACCACATACATACATACTTACATATCAATTATAACCTCAATGAAAAGATATCATTGAACCTACGAATTTCCACAATTCCTTTTCTCTTATTTCAGAGTGTCCTTCTGCCATTCCAACTTGTAGCAACATGTTCAGATTTGTGATTGCTAGTGCATTTACAATTTTTACTAAATGCAGAAACAGTCGTCTGTCACAGTAAAATTTTAATTTGCATTTGTGAGATTTTAATGCAAATTAACGCTGTCGTCTGTCCATGGTATAAGAAATTGTAAAAGTTTTCGTGAAAAAAATTCCTTCCTGTGCGATGTGTAGAAAAAATATTTTAAGGGTAGTCGAACTTTATTTCGTGTACTTAATGATGAGCAAAATATATGTATATGTACATAAATATATATAAAATTTTGAGAAAAAAAAAACCTTAAAATTCTTTAATTTTCGTGTGACTTGGACAAATTTCTTTAAAATAAAAATGTAAACAAATGTGTGCTTGTTTGAGTTTAGTCAGAAAATTTTTGACAGTTAGGTTCAAATATACAAAAACGAAATTTATGTAGTTTAGTATTGTTGTAGGGAAGAGATCACCTGATTCAATTCGCCTTGTTCATCAGGTAGTCTGGTTTTGTCAGCTGATAATTTTTTTTTCACCATTTTTAAATTTAAGCTGTAAACGTCTATTGATAAACAACAATTTACTCTCGTCTCTCATTTATTTCAAATCTCAAACATTATTTATGTATAAGAAATATAAACAATCAAAATTTGTTCAAACTGTTATTACCTGATAAATAAATGAATTACTTCATTGCTTTCGCAAAATTAAGACTGTGTTATGACTTTTTCGATCTCACCCCTTATGAAGGTTTCAGTGTTTTTGTTTTCGTTGTTTGTTTGTTAAGACTATAATAATATTTTCATATTTTAGTAACTTAATATTGAATAGACTAATAAACTATCCCCAGTTGCTTTCATATAATCAAATGAAAATTTTATATAAAATTATATTGATACTCCAATTGAAGTTAAAAAAAATTTAGAGAGATTTAAAATTTCCCAAACTAATTTTGGAAATAAGAGCCTGAGCTCTTTAAAACCCGAATTAAATTAACACAAATGACTAATTTTAATATTGTTAATGTATTAATTATATTATTATTATTTTGAAGTTATTTATTTTGGTAGCGAAATCTCTGCTTTCATAACTGCTAGCAAGACATAAATTTGGAAAAAAAATTTGGAAATTTTGTGCTCTATAGGCTTTTGGTAATCGACATTAAATTTTAAAGTTTTTCAAAAAAGCGCAACAACAACTATAAGTAAACATAAATAATTAAGATATTGTTCTGTGTTTGTAATGATTGATATCCTTTACTAAAGTCTATATAAAACGACGCAGACCAGTGTAGCCAAAGCTGACTTAAGCTGTTTTGTCAGCAATCAACAGATATAAAGGACAAGTATTGAAAGCTTTTTATTGTATAATTTTTCAGTCATATCATAACAATTTACATATTTTTATTTTTTTCATATATAAGTATATATGAATGTATGTACGTTTACGTTAAAATAAACACACATATATACTTTTATAAATTTTTATATACAAACATATGTTTAGGTATGTATGTATGTGTATGTATTTAAACAATATAACAAAATTACATAGTTCATAACCTTTTTCTAGAGGGTTTGTTTTGTATTTTTAACAAATACACACACACACATTAGTTATTGTTTAAAATTTTATAAATTTTAATGAATATGCGATTGTAGATGTTTAGTATGCATGTGGTTAAATGTGACAATAAAATAAATTGTGAGGTAGGGGTGAGAAGTGCAAATATGTAGGTCGGTTTTTGTAACATTAGGTTTAGAAGTCAATTTAATTTTGAAGCTAATAGGTAGGAGGCATATTGTTTTCGCTGGGACACCAGCCTGGCTTGATAAAAGTTCAATAGCCAACCGTCCGAATATTACCGAAACATTATATTTTCAGTTCGCTATTCGGACATGTTGCAGACCGTCGCACGAGTTCACTTCTACCCCAAGAGAGATAATGTCCTCAGAGCAAATGAGATCAGCTAAGTGACCTAAGAGTTGAATTGAAGTGTAGCGTCAAGATTTAAAGGCAAATGTTTTAAAATAACAATATAATTAATAATGTTTCGCTTTTAGTGCTTAAAAAATCAAAATGCAAATCATTATTGAATTTGTGTTCTATTTAGTTATAAACATAAATGCAAGCTTTTTTAATATAAAGAACAAGATTTTTATTCCCAAATTAAATTTACTAATAAATATATCTTTCCCCCACAACCCTCGTTTGCATGCATATTTTCATTGTTATGATTTAATGAAAATTACATTTAAAATTTAAATTTAATAAAAACACACACAACTGAAGTAACACAATATTTTAAATATATTTTTAATAATACATATTATAAATTGACCAATTTTAACTTTAAACATAATTTCTTCATCGAATCGATGAACAACGTTTCCTAATTGTTACCAACAAGCAAACTTTTGACTTGTTGCTTAAAAGAATTTCCTTGGGGTTTTGTGAGTACTCACCATGTCAGTATTTGATCATTATTTATTAACTAAAGTAGAAGATTAACTGCCGTATTCATTAAAAATTTTTTGGGCTTAATAAGGACTTATTTGACAAATTTCTGTACAAAATCTGTTAAAAGCTGTAAATAAATCTTAAATAATTTTTATGAATACGCATGTTAATATATTTTATAACATATAAAAAGATCTTAGTTGTAGGGCGTACAGTGCAAAAATCTTGTATTTATATAAGTAAAACATTTCTGATGCCAGAAAAAATCCGGTTATTATACAATTAAGACTCCTAGCACATCGCTAGTGTAATTTATTACATTTTTCGTGTTTTAGCAGGAAGTCCTGAGTTTCATTATGTTATAATTTTTCAAAAATTATAATATGATCGAAAAGTTTAGTATTGTTTATTTGTAAAATTTAGAGACCTTATTAGCATTTTTAAAAGTCATGACATATTCAGAATACGATACTTACAACACCTTGTCAATTAGCTCTCTCTCTCTCTTAGACTCTTCTATGTATTTTATATATTTTTCAATTGCAATCAACTATAGAATAGCACTTGTAATTCATATGATGACAATATAATATATGTACTACATTGATAAATTACATTAATTGATTCCTAGATTTTTGAAACAGGGTTGGCCAACAGTCAACATTGGGTTAAAAATATTAATAATGTTTATAAATATATCTTAATATCATTATAATAGTTTTTTTTGTGCAGGTGTTTTTATATACCTACACGCATTGAAAAATAATGGTAACGATATGATTATGACAGTCATATTATAGTTTCTACGATCATTTTTAATTACAAAAACAAGAAATATTTATTTTTCTATTTTAATCATATACTTTGTCTCTATAATAATGTGATTTTTTGAATTTGATCATGTCAATTAAAAAAGTATGTTTACGAAATAATGATGACAAAAATTATATGATGTCTTCTCAAAAATAAATTTATATTCCAAAGCATTAAAGAGATCAAGTTATGATTTCTTTTCAACAATAACTGTTCTTCTTGCTGAATAAAGTTTATTATTTTAAAGTTTTTATATGCGAAAAATTATATACAAAAATTTTTAAAAAAATTTAAAATTGAAGAAATAATTAATTAAAACAATAATTTGTAAGACAATACTTAAAAAAAATAGCGATTATAAAGGTCAGTACAATTAATAAAACTAAGAGCATTAAACAATAATTTGTTTTTGAAAATAGCAAAAACTGTCCGTTTCATTTCTAGTCATAATATAATTTTTGAGTGATACTTTTATTGAACATAATAATGATGACTTGTAACCATTATATGTTTTTAAGTACACAACATGCCAATTGGAGTAACGTGTATACTTGTTATCGGTTAAGGCTTTTGTACCCCTCTTTTTCTACCTAACCTTACTTTTATGTTTTTACCAGTCATACATTTAAATCATAGTATGCGCTCTGATTATGATTAACACAACCATGTTTTATTCTGTGCATGTAGAGAATAAATTTTATTGAGATTCACAACCGAACAAGCAAACAGAAATTTGAAATTTTATAATTTAAATCAGCGATCAATTACAAGACCCATATCTTTAGAATTGTGCCCTTTAAAGAAATTTTTCATTGTTTACTTTATTGTCACCACCAAAATTACACCGTAAAAAATTTGCCTCAAACCTGTAGACCACGTGTATTACGCACTACGCAATTTGTGTATAGTAAGTGTTAAATAAACACCAGAAGCGTTAACAAAGAAACGTTCTGTTCAGTTATGAATGGATCGTATAATTTACAGGTATTTCGTGTTAAGCACAGTGTTAGATAAACACCAGAAACAATTATCAAGAAACGTTCTGTTAAAAAATATTTACTAATATTTCCATAAAAATTTTAATAGGTGCAGGAATTAATCCCGCTGATCATTTCCAACGTCTTTAATTTGCAGTTTAACAGTTGGCCAAAAGGGAAATTATATTAAAAAAAACTGATTATGAGTATTTAAGTTAATTTTCTCTGGAATGGCTTTGTTAGTTAGCAGAACTGTAGGTTTTAGAGTTTTGATAATCCAAGAGGCACACATACAGTACGGTGTGACACTATATTTGAAAATATCACTGGGCCTTACTTCTTCGAAAATTAAGAAGTGATGTAACTATACATCGAGACAGGTATTAGTTTATTATTACTACGGAAAACAGACCTGAGTTGTGGTTTCAGCAGGCTATAGCTAACGCCCGAGCCATAATGGCACTTTTTAATAAAATTTTTGTAGAGCAAGTAACAAGTTGGCGTTCGCCAGATTTATCAGAACCCGAACTTTTTTCTGGAGTTATTTGAAAGAAAAAGTGAGATATATGAACAAGACCGAGACAATCCTTGTTCTGAAGGCCAATATTGTTCATGGAAAGCGCTTTCAAAGAGTAAGTCTTGAAGCAGGGATCATTTAAGTGACATTATTTTCCATACTTAGTGAAAATTAATTTATATTTTGCATATTTTATAATCTGCAAAAAAATATTAAACGAAAATTTATTAAATTTCTAAACCTCAAGGTGACTTCTCATCCACCCTCTATTAACAAAAAAGTGATAGAGATTTAATATATTGCCTCCAAATTTTATTCAACAAAGAACGATTTAACATTTTAACCTAATTTCCAATAGTTTCGCTAATACTATGTAAATTACCACATGTTGGCCATTAAAAAAAGGCTTAATTTAAGACACTCTTAGATTTTTATCAGCGATTGAAAATAAGTGGTCCTGTTATTTCCCAAGTGATTTTTAAAATTATGAATATAAAACGACAAGTAAAATTTATATAACAAATAATAACAAAACAAAAAAGAAAAAAGCAAATAGTAGGGCTCAGTAATCAGCAGAGATTTGGGTAATCGGAAAAAGGTATAATGGAAATTTCTGATTTTTTCCAATAAGTCTTTGTTTTGCGACATGTATGGAAATTCCAATATTTTATGCTTTTTCATGCGTTTTGACCTTCTAAATGTCTGATTGTCCCAAAGTTATGTTCGAACATTTAGATATCAAAAATGGGAAAAAAGGCCCCAAAAAATTAGGAGTTCCCCTATACGCTACTTACCAATTTCAAAATATTATATATCAATTCATAGAGCTAACCCAGCAAAACGCCGGGACAAATAAAATCTTTTATGATTTATATAACTTTTCCCGCTAAGCAGAACATCCATCGATTTGGGTTGTCGCACAGTGTAATTTTACTTAATTTTATTTTCCTGATACCAATACACTGATTAACTCATGTTTTTGATGCATCTACTATACAAGCATCTCAAAGGATTGCCTTTTAGGAACAATTGTTCGGTCAGTTAAGTCATGATTATTGACTGACACAGAATGGAGAAACATATCTAGTGGTTTAAAGGCACTGTTAAGATAAAATATTTTAAATTTGAGGCATCATTTTAATTTTACTATAGAAAGAGTTTGTTTTGAGATATTATTAAGTAATAAGTTCCGGTTTTAATTAAAAAATTATGTCTTATGTCCCCTTACTGGCTCGGCATCCACTTCCAAAATTCTCAATCACGTTTTTAATAAACTGTAGTCAGTGGTTGATATCTACTCATTAATATTGTTTTTAACCCTTTGATCTATTGTGTACGCTTTCGATTTCCAAGAACCCCAGTCTAAACGTGTCAAATCGTACTATCTTGGTGACCGATTTACATGTCACGTTCCGGCTACGTTACGGTAAGTACATTTTTGTTGACTTAAAAATTTTTTATAAAAGCCCAATGAAAGTTTCTTTAACAATTTCCAAATCCATGAAGCTCTGGCCATTTTTTTACCCCTTTATAAGATTTTTAATTTCTGTTTACCGCTTCGTCTGATGCTTGAGTCTGGCCAGATCTTTTTTCTGTTTAAAATGTTATTTTTACATGTTTCGCACTTAGATACTAGAAATTTTAACTATCCTCTTAAGTTTAGTTGGCTTAAAATAGTTAAAAAATAATCCTGCAAAGGATATCAAACTAAGTCAAATATTTAATGCACACATCACATTTATAACACACTAGCCAAATTGGTGAAGTTTAAGAAGCTGAAAAATATAACTTTTTTATGGGCGTTGCCCTGCCCACTTTTCTAATCACGAAATTGTAAAGTCATGACAGCTTAGTATGTGTGCAAAGTTTCAGAAAAATCGGTCCAGTGCAAGTACCTCAAAATTATAACTTTTTTTATGGGCGTTGCCCTGCCCACTTTTCTAATCACGAAATTATAAAGTCATGACAGCTCAATATGTGAGAAAAGTTTCAGAAAAATCGGTCAAGTAGCTAAAAATGATAACTAATTTTTTATGGGCGTGACCCCGCCCACTTTTTTTCACCCACAAACACTCCCTGGAATGTGTACAACAACTTGCCAAAGTTTGAGTTCGATCGGTTTTACAGTTTCGGAGTCTATAGCTAACACACACACAGAGTTTCACTTTTATATATATAGATATAGATAGATATGGTCTGGTTAGACACCTAATTATAATACTGTATTATGAAATCTTTTGGCTATTGTCAAGTATTTTTGGTTCGAATATTTTTTATTAAGGAACGATGCTTTTTCATGCATTTTTATAAACATTTTTTCATAATTTAATTAAATAATTAATTTAATTTTCATTTGGACTAATTAAGATTACACCAGAAGTGGTCAGTAGTAGTGGTGCTGATACTCTATTTTAATTAATTATACAAAAAACTGAGTGGGTCTTTCTAGATGAATGTGAAAATCCAAACATGTGTAAGAGGAAGGGTTAAAACTCAGATAAAAATAAAAAAGCGTAGGGCTCTTAATCATCGTGATTCCCAATTGAATGAGTTTCAGATCAAGCTACAAAGACTCTAATTTTCCGCTTTAGGTATCAGGTCATCTAAAATGTGGTAAGCCTCTATTTTGTTGCTACCATAACTCAACCACAGCCTACGTTCAAGCTGAAAAGTTAATTGAACTTTGCTTTTGTACTTCGCTATTGATGTGATGTAAATAGCCACTTGATCTTCGTACGCCTCTCATAGCACATAAAGAGAGAGAGAGAAAAAAAAGCTGTCAAGAACAACACACAAATTCAAGTTCGGTATGGAATTCCAGGCTCGTATAGACCATATCTCAGCAGGCAGATACAAAACTCTTTATACTATAAGTGGACGAGTTATTATCGAACACTACTTGCTATACTTGATTCCAAATATTCGTCATTAAAAAAAAAAAACTAAAATTTGTGTAAGACACACGCAAGCAGCAAGTTCATTATCAAATTATGTATAAACCATCAAAATTTTCTTGCGAAAGTTCAGTGAGAGGTGAGGCTTATGAGAGATAAGAAAAAAAGTGACAAAGCAGTAAGAGGCATGAGGTATAATTTAAAATAAATTTGGAACACTTGAGTGATTTCATATTAGTAATAATTTTTAAAGAAGAGTGCAAAGAAGAGGAGCTTTAAAATAAAATATTTTCTAAATAAAATAAAAAATAAATAAAAATAAAGTGAAAATGAAACAAAATTGAACAAAAAAAACAAAAAAAAGAAATGAATTATAGAAAAGTATTAAATTTATTATTTCTTTTTGTGGCCGTGCCATTGTGTTTTTGCCGATCTGGGCCGGCAAGGAATATCAATAGAAAACTTTTACAGACCATTAAAAGCTACATGAACTTTACTGTAAATCCCTGCCAGGATTTCTATCAATATGCTTGTGGCAATTGGGAAAATTTACTGCCACCAAATAATGTTCAATATTTGGACACTATCGGCAGCTTGGAATATAAAATGAATCTCAAGCTAAAGGATATTCTACAGAAAAGTCCCCTAAGCCGCAAAAAAGACTTTAATACAATTTATAACAAAGTACGACAGTATTATGAGACCTGCAAAGAACAGTCAACATTTGATGCCCGAGAATATTTAAAGATTGCAAAACCCTCTGAAGAGGATGAATGGCCGGAAGAGGGCGATTTGTGGCTGCCTCTAAAAGCTTGGAATATATGGTCTTTGCTGGGACGTTTACAAGCAATGGGTTTTAATGGTTTCCTAATAAGCCTGGATATAAAAAATCGTAATGTCACACATTTTCAAGTGCATTTGGATAAATTGCAGGAATTGGGTTTCTCGACCTACGAACAGCATCTCTTGGACAAAATGGATAATTCTCTAAATAAAAAGTCTCGTTTGCTGTCCCAGAATATACAAGTATTTATTGCGAAATTGGCGGTTCTACACAAAAATCACAATATGAACTATGCTGTGGATATGTCGCTGAAAGAACTGCAACATAAAGTTTTGTCCTTTGATTTTAAAGCATATTTTTCTGCCTTATTAGGAGCCGAGGCTGTGGACGAGCTGCCTTTAATGGTAGCAAATTTGGATTATTTTCGCAAATTAAGTGATTTGATGCAAAAAACTTCTGCCGAGACCTTAATACACACAACTAAATTGAAATTTTTGGGTTATTTAGAGCTAAAAATGCCCAAGACAGCGTCCTCTTTAAATTGTTTGCAGCATGTACGGGACTTAATGCCGCTGGCACTGGACTATATATACGAACGGGAAATCTATCAATATAAGCGTAATGCCAGTGACTTGGTGATAAGAAAACTTTTCAAAACTATGCAGCAAAAGTTTGCTTACATAATAACAGAACATTCTAAAGAGCTATCCGACAAGGAGTTACAATTTCTCTTTGACAAAATCCATCACATGAAACTTAACATAGGCAATTTGCCTTTACATGCAGATAAAAATTACTATCAGAAATATTTTGCTGCCTGGAAGGTGTACAAGGATTTATTCTACTGGAATCACTTGAACGCCTTACGGCATCAATACACCGCACGTTTCCATATGCTTAACCGTCAGCGGTTTACTGCTATACACTCCTACTTTCATTGGCCTTATGGTTCGCCTGCCTATCAACCTTCCGCCAATCTTTTAGTAATTCCACACACCTATTTGCAATATCCCATTTTCCAGCCTGATTTCCATGAACTTTTCCTTTATGCCGAACTGGGTAATACCTTGGGCCACGAAATGCTACATGCCTTTGATACCAATGGCCTGCAATATGACAGTCAAGGCAATCCCTCTCCGCTCTTTATACAATCTCTGCCGGATAAACAATTGTTAATGAACTCTCTCGAATGCCTCAACAGACAAAGACCCTCAAGTTTAAATGAGAAAATAGCCGATTTTAGTGGTTTTCGTCTAGCCTACGATTCATATTTTCGAAGGCCTGTCGTGCCCAAATTTCACGGCGCATTGCATTTTACCAACAAACAATTGTTCTTCATTAAATTTGCCCAGTTCTTTTGTGCGGTCAATCCAAAGCGCATACATTATGATGACTCACATGATACGCCCTTTCTAAAGGTGCCTCAGGTGGTGCAGAATCATCCAGAGTTTGACAAGGTTTTTGAGTGTCACCGTAAGACGCCTAAGACTTTGATAGAGAAGTGCAACATGTGGTAGCTTTAAAATGCCCTAACAAATAATAATTTAGTACAAATTGTAGTTAAGTAGAGAAAAATACATTTTAAAATAGAATATAACTAGCTTGAAATGAAATCTAAATGTTAGCAAATTAATATTTACATCAGTA
This sequence comes from Phyto melanocephala, assembly GCA_941918925.1. Lineage (NCBI taxonomy): Eukaryota > Metazoa > Arthropoda > Insecta > Diptera > Rhinophoridae > Phyto > Phyto melanocephala. Next base: position 20,178,413 of record OW799236.1, on the reverse strand, counting down.
AGTAATAAATGTGAATGATTGTGTGTTTAGATCTGTGAATGTATACAGATGTGTCATTTAAAAGTTTAATTAAAAATCAAACAACAACTGGTGAATTCAAAGAGGTATTGTATCATGGCTTATTGTTATGATTTTTTAAAATTAAGAGTTGAACTTAAAGTGATTGCAAATAAATCAACAGTTGGTGAAGGTGTATTATAATCAACAACATTTTCTAGTAAGAGCGCTTTATTCGGCCGTGCCGAATCTTATAATACCCTTTACCTTCATGTATATAGATACAAATACCATACGTAGCTTAGCCTAGAATTTATGTAATACTTCATTTTCATTTTTATTTCCAACGCCATCCTTGATTTAAAATTTGTACATAGTTAATTGTATTCTACTAGGCAAGTCCATTTATTTGATACCCATAATGATGGTTTTAAAAAAATTTCTTCCGCCATTTTGTATCAGACGCCATCTTGGATTTTAGACGGTTTTTATAGCTTACTACATTGAACTGGTTAAGCTCTTTTATTTGATACCAATGTTGTAGGGGTTCAAACGGGACACAGCCGTAACTACTATATTTGACTCATATATTTGACATTTAATGTAGGAAGCCATCTTGGGTTTTTCTGATTTTCATAGCTTACTATAGTTTAATACTCAAGCACTTTCATTTGATCTCCATATTGGCTCTCTCTGTTGTATAAAAACTAAAAAATATGGATTTTCGTTTGTTAATTTAAAAAAAAAACACCGAAGCAATTGTACTTTGTTGCTTATATTTCAGTTGGTTTCAAACAGATTTGTTTATTTTTCTTAAAAATGATATCTGGGATTACGACTTAAAACTTGGTGTTTTTAGTGTGGTCAAAAATTATTTAAGAGCTTGAAAAATATTGATATATCCTAAAAAATAAATATTTTTTCAAATAACTTTTGCCTATAACTTTGCCGATTATTGACCAAATTATTAAACATTTTTCATTAATATCTGCAGAAGTGGTCAACAATTATTTAGGAGTTTGAAAAAACTTGATATATATTAAAAAAAAAAATATTTTTTAAAACAACTTTTGCCTATAACTTTGCCGATTAGTAACCATATTTTTCAAAATTTTTCATTAATATATGCAGAAGCATACCAAATCTATAAATGGTAGCAGTCGTGTCTATAAGTTATTCTAGGGCTAGAAAATTTTATCTTTTATGGTAAGCGAAAAAACAGAGACAGCCGTGATTTTTGGGCATGTCTCAGAAAGTCATAAGGCGATAAAACTGATTTTCAATACCAATCTGCTCCCAAATATTTTTGATATTGCGATACCTTATATAAGTTTTGGCGGTGTCGAGGGGCCTCACAAAGCCGGACAGACGGCCAAACGGATATTGCTTTACTATGGGGTCTGAAATAAATATTGTAGAAATTTCACACGTAATAAAACACCTATATATCTGTGGCTTGGAGCTTAAAGGGCCAATGTCACATTTTTGCTCTTTTGAGTTAATCATTGCATTAGATTTGTTTTCTTGCTCTATTTCATTATGGTAAAACAGCTAAAGTCATACTTAACCCAAAACAGCTTCATAAATAAAATGCTGGCCAATGTCACTATGAAAGCATATATAAAAGTTAAAGTTCAATTCAAATTTTTGCAAAAGTAAATATTTTGACATTGGCCCTTTTAGCTCCAAGCCACAGATATACCATTAAACTCAAGGTACGATTAAAAATACTGTTAAAATCCTTGTACTTAGCAGTTTTTATAACAAAAGTCTTAGTAAAAATATTTTATAGAATAGAAAGGATGGACAAAGTCAAATTTCTCTATAAACGTCATAAATATGAATTTTATTTTTATCGTGTACATTACAATGAGGCGATCATGCGGAAAAAAAATTTTTCTAAATAAAAATTAAAATAAAAAAAGATTTGAATCCTCTTTGGAAAATAAGGAAAGGTAAGTAAGCCTGAAAAAATTTTAAAAGTAGTAGAAGAGTTTCACATAGCCTTTCTTACTTTTTGTTTCCTTGTCATAATATTTCGCCGGTTTATCTTTTAATTTCTCAAGTGTACCCAGCAAAAAAAAAAAAACAAAAAAGTGATCTTGCAGGGGTTCAACTGGCGACGAAGTGATTAAATTTAAGTGAAAACACTAATGATTTTAACATTAGCGTGTCATTTTAAATCATGTGTTGACATAAATATATTTATGAATTGTACTCCATTCTAATACGTTTATGGAACTCAAACATATTTAGTAAAAAGGATCGCAAGCTTCATGAGTTGATTTTGTTTGTTTACATGAATTGTTTAAGCTATTTTGCATGATATTTCACTAATTTTTAAGCACATCATTAATGACAAATAATTTCGCGTTTAAGGAGTCATTTAGAATTATTGCTTTAACACAATTAATTTATAAGTCTTTGAAATGTAATTCGCTTTGCACTTCTTCAAATTTTTTTGTTGGGTAGAAGCGGATAATACTACATTTTAATTATTTCAATGGTTTATCTCTAAAATGTTAAACAAAATTTGGAATTTTTGAGGAAAATTAGCGATTTATCACTAAAATTTTTACTTAATGTAAAATCAAGCTTTTTTTGTAGCGATTTTGAGGCCATTTTTAGAGGGATTTGTTGAAAAAAAGTTCCCATCATTATTAAAAAAAAACTGAAATGAATACTTAAGTTGAAACATTTTGCAGCTATTTTACTACACTTAAAAAATCAAGTTTTATTCTATTATCTGCAGGTTGCAGTTTTATACCCTTAACCTGCGGTGCACAAGGGTATATATAGCTTTGTCATTCCGTTTGTAATTTCTACAGTTTTCATCTCCGACCCCATAAAGTATATATTTTCTGAAACACTATGAATCGCTCCATAACTTTCTGAGATATGAGCAAAAAATCACGACCACCTCATTTTTTTTCACAATTACAACAACAACATACATATATACTGGTTAGAGTAAACGTGGCATCGAATCCCAGCTGAGCCAAAAAAAATTTTTTTTATTTTAAATATTATTTTTATTTTTATATATATATATTTATATATATATATATTTTTTTTTTGAATTTTTAAAAAAAAATTTTTTTTAATTTTTTTGAAAAATTTTTTTTAGTTTTTTTGAAAATTTTTTTTAGTTTTTTTGAAAATTTTTTTTTTTAATATTTTTTTAATTTTGTTATTGTTTTTTTTTTGTTGTTTTTAATAAATTTTTTTTATATATTTTTTTTTTTTTTGTTGGAAACATACGTAAACTCAATTTATAATTCTGCATGGGATGTTTTTTATATGTATGTACTCGTTGTGTCTTCAACTGGTTTCGACGAATTCCTTACTTCACTGACTACCGCCATAACTTATTGCATTGCTGCCCGTGGTATTAAGTCGGTTACCAGCCAATACCGCACACAAGATAAGCTGTATTGCCGCAGAATAGACAGAGGAAAAAGCCTACTTTTATTCATGAATTTAGTTATTTACTACATTCCAGTTTTTTTTTATAAATATTCTTTAAAAACTATTAAATATTGATTTCCTTTTAAACTAGAAAAATTAAAACAGGGTCTAGTCTGATGAGAAATTAAAACAAAATCCTCATGTGTTCTTTGGAAGAAACCCTGTATTTTCAGTTTATAATTTGTATGCAACTCATACTTAGCTCATTACAACATTTTAATGCTACAGAATAATGTATTCGCCTCACACAACATTTGCCGTTGGCATTTAACAGGATCTTATGCCACACATAAACACACACTCGTAAACATATTTATAAAAGTTGTTGGTTTTAAGTACAGCAAAGAGTAAATAAATGACTAATTGTTTTTGAAATAAAGCTTACAAGTGCATTATTTAACCTTTCCTCTGAAATAAAATTTTTATTTTTAAAATTATTTACAAAAAACTGTGCTACTGCCATGAACATAACTGTTCATTACAATACACAACACATATACTTACATATTTTATTACGCGAATTTTTCTCTGCTTTTATTTTTTAGTTTTTTTAAATCTTTTTTGTTGACCACAATATGTTTCCCCCCATTTTTTTCTACACTGTGTGCTTTTTAACGTTGTTAAGGTTTATGTATTAAATAATTAATTTGTTAATGTTAATTAAAAAAGGCGTCCTTTCTTAAAAAACTTAAGCTAAGCGAGATTTACAGGGATAAAAAAGAACTGCTGCCTGTGTGTGATTTATAAGGATATGAAATTATTGTTAATCTAATATTTAGGTTTTTGCTTTGGAATTTGGGGAAGCAAAGTTAAATATAATAAATTACGGTACTTGTTCAAAGTGGATACAGTTTACTTATTTCCTTTTAAAGAAGTTGCTTTAACAAGGTACTATTTTCCTAGAATTTTACTGGATCTTTATCGAAAATTATTAAATTACTTTAGTAATACAAAATCTAAACTGTGTGGTTCCATCTTTTGACTGAAACTCATTTGTATCAGAGAGTAAAATTTCTGTTAAATAATTTATATTTAAAAATTCTAGTTAATGGTTAGTAACTGAACAAAAACATTCTGCAACACAAATAAAGCCGTGTGTTCATTGACTCTGTTGCTAGTTAGGTTAATGAAATTGTGCCATTTTAATGTTACGAACTGGTGTACCTGACGGCTAACCAAATACATCCCAGGAAGTTCCCAACCCTGCGCCAGGCTTGAAACGCAACACTAAAAACATTTATCTTTTCAACCTGAAAACACGCAAACCATTACGTTACGTTAAAATGCCCAGCTTTCCAGATTCTGAGACAGGTGTTGGTCTCTACATTGCCCTTCCGACCTGGTTGTATTAGCTCCGCTCGTAATTTCCTTTACAACCTCATTTTCCGTACGACTAAACTACCACTTACCCTATTAAAAAAGAAAAAAAATGTAAAAATCTTTTGTGAAATTTTTTCCATTAAAATAATAAAAAATAATTAAGCTTTTACGACAAGATTTCTACATAATTTTTACTTTTTAGCTAACCAACAGAAAAATCGGTCGAGTGAAAGTAGCTAAAAATGATAACTTATCTTTTATGGGCATAGCCCTACCCACTTTTTACCACCCATAAACACCCCCTGGGATGTGTACAATAACTTGCCAAAGTTTGAATCCGATCGGCTTTACGGTTTCGGAGTCTATAGCTAACACACACACAGACAGACAGATTTCACTTTTATATATGTAAATGTATACTCGTCAACTTTGATCGGTATAAACATAAATACAACAAGTGTGACTAGTCAGCCTTGACCGATATATACTTCAAGTGTGACTAATAGTTTTATTATCTTTGATTAGCGAAGAGCTTTAGAGTGAGTAGCTCAGATATATGTTTTACAGTCGACAAAAATCATAAGTAAGAAAGTCGCGAAAATACATGTACACAAAAGTCTTATTCAGTTCTGCCTTATTGCACTAAGAACTTTATAGAAACTTTGTTCTACGTGGTAACTGATATCACTCAGTCACAAATATCAGTCATATAACCGGTGAAATGATGTCACTGTTTTTGTAGAGTAACAAGTGAAATGTCAAGTGAAGAATTAAAATTAGTACAATCGGAGGGTGTTACAGGCCTAGAAATCTATAAAAATAATTATTAAAAGCTTGCAGTTTACACTTTATTAATACTTGGTGGTTGGAGGTTGATTTCCCAGCCTACAAAATTGTTCAACAGATTTCTGTAAGAAATTACTCCAAACAAGTAAGAACTCTATTTATACGTATATATACATTGGAATGACAGACAGACATGTTATGGAAAATTCTAAGTTTTTTAAAGTCATATCTGATGGAAATTTGTCAGAAATCTTATAGGAAAAGGTGAAGAAATTCTTATTTATTAAGCGATATTTGTATGGATGACAGACATCTGTAAGATTATCGGGTATAATTGCAATCGATTAATCGTACAGATGTCTTACGGAAGTCTGAAAGAATATCTAATAAAATGTTTAAGAAAATCTTACAGAAATCAAATGCATTGTATAATAAAATTCAGTGTTAAGTGGTTTGTTAAGATAAAGAAATTCGCAATCTCACTTGAAATAATTGCGATTATTTATAAGGGATTTTTTACAGGTTGAAAACAAATTGGTGATTTTGAAAAATAGGCTCCACCTGTAAATGAATCATGAAGGAAATTGTTGCAATAATGGTGTTTAAGGCATCACCTTACGAATGATGTCCGTAATAAATAATGAGGAAAGAAATATTCCTTTAAATTCTTTTTTTTTTACGAAATGGGTTATGGTAATAAGGTAAGTAACTTCTACGGTGGTGGTTACGATTAATTTAAATTAATTTCGTAACATTGTAATTAGTTTAAATTCAACTTAATTAATTTCAGAAAACTTATTAAATAATAATAGAAATTATAAAATTTTTAAATATTTTTTTTTTGTTTTTAATAATTTAAGTGTCTTTGGACATCACTTATACACAAAATCGCTATTTATGTTTTTCATATTGCTCTTAAGAACTTGATTGATACTTACGTAAACTACGTAATTAGCAATATATAACGAATAACATAACCGGGCAATGAACGTCACTATACTTGTAGAAATTGTAAGAGCTTAGGGATTTCAGTAAGAATGCAATTTTTAAATTGAGTGTAATTTTTTGTGAAAGTTAGCAGCTATCACATATACAGTGCGAGACAAATATGTGTAAGTGTTTGTTATATGATTTTATTTCCCAATTTTATTTTTTGACGATTAAAATCACGTAGCTTGGGCAGATAAATTTAAAATTAATTTTTTTCTTTAACCTGATGTACCTAAACCGGTCAAATAACCGTCACTCTTCTTGCAGGGATTGTAAGAGTTTTAAGAATTAAAGAAATAAGGATTGATACTAAAGGGTGTTTCAGTAAGAATTCAGTTTTTAGATTTAGTGTAATTTTTTTTTTTCTTTTTAATTTAGCAGCTATCCCATATATTTATTCCGATTATTAAAAATGGAAAACTTTATGAAAGAGCAATGTTTTATTATTCAGAAAATGTATTAATTATTTAGAAAGTTATGCTGAGACCACAGCTTCGAAAATAAAGCATAAAGTCATCTTCTCCGATAAGGCAAGTTTTCATTGGAATGCCTTTGCGAATACAAAAGATTGTCCAATTTGGGGTTCAGAACATCCCTAAGTAATCGTTATAGGAACATGATAACAAAGTTCTAATATCCTTAACTGAACGGCATAGCTCTAGACGATATATGGTTTCAGCAAGATGATGCAACCTGCCACACCGCGCACAAAACAATCTATATATTACTGCAACGATTTCTAAAACAAATTATCTCAAGAAATTCTGATGCCAGCTGGCCACCCAGATCACGCGATTTTACCCAGTGTGATTTTTTTCTTTGGGATTTTGTAAAAACTCGATGGTTTGCAAATAAAGCAGAAATAATTCCTTAGCTCAAATCCGAAATTCAACGCATCATCAGTGGGATATAGCGACATCTTTATAAAAAAAGTTATGGAAAGAAGAGGTATCCATTCATTGTGCTATTCAGTGTCGAGGAGAAAAATTTTCAGTTGCTTAATAACATCTATGAATCACTTGCAAAGAAATCTGTAAAGGTTTTCTACACATGTATGTTTTCACTCGCCTTTTCCCTTAAAATTTAATTTCGTTAAATTGTATCCCATTCAATGTTTGCCTGTCGCTCCGTTCGTAATAACTTTTCAAACCCTTTTTTTCAAATTTAATTTTTTTCCATATTTTTGCCAATGAATTCTAGAATTTACATTTTCCCTTAAAAATAAATGCGATAATAATTGACAAAAATTTTTTTCCATAGACGTTTATTAACATAATTGGTGTATTCACAAGAAGATTTAAATGTCGTATTGTCATATTGGCATAGTTTCCCAAAAAATTTAAAATTAAATAAAAGTTATTGTATTGTTTGTGGTAAAATTTGTAAACCTTGCAAAAATTTCAAAAAATCATAACTTTATGACAATATGACACTTAGGACATCTCGTGAATACACCAAATATGTTTTTATTAAAATAAAGAGTAAAACAAAAATTACTTTATGTATGACCAAAAATATGCTGATATGATGTTAGAACATAACACAAACTTTCTTGTCTTAAACAAACATTCACACACATACTTTGTCTTCATCAATGCCATCATCAATCTTTTTTAACACACTGTCTTGTATACCTTATTTTTCTATTTCTCTACATTTAAATAACTAAAACTAAGAGAAAAAAAGTTAAAAAACAAGAAAAAAATGGATAATATTTTTCTATCCAGTACATTTCCTAGTAACCTTTAGTGTCTCTCTCTCTGTTTTTTTTTTATTCCAAAGAATTTCATAAGGAATTTCTAGCCTTTTACAAGTGAAACACACATGTGCATCGTAAAAATCAGTTTGCAAAATGTCACAGAAAGAAAGTTAAGTGTGACTAAGAAAGTATGAGATTTGCATAAACTTTTGTGGAAAAATCAAATTTTATTAAAATAACTTGAAAGTTTAGGATAAAATACAAGAGTCATCCTTATCATCCCTAGATACAACACTTGACTTTTGTTCTCGTAAACTAAAGTTGGAAAATTGGATTTCATTGTATTCGCATAGTTGTGCCATTGCCTAGACTGGTAGTTACTGTAGTATTTATGTGTGTGTGTGTAACGGCGTGTGCTGAGGCCACAAGTGTCTTGTTATTGCCACATGCAACATAAATACCAAAAAAATAATAATATTCTTTTAACACTTTATTGGACTGCAATAAATAAAAGTTCACAAAATATATCTGTGTTTGTGCATATATGTATGTGTGTGTGTATGTATGTATAATCCATTGAAAAAATATGTTGACAAATGTAATATTAAATAGGCAGTTCCTTAAATAATTTAAACTATTATAATGACTATTTTATATTTATGTACCCTTCACCAGCAGTGGCAAAGGTATGTGGTTTCGTTATACCGTTTGCAATTTCTACAATTTTTAGTTGCGACCATTTTAATGTAAATGTACAGAAGAACGGTCCAAACATAATCTACGATGTTAATTGTAAGCCACATTTGAACGATCATCAGTAGCATCTATACTTCGCAACGAACAAGCAGGTTTCCGAACTGGTAGATCCTGTGCAGACCATATTAACTCACTTCGTATAATCAATAATGAACAGTCCAGAGAATACAACACATATCTTTACCTTCTTTTCGTTGACTTAAAAAGGGCATTTGACATTGTATCAATGGTGGGATACCCTTTTATCTGAAGGTATCCCCAATAAAATTGTTATGCTCATCCGAGAACTATATAACGAGTCCACCAGTCGATTACCTTTTACCGGCAATACCAGCCTACCATTTTCTTCCTCTACTGGCTGTATTCTATCACCAATATCGAAGCCCCAAATGGTATACAGTGGAACTTGGCCGAATGCCACACCGCTTCGATGATGTAGAAGCTAAACTAAATCAAATCAACTTTCAGTAAATGCGAGAAAGATCGGCTTGAAAATAAATTTAAAAAAGACAAAGCTTATGCGTATAGGCACAACTTCATTCACGCATCATTAACTAGAAAATATAGTAATAGAAGATGTAGAATCATTTAACTATCTAGGAAGCATAATAACAAAAGATGGCGGCACTACTGATGATATTAAGGCACGAATTAATAAAACCAGAGTTGCCTTTCAATCACTGCATAAGTTATGAAAAACCAACACCATCAGTAGGAAGAGAAAACTACGGCTCTTTGACTGCAGTGTTAAGTCTGTGCTGTTGTATGGCTCAACCTCAACCTTTAAGAAAACTTCAAGGGCTTGCCTGCGTCGGATTCTTCGCATTTTCTGGCCAAACACCATATCAACAGTAGACCTCTTGAAAGTTTCAAGCAACATTCCAATTAAAAACGAAATACGGAAACGTGAATGGATATCGATTGGTCATATTTTAAGAAGACCCCGATCAGCACTTCAGTGGAACCCTTATGGCCATCGTAGACCTGAAAGTCCAAGCACTACGTGGATACGAGCTGTCACACATGAATGCAATATTGTTAATAAGTCATAATATCAAATTAAGCATCTTAACAGGGATCGAAGAAAATGGAAGATAAGTGTAAATGCCCTATGTTCACCATGAAAATTTATTCTTTTTATATAAAATACTTTTACTTATGTATCTTTTATGATTATTTTTAAAATAAATAAAGGACGACAAATTTTTTTCCCAACTCAATTTGACATTTCTTTTTTTCAAGTTTTGACAAATTCAACATTGGAGTGGAACACAATTGAGCTGTGTGTCACGATTGTTGAAGCCTTTTACGAAAATGGGCATTCAAATTAAAATGCATTTTGTGTACTTCTTAATGTTATTAGTCAGCATTATTGCACCACAGTGGATTCGTTAACAATTAAAATTACCACTTTCGGGCAAATGAGAATTTACAAGTGATTGCCTGAAAGGCCGATACTAACACAAAGAGTGACCATTGGGTGCGATTTATGGGCTATCGTGATCATCGGGTCGTATTTCTTCGAAAATGAATTCGTCCAAGCAATTACCGTGAATGGTGATCTCTATCGCGAGATAATAACGGACCAGAAATTGACAATATAGACATGGACAATATAAGGTTCCAACAGGATACTGTCACTTGCCACACAGCTAACGCAACAATGGCTTTTTTGCGTGAGCAATTCAATGGCCATGTTATCTTGCTTCGTGTTGATATTAATTGAACGACACAACCATATGCTTTGACACCGTTAGACTTCTTTATTTGTGGATATTTAAAAGGAAAAGTATACAACAATAGATCGAAAGCAATTCACGAGCTAAAGGATGAGATTATTGGGCACATGAACCTTTAATATGTCTCAGTGTCATTAAAAACATAAACCATCGAATAAAAGTATGCCAACGAAGGTGTGGCGAGCATTTGACCAATAATTTGTTTCACACATAATTTTCATAGATCCTTTTTGTCAATAAGTGCAAGGACATTTAATACTTATAAATATGACTCATATTGATATAGATGTTCATCTGCTTCCGCTTGAAGAAATCTTTGATTGCTGATGGTCCTGTACATGGTATCCACTAAGCTTGCAAGGCTTTGGATAAACGTTAAGCTGTTTTGTGTATCTTGGCTGAGTCTTTAGACGAACCCAACTACAAGAAGCTCGTTACTGCCCTCTGTCATGAGCACCAAATCCTTTTCATGCGTGTCGATTTCCACAAGAAACTAGAAGAGTGGTCCGGTTTAATGCAACTTTTTGTTTTATTTACAATTGAGGAGCCGCAGAACAAAAGGTGCTTTTTCGCATTTCGCGAAAAATTGGTTTTTTGGTATTTTTATAATATTTAGGTTGAAATCTTGTAGAAACAATCAAGTTTGCATTATTTTTATTTTTTTTACAAAGTAAATGGGTTCTAAAAAATTTATGCTTAACAAAAGGTGGTTTTTTGATTATTTTTTATCAAAAGGTGCTTTTTTGTTTATTTTTTAACAAAAGGTTCTTTTCCCATAATCTTTGTGTAGTTTCACCTTTTGCTTAAATGATCAAACCAAACTACAGTTAAGGTAAAATTAATCAGATGTTAAAGTCTTTGTGGAAAGTCTTTTAATAAAACAGTTTGGTAAAGACTGGAGTGAAAATCAGTCATTATTTTGGTACAAGGACATTTTGTATAACCAGGATAAAGGTATGGAGGATTCAATAAACGAAAATGTTGGACGTTCTTGCCTAGAAGAAGATGTTGGAACAAGAGTTTAACTATTTAACAAATTTTATACGTATTTAACTAAAGGCTAATAAAGAAATGTTTAAGTTGCAATTTTATTCAATAAAACGACAAAAATAATATACTTAGCTTAACATTTTTTATTATTTTTTTATTAGATCAGGTTTAACCACATTCAGTCAAAATTTTATCGTCATATATGTGTATTCGCATTACAAAATGTACTTTTTCCTTCTATTATCAAAACGTGCTTTTTTACTTTTTTTTAAAGAAAAGTGTTTTTACTTTATTCCTAACAAAAGGAATTATATCAAACATCCTTAACATTTAATCGGGTGACTTACGACAGTTAGATGCATCTGTAGATAAGTAAAAATCTTGTAAGCATTTTCATGTTCTTGCAGTTTTTTAAAGGGGCGAACAAAATAAATCTCGATTTCCCAAAAATTTGAAATGAGCGAAAAAGCACCGTTTGTTCTGCGGCTCCTCAATTAACATCGTGCCACCTTTTAGGTGAGAAATGTATTTGTAAGCGCATTTTATATTAACAGAAGTATGAAAATTTACCAAAGTCAAGCTGATAAACGAAAAAGGGTATAACTTTTGTAACCTTAAAGTTATAAGCGTTAAAAAGTTGCTACCAACACACACATATACCCTGGAAACAATTGAAAATCAAGCTCTGGGCCACGAGTAGTTTATTACCATATTTTTCATTTCTATGTGGAGGATTTATCAATTTCTGTAAATACTTTTTATGCAGACATGCATTTTTCATTTATTTTATTTCTTGCCTATTTTGTATTCCAACAATGTTTTTCTATTATGTTATTTGTCCTGCCTTAAAATTGCAAAGAATTTATTTAAATTTTTTTTTTCATTTTCTATATCTTCAATATTTTACAAACAATTCCATACAAAAGAAAACAATTTCACAAATATTTTTGCTCAATATAAAAGTATGCACACACAAAAAAAATAGTAAAATAAAAAATAATCTGTCATGACCAAAATCAATTGCTTAAATAATAATACTTATAAAGAAAATAAAATAAAACTAAAATATTTAGTTAAAGAAAAACAAAATATTTCTTAAACACGTTTCATTTAACAAAAGGTTGCAGATTATTGAAAGTTATGTAGAGAATTTATTAAACACATTTGGGCGGAAAAATGTTAATTCTATTTGAAACAATTTAAATTAACAAAGATAAAATAAAGAAATTTTTATTACAACAAAAATGTATTTGTTTCTCTCTCTTTTTATCGTTAAGAAAATTTTTCTTATAAACGCATAGCACTGCTTGCGTTTTATTTTAGTTTAAAACACCTTAATTTTAATTTATAAATATTTAACAAAGCCTAAAAGTATGCTGCATTTATGCAGAGAAAATACACAAAAAGTTGGGAAAAATCTTGGGTATTTTACCACATTTTTTTTTGTTCTTTTTCTTCATTTTAAATAAATAATAAACTTAAACCAAAAAGTATGTAATTTTTAGCCGACTAATTTTCGCGTGGGGGTAAAGAGCGGTTTAAGCCAGAGGTAAGAACACACATAAAAATTAAAACAACAAAACTTGACCCAAATTAAGGTCATAAAACTGTATGTGTGTAATTAAAATTATATTAGAGGATTTTTCGTTTAATTCTTGGCGAGACATAAATACATATAATTAGCAACCTTTTTTTCCGGTTTGTAACAAATTGTTAATTTGAAAAAATTATATTTAAACAATATTACTTTTTAGTACGGTTATGCCACTTTGTGTGCAAATTACTTTGTGTTTTATGGCAAATGCAGTCGAAAGGAGCGGAACCAATTTAAAAATTTATATTTTTGGCTTAAAAAGAAAAAAAAAGTTCATTAATATTTACAGTGATGGACTTAAGTGCAGGGTCAAACAAGTCATATATATATTCATCAAGGGTGATCGCAGTTCAAAGAGAATTTTATTCTTTATATTTTTTAAATATGAAGTGTGACATTTTAAACAAATGAAAGAAGCTAGAGAATTGTTTTTTTTTATAAGGACTGTGACAGCTAAAGTGAAGAAAAAAGTAATTACCTGACTAATCAAAACTACCCGATGCATAAATATGCCCTGGGCGCCCAGCTGCTCAATAAATGAAAATTAATTTTTTTTGTAAGTTAATGCTGTGCATTCTTCTTACGCTAGCTTGCAGACGTCTGGCAAGCTGACGAAGAAATTTTTCATCATGAGAACGAAAACAGCAACACATTGCATTCAGACGTCCTGCGAAATATGGGGATCGGCTTACTCCATGGGAACGACAACGGCACATGCACAAGCAGCGTGATACTTTTACACCGCCGCACAGAGGAGTATTTGACCTGAAAAGCTGGCCAAAAAGGAAAAATTGAATTTTAAGAAATCTTAATAACTAAGTACGCAGCTCGACAGATAACAATATTTTACATTATATTGTAAATTTTGCAGACTTTTAGTTGCGATTTGTAGCTCTGAGACTCTGCTAAAGTCAGGAAAGTGAAGAAAATTATATGAGATTTAAATGTTTTTTTCGGCTTCTGGATGCCATTATTTTTGACGATTTTTTTAAATTTTCACATTTCTTCTATTTTTGCTCATCAGGCACTTTTTCTTATACATTTATATCGTCATAAACTATTATGTATTTTCAATTATTGATTTCAACTGTTATTCACATCACTTTAAACACTTTATAATGTTAATACCTGCCTATAATTAAAAATTTGAAAAATTCTTTATTATCGATAAACATTATATGTTAAAAAAATATATATATGTACGTACCTAATAAGAATAATTATTAAAAGCATTAATCACAAAAATAAGTTTACAAAAAATAAATACAGGTACATAAAAAATACATGGGCACCCAGGCTACCATTCAATTGTCAGTAGAAGCTGCCGAGGCCAGGAATAAGCACTTACGATTATATCGTACGAATTATTCGAGGAAATTCAGCAGAAGCAATACAAATCGAGATGTCTTGAATATGTTATTTCTGAGCAGTGACCCTTTTATAAGCTGCAGTACGCAAAGAGAACGGATTAATAAGAAGCTTTTTCATCAGAAACCTTCACACTTCTTCTTTCTGACACCGATGATGCAGCTAATAAGGATATAAGTACATACGACATAATAATTATTAAGGAATTTTTATTAGTTTAACTTTTCCGTATATTAAGTATTAAATAATATAAAATTAATATAATAAAGCCTTTTTTTCTTAGAAAATAAAATACCGTTTCATAAGAGCCTTACAATTAAAAAATTTTTTTTTAAGAATTAGACCGTAAATCATAATACAAGGTGGCGCAAAAATAACCTTCCGATGTTTTTTGGCTGTAATTAAAAAAAAAAATTAAAAACTTTGATTCTTCTTGTGGAGTATTTTTATTTTGTCTTTTAATTTTTTTTACATCATGTCGAGATGTCATGTAAATGGCCGCCTCCACAGTTGATTGTCATTTGAGCCCTTTTTATGGCATTTTCCATCACTTTGGCCAAAACTTCCGGCGATAGGTCCTCACATTCTTGACGAATATTGTCTTTAAGAGCTGCAAGAGTCTGAGGCTTGTTGACATAAACCCGCGACTTCAAAAAGCCCCACAAAAAGAAGTCTGGAGCGGTCAAATCAGGCGATCTTGCTGGCCAGTTCAAATCGCCAAAACGGGAGATTAGGCGCCCGGGAAATGCATCCTTCAGCATATCGGTCGTGGCACGTGCAGTGTGTGCTGTTGCACCGTCCTGTTGGAACCACATGTTTTCCAATCCCAATTCATCAAGTTGCGGCAAAAAGAAATCGTTGATCATTGCTCTGTAGCGCTCACCATTCACAGTAACCGTTTGGCCCGCGACGTCTTCGAAGAAAAAAGGTCCGATGACTCCTCCAGCGAAAACAGCACACCATACAGTAACTTTGAGCGGGTGTAATGGCTCTTCGTGGGTTACACGCGGATTTTCAGTGCCCCAGAAGCGTAAATTTTGCTTATTTACGTACCCGCTAAGATGGAAATGGGCCTCATCACTCATGATTATTTTTGATGAAAAATCATCTTCCTCTTGGTGGTGATTCAGGATGGCTTGAGCGTATGTTAGACGCGATTGGCGGTCAGCAGCTAACAGCTGATGCACCGTCTGGACTTTGTACGGAAACATCTTCAAATCTTGTACCAAAATTCACTGTAAAGACCGTCGACTGATAGCTATTTGCGTGGCACGTCGTCTGGTCGATGTCGACGGCGCTTCCATGACATCCTCGGCTACAGCAGCAATATTCTCTACAGAACGGCTACTCCGGGGTCTGCCACTCCTGGCAACATCTCGTGTTGTGCCAGTCTCTTCGAGGCGAGCGGCTAAACGTCGCAGTGTTTCACCAGTAGGCGTTGGACGGCTAGGAAATCTGCGACGAAATTCACGTTGTGCCAAAGTCACCGACCGATTATTGGTCAAATAAATAGTCACCAATATTCCGCGTTCTGGAGCAGTGTAGCGTAACATTGTTTATTAACGTGTATTTTGCATGTGTTTACTACACAAATGTCAAAACAGAACTGACATTAGGGGCCAATTGCAAAATTTGTAGCATTTTCTGATAGGAGGATTTCTTTTGCGCCACCTTGTATGTATGCATATGCATACAGTCTGTTAAGAATGAGTTTAAACCTTTAAAATTAACATTTGTTAATTGAGTTTTACTATTTATACCGACTTTTATTCCTTAGGAATGTGACTTTTGGAAAAATCTTAAAAATTTAAACTTTTTGGTTTTTTAATTTTTTTTATTGCATTTTAAAAACAAAAAACGTCGGCGAATTTTGCAGGAAAATTTTGTTTCGACATTAATTTTTTAATAACTCCAAAATGGTAAAAGATAGAAAAGAAATGTGTGTGGTTAGTTTAAGCAGAATTTTCCAGTGCATCTTTTAATCCTCCTCCTATTAAAATCGGTCAACCCGTTTACAAGTTATGACAAAATATATTAGGAAACCCAACGATTTAGGGGGTGAAATATGCCATGCCTTCAAAAGGAAATCCTTACGTACTAGAGAAAAACGGAAAACAGATTTGAATTGAGGGCATCAAAATCAATATAGTCCACATACTTTTTTTCTAGCAGAGACAAACACATTTTTTTTGCGCAGTGTACTTCTGTTGCGCAGTGTAATTTTTTTCAAATCTGCCACTAGATTTCTTATATCATTCTACACTTAAAACTATCAAAAAACTAGAACTTTTAATTTAAAAAAACACGTTTAATAATTTTGGCCAGCTTTTCAGGCCAAATACTCCTCTGTGCGCCGGCACCTTTTTTGAGGGAACTGATTAAATTAATTTAAGTTATTTAGGTTAGTCTTAATGAGACATTGTGGGGTGAATCAGTTGAATATTAAACGGTGTTTAAATAAATAACAAAGGTGTTAGCAAATAAGATCCTCCCGCAATTGGGACAACTTGTTGGCGCGGGGAAATTAATTTTTTTTAAACGAAGTCCTTCTGACTTTGTTTATTTGTATTTTAAAACACAAATTTTTTATTCTATAAATATAAAGTGGCCATTAAACTAATTACATAAGTAATAATAACAAAACTTCAACTGATTTTCTTCACTAATTAAAGCAACAACAAAAAATATTAAAAAAGTTCAGCCTCCTGTGCTACAGAATTATATGAACAACCATGGTTTTCAAAGAAAAAATGAGAAAGAAACTTGACTTAATATTTAGATGATAATCTTTTTGTTAAAAACTACCTTAACTCTAACTTGCATGGAGTTCGCTTATCGCCATTGTTCAGTATTGGATTTTCGCCCTTCAGACGTTGCTGTTTTCGCACTCTTCAGTATGATTTCTCTCACAAGTGCTCGATGGATTTGTATATCTTTGCTGGGGGGAAGATGGAAACAGAGCATTTCTATATCGGTTTGAGCTAATCTTATGGATACAAATCTGCATCCGTTCCTTCGGTTTCATTTAACCGACTGGTAGTTGTCGACAATTCTAATAGCACAGTCCTTTGTAATTGCCAGCATATTCGTTAGACTGACGTCCCCCTAGCATTCACATTTGAAGTGTACCCATTTGTAATTCTTAATTTACCCCGATCTGAGTATACCTTACCTCTATCTGAAGCTGGACTGAATTATCTACTGAGATACCTCACGGACACGGGGTGGATCTAGTATCCTTACTCTTGGATTTATTCTGAGATACATTAGAGCTGACGAGTGATGAAATCCTGTCAAAGCAAAGTCATACATACTCTACTTGACTGTTTGCGTGCAGCGAACTACCAACCAACCAACCAAACCATAACCTCTTTATTTACAAAGTCCAGGATTCCCCTATACTCCAGCCAGAGGTACTGGTAACACCTTTATACTCTGGACAAGAAATAACACCAACAAGTAGACATTTCAATAAAGTAAAATGGCTTCGGGGGCCTGGAATGTGATTGTGATAGGTAGATTTGGTTTTATTGCGTTTTTCGGAAGATTTTCCTTCCAAAATGTTAGGTAAACAGTTTTGTCTACTATTCCATCAGTAAATCCTTACAAAATACAATTAACACAACAACTCAAGCCTAGTGACCATGCACAGCGAAGAGAGTTCGTTGAATGGATTATACCACATCAGCAAATAGTTTTTTTTAATAAATATCTTTACAGTTTTCAAAGTTATGTATAAATTTGTTAACTCTTTGTCCCCGTTTAGACAGGGAAACATTTTTAAACCAAACAAATGTTTCCCTTCCAAATATTTCCCTGCTTATACGGGGCCTTTTATTAATTTTGAAATGTTTTTCATTAAAGAAGGTAACTTGTTCTTCATATTTGCTAACCCTAAACTGTTGGCTTTTGAATTGTTTTTTTAGGGTTTCCAGTACTTTACTACACAAGTGGCAATACATTTTTAACTTAGCGTAATCTTGGGACATGATTTAAAATGGTTACAATCAATTATCTCGACAATCTCAGCAATAGACTCGCCTTAATTTTGCAAGTGTAAAATAATAGTTGCAGGGACTTTTATTTAATTTCGAACTTATTATTAGAAAATTATAAAGAAAACTATTAATTAACAAACTTATTGAAAACTCTAACGAAGCATTACTGATTGTGTAAAAAGAAAAGTGTTGTCAGATATGAAAAATTTTAACTAAGCAACAACAGACCAAATTATTAAGCTGAAAGAAAGAGCTCTTTTCATATTTGCAGTTACTGTTTGGTCCTTAAATAAACTTTGTTTAGGTTAGATAAGGTTAAAAAGGAGGGGCACTAAAGGCCCAAACCTACGACAGGTATATACTTATGCCCAATTGGCATGTTGTGAGCTCCATATGAATAGAACAGTTAGAATAGAAAGATTCTAGAAGAGAAAGAGAAGCAGACCAGTCGAGAGTCTCTGGCGGGAATCAAATCCGCAACTCCCAAGCTAGCAGACCAGTACACTACTGACTAGTCCACCGAGGCACTAGTTTTTTTATTGCTATTTTTAGATTGTTCAAAAAATGTGAATTAAAAAAGTACTTTGTGTTCGGAAATACGTAAAGTATTACATATCGTTTTGTTTAGCAGATTGTGCCTATACTTAAGTCCATCACTGTAGTTATTGTTGCAAACAAATTCTAAAAGTAATAACATGTTATATTTTTATATACTTCTCAAAAAGTTTTAAAATCTTAGACATTTGTTTCAAATTTTCTCTATTTAAAATTTGCTTACCATATTGAGGACGGCACAACACATTTTTTTAATTCTGAAATAAATGATAATGAGATTTGATATATAATACCTTATGTAAGGACAAGCAGTTAGATTTAATAACATTAATCTAAAATACACAATGTAAATTTAGATTTTGAACATCTGTAGGTGATTGCATCATATCGATGCCTTACTTCCTCAACCTCGTAACTTAAAAAATACGGTTTTGACTTTTTCATATCAAACGATTGTTTTATGCTTTAACTAAAAAGATTAAAATTTCGTAACCTGCTCTACCTGTGTTACGTGTATGTTAAAAACTTTCTAAATAAAAAAAAATCATATAAAAGATCTGAACATACAACGAATAGAAATAGTGCTTTAATAAGTTTAACAGTTGTTGTTTCTAATAATCATTTCAAAGTCACGTGTTAAACAAATTCACTACCCTTTGGTTGTGAAACAGTCTCTTAGTTTCTAACTAAATTCCGGCATTAAAAACATATTTTTACTGCAAAAACTACCAACAACAATAAAAAAATAATTTTAAAATAAAATTTTAAAATGTTCTTCATTTTAGTTAGTAAACATTAATGAAAAAAAATTCTTTTTATAAATTTGTTTTTTTTTTAATTTAATTTTGTCGTTGTTATGCTTAGTCACGCGATAATCAAATTCTATTCACATGATTTAGATGGGCGTGTTCAGTTGCTGTTGGCGCTGCTATAAAAAGGTTGACTATATTTGACCCTTCGAAATATGTTTGCATACGGAACTAAATTAATACTCACGTGTTATCAACATCACATGCAAAAAGAATTGTTAAAATATTTTAAAATATTTACAAAATTTATGATCCATTGTCTGAATGAAAAACCAACAATAATGATCTAATTGGTTAAGTTCGAGTATTCTTTTCCTCTACAGCATAATTTATCCTCAATTTTATCAGTTTTTAAATGACTATTTATGAAACGATCTTAACAAAGTATATTGGAGAAAGTCGTGTTCACAGGAAACATATTTTCGATGCATATTATATTACCAATTTGATTTTTACTTTAATATAGTTACCTGTATTCTTTTAGTCAAGTTTGAATTTCATATTGATGGGTTAAAAAAAATCCCCTTATTTTATTTTAGTTTCATCTTTAATTTTGCAGTGATTCAAGAGTTTACTGTATTCTACTGGTAAAGCCCTTTCATTTGATATCAATATTGTTAGGGATCAAGGGTGAGCATTTATTGACCGCCATTTTGTAGTAGCGGAAATAATGTATTTAACTTTTTTAGTGTTTTCTAATGCGCTATTTAAGTCCTTTCGATATAAGCGTATTCGGTTGTATAGAAACTGAAATGAAATTGATTTTTATTTGTAAATTTTAGAAAAAAAAAGCTCCAAAGCAGTTGTATTTTGCCCTATATCTCAGTTAGTTACAAAACGATTTATTAGCTTTTTTTTAGAAATAATTTTTGAGAACAAGGCTTTGAATATGTTGCATTTAGCGTGTCCAAGATCGTTTTACTAGCTTGAAAAATTATATATTTGTGGCCTTCTCCCTAAAAATGGACCTAGTGTGTGAAAATGAAGTTTAAAGAAAAAACGCATTTATAGTTTCACAACGCATTATCACTGTAAACACACCTTCAGCTGGGAGATGCGATTTAGTATGGTTGTTGACGTCATGACTTAAAAAAATTTAATTTTTTTCTCATTTTAATCGATTTTCCCAAGTTCGTTTTTTCCGTTTTTATGGGGTAAATAAATTTTAATCAGAAATCTAATTCATACCATCTTTTAGGTACAAGAATCTACTATTAGGTCCAAGCCCGTTTTTCGACACACTAGGTCCGTTTCCTCAGAGAATGTCACATATTTAAAGAAAATTTATATTTTTTCAAATATTTTTTGCCTATAACTTTGCCGGTTAGTGACCGAATTGCCCATAAATTTTCACAAATATCTCTAGAGGCATACTAATAGTCACAAAAGAATATGTAAAAAATCATAGTGCTAAAAGTGTAAATTTTAATGAGAAAAAACAGAAACAGTAGTGTGTTAATGCTCCCACCTTAGTAAGTCAAGGAGCGATTGCGACAATTTTCACAAAAACATTTACTCCCAAATTTTTCTGAGATTTTTATAATGAACACGGACAAACAGAAAGATAGACAGACAGAAGGACAGACAGACATACATACACACAGACACACAGATGAAAAATGCTCACTGTGTGTTCATACACTTTTAGAAAATATATACACTATGGGATAGGAAATAAATATTGTGAAAATTTTACATGGAATGACAAACTCCCTTGCACATCAATGGAAACCAAAACCTCCCCAAATTTGTGCAATTAAACCTCTCTCTGGTTTTTGTGTACAATTATCGGGCCTTTTTTTGTTCTTTAAAGGTCTTCATTTTTTCTTGCTTTTAGATAAAATTTTTGTACTAAAAAAGTATAATATTATAATAGCGGAAATCACCCTTCGTTGCAAACATGATGCAAATGTTGCAGATCTTGCAAGTCTTTTATATATTCTATTGCAAACGTTGCTTTTGAAAATTTCCAACTGTTTTTAGTATTGGAAATAAGTGCTTGTGTGGGAAATGTAATTTTAGTGTATATTGTTTTTGTGTTGTTGCAAACTTAAGAATATATACCGAACTTGCAAGATCCGCAACATATCCATAATCTGTTTGCATCGAAGGGTGATTTCCCCTAATGTTATAATTTCTTTTTTCGTATTTTGTTTTGTGGTCGAACAAATGCGTCTGTTTTCCTTTTGAATTGGAACCAATGCATTAACATTAGTTTTCTAGAGCTAGTGAATAAATTACATTAAAAAGAAATATTTTTAATACAAATCAAGTTATTTGAAAAAAAAAAAAATACTTCTTAAATGGGTAGAAAAAATCTTAAACAGAAGAGGAAAAAATTAAAATTAAATCAAAAGAAGTTGAAACTTGGTATATAATATTTTACAGAATGAGTCAAACTATAAAAAACTATAAAAACCCGTACTTAACCCGTGAACTTTTGGCGACTGACAAACGTGCTGTACTTAGAGCAGCATCAAATTCTCATGATTCGCCTGCGCAAATTAAAGCCAAAGCTGGTTTTTCTTTAGGCATATGAATAGAGCAG
Organism: Phyto melanocephala; assembly: GCA_941918925.1. Taxonomy (NCBI): domain Eukaryota; kingdom Metazoa; phylum Arthropoda; class Insecta; order Diptera; family Rhinophoridae; genus Phyto; species Phyto melanocephala. The sequence goes on along the minus strand of OW799236.1, from coordinate 20,155,796 downwards.
CGTGTTATTGTAAATACTGAATATCTGAAACGATTAAAATTAAAGAAAAAATCCCCACTTAACAATAACCGAAAAAATATGCGTCTAGTGTCAGCAAGTTATTAATAATTTGTATACATTTTTAGAAAAATTTTCATTGAAAAATTAAAAATTTTTATAATAAAAATTTTGTTTTTTCTTAGTAATTGCGAAATAGTTCTTTGGGAAGCGCTCATTTTTTATTTCAGTTTTTAAAACCAGTTCACAAATAGTGTCAGCAATTTTCTATAGTTAAAATTACCGAATTCAACTTCCTCTTACAGACATGATTGCAAAATTTAATGAAATAAAATTATAAATTTTTTTGAGGAAGTCTTTAAAAACTTCACTGTTGTAATATATTTTATTTTTTTTTTTTTTGGTTTTCTTATATGATTATCGTTAAATATATTTAAACTAATTTATTTTAATTTATTAGTTTAAGTTAATTTATAAGCTAAAATACCATTTATTGTCTTTATTAATATTTTTATTTATTATAAGTACAATTTACTCGCTTCTAAAAAAATTTATGAAATAATTATTAAAATTAATAATATAATAAAAAACAAGTAAGAGCGCTATATTCGGCCGTGCCGAATCTTATATACCCTTCACAACATGTAGTCATGCAATAACAGTAGTTTGTGTCACCATTCATCCCATATGAAATACGTACATACATATAAAAACATACATATATAAAAACATCCCATTGTAAAATTATAAATTCACGTATGTATGTTAAAAAAACGAAAAAAAAAAAATTTTTTAAAAAATTTAAAAAAAAAATAAAAAAAAAAATTTAAAAAAAAATTTAAAAAAATATTAAAAAAAAAAATTATTATATATATAATATATATAAAACAAAAAAAAAAAAAAAAAATTAAAAAAATAAAAAAAAAAAATTAAAAAAAAAATAATAATAAAATAAATAAAATATTAAATAAAAAATAAAAAAAAAAATTACAAAAAAAAAATTTTAAAAAAATTAAAAAAAAAATTTTTTTTGGCTCAGCTGGGATTCGATGCCACGTTGTTGTTTTTGTGAAAAAAAAATCGAGGTGGTCGTGGGTTTTTGCTCATATCTCAGTTGTTTATGTACCGATGTTTCTGTTTTTCAATACAGATCTACTCCCGAATATTTCTGATATTTTAATACCTTACCCGGGTCCAACCTATGTCGGGGGGCTTCAAAAAGTTGATTTCAACATACACACGGACAGACGGTCATACGGACAGACAAACAGACTGACAGACTGACAGAGCTTAATCGACTCCCCTATTCATAAACTTTCAGAAAATATATACTTTATGGGGTCGGAAATGAAAATTGTAGAAATTTCACACGGAATGCCAAACCCATATATACCGTTTTTCACTGTGTGAAGGGTATTTATAATAATTATTAATTAATATCTATATAAATAATTAATATCTATTGTAATTTATTATTTAAAAGTACTAAAGTAAGTACATTTGTCAAGAAAATATCGTTAAGCCAGAAAAGAGCTATATGCATAAGGAAATTTTTTAATTTAAATTCATTAAGCACAATGATACTCGGCCGCATTTTTAATAGTTCAAATAACTTTTTTAAAATTAACTTAATTTTATTAACTTTACCATACAATTGAATACAAGCTTAATCTTAAAAAGTTAAAAACTTAAGTTTCTAACATTTTTATGAAATTTACCAAACTTTACCATAACTTACACTTTTCTACGGGATTCATGGGACTGCCCAAGGGACACTGAAATACTTCAGCAAATTCGGGCATATGAGACAGGGTATAATTAAGCCTTAGACTATCCAAATCATGAGAATCATCTGATAACTCAAATGTTGCCAATTGAGAGGCCCCACAAAAGAATTGAGCAAATTGCAGGAAAAACAATTTGCCATTGTGTTTGAGAAATAGAGGATCTTTGATAAAAGTTTTTAAAGCCAAATGGGTGCCACTGATATCGGCTATGCGTTCCGTTAAGAACTTGGTGGGTTCTTTACTCAGGCAAGCAATATTGTGTTGGAAGTTTTTATTATTAATAATTTCTACAGATTCTACATCATTGTAGTTACCGGCAAAATCATATTGCAAAAATTTCAAATCAAAGGCATGCATAAGCTCATGACCCAAGGTATTGGCTAAATCCCCAAATAACAATGAGGGCCAAAAACGAGGTTCATAGTAGGGTAGTTGTAGATAGGCATACGGTAGTATAATAAAATTAGCTATACTGAAGTAATAGGGCGTGGAATCCAAATTGTCTAGAAAATTTGGCATGTGAAGATTGAAGGTAAACCAAAATTCTTCAAATTTAGCAGGCGATACCAACAAACGTTGATGCTGGAAGAAATGTTTCAACGCCATTAAGTGGTTGTTATAAAAATTATTTGTTACATTAAGATCAGCTAAATATTTAATATAGAAAGTAGTAGAAGCATTCTTGGGTAGATTACCTATAGTTAAGGACAAATGCTTTAATTTTTTCTTCAAATACTGTAATCCCTCCAACGAAAGTTGCATTTCATTCGAGTCGAGTATAAGAGAAAATTGTTCTTTGAGCTGAGCAAAAACGGGCTGTATTATGCTGTCACTTTGTGGACGAATTTTAGAATAAACTGCCTTCTCGTAGAGATAATTCATGGCCAGTGGAAAATGTTTGCGCATATGACGCAGGCAGGACTGTCGTCCCGAACCTTGATCTATGATATTGTGGGTATGAGATTGCAAGTAGTTGAGGAAACGTGACAAGGCGTATAAAAATAAAGTTTTTTGTGACGAATGATCTAAATAGTTCTTAATTTTTTCAAGCGTTAAAAAATCATTTAGAAATATGAGATCTTTAAGCTCTACAGGAAAATCGGCCAACAAGTACTCCCAATTGAGGGTGCTGTTGCGTTGCAATAACTCCTCATAGGTCAGCCACTCTGTTAAATCGCACTCACTATTCTCGTCTGCCAGGGCATTAAGGCAGGTAGTTTTTAACATATTTTCCAAATCCAATTCCAAGTTTTTAAAATCTTTGTCCAATTCTTTAAAAGAGTCATTGGTGTAAAGTTTTAAAATTTCATAGACATCTAAAGATAGTTTTACTCTCTCCATAAGATTATGCGGTTCTATGCTTAACATGAAACGAGAGGCATTAAAACGCTCTATTTGTAGTGAAATAAAAAAGCGACTATTGGAGAATACATTGAGCTGCCTTAAGGTTTGCAGCCAATTGGTGTGGTTGCTCAACTGTAGATAACCCATTTTGCGGAGAGTAATAATATACTGATACCAGGAGGCCTTCTCTTTGTGCTCACTCTGCAGACACACCTCTAGGTATTGCTGCATTTTATACATAATCAAATCTCCCCTTAGTGGATTGTAAGAATTCTCGCAGCTTTCCAGAAATATCTCATCGAATTTGTCATTTAAACGTTGCTCTCCCATGGCCATAACGGTTTGATGTTGAGGATGCTGCTGTTGCCAGTGATTACAGGCGTAAGCATGGAAATTCTCACAGGGGTTAATGGCACGATTCATGTGTGTGGCTATGTGTTGCAAATGTTCAACATTCACGTGCTCATTGCAGTCATGTGAGAGGCAGGTTTTATTTAAATGCTCCCAATAGGCAAGATCGTGGGGGGTAGAATTTGCCGAGTATACAGTCGTCGTTTCTAAAGCCGTTGCTGCTGTTTCACTTTTAGTAGGTTTAGCCTCGATGCTTACGCACATGAAAGTCAGGGCCATTGTTATCAGTTTAATGCCAAACATTATGAAGTTTTTTTTTTCTTTAATTTTTTTTTTATATTTTTGTTTAACGTTATGTTTTCTGTGTGTCTTTATTAAGTTGCCAAATTTTTTGTTTTGCCAAAAGCATGTCAAAAAAATTTTAAAGTTTTGTAAAGTTTGCGGAATCAATTGCAGGAGATTTTATTTTATGTTTTTCGATATAAAATGTGTTGTTTGTGTCTTTCTGTCCTTCTTGTTTTTTTTATATTTTTATAAACAATTGTATTTGGTTCGATCATTAATGGAAATACATACTTTTAAATCAATTGTCATTTTAAAGACTTCTTTTGTTTAAAATGAGTTTTTTGTTTGTATGAAATATTTTTAGTTAAAAGTTTGCTGAACATCTGTTTTGATATTTTGTTGAATAAATTCTGCGGCGCTAAGAAAGAACTGCTTATGTCTGCTTTTATTTATTACTGGAGATTTGAAATTTAGTTTTTTGATATAAAATGTTGTCTTTCTGTCTTTTTTTATTTATTTTTTTTTTAATAAACGACTGTATTTGATTCGGTCATTAATGGAAACACTTTTAAATCAATTGTCATTTTAAAAATTTCTTTTATTTAAAATATTTTCCTTCAATTAAATAAAATATTTTTTTTTATTTTTTTTGTTTGTATGAAATACTTTTAGTTAAAAGTTTGTTGAACATCTGTTTTGATATTTTGTTTAACAAATTCTGCGTCGATAAGGAAAAACTGCTTATGTCTGCTGTTATCGTTTTTCAGAAGCAAGTTCCAGCTCCCCAAATTATGAGCTGATTTTTAAAAATTGATTTTCTTTAAGATAAACATTAAAATTTTTGCTTCGTTTTGTATTCATTAAAAAACACATCGGTTTTTCTATATTGAGTTCAATTATAGGCTTAGAAAAGTTATTATTCCAAAAGACATTGGGCCAATTCAAAGTAGACTCTCATATTGTTCTATGTCATATAATTCATATTAATATGACTAGTGACTTTGAACACCTTTTGTTAACAAATTATGTATTTAATACAAGAAAGAAGACAAAGAGATGACGCTGTTAAAAATTGTATGTATACAGGAAAGAAGAAAATAGAAAATATTCTCTCTGAGAGGTGAGAAACGAAGAAATTCTCTCTGAGAGACAGTATGGTTAAAAGTATAACATAAACAATTTCTTATACATAGGAAACAAATGTGTAAAGTCATATTATTTTTTTTGTATGGAAATTACTAACAAAAATTTTATGCATGCTTAAAATAATATGAAATAGCACAAATATGACTGATATGCAACCACTTTGAATTGGCCCATTGTTTTAGAAATAATTATAAGTAATAAGTTTTTAAGCCACAACTTCCTGAAGAGTATTCTAATATTATTTAAAAGTTTACTTGAATGTAGTTTAAAATTGCGTTATTATACTGGTGTTATTACTTTAATTTTAACTTATGTCGACTTACGCAGTTATGCCATTTAGCCACAGAATTATTATTGATTATTTTATAATTTTTAAAATTTAAGTTGTTTTATTATTTGTCAATAAATTTTTTTTATAATATTTTTTTTTATAAAACTTTATATTAAAAAAGTTTTTTATTTTTTTAAATTAATAATTGACATCTTTTTGTGAAAAAATAAATTAATTGTATTTCGGTATAATGTATTTAAATTGTGTGTAAAATTTGTATGTTTTCGCGCTTATATGTCTTTTAGCTGAGGCTACTTAAACGCGACTACAACACATTTCATTCACTAAAGTTTTTAATTAATTTTTTTTTTACTCAGCTTTAAGCTAAGATTTTATTCCTTATCAATTTGTGTGAAATACGCTGTTTCAGTTTTAAATACAATTTTAATTTTTTTTTTTTTTTTTGCAAAAATGACAATTTATTAAAGAAATCTTATCATTTTACGTGCTGCAATTCATAAAATATTGGCTTAAAAAAACACTGTTAAAATTTTGACAAACTAAGAAAATTTAAAGAAAATTATAATTAAATAATACTTAACAACAAATAAAGGAAATAATATTTTATCAAACTTGCAGCATCGAACCTTTCCGAAACTTTATATTTGCAGGAAAAAAAGTAGAAATTCAATTTAACCAATTGGTTTTTAAAACCTATTTTTTTTTACTTGTAAATTAGCGATGGAATTTTATTATTTAAATATTGTTTTCACTTTGGCTTTGTTTTTTAGTTTAAATAGACAAAATTAGCTTTAAAATCATATTGTTTTTTGTTTTATATCTCCCTTTCTCTAAGTGTATTTTAAAATCCCCAAAAAAGTCATCAAAAGCTAAATTAATTATCGGCTACACTTAAATAAAACAATCAAACATGATTTTAATCCCTTTAAGAAATTTAATTAAATACTATATTAATTAAAATTTAAACATAAAGACCCAACATACACATAAACATATGCATACATATGATACATATATAATTTGGACTTTGACAATACATATGTTTTAACAAATGACTCTCCTCCACAAACAAAGCAAAAAATAGGGAAGTTAAAGCATACTTTATACAGACATATTTTTTTATATATGAAAGCACACTAATGATAAGAATTATTAACACATACATACAAATAATTTTTCTGCATACGCAGATTTTTAAGAATTGAATTGTATGACGCAATAATGCCTTGTAATTTACAGTGAAAGTTTAGCAGCAGCGCACATTCGAAAACTGACAGAGTCATGTTACTAAAGTGTAGAGAAGACTTCCAACAGTTCTAATTACAATTATAGTATTTTACATAATAATCCATAATTAATAAAGTTATTCATAAACAGCAGTTAATATTATTATTTTTATAAAATTTTTTAACTGGCCTAGATGAAATAAAACTGGCACAAAACTAATAAGCGATCCAAATGTAATTTTCTATGTCTGTCAAAATCGTATTTTTATAATAGTATTTATTTTCACATTTATGTATGTATATATATTGTAGATTATATATGTGAAATTGTGTTAAACAGTACCTATTTATAGATATAAGCTCAATTGATGACCCGTCGTAGTAGTCGTAGGTTAAAAACCTACAGATCCCTAACATTTTACCTAAATGGACTGCTTACAATATTGTCCTATGTAATGCAGTCATGGACCATATCGTTTTTAAACAAGAGATTGTAGTTAAACGACAAGTGTTCGTGTTTTAACGATTACATATGTTGCTGTAAAGACGTGTGTATTGGTCGTGTAGGTGTTCCAACGAGTAGTGACAAAGAGTAGTTTTGAGACTACTCCGATAGGTTATATGGTCCAGCCCTAGGACATCGTAATGGTTAATCAACCACGTTTTCTCCATAAATTTGGCTGATCTTTGGAGTAGTCCTAATCCATTACAGAGTATACTTTACATGCGTGTAAGGACTAGTCACGTTATCTGCAGGGAAGGAATTCCCTTATTCATATTAAGGAAAAACGGCGAAAGTACTTACTTTTTTACCTAACAAAATATGTAAAACTACAACGACGTACAACACCTACGACAGCTTGTGAATTGAACAATATATTAAATGTGATGATGAAAGAATACTTCAAAGAAATGGGTCTCAACACTAACCTGGCAAAAATAAATTTTTATAGCATTTTTCGTTTAATTCTTATTCTGGTTTCAATGTGTATTTTTTGATATTTATTAATTTTTCGGTCCAGGTCTGGGAGCGTTGTAGACTTCGCCGAGTTTACCTCCGGACATAAAATTTCTTTATATCATAGCATTACTGTGTTATATCCACTCCCTGATTTGTTAAAAATAGTAGCCATCGGCGACGTTACTATACCTTCTTCTTATGTAGATCATAGTGTAGAACCAGCGTGCGAAAGTTCGTCATTAATTTCTTGAACTATTACTCCTCAGTGCCCTGGCAGCCATTGCAATATATTGTTGAAGAAGTCCCTAATTTTATCAAAAGCTCTCTTATATTGCCTAACCTAGCCTAGATAATTCCCTTTCATGGCATTTAGAGCCGTCTGACTTTACATATAAAGAGTAGCTTTTCAACCCTTCGAAACTTGTTCCATTTTAAGACCCATTGCAGTATAGATGGCCATTATCTTGGATTAAAAAATATTACTAAGTGTTATTGAAACTCTGTAAGACCTTTGTAATGCCTCTGTGGATCTATTTGTCTTCTATTCATCCGCGAATTCTACTCCTGGAGATTATACAATTTTGTTACAACACTATTGCTCAATTCACAAGCTATCGTAAGTGTTGTATGTCGTAGAAGGTGTACATATTTTGTTGATAATTTCTACATTAATTTTGTATACAACAACTACCAAAATGTTTCCTATGTTTATAAAATGTACATCACAGCTGAAAAAGTCAGTACTGCCACCGTTTTTCTTTAATATGAAAAAGGTAATTTTCTACAACCTACGACTCCTACGACAGTTTGTGAATTGAGCCTATTGATTATTTATAGATACAACAAATAAAAATTGTATGAATAGCGAATCCGATAAACCCCTTCACTATCTTATACACAGGTATTATTACCACATCGTAGCTTATCCTTCATTTAAAATTTTATGTTAAAAGGCATCTTTGATTATCAATTCTTACATACTTAGGTATATTGTGCTTATCAATCCCTATCATTTGATACCCATATTGATGGGGTGGAGAAAAAAATTATCCACCATATTGTTTAGGACGCCATCTTGTATTTTATTTTTTTTATAGTTTACTGTATTCTACCGGTCAAGCCCTATAATTTGATAGAAATATTATGGGGGTTAAAGGGAACATAGCAGTGGTCACTATATTTAAACCGAACATCCGCCATTTTGTTTAGGACGCCATCTTATATTATTTTTTATAGTTTACTGTATTCTACTGGTCAAGCTCTATAATTTGATACTAATATTGTGAAGGTTGAAGGGGACATATCAGTGATCACTATATCCAAAACATATATCCGCCATTTTGTTTCGGATGCCATCTTGGTTTATAACTTTTTTAAAGCTTACTGTTTTTTTTCTAGTCAAGCCTTTTTATTTTAGTGGTTTAAAGAGGGTACATTTTTATATATTAGATTTGAGCCATATATAAATATTTTGTACGCCATTTTGTACTTGCTGCCATTTTGGATTTAAATTTTTTTAATTTTTTTTTTGGTGTTATGATTTCATTTGATTAACACCGTTGAGCTTTTTAGTTGTCTTAAAACTGAAAAAAAAATTATTGGGGTTAATATAACGGAAAAAACCAAAGAAGTTGTATTTTGGTGCTTATATCTTAGTTAGTTTTTTAACCGATTCGCTAATTTCTCTGAGAAATAATTTCCAAAAATATGGCTTGAAATTAAGTTGTCACTAAGATGCCAAATAAGTGTCTAGGATCTTGAGAAACTATATATTTCAAAGTTCATATATTTTTCAAAATAATGTTTGCCTATAACTTAGCGCATTAGTGGTAGATTTGACCAAACTTTTAGCGATATTCGTAAAAGGACGTATATTTTATCCAAAAGTTGTAACAAACTTTGCTAAAAATTATATAGGGTCTGGAAAATGTTAAATTTTGTATTAAAAATTATGAAAGACAAGTAACAGTGCTATATTCGGCCGTGTCGATTCTTACATACCCTTCACAACGTGTAGTCATGCAATAACAATTGTTTGTACCACCATTTATCTCATATAAAATACGTACATACATGTAAAAACATACATATAAAAATCATACCATTGTATAATTATTAATTAAGTTTACGTATAAATGTTTCTAAAAAAAAATTTGAAAAAAAGAATTAAAAAAAAAAAAATTTGTAACAAATTTTTTAAAAATTTTTTTTAAAAATATTAAAAAAAAATAATAAAAATATAAATAATATACAAAATGAAAACAAAAATTTTGGCTCAACTTGTATTCGATACCACGTTTACTCTACTAGTACATATATATGTATGTTGTTGTTGTAATTGTGAAAAAAAAAAACGAGGTGTTCGTGGTTTTTTGCTCATATCTCAGAAAGTTATATGGCGATTGTGCTGAATATCAATAGCGATTGATTCCCGGATATTTTCAAGAGAGTGGTATCATACACAGATCTGAGGAACATATGGTTGCTTCTAAAAGTTGATTTCAACCAACACACGGACAGACGAGCAGATGGACAGACGGTCAGGGCTTTATTGACTTCTTTATTCATAAGCTTTCAGAAAATACACATATACTTTATGGGATCGGAAATGAAAATTGTAGAAATTACAAACGGAATGACAAAGCTATATATACCCTTGTGCACCACTGGTGAAGGGTATAAAAATAGAGTCAGTCTTGTTTACTTGTTAATGTCTCAAAAAGTTTCAAAGATATCCCGCTTTAACAGCAGTTCATTACCAAATATCTCTAAATAATTGTATGGAATATTAAAAGCTGATTTCAAGCATTTCTTTTACATTTTTACATTTTTCCTTTTTATAAGTTTTTAAAAAATATTTACTTCCTGGGGTCAGAAATTAATATTGCAAAATATTCAAAAGGAATTACAAGCTCATATAGCCTCAGCACCACAGGTGAAGGGTATAGAAGTGCTTAATATTTTTATTATTTTTTTTAAATCATAAAACATTATTCATTTGGTTTTAGAGAGAATATCAATAGAAGTATTTTTCATTTATTTTTCCTTACAAAAAATAGTTTTATAAATCGACCTCTCAGAACTATTGGGAAAATACATTAAGATTAACATGATTATTTTATGCTGGCGTTTAACTGCAAATCGTCTAGAGGAAGTCTGGTATCATGTCAAATGTTTGATTAGTTTTATACTTGATTTAGAATTTTTTAATATTAATAGTTGTTTGATTTTATTTAATTTGTTGTAATCATTATCTATATATATAAAAATCAATATGTGTTTGTATGTTTGCTTGTGCCTTATAGACGGTTAAACGGCTGGACCGATTTCCTTGAAATTTTCACAGAATCTTTCTGTATGTCTGGAAGGAACTATAGGCTATACTTTGGTTTGAAATTGTAAGTGTGCAGGGTGCCACGCCCTATTAAAGCATAAGTATTAAATATTATATATCACGAAAGTTAATGTAGCTAGAGTCTTCAAATTAGGTACGGTAAACTTTGACATCCACACAAACACTTGGGTCAAAAATGGGCGGACTTTCAATAGTAGGCGTGGCCACATGAGTTAAATACTAAATTTCGTATATTTGAAAAACGATATCGATTAGAGTACTAAAATTTTGCAAGAGCAACTTTGACACCCAAATAAACATTTCTGGAAAAAATTGATACATTAGTAATAGTAGGCGTGGCAGCTCTCATAGCAATTGCATACTAAAATTCATATATTCGGGAAGCGATAACAGTTAGAGTATCCAAATTTTGCACGAGAAGCTTTGACATCTATATGACTATTTTTTTTTTATAAGAAATTGATGTTTTAGTAATAGTAGGCGTGGCACCTGCCATATGAATTAAATACAAAAATTCGTATATCTGGGAAGCGATAATAGTTAGAGTACCCAAATTTTACAAGAGACACTTTGACGTCTATATGATTATTTGAATAAGAAATGGTTGATTTAGTAATTATGTGTGGGGTGGCGAAGCACACCGGGTATTAGCTAGTTCATTATAACTTTTAATGATTGAAAAAACCTAGTTTTTTATAATTTTGTATAATAATTCAAGTTACGTATTAAAAATTATGTTAAAAAAAGATAAAGGATAGATGGTCCGATCATGTATGAAGAGTAAAAAAGTTATTTAAAAGGAAGCGCTTAAACTACAAGGGGATCAAGGTACTTATTTTTTAAATTGTAGCTGAAGTTGGAAAAAGTTTTAAGCACAAGAGTTGAACGAGAGAACCTTCTGCGTTAGCTGGATATAGCGATCAGTTCTAAAACTTATCAATAAAATACTTGTTTCACTTAGAGCACAAGGGGTATATAAGAACATAAATCCCTTGTGCTTAAACAAACATTAAAGTTCACTATTCAAATGGTTTGGTGGAATTCATAGAAGTTCTAGCGCCTCGTTGTATCTCCTTAGAATTATTTGTTTTACATTTAGTTCATTCATGTGTAAGTGTGTTCAAGATTCACTTAAACCCCTTGTGCCTCAAGTACTTGATATGAAGTTTAAGCTAAAAGGCAGACATGTTCTTTATAATTAAATATTTTTATTAGTCTTACTGTTGGAACTACCAAATATTTTACATTTTCTTGCTACACCGTCAATACCCTTTCGCTTTATCAATTTTTAACAATTAACCTTTGATGCTTTTAAAATACCGCCCCAGAATAGCATCTTGATTAACAAATCATTTGAGGGTATATTTTTTGATATTTTATTGCTGAAATACGGCTTCAAAATTATAACTAATGCAGTCGACGATTAATTTTTGTTTCTCAAAATCTAAGTTTTGCCCCATTACTAAAACAATTAGACAAATAAGAATTTTGCAACAATTTGTAATTCCTAATGATGCCTCTCTTAACAATCTGACAGTTAATTGACACTATACTAAAATTTCATAATTTATTCTGTTAATGGCATTCGTGGGAAATAATTGACACATGTCTAGAATCTTGAAAGTAAATCTCATCACTTTCTAAATCAAATCAAATTGCTGCGCTACTAACAAAAATACAAACAACGAATTAGATTTACTTAAAACAAAAAATCTACTTAAATTTACGTTACAAATAACAAATCATAAGTGTTTATTAGAGAAATACTAAGAAATTCTTTTTGGAATTTAAAACAAAAACACACACACACATCCACTTAACTCTTATTTGATAGAAAATACATTTTTACTGGCATAATAAAGAATTTTGTTTTAAATAAACTTAAAATAGAAACAACAACAAAATATCAGTGATAATAAACTTATGGAACAGACACTAACACTGCACACTTCCACAGGCACGTTTATTCAAAAATTAAAATTTTAAATAGACAAAGACGATGACTGAAATGTTGTGTAATCAAATTAACCTCACGTGTCAGCAGATGTTTAAGGAGAAATAAACGAATAGGAATTTTTTGGAACATATCAGATGTTCTTATATACAGGGTGTTTTTTTTTAAACAAAATAAATTTTTTTTTACCCGGAATTAAACTGCCATACGGGGATTCGATGTAAAGTAAAACAAATTGTTTAATTTTCAATGCTGGAGTCACTCTCCACTTTATCACTTCATTATTAACAGTTTTGTGATTTATTTAACATTATAATAAGATGTTTCATTGCCATTATACAAATACAACTCACATTAGCATACTCTTGTAGCACTTTTACACTAATTAACAAGTTGACAAGTGGTCAATGTTTAATCAAATCGCTTATTTATAAGCTTGCAGAAAATATATACTTTATGGGGTCAGAAATTAATATTGAAATGACAAGCCCATACATGCCCTTTTACTCTCTGTGAAGGATATAGAAATCTACAACAGACTCTACATCTACAAAAATCATTGTTTGTTGCATTTTATAAGCAACTAGAAAAGCTCGACGCGCGTTGCTACGCCCCTTAATGAATAAAAATGCATTCTGAATTTAAATTGAATATCAAGTGAAAAAAGCAAAAAATTTAAAATTTTTTTAATGGGCGTGGCACTTCCCATTTTTCTAATCAAGAAATTGTACAGTCATGACAACTCAATATGTGTGCAAAGTTTCACAAAAATCAGTCCAGAGCAAGTACCTCAAAATTATAACTTTTTTTATGGGCGTGGCCCTGCCCACTTTTCTAGTCACGAAATTGTATAGTCATGACAGCTTAATATGTGTCTGAAAAGTTTCAGAAAAATCGGTCTAGTGTAAGTACCTCAAAATTATAACCTTTTTTTATGGGCGTGGCCCTGCCCACTTTTCTAATCACGAAATTATATGGTTATGACAGCTTAGTATATGTGCAAAGTTTCAGAAAAATTAGTCCTGTGCAAGTAGCTAAAACTGATAACTAATTTTTATGGGCGTGGCCCGCCCACTTTTTTCCACCCATAAACACTCCCTGGTATGTGTACAACAACTTGCCAAAGTTTGAGTCCGATCGGTTTTACAGTTTCGGAGTCTATAGCTAACACACACACACACACGGACATAGTTTCACTTTTATATATATAGATAGATAAATAGAAGATTGGTCCCGGTTTTTCTAAATAAAGCCATCAACGAAAAGTGACTTAGATTGATAATTTAAAATTATTTGGGATCCCAATTGAATGAGATATTTATTAAAAATATTATTCAAATACCAACAGTCGTGTCCAAATATTACAGTCCGTTAGATAAACCTAGAGAAACGTGAACTTTGTGAATGCATTGATTTACCAAAAACGTACTGTCAATTGACAAGAAAAGCAGGCTACAAATCAACAACTACACAACTAAGAAATCACATTGTACAGGACATTAACGAAATGGACCCTAAGTGCATTAAATATTAAATCGAAATTTTGACTTCTAGAATTTTCTACAGGTCAGCTTTTCGCAGCGCCTACATACTCGATATCATATTATCATTATCAGCGTAAAGTTACTCTCTAAACTAAAAAAATTTGTTCATGTCATTCCATGTAATGTCAGTCAGTACATCTATTTAATGTCTGAGTACAATTACGTACACCTTAAAGAAACACCCCATATTTATGTTCACTTTGGCAGCCAAGCCATGAATTTTAATATTAAGAATTAAAAATGTCTTTATAGAAATCATAAATTTAAAAATTGTATACGTTTGTGCGACATTCTGCTACACGTACATGCACACATGTATCCTTTATAATATAAGATGGGTGCGTATTAAAACATACACGCATACACACATACATCTACTCGTTTGTATTTAAATTGAAGTGTTTACAGTTGTTTTGATTTGATTTCATTGTTTTTTATTTTATTTCATTTTACTTTTTACTCTTACACTGATTTAATTTCAAATTCTTAGTTTAACATGTCTCAGATATCAAATGATTTTTATTGCTTATTTTATTTATTTATTGTTTTTTTTTATATTTTACTTTTGCAGTTGTTGTTGTATGTATGTATTTATGTATGTATGTATGTGTTCAACTGTCAAAGCTAGGAATTCTCATATTGGTTTTGTGATGTTTACGTGGCAGTGTGTACAAGAAGGTTTATGTGTGTGAATGTTAAGGTTATACCAACACAACACAAACAGCAATCAGACATGCTTCCCTTAATACTAACGGTATTAAAATCTTATACATGCACACATTCAAACGTGTATTAACAAGCTATTTTTAAACAAATAAACAGGTATGGGAGGATGTTGGTTTTGTTTGCGAAATGGAATCAGAATTAAGTTTTTTTTAAAGACAATACGAATCTTTATGTACTTTAATTGTAGACTTTTATGGAATTTTATTTTAAAAATTTCGGTATATTAGATAGAATTACTCAGTAGTTACTCAGTGATTAAAATCTGCAACTGATGAGATAAAATCAAGTTAAAGAAACTTGAATTGAAAATCTTAATTTATTAAGACAGATATTAGTAAAATATTAATAATTTAAGAAAACTGCTAATGTCCTGAATGCCAGCAATAGCACAATGAGGCCAACTTTAGGGGCATAACAAATACCAATATGGCTTCTTAGATGTTTTTGTGCTGGAAAATCTATAAAACATAATTAATACCCAAACTGACTAACTTTGACGTTACATTCTTTATTGCTTATGACCATAAAAGTGTTGTGGTTTGAGAAGTCGCATTTTATCTTAGTGTATGTAAAATTACAATACCTTATTTCTAATAGTTTATAAATTCCCGAATCATGGGCAATAGTAGTAGTATTCTTGATTTCAATTTTAACAATATATGAACATACATATGTGTGAGTTAGTTACAAAATGATTATAATTTTAAATAATATAAGAATGAGAATAAAGGAACCAGCAACTTTGACTTTTTAATGTCGCCAGTTGTTAAGCTATTTTTGCATTTAAATATTTTCTGTAGTAGTGGATTTGTTTTATATGTTAAATTCAGTTATTATATAATTTCTATATATTACACATGTTTTTATATATTTTGCCAATAATTGCCAGTTAACTATTTGACCATCTAATATATCAACTATTTCTTCCTCTTCTAGTACAGTTTTTCCAAATTATGAAGCCCTAAACTCTCTTAACGCATAACAGCGGCCTATGAAATGTTCAATATTCTCTTTCAAGCTACATAGTGAACAAGAATTTGATGCGCTTGTATTAAAGTTGTTATCATTAAGTTTGCCCAAATCACTTCTTGCCTTAAATATCCATGTGAAACGTTCGGATTTTACACTAACCGTGATATAATTTATACCTGCAAATGGGTTTAGTTTTCTATAAAATCGGTTTTTTTGATTCGCATGTGTCAATAAATTTTGTTTGTATGTGTTTGTTTCTCAAGCCGTGTAGCAGATTAATTTATTTTTAATTTCATTTTCTTTTATTAAAATGTTATCCTGCCCATGAGATACCGAAGGGAGAACATATTCTGTTTATGTGCTTTAAACAGAACAACTGTCTTCCTACGAGTAGTTTTGAAAGCCTATCTATCAGTCTATCTTCTGAATATTCAAACGTGGCTTTTGTTACATATCTAATATGTAAATCTTATGTATACAAATGTCCTTTTTCCATACCGGTTTCGAGCATAAAAGTATAAGTTGGTGTGAAATTGAGTAATTTTAAAACCTTCTTTCAAAAGAAAGATATGAAGTTTGTCAACGCACAATAGCTTTGTATAGCTTTACATATTGCCAAGAAAACTTTCCATTTGGATCTTAATGTTATACTATCCTCTTTGAAAAAATCTTTCCAACTTACAAGTAACAAGTTATGGAATTCTTTGCAACTACATTTCTATTTTCAACATGTTTCGTGAATGTCATAGTAGAAAAACTCAGAATATATTTTTACTTCTTCCCCATTAAAATACCATCATTCATCTCTCGCCAATTTTCTTACTTTTCTGAAAATCATTATACTTTATTGGCAATAATCTTCCAGTTTGTAAATCATTTGCTGTAAAATATGTTCATCATCTGCCAATATAACTATATCATCTGCGTACAAGAGTAGTCGAATATGAAGGTTTTCAAAGTTTATTCCTCCTCCTAGATAATCATATAGTATATCGCTTAAACAGAGGGCAAATAAATTCGCGACATAAGGCAAGCTTGTTTTACTCCGGTGATTGTTGGGAAAGTTTTGGATAGTTCATGGCCAATATAAAATAATTGTAAAACACTCTGCAAGACTTTTTAACACAAAATGATTTATGCTGTAGAAAGACCCGACTTAAGAGCGGTCTTATTAGTACAAAATTTTTTTATAGAATATCTTCCTAAAATATTAATCGTGTTACAATAACAGGTTAAAAAAGCAGCTTATTTCAATATGCGGAATATATCCTTCACTACACTCTATCTCTTTATTTGATACTAGCATTTAACCCGCTACTTCGTTAGCGCAGTTCTTACTATTTATTGAATAAAATACCAAAGGTATCATAAAAATCAAATAAAGTACTTTTTTGGTTGCCCATGACATTTTCAGTCTCACCTTGTATCAATAGTCACTAATTTCAAAATTCTAGCTTCGCAAACGTTGAAAATACAAAAAGTACCATAAAAATTCAATTGTACAATCCTACCTTCATAAACGTTGAAAATACAAAAGGTACCACAAAATTCAAAAAAGTACATTTTTGGTCGCCCATAACATTTTTAGTCTCACCTTGAATCAATTGTCACTAATTTCAAAATTCTAGCTTCGCAAACGTTGAAAATACAAAAAGTACCATAAAAATTCAAAAAAGTACCTTTTTCGTCGCCCATAACATTTTTTGTCTCACCTAGAATCAATAGTCCTTGATTGTATAATCCTATATTTATAAACGTTGCAAATACAAAAAGTACCATACAAATACAATAAAGTACCTTTTTGGTCGCCCATAACATTTTTAGTCTAACCTTGTATCAATTGTCACTAATTTTAAAATTCTAGCTTCGCAAACGTTGAAAATACAAAAAGTACCATAAATATTCAAAAAGTACCTTTTTCGTCGCCCATAACATTTTTTGTCTCACCTAGAATCAATATTACTTGATTGTATAATCCTATATTTACAAACGTTGAAAATACAAAAAGTACCATACAGATTCAAAAAAGTATCTTTTTGGTCGCCCATAACATTTTTAGTTTCACCTTGTATCAATTGTCACTAATTTCAAAATTCTAGCTTCGCAAATGTTGAAAATACAAAAAGTACCATACAAATTCAAAAAAAGTACCTTTTTCGTCGCCCATAACATTTTTTGTCTCACCTAGAATCAATAGTCCTTGATTGTATAATCCTATATTTATAAACGTTCCATATACAAAAAGTACCATACAAATACAAAAAAGTACCTTTTTGGTCGCCCATAACATTTTTAGTCTCACCTTGTATCAATTGTCACTAATTTTAAGATTCTAGCTTCGCAAACGTTGAAAATACAAAAAGTACCATAAATATTCAAAAAGTACCTATTTCGTCGCCCATAAAATTTTTGTCTCACCTAGAATCAATAGTCCTTGATTGTATAATCCTATATTTACAAACGTTGAAAATACCAAAAGTACCATACAGATTCAAAAAAGTACCTTTTTGGTCACCCATAACATTTTTAGTCTCACCTGGAATCAATAGTCCTTGATTGTACAATCCTACCTTCATAAACGTAGCAAATACCAAAAGTACCACAAAAATTCAAAAAAGTACCTTTTTGGTCGACCATAACATTTTCGGTCTCACCTTGTATCAATAGCCACTTATTTTAAAATTCTAGCTTCGCAAACGTAGAATATATAAAAAGTACCACACAAATTCAAAAAAGTACCTTTTTGGTCACCCATAACATTTTTAGTCTCACCTGGAATCAATAGTCCTTGATTGTACAATCCTACCTTCATAAACCTTGAAAATACAAAAGGTACCACAAAATTCAAAAAAGTACCTTTTTGGTCGACCATAACATTTTCAGTCTCACCTTGTATCAATAGCCACTAATTTTAAAATTCTAGCTTCGCAAACGATGAAAATACAAAAAGTACCATAAAAATTCAAAAAAGTACCTTTTTGTTCGTCCATAACATTTTTAGTCTCACCTGGAATCAATAGTCCTTGACTGTACAATCCTACCTTCATAAACGTAGAAAATACCAAAAGTACCACGAAAATTCAAAAAAGTACCTTTTTGGTCGCCCATAACATTTTTAGTCTCACCTGGAATCAATAGTCTTTGATTGTACAATCCTACCTTCATAAACGTAGAAAATACCAAAAGTACCACAAAAATTAAAAAAAGTACCTTTTTGGTCGACCATAACATTTTCGGTCTCACCTTGTATCAATAGCCACTTATTTTAAAATTCTAGCTTCGCAAACGTAGAATATCTAAAAAGTACCATAAAAATTCAAAAAAGTACCTTTTTGGTCACCCATAACATTTTTAGTCTTACCTGGAATCAATAGTCCTTTATTTTATAATTCTATCTTTATAAACGTAGAAAATACAAAAAGTACCATAGAAAAGCGAAAAAGTACATTTTTGGTCCAAGTTCCAAATTCCAAGTTTAAAATGTTCAAATATCTATGTAACAAAATATTTTAATAGACATGATTTAAAGTCAGTAAATCTACTCTTTTTTGCATAAAAGTAATTATGTTCTAAAAAGTACCAAACTGTTCCCGATTTTTCCCTTTTCTACCCTGCTATGAATGTGTTTAAATTTTTACTAAATTACATAATTTTTTATGTCTAGTGAAATCCCAATTAAAAATTTTGTGAAAATTGGCCGTCTAATTAGGAATTACTTACATTTTCCGGAATTTTCCCCTTTTTGGTACCTTTTTTGTCCCCCGAAAAGTTTCTAAAAATTTCCCCTAAATAGTTGTCCATATTCTATTAGGAAATAATAATTGTCAAATGTTGTCCCATTGAATAATATAAGAAAAGTTTCTTTTAAAAAAAGTACCAAAAAAAGGGAAAATTTTTACCCCTTATAAATGCGAATTTGAAAAAAGTGCTGAATTCCTATTAATATTTTTTCGCGGATTACTTAATACAGTTTAAATTTTTTTCCTAGCTTCATGCGTTTGGAAGTTACATTGGGTACCAAAAAAGTACCAAATTATAGTTTTTACCCGTTTTTTCCCCTTGGGGGTTGAAAATTCCAAAAAAGGCCAGACACCTGTCAGCTTATTTTTTGTGCAAATTACAATACTTTTTCAATTTAATTTGTATCATTTTTAGTTTGGCAGATATAAGATTACCGATTTTACCCGTTTTTACCCTTTTTTACCCCCTTAAAGTACGAATTTCCAAAAATCCCTTCTTAGTGGAGCTATACATCGAAAGAGGAACCGATTGTCCAAATTTCATGTCTCTAGCTCTTAGCGTTTGGGCTGTGCGATGATGAATCAGTCAGTCAGTCAGTCAGTCACGTTACTCTTTTATATATATAGATTTTTAGGATTTTTTTCTTAAAACAAACATGTAAGAATCACTTTGATAATAATGCTTCTCTCCAAATTTATATTTAAAATACAACTACCAGCTAAATAACTGTAGCGTTTAACAAATACCAGACAGACATCTGTAGATACTGCTATAACTGACATTTTAACTTTGTAGCAGAACGGGACAATTTCTTTAACACACACATATCCACACGTAACACGCACATAAGGTATCGTAATATTAAAGACATATCAAAACAAACAAAAAACTTATGTTGCTGTAAATGTACTAGTAAAAAATTAAAAAAAATATACGCCATGACGAATCCAAAAAAGCCTCCTTCAGATAATAGCTTTTCTCACACTATGCAACAAATTAAAAGTTTTTGTTTTTCCCTAAATAATCATTATTTTTTTTTTTTTGTTTTGATAATCCGTCTTAGTCACCTAACTACAAAAATCACCATTATTTCAAATTCTATGATCAGGTACCGAGACATCACGGCAAAATCGGAAACGAAAAAACCAACAAATTATATAAAATGGGAAATTTTTAAGTACTTTCTTACTATTTATACAGAATAGGACATTTTTAAGTACTTTCTCTTTGGAAAATGCTAAACCCTTTCAGTGATTAAAAAATTAGCTTAAAGATTGGGCAATGGAAGAACAGGTAAGAAAGTGGCAAAATTGATGTCGGCAAAGTGACGAACATACTATGGGGTGACCCAAATCTTGAGAAATCAAAGAAGATTCTGAAACTAAGTAGAACCACACTTACGAGATTAACTAGTGTAAAAATAGGTCACACGGAGTTGATACCTGATCTAGTTCGCATGGGGCTTTCAAATAAAACGACATGTAGAAGAGACTTTAGAACATTACCTTGGTCATTGTCCTGTGTTTGGGCGTATAAGAAGCAAAAACCTTAATATGGATACTATGCCGAACATGGAATACCTAAGTAACTCGAACTGGGGATTCATAAGAAATTATTATAAGGAGACTGGGTTCTTGACCTAGTCGACATTCATAGGAAAATGGGATTAACTTTTTTATTATTTATATTTTTATTAAATTTTTACAGAGAACGTTTTCCGAAAATAATATTTGCGGGAAATTTTGTTTCCATGTAGAGCGCACAACATACCAATTGGACAAACGTGTATACCTTTCGTTGGTTTGGGCTTTTAGTGCCCCTCTTTGGCAACCTAACCTAACCAACAATCTTGATGATAAACTTGTTTACATTCCTCATAATTTTTAAGCATTATTTGCATGCATATACTTTGGTTAACATTTTGAAAGTAAAGTACGTACATATACATGCGTATGTATGTACTTATAAAAACAAAAGGGCAGTTACTTTCTCAGTTAAAGCACAACTGTTAAACAAGACTCTTTAGTGTAAAGGTAAGTATGTTGCAACAATTTTAGTGATGTGAGAGTTATAGTAATGTGAGAAAGTTTATGTGAAAATGAATATGTGTTTAAAGATGTGTTCAGAAACTTACATTATAAAGAATGACTTTTTTATTTCGCCTCTTTTTTGAGTAAGAAAAGATTTGAGGCATGTGTCAATGCTAAAAATCCTCAGTAATGCTTTTAATTCCAATTTTATTATCAAAATTCGTGCTGTATGGGAAATGTGCTTTGTAAACCACGTCCACTTTTTGGTGATGATAATCGACGCACTGAATTGGCTATTCAAATTATTGTGACCAAATTTTGCACTAGTTTCACTTTATTGGACATTACCTCACCATCTCGTATGAGAAGAGGGAGTATCGAGGAAAAAGATGCTGCAGTACTGGCAGTTTTATTAAAAGTCGTACAAGAATACCAGAAATTAAAGAATTGAAATTGCTTATCATGTAGTTTTTACAGAACATTATCACATGCCTATTTAGACAAATTCCAGTCCATATCAGTCCATTGGCCGCCATGCTCAAATTATTAGACCCCACTAATCTATTGTTGGTGGAGCAGCGTGAAGTCTTACGTTTACAGGGACAAACCAGCTACAATTTCAACAACAGCAGACAAATCTACAGCTGCCACTCATAAGATACGAGCCGAAATTCTGGAAAGGTGTTATAAAACTAAAGCATATGAAAAATTCGTTCAAAATTAAAGAGCAGACATTCATCTCTCTATCGCTTATCCATAATTAATATATTATACACTTTGAAAAATTTTGTGTTTTCTACAATTTTTCAAAACCCAATTGCTTAAAAGATCAACCGGTATTATAGTCTATATATGTATACGATTTTTTGTGTGTGTTTTTTTTGTTTATATTTATAAAATTTTACTTAAAAATAAAATCCAAAACAACCTCAGTGGAATGTCTAACATTTTAGCTTCATAAGCTTTCAGATTTAATGGAATTTAGTTTTTAAAAATTATTTCTAGCCATCGGCCTTGGCGACTGCGCGTTATGAACTCCATCTTGTCGGTCAAATTGTGTAACTCTTATTTAAGTATATCCGTGCATATTTCGTTCACAGTGCATCAAATGCTGTCTTTTAAATGATCAATCTATTGCGGATTTATCAGCATAAACCAGACATTTGTGGCAGCCCCACTTAAAGTAGTTCAAAAAGTGTTAAGTTTCTGGAACAATGTGACCAATTCTCAGGTCTATGTATTGAAATAATTCTATCACCATACATATGGCTCAACAAAGTTCTAATTTCTCCGCCATGTTTACTCGTTATAATATAAACCATAACATCTTGCTTGTTTATATATATTACTGCAGATGTAAAATTGGATTACTTTCATATACTTGATCCACTCAAGACAGTAAAGATAGTATTAATTGCTAAACAAATAAACCGTGTTCTATTGATTCTCCTAGTCTTAAAATTGACTCATCCCTATAGACCATGACAGACTATCAGATTTCGTCGCTGGATATGTTAAAAATTCTATGTGTGTTCAGAAAATGTGATAGTGTGCCCAAAAAAGTCTTCGATTAGTGTCTCATGTGCGACAGATATTTTGACAAGTGCGTCAGATTTTAAAATCTTTTGAAAATATTCATAAATTAGTAATTTCTGTGCGATCAGAGTTGCTTTATGTTGAGCAAGTATGACAGTGTTGCATCCAGTCACAAATTTTATTGCGATTTTCTCATGTAGGACAGAAACCTATCAGATTATTATTTGGCATGATCGCACGACTTTGAAGGCTTATATAAATATATATTTATATGTACCCATTGAACCTATAAGGAGCTTAGGGTCTCAATAAATTTGTTTAACATATTTCTGTCTTATGCTAGCACTCTAACTTCGCCCCAAGTTTTTTGAATTCCGGTCATCGATTTGCTTTCTCTTCATATGAGCTGGGCATCCTCTTCTTCGACTTCTTTGCAGGTTCCAGTCTAAAGCATTTCTTGTGATGTCGTTGCTAGATCTTCTTAAAGTTTGTCCAATCCACCGCCATTTACATCTTCCTTTTTATGTGGAAATGGGGTTTTGTTCCCAAAACCTGTTATCGGACACCACTCTAGGCCAGAATATTCGCAATATCATGGAAAGACATTGATTTGCAAACACCTGTATCTTCTGCATGTCTCGTGGGGTAGCGTTCCATGTCTCGCAACCGTAGAGGAGAGTGGACTTGACATTTGTGTTAAAGATTTTAAACTTTGTTCGCTGAGGGAAGAAGATCAAAATAACAAGGGTTGACATCAATAACTTCTGGCTTGGCTTTTGGTATATCCTCTGTGCATTTCTAATGGTAAGAAATGCTCATTGTTATTTATTTAGAATTAAGATAATTTTAAGTACATTAACACTATTTTCCACTAAACCAGAGTTTTACAGATGAGAAATAGTTTCATAAATCTCGTCTATACCCAGATAATAATGTCAGGTTTAAAATCTTAATAATTGAAAACACTCCTCCTTGTGTATAAAATACAAAGCTAAACTCACTTTAATATTACAGTTTCTCTTTCGCTAAAATTTGAGGTAAAAAATCATGTGAAGATAATCAATGAAGTATTTTTAAATAAAGACAATATTTATTTATTTAAATTAATATTTTAAAACTAAAAATTCTTCTTATTACTCGAATAGATAAATGTGTATATAAAAATATTACAGAAATAGAACTGAACTTTGCTAAGTCTTGAACTTCTCGAAAATGTGAAGACCTACTCTTTCTATAAAAAATATACACTAAATTCTTTATCAATAAAAACTTCTTAACAAATTTGGTATTTGTATTGGTAAATTCTGTATTAACTCCTCTGATCTCTGTACTTGCTTTTACAAAAATATGTGCTTGTATGCGTAAAATACCACAAAACCAAATAAACAATATTAACTTCTTTAGAGGGTTTTATTTATTTGTTTTTTTTGTCGCATATAATTTTTAATATTTACTCACATTCATACAGACATTTGTAAGTATGTACTTCTATTTTAATGTTTTTGTTGTTGTTATATTACGCTTATCTTTTTGTTGTTGTATTATGACTGCCAAAATTTATAAAAAATATTTTCTTTGATATGTTGACAGTGATGTTGATTTTGCCTTGAGGAGAGTAATGAATTCACACATACAGGGACACGCACGCACTGGTCCTTTTGCTTGTGGTAAAAAATTTATAATTCAATGACATCAAGTATAAATGTAACTTTTCACATGTGTCAACAAAAAAAAAACCAAGCAAGACGAGTAGGAGTACAATATTCGCCTGGGAAGAATCTGATAGTACCCTTCAAGTACATACGTATAATTACCACATCGTATCAAAGCATAGATTTCGAATTTACTGATACGCGCTATTTCGCCTTATTATTTTCGATGCCATTTATAATTTTGAATATTTATATGTATTTATTCTACTAGTCAAGACCTTTCATTCATTTCATTTGATACCCATATTGTTGGGGTTAAAAAAAAAATATTGTTCACCATATTGTTCTGCACGCTATCTTAGATTTTACACTCTACTCCATTCTACTAGTCAATATCTTTCAATTGATACCAATATTGTGGCGGCTGAAGTGGACACATCCGTAATTATTGTATATAATCCATATATTTGGTATTTTATTAAGGTTGCCATCTTGAATTTTGACTTTTTTATACTTAACTGTGTTCTACTGGTCAAAATCTTTAATTTCATACTCATGACTTCCCTCCAGATTGTCTAGAATTTAAAATTGATTTGATGGTTTGATTGATTGATTTTTGTTTGTTGAGAAAAATACTATTTTCCATTTTGTTTTGGACGCCATCTTAGATTTTACACTTTTTCATACTCTCCTGCATTCTACTAGATTGACTAGTAGGTGTTTTATTAAGGTTGCTATCTTGTATTTTGACCTTTCTATACTTAATTGTATTCAATTGGATCTACTTTAATATCAACTTTTATTTCATGCTCATGTGGACCCTTTCGGTTCTCTAGAATTTGAAATTTGTTTGATGATTTGATTGTTTGATTTTCATTTGTAAATTTTAGGAAAAATATCAAAGAGTAAAATGCTCTTATATCAATAATCATCAAATCAAATCATACTAAATATTTTCGAAGTATTGATACTACATATAGATCTGTGCACCATGAGGAGATGGTTCTTTTAAAAGTTGATTTCATTCAACACATGGATATATGGACAAACGGATATAAGTAGGAAGGTAGAAGAGGCAACTGTTGTAAAGCTCACTTGGGGCCTTTATATTCATCCCTTTGTGATAACTGAATAGAATAGAAGGAATAGAATAGAAATAAAGAGAAAGGGAATCAGACAAGTCCAGAGTCTCTTGTAGGACTCGAACCTACAACCCCAGACTAGCAGACCAACACACTACTGTCTAGTCCACTGGGGCACCCTACAAAAAAATATAATTCGAACTCTCTTTTAATAAGTTTCCAGAAAATACATATACACTTTATTGGGTTAAAAATGCATATTTTAGGAATTACAAACGGCTTGACAAATTTATATATACTGTTGGAATCACAGGTGAAGTGTAAACAATTATTAATATTAATTTTCTACTGATTTTGTAACTGAGGCTGTCTATCATGAAATGTTTTACTTTTTTTTTTATTTTAAAATAAAATAAATTACCTTTATATTTTTATTTATTTTAAATTTAATGCTATAAACTATATTCGACAGCAGGCTGCCGACTACAACCTGTCGAAATAATATAAAATCATATAATAATATGCGTGTGTAAATGAAAATAATTATTTTTATGACAACACGACAATACGACCACCATTGCAGCTATGGCCAACTTAGGCTTAATTCCATTTTCGTAAACTATTAATGACTGTTCACTTGTAAGTCAGATTATGGTTTAAGAAAAAAGTCGTTTCCACATAGAGCGCACAACATACCAATTGAGCATACATACGTGTATATCTGTAATGGGTTTGGGCTTTTAGTGTCCCTATTTTTTAACCTAACCGAACCTATTCGTTTTTAATTACATTCAGCGAACGATATTTGTCTGCACAGAAAACCAACAACCATATCGCAATGCAAAAAACAAACAAGTCCTGATTTTTTTGAAACAAAAAAATTCATTAATTGAAGGAAAGCTGCGATTAACGTTGTAAAAGACACATTTTGCAAAAACTGTTTTTTTTTTGCAGATTACCGTTAAAATTACTCTCTTACATTTATTCAAACACAAAAATATCAAAATTATGCATTTTATCACCGTCAAAACGCGATTACAATGAGTCAGTCAGTGGAAGAACGTTGTAAGTTATAAACAAAATGTAAGTTATAATGAAAATCGAAAATTGGAAAGATAATAAAAACAAGTACAAGCGCTATATTCGGCCGTGCCGAATCTTATATACCCTTCACAACGTGTAGTCATGCAATAACAGTAAATTCACGTATGTATGTTAAAAAAAACAAAAAAAAAATAAAAAATAAAAAAAAAATTTAAAAAAAAAAAATTAAAAAAAAAAATTAAAAAAAAAAAAAATTATTATATACATATATAATATATATAAAACAAAAAAAAATAAAAAAAAAATTAAAAAAAAAAAATAAAAAAAAATAATAATAAAAATATATATAATATATTAAATAAAAAATAAAAAAAAAACAAGTAAAAGCGCTATATTCGGCCGTGCCAAATCTTATATACCCTTCACAACGTGTAGTCATGCAATAACAGTAAATTCACGTATGTATGTTAAAAAAAACAAAAAAAAAAATAAAAAATAAAAAAAAAATTAAAAAAAAAAAAATTTAAAAAAAAAATTAAAAAAAAAAAAATTATTATATACATATATAATATATATAAAACAAAAAAAAAATAAAAAAAAAAAAAAATAAAAAAAAAATAATAATAAAAATATATATAATATATTAAATAAAAAATAAAAAAAAAATAAAAAAAAAATTAAAAAAAAAAATTTTAAAAAAATTTAAAAAAAAATTTTTTTGCCTCAGCTGGGATTCGATGCCACGTTTTCTCTAACCAGTATACACGTTTGTATGTATGTATGTGTTTGTTGTAATGTTGTTTTTATGAAAAGAAAATCGAGGTGGTCGTGGGTTTTTGCTCATATCTCAGTTGTTTATGTACCGATGTTTCTGATTTTCAATACCGATCTACTCCCGAATATTTCTGATATTTTAATACCTTACCCGGGTCCAACCTATGTCGGGGGGCTTCAAAAATTTGATTTCAACATACACACGGACAGACGGTCAGACGGACAGACGGACAGACGGACAGATGGACAGACGGTCAGGGCTTAATCGACTCCTCTATTCATAAGCTTTCAGAAAATATATACTTTATGGGGTCGGAAATGAAAATTGTAGAAATTTCACACGGAATGACAAACCTATATATACCCTTTTTCACTGTGTGAAGGGTATAATAAAAGGTTGAAAAAAAGTGGAAGGTCATACGAAAGAAGAAAAAATTTTTGATATGAAACGTTTTTCCACTAAAAAGATAAAAATAGTTTATTTATATGTTATTTGAAACTTGAATTTCTTGATTTTGTGCATTATTTATTTTATTATACCCTTCACACAGTGAAAAAGGGTATATATAGGTTTGTCATTCCGTGTGAAATTTCTACAATTTTCATTTCCGACCCCATAAAGTATATATTTTCTGAAAGCTTATGAATAGGGGAGTCGATTAAGCCCTGTCAGTCTGTCCGTCTGACCGTCTGTCCGTGTGTATGTTGAAATCAACTTTTTGAAGACCCCCGACATCGCTCGGACCCGGGTGAGGTATTAAAATATCAGAAATATTCGGGAATAGAACGGTATTGAAAATCAGAAACATTGGTACATAAACAACAGAGATATGAGCAAAAACCCACGACCACCTCGATTTTTTTTCACAAAAACAACATTACAACAACAACATACATACATACAAACGTGTATACTGGTTAGAGAAAACGGGGCATCGAATCCCAGCTGAGCCAAAAAAAATTTTTTTTTAAATTTTTTTTTTTATATTTTTTTTTTATATTTTTTATTTTTTATTTAATATATTATTTATATTTTTATTATTATTTTTTTTTAATTTTTTTTTTTATTTTTTTTTTGTTTTGTATATATTATATATATAATATTTTTTTTTTAAATTTTTTTTTTTTAATTTTTTTTTTTAATTTTTTTTTTATTTTTTTTTTTTTTTTTGTTTTTTTTTTAACATACATACGAGAATTTATAATTTTACAAAGGGATGTTTTTATATATGTATGTACGTATTTCATATGAGATGAATGGTGACATAAACTACTGTTATTGCATGACTACACGTTGTGAAGGGTATATAAGATTCGGCACGGCCGAATATAGCACTTTTACTTGTTTTTATTATTTTTGATAAACAAAAAAAATTAAAAAAAAGAGATAATCAAACCTTTTAAATACGTTTTTTTGCTCTCCTAAAAAATTACTATTTTGTCATTTGCAACGTTATTCGCGGCGATCCTTCAATTGTCAATGTTGAAAATCTTAATAACGTTATTTTAATAAAAAAAAAAACAAGTAAAAGCACTATATTCGGCTGTGTCGAATTTTTGATACCCACCATCAATTTGTTTTTACTTCTATAGCACAAAATTTATTACTTTGTTATTAACAGTAATCGCTATGGAATAATCTCCTTATACTAAAATATGTATCACTTTCTTTGTATAACTTCGATATGCTAATAATTTATTTCCTTAAGTTTAATCTTACAATGAAACAGTAATTATTAGAACGTTGGAAATGATACTCGTGTTTTCAACAATGTTGTATTTTTACGAAATCTAAAGAATATTATTTGGTACCCAGAGCTATTTTTAAAAAATACTATTAGCCTTGTGTGGGCATGTCACTTCCTACTTTTAATTTTATAATTAAACTAGCCAAACCCGGCGCGCGTTGCTACGCCCCTTAATGAATCGAAATGCATTCTGAATTTTAATTGAATATCAAGTGCAAAAACCTAAAAATTATAATTTTTTATGGGCGTGGCATTTCCCACTTTTCTAGTCACGAAATTGTAGTCATAACAGCTCAATATGTGTGCAAAGTTTCAGAATAATCGGTCCAGTGCAAGTATCTCAAAATGATACCTTTTTTTTATGGGCGTGGCACTGCCCACTTTTCTAATCTTGAAATTATTTAGTCATGACAGCTCAATAGAAGAATTGGACCAGTGCAAGTATTTAAAAATTAAAATTGTTTTTATGGGCGTGGCCTTGCCCACTTTTCTAATCACAAAATTGTAAAGTCATAATAGCTCAATATGTGTGCAAAGTTTCAGAATAATCGGTCCAGTGCAAGTACCTCAAAATGATACCTTTTTTTTATGGGCGTGGCACTGCCCACTTTTATAATCTTCAAATTATTTAGTCATGACAGCTCAATATGTGTGCAAAGTTTCAGAAAAATCGGTCTGGTGCAAGTACCTCATAATTATAGCCTTTTTTTATGGGCGTGGCCCCGCCCACTTTTTAATCACGAAATTATAAAGTCGCGACAGCTTAATATGTGTGCAAAGTTTCAGAAAAATCGGTCCAGTGCAAGTACCTCAAAATTAAAACTTTTTTAGGGGCGTGGCCCCGCCCACTTTTCTTATCACGAAATTATTTAGTCATGACAGCTCGATATGTGTGCAAAGTTTCAGAAAAATCGGTCAAGTGCAAGTAGCTAAAACTGATAACTAATTTTTTATGGGCGTGGCCCCGCCCACTTTTTTTCATCCATAAACACTCCCCGGTATGTGTACAACAACTTACCAAAGTTTGAGCCCGATCGGTTTTACAGTTTCAGAGTCTATAGCTAACACACACACACACACACACACACACAGAGTTTCACTTTTATATATATAGATTAGAATTTATCTTTGAATTAAACTCAGATAATCCATTACAGGCTTCTTTTTTTACGATAAATTTTTGTCCATATAAAAATAATTAAATTTAAAATTGAAAGCATTATATGGGTCGTGGGCGTTAAAGTGGGCGTGTCACCTTAATATTTTAAGATTATACTTATATTGAAGAGAAATGTACATATGGAAAAATTTCATCATCATACATCTAATTTTGTCGGTTTTATGAGATTTTATTTTTAGATTTCATTTGGAGTAAATTTTGATAGTAATGGGCGTTAAATTAGGGGTGACAAAGTAGTTTATACTGAAAAATTCAGCATGAACATTTAGATACAGCATACATGGGCATACTGCATTACTTTTTTACTGCATCAAGCGTTTCAGTAATCAGTAAGTGCTTACTAATAATGAAATATAATTTTCATTACAAGTAAATTTTTACTGATTACTGAAAAAAAATCAGTATTCAGTAAAGTTTACTAATTACTGGAAAAAAATTTCAGTAATCAGTAAATTTTACTAAAAAAAATTCAACACGTTCACGTTTCAAACACGTTTTTAATAGCACTGTGATTATGCAGACAATTTATACTAGTGTGTTGTTCGGCCAGGTACAAAATTGTTTCCTGGAGATAGTTTATTAACGTTTATTGAGTACGAAAATTCCTAGTTTTATAATTCTTGCTTTTTTTGTATGTATAGGTAGTAAAAACCTCCCGATACTGCATTCTTATCAGTAATCAGTAAATTTTACTGACTACTGGAATTTTATTTCAGTAATCAGTAAAATTTACTGAGTACTGATTTTTTTTTCAGTAATCAGTAAAAATATACTAGTAATGAAAATGAATAGTGCAGTACCAGTAAAAAAAAAATACTGAAGAAGTACTGGTACTGCAAAGTGCCCATATATGAAATATAGATTTCGGTTCGAGCTCTATCATGCTTCCAACAGACGGACAGACGGATGGACATAGCTAGATTGTCCTAAAACGATACCAGGACTCAGAAAATATATTCTATATGGGGTCTAAAATGGATATTTCGATGTGTTACAAACGGAATGACAAAATGAATATACCCCCACCATTTTTTTGGTAACGGGTATAAAAATACTGTTGATATGAAAAGTAATTTTTGGTAGGAAAGGACAAAATTTCAAAATTAACAAAATCATCGATATTTGAAAATCTTATTAATTTGAGAAGAATATTTAAACAAAACTATTAATCACATTTTTAATATTCATATAAAATATCAAAAGTTTGAAAAACGTTTGAATTTTTTCAAAATTTCAATTTTAAAAATTTAAAATTTATTGAAATTGTGAGGCCTTAGCGCACTTTAAACAAATGTTCAATTAAGTACACGAGGCGAACTTTAGTATAAGACTATTAGGATATGTACATGAGTAAGTGGTAAAGTGTGTGGATTGTAAAAAGTAATTACAGTGTAATACTAAGAAAAATTTACAAAGATTTTATTTATTCCTTAAATTTAGAAATTTTTTATATTTAATGAAAATGAAATAATGAACCTAGATTAAAATTCTCGAATATTGTTAAATAGTTGCCACCAAAAAGTTTTTAAGTTTCGTAAGCAGTGAAGACTTCCAGATGCCATCCATGGAAATGCTTAAATTGTTGATTGAAGTTTTTTTATTTATCGAACTTTTCGGCTTAAACTAAAATTTAAATTTTAATTCAGGCTTGAGTTCATATTAACATTCTTATTGTAACAAAGAATTTATAATTGTGATAAATGAAAGAATAATCAAAAAATTATATTCTTTTACAGAATGCATTTTCGAAAGCAGCTACGATTTCATCATCAGCACTCTTTAATTGGTGGTAACATGTTGGTTGTAAATATCATCTATTTAACTCTGGGAAAGATCCACACCTTCATAAACAGGACAGGATGGCTGAGAAACGACGGCCAGAGGACATAGACGAACGGGCGTTGGTGCCTACGGTATTACAACGGGACCCTCGGAGGACCCAAGTGAGCTATGCCTTAGGGCTGCTGCCGGATCTAACCTAACCTAACTCCCGGGATTTAATTTAGTTGAATTCGGTAACAATTTAGTTTTCTTTTTCATATATTTTTACCACAATGGGTTAGATTGAAATTTACCAAACAGCAACCCTTTTTCTTTTTGATGGTTATTATCTTTCACTTTATCACTATTTTTGTCCTGCTCTAGCCACCAGCTTAATTGGTTTCTTATAATTTCAGCAGTTAAAAACTTAAGACTAATTTATTTCAGTAGTATTTTTTATATTTCCTCTTAATTGTTGCTACCTTTCTTGACAGTGCGTAAGACAAAGAAATACATATCGTTTGCGCTTGTATTAGTGGCAACTTTTATCACTAAACAGATTTTAATAAGAAAATTGCTTTCAAATTGTATACTTTTTATTAAAATCGCCTGTATGTGAGCGTAAACTGCCTACCAAAAATTCGGTTTTCCCATTAATATAAAAGATTTTTGTTTTTGGTTTCCAACTTATATAATAATTTAAAGAATTAAAAAGCGATTTCTAATAACACTCACGTCCTAATAAAAATATTTAAAAAGTGTTCCACTTTAGCACTTAACACCATTAAATATTTATACAAACATTA
Organism: Phyto melanocephala; assembly: GCA_941918925.1. Lineage (NCBI taxonomy): Eukaryota > Metazoa > Arthropoda > Insecta > Diptera > Rhinophoridae > Phyto > Phyto melanocephala. The sequence continues at coordinate 20,122,502 of OW799236.1, read as the reverse complement.
AAACCAAAAGTCTTTTTTAATTTAAAAAAAAGACATTCTTTGACTTTTTAAGTTCTTTGCATCCACAAAGGATCATTTCGCCTATTGTCACCAAAAAAATCTTTATCTTGAAAGTCTCTTTGCTGTTATTACGAGAGGATGCTTTTACTATATAAAAAAATCCTTTTGAAAAAATTGTTTCTTTATGTCAAAGATCCTGTTTTAAAAAGATTTTATCTAGAGTAAAAAATAAACCTTGTAGCTAAAACAGTTAAGAAAAATTTATATGGCTGTTGTTTCATAAATAAAAGAGATATTCAAATAAATAAGGTGAAAAGGCAAAACACTGAAAGAGACACTCATAAAAAGAAATCAAAAAGTTTTGTCAATTTATATTAAACATTTATAATTAATGAAATTCTATAAATTGGTGGAAAATAAAATTTCAAAAGTTGTATATAAGGGTAAATGTTTGTCATTGTGTTTAAAATTAAATGTCGCACAGTGGGGTCAAATGACCATTTTCGCGGATCACTTCATATTTCAATAACTACATTGGTAAGGCACACTAAATTTTGTGTGGGTAACTATTAAGCTTTGTTCAGACGGTTGTCAGATTTTACTTAATTGCTACACCTAAACATATGCTAACAATGGAATGACAATGAAGAATTGCTTCCATAAGGTAAATTGTCAGTTCTGACGGTTGTGAGACTTTTGTCAGAAAAGCTGACAATTTCATTGGCAGATGTTCTTCTGACAATAACATTATCTGACGATGTTGTCCGACAAAAAATTGTAAGTTTAGACGGTTGTCAGATGACGGTATAAAAAAAATTGGCAGATCTGTTGTCAGAAATTGCTTTGGTCATGTTTTTTTTACAATCTTAGATTTCGATAGCGTCTGGGGATCTAGAAAAGCTTTCACAAATTTAAAAATGGAATACTCTGTACCGTCCTCTTCATATTTACAATAATTTTTATTATTTTCATTTTGTTCTCCACTTATTGACACAAATCTAAACTGAAACAAGAAACACGCAAGAAAATTAACAATTTTTTTTTGCACAACAGCTGTTGCATTGAAAGAGCGTTTTGCAGTGATGCCATATGAAGATACATACTTAAAATTCCCACGTTTTTAAAAAAAACTCCTAAATTTTTCCTAGTATACAATTCAAGATGGCCGTCATGACAGAATGGCGAACAAATTTGTATAATGAGTGAATTTTAGTTATTAAAAATTTATCTAATTTACCCCCTGCAATATTGGGATCAAATTAAAGGAACTGACAAGTAGAATACAGAATATCATGTATAACCTATGTATAAAAATCAAGATGAACGCCATGACAAAATATCGAACAAATTTGTATACATAAGATGATTTTTGTAATTAAAAACTTACCGCCATCAATAGTGGTATCAAATGAAAGGGCTTGACCTGTAAAATACAGTAGGCTTAACAAAAATTCGTTATTTAAGATGGCGTCCAACACAAAAGGGCGAATTACATATTTGGAATTCAATATGGGTATTAAATAAAAGGGCTTGAATAGTAAAATAGATTACGCTATAAATCAATAAATATAATTATATTTTGATAATTAAAATTTTACTCTCTACAATATTGGTATCAAATGAAAAGGCATAGTTAGCATGTATTATTTCGTATATGCAAGTATGTATGAACGTATAGAAGTCCGAGATTATGTAGTTTGTATATGTATGTATAGACGTCTATGATTATAGTGTTTATATATATTTATGCATATACTACAAACATATGTATGTATATTTTTGCTATCAACTTTTCTTTGTAAATTATGATTAAGTTAACATCTGCATAATTCAAGCGAGTGCTGGTGACATATATAGTAGATTAGTCATGGTCGAATATAACGTTCTTAATTGTTTTTATGTATAAATATAATTCCTAAAAACAACATTCTATTCAACAATACTAAAAGCAACATTTTATACATCTGACATCACTAACTTGTATGACAATGACGCCATTGTCATATGCACAAAACTTGTACATCTGCCAATATAAAATTATCTGACAACATGTTTCAATGGTCTGACAATAACGATGAAGGTTGTTCAGACGATTGCAATATATCTGACAATATTGTTGTCAGGTTGCCGTCTATCAATGGTATGACGATGACTTTTCTGTCAACATTGTTATGCAAACATTGCCAGTTCACACGGTTGTAAGGTATTTGCTACCAATTTTTCACACAATATTGTACGATCTGACAACCGTGTGTACGAAGCTTTAGGATAAACTGATGTACGACAATCTATTTTCGACATAGGAGGGGGGAGACGTGTACCGCCATACAAAGTAATTATAAATTTTCTTCTATCTGCAAAACTACAATAGCAAGTTACACCAAATTTGATGTGGGTAACTCTTAGAAGAATGTGCATGTTTCCACAAAATATTGGTGGTATAGGAGGGGAAAGACGGGAACCCTCCCATACAAAGTATTTATAATTTTGATACATCTTATATAGTGAGTTAAGTATTGGACAAATTCGTTTAATCACGCACGCTATTTTTTAAAATAATTTTTATATACATCTTAACTACAAAGACGCGTGACTTACCCGTGACAAATGTGCGACTCACCCGTGACTTATTCGTGACTCATCCGTGACTTATGCGTGACTTAATCGCAACAATTTACGTTTTTTGCACATTTCTAATAAAAACACATTAATTTAACCTCACGTTAAAAGTTAAAGGTAGAGTGCTCTTCCCTCTAACATATCGGTTAAAGTGAAGTTGTAATAATGAAAAACTAGTTATTATTTATCGGTAAGTTATTAATAATGGCCCTTAGTCTTTTGTACGGAACATTAAATAAATAAATAAGAATTTCCTAATTAAGCTTTTTATAGCTCTATTTGAAACGCGATTTCGCTTTTTATTATTTAAAAATCTGGTCACACTGTTTGTTGTATACAATCGTCTGGTTAATTTTTCATTACATCCACAATAACAACATGACTGCAGCCACCATGGTTTTCTGTTTGACATGGCAATTAACATACGGCCAAGTGAAAGTAAAATTATGCACAAATCTACAAGATATTTAAACGTAAAAAGTGATAAAATATTTTTGCAATAAATTCTTTATTTCATTGTGCATATGTTTGTACAACAACCAGATTAATTTGTCTCTTTAGCGCTATATGGGCTATATGTTAAAAAGTCAATTAAGAAATTTTAAATAAGAATTATTTTTTTTAGTCTGATTACGTTGGAATTTTTTTTAGTTATTTCCAAGAATAAAAATTTTTTTTTTTGGTAGTGATTAAGCCAAAGATAAGCAACAATTTGTTTTATAAAGACGGTGAAATCTTGCAGAGCTTAAATGTTATCGTGTCTATTTTATATTCAATCTCTTAAATTTTATAAAATTACCGTTGATTTTATTTTAATCAAAACTAATTAAAAGTTCATTATGGTTTAATCGCTGCACACTCAAAAATATAATTCAACCATAAAGTTATAAATTATTATTTTAAAATAATGACGCATTTAAAAGTTTATGTATGATCTTTAAAAATTTTGTGCTGCATTGAGATTTATTTTTTTTAATGGAGCCAATATAAACAAACCATTATTATAAAAAAAGAAATAATGATAAGCCTGTTTAAAAGTCCGTTTAAGGCGCCACTTGATTTGTATTCAAATTTTTAATTTAAATCTGGTTTTTGGCTTGTTGCTGTAGGAGTAGGAAAAGTTAAAATTTAAAATACAGGCAAACTTGTTTTAAAGAAAATTTTGAAGCATAACAGATTTGTATAAACAGTTTTGGAAACAAAATATTTTTTTCAAGGCAGCAAACGAGAAAACTTAAATATTTATTGATACTTTCCAAGATTTCAAGATTAAGTCTAAATTTCAGTTAATTGTATTAATAAATAGTTAATTGTACCACTTATGGCTTATTACTTTTACAGATATTGAATTTGTGTTAAATTTGATTTGTACTGATATCAAAGTTACGAAATGAGCCCATTTATCACAACTATTTTCATGGTATTAGATGTAATTAAATTGTTTTCTTACTGTTGTTGTAAACATTCGATTATCTCGGAGGACAAACGTGAAATTAAAATTGAGAACATAAAAACCAGCACTCTGTATTGCCGAAGTACAGCCCAACCTAAAGCCAAAAGTAAGCGGTTAATGACTATGTCACACACGTGCTAATTATGGCGGCAAAGTTTTTTATTAAAAAAGGAAAAAAACATTCGCTACAGTTGATTATTTATTCTAAAACATTATGTAATTTGGTAAAATTTTCCACAATTTATGAACTGCATTTAAAAATTACAAATATATTTTTTCTTAATTTTGTATATGAAATTTTTCTCAATAAAACTTTTCTCGATTAAAATTCAGTTCGTCAAAAATATTCTACTTTTTCGTTTTACTTTTAAAACCGAATATTTTGAATTGATTTTTATTTATTAATACTTTTTTTATTCTTACAAACATATGGTAGATGTCTAAATATATGTATTGGCCTGCTAAACGTGTTTTTGTATTTGAAACGGAAATGCCCATACAAAAAAAAACAACCAATGTGGTTGCACAAATGTCCGTCAGCAGGATGTTTTAATGCGTTAAAATATTGTAATTGTATATTCCGCCACAAAAACAACAAAAACGACAGACTGACAAGGAAAGCAAAAAAGAAAAACAAAACGGTTAAATAAATGTGTTATAATCTCAAAAGGCCAATAAAAATTGTACTAAAGTGAGCGAGATAAAAATAAATATTTAAATTGTACATGCATTAAAGTACGTTTAACAAGCAGACAAATCATAAGTGTCTTAGCGGGGTTGTTTAAAGTTACAAAAGCATAAAAATTTATTTAATATTTTAATAATTTGTTACCAAAGATTGTATGTTTAACAGTTTATTTAAAATTAATTGTTGATTGAAGTTAAAATTTAAAGAAATTGAAAGAAATATGTAATTATTCTGACATCATACTTTCACACTTTAAACAAGAATTTATTTTAGTTAGCTTACAAAAGCTTTTAACCAAAAATTTTTAATTAAACAATTTTCATTTCCGACCCCATAAAGTATATATATTTTAAAAGAATACATGAGTCGACTAAGATCTGACCGTCTGCCCGTCTGCCCGTCTGTCCGTGTGTTGGTTCACTCAGATCTGTGTATGGTATCAATCTCTTGGAAATATCCGGGAATGAATCGCTATTGAAAGTCAGCACAATCACCCTATATGAGATGAATGGTGACACAAACCATTGTTATTGCATGACTACATGTTGTGAAGGGTAAATAAGATTCGGCACGGCCGAATATAGCACTGTTACTTGTTAAAAATAATTTTGTTCGGATATACATTTCTCTTTTTAAATTTTGTCGATAAATTAAATAATAATTAATAATCATCAAAAGAATGCTGATGATGAAACCGTAGCTGGTTTCGAAAATGCATTTCACTCAGCTAGTATCGGATGACTAACTTTTCCTTGATATTCTGTCATTATCGCATTGAACTTATAGCCTTAAATTTAAAATTGAAATAAATAATTTTCTGCCTACATATGTTATGCAAACAAACGAAAAATCGTATGTGACAACTGTTTTAGAAGCTACATGATGTCGGACAGCAAAGAAAACACAACAAATTTTTCCAGCTTAATTTTCTAATCCAAAAGGAAGATAAGTTGACTCATCAATCTTTGTATTTAGATACAACACAAGTATGTGCTCACAAATTTAAAAATGACAGTAATGATTCCCCATTACAACAAAAGCAAAGGCCGAGCTGATGTGAACAAAAACCAACAGAGTATACGTTTGTTGCAAATAATATCAAGGGCCAATTTGTGCACAACACTCTACGGAGTTACATATAAGTTCATACTAATATTATATTTTTCTAAAAAAATTAAGATTCTTCCATTTTTTATATTATATCAAAATATGAAATATAACTTACTTTAAATTAAATTAAATTAAATATATATTTTTGAATGTTTGTGGTTATGTGTTTTGTATGGTTAAAGGACTAGTTTCAAAAACTTTTAATAAATTTTATAAAAAAGACAAAAGCAATATTTAAGTAGCATATTCAAAATTTCAAGTCAAGATAGCGCCAGACAGTGAAATTATATCGAATTGTATTTGAAAAACATTCCGGTAAGCGGTATCAAATATGCTGAAATACACTCTGCTGTCATACTGAACATATGCAAAAATATTTACTGAAAAATTTTATGCATATTTATAAAAACTAGGCTTGTTTAGACAAATCTTCATTCATCATTTCTGGAAATATATTGTGTCGTGAGTTGTATGCCATTCTATTAGTATGTGTGTATTTTTACTGCCAGGTATAAGACTAGACAAAATTGTTATACCCTTCACACAGTGAAAAAGGGTATATATAGGTTTGTTATTCCGTGTGAAATTTCTACAATTTTGATTTCCGACCCCATAAAGTATATATTTTCTGAAAGCTTATAAATAGGGGAGTCGATTAAGCCCTGTCAGTCTGTCAGTCTGTCCGTCTGACCGTATGTCCGTGTGTATGTTGAGTGTGTATTTGGGAGTAGATTGGTATTGAAAATCAAAAACATCGGTACATAAACAACTGAGATATGAGCAAAAACCACGACCACCTCGATTTTTTTTTCACAAAAACAACATTACAACAACAACATACATACATACAAACGTGTATACTGGTTAGAGAAAACGTGGCATCGAATCCCAGCTGAGGCAAAAAAATTTTTTTTTTATTTTTTTTATATATATTTTTTTTTTATTTTTTTTATATATATTTTTTTTTTATTTTTTATTTAATATATTATTTATATTTTTATTATTTTTTTTTTAATTTTTTTTTTTTTTAATATTTTTTTTTGTTTTATATATATTTTAATTATTTTTAAAAAATTTTTTTTTTTTAAATTTTTTTTTTTTAAATTTTTTTTTTTTAATTTTTTTTTAATTTTTTTTTTTTAACATACATACGTAAATTTATAATTTTACAATGGGATGTTTTTATATATGTATGTTTTTTATATGTATGTACGTATTTCACATGAGATGAATGGTGATACAAACTACTGTTATTACACGTTGTGAAGGGTATATAAAATTCGGCACGGCCGAATATAGCGCTTTTTCTTGTTTTTTCCAACGAATTCTCCCAAAATCACGCAAGAGCACATGAGTAACAATGTCGCTAATTTAAAAGTGGTCGTTAATACATTTCGATTACATAGGTTAGTTGTACAATGTTACTATCTCCTATTTTTGCAATGTTCAGCTTTGTCAAATCTGATAATACCCTTCACCATCTTCTTTATAGGTATAGTGACCACAGAGTAACTTGATTTAAAATTTAGTGTATTCACCATTTCGCATTACTATTTCTTAGGGCACACAGCAAAAATTTTTATTCAAAAATGTTCAATCAAATTTATAACTGATTTACTGAAAAGTTTTAATAATATTTTTAACTCATTTAATAAAATTTATTAATAAGTTTTGAGTTTGATTGAAAAACAAATCAAATTGTGTAATTAAAAAAAAATCGCATAGGAACTTACGTTAAAAATTTTAGAAAAATAAATCAAAAGGATAACATAATAAAATTAAATCATATATTTTTGAAAATATAAAGCAGAAACGATATTTGTTCGACGAAGCGCATATTTAATTTAATTAAATTTTGGTTCCTAGAGAATGGTGATCCGTACCACATATTGGAGACTACAAAGAATAGTTTGCATAAATCATTTGAGGGTATAATAACGACGATGACGTATGTTGGCCATTAAAACCGTATGAAATATCATTTTATAAAATTTTTCTGTAGTCTGTCGCATGTCAATGATAATCAAATACAATGACTAAATGTATCACAAACATGCCTTTATATTTAGTTTATTTTCTGCAAAAGACCTCTTTTGCAAATTGGTAAGCAGTTAAAAAAATGTTCTCATTCCTCAATAAACCCCTTTTTACTTTCTTTCTAGGCCGTTAACACCAATTCATAGTGAAGTTTCGCCATTGGATAACGCCAACAATACCTCCATATGTACTTACAAACATATTTAAGTAATAAATATTTTTATTATTGCTAGTTTCTTTACCACTAATGTAATTAAATAATTTTTATACAAAATATATGTATGTAAATATAAGTAAATGTATGTATTAATTCTAAAACCAAATAAATAAAATGTATACATCTTTCATCTTTTATTTGGAAGAGTTTTAATTGTTATAGTAAATATTTTATATAGATTAATACAAAAATTTCGATTATAGACAAGATTGGATTAATTAAAATAATATTTAAAAATTACAGAATTTTCAATAAATTTTTTAATACATTGTTAATTGATATTTTACAAAAAATTTTTTCAATTAAACTATTAATTTTCATTTAATTAATAGCACCATTTCGATGATTGGAGCAAAATCAAATAAAAATTTAATTTATAATATTAATTTGGTAATTAAAATTCATATTTATTTTTTTCTGTGCATATTAAATTTTAATTTTTACATAAATAATTTTATTCTACTAGTCAAGCAATATTATTGCCCATATTCGTAGGGTTGAGAAAAAAAATTATCCGCGATTTTGTTTAGGAATCCATCTTGGATTTTAACTTTTCAAGCTTTTTCATTTGATACCAATATTATATTTTGAACTTTGAAATCAAAGATATCAGTAACAAAGTAACAAAAAAAAATTTTTAGAAATATAAGTTAAAGGGACGCTGGACAATAAAAAGATTGTATTAATTTATAGTTTTGTATAATAAAATTTATATATTAACCCCCATATTTATTAAATCTAAAATAAGTTAGAAGTGTATTTTATTTCAAACTTTTCACACAAAATTTTTTTTTAAATTAAATTTCAAATACAATTTATTTTTTATGAGTAAAAGTATGAACATATTTTCTTTTTATATATGTTGTTACTGCTGCATTTATTGAAGGCTTATTTGACAAATTTCTATACAACATCTCTCAAATAAGCCTTTAATAAACCTTAAATATTTTTGATGAATACGGCAGTTGTGATAAACACTCATGTACTGTATAAAAATTTACGAGTAAAAATATAAATTTTAAGAGTTTTTTAATTTTTAATTTTAATTTTCTAAGAAACTTTAGGTTGCGTCCAGCAGTAATCCTTTTCGCTTAACTTCTTTTAATGACAAGATGCAATATTTTAAAAATTATTTCCTTTGAGTATCCAGTAGGAGTAAATTTTCTAATACGGGTAAACCAGAGTCTTTACTTTAGAAGCGAATAAGGGTTTTCCTTGATTTGATAAAAATGTTGTGGCTTGTAACCTGTCTGCAACACAGGGCAACCATGGTTTTACTTTTTAAAATGATTATTATTTTTTAAATTAATATAATTGAAACGCCCGTAGGTTTTGTTTAATCCAAAGTAGAGAACAAGTTTCTTAATTTTTTTTAAACTATTTTAAATCTTCCTAATAAAAGTGATTGATCCGACACATTGGCCTGTCCTCACGCAGTCTGTATATTCTGACAACTTATTTAACAAATTTCCGCTTAATCTTATGCCTCTCATGCACTTCTCATGTTGCTTAGTTTGATGGCGGATATTAAGATGATAATTAACATCAGCCGCATATTAATGCTCATCATCATTGTCATCATGTTACACAGTCATTTGCTGTTGTTGTTTATTACCAGTTGAAACAGCAAAAAAAACATTTACAAAAACTTCATTAAAGTTAGTTGGGTTTTCAATCATTTCCTTACTTGATCCCCTTAGAAGTGGCAAAGCCAATACAATAGCGTAAGCAGTATAGAATAAAGTAAAGAAAACGAATTTTTTAAAACTTAATAAATTTCTTTAACTTTGGTTAAGTTAGTACTTTTCTTCAATTCTTTTCTCCGACATAATAATAAGACATTGGATGACTTAACAAAAAGTTTTGTTTGTTTGAATTTTTTTACTAAAATTTCTCTCGTTTTGTTAGTTTGTTTGATTACGTGTCGTGGGAAAATGTCTTCTTCTACACATACAAATCAAAATAATAAAATTCCGTGCAAAACTGGAAAAAACTTTTAAAATAGTATTTGGGGTTGTGGCACACTAATGTAATTATCTATTTAAAATGGAATAAATGTATAAATTTAAACAAATAGTGTTTGTTGTTGTACGAAGAAGGCAAATGTTGAAAATTTAATGCAAGTTTTGTAGTGTAAATAAGGAGTGTGTTTAGCATAAATGAAACGAATTATAAAGGCAAGAGATTTGCAAGAAATTAAGCTCAAAGTACAGTGTAGTTGAAAACTATCTTAAAAGAGAAATTATCTAAATTAAAGTGTGATAGCCATAGCTAAGTAAAAGCGTTAAGCGTCAAGCGTAGGAGTGTTTCATGGTTTTTGTTTTTGTAACAATAACCTTCATTGCAAAATTTTGACGCAGGGATGGAGTACTAAATAGTATAGTCCTCTTTAAGCATTTTAACTTTATTTTAGCTGGCCTTCTTTTTCTTTTGTTATTTGAAAAAAAAGCTGAATTTGCAGTGACTTATACAGGGTGTCCGCTACTTCGTTTTGTGGCCATTTTGGTAAACATTAGCCTTGACAATTCATATTTAGCAGTCGTGAAGTAGAGACATGGCAAATTTATTGTGGAAAAATATTCGGTAAAGCAACGTGTTTTAATTGTTTAAACATTTTATCAAAATCAATCATCGATTACTGTGACGATGAGAAAGTTACGTGAAATTTTTGGGAGAAACAACGTGCCAATAAGTCGCACTATTAATCTTGTAGTGAATGATTTCGAAGAAAAAGCGACTGTAGCGGATAGGCCCAAGCATGGACCACAACGTACTGCAAGATCGACTGAAAACATTTCTGCTGTTCAAGAAGGTGTTCAAAACAATCCATTAATCTTAATTCCACGCCGTTCTCAGGAGCTCGGTCTTCAAACAACAACTGTGGCCTCAATTTTGTACAAAAACTTGCATTTATTTTCTTCTTAGATTCAGTTGACACAAGATCTTCTTCCAAAAGACCATTTTCGCTGCCGTACATATGCCAATAGAATGTTACAGCTCGCTCATGACAACCCCGATTTTCATGAAAAAATCAATGAGTGACGAGGCACATTTTCATTTGAATGGACTTGTGAATAAACAAAATAGTCGGTTTTGAGCATTGAAAAACCCTCAAATTATTCATCAGTCACCTTTTCATCCATTAAAACTGACAGCCTGGTGTGCAATTTGGTCAGAAGGGATCATTGGACCTTACTTCTTTGAAACTGAAAACGGCGTAACGGTAACTGTCAATGATGATATAGTGATATGATTGAAAACTTTTTAACACCACAACTGCATGCTTTGGGCTTGACTAATATGTGGTTTCAACAAGACGGTGCCACATCGCATACAGCCAGGATTACAATGGAATTACTGCGAGACCTCTTTTCACAACAAGTTATTTCAATGTGATGTTGATTGACCTCCACGGCCGCCTGATTTGACTACACCGGATTTTTTTTTGTGAGGATATCTGAAAAGCAATGTTTATGCAAACAATCCAGAAACGCTGGAGCAACACAAACAAAATATTCGTGATGAAATTAATGAAATACCGCGTGAAATGTGTGCGATTGTAATGAAAAAGGGCTCACATTTGTACGGCTAACAGAGGCGGACATTTATCTGATATTGTATTCCATACATTATTGCCGACATAAAATAAAACGTCTATCAATATAAGATCCATTCTCTTCCATTTAATCAAAAATTATATTAGAAAAATCTGTAAAAATTTAATTTATCATTCGCAGCTGATTTTTTGTGAGAAAATATGTAAATTTTCAACATCTTAAGAAACAAATTTCTGTTAGTAACCTTGACCTGGGGTACCAAAGGTATATTTAGCTTTTTATTTCATTTATAATTTCGGAACCAAAAAAGTATTTTTTTTATAAGCTCATTAATAGGGGAGCCGATTAGGCTTCTTCTTATATATTGGTTGAAATCAACTTTTAGAAGTCCCTACATGTTGCACAGACTTGCATATAGTATCAGTCTTTTGGAAATATTCGGAAACAATTCACTATCAAAACCAAGAAAAATCGCCTTCTTAGTTTCTTTCATCATAGCAAATATTTCTGATTTAAATATATTGCATCAATCTAGAGGTCGCCATGAGATACATAATCTATTTTTGCGGACAATATCCTGAATTCAACAAAAGAGTACATCTGGTTCATTTAGTTGTAAAAGTTACCCAAAAGATTGTCGCTACACAATACCCCTCATCAGTTTATTAATACAACCTTAGTTTTTTTAATAAAGTACCAATACAATGGGTAAGTTAAGTATCGAGGGAAATATAGCAGGAATTCTGTCATATTCATAAGATCTCGATTTCATCATCCATAAAAAAAATCTTTAATTTTTAATTTAATTTTAAGTCTCTTAAAATATACTATTATTTTAAAATATTCAAGATTTCATCACAACTTCTATCTGACGTGAATACTACTGCATGTTATTCTATCACTTTTTTTTAATATTTTTATAACCGTCGGCGCCAAGTAGACTGGTGTTATTAATATTTAAATGTCAGGTTAGTAATACAGTATATTTTTTCTATTTTTGCTTCATTTTTTCCAGATTTTTTTCTTATTTTAGTTGCTTACATGTACTTAGGACAACAATTGTTTCGAGCACACAATAACAGTCAAGTCACTATCGTATCCTGAGTAAACAAACGACAAAAAACCAGTTAGAGGGCAAGAGAGAGATAGAGAGGAAAGGACTTAACAAAATGCACAGAATACTTAAGAGTAATGATTGCTCTAGTAAAGAAATTTTCAGCCAAAAAAGAAATACCTTAAAAAAAATTTATAGAATTTATTAAAAACTCAAGGTAATACGAGGTTAGGCATTTAAAGGCCTTTTCAAAAAAATTTTAAATTCCTGAAAATTTTCTTAGTTGACTGCAAATGTATTTCGAAATCTCTTGATGTATTTAAAGCTTCAGAGTTTGAATGGTAAGAAATCAATAACTCTTGATGTCTAGGACCGTAAACGCCGAACAAACTACTAGGGTGATCGATTATTCGACTTTTTTAAGAAACCGGTTTTCAAACAGTTTGAAATTTAGAATTCTAAAAAAACCGGTTGCTATTTTGAAAATTTAGAAAAAAACCGATTAACCGGTTTAAATAAATAAAATATAATATTTAAAGAAAAAATTAAAATATATTGTTCAAAAAGATTATAATAAAAATTATATCTAAATATGAAATTTTTACAGTTTATATACGTTTGGCTTAACAATTACGCAATAACGCAATAACTGACATGAATGCAGTTGACTAATTTGATTTTAATTAGTTGAATTTAAGGACAAAAGGTACTCTTTACTAGTTTAAAAAATAAATACAATAAATTAACACATAAATAAATATGACTTTTTATAAGGCTGTTATAAAATTTTGTATCTCCTTCTGTACATTTTTTAAATGTTAAATAGATCTTTTAAACTAATATGCACTAACGTATTTTGTTTGAAATGATTTCTGTAATTTGAAATACATTTTAAAGGCTAGGAAGAAAATCTTTAAAATTTAATTGGTTACAAAGATATATGAAAATAAATTTAAAAATATAAAAAAACCGGCTTTTTCGGATAAAAAAACCGGTGTATTCGATATTCGAAAAATCAACATTTAGAAAAAACCGCCAGCAAAAAGAGGAAAAACCCGGGTTTTCCACCGGTTGTAAAACCGAGTCGATCAACCTACAAACTATACACCTTTTATAGATTAAAATGAAAAAGATTGTCAGTTATGTAAAAAAATCTCTAATACTTAATTTATACTCATACCACACGTATGAGATGTGTGAATGTGTGAGATGAAGTACAATCTCTTGTTTGTACTAGTAGTAGAAATCTTATTTGGATCAACTAGAGTTAAAAAAATTTTTTTAGCTGAGGTACTTCACTGAATATCTTTTATTTTTCAGTCGATATAAAAGTAAATACCCATCCACTTGTCAACTAATGGCCAGTGGATCTCACTTTTCATTAGTTTAGGTTAAGCTAAATACAAGGGGCATTTAAATCCCAAACCTATAAAATTTAAAAACGTTTGCCCAATTGACATGTTGTACGCTCTAGAAACGAAGTTTCTATAATAAAAACTATAATCCTAATTCCATAAATATATCGACAGTCCACTCAATGTAACTCATTAGGGATTTTCAATTCGAATTCCTTAGGTATTCCAAGTTTGGCATAGTATCTACGTTAAAGTTGTTGCGTCTAATACGCCCAAAGGCAGGGTATTGACAAAGGTAGTAATTCAAAGTGCTATTCTATTCCTCGTTTGCTTTACATATCGTTTCATCCGATAGCCTAATATAAGCTAGATGAGTTCGCATCACCATGTGATCTGTCATTGCAGTTGTTATTCTCCTAAGTTTTGGTCTACTCAGTTTCAGAATTTCCTTTGATTTCTCAAAATTTGGGTCATCCCACTGTATATCTGTGACCTGACCGATATCAGTATTTTGCCCTTTTCTAACGTGTCCCTCCAGCGCCAAAATTTTCAGTTCATTTTTGAACCGCTCAAATGATTTATCATTTAGGATATAAGCATTAAAGAGAGAGTTTGTTCTCAAGTCATCGTGCTTGTATGTGTAATGAACTTCTCCGAAAGAATAGTCTGTAACTTACTATGTAAGAAATATTTAAAACAATTGTACAAGAAGACTACTCCCTCTATGCTTTTATCAAAAGCTTTGTTTACTGATTCCCAAACAATGCACTGAATACTAGAGAAAATATCACTTTGCTTTAACAAAAATTTTCTGGAATAAAATTTCACAGCGCCTTTTCATATTGACCTCGTTTTATTTTCTAGATAAAAGAAAATATTACATAAAAGGTGACTTGTATAAATTTTCTGTATCTGCCTTAAGTCAACTTAATTTACAAACAAAGACAATGATGGTCACACTTAACTCACCAAAAGAAATCACAACAAAAACGAAGAGAACAACAAAGAAACCAGACTAAAAGAAATTACTGACTGTACTGCTTATCGCCTTTAAAGTTAAAATGACCAATTTGTGTACTTTGTGCTTTTTTTCTCTTTTAGATAAACATAAAAAAATATATTTCATTTTATTGTTAGCAGGATGATTTCCCGGAGATGTTTATCTAAAGGTGTTTTTCTGTTTCTTTCCCCCCCCCCCCCCCCAACTAGCTTGTCTTAACGACTAAATGGCACTAAAATCATGATTGCAACATTTTCTTGTTTTTTTTTTTTGGATTTTTGGGAGACATAATTTGTTGTGGTTATTATGAATAATTATCTCTTAAACAGAACAGCATTTGCTCAAGATGACTTTTTAGACGATAAAGAAAATTATAAAGTCAAACTATAAGAAAAAGCATGACTGACTTTTTCAAGATGAAAGTGAATTTTCTTTCTATCAATAGGATTTTTTTCTTTTTAAGAAATATATTCTAAAGACAACGTTGTAGATATAAATACAGGACTAGTTGAAGTTAATGTAGTTGAGATTTTCAATCAATTTTTAATTACCAATAATGTTAAGAGTAAAAGTAATGAAATCATACACACAGATTTTGGTTCAACTTTTGACATGGGTAACAATAACTTAT
This sequence comes from Phyto melanocephala, assembly GCA_941918925.1. NCBI lineage: Eukaryota > Metazoa > Arthropoda > Insecta > Diptera > Rhinophoridae > Phyto > Phyto melanocephala. The sequence goes on along the minus strand of OW799236.1, from coordinate 20,106,781 downwards.
ATTTGATTGATATTTCTGGCAACTAAATCTTAAAAGGTCGTAAAATTATATTAAAAAATAATTCTTAGGCAAATCCATAAATTCAAGATTTTCTATTAGTACTAATTATGTATTAGCTTACAATATTATACATTCAGTTGTGGCTAATTTCCACTAAACAATTTAAAAACAAGAATCCAGTTTTTTTTCATAAGTTTTTGAAACTTTGTGGATGTCTTTATGTCAATTATATGTAAAATAAAAATCAAACAAATACTAGCTACGACTTCGGTGCCATACTTCTATCCCTTAATCCATATGTTCAATGACACTGAGACACTATTTAGTAACAATATATCGTCCATCTGCTTAATCGTATACCATTCTATAGTTGAATTTTTCAAAGAAATGTCGAAATTAGTTGGGAAAAAAACTTGTCATTAAGGTGTGACTCACAATTAACATCGTGCATTATAAGAACATTCTGTAGCAGATCTAATGAAAAAGTGACAAACTTATGGTAAGAGAGATGAATTTTAATAGGACCATTATGACAAAGATTCCTTAAAAGGATTGTTTGTTGTACTACGATGGACTGTATAAGGGATGAGTGCAGATTTTACTGCTAGATGTCTCATTGCTGAGTACATTAGATTTTAAAAACCATCTGACGATATGAGTGTATTTAAAACGAGACTCAAAGACCACCTTTAGAGCAACAAGCCACCAAATGGAAGATATATCAAGGGGTAGAAACGTTGGTCTTTACGTTACTCAGGCGAGTTTTAAGGCCTTGGAAGGATATTTAGACAATTCTAGGCTTATGGTTGTTGCGATAAAAATGCACTTCTTTAATTTTCTTAAATAAAAACAAAAATTCTTGAGCAATTTTTTTTTTGTTTCTCGTGGATAAAAAGAGTTTTTTCTGATTGCCAATTTCAAATGGAAATGCGCTTCGTCGGAGAAGATGACTTGTTTGAATAAATTAGCATTAACATTACTTTTCTTCATAATCTACTGAGCGATTTTCTGGCATTTTCTATTATCTGCTAGCTTAAGCTCCTAAGTAAGTTAATTTTTTTTCATATGAATATTTATAGGGGCCTTTTGTCAAAACCGTCTGCGTAGTGTTTCGTGAAATTTCAAGTTTTTGGTAACAATGTCAAAGTAATGTTTTCAGGTTTTCATCGCCACTCTCTTTAAGAGCAGCATTTTCTTCAATAAACCGACTAATACTTTGATGCACAGAAGTCTAACTCTATCCCTATCGAGCCAGTATCTTAAAATTTTTTGAGCACTCTTTGAATGGTTGATATATTTGGCCAACTTTCTTGATTAAAAATTCTTCCAAGTTTGCAAGGGGCTTCAGAAAATTTTTCTAACAAGTTCTCACAACTATTAAGAGTTGTTTTTTTTTTTTTATATAAAGCCCTCCATTTTCGATAAACGAAATAAACACATTCCATGCACAAAAAAATGGCACTCAATTTAAAAATTGCACTCCTAATGAGACACACTTTAGTAAATGACTCTCAAAATGCTTCTATAAGAATAATGAATTTATTTAACGTCAGATAGTGTTAAGTACCGAGGTACTGTAGTGCTGCCAGTAATGTTCACTTAGCGCTAGAGTCATCGTATGATGAGCGTATTGCTCATGAATGGACCAAATTTTAAGACGGACTAGGACGTGGTTGTCATTCAAGACAATTATGGCATATAGGAATGGAGGGAGCTATAGGACATCAATTGTTTTGAAGCCAAAAGTGTACTTGAACATGAGTAGAATATGGAAGAGGGTCTTTATTTGAATTATTAATAGAATCAGTGACTTCAATACTTCAGATTATTGTAGGATGTCTTTGTATGAAGAAATAATAGAAACCGAAAACCACATTGTATTTCTTTGCTCTAGTTTTCAGCAGCATCTGAGTGCTGCTAGACGATTCTTCAATTTATTAAGTGATGATCAAAGTGTAAGTTGGAATCTTGTTTTTTTTTTCTCTTTCGCATATTTCTGCTTTTATCTTAATTTTTTTAAACACAAGAAAATTTTTACTTAGTTTTTTTGTTTTAATTGTATCATTAAAAATTAAACTTAATAACAATTATTATAATGTATGTATAAATAAAAATAAAAATCGTTCTTACCATAAGTGTATGAAGTATCAATTAAAAGCATGGGGGTGTGTTTACACTCGCACTAAAATTAATCATCAGTTCATGTCATCATCCTTGTCACCATCACTGTGAAACAACAGCGCAAATATTAGTTTAATGGTTCAATTGGTTAAGTGAAAAAGGTACTAAGTGATAATGTTTGCCATCAATTGTTTATTTTCGATTTATTTATATTATCGGTTGTTGTGGTTAGTGTGCTAGTCTAGAGTTAGTTTGACTTATATAATTCTTCCTTCTAATATTGTACATAAAAACAAAATTAAAAAAAAAGATTTTTATAAAAAAAGTTCTCAAAATTTTATTACATTTAACACAGATAAGTTGTCGGAATCTGTCCAACAGCAAAATATTTAAGATCTGATGAATTTTTCCTATCGATATTTGTTTCCTATAGAACAATTTAATTTAAATGTATAAATATTTTTAAGAAAAAATTATCAAAGTTTAAAGATTCTCTATAAAAAAATTTATTAAAATCTATGTAACGTTTCTCATTAAAATTTGTTCACTTTTAATTTTTTTTAATTTATATAAATTCAACTGTATCTGGGTTATTAGCGTAATTTCTTGTTCCTTTAAATATATCATCAATGCATTTATATATGGAATATAACATGGCGCGGATCCAAGATGTTAAATTTTCCAGCCCATAATCGTGAGATATATCAGCAGATCGCTCAATCTCACCTCAGATATCTGAGATAGGTTGTCCAGTAAAAGTTTGCGTAGAATTTAGTGTCTCTTGGTAGCCAGGACCGTACATTCGCAAAGAAGTTTAAAATCGATTCCTCTGTCTACAAATCAAGACAGATGTGATAATGGTAATTTGGGGGAAGTCCAAGCGGCCGAGCATGTTTCCCCATCAACACGGCCAACATAATCGAAATATCGTTTCTAACTCGACTTGCAATGTACAGCTGATATACAGAGAGGACCACGGAAGCTTTGTCACCCTACCTGTTTCCGGCCACGCCACCAATATCATAGAGATATCCTTTCTAACTCGATTCGCAATATTATTCTGTTATTTGATGCCACATCAGTATTTCCACTCTACCTGTTTTCGGCCCACGCCAATTATTCTCGGTTTTTTCAAGAAGGTGCTTGGAGATTTGCTTTTGATCCGCATTTGCTAAGTAATCTCTGCACTAGTTTCCATATCGGCCCCTATGCGCAGAAAATCAAACTTTAGTCAGCTGATGAAGCCTTAACAACAGTCTCTCTCCTGCATTGACTGACTTACTAAGACATGGTGATATATGAGTAATAATAATGTTGCTTGATTCTCAGCAAAAATACCAATATCGCTGTGAATATTCTTATTATTCCGTATATAACACGCCTTCCAGATAGCGAATATTACAGCCTCAAAAATGCTGCATTAATCCGGAAGGCGAAAAGACCCAACTCTTAAGCTTATTCTAGAACTGTCCGTATAAATCTTTATGTCGAACATGTCTATAAGGTCACCCCCATCCCAATCACTCTTAGAGCGAATTAAAATTTTAAAAGCTCTGTTAAAATCTACATAGAGAGTGATACATCAGAAATCAGGTCAAAGATCAAAATAGGTATGACCAGAATCCCTCTGGGCTATATATTATCGATCTCTAACATAAAAATGAATTAAACATTATTGAACTACTTGCAGTTATGACCATAATATGAAGTTGAAATGAAGAAATGCAATATATTATTCAAGGCCTCTGAAGGACTAAATCGCAATGCCCCTGCTATCCTAATAAATTCCTTTTTTTGGACCCTGTACAACTAGTCTACAAAATAGACTATCATACCAGAAAACCATAAGTATCCATTGAACGTACTATTACTGTATACATTCATTTAACCATGTTAGGGTTCCCATTTCACACAACATCTTACGGCACTCAGTTGTGGTTGTTCAGTCTCCATGGTAATTTTTATTTCTGGTTAACACTCAAATATTTTGCTTTTCTGATAGAGGAATTTTGCAGTTCCCAATGCTTGGTATTTCAAATTAGGAACTTTGGTCCTCATTGCTAAGATACCAGTTTCGTGTTGCCTAGTTTATCACTGAACTGCTATTCGTGGCCTAGTTGTTTATTAAATACAAAGCATTTGGGATTATTTGGGATCACAAAACACGTCAAAATAATACAAAATCCACATCAGACAGGACTGTTTTCAGTATGCATTGGACGATCTTTAATCTGTTATTGGCTGATATGGGCCTAAATTTGACAATGTCATTTGTTGAAATGCCCATTTGTCTAAAAGCAAAAAAAACAAATTGGCTAATGACTGACTAGTCTGCATGCGGATCATGAATAAATACGAGGTATTTGAAAAAATTTTATTTTTAATCAATTTTGAAAACAATTTTGTTAAAATTTCTTCTTAATAAAATTATTTTTATATAAAAATTTTTGGATAGAATTTTTTCTGTGCATAAAATTTAAAATCTTATTTTCTATTCAGAGAAATTTTAATGAAGTTGCTTCTTTCTAGAAATTTCCTTTGTCGGAAACTTTTGGAAGGAAAACTCACTTTGTTGACAAAAAACAAACACACAAATTAACACACTGCACAAAAGCAAACAAAAACAATAATAGTGAAACACAACCGACAACATGTTTGTCTGTGTAAAAGGAAAAAAAAAAGAAATCCAGTTGTCTTCCTTTCAAATGATCATTCGTCATAACACTACCTCTGAGTGACACTTTTATAAAAAACTTTTTCCAATTTCTTCATAGAAGACTATATCGCATATTTTCTTTGTGGAAAAATATGTATCTTATGCCCTTTTCTTTTTAATACATCGTAAGTGTTACTAAAGTTTTATATTACTTTCACATGCTCCCATTTCTTTTTTCTATATAGTTTGTTCGTTTGTTTGTTTTATTGTTGTGCCTCATTAGTATTCCCCATTTGGTGTTTGTTGTTTATTGCTTTTGTTGTAGTTTCGCATCTCACTCATAAGTGTTTGTTGTTGTTATTACTTTTGTTATTGCCGTTGAAGTTTATTGATTAAATGATTGTTATCGCTATTGAATATTTACGTATGTGTAAACATTTACAAAGTGGCTGTTAAGATAATTTGCTTGTTTAATATATCCACACAAACACACACACAAACACACATGTATCTATATGTGGTTAAGTGAAGTAAATTATAAATATAATTTTGCTTTTAAATGGCTGTTACTTAAACACACACTACAAGCACTCTGAGTACTTCAATTTGTTTTTGCCTTTTTTTTTTTAACAACACTCTAGAGATTTTTACAACAGGCTCTCATTAAGTGTTGTGCAGTGATTTTGCAAAAATTTTGCAACAACAATATATTTAATCTTGGCTCACAAAAATCTAATTAATAATGCAAATTAGTTTTGCTTTGTGTTTACGCAAGTGTATAATTTAAGATTGTATAAAATGATTGGCAATATTAAGTTAAATTTAATTGAAATGTCTCAGTGTAAATATTGAGTAGAAGTTAATTTTAGGATTAAATAAAAATTAAGGAGAACTATCAAGAGAAAGAACCCAGCAAAAAAAACAAAGAGGACAAAGAAATGATTTCATAAGGGTTTAATTGATAATGAAGTGATTTGTTTTAGGTAGAAACACTAATAATTTTAACATTAAAGTAACACTGAAGATCATGTGTTAACATGAACATATTAAACTGCTCTTTGTTCTAAGTAAGAAGTGCATAGAACTCAAGTATATTGCTAAAAAGCAATTGATTCTTCATGAGTTAATTTTTTTTATTTAAATGAATTGTTTTATTATTTCGCATGATGTTGCAGTCATTTTGAAACACGTTTTTTTTTTTTTTTTTAATTTTTAGTTTTTATCAATTTTTTTTTGTGCTGAGAAGTTGTTAAAGTAAAAAACATATTTCCTTTCTGGGAAGAAATTATAAATTTTTTGTACAAATATTTTTTGACACAAAAATAAATTGGATTTTATCTACTTTCTATACCATTTTTCATTGAAAGTGAGAAAATTTTAAATGAAATTAAAAAAATATCAAATGAAATTAAAAAACTATTAAACGATATCGGGATTTTTGATTTGAAATTAAGAAAACTTCGAATTCTAAAACAAACTTAATTTTCGCATTTTTGCTACACCAAATTTTCTTTATAAAAAGTTATTCTTGATTGCAGCTAGATTTAAGTGCAAAAGCTTACCCAGGCTTTTAAACATTTTCCATATTAAGACATAGTATTAATATTTCTTCAGATCGGAAAAAAAATATTTATTATTTTGTAAAGCTTTGTATTCAAAACCTTATCCCCTTTTAACTATAGATTGACAAAGACAATCTGCTATGACACTTAAACAGCAGAGACAATCGAATTCAATTTGCTCAAAAGGGATTCAGGCACAAAATAACCTAGAAATTTGGCAAAACAGATCATTCGTTTAGTATTTATACGCAATGTTCGTTTAGTATTTATACGCAATCAACCAACCGATTACGTCGCGGATGTATCACTCAACATCGGAGCAATGAAGGCTATTTGTGAACAGTGCAATGTTTCAAAGATTAACCACGATGTTTTGACTTGTTGTATGAATATAAATTTCAATTAACTACTAATGACGTCACCACCAGAGCCACTCGTATCATTGCTTTCTGGTCAAAGAGCTTCGCTCAAAACCTTTTTTTTTCAAAATATACAAAACTATGTTAATTTATTTCAATTGACGTCATTTGAGGCAAAAATTATCGAACAACGAGGATTTAATCAAACTTTTAAGATTAATTATTTTTCCAGTGTAATACACATTACATTCGAATAATACAAAACTTTTAAATAAGGCTCACATTTGAAAAATTTCTCAGGCTCAAAAACAAATTCACAATCGCGGAGTAGCTATTTCACCGTCAGCCAATGCTGATATCAAATTTTAACAGACTTGCTTCCTTAGAAATTTCGATAATGAAGTCAATCAGCGTTGTACAGTTAAGGGGTTAAGCAAGAAATTATTGCACAACTCCAACAACTCTTACATGAACACGACTAATTGATAAAATTATTGAAGTCTGCACTAGAAATGATGCCTTCGGAGGATTACAAAATTGTGGTTATAGCAGACAAAACACCAGCAGGCGAAAGAACATGAAAGACAGTTTATTTAAACCACTTTAAAAGAAATTTCAACTGTAGTTATTGGAGAGAATTTGGTATTTCAGAATATTGTGCTTCAATGCCGTGATGGCGATAAACTTTAGCGAATTTGTGAAACTCATTTTTCTAATGAAGCATACAAGTACCCGCTGATGTTTTCCTAAGGAGAGGATGGATATAATTTTTTGATTAAAATGTTTAATCTGTCAACTGATAAGCAATACTATTAATCGTTTTTTAATCAATTCTTTTCTAGGTTTTATTTACAATTCAACAAACAAACAAAAAAGTCAGCTCAATGAATTTTTATGCGTACCGTTTGATAATTCGTCTAAACCGGGAAAATCTCATATTGAAATACTGCAGAATTTACATGCTACCAAGTTTCAAAAAAACTTAACCATACTAAGACAATTTTCTATACAAAAGTGTTTTTTATACACTAAAGCTAGTTTTTTTTATAAGAAAAAATTAACTTAGATTTAGATTTTTCAGTAGAAAAGTCGCTTAGATTTCGAAAAATTTCTGTAAAAAATATTAATATCTTTTTATAGGAATTTTTTTTTTTTTTATATTTTTAACCCTAATATCTTCACTTTAAGTTGTGCTCTTCACCCTATTTGTTTATTTTAACTTTTCCCTAAATAAATATCCTTTAGCAATGTGACGTATAAGTGTTATTTAATTATAATAAAATCAATCATACGTCATATGGCCAATATAATGGGAAGTAGTACTTGAAAAACAAAGTTTTGTATTTTTGTTTTGGTGAAATATATTAGAAAAACTTTTCAAATACATTTTATAACTAAATATCAGACTTTTGGCAGCACTAAAGTAATAAGACAAAAAATATTTATTTTTTTAAGATGATGACTAAAATTGAGCCAAAAGTTTTTCTTATGTTTCTCTATATACACAATATTTTCATATTCTTTAATTTTATGACGATTTTACTGTCATAAAATTTCTGAGTTATAGTGCGAGTACTTTTCTTTGTATAAAACAAATTGAAATTCCAAATAACGGTGTTATATACATCATTACATTGTGATTAAATCAAACCTGTTTGAGATAAGTCTGACTTACATTAAACTTACATAAACAAACAACAAATTTCACTTTTTTTAAATACTCCTTACAGGGTGTATTTTTCACAAAAACCATTTCTTTTTTATAACCAAAATCAACAATACATAAAGCGGAACAATAAATTAGTATGAAATTAACATTGTACCGTGTCATAAAAAAAACCGACAGACAGAGAGTTTGTACAGCCAATTTTTGAGAAAAAAAATAAATGATTATTAAAAAATGGAATCGTTAAAAATAATATACATTTTAAAACACTAATGTACACAAGGGCACACTTACACAGTCATACATACGCGAAACGAAGTACAAGTATAAAGATTATTATGTCAAGTCACGTTTGTGGCCAGGCATATTATTTGGCAGTGAGAATGGAATGGGTAAACTGTAACAGTGGGTAATAGAATGAAGTAGACAACTGACAAAAGTTGTATAAAAATAAATTTTAATTCGAAAAATGTAAAGAAAATATTTTCCAGAATCTGATAACCTTTTTAGGCAAAAATTATTTTTCTCTTGGTAAATTTAGTCTTTATTCATAAAGTTTGCTTCATAAATTTTTTTCTAAATTCTGCAAAGTCTGTAGAAAAAATTGTTTAAGTCTTGGAAAATTTTTTTTAAAAAAATTCTTATTTAATTTTGGTATTTTTATGGAAAATAATTTAGTTAATTTACTAAATTATTTAGGATATGCTCCCATAATTTTTCAATTATATTTATTTGGTTGTTGGGTTTAAGCTGGTTTATATGCATTTCACTGGTGCTTATGCCAGATCATCAGTAAACCTTTACCCAAATTCTTGAAAAAAAAAAAAAAAAATAATAAAAAATAAAATAAATTAATATTGGAAAATAATTTATTAAAAAAATATACCAGCAAACTTTAGCCTATTAAGCCTTTAAAGTAGTCTGGGTAAAATATTGGAGGAGATTTTAGGTGAAAATTATTACTAGTTTTCAGTTATAACGATATTTTATCTGACGAGCAATTCTGAATCTGAATATCTGAATATCTGAAGATCATTCTATTGTTTTAGTATTAGTTTTTCATATACCTTGAATCTGCAGTCAAAACACTTTCACGTTGAAAATTATATATTTTATTTATTAATTTCTTAGTTTGTTAAGCAAATGCTATTTTTACATGGTGCCGAAACCCATAGTGGCCAAATAAGTTGCAATTAATGAATTCCATATCAAACCAATTGTTTGATCATTCGGTGAAAATGGCGGATATTTGTAATTTTTAAAGACCACCGAAGCCATTATCTATAGAACACGGCAAAGACATGGCCAAGGAATGGAAACTATGGAAGCAGTAGTACAAGTATTTTGCGGTTGCATTTGGTTTAAATAATAAACCTGCAGGCATACAGCTTGCAACGTTCTTGTTAGCTTTTGGTTACTCTGCAATTCAAATTTACAATTCGCTGCCTGGGGCAAGTCGTACAATTTGCAAGGGAATTTGTTCAGATGAAATTACTATTTTTTGTTGTTTTTTTCACCAAATTAAATGATTTGCATCCATATTTGTGTATGCTTTTAAAAAGGGGATTTCCATTGTTTATCTTAGCTCGGTTGTTTGAACTATAAAACATAGTGTACACAGCATCGTAAAGACAATTTCTTAGCATATCAAATTAGTTTTTAGCTGTTATATCAGATTTATAATTGTAAATAGTTCACGCCAGCACCGTAAAGAAAGTGATAAAGCAGCAGCCATATCTGACATATTTCTGATGCTGATTAGAAACCTACAGAACAACTACATATGTGGCAGGAGCCAACACAACTGTTGATGAGCAACTTTTTCCCTTTCGTGGTGGTACAGGATTTACTCAGTATATTTCTTCAAAACCTGCGAAATATGGGATAAAGGTTTGGTGGGTTTAAGATTCTCTTAGATCTTATCCACTCAGTAGACAAATATATACTGGCTTGGCGCCTTCTGGAGAAAGGGAAAAAAATCAGGATGAAGGAGTTGTCAAAGATTTGTGCTGCAACCATTTTCATGGAAGCGAACGCAACATCGTCTGTGACAACTTTTTTACAACTTACAATTTTAATGTTGAATTATAACTTGTCTGTCTTGGGCATCGTGAACAAAGAATCTTCACCCTTTGGATTTAGCAACAACATTAGTCTGTTCTCATATATCCCGAAAAAAAAAAACAAAACAGTTGTGCTACTATCTACATCACATTTTAATACCGAGCTTAGAGATGAAAAAAAGAAGCCAGTAATGATAAATGTCTGTGCGAAAATACGACAAAGAGAAGAACAAATAGATGGCCCTTAGCGTTTTTTACAATATTATTGACGTGGCGGCTTTTTTCATCTATATGAATAATAATCCCAGCTTTAAATCCTCAACGAGCCGAAGAAGACTGTTTCTTCAAAATTTAAGAAAAATTCAGAGCCGCTCAGAAAATCATTAAATTATGAGACATCTTTCATCTCGCAGTGGAATAGAATGAATGTTGGGACAAACAGTAAAGTCTAACAATATTTTTGTTTACCCGTATAATTTTTATTAATATTAAAATGGTAAAATAAAGCTTGAATTGGTTTATATTAAACACTAAAATAATTATTTACATTTTTTTGGACTTTGAATCAAAAAAGTTTTTGAATAGTTCTTTGCTTACCTGGATATATCGGATGTATGGTTAAAGGGTAAATCTCAAAAGCTACTTGTAAATTTTTTCCAAAAAAAAATTTATTTAAAATTATTTCATAAGATGTTTAAAACCCATATTTTAGACACATATTAAAAGTTTCAAGTCGATACCTTATCAGGTAGCGAAAATATATTGAACGGAATACGAAAAACTTACCCAGGTGGTCGTAGACATAAAAGTTAGTACAACATTCGAAAGATATAAATTCCATAAAATCGTGCAGAATGATGGTAAAACAATTGATGAATATTTTACTAAATTAAGACTGCAGGTACAAAATTGTAATATCGAAACACTAACTGACAGCCTCTTACGAGATCAGCTCATTCTTGGTATAAAAAGCGACACACTTCAAACTTAATTGCTATCAGATGACATAACATTGGAAAAAGCCCTTCAAATCTGTCAAGCTACTGTGCTCGCACAAAAGCAAACTGCAAAAATACATAACGAAAACGATCAAATTGTAAGTATTGTGCAGAAGTTTAATAAAACGTAAAGTTTTTACTGTAGCAATTGCGGGAAAAATCATACAGTACGCAATTGTCCGGCTTTCCGTCATGTTTGCAAGAGAGCAAAAGCCAAAAAGAAATTGTACAAAAATAGAGATGTAGCTTATTGAGAACAAAAAGAAAATACAGAGAGTAGTACTGACAGTTATCCCAAACATCATTTATCATTTACCGCAATACCAAAGAAAAGGAACAGAAACATTAGCTATTGGAAAACATTTATTTGAGATTAAGCTGATGTTTTACTGAGAAATATAATAAATAGAATAAAAACGTTTAACAAAAAATAACAATTAAGCATTGTTGTGTTAAACATCTTGTGTCATTTGGTAACTATAAATTAAAAGTAGTGATTAAAGTTTTCTTAAATTGTAAAAAAGCTCAGAAAAATTGCAAAATAAATTTCAAGATTGTAAACGAAGATGTTAAACCAATCTTAGGTGCAAACTTTTTTTGGATCTAAACAACTTTGCACCTTTTTAATCAGAAAACTTTCTGAGACAAGTAACCTTATTTTACTTTAACTTTTATTTAATTTTGTCCTTTAGTGTAAAATATTTTACCGCTTAAATTCCGAATATTTTACTCATATACACAAGTAACACGTAAAATTTAAACAAACTTCTGCACAAACCAGCCAAACAAATATACACCACAGCACACACGTAAACATTAACCAGCGAATAGATACTGTTGGTGATATTAAAAATCATGACAAAATCCAGATGTTTCCTTTTTCCTGTTACCAACAAGCAAACAATATTCCATACTGTCTAAATCAGAGAGTGTCATATGCCTGGTTGTCTTTTTTTTTTGTTGGTTCTTTTTATATTATTAGTTATAGTTTTTTCCTTTTTTTCCGCAGAAGACGTAAAAGAGGCAAGTGCTTGCGGGCAACCAATAAAACCGCTAAATTCGCACTAAAATCATGGTAAACATTTTTTGGGTTTTTTCTTACAAATTTCTCTTCTGTCTTTCTCCCACGCTAAATATTTTAACTAGTACAGAAACACTTTGCAAACGTTTTTCTTTATATATTTTAAGCTTAATTTTTAATTTGTTTGCCAAGCCAAAAAGAAATCACTTCTAAGGTATTGTTGGCGTAGATGGAAATGGAAGGAAATAGTTGAAAAATTAACACAGATAAAAAAAGACGAACCTATTATAATGCCAGAGTATTACAGCTACACAGCATATACGCATATATATAAGTAAGAAAGAAAAGCAGTTGCCTTCAGCTAAAGAATATGTAAAGTTTATTGTTGTTGTACAGAAGAAATTGTTCCCCAGATTAGTAAACATTGTAAAATAAAGTGTGTAATTGGTATCCTTCGTAGGAAGAGTCATGGCTACATTGCCAGGGAAAAAACGGTAAAAGACAATAAACGTTTGTCAGATAAGAAGCGAGCTATACGAGCATAAAGTCTTCTAGCTAAAGCTGCTAACAAGAAAAAAATGGCTCAGAAAACAAAAGTGCAATAAAATGATAACGGCTTAGGCAACCAACTAATGAGATTAAAAATTCATAGTACTCATAAATAAAAGTAAAGGAAATATAATTTGCAAATCATTGACACGCATCCGGTATACGCGATTTTGAATTCTTTGGTCATTATGGGCAAAAACAAATAGTTAACAACTAACTGAAATTTGTAACCTTATGTATTAAAACTTTCTTTAAATTTGAATTCAAGATTCAGAGGAGCGAAACTTTTCTTTTAGATAAATAAAACCAATAAATTTGTAGTGTTTTTTTACAATATAATGCTGCTCATAATATCTTTTCACACACACAAAAATTCTTGATTGTGGAAACTATAAGAGAACTAATGCTGGCTGAACCATTTGTATAATTTAAAACAATTAACGAAACTTTTTTATTAAAATAGAATTGCTAAAATTGGTCTCTTAAACATTTTTATTATTAAAAAATTTTTACATTTATAAATGGTGGGCCATCTGTCGGTTTTAATTTAAGACAGCGGTTATTTCGAATCTGGCAATACTTATGTCATTCTATTCTCTCACAAAACTCAGTATATTTTCTTCGCTATACGAAAAGAATCGACTTACGCTTGAGCAACGTTTCGAATAATTGGAAATTTATTTCCAAATCAAATTTATCGGAAATTGCAAGAAACTGTCATACAAAAAAATTTCTTTTCGGATGGGGCTCGTTTTCATCTTGGTGGGTACGTTAATAAGTAAAATTGCGGTATTTTGGGTAGATAAAACCCAAACATGGTCTTTCGGTACCCAATGCGCTTACTACGAGTTATTTTGGTTATTGTTATTAGAGATACCTTTTGCACCATGATGACCAATTTTATGTGTCCACTAGACCGCACTTTTTTTTGTATAAAAAAAATTTTTTTTTTTTGCAAAAAAAGTGTACCGCCCCCTCAAATTGTTCCTTTTTACGCCAATAATGAAATTCCAAAATCTTAGACTGATTGCCTTAGGTTAAGGCGTGGCATATGCCTACTAAAGTAGCTAAAACTGGTTTATATGAACTTTTCAAGAGACAAGGCACGAAAACATAAGTAAAATGTTTCTTATTATTATTTTATTAGCCAAACCCGGCGCGCGTTGCTACGCCCCTTAATGAATCAAAATGCATTCTGAATTTTAATTGAATATCAAGTGCAAAAACCTAAAAATTATAATTTTTTTATGGGCGTGGCATTGCCCACTTTTCTAATCACGAAATTGTAAAGTCGTAACAGCTCAATATGTTTGCAAAGTTTCAGAAGAATCGGACCAGTGCAAGTACCTCAAAATTATAATTATTTGTATGGGCGTGGCCCTGCCCATTTTTCTAGTCACGAAACTGTAAAGTCGTAATAGCTCAATATGTGTGCAAAGTTTCAGAATAATCGGTCCAATGCAAGTACCTCAAAATGATACCTTTTTTTTATGGGCGTGGCACTGCCCACTTTTCTAATCACGAAATTATTTAGCTATGACAGCTCAATATGTGCGCAAAGTTTCAGAAAAATCGGTCTGGTGCAAGTACCTCAAAATTATAACCTTTTTTTATGGGCGTGTCCCTGCCCACTTTTCTAGTCACGAAATTATATGGTTGTGACAGCTTAGTATGTGTGCAAAGTTTCAGAAAAATCGGTCTAGTGCAAGTACCTCAAAATTAAAACTTTTTTAGGGGCGTGGCCCCGCCCACTTTTCTTATCACTAAATTATTTAGTCATGACAGCTCAATATGTGTGCAAAGTTTCAGAAAAATCGGTCAGGTGCAAGTAGCTAAAACTGATACCTAATTTTTTATGGGCGTGGCCCCGCCTACTTTTTTTCATCCATAAACACTCCCCGGTATGTGTACAACAACTTACCAAAGTTTGATCCCGATCGGTTTTACAGTTTCAGAGTCTATAGCTAACACACACACACACACACACACACAGAGTTTCACTTTTATATATATAGATTGAAATTAACTTACGTTTAATGATTACTATTCTTGATAAGCATTTAAACTTAATCGCAAGGTCTGATTTATACATGCTACCGTACTTCTTCCTATAATCAGTTACTGTTTGCAAGATATATTGTTTCTCTTCTTCATTTTTTGTTAAAGCTGAGTTATATGCTTCCATTTGTTTTACAAAACGCTCTGCAGTATCATTAAAAACATGTAAGTTTTGTACAATATTCATTCCCTTTTGAAGTTTTGGATTCATTGTGCCACTTGGAAAAGGTCAAGTTTTACAAACTAAGTTTCAATATTCAATCTTTCGCAAAAGCTCAATGTTTTTTTAATAACAAAATCTGAAATATTTTTTTGGTTTAATTCTTTCATGTTGGTTACTATTCTTTTATTTTCATTATTTTGTTCTTCTTTAAGATTTTCAACCATTTTTCTCTTTTCTCCAACGACTGCATTATCAAAAAATGAAAGACCTGCTGCTTCTGGTGTCAGGTACTAAATACAAGTGATTAGAAAACTTGCTCGTTACTTCATTGCTTATTATTTCATTCAATTCATTGAATTTAATAATATTTTTAATAAAATTTAAATCATTTAAGGGTGCTTTCGCGGCAATTGGCGCTTCAATCCACGGTTTAAAATATATTCTCAAAATAAACACACTTATATCTTGGGCGGTACACTTTTTTTGCAAAAATTTAAGTTCACTCTTTATGGTATTAATACAAACGTTGTTGGATGGTGCAACTTACCACACATCTTATGCCACAATCGATTCATTGCGTACAACTTGGCAGTTTAATTAGCCGAAGTGGTGATGTCAATTGGCCACCAAAAAGCAGCGATTTGAAACGGTTAGACTATTTTTTGTGAGGCGCCGTTAAAGACAAGTATTATGCAGGCAAACTAGAGATAATTGAAAATTAGAAGACCACTATTCGTGATGCTATCACAGAGATACATCCCCATAAACTCGAAAAATTGATCCGTTCGAATAGGGTGCTGTAAGGCCAGCTGCAACAGCCATATCAATCAAATAATATTTATTTTGAAACCACAACAATTGTATTTCATAACAAAAACTTAATTTGACAAAGTTTCAAATCCTTTACACCTTTTTTTCTTAACAAAAAATTTTCTAATGCCGAAAATGTTTTATAAAAATTTTTCCGTTATTATTTAAAACTTTTAAATTAGTGCTGAAATACAAAACATTATATATATTTTCCGCAGTTTTGGCACATTATTTTCTTATGCTTAAAATGTCTTGTATAATGTTCCCATAATTACATTAAATTTTTAAGTTGTTATTGACATACAAAACAATATGCAAGTTTTGAAAACTTAACGAAACTTTATTTTCTAAAACAAAAGCAATTTTTAAGAAACTTGAATTTGCCTTTTAGTGATTTAATTTTTATATTGATAAGTGAGAAATGGCCTTTTATATTTCACTCTTAAGAATATTAAATGAAACTTTATTTTCTAAACTAAAAGCCAGTTTTTTAATTTTTTTTCATGCACTTTTGGTGAAAAAACATTTAAATTCTAAATACAGACAATCTTGTTACTTTTGAACATTTTGAAAACTTAACGAAACTTTTTTTCGACGTTAAGAAAATTTAACGAAAATTTATTTTCAAAACGAAAAACAATTTGTCTCTAAAAAAAAGATTTGTTCGCGTGGGATTTCACATATTTTGACAATCGCTTAAAATAAGACTCGTGTCAATTGGTTGCAAGAAATGTTCAAAACATAAGATTGCGGTTCTTCAAAAAAACGTTTGTCACATCGTGACAAGTGACGAATTGTGGATGTACACGTATGAGCCAGAAAATTAAGAACAGTCGACTGTATGGTTCCTCCAAAGCAAGTCAAGTCATGCTTTTGTAGGGTTTTGCGTATGCAAAAGTATATTGATCGTCATAGAGAATATTTTCAAAGCACTTGAAACTTCGTATCACTTAGCGTTTATAAAATCGTCGAAACTAGTAATAAATATAATATTTTTAAAGTTTTGTTATTTTATAAAATTCCTTCTTAGCAGACAGTCAGCTCTTTTAAATTATTAATTCTAAAGAATAACTTCACCCTAAATGTTATAGACGGTCCCGTTAAATAATACCGTCTATTCTTGGGCACCAGTTTCCACTTGTCATCCTCTTAATCATCCACATTCTCATCAAGTTTAAAATACGTTCAAGTGCGAATAAGTGTAAAAAGTGCGATTAGCTTAAAAACGGCAACCGTAATAAACACTTACACATACAAACGCCGATTGACACACTTACATAAACGCCAACGTATTTTACATGTTTACATTGAAGAGTTAACTAGGGTTGTTGAATTTACACTTTTTTGTTGGCTGCTAAAAGAAATGATAATAAAAATCTAGAAAAAAAAAATAAAAAATTATAATAAAAATTGCTTGTTAAATTTTCTATTTAGCAAAGAAAAGTAGAGGAAAAAAATTCGAACACCCAAGAAAAACGGCAAGAAGTAAATAAAGCAGCGCATTTTTTTTTATTTTAAAGCCGAAGGCTACTAAACAATAGCGACTACAAAAAGGTTATTAAACGACTAAAAAAGCAAGGCGAAAGTACAATTAGAAGGTGAAAAGACAACAGCAACAACAATAATTACGAGTAATGATAATGACAGAGAAATTAGAACAACGTGGATAGAGATTATTGATAATGTAAGATTAATGAAGTAAAATGGGCAGTAAATTAATGACCAATTTTTCATTTTTTGCATAAAACGACAACAAAAGAGGGGAAAAGTAAATTTGATACGAACAATTTGTCAAATTAATTTAAAACTTGCAGATTAGTTTTCTTATTGTTGCCATTGTCGACTATCAATTATTTTGTTTTTTTTTTCTTTGTTAATAAGTTTGAAAAAAAGATAATATGACACAAACAAGTTTAAAATAATTTACTTGTAATGAGAGAATTGATAATTATAATTGGAAATAAACAGGAGTGTAGTTTTTAATTAGGAAAATATTGAATATTTAGAAAAGCATATAACGAAGATATTTAAGCATATCCATTCCAATAAGAATGATATTAATTATGAACTTGCATATCGAATCGTTTTGGTTTTACCCTCCACAGATTCCGTTTATTTTGTTATGTTAGTTTTTAAACTCAATAACCTGCATATCTTGAGGTTGATTGGTTGGTTATCATGGTTGTTCACTAAGCACAAATTAAGAAGTGGAGTCCGTATAATACTGTTTTGACAAAATCACCTCACTCGCCAGATTCCGTGCCTGTTAGAATAAGTTTATAAGGGGGGTGGTTGTAGTATTGGTTGCATTCAGTTGTCGTGAGATATCTCAGTCTGGCCTCAGATATCTCATAGAGGTTATCCAGTACATGTATGCCTAGGATTTTGTTTCTCTTGGGAGCAAGGGCAGAACATTCGCAAAGAAGATGGGTAACCCATTCAACCTTTTCCAAATCCATACAGCTGCTGTCATTGGAGGAAAGTCTGAATCAGCTTGCTTGTTTTACTAACTTTGGTGAGCCCTCGATAATGTCAGCAATCTCGAAATATCTTCTCGACCTCGACTCGAAAGTTGCAATGCACAACTGATTTCAAAAGAAGATCACATAAGCTTAATCACTATACATTTATCCAGTCCTTATCACCTGCCTTCGGCTCTTTTGAAAAAGTGTCTGGAAATCTTGCTTTTGATAGTCCCCAGCGGGATTGTGACCGCGTCTACGTTGGAAATATCTAAAGGAAATCATATCCTGTCTAGCTCATCTAGGTGCTAATTACTATAGTGTCCCTTTTGTATGAGGAACTAAACTAGAGAAACAGTAGTCAGTTGAGTAAGCCTTGACAATTCTTTCTTGCATTGACCGACGAATTTGGAGATGGTGTGACAAGAGTGTCAAGATTGTCAATAAAATGATAATATTAAACTGAATATTCTGTGTGGTTCAGTAGCCTGTATTCCTCCCAGATAGCTAATATTTCTGCCCAAAATACGCTGCAATCATCCAGAAGGTGAAAAGAGAGTTATATCCCTAGTTCGTCAGAAAAGACAACAAATCAAACCCCATAGCTCATCCTTAGTAGAACCGTCCTTCCTACAGCGTCACCGCTATCCCACTAACTCCTGCTGGGAATTAGACTTTTAGATGCCCTGTAAATATCATTAAGAGCGAATTAATCAAAAATTTTGTCTAAAATCGATGTAAGTATGGACATTTTCGCATGTCTATATGTTCTCGATCTCAAACATCCAAAAGCATTGAGCCTTATTGTACTGCTTGCAGATATGGCCTTATATGAAGGTGAATGCGAACAAAGTGCAGCATAGTATTAAGTGTTCCTGATGAACTAGCTTGCAATCTACCCACGCCTCATTGTAACTCACCATATAGGAAATTCATAAGTAAGAATTAGACATTCTACAGACGTAATCATATAAGAATTTAGGCCACATTTCATACTGAACATTTTTCGACATATGTAAGTAGTAGGCTACCATAGCCTGCTTCACTTTGTATTGTTTGATCAGTTTCCATTGTAATTTAGAGTTCAAGATTATACCCAGATATTTTGCCTAGGAATTTCACAGTTAAAGGTAAAGAGTCAACAATTTATTTATTTATTTATTTAAGTCTATGGATTCTAGATCCTTACAGACTAAAAAGCAGTACATACAAAATGTTTAATATTAGTTATTCAAAAACAAAATAATTTTACATTTTACAATATTAACATTTAAGGAAAAATCAATATGTTGATAAAGTTTATTGAACTCGGCACAAATCCTCAAAAACGAATCGAAGTTGGCATAATTCGTTCTGAAAACTTTGACTGATAGCGGACAAAAACGACGTGTAGAACGAAATGGTACATTAAAAAAGATATTCGCTAATAGGAAATCAGAGCATATACATCCTTTAATTAAATTTAGAACAAACGTAACGTTTAACATTGTTCTACGACTTTTTAAAGTTGGCAGCTTCACTAGTGCAAGTCTACTAGTATAAGGCGGCAGGCTTAACGAATTCCACTGCAAGCCACGAAGACAAAATAGCAGGAACTGTTTTTGCACAGATTCAATGCTATTAATATAAACATTGTAAGTTGGATCCCAAATTATTGAACCATACTCAAGAATAGGCCTGACAAAAGAAATATACAATGATAGAATAAAGATTACGAAATCCCGAGCACAAAACTTTGCAGAAAATTGTAAATTTGACTCACAAATCAAGCTCGCAACTCATGTTGGTACTCAATCTGTGTTCCTATTGGCTAATAACACAAACCGAAAACTTGGAATTATTTATGATTTCTTAACCAAGTACAAATATTTTTTTGTACTAAATATATTTTTTACATATAAAGCTCTTTGGTATTTATAAATTTTAAATATGTAAAAAAAATTTAATTGGCAATATTTACTGTAGGCCAAACGGCCTAACTATATTATGCTTTTGCTGGCTTAAGCTACTTTTAAAAATCAACGAGAGGCCTGCCAAATGCTTAAGCAAATTTTTGAAGACTTGTCGGTGGATATACTGTGTTTTTTAAACTTACTATGATTAGCTGCAAACATTTGTACTATATTTCCTAAATATATCGATATTGTCACAAAATTATTATTTAATGTGTAAAATGTATACATATTCAACCATAAACGAAAAATGTATAAGTTTTTCACTAATTTGAAGAACAAATAATAACATTAATAAAAAATAACTAACAAATGCAACAATGCATACACATCAAATGAAAAGCTGATTTCATAAGTAAAGTAAAATCATAGCTGCTGTTTGCTTAAGCAAATGACACTTGACGAAAAGTTTCTTAAGTACAATATAGTTGTATACATTTAATTTTATGTATCCGCACACTTGCTTAAGCCAGCAAAAGCATAATATAGTTGGGCATAAACTCGTCATCTAACAAGAAATCATGCGCATGATGTTATCTTCGTTTCTATCACTCTTGGTTAATCTTTATACCATTCTTGATGAAGCCTAAAGAGCGGCATAAGCATAAGTCAAATTACTTTCAAGCTATCTTATTAAATTTAAGATAGTGTGTACATATTAATCTCTCATTATAAGATACATACCATCAAAAATATGTGTGTAGATTTACGATTAAAATACTGAAAAATAGATAACAACTGATATAAAATAACGTTGACATAAATTAAAGCTGAATCAGAACACAGGTAAAATAGAACATAAGAACTAAAATAGAATTTTCAAAACATGTTTGAATGTTATAATATTTAGTACCGAAAAAAAAAACGTTCATAGAGACTTGTACTTTTATTGTTCTATAATAAGAGCAGATGTTTTAAAAAAGAATTGCTTATAAGAAATTATTTCTCTTTAAACGGCTTTAAACACAATTATTTAGTAACAACAATGCTGCTTAATATGTTTTACATTTTCTTGTAAATATTCTTCTGTATTCGATATATTTACTGTGATTTACCTATTCTATATTTCATTGTCACATTTGTTTTTGATATTGTTACAGATTTATTTTTAAATAGCTTAATTTACATTATAATTTATTTTAGTTGTAGTAGTTTAAGTTACTGTTGTTTTGTATTAGTTTATTTCGCTGGTTGTTCGAACATGATGTTAAGTTGTTATTATGTGCTGCATACTCTTAGGCACTTTTATTATTCCTGCATATTACTTAACATTAACATTACGTCTTAATTTAAATGTAACGGTTTTCGAATGAACTAGTTTGTACATACGAGAACTTTGTCGAATGTTACCGAACAACACAGCTAACATGATCAGTATTACAGTAGAGCTTGTAAAGTGTGAGCGAACAGTGTTTCAGTGTTTATTAAAAGAATATAACAATAAGTGAAATAAGTAAAGTGCTATAAAACAATATCTGAGTGTGTTTAAGTAAAATAAAAAATAAATAAAGTGCTCTAAATTTTATAACGAATTTCAAGTGTTTTTGATTGCAATAAAAAAACTCACAGTTTATTAAAAGGAAATAAGCCAACGTTTGTAAAAGGTATAAAAGTAACAATATTTTATGTGATTACATAAACACACAACACAAATCTGTGTATAGAATCTTCTCAAGTGGTGCTTGATATTTTTAGTGAGAGTAATGTTTTGTGGTGTTTGTTTTATTATTTATTTTAACACTAAAATTTAGAGATTAGAGTAGATGAATTGGTATACAAAACATTTAGAACATTTTACGCAGCTGTTTAGTAAAGACCCATTGTAGTGATTGTTTTAAAATTGTTATAACTTCTAAGTTCTTTTTCTCAAAGCTGTGATGCAATTAGTATCTTCTTATTTAATTAATAAGATGTTAAGCATTGTAATACTATTTGTAAATTCTTACGACTTACAGTGGGTTCGATAGTACCCAAAGTGGCGATTAATTCATAGAAGCCGTAGTTTTAAAATATTATATCTTTTTATTGATGAGTTATTATAAGCACATAAAAAGACAGCATTTTAGAAAAAAAAAGTTAATAAAAATTTTTTGTTAACCCGTTAAGCCCGTTATTTTTTTTTTTTGGAAAAAAGACCTTAGTTCATAATTTATGCTGTAACTTTGGAATAAAAAGCGATACTCAACGTGCTATTGAAAAATTAAAATAATAAATAAATTATATGTACTTATATTAGTATAAATTTCGTTTAAATTTCTACATTTGTTTTTTAAAAATTTTTATAAATGTACAAATTTTTTTGAAAAAGCCACAGAAAAATATTATAATTTTTTAGTAATGAATAATCATAAATACATAAAAACACAGTTTTAAAAAAACGGAAGAAAAAATTTTTTTAACCTGTAAGGCGTTTTTTGTTTTTCGAAAAAAAAATCCGCAATTTTCGCTGTAACTATAAAATCAAAATAAATTTAAAGAATAAGTTAATAATATGTATTCCCATTATTATAAATTTGTATCCAGTTTTTGCTTTCACTACATTCAGTTTGTGTAAAAATTTATCCGAAAAAATAAAAAAATTTAAAACTTTTTGGGGAATCTTTGTATTATTCTGCATTTTCAAATTCATCACAAAGATCCCAATTATCATAGTCTTCATTATCATCAATATCTTCATCATCATTATTATGATATTCTGCATCATAATCATCATCACTATCATCATTACCATAATATTTATCATAATTTTCATTAGAAATATCTGGCAAAACTAACTCTAATTTCGAAGTTGATAAATTAGATTTTTTTTTCCGCTCACATTTCTTGCTCATGCTAGATATAAATGGGTCAGAACTTCGCAGAAACCTATTGAATATATCTTCATTCAACTTTTCCCGGCTGCATTTTCGAGCAAAGTGCTCTTTAAAATTTTTCAAATCTTTGTTTCTTGCTTCTTGAGCTTCTTCCGATAATTCTCCTATTGGTAAAAGTGTGTGCTCTATATTCTCCAGCCCGCGAATAAAAAATTTAAGCAAAGTGAGAGGCATACAAAACCATGGATATTTTTCAACAAAAAATCTATTGTGAGCAAATTTACGAATAAAATTTATTGTAGAGACGAGAGTTAATAAAGGTGTGTAACTTTAATTTTAAAACTTGTATGTTTAAATTATTATTAAATAAAATTAATATAACATAAATTATATGGTAATAATAGCTTTTGGTTACGAAAAGTACGTGAGTGTAAGTTCCTGAGCGTGCGTTAACCATTTGTGATCGTGATTAAATTAAAATTTTATCACTTGAATCTAGATAAAAGTATGAGAAAGCTGTTTACTTCCTGTAAATTGTGCGTGATATTTTTTTTTTTACGTGAGCTTAAGTGACCGAAATCATTCACGCACTCATCTCTGAAAAAACAAAATGCATCAACAAAAACAAAACCAATAAAATAAAACAAAAAAAATAAAGAGAATGAAAATATTAAAACACATTTACTGGTCTTGTTCAATAAATGACAAAAAGAGTTTTTACACAAAAATGAAAATAAAAAAAGGGCTGGGCATTGTCCGGACTTTTTTTCTTTAAAATATAAGCTAATACCCTATACTTTTCTAAAATCCATAAAACTAATTTCAACTCTTACTAACTCAATACTGTGGCCCATTAAATGCGGAAATTATTATTATATGGACCTTTTTTAAAAAAATTATTAAAACTATTTCCACATAATTTTCATGTAAACAAAAAATTTCAGTATATACTTTAATACCTGATGTTC
The DNA here is from genome assembly GCA_941918925.1 of Phyto melanocephala. Classification (NCBI taxonomy): domain Eukaryota; kingdom Metazoa; phylum Arthropoda; class Insecta; order Diptera; family Rhinophoridae; genus Phyto; species Phyto melanocephala. The sequence continues at coordinate 20,082,560 of OW799236.1, read as the reverse complement.
AAGGTTCCATTATAAAAGATTTGCTTTTAATAGATTTAACACTAAAAATACTCGCTTGAATTTTTTAAAAACAGCAATAATTTGCTGACTTTGACCGCTCACTGAATAGAAAGTAAACAACTTAGTTGATTAACTTTTACAGCTGGTGATGCAGAATTTTATCTTCTTTTACCCTATACTAAAATTTATTATAAAAACTTTATTTCTAAATTTCAATTAATCGCCACTTTGATACAATTTGAACTCAACGTGCGGCTTAATGATTATATTATCGTTAAAAAATACAATAATTTTTAATAAAAATTAACAAAAGATAAATTATATATATTTTTATTTTTTAAACAATTAATAATGTTTTTTTTTCCTTTATCTTTCTTTTCCTTTTGATAACTAAATGTAATTTTTCACAAGCTTGTTAAAGGTGTAATACTAAAAAATGTTCTTGAACCTCTACAAAATTCATCTAACTATTATACACCTTACTCAGCGTCACAAAATGGCATCATAAAACTTTCCAGTCAACCAAAGAATAGAATTTTCCATTAATGACATATTTAACGCCGTAATTGCCTTTGTAGGGAGAAATTATACAAACATTAACCACTTACTGCTAATTTACTTTAATACAAACAAATTTTTTTGTATTCCACCAAAAACTCTTCAGCCAAAATGTGTAAGTGTGTGTTTTGTGGTATGAACTTAAGTTTATTGCCTTTTTAGCTTAGCTGCCCTAGCCTACCCTGGCCTCAATTAACATTAATGATGTTATTATTGCCACTCATTTCCCGAGCACTTTTCTAAATGCAAAAGAGAAAAAAGAAAATAATGTTTATGCTTTTTTGCAATGCGTACTAAGTCATATTATTGCCAAAGCTGGTAAAAGTATTTGTGATTTTTTTTTAGGTCGTTTAATGGCGACTACATTTCGTTTTAATGGCATACATTCTCAGGCAATTAAGCAAAATAATATTGTTATGGAATATTTGATCTTATTTGCTAGTTTCTTTTTTTTCTACAACACCAGTAAACGCATTGGCAACATAAGTCAATATTAAATGACCCACAAATATGACTCTAGAGGTGTCTGCAATAAAGTCCATAAAACAGTTGGTCACAACTTTTTCTAAAAATGTTCCATAAACTCTGTAAAAACGCAAATATTTTTTTTTTTATATATAATTGATGCTTAACTAATGTTTTTTGTATTTTAAACAAATCTAAGATGAATTCTCTATTAAATTGTAATTTCCTGTAAGTATTTATTGAAGAAGAATTTTCATGTTGTTCTCGTTTTAACAAAATTTTGGGAAAAAAATTTCCTAAAGGGTGTTTTTAAAATTATTATTATCTTCTTAGAAAATTTTTCTTTTTTAGTAAATATATTTGTTTAGAAATTTTGAAATATTTTTTATTTAGAACTTAAAAAAAATCTACGATTTATTTAATATTTTTTTATGTCTAAAATTTTTTTAAAAAATTTTTATTATATTTCTAAAACTTGTTTCAAAATTTCTACTTATTTAGTAAATTTCCATAGATTTTAATTCAAATATAGAAAACTTATAAAAGATAAGGAATCACCGCTCTTAAAACTGTTTAATAGCCGATACAATCAAAACCCAACAAATACTTGCAAGCAATCATACATGTGTGTATTGTGTAAGTATGTGCATCATTCTATAGAGTAACATTTTATAAACATTTGAAAACATTTTCCAATAGTTCAAGTCATAAAACTACAATATTTGTTTCCATCTCAAACTACCCAACGAATATTCGGTTGATTGTTGTATTTGAAAATTGGCATGACAAAATTTTTATAATTTTATACAATTCACAAAACAGTAAGTGACTAATTTTGGGCGCTTGGCAAGAATTAAAAGCTTTTTGCTATTATTGCAAAAGTATTTTATTAAGGCATTTAATTAAAAAAAATTTGTTTTAGGTTTAAGTTTTAGAAGCTGTTTTGACGGGTTAGAGGATTAGACAACAATCTCATGTAAAATGTAATTTAGTTGTTATTTTATCAAGAGTGACATAATTGAAGTTTGAAACTATGGGTTGGGTATTACGTGATTTTTGAACTGGTCCTGGTAAAATACTGCCTAATTCAGTTTCCTGAGCTTTTAATATATTCACGACATCTTTTTTAACTCCAGATCTTAAAATTTGTGAGTATAAATCACTGTCAATTATGAAATCGATTGGTCCAATTTCATAGAATTTCTGGTCAGCTAATTGAATATTTTCCAAGTCGGGTTGCCAGGGTTGGGTTCTAATTTTGGAAGGGGAAATTTTTAGTCAATGTTTTTATAACAAATGCTTGGATATTTAATTTAAATTCCTTTCGGGCATTTGATACCAATAAATCCTGGCACATTTTGTTTGATCTGGTATAATCTGGTTTTAAGCTGGCACAAATTTAATTAAGTCCAGAAATTTCTGCAACTAAAGCGTGATTTTTTAGGAGCTATAGGAAAGTTATATTATTATTATTTATAATTTAATGTTTGAAGATTATTTCATACAAAGGTTGACCGTGACTGCGTCTCAAATGGTCCATCCGCTTAGTCCAATTTTGGCATACTCTTTCCAACATTTCGGCCGGTATCTCATGAATAAATGCTTCAATGTTGTCTTCCAATACGTCAATTGAAGCAGGCATGTGTGTATAAACATGAGCTTTAACATAGCCCCACAAAAAATAGTCTAAAGGCGTTAAGTTGCACGATCTAGGCGGCCAATTGTCCGGTACCGAAAGTGAAATAAAATGTTCACCGAACTCGTCTCTCAAAAAGTCCATTGTTAAGCGTGCTGTGTGGCATGTGGCACCGTCTTGTTGAAACCACATGTCATACCAGTCAAGCTATTGCATTTCGGGCAAAAAAAAGTTGGATATCACGGTAGCGCTCACCATTCACAGTTACGTTACGATTACGATCATCTTTGTAAAAGTACGGTCCAATGATACCACCAGCCCATAAATCGCACCAAACTGTGAATTTTTCTGGATACATTGGTAGCTCTTGCAATGCTTCTGGCTGATCTTAAGCCAAAATCGACAATTCTGCTTATTAACGTACCCATTGAGCCAAGAATGAGCTTCGTCGCTGAACACAATTTTTCGATAAGAAGCGCGCGATGAACTTTCTTAACAGAGCACTCATTTTGATAATAAAATTCAATAATTTGCAAGCGTTGTTCGTTTGTAAGACGATTCATGATTATATTATAGACAAAACTGAAGATGTTTGACAGTAAAACAAAACACGAAACGTGCCTCAGCTGTTTAAATCAGTGTTGCCAAAAGATAATAGCTAAAAAATCACCCTTTATTAGAGTTATTGGTATATGTAATTTACGTCTGAGTTTATCAAATAAAAAAGAAAAATCAGAAGCTGGGTTAATAATACTCTAGCAGGATATATATCTCTCTGAACTTTAACGTTCAAAACTGCGGTTCTTAATATTTTCGCTCTGTCATCTAGAATGGGTTTGCTTGATTGGGCATTCTTTTTTACAAAGTCAATTCTGTCATTTACCCCCCAATGAGGTAAAGGCTGAACAGCAGCTAATAAAAATATTTGTTACCCACTGTATTTAAAAAATTCTCATTTTATTTACTCAAATACACTGTATGTATGTATACACTGCGATGCCACTTTAGCGTGTTGTAACAACCCAAAAAATCCATTGTTTTTGTTAGTGCCTTTTTATAAAAACTCGCCAAATTATCGCGTTTTACATCAAAAGTAAAATTATAAAATTATTAAATAATTCAGTACAATTGTGATTTTTTGCTCAATTTGTGCCTTGAACTTGATGGCTTTTTTAGTGAAAATTTAAGTATCAACTAAACAACATCATTTATTTATTTATTTGTTTTTATTACAATACAATTACAAATTATGTTCTTATTTAATTAACAGAGCTGAGTAACGAAGAGCATTTGCCCGTTGTAGTGAAACAAACCAGAGTCTCTAGCGGGAATCAAAACCACAACCCCCAAACTGCTAGTACATTACTTACTAGTTTACCGGGGCACAAAATAAAATAAGTTTACAATACAATATTAAACATTATATGTCAAATTCATAAAAATTAAAAGAGCTTTATAAGAGGTTTATAGGTCAAATATCCATAGAAAATCAGTTAAATAACCCTTTATAAGGCTTTACGAACTTTTATAATAAGGCAGTTTTGATGAAAATCGTTTTAGGAAGATAATCCGAAACATTACTTAATGATTTGGACGAGTTGAAAATGCGGTCTTAACAAGATGGTGCCACTAGTTAAATATCAAGAGAAGCAATCGCTGTATTTAAAGAAAAGTTTCGTAAATCGCATTATTTCTCGTAGAGAACAATTGAATTTGCCACCCAGATCGTGTGCTTCGACACATTTAGACTATTTTTTGTTGGGGTTTCTAAAATCGAAAGTAAACAGCAATAATCTTACAAAAGTTCACGAGCATAAAAACAACATTACCTTGCAGATATCAACCATTGATACAGTTTATTGATAAACGAGATTAAACATTTTGGTAAAATATTGGGAGTCTGCCGAGCCAGTAGGGAGGTCACTTGAACGATATAATTTTTAATTTTTATCCGGAACCTGTAAACTGAAATAAAAATATTTTTAAAATCTCAAGAAAACTCGTTTTACATTAAAATTAAAATCATACCTTATATTTGGACACCCTTTATATATCACACATGTTAACTCTTTCCGACGCACTATATGAAATCGAAAAAACTTAAAACCGATTTTTATTTGCATCTATTTATTAAAGATATTTATTTAAAAAAATTAAAAAAAAAAAAAAAATCCTTGGGGAATTCACTGGAAGGATATCGGTATCCTCTCTTATCGTTTAACTTATGGTACTCAATTTTAGTACAAAAAAATTTCTATCTTATATTTTTATATTAGGCTATAAGTTCTATGTGATAATGACAGAATATCTAGGAAAAGTTAGTCATCCGATACTAGCTGAGTGGAATGCATTTTCGAAACCAGCTACGGTTTCATCATCAGCACTCTTTTGATCAGAGCTACAAATGTTGTGTGTAAATATCAACTATTTAACTCAGTATTTATTGAAATTTGAAATATAGAATTATTTGTTCTAATTGACTTATGTATTTCATATAACATTGAGTTAGTACGAAATCTACCAACATCTGTTTTTCCTGTATTCTTTTTGCACGTCATTACCACAGGTAATTAATAGTTGCCTTTAGCTACAGATCCACAGATGTCGCTAAAGCAATTTTTTTGCAATTATGCAGTTTCATTATATGTCACATGTGTTCTAAACAAGATGGTATTAGCTGAACAATGTTTTTATTTTTACACCATGCCCTGTGTTTGTTGTATTTTTAAAGTATTACATTTGAACTTTTTAATTTGTATTATATTTTTATATTAGGCTATAAGTTCTATGTGATTTCTATCTCCTTCAAGCACTTGTATTTTTTTTTTGTTAAATATAAGCTTGTTAAATATAAGCAAGTGACTTGCGCAAGTCTTGTGTTTATAGTAGGGTGATCGATTATTCGGTTTTTTGAGGAAACCGTTTTTCAAATAGTTTTAAATTTAGGATTTAAAAAAAAACCGGTTGCTATTTTGAAAATTGAGAAAAAACCGGTTAACCGGTTCGAATATATAAAATATAATATTTAAAAAAAAAAAATTTTAAAATATTGTAAAAAATATTATAATAAAAATTATATCTAAAGATGAAATTTTTACTGTTTATATACGTTTTGCTACACAAATACGCAATAACGCAATAACTGACATGAATGCAGTTGACTTATTTGGTTTCAATTACTTGAATTTAAGGACAAAAGGTACTCTTTACAAGTAAAATTATTAAACACAATAAATGAATACATACTTTTTAAAGGGTATTATAAATTTTTGTATGTCCTTCTGTACATTTTTTAAATGTTAAATATATCTTTTAAACTAATATGCACTAATGTATTTTGTTTGAAATGATTTCTGTAATTTGAAATACATTTTAAAGGCTAGGGAGAAAATCTTTTAAATATTTTAAAAATTATTTCTTATATTCCTGACAGACTTACAAATATAGGCATAAACTAGTTTGTTCAATGCTTTATTTGAAATTTCAGTTGACGGACACTCAATGCCATTATTTAAAACTAGGATCTGGAAGTAAAGATTATTGCTTTTTCTTTATTGTAACTACAGTTTTCAACTAAAAGTGATCGATCAGCTTAGTTTATGCTCCAATTACCTTTAACTTTTAACGTAAGCTTTATATCCTATAAAAATAATATTTAAGCTCAATTACTTTTCTTATTTTGCATTTGTTTTTTTAACAACAAATAGATTTCTTACAATATTATAGAACAATATTTAATAGTTTTTATTTTTTGACTTTTGGAAACTTTTCGCGTACTCAATATACTATAGTACGATTGGTTACAAAGATATATTAAAATAAACTTAAAAATATAAAAGAAACCGGCTTTTTCGGATAAAAAAACCGGTGTATTCGATATTCGAAAAATCAACATTTAGAAAAAACCGCCAGCAAAAAGAGGAAAAAACCGGGTTTTCCACCGGTTGTAAAACCGAGTCGATCACCCTAGTTTATAGTCAAAAGGGGTAAGTTCGGGTTAAGAGGAAGAAATTTGCTCATATTTGAGTACACACTTGCCTGTACTCGGCAAGTACGAGCAAGTTTTTGTTGAGAAACCACAAACAAAAAAGAAATAAAAACAAACAAGAGTGCTATATTTGGCCATGCCGAATCTTATATACCCTTCACAACGTGTAGTCATGCAACAACAATTGTTTATATCACCATTTATCTCATATGAAATACGTACATACATATAAAAAACAAACATATATAAAAACATCCAATTGTAATATTATAAATTTAGTTTACTTATGTGTCTAAAAAAAATAAATTAAAAGAAAAATTAAATATAACAATGAAAATTTGAATAATATATAAAATAAAAAAAATTTTTTGGCTCACTCTAACAAGTATACCACGTCTGTATGTATGTGTTGATAATTGATAATTGTAGAAATTTCAAACAAAATGACAAACCTATATATACCCTTTTTCACTGTGTGAAAAGCATAATAAGTAAAAGAGAACGAAACTTGGGCAAGTCAATTGCTGAGTCTGAACGTGAAAGCAAGTTCAAAGGAAAATAAAAGCAAATAAAAAAGTAACATGCGCAAGTGACTTGCCTAGTGAGAAAGGGGTGTATCTACTGTAAGCATCAACAAAAAATCACCTTAACCCATGCCAAATTCAGAAAATCATCTCTAAGGTAATTTTAAAAATAATAGGTTTTAATTAAAAAGAGTTTTAAGAAAATCCATGCAAAATAAAATTCTAGCACTTTCTTCAGTGTTTTGAGATATTTCCGATATTTCCTTTTTGTTTTAAATAGTTGCCTTCACTGTATATACTGCATTATATACTATTTATATAAGTGTAGTTGTGTCTGTGTGAGTGCTTTTTTTCTATTTAACAATTTTCATTTGCCTCCTTGTAATATTCAACTCATATGAACTATAAAATCGTCACGACAAAAACTTTTTTAATGAGAAAATTATGTTTGTTGCAACCAAAATTATTAACAGCAGCAGCAGTTCTATTATAAAAACAACTAGTTTAAATATTTTTGTTGTTGTTTACTTTTTAATTGTTATTGGTTTATTATTGTCTCACTAGTTCGTGCGCTATAAGAGAGTATTTATTGCAACAACGACAAAAACAACAGCATCAGCACCACTATAGCAGACAGTACATATTTAAATGTTTTTGTACATCACATAGTTAATGTAATTTATTTAAAAACAACAACAATAATTTATTTTAATTTAATTGTATGTGATATTTAGTAGTTTTTAATCTTATTTAGAGGTTTCAAAATTTGTTTTCGTATTGTGTTGCCGGATTAAAAAAGTATTTGTTTAATTTGGTTGTTAGTGTTTAATATAATTTAATTTTTAGAATAAGGCTTGTCTTATATTCAGGTATAAATAGTATGCATATGTATTGATTACAGTCCCATGTAACACCGTAGAATATAATCAGTGAAAATTGAAAAAAAAAAACAAAAAAGATATTAGAATGGCTTGAAAAACAAAGACAATGGTAAACCAAAGTATAAGTGAAATAAAATATCTTGGAACCGCTGATTCTGAGTATGTAATTCTAAAAATCAAAAAAAAAGGTAAAATAATGAAAATTTTGCTACATTCTATTGATAATTTTAGAACTGCTTTAATTATTTAGCCTAAAAACGCAAGAAAAACTTTAAAAAATTTTTTTTCCTATTTTGGACTTCTCTTAAAACTGTCATATTAATAGCTAGACCAAGGCATATTTGTTCATCAGGTACTCTTGTTTCGTCAGCTGATTATTTTTTTCTTTACTTATTTTAAGTTTCAGCTGTCAAAGTCTATAGATAAAAAATAAATTTCTCTTCTCTCTCATTAATTTCAAATGTCAAACTTCATATACAAAAAATATAAACAAACAAATTTTCTCCGAACTTCAATTACCTGATGAATAAATATGCCTTGAGCTCGACTGTGCATACACTACAACAAACTTACTAAGGTTATAATAGGGATATTCTAGGAGGTTGTTATCCAGCATATGACCTTAATCTGCTTGCAACTAGCTAACCGCTAAGTCGCTTTATGTTTTTAACAAACTCTGGATATGACTTTCGAATGCACCCAGCAAAAAAATGTTTGTATTAGTTCAAAGTTAATAACAATTTTTATGACTTCAAAATCATTAGTAAAAGAGAATGCTCTTTTTATGCCTTCCTTGAATGAAAATAGTTTGTCGTAAAGGATGTTGAAGCACATCCTTTACTACATGCAAATGCATGCATAGTACCTTATACAATTCATGTAAACACACATTGTGAATTTATGAAACATGCGTTCTTTATATATACTGTGCATCGTTATATGCAATAATTAAAATAAAGTGAATTTGACTAATATATTTATATCAACACATGCTATTCAAAGACACGTTGATGTTAAAATCATGCATGTTTCACCTAAATTGCACCACTTTATCATGTGTTGAACTCATTCACTATTTCTTTTGCATGTCTTTTTTTCGCTGGGTAAGTTTTAAGACAGGCTTATTTTTCTCTTCTATGTGGTTTTTGTCATAATGACCCATTCATTGCTTCATAGGAAACGTTGTCTGTCACAAGTAAAATACGATAACAAAGTGCATTGAATTATCACTTATCCCAGCTCTGACTAGTATTAAGTAAGTGATCATATATTAAGTTGTAAATACGTTAATGTAACGAATTTGTTCAATATATAGACACCGCAGAATGTCATTGTTCAAATGAGCAAAAATTTATGTTAAATACATCTACATCTATAATACACACAATCATGATTTTTTCACATACACACGTATTGTCTGTTCAATTACTCCACTTAGTTTTGTCGTTGGTTATAAATGGCTTGACATACAAAACACTTCATAGGGAATTTCGTTTGTTTTTTTTATGCGATACTGTTCTTGGGCATTATATCGTCAATAAGCAATTGACCCGGAGGTTATAAAAAGTCTGCCAGTACATAGGTTTTATCATTCCTCACATGAAAGATGAATTTTTTTTTTTAATTCACATAAAAGGTGAATTTTTTTTTCGATCATTCTTTGACTTCAAGGCTCTTAACAATATTGCGATCTTGAATTTTTTGAACTTTATGCGACTTTAAACCAGCATTGACTGTGGCTCCGCCTACACAAAAATTAGAGCATTTAACTTTACAACCTGATTTTCAGTTAGAAGTGCTCGGTGCTCTTTTTCTTCATGATACAAGTTTTTTTTCCAATGTTCAAGTTTTCTTACTGTTATGGGTTTTTTAAAACAGCGTGACGATGAACGTTTTGCTATTTTTTAAACTCCATATTTAATTTTATTTGAGAAGTTTTAATTTTTTTTTTACATAGTTTTTTTAGCTGATCAATTTGATTTGGATTTTTTTTTTGAGATGTTTTAATTATTTTTCACATATGTAGTTTTTTTAGCTAATCAGTTTGACCGCAATAATAGTTTAAAAAAACGGTTTAGTAAATACAGTCGAACTTCTCTATAGCGAACTTCTCTATAAAGAAATCTTCTCTATAACAAATAAAATTCGTGAACACAACATTTTTGTAAGCATTTTCATACATTTTGATCTCCCTATAACGAACTTCCCTATAGCGAAGTTCTCTCTGTAACGTACAATTTTTTAAGACCTAAATAGAATCTTTCACACTAAATAATCTCTCTATTGCGAAGTTTTTAGCAATCGATTTTTTGTATCATCGAAAATATAATTGACAAAGACGTTACATTTTCAACGCTTGCTACGTCACATAAAAAAGAAAACAGTGGCATAAGTTTACACACCTACGTACGCAGAGCGTGGAATTCAGATGTCAAAAGTGGAACAATTCGTAACTGTTTTAAGAAAGCTGGATTTCTGATAAATTCTACAGAAACTGCAAATATAGTAGATGAAAATAATTCCCATCTGTCAGAGTTATGGTTGGAATTTGCAAACAGCAATAATATTGAAGGTGTAGAGTTTGAAGTTTATGTAAATGTTGATTGCAAAGCAATCACCATGGAGTGTCCTTCGGATACAGATATTCTACAAAGCATTTTATTCAGTTACTATGAAGTCAATGTTCTTTCAGAATCAGACGATGAAGAATCTGACATAGAACAAAATATTTCAGAATTGCCTTCATTTTCCCAAGTACACTCGTCTTTTAACACGATACGAACCTTTTTGGAATCTCCAAACAATATACCTGGGGATATTTTTTCTCTTCTTAATCGTTGTAAAGACTTTGTTGACGAAGAAAAGTGGAAACATCGAAAACAAATGAAAATTACATCTTTCTTTAACACCATATAAAAACTTGCTTTAATATACATATATTTTTTTCTACATTTAAAGAAAAAATTTTAAATGTGTTCATGTAAAAAAAAAATGTTCTCCAAATATAATTTTTTTCTACATATGTATGTAACAATAAAAAATTAATGTGTTCATCTAAAAGCTATTTTTTTTTTGTTATAATAAATATATTTTCTACATAAAAAAAATTTGTCAAAATTTTCTGCAGTTTCTCTATAACGAATTTTCTCTATAACGTAGAAATTTAACGGTTTCCAACTGCTACGTTATAGAGAAGTTCGACTGTATAGCATTTGACATATTTTTAAAAGATAACGTAATTAAAAAAATATTAATTTGTTGGACCAGCAATAAGTTTTGCCTGGACAAGTGTGTACACATTTTTTTTGACTAACTCTTTTATGGATACTACAAATTCTGAAGAACATTTTAAGGAAACATTTTTTTTTTTGCCACAGAAAACATTTGCTCTGATCTGTTTTGTACCAAAAATTAAGGCCGTCATTTTGCTTGTTTTTGTCACTGTACTATTAGTTCTTAAATTTCTCCGATTTAATCTGTGTGTGTGTGTGTGGTTTTATGTGGTTGTTTTAAATTTATTTAGTAGTCTATATTCAGAGGTTTTTGTTTGTTGTTGTTTTGTTACTAATCTAGTTTACCTTGTTGTTAACAATTATTTGCTTCGCAAATGTTATTATTTCGCTTTTTTTTTCTCTTAGTTGTCGATTTTTTCCTAGAGCATTTCATTCATTTCATTTGTAAAATTTTATATTTTTTTTATTATTTTATATTTATATATTTTTTTACAACATATTTGTTTTATAAAATTTAATTTGTTTTTATTTCATTTCGGCAAATCATTAGGGATTTTGTGTATAGGTTATTTTGCACACATAACCTCACATACATGCATGTGCTAGTATTGAGCGAAAATTCTATGTGTCGTCTATTGAGATGAAAAAAGTCAAGGCAGCCGATAGTAAAATAAGTGATAAATGTTATGTAGTGAAACAAATTTTTATTTCATCGTTTACCGCGATAAAAGTCGACACCAGATTTCTTTTAAAAAACAAATGGAACATTCACTTTTAAACATTGTTAAATGGCTGCTATTTGGAATTACTGAAAACTGGTTTTTAGGAAAAGTCTTATAATCGATTTTTTTTTAATTGCAATAAGAGCAGTGAATTAAATTTTGATCTTTTTGCTAAGCAGCTAACGCTAACTTTTTTATTACTACTGTTTTCAAAATCATATACATTTTCAACTATACATATGTTTATATGTGTGTGTGTGCAGTCAAAAAACAATACGATTTTAATATGTTTGTACGGGTTTTTATTACTCCTCCCACAGCTAAACAAAAGCACACCAACAAGTAAAAATATTTTCCACCAACATGTTGAGATTTATGGTATTAAAATATGTTCAAAAAAATTTAAATTCTAAAATAAATTTTTTTAATTCTATTATTTTTCTAATTGTCAGCCAATGGTTTTTAAATTGACTTAAAATATTCACATGATGATTATGTGTTGTGCAAGAAAAGCGAGTTAACAAATTTATTTTAAGGCAGTTGATTTTGTCCAATATAAATACACCAGAATATGCAAATTAGAAAATGTCTCTAGTATCTTTGATAAAGAGTTTATTAATTGTTGATTTATTAAGTTTTAATGATTTATATTATTGGGTGATAAATTTAAGTTCTAATGAATATTTGGAAATTTATTATAAGATTTGAAACTAATTTTTTAAAATCGTTATCTGTGAATACTTGACAAAACAGCTTAAGTGGGGATGAAAAAATTTTCAGCTTTCTTAATGAAAAATGTAAGATCTTCAAGTCGCTTTGTTTGCACTGACGGGCGTATTTCTATATAAAACAGTTTAAAATATATAACGTATTAAAATGAGTTATCTATTTAATTATTTATTTTAATTGAAAAATTAAGAAATTTAATTTAAAGTCATATATCAAAGTCAAAAAATTCTACTTAATTTGCATTAATCTGCGTATTGCTTATAAAATTATGCATATCACAACAACAAAAAATCAACTTTAATACAATTTATTTCTGATTCGTTTATTTTTAGATTTCCCGAAATATTTGAAATTTTAAAATAAGTTGTGTCAATAGTCTACAGTTTTTTAGACTTACATTTTTCTTTCTTACTCTGTATTTACATTGAAAGAATTTTATTTCCGAAATTTTTCGTTCTCTGCTATAAACTTGCTTTTACATTTACACAGAAAAAAATTTATTCCACACAATTTTACTTTTTACATCCGCATTTAACGTTAGATTTGAAATTACAACAAGTAAAATAAAACGAATCTTAAGTACATTTAAAAATTAACCAATTTTTGCCAGCACTTACTCACACACACATATAGAAAAAAAGAGATATGTCTACAGAAAACCTAGGTCAATGACATTTCAATAAAAAGTTTACAATTCATTTTAATAATTAGAAGAAAAAGTGTATTTAAATCCGCAGAACTTTAATTGTTAGTGGCTTTAAGGTCTGAGCAATTGGCTACGATAATTGTTTACTTTTTCGGACGTACATTCATGCAAGTATGAACTGATTTTTATTACTTTTTCACTATAAGATGAAAACGGATATGAAATAAAAACCCCTGATTTGGGCAACATTTTAACAGCATATTTTTTTAGTACAAATTGTTATTTGTTGTAAATATTTCAATAAAGTTAATATTTCCTCCCTTTTTACTACAGATTAACTGTTCTCAGCAGAAACAAGACACTTTGTCATAAATACATACCAATTTATAATATGTTCTACTTCCAGTAGTCCTAATAAATAAAACCAACATCATCCACACAGTAAAGTTCCATACCAGAAACAGTTTAAAACAAACAGTATAAAAACTTGCTGTACTGGTAAGGCAGTGTTACTAACATAAATGTGTTTTTCGTAGTTGTATATAAACACTATGTTATCAATCATGATAACACAGTGCCTACATAATTTTGCAATTGTTTATGGAAATGCAGTGTTGTGCTTAGAAATCAATAGCTAACTTTATTTCATATAGAAAAACAAAGGTATATTAGGTGTTATCTATGTGGAACTAATCATAATTAATTTTTTGTATTAGTCTTGTTACTGTTTAATATAAGCTGTACATAAAACCTATGAATATTAGGCGTTTGAAAAGGAATAGTTAATTCCACGGTTTTACCTTCAAAATTTTTATCAAATTGATTTATATGACAGTGTGTCTGTCTGTTCTCGTTCTGTTGCACTTAGGGTTTGGGAACCGGGAATTCCCACCCGGGAATTCCCGGGAATGAACCACTTACTATTCCCGTAAAAATTTTGCTCTTATTCCCGGGAAAACGGGAAATAAAAAATATGTAGAATATTAGGAAATATATTTAATTTTATTTTTAATTTCTTATCTGTTTTCGTAAATTTAAAGAATATTTGAATGAAAGGTAAGGTTTTTAATTTATTAGCGTTTTTTGTTTGTTAAGTATTTACAACTTTTTTCAAATACGACTATTTATGTAAAATAAAAACAAACATCGTCGGTCAAAAATATTTCACGCCAAAGTTAACGACTTTCTGGAATTATTTTTAATAAGTGCTTATAAATTTCAAGTGAATTAAGTATAGACATACATAATTAAATGTTTTCTTGTATAAAAATGTTTTTTATAACAGCCGGAAAACCAGCAGTAGTTTCCGTGGTTCATTTTTATAAATATAATCGTATGTACAAATTGTTTTTAAAAGTGGTCACAGAATTTGTAAGTATAATTTTTTTCATTTATGATTGAATTTTTCTAATAATACTTTTTTTAAAATTCACTTTGTTTATAAGCAAAATGTCTGAAGTTTGGAACTATTTTCAAAAAGTAGACAACGCAGCACAATGTAATATTTTCCCGAAAAGGTTAATATTCAAGGGCGGTAGTACTAGTGGTCTCATACGGCACCTTCTTTTGGTCCATAAAATAAAGTTTCAAAACGATTCTTCAACACTTGCACCAAATAAAAAAATAACTCCACCATTAAAAGTTTTTTAGACATTACCCGAAGTTGTTTCAAAATTGGCAGCAGTCGATGGAATATCTATTCGAACAATTACACAAAGTTCTTTTGACAAAGTTTTTTCAGTAAAAATATGACGTTACCAACGCCGTTAAAAATACGATGGTGAAAACAATATCGAGTCGAATTTGCGACAGTTTGAGGTTTTCTCTTGTATTAGACGAGTGGAGTAGTGTTGCCCAAAAAAGATATCTGTTTACATGGCAATAATTATTTTTATAATTTGGGTTAAGTTTATATTTTCGGAAGATGAAATGCTGACATAATAAGGACTCTAATGGAAAATAAACTACTACTAAAACAATGAATTATTAACCAAATCGTGATGTTAAAGTTCACAAACATTATTTATTTTAAAAGAAATATTATTTTCGGAAATCCCGGGAATTCCCGGGAAGACGATTTTTTAATTCCCGTTTCCCGGGAATACAAAAAGTCCGGGAAATCCCAAACCCTAGTTGCACTGTAATAATTATAAAATATTTCGTAATAAATTACTCCATAAATTTATTATATAAATAAAAACCAGTTAAACATTAATTAAAATAAAATTAAACAATAAGATTTTAAAATATTTAATAATTTAACACAATAAATTTTTTTTTAGGTATAACAACCCAGCAAAATCTTTACTTAACTAGTAAGTTAGCAAGTAATATTGGAGATACACATAAACTAGTTACTTTTGTTTGAGTTGTCCCAGAAATCATGACGCTCGCTTACAAATGAACTTACAAAAAGCAATAAAATAAGTAGTTACCAATAAAGCTAAATTATAACTGGATATTTTTATACTGTTGCAACACAAAAAAATACAAAAATTATAATATTGGGCATATTATAATATTTATGAAGTTGATTTAAAGTTCACTGTTTAAAAAAATATATAAAAAGTATTTACGAAGGTCATAACCAATAGGCCATTACTCTGTACTTTAAAATAATGATGTTGGTAACGAACCCTCATTACTATGTAATATATGAAGTAATGACAACCTATTACACAATTTCAAAAAGATTTTACTGGGAAATATAATTACAGTGCACTCGCGATAACGTGAACTAATTAAAAGAGTTTGTTTTAGCGAAATTGTTTACGTTAGCGATTGACAAATTTCATGACAAAATCTTAAAAGTTTTCAATATAAACCAGTGTTTTACACTTTTAAATATGAAGTTCTTTTATTCCTAATTGTATTACTAAAATATAATACTAAAATTAATAATTGAAACAAATTGCAAAGGTCATGAGATTTCTTTTTAAAACTATCTAAAATGTCTGCCTTTACCATTAACTCCATGCATTTAGATCTTTTTACACTCATACCGATTGATTCAGCTTTTCTCATACAAAAAGTTCTTCAAATTTCGTTGCCATACAAAAATACTAAACTTTAAAAATATAAAATACAGTAGACTCGCGGTAACAAAAACACTGCCTTACGTGAACACCGGATAACATGAACATAATTTTTTTTACACTGACTACTCTGTAGCGTGAACACAGCCTTTAAACGTGAACAAATTTGTCGGTTATCCAAATGGTTTTTATAAAAAGTGGTGTCCCCGTAAATGAATGCTCAGCTTTAGTTTAGTACGCGCTGCTGATTTAGCATGATCTAATCTAAAGTTTTTCGTGGAAAATATCGTAAAAATTACCAATATTCAAGAATTAAGCTTTTTGTGATTGGAAAGGCAAAAAATCCTCGCTCTTTTAGAAATTTTTAATATCTATGAACTACAATTGCTCCAAATCGTAATGGATGACAGCTGCCATTTTTAAAAATTGGTTTAACTATTAACCTTCCTGTACCCGCGCCAATTTTTATAACACATATACCCGCGCACGGTCTCACAGACCGAAAGTTTGAACTAGATGAAATACTAGTTTTTTGAAACAAAGCTTTAAAAAAAACGATTTTTATTTAAACTTGATGATATAGTAAAAAAAAAATAAAGCCATTTATTAAATTAATATTCAGTAATTTTATTGATTTTCAGTCGTTAACATATTAGTCTTCAAAAAGTATTTACGTAAAAGCGTTTTGTCGGTCTCACAGACCAACGCGCGGGTATAGGAAGGTAAATGGACGCTATTGTATTTAAATTCAACTTGGCAATGTCTTGAAGAGAAATCAATAGCAAAATGCTGAACGAACATTTTTAGCTCTTTAGAAGATGAAGAAGACTGTGAAGAGGATATCCTGTTAGCTATTTTGAGAGAAAGAATTTGTTCAGCAATTAAAATTTAAAAATTAAAAGACAATCCAAAAAAAGGTAACACATTTATTTAATTAATTTTAACGTAGTTTTTTTCTTAACAAAACATAACAATCCCAAACACAAAAAAAATATATGAATTTGATTTTAAATACATGTCTAATTTATTTGGAAGTTTTAAAGAGTTACACACACCTTCGTCAACATGAACAACTTCTACAACGTGAACACGCTCGTTTTTTAATAGTTCACGTTACCGTGAGTTTACTGTATTTCAGTATTGTCCACATGCTTAAAAACATATGCAAATTTTTCACGTTATAGAGCTTCTTAAATTATTCACGTTATAGAGTAGTCATCGTTAACAAAAGATTTTTTATGTTAGGCGATGTTCACGTTATTGCGATAGCACTGTATAAGGTTTATAAAAGTTTGTTGTTTTCCTAGTTTTATTACTTTTGCGTTTATTGATATTATCATCTCTTGACTCGTTTTTGTTTTATATAAATGAACGCAATTGTCATAAATTTTTCTTAACTTAGTATGAAGGAGTTCCTTTTATAAGTTTTTTCATTAATTTAATCTTTTACAATATAAAAACTGGGTGTGAAGTTTCAATACGTACATAGCAGTTAGCCTTGGCAAAGTATAGATTATTTGTGTACTGAATATCGAGTAATTTGCTTTTCTGGGTATTCAATACTTGAGCACTATATTTTTTTATTTTAATAATTAAAGCATAATTATAACTTTTTGAGAATGTAACCCTAGAATGTAACCGTCATAAAAACAGTTAAATGAAATCAAACAAAATAAAAATAGAATTATGTATAATCTTATTAAAAGTATTTTACGAATAATTGAATTGTTTTAACTTTCACATACTTTGTTTAATAAAACTTTATACAAAAATATATATATTATACTTTATACTTTGCTTTTAAATTTTAAAATCCGTTAAAAGCAATGAAAGTACCTAAATGAAAAATATTGAGCTGTTTTAAATAAGGAAAAGTCATAGAATTTGCCAGCTTTAATAACAGGAATAGTCAAATACAGCTAAAAGTTCTCAACTAACGCTAAGTAGATTTACTCTACAGTGACATAAACTCAAGTTAAATTTAGCTAATTTTAAAACCTTTATTTAAAGCTTTAACCCGCTAACACACAAGCAATAAGTTTGACAATTATTACCACAGCCATTGGTCGAATTCTATTGCCTGCACAAGATAATAACGCGTGGACTGCATGAATATGTATTAGAACACATATTTAGCAATTAGTTATTATACATTGCTGAGCAATAATCTTTTAACACAAAATGTCAAATTCTATTGCAAAGAAATACAATCTAATAACAGCACTAATGTGTAAAAGAACGCCGCAGAAAAAAGGGGGGAAAATAATAAAAATTAACATTGCAATAATAAAAAAAAATAATTGAATCTATTTAAATATATAATAGCAAAAGATTAGTTTAAATCTAGTGGCTTTGGTGAAATTGATTTACATATATTTTTTTGTACAATTTTTAATTACCGAACAATCTTCAGCAAAATCTTCAGTTGTATGTCTTAAGATATTTACTTGAATATTGGCAATTTGATGCCGTCATTCTGTCTTATATATTAAGTCATAAGCCGTGTGGTCGGGGGGATAAGGCTTCTACTAAATAATGGTAAAAGTAGTTGTCAGGTGTTATATGATTTTGTCATTCCATTTGTAACATCTACAATATTTACTTTTGACCTTATAAAGTCATTATTTTCTGAAAGCTTATCTAAAGTTTAAGCATTTTCAGTCGGTTCGTCTGTGTGAGTGTTGGTTGAAATTAACTTTTAAAAGCTCCTACATGAAGTACAGATCTATATGAGGTATTAATCTTTTGCCGCCAGGGTTATTCGTAAAAAATTTTTGACAAATCGGTGACTAATCGGCAAAGTTATCAACAAACATTGATTTGAAAAATATTTATATTGTTTAATTATCAAGCTCTTTTAGCTACTCAATAAATGTTGTACCCACTGAAAACTCCATATTACAAGTCGGAGCGTTGCAAAAAAAATTCAGTAGAAAATGTCCAAAACGGCATTCGATCACAATTGAAATTTTATTCAAACCTTCAAATTCGCTTTATCTCTAGTATAGAAGAATAATAATAGAATAAGAATTACTTAAATTCGATCATCTTCAAATGCCGTAATTTCCCCCTTAATTCCAAGTGGAATGAAATTGCTCGGAATTTTAATTGCCTAATTGATGTCTTGTTGTTAATAAAAAATAATTCAATTCTACTCTAATAACAGAAGAGTCACGAATATTTAATCTACATTCAAAACTGAAACAGTAAATAAATAAATATTACAAATTGTAGGTTAAGCTAAATTTATTTTTTTGACCTCATACTCATGTTGGCAGTTGAAGGAAAAACCCTCCAACTTTAACTCCATTTCTCAAATTAAATAAAGCAAAAAAGAATTTCAAACACTTAAAATGCCACTTGAAACAAAACCTCCAAATAGTGCAAGTTTGAGATGATAGCAGTTGTACTAAAATAATAAAACCAAAATGTTAATGACAAATTAAAGTTTCAGTTTCAGACAACCCACTCTTAGACAAACTTTAGTACTTCAAAAATTGAGTAGAGGAAAATATAAGTAAAACGACTGTTAAATGAAAACAATAGTAGAGGTCATAACATGAAACTTCTACAATAATTATAGAGTTTTACTTGTAGCTTAACAAAAAATAAAAAGGAAAAATACTTAAAAGTTTAGGGTGTCCAAAAATCAGACCATAAAGTATTGTTTTATTTATACATAATTTTAATTGTTAAAATACAGAAAATGCTTGGGAAAGAATACTAGACGAGCTTACTGTTATCTTTTACATGTATACTCGTTATAAAATTTTCTGTAACTTTTTGTTTTTAATTTAATAAAAAGCTTAATTTCAAACTTTCAGGCGCACTTGTAAAAAGACATGAGACTAATATATTGGATTATAATGTTCTTTTTAAAAAACAATGATAACACCAAACACATGTAAATAAGCAACAAACTCTTATATGGTGTTCTTATTTATACTTTGTGAATTAAGAAACAAAAAACTACTTTAAACCCTATTTTTTCTCACAAAAATTTCATAAGCGCTCTTGCGAACAACCTATTAAGGACAACCCACAAAAATATATAGTGAAATTATGAAAAACAAAACCTAAGAAAAATAACATTTAAATGTTTATGACATTAAGAATACGTTTGTTGAAATTTGCTGTTTAAAACATACAAAAGGAAGTGCAAGGGAACATAAGGATAAACAATGGGGAGTAAGAAAAAGGGATGTTTCAAAAAAGAAAATAATTCGAAGTATTCTTAAGTTAGAGTTATTTACTAAAGTAATGCTTTTAAAATATTATTATTTGTATTATTTGCATGCAACCGGTTAGTTATATTTATTTTATTTTTATTTTATTAATTTAATACAATAGATTATATTTATAATAAGATTGTAAAAAACTGTATCAGTACATGCAGAGAAAACACATGGTTACGACATGATCATGGTATTGTATTCTCTATAACAATATTTGGTTATCGAAAGCAAGTAATTTGTTTTTTAGTTGTGTTTTAACAATAATTTCATTACAATAATCAAACGTTTGCTTGTATCTTACTGCAATATTTAATGTTTGCTTTTTATGAAAACTTTTATATGTTTCTCCCTTAAATATAATATGATTAACCCAATTATTGTGCAAATGAACTTTTACAATCTTGCGTAGACATTTGTTTTTGTTAAAATGTGTTTAAGAAAATAAAAAAAAATGTTATACTTCATTTGTATTCATTATATGATAACTGTATTATAACTTAGGTAAACTTAATAATGATTTCGTGCAATCATTTTGTGTTTTAACCACAATCATACAATTCAATCATAATATTTTGCTTTTAGATAGCGATTACCACAACCATGTTTTTTCTTTGGGTGTACAAGTTTTCGAGATTTTAGGTGGCGGTATATATAGTCAACGATCAAGAGTACACAGCACCAATTTTTTAGAGTTTTTGTGCGTCTGACTGTCTTTCTGTCTGTCTCCCTGAACTAGATTGGCTCAAAAACTATTAACTTTAATAAAAAATATAAAGGTATTAGAAGGACAATTAGAAATTGATACATGCACAGACATGACAGAAAGAGGAGTATAAAAACAGTATTAAAATATGTTTTCAAAGGAACACGGTATTTTTTTACCAACTTTGTAGAAATTGGATTAATTACAAATTACATATGAGTATACCAATAAAGAGTGCTGATGATGAAATCGTAGCTGGTTTCGAAAATGCATTTGGCTAACATCGAAATAATTTTTAAATATTCCTAAAATGATTACAATTAAATTTTATTTATAATATTCTCGCAATTAACGGCCTT
This sequence comes from Phyto melanocephala, assembly GCA_941918925.1. NCBI lineage: Eukaryota > Metazoa > Arthropoda > Insecta > Diptera > Rhinophoridae > Phyto > Phyto melanocephala. Next base: position 20,060,846 of record OW799236.1, on the reverse strand, counting down.
TATTGAGCTCAATTTACCGTACTAAAAATTACTTATAAATTGAGCAATATATACTTTATTGCTTCATTTACCCTGCATTTACACATAAAAGAGACTTCATGAAATTTCTGTATACGTATTATTAATAAAAATTATAATGAAATAGTTCACTTTCATGTAAATTTGTTGTGCGTTTACACAGGAAAGTGAAATTTCATTTTGAAAATTTCGTCGAAGCGTAGAGTCTACATTTTACATTGATGAGTTTAATTTGCCTCCATTTTTTTACTACCTTTAGAGTTACCAAGAATATTTCATACATAAATTTAGAAGGCAATAGTTGAAAAAAATAATTTTTGTTAATTTTTAATAAAATTATTGTTTCAAAATTACATTAATATTATTCTTGATGTATATTTGAAGAATAAATATAATAAATATTTTCATTTACACAAAAATAAGTTATATTTACAATTATTATTTTATCACAATCCTGTAAATTTGTACAAGTTTTATTAGTAGGAAACAGTGTTTACCATTTGTCACTTTACTTTCATTAAAACGTCAAAATTTACTTTATTGAAAAGATCGTTGAAATCTGAGTGGAAAGTAAAATTTATGTGACTGTGTTAGTGAAGAAGTGTGAGTGTATCGCGAATTTCATGAAATTACTTTCATGTGCAGATGCTGGGTTATTGTCCAAAATTCGAAATACAACTCTTGAGAAGTATGTTCAGTGAGAAGAAAATTCTATAGGTGGCATTTCTAATGTCAAACAAAAAATATACAAAAAATAAAAATTAAAAAAATGGAAAATGTTTGAAAAAAATTTAAAAAAAATGTTTAAATAAATTCAAATACATGCATATAATTATATATGTATGTATAAATATAATTGTAAATATATTCTATCAACAGGAAAAACACTGAATAGAAGGCATTATTTTATTTGGTATAAATACATCGTATTTTTACAGCTATCAAATGTTAATGGAGTAAGATAAATTGAGTATGTGTGAACACTATTTTAATTGCTCAATTAACACTGAACTTAAACAATTAACAATATCTGTCTGAACAGGGTATAAGAAAATTAAATAATAGAATAATGAACTTGATCCAAAATAAAAATGATTTAAGCCTGTTGTACACGAAATGTAAAAAGCCACATACGCATGTGGCTGTGACGTAATTTTGACGTCATCATAAAGCATAAATGTATCCGCTTCGGCCACATGTGTTTCATTTGCATTTTTGGACTAAAATACATTTTGTATAATATTAAAATTTTACAGCAGGCAGGTACTACGACTATTTAAAAAAATGCAACCAAAGTGCTGAACATTTTAGTGACGTCAGACCCACATGTGCATGAGGCTTTTTTTATTTCGTGTGCTAAGGCTTTACAGTAAATTCAATATATAAAGCTCGAATATAATATTAATATATAATTATAAAAATTATTCTTTGGTTTTCTCCATTCAAAAATATATACCTCTATAAAAAACACCCTTTATATGCTGTATTTCAAGACGTCGCACAGTGTTCGATTCTTGAATCTAGCTGGCCAAAATTAATAACTTTTGTAATAAAACGTGTAGAAAGTTGATTTTTGGCACAAAAACTTTAAATTCTCTATTTAAAACAACTGCAAAAAAATGGATAAATCCGCCTACATACATCCATCTGTCCATCCATCTGTCCCGAAATTTATTACATATAGTAAAACAAAAACTTTTCAGTTTACTAAAATCGATTGTTGTTGATGAACTGCTGACAAAATTTTGTGAAATGAAGTCAACCATACGATCAACTTTGTCTTTTTTGACAGTGGATAACCATATTTGAAAAAGATCTTTGCTAGAAATTGTAGTAGACTCCATGTCGTCTTTGAAAAATTTTGTTCGGCATGGGCACTTTCGGGCAAAAAATTTTTTTATTTTCTATTAGTCCAAAGTCCAAATTTTACTAAACAAGTAATAAGATCATGGAAGTATATAGAAGAAAAAAATATTTGTCTACAAAGTTTTATTTTCGTTTTAAAAAATGTTACTTACAACCTTCCTGATATAATTGATAATAAAAACAAGTAAAAGCGCTATATTCGGCCGTGCCGAATCTTATATACCCTTCACAACGTGTAGTCATGCAATAACAGTAAATTCACGTATGTATGTTAAAGAAAACAAAAAAAAAAATAAAAAATAAAAAAAAAATTTAAAAAAAAAAATTTAAAAAAAAAATTAAAAAAAAAAAAATTATTATATACATATATAATATATATAAAACAAAAAAAAAATAAAAAAAAAATAAAAAAAAAAAAATAAAAAAAAATAATAATAAAAATATATATAATAAATTAAATAAAAAATAAAAAAAAAATAAAAAAAAAATTAAAAAAAAAAATTTTAAAAAAATTTAAAAAAAAATTTTTTTGCCTCAGCTGGGATTCGATGCCACGTTTTCTCTAACCAGTATACACGTTTGTATGTATGTATGTTGTTGTTGTAATGTTGTTTTTATGAAAAGAAAATCGAGGTGGTCGTGGGTTTTTGCTCATATCTCAGTTGTTTATGTACCGATGTTTCTGATTTTCAATACCGATCTACTCCCGAATATTTCTGATATTTTAATACCTTACCCGGGTCCAACCTATGTCGGGGGGCTTCAAAAAGTTGATTTCAACATACACACGGACAGACGGTCAGACGGACAGACGGACAGACGGTCAGGGCTTAATCGACTCCTCTATTCATAAGCTTTCAGAAAATATATACTTTATGGGGTCGGAAATGAAAATTGTAGAAATTTCACACGGAATGACAAACCTATATATACCCTTTTTCACTGTGTGAAGGGTATAACTACGTCCTTTATTCTGATAACTGAAAAATACACCGCGTTTACTCTAATGATAATACTAGTCTCAGTAAAAAAAGAACTAATAAACTAAATTGCATAGACAACTTGTAATTGACCTCTAAACATAAGCAATTTTTAAGCGAAATAAACAAAATTTTTTTTCTTCATTTAACATGATATTCGTAGTACCGTTATAGTCGTACATATTTAAGTTCTAGCAAAAAATCATGAGAAATATCTTAGTTTGTATGTTCTTATTTAAAAATTTTGGTCCAATTTGTTCCTTTTTATAACTCATTTTTGGGTTTTTGGCCAGCCAGATTAAAGAATCGAACACCGTGCGTCGCAAGTATCCTATTGTCATAATTTTTCAAAAACTTTAAAATGAGTAAAAAATATTTCATGGTTTTTTTGGAAATCTTTAACCTTTTTTAAAATTTTGAAAAATCATAACATGAAGATACGATACCCCGAGAGTGGGGCTTCGTATGATTCGACAGAAAGTGAAGGAAGAATAAAATAATAATTATGTCAATAAATCTGATGAAAAAAGGAAAAAATTTGCAGATACTTTTACAACAGTTCCTGATAAGCCCTGGTTTTTTTAATATTAATATGGTTTCAACCGAAATTAAGACAATAAATAGACTAGCAGGTTCTCAAATGATCCTGATAATAATTTTACATTTTCCCCATGTAATGTCGACAAAACTGCAAATCACCTCATTTTTGAGTACCCTTTATATGCCACAAAGAGATCAAGTCACTGTAATTTATTAACATACGCCAATATTCAAGACCTACTAAAAATAAAGAACTTAAGAATATATAAACTGTTGACTGGCTTTTTGGAGGATGCCAAAATTATGTTATGAATTTCATTCTGTTTGTGGAAAACCCTTGCGATATTAGTCTGACAACTAGCCAACTTCTTTCTTTCTAAGAACCCAAAAAAAAAAAAAAACAAGTAACAGTGATATATTCGGCCGTGCCGAATCTTATATACCCTTCACAACGTGCAGTCATGCAATAACAATTGTTTGTATCACCATTCATCTCATATCAAATACGTACATATGTATATACTGGTTAGAATAAATGTGGCATCGAATCCCAGCTGAGCCAAAAAATTTTTTTTTTTTATTTTATTTTATTTAACATATTATTTATATTTTATTAAATATATTATTTATATTTTTTTTTAATTTTTTAAAATTTTTTTTAAATTATTTAAAATTTTTATTTTTGTAATTTTTTTTATTATTTTTTTTTTTATTTTTAATATATTTTCTTTTTGTAATTTTTTCTTTTTTTGTATGGTTTTTACATATATTTATGTATGTATGTTGTTGTTGTAATTGTGTAAAAAAACGAGGTGGTCGTGGTTTTTTGCTCATATCTCAGAAAGTTATTGGGCGATTGTGCTGAATTTCAATAGCGATTCATTCCTGAATATTTCCAAGAGATTGATACCATATAGAGATCTGAGGAACATATAGTTGCTTCTAAAAGTTGATTTCAACCAACACACGGACAGACGGGCAGACGGACAGACGGATAGACGGACAGACGGTCAGGGCTTAATCGACTCCTCTATTCATAAGCTTTCAGAAAATATATACTTTATGGGGTCGGAAATGAAAATTGTAGAAATTACAAACGGAATGACAAAGCTATATATACCCTTGTGCACCACAGGTGAAGGGTATAAAAATACGACACTGAGACACTTTTTAAATTATTTTTATTTGTAGTATAATAGCTCATTTATTATAACACTTATTATCTCTTTCAATTTCTCATAATATTTTCCATAATATCAGCTTTTATTTTATAATTTTTCTTTTGCAGCTTCAAGCGTTTTCTCATTTTGTAATACAAACACGATTTGAGCGGAATATCAACCATAAAGAAATAGGTAAATTCGACCAGACTTATAATAGAGCAGCCAATAAATAAACCAATTAAGCCACCGAAACTTGCTAGAATGTTGGAAAAAAAAACTTTGTAAAAAAACAACTCTTTAAAATTTTTTACAAATTTACCCATTAAATCCGTAAAAGTGTATTGAAGGGTGGTAAAAAATACCATAATAAAATCCTGCTGATAATATATAGACAAGTCAATAAAACTGTTATTAAACTCGGCTTCCATATTACTCATGTAAGCGGTAGTGACCTTTTTTCTATACACCAAGGATTCGCAATTGTAGTAGCAAGTACATTTCATAGCATCGAGAAAATTGTTAGAAACATACTCGGCTTCGCCAATGTATTCAAAATATTGCAGTTTATCTGAAATATTTTGTTTTAATTTAATTTAAAAAAGAAAATAAAACAAACTTAAGTGGACTTATAGCCCAACCGAAACAAGAGCGTTGAGCGTCAAACGTTGCAATTTTGCATGTACATATTTTGTTATTGTAGTTAAATACACGTAAAACTCCAAGGCTTGACGTTTGACACTCAACGCTCTTGTTTAGGTTTGACTCTTACCATTATAATTAAATAAGCAAGGAAAATCGGTTAAATTACAGGGCTTATAGGGTCCCGCCGGAAAAAATAAATCAAATGTACAATTGCAAAATTGCATCAAATATTCCTGTTGACATTCAGACTGGCAATTCTCGAACATGTAAGAATGACCTTGAAGGGTTTTATAATATTCACTGCTAACTTCGTCCTATGAAATAAAGAAAATATCAATAGAAGTTTAATTAATATTCTTAACTGAAGCAATAAAATAGATCAAAGCAGAAACTGCACCAGTAGCTCAGTTAGTAGCTTTGTAAAGTGTTGATTTACAGCTTTTAATATCGTTAAAATGTGTGTGCTAGTTAAAACGTAGAGTTGCCTCTTTTCCCTTTTTTAATTTATGCCCATGTTTTACATACCATTTTCTGTAGAAGGTTTTGTAACAAGTTTTATTTATGTCGCAGCTTTTGTCAGCTGATTTGTAACATTACGGCACGAATCTACTTACTGGCTTCTGAAGACGTTTGCAATTTTTTTTGCTATTTAATTTAAGATACAAACGCAACTTACATTAAATAAACATTGTCGATCTTTCGTTGAAAATATGCGCGTATTGTTATGGAAACTATGTAAACTCGCCGTGATAGAAATAGAGGTACGGGTATGGGTACTAACTTCAATAGGATGCTTAGACCACACAGAAGGTTCTGCCAGCATAATCTATATACAAACATTTTTACAAAAATTTTTCGAAAAACATTTTTCAACCCACCAAAATTCCCTTTTTATTTTTAAACATCGGTGAATGTTCGAACTCTCGCAAATGGACCGTAACCATTAAACCATTATCATCACCCTGACCCTTGGTGCGCCAAGGCCAAAAAGAATCGTTTTTCTGTCTTTCCATGCCTTGTGAGGACTGAATGGTATTGAAAGCCAAACACGCACCCATTTGAGAGTTTCGCAATAAAAATATCTCGCAACAATTGTAGTTTTGACTAACCCAAACGCAATCGGATAATATTTCGTAACACTTCCAGGCCATAAATTCCGAAACCATCGAAAAGTTTACATAGCTTAGATCGTTCAATATTGTGGGAGGCACCTTGGTAAGGTTTTCGAATTTATTAAACTTGCCAAAAGCCAAAGTATCATAGGCATTAACCACTTCCTGAAAAACGTGTTGATATTTGGAATTATTTTGGTGTTCCGGCTTCAAAAATATTTCTTTGGCCCTCTCGAAACGCCGCCAATTAAAACGATTCTTATTACAGATGGTGACCTCAGGAAAGGGTATTAAAAAGACAGGATAGTGGGTTTCAGAGACGACGGTGATAAAGGGATTCGTGTTGTATTTTTTGGCCACCTGAGAACTGACAAAAATGACCACCAGCATACAGGCAGAAAACCCAATAATCCAAGTTATTCTAGAAATATGTATGCTAGCAGTTTAAATATACTTTTTGTTAACAACTACATAATTACTTTTCATATTTATTTAAGGCACGTTTAAATATTCTATCCAACCCATGCATGGTAAAAGAGCTAACAAATTCATCCAAAATTTCTTCAAAATATTGCAAGTATCCTTGTTCATATTTCTCAGTACTGATGGCAGGTTTTTGTGAGACAAAGAACTGTAATCTATTAGCTGTTGTTACCCTAACATGTTTATAGTCTTGTATTAACATGTTGCCAATTTTTTTTTTTTTTTTTTTGTAAAATATTAAACCGAGTAGTAAACACGTCCAGCCACAAACTTTAACTGCTTAAGCATTGAATAATTTTCTGTATTTTATACAGAGTAGCTGCAACAACACAGTTTAACAATAAATATTTGAAAGTTATTCAACAAGTCTTATTAGAGATTATAATTATATTTTTATTTGACAATCATTTGTCAATTATGATTTGATGGTTGGCTGGTTAATTAGCTGGTGTGTCCTTAACAAACAAACACCTTTTTAAAACTCCTTTAAAAGCAACAATAATGTACCTTTAACGTTAAAGGCTGGGGCAGAATAATTTATGTAAAGTTCTCTTTTGTTAAAATTACTTGAAAAGTTCAACATGTAACGGTGAGTCGTGCATAACGACTGCATTCAAACTAGGCATGACCAACTGAAAAAAAACGTATTTCGATATACACATGGTCATTCATAAATTATTGTGTTCTATAGGTATATGTTTTATGTGTTATATAGAACACAGTTATTTAGGAACGACGATTTATCGACATATTTACTTAAAAAGTAACGAAATATATCGATTACGATCTATATAAAAATATCGATATTTTTTCATACCATATATTCATTATTTAATATACTTTCGTATATAAAAGATCTTAAAAACTTAAAACAAGTAAAAGTGCTATATTCGGCCGTGCCGAATCTTATATACCCTTCACAACGTATAGTCATGCAATAACAATCGTTTGTATCACCATTCATCCCATATTAAATACGTACATACATAAAAAAAACATACATATGTATGTATATAAAAACATCCCAATGTAAAATTATAAATTTACGTACATAGTATGTATGTTAAAAAAAATTAAAAAAAAATTTTAAAAATAATTAAAAAAAAATTAAAAAAAAAAATTAAAAAAAAAAATTAAAATATAAATAATAAATATAAAACAAAAAAAAAAAAATTTAAAAAAATTTAAAAAAAAACTAAAAAAAAAAAAATTAAAAAAAAAATAATTATAAAAATAATAATAATAAAAATATAAATAATATATTAAATAAAAAATAAAAAAATAATAAAAAAAAAATTAAAAAAAAAATTTAATAAAAAAAAAAATAAAAAAAAAATTTGTTGGCTCAGCTGGGATTCGATGCCACGTTTACTCTAGCCAGTATACACATTTGTATGTACATATGTATATATGTTGTTGTTGTAATGATGTTTTTGTGAAAAAAATCGAGGTGGTCGCGGGTTTCTGCTCATATCTCAGTTGTTTATGTACCGATATTTCTAATTTTCAATACCGATCTACTCCCGAATATTTCTGATATTTTTATACCTTACACGGCTCCAAGCGATGTCGGAGGGCATCAAAAAGTTGATTTCAACATACACACGGACAGACGATTAGACGGACAGACTGACACAGCTTAATTGGCTCCCCTATTCATAAGCTTTCAGAAAATATATACTTTACTAGCCAAACCCGGCGCGCGTTGCTTCGCCCCTTAATGAATCGAAATGCATTCTGAATTTTACTTGAATATCAAGTGCGAAAACCTAAAAATTATAATTTTTTTATGGGCGTGGTATTGCCCACTTTTCTAATCACGAAATTATAAAGTCATAACAGCTCAATATGTGTGCAAAGTTTCAAAAGAATCGCACCAGTGCACGTACCTCAAAATTATAATTGTTTTTATGGGAGTGGCCCTGCCCACTTTTCTAATCATGAAATTGTAAAGTCATAACAGCGCAATATGTGTGCAAAGTTTCAGAATAATCGGTCCAGTGCAAGTACCTCAAAATGATACCTATTTTTTATGGGCGTGGCACTGCCCACTTTTCTAATCATGAGATTATTTAGTCATGATAGCTCGATATGTGTGCAAAGTTTCAGAAAAATCGGTCTGGTGCAAGTACCTCAAAATTATAACCTTTTTTTATGGGCGTGGCCCCGCCCACTTTTTTAATCACGAAATTATAAAGTCATAACAGCTTAATATGTGTGCAAAGTTTCAAAAAAATCGGTCTAGTGCAAGTACCTTAAAATTAAAATTTTTTTAGGGGCGTGGCCCCGCCCACTTTTCTCATCACGAAATTATTAAGTCATGACAGCTCGATATGTGTGCAAAGTTTCAGAAAAATCGGTCTAGTGCAAGTAGCTAAAACTGATAACTAATTTTTATGGGCGTGGCCCCGCCCACTTTTTTCCACCCATAAACACTCCCTGGTATGTGTACAACAACTTGCCAAAGTTTGAGCGCGATCGGTTTTACAGTTTCGGAGTCTATAGCTAACACACACACACACACACACACACACAGAGTTTCACTTTTATATATATAGATAGATATATATATTATATATATTACAAGCCAATTCCGTCGCGCGTTGCTACGCCCCTTCATGAATTTTAATCGCATTCTAAATTTTAATCGAATATCAAGTGCAAGGCTAAAAACTATAACTTTTTCTTTATGAGCGTGGCACTGCCCACTTTTCTAATTACGAAACTGTATAGTCATGACAGCACAATAAGTGTGCAAAGTTTCAGAAAAATCGGTCCAGTGTAAGTACCTCAAAATGATACCTTTTTTTATGGGCGTGGCACTGCCCACTTTTCTAAATACGAAACTGTATAGTCATGACAACTCAATATGTGTGCAAAGTTTCAGAAAAATCGGTCCAGTGCAAGTACCTCAAAATGATACCTTTTTTTTAATGGGCGTGGCACTGCCCACTTTTCTAATGAGGAAAGTGTAAAGTCATGATAGCTCAGTATGTTTGCAAGGTTTCAGAAAATTCGGTCCAGTGCAAGTAGCTAAAACTGATAACTAATTTTTTATGGGCGTAGCCCCGCCCACTTTTTTAATCACGAAATTATAAAGTCATGACAGCTTAATATGTGTGCAAAGTTACAGAAAAATCGGTCCAGTGCAAGTACCTCAATATTAAAACTTTTTTAGGGGCGTGGCACCGCCCACCTTTCTTATCACGAAATTATTTAGTCATGACAGCTCGATATGTGTGCAAAGTTACAGAAAAATCGGTCAAGCGAAAGTAGCTAAAACTGATAACTAATTTTTTATGGGCGTGGCCCCGCCCACTTTTTTTCACCCATAAACACTCCCTGGTATGTGTACAACAACTTACCAAAGTTTGAGCCCGATCGGTTTTACAGTTTCGGAGTCTATAGCTAACACACACACACACACACACACACACAGAGTTTCACTTTTATATATATAGATGGGGTCGGAAATGAAAATTGAAGAAATTTCATACGGAATGACAAACCTATATATACCTTTTTCACTGTGTGAAGGGCATAAAAATACAATTAAGAGTGCTATATTTGGCCATGCTGAATCTTATATACCCTTCACATCGTGTAGTGTTGCATTAATAATTGTTTGTATCACCATTCATCTCATTAATAATAAATTATTATACCCTTCACCTGTGGTGCACAAGGGTATATATAGCTTTGTCATTCCGTTTGTAATTTCTACAATTTTCATTTCCGACCCCATAAAGTGTATATTTTCTGAAAGCTTATGAATAGAGGAGTCGATTAAGCCCTGTCCGTCTGTCCGTCTATCCGTCTGTCCGTCTGCCCGTCTGTCCGTGTGTTGGTTGAAATCAACTTTTAGAAGCAACTATATGTTCCTCAGATCTGTATATGGTATCAATATCTTGGAAATATCCAGGAATGAATCGCTATTGAAATTCAGCACAATCGCCCCATAACTTTCTGAGATATGAGCAAAAAACCACGACCACCTCGTTTTTTTTCACAATTACAACAACAACATACATACATAGATACATGTAAAAAACATACCAAACAAAAAAAATTACAAAAAAAACAAGTAACAGTGCTATATTCGGGCCGTGCCGAATCTTATATACCCTTCACAACGTGTAGTCATGCAATAACAATTGTTTGTATCACCATTCATATCATATAAAATACGTGCATACGTACACGTTAGAATAAATGTGGCATCGAATCCCAGCTGAGCCAAACAAATTTTATTTTATTTTATTTAATATATTATTTATATTTTATTATTTTTTTTATATTTTTTTTTAAATTTTTTTTTTAAATTTTTTTAAATTTTTTTTTTGTAGTTTTTTGTATTATTTTTTTCTTATTTTTAATATTTTTTTTTTTTACTTTTTTTTTGTTTGGTATGTTTTTTACATGTATGTATGTATGTATGTATGTTGTTGTTGTAATTGTGAAAAAAAACGAGGTGGTCGTGGTTTTTTGCTCATATCTCAGAAAGTTATGGGGCGAGTGTGCTGAATTTCAATAGCGATTCATTCCTGGATATTTCCAAGAGATTGATACCATATACAGATCTGAGGAACATATAGTTGCTTCTAAAAGTTGATTTCAACCAACACACGGACAGACGGGCAGACGGACAGACGGACAGACGGATAGACGGACAGACGGACAGACGGTCAGGTCGTAATCGACTCCTCTATTCATAAGCTTTCAGAAAATATATACTTCATGGGGTCGGAAATGAAAATTGTAGAAATTACAAACGGAATGACAAAGCTATATATACCCTTGTGCACCACAGGTGAAGGGTATAAAAATATTAAAAATAAGAAAAAAATAATAAAAAAAACTACAAAAAAAAAATTTTAAAAAAATTTAAAAAAAAATATAAATAATATATTAAATAAAATAAAATAAAATTTTTTTGGCTCAGCTGGGATTCGATGCCACATTTATTCTAACGTGTACGTATGCACGTATTTTATATGGGATGAATGGTAATACAAACAATTGTTATTGCATGACTACACGTTGTGAAGGGTATATAAGATTCGGCACGGCCGAATATAGCACTGTTACTTGTTTTTATAATGATTTTATCCGCTTAAAATTGTAAAATAAAAAAATAAAAAAAATTAAACAAAATAAAACAAAATAAAACAAAATAAAAAAAAAATGATTAAAAAAATAAACAAAATAAAAAAAAACAAATAATAAAAATAAAAAAATAATAAAAATTAAAAAAATTTGTTTTGTCTTAACTGGGATTCAAACCTACGTTCATCCAGTTTGTATTGGTGTGAAAAGAAGAGCTGGTCTAGGTTTTTCTATCATATCTCAGTTGTTTATAAAGCGATTTGCCTGATTTTAATAACCAATCTGCTCCTTACTCGGATCTTGAGAATGGCTGTGGGTTTCCAAAAGCTTATTTCAACATACACACGGACAGACTTACAGACGGACATGGCTTAATTGACTTCCCTATTCATAGACATATTCATAGAAAATATTCCTAATGCTACTTTTCTTTTTTTTTGTATTAATTTTCGCATTTTCTTAATTTCAAGTCTCATTTTGAAACTAAGGAGTATTTATCCTGATATGTCACCTGTCTTCTTACGGTAATTTTTATTTTATTTTTTTGTATTTTAAATACATAGGTATTATAACCAAATGTCATCCTTATGGCTTTTTTTGTACCAGCTTTAAACAGACAGAACGACGGTTGAACATTCCTTCAAAATATTAAAATAATGCCTGGTTTTTTTTAAAGAACGAATATTTTGATGCATTGCAAATGGAATGAGAAAACGAATATACCGTTCTTTTCGTGTGTTGATTATAAAATATAATTTTTCTTAAACTGACACATTTTAATTAAAAGTTGTTTGCCTAAAGCAGCCACACTGTAACAGGGAGTGTAACTGTACTTAATAAAGTTCATGCTTCAGAGCTGACCTGTTTTTCTCGCCTATGCTCAGGGGACCTATTTGCAAGCGCACGTGACACAGAAACCACCCTCACCTCAATGCAGTGATTACTGTGTAGTAGTTACTAAATATATATCGTAAAATTAACACTGCCGCTCAGTTTAATTATAACTATTCTTTTTAACAAATATTTATAAAACATTAACGATATTTTGAAAATGTTTCAACATAAATACCGTTTGATTTATTTATAACATTAGTCTTGGTAAAACTATCAGAACTCTTCGGGCAGCTCATAACATATGTAACAGATTATAAGGAAAATATTAAAATTGCTCTTGTCTTAAGTCACTATGCGCTTTTTTAAAAACAGGCATCAAAGCAAACCGCTGGCTTTAAAGCAGTCTAGTTACAAATTTGGTTTGGAGCATAAAAATGTTGACAAATGGCCAGCAAAGGAGTCGTTTAAGGAAATTGTAACAGACTTTGGCATGAAGTCTACTATTCATGGTATGAAACGCATATTTCAGGAAATCTCAAATATATATGAAAGGTATAAATCTACTGATAATGACATTTTTTTGTTTTTTCTTTCTATAACCTGCAATTAATTCTTACAGATTCTTTTGGGTTCTAGTTCTCATATTTGCTATTTTGGGCTCCGTTTTCGTTTGCATTATACTTTCAGAACGCTTTAATGAGGGCACCTTTGAAACTGTTGTTGAGAGCACAAATTTTCCAGTTTTTCAAATTCCTTTTGCCGAAGTTGTCATCTGTAATGTCAACCGTTTGAACTGGATTCGATTAGACGAGGCTAAACGTGTGTTTTTACCACACGAAAAAAACTTGGAAAAAATTCGCTTATTTGAAACGGTTATTGGACTCTATGACAATATTAGTTTTGGTCAATTTGAACATTTCAGTAGTTTGGCCGGTCAGCCCATTGAACTGGTGAACAACATTAATTTTAGTTCTGTCTTCGATCTAATGACTTGGCGTTGTGAAGAACTGCTAACAGATTGTAGCTGGCGTTACATAAAACTTAACTGTTGTGATATATTTGAAAGAGTTAGAGGTCTTGATGGTCTATGCTGGCATTTCAATACACTTTCAACGAATAAGGGTAGACATAGACATTTAATCGATAAAATGTATCCCTTAAAAACGGGTAATGTTGGACCCAAAAGTGGTTTGAGTGTACGGGTGTTGTTAAATGAAAAGAAGCAATATCGTAGAGCTAATAAAAAGGGAATATTGGTAAGAATTTCTTTAAAATTAAAACAAAACAAATGCTAATAATCTTTTTACTTTTTTACTTAAGGTGACTGCTTTGCGACCAGGAAATTTCCATATGGACCCATATTTTGTGCCCACCAATACTGAAACTGCGGTAATTATTGAGCCTGTGGCCTTTTTCTTTGACAGTGATACAAGAAGTATATCAGTATTAAAAAGAAAATGTGTTTTTATTGTAAGTACTCCCAGAGCGGTATTGTTACAAAGTTTAATTAAGCAGCTAATACACGGCATGTTTTTTACATCCGACTTGTCGTGTGTTACTTTTAAAACATTACTTCTGTAAGAACATATGTTGATACATCTCACAAAATTTCAATTAGAGGCAGCTCTATTTTCTTCTGTCATAACGTGTGACATTAGCCGTTGGCAGAAATCTCTGCTGCTACAAAGTAGTCAGCGACGGTTGCCTTTAAAAGTACAATTTTGTCAGACATGTAGATTTACATATCGTCGTTAACAAGTTATTGTGTTATATGTGACACATAAAACAGAACACAATAATTTGAGAACGGCGATATGTGGCTCACAAATTTTAAAGTCAGATGTTAACAACAATTACAATGTCGCCATATGTTTTTTGGCCTACATAGGTTTGTATAATGGTGTTCCAATTTCTCAGAATTTATTTTTACACCAAATTTTGTTTTAACCAAACCCCATTCCAAAAAGATCAATGGTTATATTAGCTTTGTCCAATTGGTCCTTTAACGATACTTATGTAAATATTTTTATTTTATTTAAACATGTAACTCTCAGTTTAATTTCAAAGAAATAAGTATCGCAAATTCACAAAATCTTACTTATTGTAGGCTTGACGAATATTCGATCATTTGCTCGTATTTCAACTTAACTCCAGCTTCGTCCCCACCATATGTCGCCATAAATCACACCTCTTTGTTTCTTGTGCTATTTTTGCAAATGTTTTTTTTTTTTTGTATTAATTTTAAGACCCACGTTTGCTAAATGCACAACTAAGCCATCGAGTTTAAGCTGCACGTGTGCATTTTTAGTACATCTGCTGCGTAGTCGAAATCCTACAGGTGGCCGTTAAAATTTATTTTTATTTGATTACTGTCTAAAATCTTGTTTATAACATGCAGAAATATGTGGCTTGGAGTTAATGTGCTCTTTTGAGTTAATCACTGCATTAGATTTGTTTTCTTGCTCTATTTCATTATGGTAAAACAGCTAAAGTCATACTTAACCCAGAACAGCTTCATAAATAAAATGCTGGACAATGTCACTATGAAAGCACCTATAAAAGTTAAAGTTCAATTCTAATTTTCTCAAAAGTAAATATTTTGACATTGGCCCTTTTAGCTCCAAGCCACAGAAATATTAATGCGGATATTAGGCATTTCTGTGTAATCTTTTGTTGGTATGCCTTCTATCCGTCTAATAGAATTTTTCCTTCTAGTTTTTTTCCAATTGTGGATAAATATCTATGCCAGTTAATTTTCGACACATTTAATAATTTTAGTCAAAACTAAGCCGGGTTTGTTATTGAATTATCCAGGCTTAGGGTTTCCTTAAAATGAGTCTCTATTTCCATTAATTAGTTATCAACTAATATTAGTAGAGTTTCTTCTACGGATTTGATCAGGCATTCAGGATGTTTTATCTTGCCAGTAAGGCTTTATTATCTATCGGTTTTAGGCATAAAAACAACCTGCTTATGGAAGGTTAGGTTAGGTTAGGTAGAACAGCCAGCTGCTGTGCAGCTCACCTGGGTCTATTATATTGATCCCTTTGTGATACCTGAATAGAAAAGTAAGAATAGAATAGAAAGAAAGCAGACAAGTCCAGAGTCTCCGGCGGGAATCGAACCCGCAACCCCCAAACTAGCAGAACAGCACACTGCTGACTAGTCCATCAGGGCACCCTCATATGGGGCACCCTCTTATGGAAACTTTACCATAAAAAAGTTATCAGCTTGCTAGTAGGCACACGGTTTCTTAGTATAGATAACGCTGTTAAATATATATAAGAGATTTACATGACTGACTGATTGATCATCGCATACCCCAAATTTAAAAAACTAAAAAAAACATAAAATTTGGACAGTAGGTTCCACTTCTGATGTTTAGATTCTGAAAAAAGGAGTTTTTGGAAATTCGAACTTAAAGAGGGTGAAAATTTATAAAATCAGTAACCTGAAATCCGCACATTTAAAATTTTACAGATTGACTTAAAAAGATATTATAATCTACGAAAATATTAAGCTGGCAGATTTATCAATTTCTTGAATTTTCAACACCTAAAAGTAAAAGCATGAACACAGAAAAACTGTGTCTGAAGATGCTCACTTTATTTTTTATGTTTAACTTGCTTGTGTTTATTTCCGACCAGTGATCGGCTTTGAATCGTTTTTTCAATATTCATAGTGAGTCATAAAATTTGAGTATAAGTGCGTATAAATCATTGAAATTTAACTGAGCTGACGTACGCATACCCACAACAACGTTGATTTATAAGTACAACACACAATGAACATAAGTACTACGGCGTACTTATATTTATAGTGTCCGATATTTATATGATTTGCAAGACTACTCACGTTGATTCATATTTTTAATAAACTATTTATCTTCATAGAATGATGCAAGTTGACTCAACAAAAACATAAACAGCTCTCATTTGTATGAAGAATCAACAATGTTGCCAGGTCGGAGAGTGCAAGATATTTTTTGGCCTCCAAAAAATTTGCAATGTTACAATGTGTAATATACAATTTTTGCAAGTATCACTAACGGAAATTACTCTTTGTTGTAAACAGAGCATGCAAATATTGCAGATCTCTGTTGCTGACAGGTATCGTTGAGTGGACAAGTATGAGCAATGCATACTAGCAAACATGAATGATCATAAATATGAACACGACCGATTATATGTATTCATAATCATGAAGACAAGTAAACATAGTGAAAACGGGATGAACAGTTCAAGCACAAATAAGAGATCAGCGTTATCAAGCAAAGTTCGAACACTTAAAAAAAACTTTATATGAAAAACAAAATAAATGCAGTAGTTTCCAATCAATTTATTTTTTTTAATGTACCTAGTACTATTTTTTTGCTTACTGCTGTATTTATATGTACCTCTCCAAACGAATCCCAAATCATACTACCTCTGAGTTTAGCTTTAATATCTAAAACATCAGTGGACAATGGCAGCATATTTTCTGTTAATTCCTAAATTAAAATATTTTAGTTTTCTAAACCTACAAAAAATAAATTTTTCTAAATTATCCTAATAACTAATAAAAAAAGTAAATTGTGCATAAATTGCCAGTCTCATGCTTCTGAAAACTTTAACACTAAACAAAATTCATTACTAATGAAAAGAAGAAAAAAATAAATAAAAACAATAGTTGTACGTAAAACTTGATACGACTTGAGTATTCGAACTGGTTGATGCTGTTCGAACAATGCCTTGTGTTCATGAACAGAAAAAACAGAAATTCATTGAACACCGAACAGTATTCACTGTGATAAACAACATAAACAAACATTTGATTGCTGATGTAAAACTCGATCAAACATGTACTCAGTAACACCCCTTTCTCACTAGGCAAGTCACTTGCTCAAGTTAGTTTTTTATTTTCTTTTATTTTTCTTTGAACTTGCTTTCATGTTCAGACTCAGCAACTGACTTGCCCAAGTTTCGTTGTCTTTTACTTATTATACTCTTCACACAGTGAAAAAGGGTATATATAGGTTTGTCATTCCGTTTAAAATTTCTACAATTATCAATTATCTACACATACATACAAACGTGGTATACTGGTTAGAGTGAGCCAAAAAATTTTTTTTATTTTATATTTTATTCAAATTTTTATTGTTTTATTTTTAATTTTTCTTTTAATTTATTTTTTTAAGCACATAAGTAAACTAAATGTATAATATTACAATGGGATGTTTTTATATATGTGTGTTTTGTATGTACGTATTTCATATGAGATAAATGGTGACATAAACAATTGTTGTTGCATGACTACACGTTGTGAAGGGTATATAAGATTCTGCATGGCCGAATATAGCACTCTTGTTTGTTTTTATTACTCTTTTGTTTTTGGTTTCTCAACAAAAACTTGCTCGTACTTGCCGAGTACAGGCAAGTGTGTACTCAAAAATGAGCAAGTTTCTTCCTCTTAACTCGACCTTACCCCTTTTGCCTATAAACACAACACTTGCGCAAGTGACTTGCGCAAGTGACTTGCCTAGTGAGAAAGGCGTGTAAGGTAGATTGTGTTCGATGTTAGTTGTTTATTCATTGAGACATAAACATTATCACTGTATGAGGTTGTTCATGCAGCAGTTTAATATAAATACAGTCAAAGCTCGGCTTGACGAATTATATATTGTCAGGTCCTTTCGTTATATCAAAAAGATTTATTTTACAGTAGTTTATTAGGTTTACATAAAAAAAATCAAATTATGTTAATTAATATTAAATTTTGCAATATCAGATTTTTCAAACTAAAAAAACATATAAGTTTTGTACATGTTTGCTTTATTTTGTGCTCGTTATTTTTTAAAATTAACATAAGATGTACAGAAAAAAGTTAAGAATATACATTTGCACATATATGCCCCAGTTTGATTTCAGTTTATTCAACGTCCATAATGAAAGATATCTAAGTTGAAAAGAATAAAAAGGTTAAAATAATAAAAATGTTAAAATAGAGTTCGCGTTTGGAAAAACTGAACTAAAGAGTCTTATTACACGTCTCATGTACACAATTTCTTCTTGTTGCAACATCTGTGCCAGTGTGATCTAATCTTCCTCGTCAATTTCCAAATTACCAGGATACAATAATTTATTCTAGCACTTTGCTAATGTATCTTGCTTTAAATTATGCCAAGCCAAAGCATTCATGGATGTTGCGTCATAAAGATTTAGATGACACCATTTTGGCTAGAAGACTATTCCTATATTGTAATTTTACTAAACGAATAGCATTTTGATCCCATTCCTATTTTATGCTGAAACTCTTAACAACCTGATAAAAAAACGCACTAAAATGCTTTTGGCATCAGCGCATACAGTAAAATAATATTAATAAAATTTTGCCACTCTTTGGTTTATAATATTTTTTTTCTTCCCATTATGTGTGTGTAGTTTTTATAAGCCCTCTGTAAATAAAGATTCGTCACAGACGAATATAGCAGTTACAATAGTTTAGTTCTAGTCCAATTTTTTATACCCTTCACAGTGAGCGTAAGGGTGTGTAATTCCATGTAAAATTTCTACAATATTCATTTTTGACCCCATAAAGTATTTTCTGAAAGCTTAAAAATAGGGGAGCCGATTGAGCACTATCGGTCTGTCCGTGTGTGTGTTGAAATCAATTTTTTTAAGCCCCTCGGCATCGCTAAGATCCATGTAAGGTATCAAAATATCCAAATTATTTGGCAGCAGATCGGTATTAGAAATCAGCATAAGTAATCGCCTGAGATATGAGCAAATAAACATGAATGCCTTTGCTTTTTTTTTCTTATTTTATTTATAAAATTTAAACTTTCTAGCCTTAGGATAATTTATAGACACGCTTGTTACTATTTATAGATTTGGTATACCTCTTTAGATATTTGTGAAAAATTTTTAACAAATTGGTCCCTAATGGGCAAAGTTATATGAAAAAATTATTTGCAAAAAAATATGTATTTTTTAAATATATCAAATTATGATTTTTTTTTTTTTTTTATCTAACTTTTCTGTTTAAGCTGATATTTTTTTTAACTTTAATCAGGTTTGAGTTCATATTATTGTTACAAAGAATTTTTTTTAATTGTGATAAATGAAGGAATAATTCGAAAAATTATAGATTTAAAAATTATATTTTATTTAAAATTTTCTCAAACATCCAAATAGTTTTTGAACACGCTTAAGATATTTATTATAAGCCGTAATCTCAGAAATATTATATACTAGCCAATCCCGGCGCGCGTTGCTACGCCCCTTCATGAATTTTAATCGCATTCTAAATTTTAATCGAATATCAAGTGCAAGGCTAAAAACTTTTTCTTTATGAGCGTGGCACTGCCCACTTTTCTAATTACGAAACTGTATAGTCATGACAGCTCAATAAGTGTGCAAAGCTGCAGAAAAATCGGTCCAGTGTAAGTACCTCAAAATGATACCTTTTTTTATGGGCGTGGCACTGCCCACTTTTCTAAATACGAAACTGTGTAGTCATGACAACTCAATATGTGTGCAAAGTTTCAAAAAAATCGGTCCAGTGAAAGTACCTCAAAATGATACCTTTTTTTAATGGGCGTGGCACTGCCCACTTTTCTAATGACGAAAGTGTAAAGTCATGACAGCTCAGTATGTTTGCAAAGTTTCAGAAAATTCGGTCCAGTGCAAGTAGCTAAATCTGATAACTAATTTTTTATGGGCGTGGTCCCGCCCACTTTTTCAATCACGAAATTATAAAGTCATGACAGCTCAATATGTGTGCAAAGTTTCAGAAAAATCGGTCCAGTGCAAGTACCTCAAAATGAAAACTTTTTTAGGGGCGTGGCCCCGCCCACTTTTCTTATCACGAAATTATTTAGTCATGACAGCTCGATATGTGTGCAAAGTTTCAGAAAAATCGGTCAAGTGCAAGTAGCTAAAACTGATAACTAATTTTTTATGGGCGTGGCTCCGCCCACTTTTTTTCACCCATAAACACTCCCTGGTATGTGTACAACAACTTACCAAAGTTTGAGCCCGATCGGTTTTACAGTTTCGGAGTCTATAGCTAACACACACACACACACACACACACACACACAGAGTTTCACTTTTATATATATAGATACAGAGATAGTATAAGCACCAAAACACAACTTCTCCGTTGTTTTTCCTAAAGTTTACAAACGGAAATA
Source organism: Phyto melanocephala (assembly GCA_941918925.1). Lineage (NCBI taxonomy): Eukaryota > Metazoa > Arthropoda > Insecta > Diptera > Rhinophoridae > Phyto > Phyto melanocephala. Next base: position 20,039,929 of record OW799236.1, on the reverse strand, counting down.
GATAGTTTTTAGAGGGGGTAGGCGGGGGAATAAAATGAAAGAGCTTCAGTAGTCAAATACATTTAACAATGTAAAAATTCTAAATCAAAGATGGCGTCGCAAATAATAAAGGAAATGGCAAATTATATGAAATAAAAAATCTGGGCTTATCTAATTATGTGGTATTTATATCTATGTACATGACAGTGAAGGACAATTATCAGATTCGGTACGGCCGAATATACCGCTCTTACTTGTTTAGTAGTGAATTAGTTCTGAAATATCACTTGTATTTTTTTCAAGTTCTAGTCAGATCTAATTTTTCTTTTAGGATGAAATTGTTTATTACGGTTCACTCTCTGGTTTAAACTATACTTTACAAAACTGTTATGTTCACTGTCGTCAGGAGTATCTGCTGAAACTCTGTAACTGTACAGTCGACATAATGTTTCCACAAGGTAAGAAAAGCATTTTTCTTAATACATTCATAAAAATTTTGTTATTATTTAATGTCATTTATTCAACAATAGCTAATAATACGGTATGCAAAGTAGAAGATTTTTTATGTTTAGCTAAAAATAATGGTAAGTTTTTACATGAATAATTATAATTTGAGTATTTAATAAAACTATTAACTAATTTATGCATTAAATTCGTTGCAATGGTTTTAGATTATTTCCGCTCAATACATAAGTTCGGCGAAGAGAATTTTGTACGCAGTAATAATCGGGGCATGATGTGTGAATGTTATCCCAACTGTGTTTCGTATAGATATATGCCGGATATAAGTCCCTCATTTATACCGAGCAATATAGGTAACAACACAGATTATGTAGATTTAGATGTCCACTATCGCACAAATACGATGATGGTGTATCGTACCAGTTTGGCATTTGATTGGGTGGATTTATTGGGTAAGCAAAATAAGAATATTTAAAAAATATTGCAGTTTTTTTTTAAATATTTGTTTTTTACTTTTATAGTGAGTTTTGGAGGTGTGGTTTCTTTATTTTTGGGATGCTCTCTTATCAGTTTGCTGGAATTGGTATATTTTCTCTTAATAGAAATTCCTATTTTTTCGTTCACCAATTTGAGGTCCGAAGACAAACGCATGAATACTAATAATGAACAAGATAATCTACAGCAGTATAATCAGTTGCCTCTAAAACGGCGTAATTATGGTTTTAATAATCGAATAATGGCTACTGATAATTGGAAAAATAATAAGTTATCTATGTATAATAAAAAATCTAACATTCAGCATATGGCTATGCAGCGCTGGCTACCACCAACTAACCACTTAACAAATAAACATTGAATTTCAAATATTAAAAATATCTAAAATGTTTTTCAATTTCTAGGTGAACTAAGAAATAGATTGACCTACACAAAACACCCCACTCAAATTGAATTCTTTCTCTATCACTCTTAGTTGTTAAAAACAAAAAATTTGATTTTTTTTAACACTTCATATTTCAACTCTGACCTTATCGTCTTACCATTTAATTGCCCTAGAGACTTGCATACATTATGCATACTCCAACACAAAAGAAAACTTTACAATGCAACAACTACAATAGCCGACATGGCTTGTCAACAACATTAATGCCAGCGTTCAAGATTAATAATGTCAATTATTGTCTATAAATATTTGGCAAACATTAACGACGCTTTGCTGCAGGTAAACTTAACATAAATAAAGTTTATTAAATTAAAATTCATTAGTGTTTAGTTTGCAAGCATACAAGTATATTTAATCGGTTTAAGAGCGCAATGGCTTTTCCTAGCTATAAACAGGTCCAGCCATTAATCTTACGGCAATTTAATGGCAAAACTGACTTGAATACAAAAAATTTGCCGAAAAAGAAGAAGAAAAAATTTAATTGTCTAGTCAAAAGTTCAGTTCTAAGATTGGCAGTTAAATTTGGCAGAAAATCTACCGTACATGGCATGAATAGGATATTTCAGGAGAATACTAATACATATGAGAGGTGAGTTGTATGAAAATTAAGTACTCTGCAGGAAGACTAGGATTAAGTGTCTCCAGGTGATCACTTTTGTCGTCTAATATGGTAAATTTTTGTTGCTATTGTCAACAAAACGTCTACACTTTTTACACGTTAAAATAATATATTTACATAAGACATGTAAGAACTTGTCAGTAAAATTATTTTATATGATAAACTGTAGTAAGAAAAACCAAAAGTGAAGATTATAATTACTAAAACTAACTGGTGAATACCTATTTCCAATTTCACCATATGGTGACATAATAACTACCTAGTCAGTAGTTCTAACGTCACTACTTGATTTTCAATGACAAGCACGTGTCAAATGTTCATAGCAAATAACATTGTTTGGGGTATACTTGGTCAGTAGTACAGGTGACAGAGACAATATTGAATCAATAATGTTTCACTATAGACATTTCCTGCAGGGTAAGAATGCTATATTCGGCTGTGCCGACTCTAATATACCCTTCACATTGTTTGCACCTTCAGATATTCAAAAGAACTTATTATCGACATCTAGCATTTGTTGTAGTTTTAACTAAATCATCTTCGATATTTTTAAGGATTTATAATAAACATACTGTACGGGGTCGCAAATAAATACAGCAAAAATTATTATATACTTTATTGGGTCGGAAATGAAAATTGCAGAAATTACAAACGGAATGACAAACCTATATATACCCTTGTGCACCACAGGTGAAGGGTATACAAATCTTAGATGGCGGAACTTTTAGTTTCGAGACCAAAACAAACAATTATATGGTGAAACTGTGACCAAAACTTATTTAGAAAATCGATAAGCAGAACTTTCAATTGACATTTTTTTCCACAATTTTTTGCCGACATCTTTTTTGTTAATCGACGCATCGAAAAAAAGATTATCTGCAAATTTTGCCAAAGGTACGTATTTTATATATACGAAAAAAAAACGTTTTTAGAAGGTCTATTGGAGCTGCAATATATCTATGACTTTGTTTGAGTAAAAACAGAGGAAATCTTGTTTTTTCGCTCATATCTCAGTTCGTTGTGTGCCCACATTACTGATTTTCAATAGCAAAATTCTTGATCAATTGATAACATACAATAGTCTGAGATATACTTGGCGGCATAAAAAAGTTGATTTCAACATATACTAGGACAGACGGACCTAACTTAATCAACTCCTCTAGCTATAAGGATTCACAAGGTATATTGCTTAAGAGAGTGGCAAATGAACATTGTAGAAATTGCATATGAAATGACACACTTGTACACTCTCGTGTGAAGCGCATAAAAAACTTAATTTTAAAATTGTTCAAACATTTTCTCCCTAGAGTATTTTGGCTGCTCACTCTTATATTTGCACTCTTGGGCACCATTTATGTGTGTTTGATACTTTCACGGCGATTTAATGCCGGCAGTCTGCAAACTACAATTGATAGTACCAAAAATCCGGTATTTCGAATTCCCTTTCCGGAAATCAGCATATGCAATGCCAACCATTTGAATTGGAATCGCTTGGAAGAGGCCAAACGCCATTTTATGCCCCACGAAAATGACACCGAAACTTTAAGCATGTTCGAAACAGTTATAGGCCTATACGATAATGTAACCTTTGGAAATTTTCATCATTTTGCTGCCTTAGAAGGGGCACCCATTAACTTGGTTAAGCATATAAACTTTAGTTTAGTCTATGATTTTATGACCTGGCGCTGCGAAGAGTTTGTCACGGATTGCACCTGGCGTCATTACAAATTTAATTGTTGTGATATATTTTTGAAGAGTAAGGGGAAAAACGGAGTATGCTGGCATTTCAATACACTGTCCACTAAACAGGGTAAATATAAGCAATTATTGGATAAAAAATATCCCTGGAGAACCGGAAGTGCTGGACCAAGAAGTGGCCTAACTGTTAGAGTGTTGCTGAATGTGGAAAAACACTTTCTCCAATCCAATGATAAAGGCATAATGGTAAAATTCTATGTTAGTAAAGATAAATTTTATTAAAAATAAAAATAATTTTTTAGGTGGGTATTATGCAGCCGGAAGTATTTTTTATAGATTCAATGTGGATACCTGCTAATACAGAGACGGTGGTGGAAGTGGAACCAGTTATTTATTACTATGATGAAGAGACACGAAGTTTGTCATCAAATCAGAGGAAATGCATGTTTAATGTGAGTATTATAAGTTTACATGTTGATAAGTTTAAAAAAAACTAATTCATTCTAATCTAAATATACCTCTCACCTGTGGTGCCAAGGGTATCCTTAGCATTGTTTTTCCGTTTGTAATTTCTACAATATTCATTTCTGACCACATAAAGCATATATTTTCTTAAAGCTTATGACTAGGAAAGTCGATTGAGCAATGTCCGCCTGTCCGAGTGTCGGTTTAAATTAATATGAAGCAGTCACTACATGTCACTCAGATCTGTATGTGGCATCAGTCTTTTGCAAATGTCCCTGAATAAATCGCTATTGAAATCCAGTACGATCGCCTCATAACCTTCCGAGATATAAGCAAATAAGCACGACTGCCTTTGTTTTTTCCTATATTCTTACCACAAAACTAAACATTTTGCATTCTTAGGTAAATTTTTAGAGACGTTTGTTGCTATTCGTTGGCTACTAACCGACAAAGTTATAGGCAAAAATAATTTTGAAAAATAAAGTTTTTTTAAATATATACCAAGTTATTAAAGCTGCGAATTAATTTTTGGATATGTTAAAGACTTCGAAGTACAAGCCGTAGTCTTGAAAGTCACTGTCGAGGAAAAATTGAAAAATCGGTTGGATACTAACTGAGATATAAGCACATGAAAAATGCGTCGGTGTTTACAAATGAAAATCAAATTTGTTCAGCTTTCGGACAACAGAAAGGAATGATATGGATATAAAAAAAGGCTTGATTACGAAAATATAGGTCACTAAAAAATTCAAATTGAAAATGGCCGCCATTACAAAATGGCGTATAAATTACTTATATATGGGTAAAATTTAGTAATTTAAAATTTTCCCACTTCAACCCTCTCAATATTGGTAGTCAACAAAAGGACTTAGACAGTAGAATACAGTCGACAATGAAAAAGTTAAAATACAAGATGGTGTCAAATTAAATTAAAGATATATGGGTTGGTTCCCACAATATGGGTATCTAATGAAAGGGCTAGACCACTATTATACAGAAGACTTTGAAAAAACTTTTGTTCTAAAACTTTTGTTTTCCACCCATCAATATGGGTATCAAATAAAAAGGTTTGACTACTAGAATAAAGCTAACTATGTGAAAATTCAAAATCAAAAATGGCGTCGGAAATAATAAAGCAAAATGTCATTACACTAATCTAAGCTAAGCTTTGATATAATCATATACATGATGGTAAAAAGTATTATCGAATTCGGAACTGCCGCTTTCTTGTAAAAACTTAGTTGAGTTTTAGCTTATTACAGTTCTTCTTAAATTATAATGATAAAGTTTTTTGGATGTATAAAATTTTTTTTAAAAATAACATATATCAGATTCATTTGAATGACCAAAATTTTGATTAAATTAGCTCACAAGTTTCTGGCCATTTACTATAAAGGAACAATTTTTAGCATATAGGCTCCACGACTGCGCCTTATGAACGCCCTTCTGGTCGTAAAATTTTTCTCCACACTTTCAAGCATATTCATAGATATTTCCTCAGTAGTACTTCGAACGTTGGCTTCTTAATAATCAAACGTTGCTAGTTTATCAGCTAAGACCAGGGCTTTAACGTTTCCGTACAAAAATTAGTCGAAAGGTGTCAAATCAATCGAACGACACGTCCAATTTACAGGTCCATTTCTTAAGATGATTGGGTTACCAAATATTTGGTTTAACAAAGTGATGGTTTTGCGCGCTGTATTAGCTCAGCCTTGTTGGAAACATTTTTTTTTCAAGTGATTTGCATTAATGTGAGGAATAAAAAACTGCTAATCAAGAGCCCGAGTTGTTGATATAGTCGTCGGATCGATACAGTCCTTTTTCGCACACTATAAGGCTTAGTTATGGATAAATTTAATCCAAAAGAAAAAATGTGGTTATAAATCGAAATATATTACTGGGTTTTTCTTGCATTCTAAACTTAACGAAGTGCTTTATAAGTTTGGCAGTTGTCGGGAGATTTTCCACGATCTATCAACCTTGTTATGGTGATACTGGCATGATGATTTGCTAAAGTAAACTAAACAAAGTCTAACACAGTTCATTGGTATGACAGCTAGTTAAACAGTCATTCCTATAAGGCTAATTTTTCTTTTGATGCATTAGTTTTCAATTGTTTGTTGTGGTACAGATTTGATTTTATTTGCCACAATTGTGGTAAGCTTTAATATTTCTCAATAAACTCTTTCCAGAAAATAATATTAGAGAGACATTTTTTTAAATTTGCGATATGCACACAGCAGCGGCAAAAATTTTAATGAATTTTTGTATGAAGTATGACAGACACGCTATTAGACGAGTTTGTTAGTATTCGACAGAATCAGGTTTTCAAAAATTTTTAAAAATCTACAAACATGTCTAACGTACTCGACATACATGCTATTACACAGTGAGATTTGGTATGCCATCATACATGTCTTAAGACAAGTATGCGTGTCTAATAGGCCTTTATCGGAATTTCTATAGGTATAAAAAAACATTCTATATATGGTGATGATGTATACCTTCTTTTACAATTTTAAGGATGAGCGCCATAGTTTTAATTTCAAATCTTTGGCTGGATTTACCTACATGATTGAGAACTGTAACACTCAGTGTCATCAAGAACATTTGATAAAATACTGTAACTGCACTTTGGATATACTTTTTCCACCAGGTAAATGACTTTTCCCTAACTAAAAGATTACATTTTAAAATTTCCTTTATTCTCAATAGCTGAATATAACACCTGCAAAGTCAAGGATTTACTTTGTTTGGCGAAACATAACAGTAAGCGTCTCTCAACACTATTTGAAATTTTTTTCCATTTTTTATTGTTTGCGCTGTTTTTCTTTTCTCTCAGATTACTTCCGTTATACTTATCAATTTGGCGAAGAAGAATACGTGCGTAATGATAACCAGGGTATGATTTGTAAATGTTTTCGAAATTGCCATTCACTTAATTTTATAACGGATGCAAGACCATCTTTTTTGCCAGCATATCTACGTGAGAATAAAACGTATATTGATTTGGATGTACATTTCCGTTTTGAAACAATGATGGTTTATCGAACCAGTTTGGTATTCGGTTGGGTGGATTTGATGGGTAAACAAAATGCAATTTAAAAGATATTTAACATTAATTATTTGTTTCATTCTTTTAGTGGCATTTGGTGGCATAGCTGGTTTGTTTTTGGGTTGTTCTTTAATTAGTGCCTTGGAATTGTTGTATTTCGTTTTGGTGGAGCTGCCGGTTTTTATGTGTACGGAATTAAAGTCTAAGAATAATTTCAAAATTATTCGTGCTGAGGAAAATACTCAAGATCTTTCGAATGAAATACCATTTAAGCAGCGCAACTGTGATTTAAATAATCACATAATCAGGACTAGAAATTTTCAAGATAATGAATTTTTCATCTATAAGAATAAATTGCAGAGAGAATGGTCTCAGCATCATCATTCTTTAGCGCACAAACAAAATACTCAAACTGCCATATAGATAAAACCACAACAAAAGCGACAAGCGTTAAGTTTCATTCCGCTTAAAGCTAACGCTGAATTCGAAAACCTAAACAACAGTGTCAACGTTGTATAATTAACACTTGTTGTTTTATAAAACTAACTGACAAGAAACAAAAATTTAAATGAAATTACTAGATTTACTTGAACATAACTCAAATGGCATTACTGTTCAACAATAAAATCACTAGATTTACTTGAAAATAACTAAAATGGCTTTACTGTTTAACAATTACAAAAACCAGTTATTTAGTTCACTATGTCAAAATCGGATTTTTTCGATTGCAAAACGTTGCTGCCGCATTATATTGATTATCTTTATACAGCTAAATGGGCAAGAAAATTTCTGACAGCGAAAAAAATCTTATTGCCTTTGCTTCGATTTAATGTATAAAAATATATGTTACAGTATTTGTGTATCCACAAATAATTCCATTACGTTCTATTGGCATAATTTTGAAAAATCTTAAAATTATTTTAAAAACTTAACAAGAAATATAAAACTTGTATTTTATTTAAAAAAAAAAAATATTTAAAAAAGAGATAAAAATACCATATCACAGCAAGTATTGTGAATACCCCAAATATACGTATGTGACGCGAAAAATAGAAAGAGACCTAAGGGTAAAACAGATTTTGTTCGGGAGAGTCATTTTAAAGATTTAAATACGTGTATCTTTGGTATACCATCACTGAGCGTGTTGGTATTGGTCTCATTTTAAAGCGACACATCTCATGACGTCAGAAACGTGTTGGTTAAACTTTAAAAACGCGCGTAGGTCGTACCTACCTCTTGTTTTGTGTAGTTGGTTTTTTACTGTTTTCTACCTAGCGGGCTGTTTTCATGAGTTTGATATCAATTTTGCTCGCATTTTTTCGAATCCAGCTTTATTTTCTGAAATTATTAATTGTGAATTATAATAAATACTCATTTATAATTCTTTTAAATTGTGAATATCACTCTGTTTGTACGAAAATTTTTAAACATAACCTTATTATGTTATTCGCGAAAATAGTTTAAAACTGATAACAACTGATAACTAAAAAACTTGTGATATTCTCTGATAACTGTGTTTTACAAAATAAAAACAATGCGATGATACGATATTAACAACCCCTTGTCGATACTTCCAGATGTGAGTCAGTTGAATTGAACTTTTTGTTAACCGGATATACAAAGTTTTAACCTGAGCGTTTATTCGGGGTTTTCAAATAAAAATATGCCCAAACTAATGTCGACTGCTTCATGGATGTAGTTGATTGTGTTAGAAAATCATCTCGTAATGGATTTAATGTTTATGTACCTATTCGAATTCCAAACTCAAGTGAGCCTGTTGTAGAGTGTAGAAAATATGACGAATACTTCTCCACTAAATATAAAACTTTAGTTGGAATATGGAAGTATCATCACTTTGTATTTATTGCTCAGTCACCAGTGCAATGTAAACTGTTTGCGAATTCAGCCAGCATAAATGAAAACATTCATCTGAGTAACATTACCAGTTTCGATGACAAACCAATTATAATTCCGTCACCAGGATTATCGATGAAGCGTCAGTGGTACTTGTATAAAGAGATCTGGGGTTTATGTGTTGACGATTCAAAAAAATATTCGGTTGCTGCTCTTCCTTTGGTCTCTGGAAATGGAAACAAAGAAGAGAATTCGGACGAAGTGAACAATCCTCAAGAAGTGGAGGCAGCAGACGTTAAGAAGAAATCGAAAAAAAATAAAGGACCGGTACCGTCAAGTCCTAAGAAACTAATTCGCAAGAACCGTCGATTAAAATGATTTTTCTATTTTTTTAAATTGTTCATAAGGAAAAAAATTTTTTTTTTTGTAGTACTGTAAAAACAAGTTATTTTGTTAATTTAGTAGAGGAAAAAATAAAAATAAATAAATTTTACCGTTAGGTCCCTTTCTATTTGCGCTTAGAATCGTCGACTTCACTTTTATAAAACGCGCATATCTCTGGGAGGGAAAACTTTTGAGGCATGGGATCGGTCTCATTCGATGCTCAGATGTTGTCCACAAAAAAAAAAGGGAAAATTGCACTGTCACATATATAGAACTATAGCAAACTTTTAATAAATTCCCTTTTTTATTTCTTATTTATGAAAAACTGTTATTAAGAGTACATTTTTTATACCTCCTAATTAAGCTATTCAGTTTAATTATTTTGACCATTTTCCCTTAATGGTTAACAGCTATTGAAACTGCTTAACGTGTTTATTTATTTAAACAAATCACCTGAAATTTGTTTTATTTAAACAAGTTCCTTTCTGTAAACAGAACTCACACAATAACTCATCTACAAACAACAATTTCTTTCTACCATTTCCCTATTTACAGTTTCATTTTGTTAACTGACAGCCAGCCAGAAGAACGAGAGAGAGTTAAGGCAAAATAAAATCAAATAAATTGCTGTCAATTTGTCACTTAAACTCTGAATTTTTCTTTTATACTTCAGGGTCTCTTCACAAATGTTGCCGTATACATACATACATTCATTGTTGACATGATATCGGTTCATGCTACTATTGTTGTTGTTTTATTTGTTATCCCAAAGATTGAGTTGCTAAATGATGTCTAGTAAAACTTAATCAAAATTAAAAGTTAACTTATTATCCCTTAAGGTTAACAAGTATAGTTTCAAGGGAAATTTAAGGGAATTGTTGAGGTATTGCAAGTATTTAAAAGTAAATGAGATGTTTGTTACATTAATATTATATGTAAGAAGTGAAAAGAAGAGATTTATTAGTTTTGTGTTTTAACAAGCTCATCAAATGACTTGAAATGAAATTTATTAAAAAAAAATAATTTAATAAAACATTTAAGAAACTTATTCCGATTGAAAAAGTACTATATTATAAGTAAGCAAAAATTCAACTGTAAGTTCCAGTAATGTCAAAAGTAGCGAATTTGTCCTATCAATTATATGAATAATTTTCAATATGTTATTCGAAATTTATTTGTATTGTTACGTTTATACCTTTAATCAACATTTGTTTATTTCCCTTAAATAAAGCGGGATTCTATTATTGCAAATAGTAATCAGCACTCTTATAAATATTATATTTATTTAAACACACTTACATATTGCAATAGCTTTTTTAATATTTTACTATTATTTTAATTAAACTTCATATTCGCTTAAGAATGTCTTATGTACAATGTAAATTTTTAAGACAATGTAAACTCTAGAAATATTTATTTTAAATAAATTCTGAAAGTGTGCTACAAGGTGTTTATTATTTATAATTTCAATTTTAAAAAATTTGTAAAATAATATCGAAATTAAAGATAATACGTTTGCTTTGCGTTGCGTAAGAAATTCGCTTTGATATTAAGGATGAAATAGCCATACTTATAAAAAGCATGTCGCATAAAGTACACCAATACCTCACTTTGCGTCGTGGTTACGTTCCCAAAAAACGCGACGCAAATTGAAACGACGCAAAGTGAATTATGATTTTCTATAGAAAACCATGTAAAGATCGAAGATAGGTTCCAGGGTTACGAAAATACTACTTTTTAAAAAGAAAATTGAACAAAGTAAACATATAAAAAACAAAAATAATATAAAATTTTATTACATACATACATACAAAAAACAAAAAAACACCAAATTCGATTCAAAGAAAATAAAATATTTAATTAATTAATAAAAAACAAAATAAAAATTAATCACTGTCTGATGAGTCCATAGTGGATGTTGTCGTAAGTCAGCTTTCTTTCACAAGAAATTGGTTCAATGTTTGCTGAACAGCTTTTTTTTCAACTTAGCTACCGTCTGGGACACTTAAAAACTCCTTCCGCTGTCAGGGTCGTTTTTTTCAAATATCTCCATACCTTCGTCAATCAAACACATCGCTTTGGAAATTCGTTTGGAGATCAAATTTTGTTCTTCGGAGATTTGTATTGAACGGTCACTGTCATCTTCATTAGCAAATTGCAATTCCAGTTGCAAGACAATTCTTGGTTGTGCGAGGCTAGCAATTCATTTATGTCAGTCTCAATTAGAAAGGGAATCTCCGAGTTTTGATGGCATGGCGCAATTATGTAGAAACAAAAGTCGTTGCCTTATTTTATAAAAAAAAGAAAATTTCAAAAATAAATTAAAGACCAAAACAACGCAACTTCGAAAATCTAACGACGCACAGTGAAAATTAGTACTAATTCAGCAGCGACGCAACTCCGAAAAAACGCAAAACGAAACGACTCAAAGCGAGGTATTGGAGTACTTTCAGCGCAGCGCGAAGCTCAAAGTTATGCAACTCTTATCTTGTTGCGCACTTTGACAATAAGATGGCAAGTTTTCTTAAACTTTTTTCTTTTTAAATTCGAACGCAAAATTTATTAGCTTTAAAAACTATTATTAAACAACATTTTTAGTTTTTATTGAAAAAATATAATATTATTTGGCAAAAAATTTTAAAAGTACTTGTCGACTTTATATTTAAACAAACAATACGATGTGGGATTATACCTATGTACATGATGGTGAAGGGTATTATCAGATTCTAATAGCGAATATAGCGCTCTTACTTGTTTTATTTATCGGACATATATTAATGGACAGTTATACATTACTAAAACTTAACTTTAATTTAAAGTAAGCGGTAAGTTAAATACGAGTTCAATTAACCAGGTATATAGAAAAAATTACTGCATAATTTTTTTTAATTAATTGACTAATTGATTTATTCTTAAATTTGGATTATATTTTTAATTAATTTATATAATTTTTTTAATTGATATACAATTTTTTCAAAAAACTTAAAGATTTCTGTCAGTTGAAAAAAGTATATTGAAAAACAAAATAGAAAAAAAATATAAATTTTTTTGTCAAGAATCCATTTTGAAGGAAAGGCTTGATACAATTTTGATTAATAAGATTGTTCACAATTAAAAAAAATGCTTTATTAGCAGATTAAAATTCTAGTCAGTACATACATATTAACAGAAAACAGAACAGAACTTTATAGCAGATGGGACTAATAAGTCAATATTCCTTGCAGCCGCATATATTCTGTTGGATTCTAACCTTAATATGCAAATAATTATTAGAATTTATTCCCTTCGTTTGATAAATTTTTTTTATGAGTAAAATTTTTTTGTGCTTAGGTCTAGGATGCACCTCGTTTATTTTTGGTGATATGATGTTTGGTTATGCCACCAGTTCCTAAATGTGTTGTATTATATGTATTCTTATGCTTTGTATTTTTCGTATATTTCTAATATATGCAGTGTAATTCAAAATGTACGTATATGTTAAAAATAAATATATAAGAAAATAAAAAATTTTTCCGAATTCTTTTTTTAAACAGGTTCAATAATTTATATTATTGATACAATTAATACTTTATTTATATTAATACCAAATTTCAATTACTGTCGTAAATTCAATAATTAAAATTATTTTTAAATATTAAATTAAATATTAATTAATTTTTTAATACTATTTTAATTGATATTTTTTGCAATATAAATTTTCAATTAAAAATATTAATTTTCATTTAATTATTAGTATCATTTTGATGATTGGAGCAAAATCAAATAATATTTTAATAGTATTAATTTTGTAATTGAAATTCATATTAATTTTTTTCTGTGTAGGTTAAACTAAAGTTGTTATAATGATTAACTGTTTATTCGTCCGACAAAGTCTTACCTTCAACTAACGCCAAGTTGTAATAATGGCCCTAAATCTATTGATGTAAAAAATGAAAATAAAAAAATTAGTGAATTCACAAGGTGTCCTATTGTCATGTCAAAATTATTCATAATTATTAAAAGCTTTATAAATAATAGTAATAATAAGAATTCTTTTTTTAAGGAAATTATGACAATACGGCACATAAGACTTTTTATGAATACACCAAACTTTACATTATCATAGAACAAGTACTGGCCCCCTGGCTGAGGTCAAACTGAACTCTATAAATTACTGTAAATAGATTTTCATATCGATTTTAAAACCTATGTAACCCGTATATATTTCTTTAACGAATTAAAAGCAGTTCTTTGTAACATTTTGTTTAACCTTTAAAAAGAAAACAATCAGTTGATAACAAAAAGCTCTACCAAAGATTATCAAATTCAATTTATAGATTTTCAAATCATAAATAACATCTTTATTGTATTACAAATCCAACAAAATTATCAAATACTGCCTTTTCAGCTTCCTGCCACATTTATTTCTCTTAACAGCAACTCAATCGTGCATCACTAACGATTTCGTTTTCTGAAACCAGCGTTCACTTAGAAAGGATTTTATTTTCATCGTTTTCTCATACCATGTTCTCTTGCCAGGCAGTATAAACAGCCAGCAATTTATGTTTTTTTTTTCTTTTAAGCTTTTTTTTTATTAAGTGCGATGTGGTTTTCTCATCAAAAGCTGACATTATCTGCCAGCATATGTTGTGAATTTTAATAAACCCATCATCAGTTTATAATAAATGTTATTGCAAGGGGTACGTGGCGCGCAAGGAAACAAAATAAAACGAACACACGTCAAAAAGTAGTATTTATGGGAGGCACAGATATTTTTTTTCGATACAACTTCTACCGCAAAATTATATTAAAAATTCATGGTTGTGTTTTTCATTTTAACTTTTTCAGCGAGCATATAAGGTAGAAATTGTGTGTCAGGTTAAACATACAAGCAGTTGCTTTCTTTACAAATGCATGCATTTATATATTTAGAGCAGCTAAGAACAACCAAATACCTACCTAATACCAAATTTAGTAAGCCACACACATACACACAAGAAGTCTCATATCCAACCTTGTTTTACATTGTTGCACGATAATGTACGGTTACTTACGTTTGCCATTAACATTAAACGTGCCTGCAAAAACCACCCCTTCCGCTCAGTTCCTTTTTATATTTCGTCTAACATTTTGGCATTTTACTGCCTAAAATCCCGTTGACTTTTTAACAGTCAAGTAAAATTGTACCAGAATTAAACTTGAAATCATGAATTCGAACCTGCATACGACTACGACGAGTTGATTATAGTGCTTATATTTCCATCGTTGTATTCGTATATTTTTATGGTTCCCGCTTATTAACTTTTGAACTTATTAAAGGTTTCGTTTGGAACGTTTAAATATTTGGATTTGTTTTTTGATTATAGCCCTCAATGAGACATTATGATTTGCGTAGACACCCTATTACTTGGATATGCAGTTAGGGGCGGTTTTATTTAGGATGGAAAATTCATAAAAATAATTTTCTCGTGTTAAAAGAAAAGAAAAAAAAATTCACTAGAAACATAAAATATATTTTTACTGAAAAACCATATTCTTTAAAGTTAAAAAATGTTAAAATATTATCATTTCTATTTAAATTCCCATCGGAATGGTTTCAATTTGTACTTGTAGTTCTAGTCGTTTTTCTTTAACCCTCTTCAGATTCCGTTAAGGAGTCTCTTTACATTTTGTATGCATATTAAGCATATGAAGCAAATCTTATCTAAAGCCCCTGTAAAAATTTTACTTTGAAGTTTGATTTAAATTTTCGTTTAATGTTTATCTTTTTTTTTTTGTTTTATAGACTAAAACAATACGAACTTAAACAAAAATATCAGACTTAATACTTTTCTTTGATCGCAATGTACTTCAAAAGGTATGCAAAATTGTTTAATCATACTGGGTCTTTCATCAAGACCTTTTTTTAATTTAAATAAAACAAAGTGTGTGAGATAGATTTTTGTTATTAATTTTAAGGTTTTCAGGTGGACTAGTTAGTGGTGTACTAGTCTACCAGTTTGAGAATTGCAGGTTCGATTCCCACCAGAAAGTTAAGTATGTTTTACTACAACGGAAAATGGTGTTCGTTTCTTAGACCTTTTAAAAAAATTAGAATATAATATAGTGCAAATGTCTGCCACGGTTTCACATGGAGGCACTAATCCGAAATTTCTAATGTTTCATGCCCCTTAAGAATAAACCGATGGCATGGATTACGTGGCTTATTCGAATAAAGCTACAACTAATAGAAATCCCATAAAAATCTAACGATATCAAATGAAATATTCTCGAATTTATCAATGTATTTGACAAACTCTCTTGTTTAAAGTAACCGGTTTTTTTTACCCGAAAAATATCTGTTTATTCGATGTTCGAAAAATTTTTGTGTAAAACAAGAAATAAAACAGTAAAAATAAAGAACTATTACAATTGTTTAATCAAAAACCGTTCGATTTTCTTAGTGCATAGCTGGACTTAGAATCAGCTTGAAAAATACAGTGGGCGTGGCATTATTAATAAAAAAAAATTTTTTAAAAATTTTTATTTCGCATAGATAGCAGTTGTAAAGATAAACACAGCCTATAACCTTCCATACTTTTGCAAAATTTTATCGTATTCAAATAAGCAGCTTTAAAGTGTACATTAGAGAGGTTCGAAAAAACAAATTGTGCCAGTCACCCCCTAGCATTAAAGATAATGTAAAAAAAATAATTCCAAAAATATTTTTTTTTATTTTTGTACAATTTTGCCACGCTTGCCTATCTGTCTATTATTGTTCAAAAATATTCATCATTAGCGTGGGTAGGACCAAGTTTTTTAAATGTCACATCCAGAATTTGGCATGGTAGTAAAAAACTATTAAAGACAGAATTGTCGCCCTCACAGAGCCATAAACACTGGTATACAAAATATCATGATCGGACTTATAATGGTGACACAGTGAACAAAATACTAAAAGGGTGTTATTTGTAGGCGTGGCAAAATAATACAAAAAATTACTTTAAGAATTGTTTTTACATTATCTTTAATGTTAGGAGGTGAATGGCGTATTTTTTTGTATGGAAGGCGAACCACTAGAGTGTACATTGGAGTCACTAGATTATTCTGGCAGTATTATACATGTAAAATTGACTCAGTGTAAGACTTTGAAGATCAAGGGCCGTATTCATAAAAAATGTTGTAGGTTTATTGAAGGCTTATTTGACAAATTTCTCTTCAACATCTGTCAAATAAGCCTTTAATAAACCTAAAATATTTTTTATGAATATGGCCCCCAATTTTTTTAAGCTTTTGCAAACCCCAGAAAAACTACGCCAATGATACTGTATAATAGAAGAACAAACAAAGGTACCATCAAATATTCACTACTTCTTATATATCAGATAGTGAAAAGCTATGACAACTATTATTGTTAAACTTTGCGTCTTTAAATTAGTTTTATTCTAGTCAAAAATCATTATTATTCATTCCGTTCTGCAATTGCGGAAAGCGTTTTCTATGCGAAAGCAAAATTTAAAATTATTCATTCCGCAGCGGTATTGTTCCATTGTTACGTTTATGGGTGTTTTTACTTTAAAAGGTGTTAACATCTCTTCTTTGTGTTTATTTTTACCAACAGCTGACGCAATAATTAATAAAAACAGTGAGAAAGTTTTGTTAGCGAAAAGCTTAACCCGCAGGAATGAATAATTGCAATTTTCATATCGATCGACATTTCTTTCCATTAAATTTTCCGATGCGCTGAACTCAAATCCGTTGTCGCTTTTTTCCAACGGATCGGGATTTTTTTTATGGTCGTGGCAAAGTTTTCCCCCTAAGTTAGTTAGGTACGGTGTAAAATGTTGAATATTTGTTTTATATTTTTTTTAGTTCCATTTTTAAATTGAAAAATATTACGAATTTTGCACGAAAAAATTTTTTTTCTCAATTAATTTCGGAATAATTCCAAAACCATAAGAGATAATTCCAAAACCAATCGGATGTCTGGTGCTCGAGTTAGGATTAAATATATCTCCGTACCTGACTATTTTAGGGGGGAAAATTTGCAACGCCTATAAAAAAAATTCCGATCTGATGGAAAAAAACCGACAACGGATTTAAGTTCAGCGCATCAAAATCCATATAGTCCACATAGTTTTATTTAATGGAGGATTTTGCTGCTGAGCAGTGTAATGGGTCTTAAATATCATACAGGTTTACTCAATAGCAATTTGTAACAACAAAGGCACTTAGGGCTATTATTATTACTTACCGATAACTAAAGTTAGGATGTTATCGGACAGATAACTAATTTTTCGTTATTGCAACTTCACTAAAGTGTCCGATATGTTAAAGGGAAGATCACTCTACCTTTAACTATTAACGTCAGGTTTATAAATTAAAAATTACCAAATTTTTTACTATTCCTTTGTCGTTGCTACTTTGCTTTTAAGGAACTAATTAATTTGTTAAAAATAGTTGGTATTTGCTTTGGTGCTGCCATATTAAATAAATACAATTTATTTTACTGGGAGGTTGTAATAACGAAAAGCACTTAGGGCCGTATTCATAATATTTAGGTTTATTATAGGCTTATTTGACAGATGTTGTAGAGAAATTTGTCAAATAAGCCTTCAATAAACCTAAAATATTTTTTATGAATATGACCCTTATTGTTTACGTTAACAAACGTTACCTTTTATTAACATTAACTTTGTCGGCAAGTTGTAATAATGGCCCTTAATAGATGTTTTCTGTCTATCAGGGATGGAAAAGTTTTTGTGATCAGTCCTGTTTAATAAAACTTTATTAAAAAAGGATATAAAACAACATATAAAAATAAATTTATTGTATTTTTTATCGAAAAAGTGCACTTAAGTAAAAACGAAATAAAAACATCATTTTCCATTCCTGCATAAACAGATGAAATCTAGGCAAATTCAGCCCAATTTTTATGAGCCTAGATAGGTCATTGCCAAAAATGGTAATTTTATTACCAAAATATTGAAAGCTTTAAATAAGGTGGCATAATACCACTCCCATAAAAAATTTGATATGGGGCATTGTTTTATTCACCACAAAATTTCGGAAACAAAAATCGCTGAATTCTTTAAACTTTGTTAAAAAAGCCGTTGAAAATGTTGTATGTTCCTAAGATTTTGAGCCTTTAAACCCTCCACTCACTTCTATTAACGAAAATCATTAACTTTTCTTTATAGTTTCTCTTAAATATAATTTAACTGTCTCAGTCTCCAAACTGGCAGATGTTTGTTCTTGCTTTGCCGCCCGTTAAATTCATAAATAAATGTTGACTGCAGTTGTTGGAAGAAACCATTAATTTTGCATTAAACTTGACATTGCAGTCTTCCTTCTTTTTTTGTTTTTTTTTTTGTCGCTATTTTTGGTATTTTCGCTATTTTATTCAGTGACAAATGATTGGTATGTACTTGAGACCACGTGTGTGTGACATCGTGTGTTTATATGACTATTTATTTGACTGTTTGTCTATCCAGGTTAAAGTCTAGACTTGAGGTTGCAGTAATAAGTTTTATGATAAATATGATGATGGTATTTATGAATTTCATAAAAATAGTTTTGGTTACTTATTGTTGTTGATGTTGTTGTCTGAAGAAAAATTCTTGACAGGATAAATATGATAGTATGAGTTATATTTGACAGTGTAAAAGACAAAGGGTAGGGTGAAAAACTTATATTATTTTTAAATAACCATAAGCAGCAGAAAACTTTTTTGAAATTCTTTAAGGTTGTTGGTTATTTGTATATCTAACCTTTTTATTATAAAACAGTAAATAAAGCATTAACAAAACAATAGTAATGAATTTTATTTCTAAAGCGCTGGATTAACTGGATTAAAACAGTTAATTACAAAACGCCCAACTATTGTGTAAACATTAATTGAACTTCTTATTTGTATAATATACTAAGTCCCATAACTGAGCACATAACAACAGCCATTAAAAATCCAAAAATAGTGGGACCAATACCAGCCAAAAGCTAAGACAAATTTAATTTTAAATTTATATTTTTCCATATTTTGCAAATGTCTCTTACTTACCATCTCTTTAGCCCTCAAATCGCCCCAACCACCAGCAAAACAATTTGCAGTGCTACTCACCGGCAGCAAAAAAGTCATGCAAATTGTCCATGCTATAGGATACAGCAAAAGGGCTGCACTATTGTTACCTAAAGCCTTAATTGCCATATTCAATATAATTTCAGCTATTAAGTTATTAGAACCCATTACAGTCAACATGATGGTCAAAGCCATAAATCCAAGTTGTTGTGCAAGAAAGTTGTTCATTTTTAACAGGCCATCTCCAATAAAGAGATGTAAAGCTGTGGACTTCATGACCAAACCAATTGCCAAACTGCTGCCATGAACTAAAAAGTATTTCCAGGGGGTCAATTTACTTGCAGCAGCCCAAGTTATCAAACCGGGAGAAGTTTTATACTCAGCAGGTTCTGGCAAAGACATACGTATTTAGTTAACAGCTTAAAAGCAAAAATTAAATAGAAACTTACTTGAGCAGCGAAAATAGTTGCAAAAATCATATTTAGCCGGCAAAACAAAATACAGAAAACAAAGAAGCATGGCATTGAAAGAATATTTCAGAACCCTGAAAAGAAATGTTGATTCAAAAATAATTCACAATAACAAATAATTGTGTTTGAAAATTGTTTTTTAAGGATTTTCTAAATTAAAAAAAAAATTTTATTAATTTGGAAATTTTAGAATTAGAACTATTAGAAATCTAGTTTAATTTTAGTCAAGCTCAAGTCATGTCCAGTTATGATTCGGTTTTAGTTTCAAATCAGTTTTTATTCAGTTTTTGGTTTGATTCTAGTTCAGGTTTACAACAGTTCATCTTTATTAAGGCTATAATACACGGCATGTTTTTTACATCTGACTTTAAAATTTGTGAGACATATGTAAATCTACATGTCTGTCAAAATTGTAATTTTACGCTGACTGCTTTGCAGCAGCAGAGATTTCTGCCAACGAGTGATGTCACATGTTTTTACAAAGAAAAATAGAGCGCACTCTAGTTAAAATTTTGTCAGATGTCTCAACACATGTCTTTTTTACAGAATTAATGTTTTAAAGGTAACACACGACATGTTTGTATTAGCAGTGGAGAATTTGACAAGTCAGATGTAAAAAACATGCCGTGTATTAGCTCCTTTATTTACTACTTCAATTATAAAGAGTGTCCCAAAACTAACCCAAGATTTGAATATGTCGCAATTTGTCCTGGAAAGTGTAAGCCACCCTAAAAAAAAAAAAAAGAAAATCGACAGCTGACAGTTTAGGGTTGAGTTAAATGGAGCATTACACGATAGAACAACGTGTCTTCTTTATTAAATAATATTTTAAAAATTTTAATGCAAGATATAATCGAAATCGCGTTTTAACTTTATCAACCATGAAGTGATTAATTAAAATTAATAATCAATAATAATAATTTCGGTGATCATAATAGGCCCCCTATATCGTATGATTTCACAGCATTAGATTTCTTTTTTAAGGGGTTAATTGAAATCACAGGTCTTTGTTAACGAGCCCACAACCACCCGTGCATTAAATAATATTCAACTCTGCATCAACAAAACTCAGCCACATTTATGCAAGCTGGTCATGAGAAATTAAGACAAGCGAGTTCGTATGTGCATGCCGAGCCGTGGAGTCCATTTGGTCAAAGTATTATTCAATAAAAAAACCCTGGGCCTGTTCGTAAATGCATCACTGCACTGCTTCTTATAAGCATTACATTAAAAAATGCAGAGAGCGGCAACACTGATATTGTCAACTGTTCAAAAATGCAACACTTGTATATTAGGCTCAAATAAATAAAAAATTCTAATCAAAAAAATGGCTGATGCAACGAACGTGTAAGTATAAAGAATGTGATTTTTTATTATTTATTTTTGATTATTCTACTTTTTAAATATCTTTAGCCTCGAAGGTGAAATATTTGTCAGATGTTGTATCATCAAATTCACAAATTAAATATATAATTATTTTTTTAATTTTTGCGCAGTGTTCGCTCTCAAACAATAAAATAAGCAAAAAAGATAATCAGCAACATATGATTTGCAGTGGCAGCGCACAGTAATCATATTGTGCAGCGCAGTGATGCATTTACGAACAGGCCTTATGTGCCTTATGATTCAATTAAAAGAAAAATCAAAAAACTAAAAAAAGTTTTCCTATTTAGTTAAAATTAATTTCGGGACACCCTTTAGAATTGTTCAAATCGGTCTCGGTTTCAGATCAGTTCCATTATACTTTTGATTTAAAACTTGTTAAATTTTATCCCAGTTATTATTTATTTAAATTAATTTCTTCTGCAGATTCAATAACTTTTTTTTAAAAGTAACGGATTCTTTTTTAATCTTTTTAAAAATTTTTGGTTTTTAAACACATTAAAAATTTTACTCACTTTTTATTTATTTCCTGATTGAAAACCGATCCCAATATAATACCAACACAGGAGCCAATATACAATATAGTAATTAATAACATGTGAATATTATAGGCTGGTAGATTTTGCTCAACCGCCTCCAAAGCAACTTTAGAAGACTCCTTGTCATAAGCAATTTGCTGAGCTGCTTTACTTTCTACTCGTTTGTAGCCCAAAAATATGACTTCCAAATAATATATGCAAAATATTAAAAGCAGCAGGGAGACAGGAAACGAAATTAATAAATATTTAAGATGAAAATAAGAGTCCAAATTTGAAAGGGAAGGTTCTCTATAAGAAAACATACACCTTAAATAAAACATTAAGTTTAAACTAGTTTTCAAAATGTACCTTTTTATAACCTCCCTCAAAGCCAAACCACTGTCCGAAGCTAAGGCAGTGGTAATGCTACCAATATTAATGGCATAAGCCACTCCTATATAAAAAGCATTGGCTACTTTAGAGGGATAAGGCGTTTCGTCATCCTTAAGTTCCACCTCCTCGTCGAGAGCTTTACAAACACTGATGTCTTCAAGAATCTGCAGAATGGCTCTTATAGTGGGTACCACTAGAGCACAAACAAAGGCAGCTGGTAAAAAGGCCGTAAGTACATAGGAAGAAAACATCAAAACAAAAAGCAGTCTGAAACAAAAAGAATGCCAAACAGAGCTTAAATCAATTAACAAAATCAAATACAAACCTCTTGGGATCACAACTCAAACGCGTTAATATGTAATAAGCATAGTGCTTGCTGACGTAGCTGTGCTGCATAGCAGCAGCTATGAAAGTGCACAGCAAAAAAAGCATTTGGGCATCTCGAGCATAAGCCATGCACACCTCTTGGGAGGCCTTAATAAATAAAAACATTTTAAAATTTAACTTAAATAATTAAGTTGCATGACTTCTGCCCACCATCACACCCAATATGGGTAAAAATATTATGGGCAATAGACCTATTATACCCACGGGCACCACATCCACCATGTACCATACAAAGGCCCACAAAATAAGAAATATTGATCGCCATTGCTGTTAAATATAAAAAAGTAATTACTTAATGGTAATATTTAAATTCTGCTTACCATTTTTGGTTCTAGAAATATCAACGGCAATATAAGGAGTGGGGAAAAGAAGTAGAAAAAACCGTTCCAATGTATTCTGCAACAGTTTACAAAACGTTCGCCAAAGCTTGTGCTTAACAAAAAGTTAAAACATTTTTAAGTTCGCGAAAAGTACTTTATTCTATAGTCGTATCATACTTACCTCATATTTTAAGAAAATATTTCTTTTTTTCAATTAATTTCAAATAATTATAATTTTTTGTGACAAACGTAGGGAAATTTGTTAATATTTCTATTTTGTTTAACAACGAATTCAAATTTTTTATATAAAGTTTGACATTTGGAAAGGAAAAATCCATATCAAATACATATTCATATAGATATATGCAACGGCCAATTTACTGTGATGTTCACTGTCAAATACCAGTTATAAAAAAATAAATTAGAATTTTTTATAGCCCTCCCCGGATGAAAATGGTCTGATAATTTCATCTGTATGAATTCGCCTTCATATGTTCGTATTCATACATATTCTTATTCTAATTTGTTTAGCCCGTATCTAAATCTCAAGAGATAATCAAACAAAAAATTTGGAACAATAAAATATTAATACACATTTAAATTAAATTTAGGCAAACATTTGTTTGAAAATATTTAAGCGATAATTTTGTCCATGTACCATAAATTTAAAAACTTTTTGTGATATAAATAAATCTTTAACAAATATACATTTTATTTTGTGACATTTGAAATCCCTTTTATATGACCCGATAAAACTGTTCAAACTACAAGCACATTAAACTTGTAATTTGTATTCCTTTCTGCGTATACAAGTATACAGTGTTTAAAAAGGAAACATTTCTTACAGACACTTAACAACATCTATCAAAGTGTTTAAAAATAGACTTTTTCTATATGTTTGATTTACTTCTTCATAGGTCAGTAATAAGAGAAAAAAAATCTTGCTTCGATTTCCTTTTATTTACATATGCAGGGTGGGGTTTTTTTTCGTTCAAAACTTTTCGTTGTGATATTCCACTTGCAAACAAATGACAAAGATTGAGAGTGGGTATCTATTTTCTAGAAAACATTTAAATGGAGAAGAAAGATATAAATATTTTGCCTGTGTCATGCACTCAGGGGGGATTTTTTCTTTTTCTTTTTATTATACTTTTTACTTAAATTGCAATTTTATGCAACATTATGCATGTGTTTACAATTTTAAATTTATACTTGTTTGAAGTTGAAGAAAAAGCAAAAGATATCGTAGATATACAAGAGGGTGTAATTGATATGATATTGAAGATGTGTAGCAAGAGAGGTAACTTTTTTTGTAATATAGTGCGAATTTTATTTTGTATATTCTGTTTTTTAAATCAGATTTTGAAATTCATTAAATCGTCCAGTTTCGTTTTTACTACTATTAAAAATTAATTTAAAATTGTTGGTTTTTATTATCAGACCCCTTTTTGCTATACCTTTTTGTTTAAGATTTCTAGATGCTTATTTATATTTATGTTAGTTAAACTCAAACACTACTTATGCACTACATAAACCAATAATTTTACAAAACACACAAACAGATGAAAATATGTCCTTAAGTAACCATAGTTTCCTTTTTGCAGATCCACTCTTAAAGCGATTTATAGTTGCTTAGTGACTTAAATCTTGGAATATATAAACACACATACCATCAACTCTTATTTGCAACTCGTATTTATAAAATATTTTTTGCAAAAAGGACATATAAATAAAATGAATAAAATATTAAAATCATGTGAGTTTTAGAGTATACAAATATGCAAAATTTATTATATGCTTTGTGTTGAAATTAAAGTCAAAGTTTAAAGTAAAGTTCAATTTGCTACTTTTAATGTACGCCTTAAGATGGACTTTGAAAAACAACAAAACAATCTATTGGAAAATATGCAATATACAAAGGGCGTTTTTTGTAGCTGCATGAGTACTTACAAGCCATATAAATTTTGCTAGAGTGCAATTTTTTATACCCTTTACACGAGAGTGTTAAACTTAATTTAAATAAAGTTGTTAAAAATTAGATTTTGCAAAAAATCTATTGCTAAGCCCGCTGGTACCAAATGTCGTTAATATTAAGCTGATTAATTTTTGGAAAAAAAATTTCAATCAGCATGGTTCAAAGTACATGGAGTACAAAAAAACTAATATGACTAATATTCATTTCAGCATTCTTGAAGGTGCAATGCCTTCGCAACCTTCTTATTATTTTTTAATTTTAATGACCATATTTTGTTACCTTAAATTAAAATTTAAAACTTATGCATTACAATAAATATTTAAAATCCATACTTATCTATTAAGCTTAACTACTATACTGACTGGCATGACAAGACATTTCCACACATGCCCCTAATCTTAGTTTTTGTGTAAAAGTGCAAGAGCAAATTAAAGAAAAAAAGAAAAAACAACTCGACAGACATGCAGGCATCAAATGTGTAACAACACGATGAAACATTAAAAACAACAGCAGGATATACAAGCGGCAACATCACTGCTTAACAAGACTTTAAACAAATATCAAGTGATTTGTTGTGTTCTTCTTCAATTGTACACACAAAAAAATATGCTAATGTCAACGATATTTAGCGCTTTTTAATACCTAAAGTGTGAATGGGTAAACAAATACACAAACTATTTATTTTATTTGCATAGACACATCAAATCTGCAGACACTTTATAATCAAAGAGACACTAAAACGTAACGAAAATAAGTTAAAAAACTGATTTATGATCAGAACGGACAAAATTAGATGTACGATTTTGAAATTTTGTACACTTTGCTTTTTGGTGAGATGCTTTGTTGTAACGGAAAATCAATGTGACACGCCTACTTTTATGCCCACCTCCCATATAACGTTTTACCTATAATTCATATAATTTCTCTATTAATAAAGATTTTGGAATAATAAAGGACTATATTGAAATACCTTAGTTATACTCATTAGCAGAAACTTTATTGACATGCTTACTTTAACGCCCACTATCACTAAAAAACTAAATTTACAAAAACATTTTACTATCATATCGAAGTTTTTAAGAGTTATTAAATTTTAAGGGCCGATGTTGGTTTTGAATACAACACAAATTATTTAAGAAATTATTATCATTTCTTTTTATAATGATAATATTTGTATGGTTCAATTATGTATGAAACAAAATATCGGCCAAATGCACCCCCCCCCAACCTCGGCGCACTCCTTTATTTGATGGTTCAAATTTTCAATGACAATGTTGATGCTCAATTGTTGGGCACGATGATGAGTCGAGGTTGACTGCTGTTTTGCCAGGCTATCGCGAAAAACAGCAAGGGTTTCCATTCAACGAACTAAGATGGCATTCACACATTTTCTCACATTTTTTACAGACCTGTTTTGCAGAAATTTAAATAATTTTTACAATTCTTCCAATTGTGGACGAATTTAAACGATTATGTTGATCAAAAGAATTACGAAGTGCACAAAATGCATTTTGATTTGAACGCCCATTTTAATAAAAAACCTGAATAACTTTAAAGTGTTGCTTTTTTGCGTATCTTTCCACTGTTCAAATTGAGTTAGTCTGAGATTGAGAAATGTCAAATAAAATGCAAAAAAAAAACTTGTTGTTTATGTGTGGTTTACCTTCAACATAGGCCCTTAAAAATTAACCACCCTCTACAAAGAAAGTAATACATATTTTATTATAAAGAGATTATTCCAGATTCGGCACAGCCGAATATAGTGCTTTTACTTGTTTTTCTTTAATCATCCTACAGGCATAATCAGAGAACAAAATATTCCTACATTTCTTTAATAACTATTGTTTCAAAATTATTATTCTAAAAACATCGTAAGTGTACTTATATATCAAAAAATTATATTGTTAATCTCTTTTTTTTTTGTTTTCTTTTTTTTTCATCTACACGCAAAGAAAAACCATGGTTACGACATGATCACGACGGTCATATTATTTTTTCTAAAACAATATTTGGTTGTCGAAAACAAGTAATAGTTATTTTTGTTTCATTTCATCATATATTTTGTCACGATAATCAAGCATTTGCTTGAATTGTATCATTTAATGATTACTTTTCGTAAAAATTTCAAAATGGTTATCATTTAAAAATAGTATGATTTAAAAAAATTAATTTGACAAAAATAACATTATATTCATAATCATTAAAAATTAAAAATAATCATTAAATAATAAGTGAGACAACAGTATGATTACAAAATAATCAAGCTATGATTTTTTTTAATAATAATTTGATTTCAGTTGTTCTTCTTCTTACTGAATAAATTTTTATTATTTTAAAAGTTTGAGATGTCAAAAAAAGGAACAAAAATTTTAAAAAATTAAAGAAAATTTTAAAATAATAAACGAGAAAATATAAAAAAAATATTGGTAAAAAAATTGCAATTAAATTGGTGAGTACAAGCAATATGTATATTACAGCAAAAGACAATAATTTGCCGTAAAAAAGCAAAGATTGTCGATTTCAATTGTAGTCATATATATGATTATTGAATGATGCTTAAATTAAACATAATAATGATAACTGGTAACCATTATTATTTTAAACATAATCATACAATTCAATCATAGTATGTTGCTCTTCGATTATGGTTACCACAACCATATTTTTTCTTTGCGTGTAGGAGTATATGAAAGAGTTTGCTGTCTCTCGCTTTCATAACAGGTGTAATTTTTTATTTCACTGAATATTTATTTTTTTTTGAACATGACATGAACAATCGAATGCATGTAGTTAAGTGACGAAAAGAAAACCATTAATATTTGACTAAATGTAATAGAATACTCAATACGTTTTTATATGGAGTCCGCCATCTAACGTTTTTATTTTTCAACTAGTGCTTATTTCGTGAATGGTAACACTAACTGCCTGTTCAACGATGTCGAAAGAAAACCCAAGCGAAGTTTCATTCGTACAAATATATTGAAAACAACAACAAAAACAAAAAATTTGTTTTTGTATTCAACGTATTTGTACGAATGAAATTTCGGTTGGGTTTTCTTTCAACATCGTTGAACAGGCAGTAAGCTCATGTCTGATTTAACAGATAATTAGTTTTATCTTTCCGCTGAACGAATATGGTTGTGTATACGCTTGAACAACGCTGGGAAATATTGCGACATTAATTTGGCCGATCTTACCAAAAAAAATTATCTTTTCAGATGAAGCAGGTATGTAAACAAGCAAAATTTTCGCATTTGGGGCACAGAGAACCCGCACGCATACATTGAAAAGCCGATACACCCAAAACGAGTCACTGTTTGGTGGGGATTTTAGTCCAGAGGCATAATTGGACCATTTTTCTTTGAAAAGCAAGGAGTGACCGTTACAGTCAATGGGGGTCGTTATCGGGCCATGTTAAACAAATTTTTGTTCAAAAAACTGAAGAGGAGGATATTGGCAACAGGATGGTGCTACGTGCCACACAGCCGAATCTACACTTTTTTTTTATAGCATTTTCAAAAAAAAAAAAAAGATATCTGGCGGACCCGTTCTAAACAACTTTATTATTAAAAAAAAACAACTACTGTATGTGAATTTCATTAAAGTAAATTATTTCTTACTTTAACCACGTCAATCTCTGAACAAAATTATACGAAATTTCATCATTTAGTTTAATCACTACAAAAAATTACATTAAGATCCCTTTTGTTCAATAAATTTCCTTTAAAAATTTTAAAAAACTTTTTACAGACGAAAATTCAACGCTAAACAACATTAACATTAAGTAACTTGTTTGCAAAATTAAACCTTAAAATTACTGGCAGGGTACTTTTATTAATCATTTAGTATGTAATATTGTTTGTGTGTTGTGCACTTTTACAAATAAAATGCATATTCAATTCTAAATAAATATAAAACATTTTGCTGCAAGTCTGCTATGACAATCGCATATAGTATTTCTCTCTTATAGTTAAAAACATGAAAATAGCAACAAAATTTTGCACTACAACATCGTATGTACAGACACTGTATTAATGTACTTGTGGCAGTAATTAGTGGCAAATTGTGTGTATAAAATAACAACAATAGCAGCACGGAGTGTTTGTAAGTGACTCAAGGAGCGATGTTGGTAGGAGTCTATTTTGCATTTGCAAAAAGCCAGTGATAAAATCAACAGGCCTTGATATTTAAGGCCTTATGTCAATTAAACTTTAACTTAACCCCCATATTCATTAATTTAAAATAAATTTGAAATTTATTTTATTTCCAGTTTTTTATACAATTTTTTTTAAATATAATTATTTCAAATACACCTTATTCTTTATGATACAAAAATATTTTCCTCTATTTTCATGTAATTTTGTATTAATTTTAAGTTAAAGTTAATTTTATAAAATTAATTTTCCCTTATTTTAGTTTATTTATTCTGCTTCTGGAAATTACCTTCTAAGTTTTATTTAATACAAGTTCGTTTTAGCTCCATTTCAAATATTCTATTTTAAAACCCTGTTTGGCAAAATCCTTTAACGATGCCTGTATGAATTAATAACCTTTAAACTGATCTATATATGAAGAATTTTTAATATTTTTAATTTAAATTTTTTTTTAATTTTTTGACTTTTGAAGGAAAATGAAAAATGAAAATCAATTATCTTCTGTTTGCCAAAGAAAGGCCTTCTTAGAGGTTCCTTCCTTGCTATGAACCTGCGGTGTTTTAATTCCTCTGTGTGTGTTTGTGGAACATTTAAATATTTACACATGTGTCTACATTTTGTACATGTATGCAAATAGAAGGAAACCTTCTGTTTCAAAATGTATTTTAAATTAGTAAAATTTTAAGAAAATTAAAAGACAGACGGAAAGAGGGAACTTGTAGTAGGGCGAAAGATGCATATAAGAGTGTTAAATTTTTAATAAATGATAAACTTAAGAAGAAGCATTTTCTTAAATACTTTTGTAGACTAAAACATACACAAAAATATTATACGTATGAGTATGATAACCATAGATGCACATTTCACGGTGACAAATTATTAGCAAGAAAATTTTTATAATAAATAATATCCAAATCGCCTCAAAAATAAAATAAAAGGTTTTCCAATAGGAATGCTTTAGTTTTAAAGTCACGTTTCGGCCAGTTGTAATATGCCATGTGTCATTTGTTTTTCATTGTATTCAGTAGGGCTGGCAATTTCATCATGGAGAGATAAACGCAAGAACAACGTTTAAAAATTATTCAATTTTATTATCAAAATAATCGTTCTGCATTTGCAACTTTTCGTGCGATTTTGCTATATTATGGTCGTAACAATCGTCCAAGTGGTGCAGTAAGTAAACAAAACTGTCGATTCTGGTGCGAAGAAAATCCACAAATTATTCATGAAAACCCATTACATTTACCTTAATTGACAGTTTGTTGTGGTTTTTGGTCAGGTGGAGTCATCGGTCCATACTTCTTACGAAATGAAGCTGATATCAACGTTACTGTCAATGGAGAGCGGTATAGATCGATGATAACCAACTTTTAATGGCCGAAATTTGAAGAAGTTGATCTTGACAACATTTTTTTTCAACAAGACGGGGCTACGTGCCACAAAGCAAACGCAACAATTGAATTATTGCGAGAAAAGTTTGGAGATTTAAATTATTTCAAGAAATTGTGATATTGAATGGCCTCCAAGAAGTTGTGACTTAACACCATTAGACCATTATTTCTTGTGGGTTTATTTGAAGTCATTGGTTTTTTGAAATAAACCAGACTCTATTTAAGCTTTACAAGTCAATATTGAACGTGCCATGAATGACATACGTCTTCATTTAGTTGGAAAAGTGTTCGAAAATTGGGTTCAACGTATTCTTTAATCTTTTATTTATTATCTCGTCTTATCACATTTCATGTTAATATCAAAAGCAACTACCAATATAACGAGTGTAAAAATTTGTTTTTTTTGGATGTTCAGATGCTTGGATTTTTGTTGCTCAATCACGCAAAAATGGCTAAACAGAACTAATTATTACTTAACACACAGATATATAACAACATAGATTAACAAACAAGAAATATTTTATTCCGACAACCAAAACGCATGATTTTAGATTTAGAGAATTGTCGTAATATGTTTTCTATAATAGAAAGATCTTCGACAATCTATCTATATATATAAAAGTGAAACTCTGTGTGTGTGTGTTAGCTATAGACTCCGAAACTGTAAAACCGATCGGGCTCAAACCTTGGTAAGTTGTTGTACACTTACCAGGGAGTGTTTATGGATGGAAAAAAGTGGGCGGGGCCACGCCCATAAAAAATTGGTTATAATTTTTAGCTACTTGCATATGACCTATTTTTCTGAAACTTTGCACACATATCGAGCTATCATGACTAAATAATTTCGTGACAAAAAAAGTGGGCGGGGCCACGCCCCTAAAAAAGTTTTAATATTGAGGTAATTCCACTGGACCGATTTTTCTGAAACTTTGCACACATAGTGGGCTGTTATGACTACAATTTCGTGATTAGAAAAGTGTGCCCATAAAAAATATTAATTTTGAGGTCTTGCACTGGGCCGATTCTTCTGAAACTTTGCACACATATTGAGCTGTTATGACTTTACAATTTAGTGACTTGAAAAGTGGGCAGTGCCACGACCATAAAAAAAATTTTAATTTTTAGGTTTTTGCACTTGATATTCCATTAAAATTCAGAATGCATTTTGATTCATTAAGGGGCGTAGCAACGCGCGCCGGGTTTGGCTAGTATATATTAAAGTGAAACTCTGTCTGTTTGTGTGTGTGTGTGTTAGCTATAGACTCCGAAACAGTAAGGCCGATCGGACTCAAACTTTGGAAAGTTGTTGTACACATTCCAATGAGTGTTTATGGGTGGTAAAATATGGGCGGGGATACACCCATAAAAAATAAGTTACCATTTTTAGCTACTTGCACTTGACCAATTTTTCTGAAACTTTGCACACATATTGAGTTGTCATGACTATACAATTTCGTGATTATAAAGGGGGGCAGTGTCACGCCCATAAAAAAAGATATCATATTAAGCTATTTCCCTGCACTGCAATGGTTTTCACCGATTTGACTTTCATCTTCAAGCGACTACCGTTTTCAGTTCGTCTTGCCTTCCCCTTTAACAATAAACAAAGCACAAGGACAATCTCTGCATGTTGCAGGATTGAGTTTGGAAAATCCTTGTATTTCACATGGGAACACAAAAAAATTTTTTAATATTTATAGCAAATGAAAAAATCTAAAATATTGTATACCCACTTGAATAACAATAAAATATTATTTTTAATATATTCAGAACACATTTTTATTCACTAAGGGGCGTAACAACGCGTGCTGGGCTTGGCTTCTTATATAAAAAAAGCCGCCAAATGATAGTCACGTCTTTCTTTGCATACTTCTATCCGATGGTCCATATTTTTAATGTTAATGTTCTGTTACGGTAACATTACTTCCATCTTAATTTTCGAAAAAGTAAGGCCTACTAATATTATCGCTTGAAATGTCACTCCATGCCTTATAGGCCTAAATGCCTGGCTCTTGATTTGATCATAATGAAATTTTTAGTAAAGTTTATTACTGGCTAAATGTCTAAATCTAAAGTGATTCTTTGATAAAGTAAATTTTATTAAAATATTTATTTAAAAATATGCTCTCCAATGAAACGTTAATATTAAAATCATGCATGTTTCACCTAAATTTACTATTTCTTTTGCATCTCTTTTTTTCGCTGACAACAATAAAACAAGTGCCTCAATTCTAGCGTTTACATTATGGTCCTTTATGTTGTTTTTTTTTACACTATGCTAAGTGCTTCTCTTATATATTTACCCCCATATTCATAATCAATTTCTAATTAAAGTTTGCTTCGTACAAAATTTTATTTATAAATTTTAAAAAATTTAAAAAAAATTTTGAAATCTGGGGTAATAGTTTAATTGGAATTAGTATAATTAAATTTTTTTATTGTAATTTTATATTTTAATTTTTTAAATTAAAGAACTTTTAAATATTTTTATTCCTTGCTTTGCAAAAATAAAACTCTACAGAAAAAATAATTTTTTACAAAATGTCTTATTTGGCAATCTGTTGTGAAAAGTTTTATTTTCCCCTGTTTTTAATGAACCTTAAAAAAAATTTTCCACAGAATTCCTTTGAAGATTACTCACAAATACATAAACAGCAAACGCCTTCAGGGTCTGCACTTATTTATCATATGTAATGTAATTTATTTACACAACGAAAAAACTACTGCATAATTTGTGCCATATTAACTAAAGTATGTTTAGTGTGTTGTTGATTCTATGATCCCTAAGTAAAAGAAGAAATATATTTATTAATGTAATATAAATATTTCAGAGGATTTTTTTTCTTGCTTTTTATCTTGGATCACTGAACCACAATAATTGGCAAATATTTAGTTTTTTTTTATGAAAACTCAAAAAACTGAGCAAACAAACATATTGCCAAATACATTTTCACATCTCGACAACCACACACACACACAGCCACAAACACAATTATTTTGTTACATGTTTGTTTTCTCTAAAGCTTTATTTTTGCTTCTGTTACGTATTTGTTTGTGTTGCTGATGGTACATAAAACTATTAATATATACAGCATACATTTAGGCTTTTTATGTTGTTAGTAGACTGCCCTCATAAATATTGTAGTTTAACCTTTTTTTGTGTCATAATGGTGTTTCTGGAGATTGAATTTATATAATTTTATTTGGTTGTTTTGCTGTTAATCTCTTTATTTTGTGTTTAAAGGGATTTCGAAATTATTTAGAATTTTTGTGGAAAAAAAAATTTGGCAAAAATATCTAAATAAATGCTTTACTAGTTTAAGTAATAAAAACATTTTTATTATCTACTAAATTTAACTTTTTAAACAATAATTGTTGTTGAAAATATTTATCTGGGCCGCAATTTTGACCCAGGTATCTACCGAAAAAACAAACAATAAATTCATCGCCAATCGAATGCTTCAGTTGTATTGCAAGATAACTTTTCTCTTATGGTTATAAAATTTCTTTTGCCAGAATCACAATTGCTTAGTGCTGACAACATATTAATATTCTTAAATGAAATTCTATAAATACAACCGTAAAATTCTACTATCACAACTAATCTTGGCGATTGGCAACAATGTATATATGTCAGTCCATACCAAATCCATTCAGTAGTATTTGAGTCAATCGACTTCAGGAAGATATACAGACAGATCGAAAGACAGACAAAATTTTAAAAAGTTTTGTTTTCGCATTCAAAATAGTTGAGTGTATGCACCGCCATAAAAGTTAAAAAAAAAATTAAATTGCAAGCACCCTTTTCAATAAAAAAAAAAGCACCCCTTATCAATAAAAAAAAATTTAAAAAATTTTTTTTAAATTTAATTTATACACTCTCCTTAAACATTTTACTGTTTTCAATTACACTCCCAATTTTTCCAATTTTCCAGTTAATATAAATCAAATGAAACCTGTTTTATTAATAATTTGATTCACTTTATTATTCGACTTTCAATTTCTGCCATTGTATGTTGTTGTGTACCCTCTGGAGAGTCAGAATAATACTCTCTAGTAAATGCCTTTGATTGATTTATTATTTTATTTCTTTGATAATTCGACAGCACATATTAATAAAAAAAGAAGTTAACATAATATAATTTGCCTTGCCCAATAAGATAAGTAATACCCTACAACAGCATTTACATATGTAAGTATAATAACTACATCGTAGCCTAGCTCAGATTTCAGTGTTAATGTTACACGCCATTTAGCTTTTTATTATCGGCGCCATTTTTGATTTTGAATTTACCTAGATGTATTCTACTAGTCAAGACCTTTAATTTAATACCCACATTGATTGGGTTGAGAGAAAAAATCCGACATTTTTTTATGGCGCCATAATGTTTTTAACAATTTCATAGTTGCATGTATTCTACTTCTCAGGCGCTTACGTTGTTGAGCTTAAAATGGGCTAAGCTGCAATAACAATACTATATCTGACCCTTATACCCGCCATTTTATTGAAAGTGATCTCAAATATAACTTTCATATAGCTTACTGTCTTCTACTA
This sequence comes from Phyto melanocephala, assembly GCA_941918925.1. Lineage (NCBI taxonomy): Eukaryota > Metazoa > Arthropoda > Insecta > Diptera > Rhinophoridae > Phyto > Phyto melanocephala. Next base: position 20,004,894 of record OW799236.1, on the reverse strand, counting down.
GTCAAGCCCTTCTGCTTAATACCAATATTGAGGTTTTGGAGTGGAAGTTTCAATTACTAGTTTTTTAGTGGCGGCCATCATATATTTCTTTTTTATTTTTTTATTTTTTATTTTGCTGGTCAAGCCCTTTATTTTTTTACCCATATCGCTCCTTTCTGTTGTCCAGAAGCTGGAAAAAATCGATTTTTAATTGAAGATTTTTAAGAAAACATCAAAGCAATAGCATTTTAGTGCTTATATCTCAGTTAGTTTCTAACCGATATGTCAGGTTTTCTTAAGAATAGTTTCTGAAACTATGGTTTGTATTATGATGTCTTTACCGTATCCAAAAATTAATTAGGATTGTCAGAAACTATAAGGGCCGTATTCATAAAAAATATTTTAGGTTTATTAAAGGCTTATTTGACAAATGTTGTAGAGAAATTTGTCAAATAAACCTTCAATAAACCTGAAATATTTTTTATGAACACGACCCTAAATATATATTTTTTAAAATTATTTTTAGCTATAACTTTGCCGATTAATGGCCGAATCATTCAAAACTTTTAAAGCATAGCCGAGAGGCATATGATATCTACAAATAAGAGCAAACTTTCTATAAAAGGCTGGTACAAAGTTACCACCCTCACTCGGAGACCATTACGGTCCATTGTGACGTCTTAATATAGAATAAAGAGAAGAATAGAATAAGAATATAAATAGTTAGAAAAGAAGAGAAAGAGAAGCAGACCAGTTCAGAGTCTCTGGCGGGAATTGAACCCGCAACCCCCAAACTACTGGCTAGTCTCCACCAGGGTACCCTGACATAAGGCAAAACAGAGGAAGTCATGTTTATTTGCTCATATCTTGGTATATTAAAGAAAAATTGTGCTGGTTACTTCTCCCACTTATCTAGTCATAAAATTTTAGAAATATTTACTTTATGGGACGAAAAGTAATATTTTAGAAATAACAAAAGGAATAAGAAGGCTTTATATACCCCGTGGCATTACAGGTGAAGGGTATAATAAAAAAACACTTACAAAACATTTGTAAACTCATGTATAGAGAATATTTTTTTTATCTACAACAACAAAAGTATTCAACCTACTAATCAATATTAATAATAAATTGTGGCCAATATTCGATATTTATTATTTTCGAAACATATGTATGTACTTGGCATTTGAGAAAAATCTTTTTATACAATCTCTCATTTTGTTCATTGTTTGCTTAATTAAAACAATTAAACAAAATATATGAACTTGAAAATCAGTATTAAAAATCTAATAAATATTGAAAAGTCAATTAAAAAATTGTAATAAAAATTTAAATTTAAAAGAAGTTCGAATATTTAATATATAAAAAAAATTAAAAAAAATTAAATATTATGGGTAAATCCAAGGCAAATTTATTCATCAGGTACTCCTATTTGAACAGCTGACTATTTTAATTGCATTGTTTTACTTAAACGATTTTTGGTATGCAAAAAGATAGAAGTTCCGCCGTATATTTGTATCCCTAGTTTAACATTTTATTCTCTTAAAGTTTGCTTAAATGATGCAGACCAGTAATAAATTTACAAACAGGTCCCTTTTCGATATTCCTGGCAGTGGAGAGGTTCCATTCTTCTTATTTTCATTCAGCCAATTAACCGGCCAATGGTTTTTTTGACTTAATCTGTAATGATTTTGCACTTCCTGGTTTGTCATTTGATAATTCTAAAAGGCAAAAACAAACAAATTTATAAAAAAAAATTATTTTTGATTTTGCAGTTAAAGAAATGTTACCTCTAGCCAAACAACCGCGAATTCATGTTTGCCAAGGCTTACTTAAAATTAATTTATTAATTATTTATTATACCAAAACTAATTTAATAAATAATTATTGCTTTAAATTATTTATTCAGAAAAATGTTTGTATTTCTTCTTCACTTTTTCGGTTTATTTTATACAGCTGACTGTGACATCTGATTACCTGATGAATAAATTTGCCTTGGGGTATATCGAATAATGAATAGGAAATGTTAGCGAAAGTCGGGGAATACCAATTGAATATTGTAAACAAAGAATTTAAAAAAAGCCTAAAGTGCTGCAACTCCATATTTAAATAACTAAAGTTCTGCAAAAATAGTTCGTAAAATTCTTTTCATTATTGCCTTCATTAAAACATCTATTGTTGTCAAAACACAATCATAATTGGCAAATCACACACTAAGACAAGACTCTGATAAAGAGAAACCTGTGCTTATTCAATGACATTATTCGTTTCCTGTCTTGCCTTAGAAAATTAAATGCAATTGCAGTGAATAAAACACAACTTTTGTGCCCTCCCCCCTAACAAACGTGTTAACTCGCTCGTACACTTTCCTTAATTAATTTAAATACCCTCTTGAACTTTTTGTCAAATTTAATTACCTGATTACGGAAATTGTCTTTGACTAGCGGACACATACACAAGCAAGCGTATGTTATATAGCCATAAAGTCTCTTCTTAACTTAGGTGTGCGTATGTGTGTGGCACATAATTTTGTGTATAACTTTTCCTGTCTCTGCTTCTCGTTTCCTTTTGTAACGGGTTGTTGGTTAGTTTTAGGTTTTTCGGTTGCTTTAATACACGTAGTTTTTGTTTCCGCTTCCGTCATTTGCTGACATCGTTAATTAGCTGCTTAAAATAATAATGACATAATTTTTCCTAAAACCATGATGACACATTTCAGTCACAACAATGTTATGAATTATGACGGAAAGTTTGAGTTGGAAAGAAAATTTTAATGAGGAATTGAATATGAGAAAAAAAAATTCATGGAAGAAGTTTTCTTTTAATAGAAAAAACATTAAATAATTCGTGTAACCTAAAAAAGGAAAGAGAGAGTATCAAATATCACCACAAAATGTTTTGTATATAAAATATTTAATTTAAAGGTGCTGCATAGTTAAACTCAAGTTTTTTATTTAAAAAAAAAAAATAATGGACAATTTTTTAAATATTTTGAATTTGAAAAAAAAATAAAAATAAAACTCTTATATAAATATGACATATTTATAACTATGCATCTAGACGAGCCATCGATTCGTCCACAAAAGAACAAAACGTCGGTAGAGCAACTGTCAAAAAATTGCTCATCCGTCCTTTGATATGGAAAAACGTATTAAGTTTCTTTTGTTATTTTTTTGTGTCGTCTCTTTGTTTCATATTCAAAATGTCTTTTTATGTCAGACATCCATGTTCGAACAAATGTTCTGGCAACGCTGTTTGAACAAGAACAAAACATCGACAACAGCTGTCCACACCAGGCAAATTCATGTGCGAACAAAAATTTGTTCGTTGTTTAAACAAATGGATGGCTGGTGTGGACCGTACGTAAGGTATATGCGTTGTGATAACAAACGTAACAACTAAAAAACACATGCATTTTGTTTTTGTATTTGCATATGTCTTAAAAAGTCAAACAGTTTTTTTTATTTGATTTTAATAGTTTTTAAAAAACTTTAAAGTTAAAACTTTTTATTCTCGGTTTTTTATTTATAAATATGTTTGAAGCAAACGAAAACTGTAAATTTGTTTTATGTAAAATAAAAATACAAAAATTATGTTTGAAAAAAAAGTTGGTACCACTAATAAATTGTATACAAAAATAAAAAACTAGCTGAATGGATACACGAGACCATATTAATCTGCATTGACTAGCTTACAGTCGTCGGCACAATTATTTTGATAAATATTGTTCTTGTCTATTGGCATTTTTTTGGTTCAACTGCATAAGATACCGTCACCTCAGCTTTGCTCAAAATAAAGTGTACATCAACAACAACACTTATGTAAAATATTTTGTCCATTGTTTTGTGCACTTTCAAACTGCTGATAAGAACCATAATAGGCAGTGACTTTTGTTTGGGCATTAGTATTTTGATCTGCACTTCATATCAGTTTTATTGCGTGTTTTTCGTAATTGAAGGTCAATAAAATGATTGTAATCAAATCTTGTGTCTTTACTTATAATTTTGATTTTTCAGTGATTTAAAAATATGGGGAAAACGGCTCAGTTAACTTGTATTTTTAAAGCCTTAATAGTAGCAAAGTTCAATGATGGCTTTAAAAAAATAGAACTTACGAGTTCAATTTGTCACGTCAAACTGTTTATTATCAAATAAACGAATTTGAAAACAAAAACGATGTACAACGTTTACCGCCATCCGATGCGAAATGCAAAACAACCCTAAGTAAAGACCGAATTATCTTGCGAAAATTTAAAACAGACGTTCAGTTAAAACCTAAAGATGCTACAGATGAATGAAATAAATTATACTTCAATAAGTACTTCAATTAATGAGCGGACGATTCCACGCCGCTTGAGGCATGTTTTAAGACTTACATAGCAAGAGATATTTCATACATATCAAAACAAAACAAATCCAAGCGTTTAGCTTTTGCTTAAGCTCGTGTCCAAAAGCCAGCAGAATTTTGTAGAAAAAATCTTCTAACTGATAAAAGCTCATTCCATTACAATTCATGAAAAAAGAATATTTATCTAAGACTTTCACAATCAAATTTTAATAAAGCATTTTTAAAGTTAAAAAGAAATAAGTGATTTTTTATTTCTTGTCAAAATTATTATGCCGTCGACTGTATTTTGAAATTTGCTTGAACTCTCTTTGAATGTTTTAAATTTATTGTGGCTTTTTGTGTTTTGTAAAAACAAATTTGTTATTCTATTGAAAAACCACAATTATATATTTAACTATTTGGTTTTAGTTTTATTTACAACCAGTAATAAATTCATTTGTTTTACTCTTGCATATTTTAAATATTTGCCCAACTCTTTTAACTCTCACACACCTAGAAAGTACTCGTTCAATGCTTAACAATTATGTACTTACATACGTACATACATACATACATACATAAAATGCCTGCAAAATTTATGCAAAAAAATATTAGGCCCTCGTTCGTTGGCAACTAAAACATTTATGAAACTGAATAACTAACGGGTACTTATGTCGTCAATATGTTGCACATTTAATTTACATTTTTAATTACCTGTGCGGCGCAGATGGACAACTACAGGCCAGTCGTAATAAAAAGACACAAATTAGTAGCCAAAATCATGGCCAAAAAAGTAGAAAATTGCCAAGGGTCAAAACCCAAAAGTGCATAAATGATGTTAGTGTTTAGTAATAATAAAGAGCGTTAAATTAAATATTTGTGACAAAGTAAAGATAACAATTTATGGAAGTATACAATAGAGTGGGCATTGACGAATATGATTATTTGACGTTGCCTTAACTCGTTAATAAGATAAGTCCAAATTTGTTAAAATTCAGAGATCTAATAAACAGTAATACATCGTTTGCAAAAAAATTCTACTTTTATTCTTTTCTAGTTGCTGTTTTGCAATGATATTTGATCTTAATGATCAGATTTGTAATATAAAAGGTAAGCAATTTATTTCCTCTACTTTAAAATTTATTAGATTTAACTTAGCTATATTATGAGTAAATGTAACGGTATAAGGAAATCTTTTTTCTATTTATTTTTCGTCTATATTTTAAACTACAGCAAGGGCAGGCATTGGTGTCTGTGCGAAATTAAATTTCAAAAGCAGACAAAGGAAATAAATAAAAATACGTCTGTTCTCTGTACCATATCGCCTTACAGGGTTGTAGGAACTGAGATCTGCTAGAAAAACACTAGAACGGAATATTTGAGATCAATGACGATTAAACCAAATCAATCGGCTTGTTTGAAACAAAAACATCGATATATCACAATTTAAGATCCAACCGTAAATACCGAAGATATGGCTAAAAATTTTTTTCGGTGACCTCTAGGTCCGGGGAAAAAAATTTTTGTTTTTCGAAACTGCCTTGCAGCAATACTTTGTATTCGTTGGTGTACGGCGAACATTTTTTTTACATACACCCTGTACACTGTACATCTTAAAGTTGTCTACCAAATAAATAAAATCTGTGTGTCTTAATTGTTTTATTAAATCTTGTCGGTGCGACATGCATAATCCAGCCTTTTTATACCCTTCATCTTTGGCACGCGTTTGTTATTCCGTTTGTAATTTCTATAATATATTTCCGATTCCGTAAAATGTATTTTCTCTAGAAGCCAATGAATAGGGGAGTCGATGGTTTAATGTTCGACTGTCCGTGCATAGGCAGAAATCAACTTTAAAAAGAACTTATATTTTGGATATTCTTAAACAATTTTAAATAAATCGTTGACTAACCGACAAAGTTATAGGCAAAACTAACGTCAAAATATATATATTTTTTATATATATCAAATCATTATTGAAACTCTTAAATAATATTTGGACTTGTTAAAGACATTAGAATACAAAACATAGTTATTGCCGAGAAAAACTGACAAATCGGCTTGCCAGTAACTGAGATATAAGCACAAACATACAAATGCTTCAGTGTTCTAAAATTTACAAACGAAAATCGATTTTTTTTAGCTTCTGCAAAAAAGAAAGGATTCATATGGATATAAAAAGAAAGGGCTTTACTAGCACAATACATATAAAACGTTATAAAAAAATTAAAATTCAAGATGGCCGCCTCTACAAAATGGCATCAAATTAATTTATATATGGGTCAAATCTAGTAATTTAAAAATTTTCCCTCTTCTTCCCCCTCAATATTGATATCAAGCAGAAGAATTTTTCCAGTAGAGTACGGTAAACAATGAAGAAATTAAAATTAAAGACGGCGTTCGAAATAAAATGTTCGATATATGGGTCAAAAATGTTATTTACGGCTTTGCTCCCTTCAACCCCTACAACATGGATATCAAATGAAAGTGCTAGTCCAGTAGAATATAGTAAACTATGAAAAAGTTAAAACTTAACAAAGAGTTCTAAGCAAAATGAAGCATATTTTTTTTCTCCACACATCAAATAAAGGACTACAAATAACAATATAAAAATCAAAATCAAAAAATCAAAAAAAATTCAATAAAAACCTTTAACAAACGTTCATTTTGTGCTAAAAAAAATTGATATGGAACTAAAACTCGCTCTACAAATTTCATGCCTTCCGTAAGCTAATTTGTAAGTGAAACTTTTACATTTCTCCCTTCCCTATGCTTCATCCTAAACAACATTTTTAATTGGTATTGATTGGGTATGATTAACAAATTTTGTATTTTATAGAGAAACAAGATGGACTGCAGAGTACTTGTTTACAATGACCAATGGTAAACTCGATAGTAGCTTAAGTACTCCAAAGTTTAGGCAGAAGGAGTCTGAGAACCATTTTTATACTTATAAGTTGCCTAAGTCTAGCAAGAGCTAGAGTTAGTAGATCGAATCGATAATTGGCTGCGATTACTCAAGGATATGGGGGGATAAAAATGCTATTGGAAAAGTGAAGAAAGTTGTCACTTCCTAAAATTTCAGGACTATAGATTAAAATGGTTTGGTAAACGAGATCACCATAAATTAAAATATATCACAAAATCGAAACTACACAACAAAATCCACTTAAACATGGCAATCAGGTAGCTACAAGGCAGGCAAAAATAACAGAAGTACTTGATAGATTTTAAGTCTTCAGGCCATTAAGCTTATTTCCATTTTAAAATTATATATAATGGCCCCAATGCTTCTCCGTGTTTACATGGAACTCTTAACCTTTTGCAGGACTTATTATTACCTCTACTCTATGGAAAATATCTGGACATGTTAACAATTGTTTTCAAAGCAGGTTATTTAGGAGAAAATGTCCACTTAACTCAACCTTAATTCGAAATCAATTTAAAATTTCGTTTTCCTTATTCGCAGCTAATTTTTAATTAAAATTGGTATGTAAGACAAAATTTGAACTAATATATTATGTTTTAAACCAACTGATACAAAAAGTTGCGACAAAAATAAATATGTTTGTCCTCCTGCAATTGTTTTACATATTTACATTTAAAAGCAACTTAAGCTTTTTAAATCCAATTTATTCGACTATATTTAAATGCAAAAAAAATGTTTGTTACTGCATACTGGCTTTAAAATTTTTCCACAATCTGCTCGAATTTTGTTGTTTAACATTGAGGACAGTAAACACAAACAAACAAAAAATTGTAGTAACAGCAACTAATAAAAAAGATGCTCGTAATATAGAAAAAAATACGATAAAAACATATTCCCTGTGAACTCTATTATGCTGTGACCACAACCATGCTTGGATATTTGAGCAGTTTTTTCTCGCCCAAATGTGTTTCCCTTTTGGACTACAACATAATAGACCTCTAAACACATAAAGTTTGACGTTGGTGTTGTCGGTGTTGTTTTTTTTCCTCTGTTAGGTTAGTGTTGCTGGCATAATTGTTGTCGTTTACATAATAGTTAGGCAAACTATTGTATTGTTACATTTGTTGTCACCACTTAATAGGGCTGAATTTGAAATGGGTTTTTTTCTGCTGAAAAAATATATACGTGAATGTAGGTTGTAGGTTGCTTACAAAAAGTATTTTTAGTGGTTTCTAATATTTTTTACACCCGCTAGGCTTTGTTAATTTTATACGTAGTTATAGCTATTGTTATTGGGGACAGTTTGTTGTGTATTAAAAGGGTTAAAGAAATTTTCTTAGGAACTGTTAGGCAGCAGACTACGTGCATCATTTTTAAAAAAGAATTTAAAAATTGTTTGGTTTTTGTCAATATTTTTTATTAATCTTTCTAACGTATAAAATTCTCGTGTCATGGTGTCCTCCGAAATGGCTGGATCGATCTTCGTAAAATTTTGTGTGCATATCGGGTAGGTCGATTAACATCTAGTTTTCATACTCCTCAACGCCATACCTTTTCTTATGCCCCCTCAGGTAGGCCAGACTGCTGGACCGATCTTCTGGAAATTTTCAAATAATATAACTAAGACTCTGATCAGATAATAGGATATTTTTTTAACACGCCTATTTTCACCCCCATTTTTTTAATTATGTACTTATGTATATCGATATAGTTTTTAGTATTTTTCTTCACATTATACGCAATTTATAGTCCAACCAATGCAGAAATAAACGTTTAAAAATTGTTCAACATCTGTTTTTCATACTTCTAAATACTAAGCGTCAGTTACCCCAAGGGACAATTTATGCCTCACCTAAATAACGTAACGACTTCGATGAAATTTTAAACTAAAATAGATCTGCATACCATTGAACATATATGGTTTAAATTTTTTTAATGTAAAAAATATTTCCTAGAAATAATTTATATGGCAAAACAACCTTTACCGGGTCAGCTAGTATAAAATATAATATTAACCCAGTGTCCGATAAGAAAGCAGTGGAAATTCTGATTTATTAAAGCAGCTAAAGTACGGATTGTTTTTTAGATCTGACCTATCAAGTTGCTTACTGCCACATGACATAAGCTATAGGCGGAAATCTCTGCGGCTGAAAAACAGCTGTGTAAGATTTACAAATACAGAAAAAGCTAGAAAAATGTAGTCTTACGGGATTAAATGTAAAATTATTCGAAATATTAAAAAAACTTTAAAAGCATTAAAATATTATCAAATATTAAATGTTTATGCCTGTATTTTTTTTTAATTAAATGTAATTATTTCAATTTAAAACTAAACTTTATATTTCATTTTAATTGATTTTATCCATTACAAGTAAGAGCACTATATTCGGCTGTGCAGAATTTTTGATACCCACCACCAATTTAGTGTACGTGATATATGGGAGGTAGGCGTTGGAGAGGTCGTGTCATCTTAATTTTCTGGCATAACTATGACATTGACTAGAAAGTTATATGCACGAAATTTCAACATCATACCTCCAATTCTGTCTGTTTTAGAAGCATTTGAATTGCATTAAGAGCAGATTACGTCAAAAGTGGGCGTTATAGTAGGCGTGTCAAAGTAGTTTTTGCTAATAAATACATCTTCGATATTTTAATATAGTCCTTTATTATTCCAAAATATTTATTCATAGAGAAATTGTATGACTTTGAGATAAAGCGTTATATGGGAGGTGGGCGTATCATATTGTTACAGATTTATTTTTTAAATTGCTTAATTTACATTATAATTTATTTTAGTTGTAGTAGTTTAAATTACTGTAGTTTTATTTGTATTAGTTTATTTCGCTGGTTGTTCGAAAATGATGTTTGTTATTATGTGTAGCATACTTTTAGGCACTTCTATTATTCGTGCATATTACTTAACGTCTTAATTTAAATGTAACGGTTTTCGAATGTTCTAGAATGTACATACGAGAACTTTGTCGAATGTTACCGAACACCACTATGTTACTATAAATAGCCGAACAACACAGCTAACATGATCAGTATTACAATAGAGCTTGTAAAGTGTGTATCAAAGTGAGCTTGATAATAAATGTGTATAACCATAAGTGTAATAAGTAAAGTGATATAAAAATAATATCTGAGTGTATTTAAATAAATAAAGTGCTCTTAATTTTATAACTAATTTCAACTGTTTTTGATTGCAATAAAAGAACTCAAGAGGTTTATTTAAAGGAAATAATCCAACGTTTATAAAAGGTATAAACGTAACAATATTTATTTTCCGTTAAAATAAAGTCTTTGACTAAAAAGCAATGTTTAATTTTTTCATTTTTACTAAGTTTTAATTTTTGTATACATATTTATGTATACCAAAAAAATACACTGTGCGGTATAAATTTTCGTACATTTTGATCTATAAATCCTTTCCTAACTTATAGATTTATGCAATTTTTGGGAAAGATATTTCTTTGCTCAGGAAATATACATTTGAAATTTCACGGTTCTAAGTTCATGCGTTTGGACACAATTGCATTTTATTCCATGTTGGAAGGACATACTTTTTTACCTACTTTTGCATTACGAGCTATAACTCTCTTCCTAATATTCGGATTTATCCTATTTTCTCGCAAAATTTAAGCTGGTATCTTTTTTGATCCGAACTCTATCTATCGACATAGCTGGATCGTCATAAAATTAAACCCCGATTCAGAAAATATATATTTCATGGGGTCTAAAATGGATATTTTGATGTAATACAATCGGAATGACAACATTAATATTCCCCCACCATTTTTTGGTGTCTAGTATATGCTCCCTTATGTATATGTGTATGCTTTACTTTTTAACAATATTCGTTAGATGAAACAGCAGCACTTAACTAATACGTTTTAATTATCAGAATTTTTGTCGTTTTGCCATTATACGCCTTTAACATTCCTTTTGGGAATTTTCTGGCAATAATCGTCAGCTACAAACATTTGTTATAGTTTGATCATTAGCTTACAAATAAATAAGTCGATAAACGTGTGCTAAAAAATTTTAAATGTTGAGATTGAGATATTCTTAAGTTGTGCTATTTACAATAGTTGTTTTTTAGTAAAGCATTTCAGTTTTACAAATTATAAATTTAAATAAAAATTGTTTAGGAAAAAGGATTTTAAAATATTTTAATTAATTGGGGATTCTTAAATGTAATTGCCTGAAAATGATGTCATAAGCAAATGATATTATAAGATAATTTGTTACAGACAATGAAGGGTAAAAATAACTTGCTTTAATTTGACATTTTGTTTAACATTAAGGCAAAAGATATAATAAAGTAAAATAAAAATTATTAAAAATTTCATTATATTTCCCACAAAACTATTTAAACTGCTTCTAAGTAGCTAAGGGATGCACGTATTTCCTTGTGAAGCTCTACTCTAAATTTTAGTTGTGATATTAATCTAACAACTAATTAGTTTCCCTAATTTCCCTCCATTAAATCCCAATTTTATAGCCACACTTTAGCACACTTTAAAATCTTTACAACCAATTATCACTTTTTTGCAATTTGATTTAAAATGTTTTGCTACAATTTTCTACTATCTTTGTCACCACCTGACTTCACCTGACAACAAAAACCACCTTAACGCGTACATGTTTTATAACCCGAAAACTGCTAACACAATGTGAAGTTTAGAGAAGGAGATAAAAAAAAATCTTCTTTTAAATGCTCATTATTGTATTAACGGCACGCAATAACAGTTATAGTAAAATTATATTAGAACATTTCAAAGGAACGCAATAAGGTAAACGAAAATTATGTAAAAATGTGTGTTGCGTGTGTGTATGTGTATGTGCGTACACACGCACTAATGCTATGAATTAAGCTTAAGCGAAATATTGAGGGTAGTGTAGCACTTTTAATAATAACAGCAATTCCCTACAACAACAACAGTATAATATTGTAAGTAATGACTACACAAACACACATACCCAGGTAAAAGCAATAAATGAGGGGACTTTGAACAATAATTACAACGAAGATAGGTAGACAAGATTTCAGAAAATATCTACTTTACAGAGACACTTTTCACTGACTACAGTATTAGTACACTAATGACAAATCTTTTTTGTTTTTTTCATTAGATAAATTAAAAAATTATATTTGAATATAAAAGCAAGATTTTAAATATTAACGGCTTAAGACTTTTATACAAAGTTGTTCTGCAAAGTTGACAATTTGGCTGAGAGTGTTTCTTAATTGTGGGATTGCAATTTATTTAAACTAATATCGACTTGAGCAGTTATTACTTTTTGCTACAGTTTTATATAAATTTGATTTTTTTCTTTAATTATGTTTTGATAGGCTTTTTAAACAGTTTGATTTTCTGTATTGCTTCTGTAAAGTAATTTTCGGCGTACAGGACTTTTTAGTTACTGTCTTCAATATAACTTAAAAAAAACTGTATCAATATGGCAAAACTGCTTATGTAGGTTTTAATAGTTTTTTTTAAGTCAATTTTTATCAATTACAGTCAAATCCCGGTAATTCGTACCCCGATAAATTATAATTCCCGATAATTCGTAATAAACTGTCGGTCCCTTGAAAAAATCTCGTTAATTTGTAAAATTTCCATACATTTTGGTCCCCTCGTAAAATTTGTATTTCTTTTTCAAATAAAATCTTCTTTACCTCTTATAAATCGCAATTATTTGCTAACTACCATTTATAATTCGTAATAAAATAACAGAAACATGGAAAGAATGCTAAAAGCTAACAATATAGAAAGTGATGACGACGAAGATGATGGCAACAATGAAGTTTCCTTAATGACGAATAAAGATGCAAAATTGGCAATTAATAAATTAAAATTTTATGTCTTCAATCATAATGTGTACGAAGAAATTTTTAATTCCTAAATAAAAATAGAAAATACATTGGACAACCTCCGTAAGAAAAGTCTCAAACAAATGCAAATCACTCATTTTTTTAAAATTAATTTTAGATAATGTAAATATGTACATAATGTACTTTAAGTTAAGAAAATGAATTTGGCAGTTTTATTTTAATTTTATTGTTTTTTGTTTGCTATTAAAACTACACGTATTTTACGATAAGTAAATGAATTTGCTATTTTATTTTATTTATTTTATATTTTATTTTTAAAATTTGTTTTTATGTTTATTTTAGTAGTTTTAGTAAATAAATTGAAAACCCCCTTTAATTCGTATTTATATTATTTTAACCCCGTTGAATCGAAACTCCGCTAAATCGAAAACCTTTATTATTCGTAAGAAATGGCCGGTACCTTGCTATTACGAATTATCGAGATTCGACTGTGATTGTCTTAGCAAATAAAGACTTTTAAGTATATGAATTCCGCGCTATATATTGTAAAGACAATATCGGTTTAAGTCTATTTTTGTTAAATTACATTATGCAAAAAATTTCTGCTCATCGCAACCACCCTCAACAACTCCAAGGGGAAATGAAAGTTCACCATTAACTAAACAAAAGTACCAACTTCCAGTGAACAGTGTTTGTTGCGAGAATATCAAATTGAGTTTGGAAATAAAATTGTACCAGAAGTGAAATAGTTAAAAAAGTACTGCATACTTTAATGCGTTAAAAATTAAAAAAGTCTCTATCCTTTTCTAAAGTTAATATCAACTGCTACTATGTGCAATACAAAAGAATCCCTGTTTATTTAAATAAACCAACGTTTATAAAATGAATAAATATAACAATATGTATTCTCTAAAAAAATAAACAAATAAAAGACATCGTAAGATGTTAGAACAATTATCAAAAAATTTCGTTTTTATTTTATTTGCAAATACACTGCCATCTATTATTAGTTGCCAGTTTTCACTCTCTTTATAGCAAACATGTTAAAAAGGATTTTGGTATTAAAAATCATCAAAATCGGCATAGATTTAAGTAAAATACGAAAACTGTCTCTGTGGTTCTTTTAAAATTGGTCTATATAAAATTCCAATAGTTTTTAAGTAAGCAGAACTTGATTTTAAATAAATTTTCATAAACTTTATAAACATCTCTTAAAATTCGTCATAATCGAATAAAATCTAGTTTCTTGGTTGAATTTCTAAAAGTTGCATCTCTAAGGATCTACATTTTGTTCTATATCTGTGTGTGTCTTCAAGCCGTAGTGACTTATCTAGTCTCTTACTTACACTTTTATTTTATATTTAAATATTTTCGTTCCTTATTTTCAGTACCCTCGTAATGTGTTATGTATGTATTCGTTAGCAAGTCGGTAACTGCATGCATATCCATGCGATAATGTGACTTTTGACAGCTAGTGCGTGTCTTTTTTATACTATTTAATTTATTTACAAAAAAAAAACTCTTTTACATGTTTGCGTGTGTGTTTTTGCATTCATGTCTCTAAATGTGTGTGTGTGTGTAAATGATAAAACTTTACGCTTTCCGGTTTGACTTAACTTTTGTGCCATAAAGGAAGTGTTGTGAAAAAAAATAAATCTGCATGAGGGGCTTAAACACAAAAATTTCAACTAAATGTTCAGTGAGTTTTGTATGTATAACGAGTTTATGGTAATTCAACTAACCGACAAACGTTACCCACTTTAAGGGTAGCCAAGAATGAAATGCCTAGATTTCAAGGAATTTGCTAAGTTTTTAAGTGAAAATTTAAAATTTTGAATTCCAGAAACGGTTTAAAAACAATATATTATAAAAGTAAAAATAAATTTAACTAAAGTAAAGTAAGATAAATAAATTTTCATATATGAGATAATAAAAAAATCGAAAAAAAATTAATTAAAATAAATAAATAAAAATATAACTGCCCCATTCATAAAAAAATTTTTTAGGTTTTTTGAAGGCTTATTTGACAAATTTCTGTACAACTCCGACAAATAAGCTTTTAACAAACCTAAAATATTTTTTTATGAATTCGGCAACAACAATAAAATAGATTAAAAATTTTGGATTAATAACTTATATTCAAATTAATATTTTTCTGGCAGAAAAGAATATTGAACCGCAATATATATTGAACTATCGCTGCAAATTTAAAAAGAAAAGGAAACTATTAATTGAATTAATTCTTTTATAAATTTTCAATAAAAATATAAAAAATTAAACCTTTATGTGAGCAGAATGTAGTAAATTAAAGAGTTCCTTTGAAATCGCGGCGATTAAACTAGAAAGTTGAATGGAACCCACTTTTCCATTGGATGTTTAAGATTGAGCCTTATTTCTCCGTAATATATTTTTCTGCATTCCAATACAACCGAGTCAGTAGCTTAGAAACTGTGTATCAGTGAACTTTTTAAAAAACATCTTAAGTCATGTTAAGAACATTCTTAGGTTTTTTAAATCATAAAGGTAAAATCTCCAAAATGATTTTTTACTCTAATTGGAATCTATTTTATTTATTTTTTTCTAACCTCTATTTATTTTGCGCTTTTCTGAATCATTTAAAAATAAAATCAATTTTGTTTTCAAAAATACACAGACCACCAAAAACTTTCTTGCCACGAATTACACGATAAAATTTATTACATATGTAAATTGCTTATGTTCTTCTAAGGAGCATAATTCCTCAATGACTGCGTTCCAATTTCTTTTGTCTGTTGTAAACGGCTTCAATTCTACAGTTTCTTTACAATAGACATTTCTTAGTCCAGCTACCGGATCCAGGTATGGCTTGAGCGCCACTCCTTCGGCTGCCTTAGGGATTCCAGTCAATTGCGTTCCTGGTTGTGACGGTTTAATACATAATTAAATGCCCGATATACTTCTACCTCAATTATTATTTTTTTTTTTCTGCGATTGCAATCTGCTCAGGGATTCGATCAACAAAAACCTGGAATGTTCTGAGATTGCAACGAGCTGCATTTTAAGATTCGCATCCTTACTAATCAACTGACTTTACACAACTGTTAAAAATATTAAATTTGGTGTGATTTAAGACATGCTGGGTATAGCTGAAAAAGGACTTTCTAGAAAAGGTTCAAAACGTTTTTTAGTGCCACTGTTTGTTATTATTGTACTGCCGAGGAAGCAGAAATACTAGACATTTTCAGTCTGCCGTTTTCGCAGTAAAAAGTACTGGCTTTTTTCATGTTGATTTATATAGCCTGAGCTATGCTTATCTTGAAACTGTATCGTGCAGCTTCAGAGTTTATTTCTGTAACCTTCAACTGCCTGTCATCACATTTGTGCAATAGCAAGAATATGTCGTCCGCGTAGTCTAAATCTTCGAAACTACCGTCAAAACGTCAAATTATGTCTCTTGCTGTTAATGTTGTTTGTAAATGAGCTTTACTTTAATACCTGCAAAATCCAAAAAAAAATGGTTTATCAAAATCCCACAGATACGTACGTATGTATTAGTTTTTCCATTTTAAGCCAAAAAAAAATCGAAACAATGCAGTACATTTTAAATAACTTTCTTAAAGCAAAATAAATGACGTAATTAGAAAGTAATGTAAAATCATGCCAAATTTCTTTGATAGTTCATGTAAGAACAATTCATTTACTTATGAAACATCATCATTTCCTATTAAAGGGTCCGCCAAAAAACTTTTTTTTTTTTTTTGGAAAATGCTATAAAAAAAGTGTAGCTTCGGCTGTGTGGCACGCAGTGTCGTCCTTTTGAAACCAAATGTTGCCAATATCCTCCTCTTCAATTTTTGTGACAAAATTTCGTTCCAGATGGCCCGATAACGATCGCCATTGACTACGGCCACTTCTTGCTCATGTTCGAAGAAAAATGGCCCAATTATGCCTCTGGACCAAAATCCGCACGAAACAGTGACACGTTTTGGGTGTATCGGCTTTTCAATGTATGCGTGCGGGGTTTCTGTGCCCCAAGTGCGACAATTTTGCTTGTTTACAAAATGATAAAAATGAGCTTCATCTGAAAAGATGATTTTTTTTGCAAAATCGGCCAAAGTAATGACGTAATATTTCCCAGCGTTGTTCAAGCGTATACATAACCATATTCGTTCAGCAGAAGGATAAAACTAATTTTCTGTCAAATCAGACATGAACTAAGTATTACCATTTACGAAATAAGCACTAGTTGAAAAAAACACGTTAGATGGCGAACCCTTTAATAATAATAAGTTCTATGCACTTACGACTATTAGAATTAAGTAATTAAATTCATTGATATTATCATATTAATGTTATCACTTTAACTTTAGTTAAACCTGAGCAAAGGAATTTTTTTTAATGAGTCCCAGCAAAAAAATCTATGCAGGGGTTCAACTGGTGACGAAGTGATTAAATTTAGGTGAAAACACTAATGATTTTAACATTGGCGTGTCATTGGAGATCATGTGTTTACATGAATATTTTAATGAACTGCACCCCATTCTAATAAGTGCATAGAACTCATGCATATTTGGTGACAAGTATCGGATATTTCATGTGTTAAATTTGTTTGTTTACATGAATACTTTAAGATCTTTTGCATGATGTTGCATTCATTTTTAAGCACTTTATCTATGACAAATTATATCGCATTCATGATGTCATTAAGAACGAATGCTTTAACACAATTGATTTAGAAGTCTTGTAAATGTAATTCGCTTTGCACTACTTCCAATTTTTTTTTGCTGGGATTGTATGTATTTGCTTTTTCTTATTTTGGGCTATATTTGGTATATGATGCGTATTGAATTTTCTTAATGAACATCCAT
Source organism: Phyto melanocephala (assembly GCA_941918925.1). Classification (NCBI taxonomy): domain Eukaryota; kingdom Metazoa; phylum Arthropoda; class Insecta; order Diptera; family Rhinophoridae; genus Phyto; species Phyto melanocephala. The sequence goes on along the minus strand of OW799236.1, from coordinate 19,986,971 downwards.
ATAAATTATACGCACCGTGATCTGAGTGTAATTTAATAAAACGGCGCGCACAGCTGCGTACGTATGTATTAGTTTTTCCATTTTAAGCCAAAAAAATTCTAAATAAAGAAATATCAATTATGCTTTCAAGACTTCTCAATCAATTCTACAAAATTATTCATTAAATGACTCCTTAAAAGCAAAACACATACTTCGAAAGGCATGCAAAATCTTGCCAAATATTATGATAGTTCATGCAAACACACTTTATTGACTTATGAAACAACGGTTCCCTTTTTTCTAATATGCATAAGTTATATTAACTTGTGACTATTAGAATTAAATACAATACGTTTCTATTTCTATATGAATTAAAAAACTTTAACTTCAGTTATAGCTCAACAAAAGAAATTTTTAAATTTTTAATTTGCTTTTAAGGCCAGTTTAGACTATAATACAAGTCATACGACTACGACATGTCAAAAATTGGTGTAGAATGAACAAACTATATAATGTCAAATCACATTGCAATCAGTAGAATAAAACACAAAAGAAAATACGGATGATAATTTGACAAGCGAATCGTATTTTTAATTTTTTAAATCGTTTTAAAAAATGGAACATTTCATTAGATCAGAGTTGGTTTTTCATGTATTTATTGGCAAAGACATTAAAGGTGTGCTAGCAATTCTATAACAAGTATTAATTTTTGATTGTGTTTCATATAGCAGAAGAAAATAGTTTGTTGTTTCTGTAGTTTTTGTAAAACTACAAACACCGTAAATTGTTTTATTCATAAAAAATATTCAAAAACAAAAGAAAAGGAATTAAACTAAAATTTTTTGTGTAAAAAACGCAAAACATTTTATTTAATTTAAAAGTATATATTTGTTATATTTTTTGTACTCTCCATTATAATTTGTTGTGTTAATCAGTTTGTATGGCAGTTTGTTTATCTTTCTTAATCATTCCACTTTGATTCTACTTCAAACTAATAGTGTAAATGAAAAAACACTTGCATCATACTTTTGCTCTCTTTATCTTTAGTACGGAGCAATATTCATTACATTTTGCTTCTACAAAATCTAATTGAATTCTTACGACTTTAATTATAGTCTAAACTGGCATTTACTAACACTGGGATATATTTGGTACATGGTGCGTATTAGGAATTTTCTTAATAAACATACATATTAATCATACGCACCATAATCTGTATGTAATTTAAGGAAACGAGGTTTTTTACAAGCATATTTTCAATATGTGTGATTGTTTTCAGTTAAAACTTAGTTTTAGAAAAATATTTAACTTCCTAGCATCAGTTACATTATCAACACTACACCCCCCACCCCTTTTCAAAACTAAACGATCACGTTCAAATCTGGTATTATTTTTTAATTTTATTAAATTATTAATATCACATTTAAAAGCCAGACCAAGGCATATTCATACAGGTACAGTGCTGCCTGGGTAGAGTGAACCCCCGATTTTATGAATACCTCGTTAGAGTGAACACCAGAATGTTTACATTAACTACTCTGTAAAGTGAACAATCATGAACCTCTATAGAGTGAACATACTTTATAGTGAGTTTTTAGGTTGAGCAAAGGAGAAAAACAATGAAAAAGAGTATACAAATTAAAGGGAAGATAAAATAACGGTAAAATAACGATTCCTTTAGAGTAGGTTGACAAGTTACTCTCACAAATACGCATTCTATGAAGTGTTAATTTATTTAAGTCTGCGCGCACGTTCCTTTAACCCTTAAATGCATGAGGTCAGCTCCTGGCATGGATACTAACCTACTTTAATGTAAAACCGGTCGCTAATCACGAATACATCATTATTTTTTTTGAGAAATGTACACTTTTTTCGGAAAATCGGAAAAATAGACATTTTTTATCCGTACCATATATGGTACATCATGCATTCTTGCCATTGTTAGGTACACACAACACTTCATCATTACCATCATGAAGCATATCAGCAACCTCATTTGCATTGTACTTCTTTCCATCAATAATAAGGCCATCCATAAATTAATAAATAATAACTATAAAAAATAATAGTAAAAAACAACTGACATCTAACACAATAAAAATTTATGCGCTGGTGCATGGTGTACCATATAAGGTACCTAGAAAAATTGAGAAAAAAACTATTCTAAAGTACAAAATGTGGGCAAAATTTTTTATAATTACTAAAATAAGCCTATAATATATATACAAACACTTACCTACAGACGAATAAATAAATTTTTTATTTCGTTATTCACTACTGAAATTTGATTTTAAAATTGTGTGCAAAAAAAACATGTGACCACTTTAGAATGTTATTATTAAGTAAATTAAATGGTGAGAGAGTTATAACGGTATTTTTATGAAGAGTGATATTGTCAGCATTGCTTTAAACTGTACTAAATTGCTTTTATATTCACATGGTTGGAATATTGTACGATAAAAGAGATGTACCATATATGATACGATATGCATTTAAGGGTTAAGGTCGTGTTTTAAAGTTTATTTCTAAATAATTGGTGTTATATAATTGTTACGTAAAAATGGATTCGAAAAAAGAAAGCATTTATCCTTAAAACAAAAAAGCGACATTATAAAAGATATTGAAAAAGGTGCTAGTGTTATTTCTTTGGCACAGCGTTTCAACCTTGATTTAATGAACAATCAGAGTATAGCGAAATCGCTCTGCTCTCATTTACCATCCCTGCATTAATAAATGAAATCAAGGTGAATTCAACAAATTTTAACAAAATTCTCCCCCATTAGCTGGGCTAATAATTTCACCTGTATAAATTCGCCTTCAGCCAAACACTAAAATAAAACCCTAAAGGCAACCCAGCAAAAATTTATTTTGTACCGGTAAGCAGTAAAAAAAAAATCATGCCTTCTTATAGCGCAATATTAGAGCGCATTCGAGGGTGCTATAAATGGAAGTCAGAAATTTCTATTAAATATATTTCATTTTTTACAAAATAACTTACTGCAACTTCTCTCGCTTACGAGGAGACAGGACTGTAAGCGAATGATAACCTCTCTTTACTGTAGTTCTTAAAAACACATAAAAGAGACATGATATTACTGCATTAACCATGTGTGAAAATAGCAAATAATTAGAGCGTCAAAGAGCCCTACCAAGTGGGACATCTCATATAAAAATCATGCCTTCCTGAAGCAGGTTGGGAAAGGAGAGTACATTTATCTCTCCCTTACAAACCTGCTTCCGGGTATGCAGTAATTTTTGCTGGGAAAGTGGTTCAAAATTCAAATTCAAATTAAACTAAATTAAATTAACAGTGAAAACGTTTTTTTTTATAATACCTCCAGCGGATAGCTTACGATGATTGTTCCTAATATTGTTCTAATGTTTAATAATGTTTGGCACTTTTATTTTTTTTTAATATTTTTGCAACACAAAAAGTTTAAAAACATGCACTTACACAAAGGCCAATGTTTGTAGTTTAAATAATGTTACTTTTATACTTAATATACTTTCGGGTCACTTACCACATGTTTGCAGTTTTTTCATTACAAAAACATAAAATACAAGAAGTCGTAATGTAAAATTCTGTCGCAAACCAAAAATGACAAACAAAATCATCACAAATATTAAAGGAAAACGTACAAAATAAAATAAAATCACAACACAATGGCAAATATTATTTTAAATTACATTTGGGACACAAGTGTGTCCAACACGTCCGAAAGACCAGCCACTTACACACTAAAACATGCACATAATTTCAATTGAAAAGCATCACATACTCACACATGTTGACTATAACAAAACTTTTAACTTCAAAAATATGTTTCAGTTTTATATTTCACCATTTATTTGCAGATAAAACTGTTGATGGACATCACATCCATGATGAGTTTTATGGTGATGATGATGATGATGACGACTCAAATGTGAAATGTTATAAAAAAGATTTTTTTATATTCATTCTTTTAATCTGTTTGTGTGGAATTTTTAGGAAAACCCAACATGACCGACTTGATATAAAACCTTAAATTAAAATTTTTTTAAGCGAAACTACAAATGACTTGCCAAAAAGTGTGACAAATCTAATGAAAAGTTGAAAAACAATTATATGAAATTTTTTCAATGAAAGTTATTTAAGAAATGTAAGGCTGTTACTGCAAATCTTTTAAGAAAAACTGTAAAAAAAATTTATTTGTGTATTATGCTCCATAAAATTTTTTTTTAGAGTTTTAATAATCATAAGCTTTTCCACAAAGGAGGGGATGCTCTGTATATCCCATTGGAGACTAAACAAATTAAGATTTTCGGACAGTTTTTTGAAAAAGCCGCGAACAGGTGGTGTAAACTACATATGTAGCCTTCTCCGAGAAAAGGGACCTAGTGTGTCGAAAAACGGGTTTGGAATTAAGAGTGGATTCTTGCACCTAAAAGGGTGTTACGTCGGTCACTGGTTGCGGCTTAAGAATCAAGTATCGATATCATAATAACTAGAGCAGCAACAATAGCAAAGGTATTGTCACACTAAAAGCGAAAAAAATACGTCACCACAGAGGCATGACGTCACCAAAGTCGGCACCCAATGGGCACCCAATACCATACCAAATCGCATCTTCGAACTGAAGGTGTGATCACAGTGATAATGCGTTATGAAACTTTAAATCCATTTTTCTCAAAACTTTATTCTCCCTTTTCTCGAAAAAAAATCACATATATGTATGTAAAGTGGTCAAGCTAACATAGTCGTTTTTCAATATCACGCTCCTATGGGAAATAATAAAACGATATTGAAAGAATATTTCGAGATTCCGGCCGGTAATGACGTGTCACTGACACAGGCCACAGTTGCAGCTGTCTGGATATTGAGAAAAAGGAATGGGTATTGCATTTTCTCTGTGAGTGTACCCCTGGCTGCCAAGAGACACAGAATTCTAATATATACTGCATAACCTCTCTTACATATATTAGGTCAGACTGAACGATCTGCTGAGATACCACACAGCTACGGGGTAGATCAATTACACAACGCCCCTCTCTAAAACATATTCGAAGAGGTAATGCGTATGACGAATTATTTGGTCTTGTCAAAACAGTGTCAAATAGACTTCACTTGGCAGTTAGCGCGTATTGAACTACCACTACAACCAAACAACTAAACAAATATAAACTTTATGGGTTATTAAACGAATATTTGGAACACTTCTTGGTGATGGGTATGCAATAAGCTAGTCTAACCTGTAAGTTTTTATATTTGTTTTAGCTTTTGTACCAGAATTTTTCTAACGAAATTTGTAGAAGTAGTTCATAGTTATAAAGACAAAAATTATCTCGAATGAAAAATATTATGCCACATCAATTAACGTTCTCTATCCTTTAATAATTTTTGAATACAGCAGTGAGCGATTTCTATACCTGTCTTAATAGCTCAAAAACTTTAAAGATGTATCTTCAAAATTTGTCATTAATAGTATAAGTGTATTTGGCCGCAGCAACAGTAGAATCAGTCCTTGGCAAAAATGTCTTTGACCCCAGCAACAGTAGAATCAAAACCTAGAAATTTGTCTTTAGTTGCAGCAGCTTTAAATTTTGAAGACTTTAATTACTTAAGCCGCAGCTACTACAACATGCCTTTACAAAAAATTCCTTTAGTTGTAGCACCCATTCGAAATAAGTTCCATTATTAACCTTTTTATAACCTTCAAACAAAAGTGAAAAAGGTTTCATGTATATAGGTTTTCCATTTCGTGTGAAATTTCTACAATTTTCATTGCCGACCCCATAAAGTATATATTTTCTGAAAGCTTATGAATAGAGGAGTTTATTGAGTCTGTCCGTCTGTCAGTGTATGTGTTGAAATCAACTTTTTGAAGCCCCCCGACATCGCCTGGACCCAGGTGAAATATTAAAATATAAGAAATATTTGAGAGTAGATCTGTATTGAAAATCAGAAATATCGGTACATAAGGAAAAAACACGACCACCTCGTTTTTTTTCACAACAACAACATGCATATATGTGACAGCGCATAGAGAAAGGGACCTAAGGGTAAATACAGGTTTTGTTGAGGAGAGCCATTTTAAATGAAATGATTTTAAATGATTTTTATATTTTTTTAAATTGTTCATAAGAAAAAAAAATCTTTGTAGTTTCGTAAAACCAAGTTATTGTGTTAATTTAGTAGGGGAAAAAATGAAAATAAATTAATTAAACCGTGAGGTCCCTTTCCATTTGCGCTTAGAATCGTCGACTTCACTTTTATGAAACGCGCATGGGGCATGGGATCGGTCTCATTCGATGCTCAGACGTTGTCCATATCGAAAAAAAATAAGTGAAATTTGTTTTTTTTTTTAACCTTAAGTCCCTTTCTCTATGCGCTGTCACATATACAAACGCGGTATACTGGTTCGAGTAAACGTGGTATCAAATCCCAGCTGAGCCAAAAAAAATTTTTTTTTATTTTTTTTTTTATTTTATATATTAATAATATTTTTATTATTTTTTTATATTTAAATTTTTTTTTGTAATTTTTTTTTTTTTTTTTTGTTTTTTAATTTTTTTTAATATTTTTTTATTTTTTTTTTTTTAAATTTTTTTTATTTATTTTTTATATTTTTGTAATTTTTTGAACGGTATATAAGATTCGTCAAAGACAAATATAGCACTCTTACTTGTTTATATTAAATAAATAAATTTTTCTTTGTTAAAAATTATTTTCTCTTTAATTTAAAGATAAAGTTGCCACACCAGTTCAATTAAAATAATTTCACTTAAACGTAAATTCTGTATTATGCCGCAAATTAAATAAAACACTTGTAGTAATTTAATATTAATTAATCCTCAAAAAATAATACAAATTCATGCATAAATTTTCTCAACAGCCAATTCACTCTCATACAGACACACGCACACACTTCCTTTTACATTTCTCTTGCTACTTCACTTCAAAGTTGAAAATAAGGTGTCAAGAGAAAAAAAAATTAATTAAACTCTGGCCACTATGAAAAACGTGTTAAAGGAGCAAATTTCACACACGCGTGCATACTGGTGTACAGGCATGCAGTAAAGACTCTCACGTCTGCATAAACCTGCTTATTCAAATCAATACAATTACATTGAACCTAATAAACTTCAAAAGCTTTGGACTACAACAATATTACAATTCTATTTGTTAGATGAAAACAGTATTTTACACATACTCGTGTATGTCTGGCAAATCTCCATAGAATTATGAAGTTGTTGTAGCAAACGGTTGTTTTCTATGGCACACAAGGCCCAGTTTAATAGTTTGTCGTTTGGAAAATGTTTGAAATTATAATGCCATAATTAAGCACCTTGTTTGTCAATCAAACAGATAGACAGAGAACGTGTATACAGAGATATAAATGCCAAAAAAAAAACTACACTAACTTACGAGGGCAGACGAGTAAGTAACTTTTTATAAAAAAAATTTATTTATTTTTTTGTCAAATATAAAAAAATATTAAAGAAATTTGTTTTAGTTTTATTTTTATAACAAGAATTTTCTCTAAAAATTCTTTAAAGCAAAAATGCAACTTTAAAAAACTTCTTTGTTTGCCTATTAAACACAATCGTTTATAAACCCTTATAGACATTAAATTAGTACTTGAACATTCATCAATATGAGACAGTTTGAGTTAGTAAAATGCTTGTGGCTTTTCTTTTTTATTATATTTTTCTTTTTATTCTCCTGCACGTTATTTCATTATCATACTCCTTTGCCCAACGAGCCTCTCGTCCCACTCATCATACTTGTGTTGTTGCTATTGATGACTGAGTTTCAATAGTTTTTCATTTGCTATTGCACTCATTGCAATGTTCTCGTTGAACAATCACTATTGGCAAAGTTTCAAGTACACAAATAATTTTGAATACACAATGTGAAATTTGTTTGCATGCTTGTATTTGTATGTTTGTATGTTTGTATAAAGTGTATGCAACTGGGATTTTCAAGATTTCAGAGTTTTGCTTTTGTAGACGATTATATTGAATGAAGTGTAATTAAGGCAGAGATGGGTAATATCAATTAAATTTATTTGAACATTTATCGACAATTTTCTGAACAGACATCATTATTTCCAAACATTAAGAAATGTTCAAACATTTTCTATAAATTTTATGCTTAACTAAAGTTATTTAGTACTAATTTATATCTCCCATCTCAGTTGTGAATGCAAAACCTTGCAGGTTTTAAGGTCTGATTTAATCGTACTGATTGCAAAAGTATAAACACTATATTATGGATCATCAAACTATTACTTTCCTTTTTTTTAATAAACTCAACAAGTTCACGAACGAATATCGTATGCAAATTATAAAAATGTACTACGGGAATTCGGTCACGGTCGGTGAACTTTAAAAGCGTTAACTCCAATTGTGGGTCGTTATTCTTGACCTCATTTTTTGCTCCATAAGCAAAATATGTATCTGCACTTCATCCACAAAAACAACTGTATGCCGGAGGAGTCATTGAGCCATGTTTTTTTGTCGACAATAACGACCGTCATGGTACTGTGAATGGCGATCGTTATCGCGACATGATTACCGATTATTTTTGTCCCAAATTAAAAATATGGACTAAGACTAAGGTAAGGTTTGTGCCCCACAGCAAACGTTACAGTCGATTTATTGAAGAGTAAGTTTGGTAATCATGTTATCTCAAGCAATGGATTAGTCAAATGGTCACCTCGATCGTGCAATATAAAGCCGGTAGATTTTTTCTTTGGGGCTACGTCAAATCATTGGTCTAAGCCAACAAGCCAACTACTTTGGAAGAACTTAGGGCCAACATTGAATGCAAAATAGAGGCCGAAATATATGACCGAGTCATCAAAAATCGGGTCTAATAAATCGACCACTGCCAACGTGCCCCCGGTGGACATATGAACGAAGTCGAGTTCCATTCATAAATGGTTTGATTATGTTTCAAGTCAAGTATAATGAGTATAATGTTTTGGAAATATCTCAAATATTTCACATTTTATTTAAAAAAAAACTCCATATAATCTAAAGTTTAGTCACTTTAAGCTTTTTTCTATCAAAATAGCACATCTTACAGACAACAATAAATACTAAAATTTCTTCTGGAAATGCAAAACACTATCGGCCTTGTGCTGTCATTTGTTTTTCTTAAAATTATGAATTTATATCGGTATGGCTTCAGAACTGTAAGGAATATCGTTATAACTATACCAAACATCGCACAACTAAACTTCCTTTAACCCTTTCACTACCCTTTAAAAAATTTGTTTGGCAATATCTCATTATAATTTGTTTAATAAATTTTTTTTTTAACTTGACGTTTTCACAGCATTTTCCCTTGACTATTTTATAAAATTTTTCAACACAAAAAGTATTATATATTTATGCCGCTAAAACGAAAAGCTCTTCCAAATATATCTCATGCACTAATGTGCCACGTAAAGTTAATTCTAACCAACTCTCGAATAATCATATATTTTTTTGTGTTGATCTTAAGATGGTAAACTTTCTTTTAGGCCAACAAAGCGGCTTTACCAAGTATCCATGTTTTATATGCTTATGGGACAGCAGAACTAAACTTGGTCTAATGAAACAATATGTTAAGGCACTTAACAAAAATATGAAATGTTTACAGTATATTTCAAGAAAGTTTCCCAATCTGAGTATGGAAAAGCTCAAAGCAGGCAATGGTTCACAAATTCGCATAATGATAGACGATACAGATTTTGTCAGTTGAATGTCAGAAGTTGAAAAGAATGCATGGTAATCGTTTGTATGGGTTATTCAAAATTTCTTAGGAAATAACAAGGATGCTGATTACATTGAGCATGTTGAAGACATGTTAACTCACTTCGAGAATCTTGAATGCAACAGGAGGATCAAAGTACACTGCCTACACAGTCACTTTGATCGTTTTCCTGAAAACCTAAGAGTGAGGAACATGGCGAACGATTCCACCAAGATATACGGACATTGGAGGAACAATAAAAGGGTTGCTGGGATGCACACATGATGGCTGATTTTTGCTGGAGTATTAAGAGTAACACTTTGTTATTCAACAATAGTACAAATTCTAATAAAAAAAATTAAGGAGTTTGTAGTTTGTAATAATTATTTATTTATTTTTTTTTTTATTTTTTTTTTATAATAAATTTTATTTTCTGCTGTTTAATACATTTAAACTCGTCCAATTTAAATGTTTTTTCGAATAATAGAATCAGGAAACCCTACCTAAAGGTTTTGCCAAAATATACACGAATATTACTAAAATTTTAAAATTTTTTTAAATTTTTTTATGAAAATTAAAATTTAGAAATTCAAAGCAACTATAGATAAGTTTTACGTCAATTCTCCATTTAGAATTATTTTCATCAGTTGAGAGAAGTCTTTTCTCAATTCTGTTTTTTTCAAAATTTTTGGCCACTCAACCGATTGTGCACTAATGTGATTATGAAACATCCGCAGCGTGAGCGGACATGGTACTTCGTTATTGAAGTGTTCTGATTTTTCATTCGAAATGTCTAACAAATATTGTTAATCCTGCCCCTGGTTCATTTTTCTTAGTTATTACATTTAAAACATTTTAAAATCGAATTGCAAATATTAAGGAATACAAAGAAATTATTTCGGTACTAGCTGAGTGCTTTTCGTTTTCAAAACCAGCTAGGATTTTATCATCAGCATTCCTTATCGGTAATCTCATATGTAATTGAAAACTACTATTTTTATTACAATTTTAATGAAACTAGCTAATGAGAAGCATCATTTTTCCATATTCTCACACATTCTTAATACCATTTTGTTATTCTTTCTATTATCCATACTTTGGCTGGCAGTATTAAAAGCATCAATGCAATGGACAGCGATGCGTTAATTTAATTTTTTTAAATATTTAAGCTTTTATTTATTAAATATTTAATAAATTTAAAATCTATTTCAAAAAATCTTTGTATAAAAAAATTTGAAATTAAATATACATTTCAAACTAATTTTAAATTTTATAAATATGGGGGTTAGACTTTATAAAAATAATAACAAGATCAACAGATACAAATAAAAAAATGAATATTTTGCAGCATGGAATTATAGAAATGATTTCTTTAATTCGATTTTTTCTATGAGTATCTCGTGACCATCAGCTCTTTTGCTTTCACGGCTAAATAGTCATTATATTCGCCTGAATGTATACATATGCGTCTAAACAAGGCAAGGGAGTTGTAACCATGATTTTTTTTTGTGTGCTGTCACTCATGCCGATGTGATTAGTTTTTATATCAAAAAGTATTAAATAAGTAACTAACTAACTTCACAAAAATGGATATTTAAGCCTGTGGTCTGCATTCAGAGTTACCATGAAATGTTTGCCAAGAAATTGTTGCCATGAAATTGTTGTTATAAACAGTAACACTGCAGACAATTCCGGGTACTTGAATTCCACACAGGCGTACATATGTATATATGTAAACCTTACGGTTGTAAAAAATATCCTTAAAATTTTTATTGGGACTTTTAGGGTTAAATATTGTATATTTTTCATTGGGTTTATATATTTATTTAAATTTGTGTCGATATTGTATTTCAACTTAACTCTGTTTAACCAAATTTGTTTATTTGTGTTGATGATATATTTAGAAACGATAAGAGTTGTACAAAAATTATTTATTATTAACTTCAACTTATGTTATTTGTAAAATTACCCAAAGTGCTTTATTCGATTTAAGTTGTTTTAATACATTCCCAAAACTTTCTTAACACATTTTAATTGTCTAGTTTTCATTTAATTTGATTTTAATGCACTTAAATGTAGAGTGTAAATTCTTCAATTAATTTGCTAGTAAATGAAGTAAACTGATTGTTTTAAATGTTAAAGAGAGAATTCGGTTTTAAGTGCACATAGAAATAGATGCAAATAATTAGAAATAAAATATAAGAAAAATTCAAAAGATAAAATAAACAAAATTTTGAAAAGTGGTGCAGAAATTGTATTAAATCTAATAATAATGAAGTTTGACATATTTTTTTTTTTGTTTACTTGAAAATGAACAATTTTTTCCATAAGGTAAATTATCAGTTCAGAGGGTTGTAAGACTTTTGTTGGAAATGCTGACAATTTCATTGGCAGATAGTATTTTGAAAAATATAAAATATTATAAGTTAAGACGGTTGTCAGATAAAGAAATAAAAATTATTGGCAGATCAGCCATTAACAATTGCTTTGGTTATGTTTTTTTTTACAATTTAGATTCCGATGGCATCTGGGATTCTGAAAAATCATCCAAAAACTTAAAAATTAAATACTCTGTACCACCCTCTTTATGTTCTCAATTCATTTTATTAATATAAATTTTATTCTTCTCTTATTAACACGAAATTAAGAAAATCAATAATTTTAATTTGCAAAACATACTTATGTTTCATTGAAAGGGAGTTGTTGCAGTGTTCCCATATGAACAAATATACTTAAAATTCCTACGTTACAAAAAAAAATCTCTCAAATTTTTCCTAGTATACAATTTATGTAAAAAAATATTATAGTAGCCTATGAAAAAGTTTAAATTTCAAAATGTGTGTTGTTAACTTTTTCTTTGTAAATAAGGATTATGTATATATTTTAGGAATACAAGCGCATGCTTTGAGTTGGACTAAAAACAAAGCAAATGGTGGCGAAAGGTTTATTAGATTCGGCACGGTCGACTGTAATGCTCTTAATGATTTTCATTTATATAAATGTTTTATTTCAACATGTTTAAATAATTAAATAGGAAGAACAAAAATTCTTTAAAACAATTTTATATCTAACAAATTTAAAAACATTTTAAACATCTGACAACACTGACCTGTATGACAATAACGTCATTGTCAAATGCATAACACTTACATAACACTACATCTATCTGACAATTTTGTTGTCAGGTGGCCATCTGTCAATGGTATGACAATGATTTTTCTTCCAACATTGTTAGACAAAAATTAACAGATCATACGGGTGAAACAGATCATCTAAGCTGATCTATTAATACTAATTTAAAGCTCTTGTAGATTCCAAAAATTTTTAAATTTTGTAAATTTGACTTAAATATACTTGTGGGAAGCTATTTTAAATTAAAAAAATTAAAGATTGTATGTCTGGACGTGACTCAGTTGTTAAAGTGAGATGACAACTCAGATAGTGTAAAGAAGCAATTTTTCAGATAATATTTTACGATCTGACAACCAAGTGTACGAGGTTTAACAGGAGTTCTGTGTCATATTTTGTATATTCAGCTAGCTGAATATCATTTTAGATACGAAAATTTACAGTGCAGGATAAATTAAACGCTTTTAAAACTAAAAGTTGGAATATTTTGTATACTCAGTTAGCTAAATAGTATTTTTAAGAAAACAATCATTAAAAGTGGTGGGCTAAGATAAAAGACAAACGACTGCGGGTGAAATTTGACTAATTCAGCTAATTGGCTTTCAAAATATTAATAATTTTTTTTAATTTTTTTATGTGTCCCGCAAATTGGCCCTCTACTATAATGGGTCTGCTATTAAAAAATATATGAGAAAATTAATCATTTGAAATTCATCACTTGTTAAAGTATAACATGTGTAATATTTTTAAATTTTGATGGCTAAAAACTGTTTATGGTATAAAATTTATTGTTCAAGTTTTTTTAAAGATGTTTTAGGACCCACCAACAAAAAAAAATTGTGCAGTGACTTATTAATTTTGTCATTCCGTTTAAAGCACTTCGAAATATAAATTTTAGAATCCATAAAATATATTATTCTTAGGTGCTGGTTCAATATTAGGGCAATCTATATCCGTCCATCTATCCGTCTGTTGAAAGCAAGAACACATAAAAGCTTAATAGTCATTAATAATATTTTTTAAACTTGTTTTCCTATTTCTTACCCATTCTCCAACTCCTTTAAGTTTAATAAAAACACATCTTCTATCCAGTCATTGTTATTTCTCTATTACAAAAACAGTTTATTCCCTTTAGAAACTCATCCTTCTCAATTTGTGCTTTAAAATAATAATTCAACATTAATGGTTTGTGTTTTTGTAAAGGAAAGAGGAGGCAGAATGAAATAAAATAAAAAGAAATACGACATCATATTAAGAAGCTAAATTGACATTAACAATGATCATAAAAACTTAACAAACTACCATAAACAAATTCAGTGGCTCTTTTAGCCACAATTGAAATGCCAACAATTACAAGTGGTAATGCCAACATTTACTTTCAAATGTACCGACTGAACATTTAAAGGAAAAAAATGAAAAAGGGAAATAAAGGTAAAACGTACGCAAAAGTGGATGCCAAACCTGTTTATTCTTAAACTTTATAAAGAAAAAATTTTCATAAAAGAAGAAAATATTGTATAAAATTCATAAAATTAGATGTTTATTTTATTTTTAATTTTCCTTTAAATTTTTAGAAATTTTTTCAAAACTGGTTTGCAATTTTGATAAATTTTTTTTTTTCATAAAACTGAATGTTGGAGGACTCTGTTGCATCTTGTACAGAAAATCATTCATATAAAATATGAATTTTCTTTGAAAAAAAAAAGAATTTTTCCACAATTATGTTTTCAGTATTAATACATATACAAATCCACACACAAACATCTTATCGAATGTGTGTGTTTTACAAGAGGAAGTTTATCCTAACACACAACAGCAATATTTAAGTCTATAATAGTAGCAAAAACAACAACAATACAAAAAACACAATCAAATAAAAGTTACCAGTTAAGTGATTTCATAGCAATTTGCACTTTTGTTCTAAATGTTATTGTATTCAAATGGCAACAACAACAAAAGGGAAAATTTCAAAAGGAAAATAGCAATAATATTAAATAACAAATAGCAAACTTCTGGCACTTGTATAGTAATGCGTACCAAGTAACTAAAAGTACGTAACATGGTATTTTATTTTAACCTGTATAAAATAGGAGTTGCAAAGGAATCTGTTCAACAATATTCAGTGTTGTTAAAGGCACTGGCAACAGGAGTTAAATAGAAAACAGACTTGAAACACAGCAAAACTAAAGCAGAATCTGATTTTGTAAACACTACAAAATATAGAATTTTTGTTTAATACTTTTCAGTTTGTTAACCAAAATTTACACACACACACATACGTACATAGTAAGTTTGCAACTAACGTTACGTATGCGTATGTTCACCTGGCCTTCTTGGGGTTGTGTAAAGTTTGTTTGATTTAAGCTCAGTCTAGCTCTACTTTTGAATACTTTTTTTTCGCTGTAAGATGGCAATGGCAAGAAGTCATTTTATTTATAACAAAATAACAACAATCACTGTCACAAAGTGGAAAAAAATAAGTAAAAACAGATTTAAATAAAAATTAAATTAAATATTATTTAAGTAATACAGGGTGGGCCATTTCAAAATTTCAAATTTTAAATTTTAATCGGCTATAGAAAAAAGGTACTGGTTAGTTTTTATAATTTTTGGATTTATTATAAAGGTTGTACTTTTTGTATTAAGAATGGAGCACAAAATTATTCACATGACTACCACAACTGGCTCGGCAGTCCCCTATCAGATCAAACCAATTTTTCAGTACATTATCGATTGTTTCGGCTTGAATCTATTCAAGGGCAACTTCGATTCTATGTTTCAATGCTTCAACTGTCTCGAGATGGTTCGCGTAACTTTTAAGCCTAATGACTTCCCACAGGGCTAAAATCATAGCTCCGAGGTGGACATTACAATGGTCGACTAATTTTTCGATTTTTAAAAACAGTGCGTGATATTCCGATGGTTACGTTGGCTATGTGACATGAGGATCTGATTTAATAAAATAAAATTTCGTTCATTTTTTGAAAAAAAAAAATTTGTTGATCATAGCACGGTAACACTCACCGTTGATTTTGATGGTAACTTTGGCTTCTGGTTCATTTTCGACGAAAAATTACTCAATGATGCCGCCAGTCTAAAATCCACTTCAAACAGTGACTCGCTGTTAATGCAAAGGCTTTTCCATAGTCACGTGTTTGAACCCCATGTAAGTGAATCCCATGTAAGTGAACCCGATGTGTGTGAACCCCTAGTGTATGAATCCTATATGCAGAAAATTTGCTTATTAACATAGCCACTGAGATGAAAGAACGATTTTTCGGTGCAATTCTTTATCTCCTACTAAGCAATTTTCCGTCCATTGAGGGTTTAGTTGTTATATCAATTGAACTTTAGATGTTATCTAGAATCTATGGTTTTAATCGGAGTATGATGAGCTGGATCACTGCGTTGATTACAGGACATGGTAACTTCAAATAACATCTGAAGAGGATGCAGATCGGGAATGATGATATTTGTAGAATGTGCCTGGAGGATGCCGAGATGGCAGCGCATGTAGTATGCGAGTGTCCGGCGTTGGCGAACGGAAGATTAAGGATCACAGGCAAGCACACATTGAGTGTGAGTGCGATGGGGGACCTTAGTTTCAGGGAGATGCTGGCGATTACAAAGGACTGTGCGATGAGGATTGTCAACAATCACCAGTCGGCAGTGTGAAATCGTTTTCCTAGTGCAGAGCAAACGCCGGTTGTGGCGCGGGACTCAGTGATTGCGGGTATACTGTTCGGTGGACACGAAATCACTGGGTAGCGAAGGGGGTCGAAAAGGGACCCGTGGTAGTTGTCTGCTTTGACATTCCCCCTACATGAGTATAATGTGTATAGAATCTACTTTCAGCCGTAAAATTTCCGAATTTTAGCCTTCAAGAACATTATTCCTACAACCAACTCTATACGCACATCCTGGGGATCAGTGTTACTAATCCCAATTAAACTACCCTAGCAGCGCACTTAAAATTACTTGTATATTTTTGTCCTTCTTATTTTAGTCCACCTGTCCTTGAGAAAAAATTCTATTACTCTCCCTTCTTTACCGACCACCAAATTATCTGAAATGAGGTGTTGCGACTGTGAATATACAACAAAAGAAAAATTTAAGAAAGTCCCGTTGAATTACATGATTAGCAATAGACCAGTTATGTTACAGACTTAAAATCTTTATCAAAAAAAACCCTACAACATATGCTGTTGAAGCCTTAAAAGTTAAACATTTTTAGCATAATTACCTATTTTAGCCTCCATATTTATACATCCAACGCTGAAATATGAACTTCCTTTAATGTTTAAAAAAGTCCATCGTCTCGGATTCTATGAGTTTAGAAAGTAGATCCCCCTTGTAGGCCGTAAAAGAGCTAAAAGTTTACTCCAACAACTGCTCAGGTTGTATCATTTAAATGTTACATTCAATCACGTAATCGATCACGATCAAAATTTTACTCGAACCATCGACTTAACTGTGATTTAGGTATAGAGAATCTCATAAGAATTTTCAAATTTTGATCAAGTTCGAACGCCGTAATTTGCTCCCAGTTTTGACAATGTATTCCGCAATAAAATGGGCGCAACCTACTGTCAACATTGACTCTAATTTATTCTTAAAACCCTATGGTATACTTTAATACTACTTTACAGATCTTTAAAAATTTTCCAGTTTCCCTCGCATATACTTACATTTGTTTAAATGTATATTTCTGTGGTTTTGTTTTGTGACAAATACACATACACCTACACAAACAAACGCATGTTTGCTGTACAACAACATCCTGCTACTTGTGTAAATTTAATTTATTTAAAAGCTTGTCAACACCGGAAGTAAGATTTTTTCATTTCTTCCTCTTGTACTCACCTACCTTGTCCTATATTCCATTCTCCTTAATGTCTGTCTTTAAACTTCACTTGCTTGACTGCTTTCTGTTCCTCCTGGCTCGTCAGTTAAGGACCAGCAATATTCTCACATTGCTTGCCTTTCTCATTTGCTATTTTCTTTGGGTTATGAAGCAATAAAAGTGATTTATTTGCTTAAAGGTGAGCTATTTTGTTTTTTATACGTCTTACAGATTTTTATAGAATTTGGCTTTCTTTTGCCAGCGTTTTTCAGTGCGTGTGCGTGTAATAGATAAAATATATAAAAAAACAGCAGCGGAAATAATTGATGGGTATTAGTTGATATAAAAATAAATCTATTGATATGTGTTTATAATTCTAGGAGTAAAAAATGTGAGTTATTGCCGGCTTAGCTGAGGATTGTAAGATTTCAATGTAGATTAGGTAAAAGGAAAATTTTACAAATTTCTTGGCAAAGAAATACTAGATTTATAGCAATTTTCTTTTTCTAAATAGATGAGTGAATAAAAATTATTTTAAAGTAGAATATTCATCACACACATCATATAGGTATAAAGTTAAAGGGAAAATTTATGGAGAGCCATTTCAAAGTGCCTTAAAATATGCAAGTTTGGGATTTTTTTAATATACCCCCTTGATATGACGTATATAAATCTATCAAGCATTTGTTATTTAAAAAAGATTCGGCTGAATCTGATAATAACCTTCACCCTGATGTACGTAAGTATAGACTTTATATAGACTTTAGATTTCATGTAATACGCCATTTTCTTTATTATTTCCTACGCCATCTTTGATTTTATTATACAGACTGTACTCCCCTTTAAAATAGTTTCTGTACTCCACTAGTCAAGTAACTACTTTCATTTGATACCCATATTGTTCGGTTTTTTAATAGTTTACAACATTGTAATAGTCAAACAGTTTTATTTAATTTCAATCTTATGGGGGTTAAAGAGGCCGTAGTTGCTATATTCGACTCATACATTCGCCATTTAAACTAGGACGCCATCTTGGATTTTTTTCTCTTGTTATAGCTAACTATATTTTAATACTTCAGCCCTTTCTTTTAATTCACATATTGGCTCTTTCGGTTGTATAGAAACTAAAAATTAACGATTTAATTTTAACAATTTTGGAAAAAACCACCGAAGCAGTTGTATTCTGGTACTTATATCTCTGTTGGCTTAAAACCAATTTGTTACATTTTCTTAGAAATAATTTCTAAGATTACGGCTTATAATTTGGTATCGTAAGCGTGTTCAGAGATTATTTAAAAAATGTTGACATATTTAAAAAACATATTTTTATAATAATTTTTGCCTATAACTTTGCCGATAAGTGTCCACTCTATTCAAAATTTTTCATGAATACGAAATCTACAAAGTACATACAAAATCAATAAACAGTAACAACTGTGTCTGTAAATTATCCTAGGCCTGGAAAATTTTAATTTTTAGAGACAGTCGTGTTTATTTGTTCATATCTCAGAAAGTTATGGCGCGATAATGCTGATTTCCAATACCAATCTGCTCCCAAATTTTAACGATTTTTTGATACTTTATACGGGTCTTTCTGATGTCTATGATCATCAAAAAGTTGATTTCCACATACATAAGCTTTCAGAAAATATATGCCCTATTCATAAGGGGTCGAAATTGAATATTGTAGAAATTTCAAATGGAATGAATAACCTATATATACCCCTGCACTCACTGTGAAGGGTATACAAATCATTTTTAGAAAATTGTGTGGTATGCCTAAAAATATACTTAGTCTAACATCTCTTTCAATAATTGTGCAAATATAAATGCAAAATTCTTTACTATAACATTAACTAACCTCTTTTAAGTCCTTAAGAAATATCCTATTTTAATTGGTTTAAAATTGCTTTAAAAACAAATATAAAAGCATAAATAAAATTATTTAAATTGAATTTAAATCTTAGTAAACTACAAAACAAAAGGATAAAGATAAGCAGCCACCGTCTGCAATTTTAGAAGAAAAATTAAAAAAACATAAAAACTATTTCTTATTCTGGTCAACAAAAATATAAAAAAACAAACAGACAAATACATAACACAATACTCAAACAAAAAAATAAAAAGTTATTCTTAAATAAAGTTTGTAATAAAAACTAAAGATGTTTCAAAAAAACTTCATTTACACAAAAACGAGTAAAATTTTGACACAACAACAACAATATTTCAAGAAGTGGCTACAATCTCCGCAAATTACTTTAAAAAAATTGGTACAAACCTTATAGTTTTAAATATTTATTAAACATTTTCAGTAAGCTTCTGCAGATTTTCTTTTTTTCTTTACTTTTACTATAACTTTCATATCATAAAAGCCCTTGATATTTTTTGTAACTGCGAACTACAAACAAAAATATTATATTTACTTAAACGCACTAGTGTTTTTACTTTTGTTGTGTAGAAAAAGTTTGTTTTAGTAAATATTTTATTAAACATGTTATTAAAGCAACAGTAAAGAGCAAAAAAACAAGTAAGAGCTCTATATTTGGCCGTGCCAAATCTTAAATACCCTTCACAACGTGTAGTCATGCAATACTACATAATTGTTTGTATCACACCATATTGGTGTTAAACGACGAGGTGTTCTAGGTTTTTCATCATATCTAAGTTGTTTATAAGCGATCTGATATTCAACACCTGCTCCCTGCTCTGCTCTGATATTTTGGTGCCTTACACGGGTATTGAAAATGTCTGGCGACTTCAACATACACACGGACATATGGTCAGACTGATAAACTGACAGACAGACAGACAGACAGCGTTTAATTGCCTCCACTATTCATAAGATTTCAGAAAATGTATACTTTATGGGGTCGGAAATAAAAATTGTAGAAACTTCACACGGAATGACAAACCTTTATATACCCTGCACTTACTCTGAAGGGCATAACTAGCAGAGCTTAAGGACACTTAACATGTGTAACAGTGCATAGTGAATGGGACCCAAGGGTAAAAAAAAAACAATTTGCACTTTCTTTTTTTTTTGATATTGACATCTGAGCATCGAATGAGACCGATCCCATGCCCCAAAAGTGTTTTCTCCCAGGGATATGCACGTTTTATAAAAGTGAAGTCGACGATTCTAAGCGCAAATAGAAAAGGACCTAACGGTAAAATTTATTTATTTTAATTTTTTCCCCTACTAAATTAACAAAATAACTTGAGTTTACGAAACTACAAAAAATTTATTTTTTTCCTTATGAACATTTTAAAAAAATAGAAAAAATCATTTAATCTTTAAAATGGCTCTCCTCAACAAAACCTGTATTTACCCTTAGGTCCCTTTCTCTATGCGCTGTCACATATGCAAACTAACAATACACAACTGCTTCTCGGTTAGCGTAATTCTTACTTTTTTCTTCTTTTTTGAAAATCTTTATTTTTTAAAAGAAAATATTTTTTTATTTAATTTATAAAATTCTAATTCTCTAAATGTTTTAGTGAGAAAACAATTATTGCGATAACATGTTTGGTAACTGTCCTTTCTGGTTCCCTTCTACAAAAAGGAACTTTTTTTATTTATATGGGATTTGGTATATTTTCAGACATTCAAAAGTTAGAATTTTCAAATGAAAAACTTCGGTCTTAGTTGAAATGCACGATAGGACAAAAGTCGCCATAGAGTAAAAAATTCAATAATTTTATATTTTTAAATTATATTATTTATATTTTGTTATTATTTTCCGGTTATAAAATTTACCAATTGGTTTTTTTTTACAGCTTCGCAATAATAGGCTCGTTTTAGAGCATTTTTACATCTATTACATCTTTCAAAACTTTTGACTGTAGTGCTTGAATTTCTGCAACAATGTTGGCCTTGAGTTCAAGGATTATCTAAGGATTATCCATTAAAGAAAATAGTCAGTCGCTGATAAATCTGACCAAATAATTATTGAATTGTTTGAAAACATTCGTTTTAAAAAAGTTTGACTTAAAACTGCAATTGTATCTCGGGCAAAGTAAGCAGTCGCTCTATCATGATGAAACCACATTTCAAGTTTGTTTTCGAGAGCATAAAATAAAGTTCAACTTTTACCTAAAAAACCTTCACTGTATTTTATTTCAAGAAGCGTATGATGGTTAAGAATTAAATACGAGTAATTTAGAAAATAATTATCTAAGCCCTGTGGCCTAAAATATCTCAGCTATTTTTTTAAATGTGCAGTAAAACTCGTGGCAGTTAATTACAAATCAAAAATCAATATTCTACAGACTTCCAAGTAGTTCCTTTTAGCTTGGAATATTTGCTTACAGCCTAGCGCTAGCTTAAATAGAAACTTAAAATTAATCACAATAGATAATAAGGATGTTCATCAAGTAGATATACATAAACAAAAAATTACTCTTTAATGCTGATCTTAGGATGGTGGCTTTATTGGCACAATTTTGAGAAATCGATGTAATTGACGACATAACAAAAATGTATTTAAGCACGGATTCCTACCACACAGCGAAGGCCTAAAAATAAGTTAGTTAAAATACATTAGTTAAATACATACTAAGAATGATTTAAAAGCATAATAACACTTAGCAACAAAATAGTTAGATTTAATCTACATATATTTTTTTATAAGAATTTCTTAAGTAGCAGGTCTATATAGGTAGGTAGGAAAAGGGGATACAGGGACCAAAAGCCGCCTCCAACACCCACACAGTCGGAGACCAATATGGTCCATTGTGTTTCCCTTTATATAATAAAGATAGAGAATTGGTTAGAGAAAAAGAGAGAAAGGGTTGCTAACGATATAGTATATGAAAATAAGAAATAGTTAGTAGGAAATATAATAGAAGAAAGGAATATAGATTCCCTACGAGCCCCATTACATGTTCACCAGCCACCAGCAGATCTATACAACAATACAAAAATTACCTCAATTTTAAATAAGTCAGGTCTTCACTTATACTCAGCCGGACCTTTAAGAAAAACTTATACCATACAAAGCCAAAATGGATATTTCTTTTACACTGTATTCCATATTTCAGTCTAATTATCACAATTTTAATCCACTCTTATTGCAAGACTCTTTACAAAAACATTTTTACAATATCATCAATGGCAGACGCTTAAGTACAAAAACGACAAAAATATTTCTAATAGTAAATATAAATTTTTAATCAAAAATTATTAAACTTAAAGTAAAACAAATGGTAATAAACTAAGAGATGGAAATAAAAAAAAATCAATAAATTCTCTAGAGTGCTAACTGTTGCATTACTAAATGAAAAATACTATTTGCAAAGCATATAACTAATGTTTGTTAAAAGTAAAGCAAACACACATACATATAAACTACTGGTAGTACTTTTGTTAACATTCATTTTTACTCCAACTTTTGCGTTTGTATGCGTATATTGCACTTAAATACCCAGTAGTGCTACTTTAGTCCTTGTTGCATTTTACACTAACCACTTATGTTTTAAGCTTTGAAAAAGTTATTGCAAGTGCAACAACTGGAGTGGTTTTTGGTGCATGTATGTGTGTGTGTGTATGTGTGTGTTAATGTTGAATGGGTATTTAATATTGCAATAAAAATGTTAAAAATGTTGCCGACCAAGTGTTGCAGTTTAAATAGAACGCTAAAAAGGCTTTGTCTTTGTATATACGTCTAAAATCTAAAAGTGCTGTGGACAGATAATAAATAACAAGTAAGAGCACTATATTCGGCTGTGCCGAATCTTTTATACCCACCACCAATTTTATGTACATTTAAAGCACAATATTTATTATTTTGTTAATCATTATGGAATAATCTCTTTATAATAAAATATGTATCACTTTCTTTGTAGAGGGTGGTTAAATTTTAAGGGCCCATGTTGAAGGTGAACTACACCTAGACTTTAAGTTTGTTTTCTGCATTTCACTTGACATTTCTCAATCTCAAACTTACTCATTTTGATCCGTGGAAAAATACGCAAATGAGCAACGCTTTAAAGTTATTCAGGTTTTTTATAAAAATGGGCGTTCAAATCAAAATGCATTTTGTGCACTTCGTAATTCTTTTGATCAACATAATCGTTAAAATTCGTCCACAATCGGGAGAATTGTAAAAAATATTTAAATTTCTGCAAAACAGGTCTGTATAAAATGTTAGAAAATCTGTGAATGCCTTCTTAGTTCGTTGAATGGAACTATTGCTGTTTTTTGCGATAGTGTCGCAAAAGAGCAGTCAACCTCGACTCATCATCATGCCCAATAATTGAGCATCAATATTGTCATTGAAAATTTGGACCATCAGATAGAAGAGTGGCGCCAAGGATGGGGGGGGGCCATTTGGCCGATATTTTGTTAAATACATAATTGAACCATACAAATATTATCATTATAAAAAGAAATAATAATATCCTAAATAATTTGTGTTTTATTTAAATACAACATCGGTCCTTAAATGAAATGAAATTCAATGAAAGTGTGTTAAAGTAGCTGTGTCAATAAAGATTCTACTAATAAATACAACTTAAATATTTCAATATAGCCCTTTATTTTCCCAAAAACTTTGTCAATAGAGAAATTACATGAATTTAAGGTAAGCCGTTGTATGGGACTAAACTTTTTGGCACAACAATAACATTGATTAGAAGGATATACACAGCAAATTTGATCATCATACCTCTAATTTTGGTGGTTTTATGAGCTTTTAAATTTCATTAACGGTAGATTACGTGAAAAGTGGGCGTTATAGTAGGCGTGTCAAAGTTGTTTTGGCAAATGAGTACAACTTAGATGTTTCAATATAGTCCTTTATTATTCCAAAATCATTATTAATAGAGAAATTAGAGGAATTTTGAGTAAAACGTTATATGGGGGGTGGGCGTAAAAGTGGGCGTGGCAACTCAATTTTCTAGCACAGTAATGACATTGCCTAGGGGGATATACGTAGCAAATTTTATCATCATACCTCTTATTTTGGCGGTTTTATGAGCTTTTAAATTTCATTAACGGTATATAACGTGAAAAGTGGGCGTTATAGTGGGCGTGTCAAAGTTGTATTTTCGAATGAGTACAACTGAGATGTTTCAATATAGCCCTTTATTATTCCAAAATCTACATAAATTGAGAAATTATATGAATTTTGGGTAAAACGTTAAATGGGAGGTGGGCGTAAAAGTGGGCGTGGCACATTGATTTTCCGTTACAAAAAAGCGTCTCACCAATAAGCAAAGTGTGCAGAGTCGTACATCCAATTTTGTTGCTTTTATGACGTTTTTGTTTTTAAATATACCGAAAAATACACTGTGCGGTATAAATTTTCGTACATTTTGATCGATAACTCCTCTCCTAATGCATAGATTTAGATAATTTTCGGGGAAAGATATTCTTTTTACTCAGGAAATATATATTCGAAGTTTCATGAGTCTACGTTAATGCGTTTGGACACAATTCCATTTTATTCGATGTTTGAAGGACACGGTTTTTTCGACCTACTCTTGCTTTTCGAGCTATAACTCTCTTCCTAATATTCCGATTTAGCCCATTTTCAATACCAAACAAACATTGTCTATAAGAAAGATTCTGGCAAAATTTGAGCCCCCTAGCTTTTTCGGTGCGACCTCTATCGTGCTTTCAACAGACGGACAGACGGACAGACGGACGGACATAGCTAGATCGTCATAAAATCAAACCCTGATTCAGAATATATATACTTTATGGGGTCTAAAATGGATATTTCGATGTGTTACAAACGGAATGACAAAATGAATATACCCCCACCATTTTTTTGGTGGCGGGTATAAAAATGTGCAGGGGAAAATGTTTAAAAGAATTGATTGTAAAAAAAACTCTTTTCTAACACTTAAAAGTTTTGTTAGCAATTATCTATAATTAGAAAGTTTCACAAAACTTCCTTTTTATGAATTTTTTTTTTATTTTAATAAAAATCTTAACGAGACTCAATTTTACCTAGTTTAGACTTGAACATACTCAGACAAAAAATTTTCCACTAATACAATGTGATTGACATTATTCATGACTTCTAATTTATAAGAGCAAGAAAAGGAATGAAAAGTGCCCTCTCCAAATAAAATAGTTAGCCTTTAATGATGTCTTTTCAAATACATGCAAATGCATGCAAAATAACTCAAAAAATCCATGTAAACAAATATTATTAACTCTGGAATCATGGATTTCTTTTTATCTGTTATACAGAGTTCTGTGCACTTATTGAAATTGAGTGAAATTTATTAATATTCTTCAATGATAAGTAAATAAAAAAATCATGCATGTTTCATTTAAATTGAACCACTTCACAACTTATGTATTCGCTATTTGCTGGGTAATTATATTCTAATAATATTCCTCCTAGAACTATGCTAAGAATAAAGTAAGAACTTAACTATTTGTAATCGGAACTGAATTATAACTAAGCTAGAACTGATCTGAAATGAAGCCATAGGTAAACAAGGAATTTAACAGGACTTAACTGTAGTCGAACTAGGAATAAACAAGAACCTCACTTAATATAAGCTAGAACTGAAATAGAATAAAGATAGAAGGTAACTGAACTGAAAGTGAACTAAAACTCAACCAGGACTGAACTGTAACTGAACTAAGAAAATAACTGAACCTGTGAATCAGTGAACCACAACCGAAGTAGAACTTCACTAGAATTTAACCTACACTAAATTGAAACTAGACTAGTACTAAACGAGAACTGAATAAGAACTAAACAAGACCTTAACTTAAGTTTAATATAAAACTGAGTTTTATTATGTAAAAGTCAGTAATGCTCTTTGATGTAGTTGTATGCAGTTACATATTTAGAAAACAGGGAGATAAGCTGCAAAGAAAAAGGAAGTTAAAATAAGAGATAAAGTATGTCAACCAACCCCGCTTGTATATTGTCACCGCTACTATGGGTAACCACCACACATAGTCTATTGAAAATTCTATCGAACGAGAGTTTCAAATTCATTTTTAATGCAGATGTTGTTGCGATACTGATGAAGAACAACTGGAAAAATGTTGACTTTTTTATGCAGGGGAGCAACAGAAGCTCTGAATATATCTTATTGCTGTACGAAGAAGTAAGGGCTTAATTTTAATCGGACAAGACGGAAATCTGGTTATTTACGAAAAAAGGAAGATGTTCATATATGCCTGTAACGTCTTCCGGGATAAGAAAATTCAAGTTGGTTCAAATACGTAGAAGTAATTTTTGATTAAAGGCTATTCTGAAGAGATCACATTAAGAGTAGAGTGGAAAAAAACTGAAGGCATTTAGACCCTTTGTGAAAGATCGATAAGCTTAAAATAGGGCATAAGCACAAACATGCATACTAGCTATATTCCAGCGTACTATGATTGATTTTAATAAAGCTTCCATAGTGTGGTTAAGCGAAAAAGTTTAATAAAAAATGTCTTCAAAAGATTCCAAGACAGTGCTGCAATAGTATTTGAAGTGCTATGGGAATCACATCAGCAATGGCTATTGAGAATATACTATCCATTTGGAATTTTGAGATACGGGCGGAATATAAAGCGGCCTTGGAAGCTACTAAATTTATACCAACAGATGGATGGCTGCTAAGGACCGTAAACCAGATACCTAAGATTAAACGCTACTTTTCCGATGAAACGCATCACAGAGATAACAAGTGACAAAATTCTAATGACTTATAAAAGCATTAACTACATCAAAATAATTCTAGAAGAGGGATAATACCTTAGGTATTGATCTTTAAATGGATCGAAGATTAGTGACAAACAGGAATGGATTTATACGAAAAAAGCTGAAACAGAGATAAATACCGTCCACCGGATCATATAACACTTTTCTAGGCTGAGATTATGGCAACTACCAAAGTCACTAAAGGCATTAAGAACACTAATAACCAAGCTCCGATTTGTAGATTTAGTTATAAATCACGAACGAAAAGTAGATTCTTGGATTGTCTTAAAATACAAGAGAGATTTAAATTCGTATGCAAACTCTGAACATCCTGAGATAAAGGACACAAGGCCTAAATGGCATAATAAGAAACGAAGAAGCCGACAAAATGAGATCATTTTAAATACAATAAAAATACCTTTAAAAGTGCTAAATCCTTTCAACTTAAAAAAAAATTACTTAAAACATAGTTGATGAAGGGCCACGTCAGAAGGTGGCAAAATAAAACAGACTCTCTTTAAGTTTTAGAAGTCAATATTGAACGTGCCATTAATGACATACGACTTGATTTAGTGGAAAAAGGGCTCAAAAATTGGGTTCACCGAATTCATTCCTGCAGAAAAAGTCATGGAGGCCACTTGAATGACGTACTTATTGTATAGAATGTACTTTACATTTAATAACAAAATTAAAAAGTGTGTGTTTGTTTAAGAAATCATATCACTCTTGTTAGAAAACCTTTTACAACACTCTTTAAGGTGAGGAACAGTTTATGGGGGAGAGATTCTGAAACTTAGTAGACCAACACTTTATTTAGAAATAAGCTTAAACTAGTAATAACAGTTCACACAGAGATGAGTATTCATCTAGTTCGCATGTGACTGTCAGATGAATCGATGTGTAAAGCAAGCGAAAAATAGAATGAGACTTTAGAACAATACCTTTGTCAATGCCCTGGGTTTGGAAGTATTAGATGCACGAGCCTTAACGTGGACACTATGGCAAACTTAGAATACTTAAGGAATTCAAATTGGAAATCCAAAAGACATTACATTGAAGTGACTGGGTTCTTGACCTAGTTGAGGTACATTTACACGGAATTGGGATTACAGTTTTTATTAGAACAACTTCGGTCCCTTAAAGCGCACTACAATTGAGCATACGTGTATACTTGTTATGGCCTTAAGTGTCTCTCTCTCAACCTCACCTTATCTAGGCTCCACGAAAAGCCCCCCAATGAAATAACGCCCAGGAAACAATCCCCAATGAAGTAAACCCCAAAAAATTAGAAATAACACCCAAAAACAGTGAATGAAATAACATCCAAAAATAAATGAAATAAACCCCAAAGCGAACACGAAACAACCCCCAATATTTGGTAGTTATTTCATATGAAATAACTCCCAATTATGAAAATGAAATAACCCCCAATGAAATAAACCCCATCAGCAACAAAAATGAAATTATGCCCAAAATTCATAAAAGAGTCAACAGCAAAATCGCAAATTTATTGATATAAATTGTGTGGAGGCCCGCATGCGTCTTCTTCATAATAAGGATATATGCAACTTCGAAAGTGTGCCAGCATTTAAAATCAATTTTTTTTTTGGTGAAGGAACATACAAAGCTCATTTAATAGTGACTTCTTTTGGTTTTGTAAATGAACTAAGTCCAGTGCAGTAAATTTCCCTTATACGATGGAAGCAATATCAGATCAGCCACCAACGAGCTATCCTAAAACTTTACGAATGGCTTGAAAATCCAACTCATGGGAGACGTTATTATAGTTACAATATTGTAAAGAAGGCAGTAATTTTCTGTAATGGAGATGTGAGGAAGTATGGACAAAGAATTGTTTAATATTTCCAATATATTTATTTTTTAAACCCAACTACCAAAAAATTATTTTCATGTACATACATAAATAATAAACTTAATACATTATACGTAAGAAATGGTAAAAAAACAAAATGGTTGCTCATGAAATCAAAATGGAGAAAATATACGTTGTATGTACAAATGCTGCCAGTTGGTTACACTTTATTATTATGGACCTCCTTACTGCTTGGCAAAAGTGGAACCAACAACCGATTACTTTTGATTTAGGGAAAACAATCATTATTGCCGTCCGTAGACTTATTTCGTAGTCTGTCACGAAGGTCGCACCATCCAAATCCAGAACGTTATCATTTATGTATTTAAAAAGATATTATAATATATTCACAGGCTAAAAGTTTTCTTGTAAAAGGCCTATTTTTATATAATTTATTTACAAGCAACCCCAAAACCAAAAGCTTTAAAAATGAAATAACCCCCGAATACAAAATGAAATATCATCCAAATTATACACGCTATGAAACAAGCCCCGAATTTAAAAATTTGTTGGGTGTTATTTCATTGGAGATTATTTCATTATTTGAAAACCCCAAATGAGAAATGAAATAATTTCCAAAAAAAAATGAAAGACGGCCCAAAAAAATTGGGAGTTATTTCATATGAAATAACATCCAAAAATGTATGAAAAAAATTTGCAGAATATTTCATTTCTCGTTTGGGCGTTATTTCATTGGGGGGCTTTTCGTGGAGCCCCTTATCTATAGGCTCCACGGAAAGCCCCCCAATGAAATAACGCCCAAACGAAAAATGAAATATTCCCCAAATTTTTTTCATACATTTTTGGGTGTTATTTCATATGAAATAACTCCCAATTTTTTTGGGCCGTCTTTCATTTTTTTTGGAAATTATTTCATTTCTCATTTGGGGTTTTCAAATTATGAAATAATCTCCAATGAAATAACACCCAACAAATTTTTAAATTCGGGGCTTGTTTCATAGCGTGTATAATTTGGGTAATATTTCATTTTGTATTCGGGGATTCTTTCATTTTTAAAGCTTCTGGTTTTGGGGGGTGCTTTTAAATAAATTATATAAAAATAGGCCTTTTACAAGAAAACTTTTAGCCTGTGAATATATTACAATATCTTTTTAAATACATAAATGATAACGTTCTGGATTTGGATGGTGCGACCTTCGTGACAGACTACGAAATAAGTCTACGGACGGCAATAATGATTGTTTTCCCTAAATCAAAAGTAATCGGTTGTTGGTTCCACTTTTGCCAAGCAGTAAGGAGGCCCATAATAATAAAGTGTAACCAACTGGCAGCATTTGTACATACAACGTATATTTTCTCCATTTTGATTTCATGAGCAACCATTTTGTTTTTTTTACCATTTCTTACGAATAATGTATTAAGTTTATTATTTATGTATGTACTTGAAAATAATTTTTTGGTAGTTGGGTTTCAAAAATAAATATATTGGAAATATTAAACAATTCTTTGTCCATACTTCCTCACATCTCCATTACAGAAAATTACTGCCTTCTTTACAATATTGTAACTATAATAACGTCTCCCATGAGTCGGATTTTTAAGCCATTCGTAAAGTTTTAGGATAGCTCGTTGGTGGCTGATCTGATATTGCTTCCATCGTATAAGGGAAATTTACTGCACTGGACTTAGTTCATTTACAAAACCAAAAGTAGTCCCTATTAAACCAGCTTTGTATGTTCTTTCACCAAAAAAAAAATTGAAATTAAATGATGGCACACTTTCGAAGTTGCATATATCCTTATTATGAAGAAGACGCATGCGGGCCTCCACACAATTTATATCAATAACTTTGCGATTTTGCTGTTGGTCCATATTGACTTCATGAAATCCTTAATGAATCTGACTCTTTTATGAATTTTGGGCATAATTTCATTTTTGTTGCTGATGGGGTTTATTTCATTGGGGGTTATTTCATTTTCATCATTGGGAGTTATTTCATATGAAATAACTCCCAAATATTGGGGGTTGTTTCGTGTTCGCTTTGGGGTTTATTTCATTTATTTTTGGATGTTATTTCATTCACTGTTTTTGGGTGTTATTTCCAATTTTTTGGGGTTTACTTCATTGGGGATTGTTTCCTGGGCGTTATTTCATTGGGGGGCTTTTCGTGGAGCCTATCTATATAGCTCATCAGCATATCTTTAAAATTTGATTCAACTAAAACGAAACAAACATTGAACTTAATATTAATTGAACTAAAAACAAGCAAAAACTTAACATTTACATTTATTAGGCTAAATTAAAATACATTAAAATTAAATAATTATTAAACTAGGACTGCACTTACAAAAATTCGACTAAATGAAAAATTAAATAAAAATTTAAATGAATTATTTTGCCAACGGAAAACATATTTTTAATTAGCTGTTCCCGTCTACTGCTCACCCATTAAACTGGTAAAAGTTAAGATTTATGAAGTGTTTAAATACACAAATAAAGAACAAACACTCTACCGACTCTTCGTGCACACACAGTGTGTAAATATTGATGTTTTTATATGGCACAGAACCAAAGATTTAGATAAACATTTTGTTGTAAAATAACAAATATTAAGTGTGGTAGTCATAAATAAAATAAAGTCAATGTACTAGAAAACAATGAATAAATAATGTAAGTCCTTACATAACATTAAAATCGATATGCATAACTTAAATGGCAGTTAAAGTGCCAATAAAGGAGGAAAAAAAGTTAACAAATTCTAGTTGAAATTTATTGGCTTGTAAAGTATACTCCTTAAAGTATGCTTTATGCTATTTGCAAACACAAAAAATCCTTACTACTGCAGCTACAAAAAACGTAAGTTTAATAAAATTATTAAAGTCATGAATGTGGCAAAAGAAATCATAAATAATTTATATCTTCAACGAAATTAAGTTTTTCTTTTTTTTTTCATTTCTTCTGTAGCAGGAGAAATGTCTTTGGTTGGAAAAAAATCATAATTTATTGAATATTTTCTTTTTACTCATTTGCCTTTACTACTGCTGTGGGTACAGGAGAGGAGCTCGTGTTGTTTGTGTGCTTTAAGCAAGCTGCTTTGCGACAAAACTATTTATTTATGCAAAGCACATTGACATGAGGGTCGTTCTTTGCTTTATTTTTTACCTTGTTTTTCTTTTTGATTTGTTTTTATTTTTTGTAAAGGTGATTTTTTTTGACTTCTTAATATCTTATTCCATTTTTATTTTCAGTTCCCTGTTTACCGAATGGCAAAAAAAAATTATTTTATTAACACTTATACAACAATGATTTAAAGTAAAAATTGTTTGCTTTGCTCCAAATTCTACTTACTACAACTTCATCCTAAAAATAAGCTACAAAAAAAAAAACATGTGACATTTGGTATGCCCTCCAAGTCACCCCCTCTTGGTGGCACCATAGAAATCTCAGGTTTTATTAATACATGAAAAAATATCATAAATTTTATTATAAATGTCTGCCAAGCGGCCATAGTGTTATTTTGTGAGTGTGAGGCTTTCGCTACTAGTAGTCACACAAATGCTGCTTGACGTTTCTAAATTTGAATTATTTAACACATACAAAGTTTGGCACAGAGAAAATTGTGTAGCAGGATTGCCAGAGCACAGTTCTTCTAATATGTTGCGTAAAGACACTGACTCTCTCTCTCTCTGAAATATACTCTCCAAACATATGTCATAATATTCAACAAACATCCAGCCTATACCCTAACCTACATGTCCATTAAAGTGAGATAGACAAACCAATGTACTCGACATCTCATCGATCGCCAGGTCTCGCATTATTTCCGACTTCACCGTGTATGTCTCAAAAGCTTAAGGTGAGCATTCATTAACAACTAATTGCCCAGGAGATATTGAAGAAACACCCCAATGTTGCCAAAAAAAAAAATCTGGCATTTCACACAACTTCCATCCGGGCAGCACGTCCATAAAAATTATTTCTTAATGCAAAATTTGACTCACATTTTTGATCTATGCTTTTTCAAAATCAGTGGTATTACCAATAACAATTTCATTCTAGCTTCTTTCAGCAAGATTGTATTAAGTATAAAAAAAGAGAAATTCATTCTAGTTTTTTTGCAGCAAGACTGTATAACGTGTAAAATTAGAGAAAGCACAAATAAAAATTCTATATAATAGATTTAAGGTCAAGGTAATTTCTAGTTACGATTAAGTAAATTTCCCATTAAAAACTTGAAAGCTAAAATGTTATCTATGCACATAAACTATAATAATCCGCAAAGTTATTGAGATCTGAACTTTTGAAGACGTATCACGTAAAGAAGCCGTGAGCACCTTATATTTAACACTCAGAGGCATCCAACAACATATCAAACTAAGATGAGAGAGTTTCTTTTGCCAACGCCATAAAAACAATCTTTTTATAAAATATTAATATTCAACCACCCGAATTATTGGCTATTAAGACAGTCGTGGAACAGATTCAGTATAATGAAATATCTGGCAGGGATATTTATATATTTACTGACAGCAAGGCGGCTATAAGGTATCTTGAGAGTGTATACAGCACATCTCTCCTTGAGGAGATAGCGAGACATTCGACGGTAACCCTTGTGTGGGTTCCAGGACATGGGGATATTGATGGTAATAATAGAGCTGATGCACTTGCAAAAGCCGGTACTACCTTAGATTCGGTTGAATCCAGTTGTGCTTTGGGTATTCCCTTATCGAAGGGTAAACAGCTAATCTCGCATCGATTATATTTGGATGCCAAGGAAATATGGGTGAGAGAACCCACTTGTTTGGAAACCAGAAAGATCTGGCCTGACATGGATGTGCATAGGACGCAATATGCAGTGAATATGCTCCGAATCCACCTTAGGAACCTCATAGCGGTCATTACTGGACACTATAGGTACACATGCGAAAAGGCTGAATATCCCTTACAACGACTTCTACAGAAGTTGCGATAACGAGGAAGAGGAGGAGACGACTGAACATCTTCTCTGCAATTGTCCTGCATTCCGGGACCTGAGACGCCAGATTCTAGGTCAACGATTACTTGTAAGTAAAACTGGTGTTTCCGCAGTTGATCTGGGAAAAATCCATACCTTCGTGAACAGGACAGAATGGCTGAGGAACGACGGCCAGAGCACATAAACGAACGGGCGATGGTGCCTACGGTATCACAACGGGACCCTCGGAGGACCCAAGTGAGCTATGCCTTCGGGCGGCTGCCGGATCTAACCTAACCTAACCTAATCACCCAAATAGACTAACCCTTTAGACAACATAAGCATAATTTTTTCTCTGACACAGCTTAGATTAGCTACTAGCTCCAGATATTTAAAAAAGTAAAATTTGCTTAAGACTTTTGAGATACCATGAGATACCATTGAATACTATGAGAGGAACAAATTTAACTATTGCCCTGCTTTTTCTAACAAAATAGAAAAAATATAAAGAGGTTTTTTAATTTTGCTTTTTCTGAAAAACATTGGCAACACTGAAAGCTAAAAATATGCATAAGTGTTTTTTTTTCATTCTCAGCAGTTAAATAAACATAATCCTTAGCTTTCAAATTTCACTTTGTGGTTTTACAAACAAACCTGACAGTTTAGCTAAAAATAAAGTAAAAAAAATTGTTTACCTCTATAGTGATTTCTTTTCATTCCCTCTCCCCGCTTCTCAGTTTTTAATGTTTTTATGGTGGTAGGAGTGGTAGCAAACATTAAGTTTATGAATTATTTTGGTGTTAAAAAATCTTAAGCCTACCTGGAGGGGTAAAAGAAACAGTCCATAAATCATGCCTAAGCTTAGGAGTAAAACGTAAACAATAAATAAATTCAAAAGAAAATAGTAATCAAACAATTTTATTTAAACAAATAAATATTTAAACAAAATTAACAACAAATTTGGTTTTTTTTTATCTTTTTAACTTCTCAATAAAAATATTTATGTAAAAAATTTTAAATTATTGTACGAAATAATACTATAAGTCTCTCTACATTAAACCTGTCCTTTCTTTTATCTTACAACTGATTACAAATAACTCAAATATATTTTTCTTTTTATTGTTATTATACTACAACTGCTTTGACACCAGTCCCTTTTCATTTTACAACGACAGATTAAGTTTTCCTTTTTAAAACATCATCCTTACTCTCCTCTACACAGTTACACATCAAAAACATTTACAACAGATAAATACGTTTGTGTGTGTAATTTACACATATTAAATACAGAAAAGCAAACATACGTAACGCATAAAGAAATGAGCGCCTAAAGGCGTACAACAGAGAATGATTTTATTTTTATTTACCAAAAATTTCAACCTAAAAACCAACAAACAACAACAATTGCATTTACTACGGCAGAGCAGTAAAAACTACAACAGCAAATTTCACTGTCTAGGAAGCCGTCAGAGGAAAATTCACACAAAAAGTAAAGGTTATCAAATTAAATGAAAGAAGCAACAACAAACTAGTTGAAGTTTTATAAAAGTCTATGGAGAATATTATAAACCCTACATTAATGTTGTTTAAAGTAAAAGACAGGCGGCTTAACTCAGCAACTGTTAAGATCTTATATTTACAAAAAACGATGAAAACACTATAAGACAATTATATTGCAGACGCTTATTTATTTGTGAGTATAATTTGAATATAAGACTGGAAAATTAAAAACAAAAGATATTTATTATTTAGCGCCGCGGCGGTACTATATAACAATAGAGGCACGAACCAAAAAGCTTTTATGCTTTCTTTTTAATACAGAAAGCCTTCGTCATATCACCCTAAAGAGAAAGTTAAACAATCATAGATAAGAAGAAACAATTTGCTAACTGTTAACTGTAAAGAAAGTTCTTTGCATTTGCTTAACTGATGTAAGTGATGATCAATCAGAAAGTTAGTTTTTAATTTTTTTACAGATCATACTTGATTGCTACTAGTATCCACAGAGTCTCAGTTTACATCATTTAATGACTACATCGAACAGAACACATTCATCCGGTCATCCGGTCATCAATATTGCAGCTACAGTGAAGAGTATAAATAAATGGGCTCGCCAATAGCTCAAGGAAGATTCGTTGGTTTCGCATTCAATTCTGTTTAGCAAGGAGACTCATTTCTGGCTTAAATTGCTATAGTTGGGGTAATGATTAATCTAAGAAGATTCTTTAACTAAGGAAACATTTACGCACAGCCAAGTAAATATATCCACATTCAATTAAAAAATTTATCACCTGTTAGTGTTCTAAGTTTTTGATCTTAATTTTCGTATAAATTATATGGCTGCGACGATTATTGAAAAGATGTAGCATTCTCTAGATTTCAACTTTAAAAAAGAGTAGTCACCAGGCTAGCCTTTTATATTTCGAGATTATACACAGCAAATTATCGAAAATTACTGTATTACTTTTCAAGATATTCTCCACGAAGATCAATACACTTTTGCACACGTGTGAACCAACTTTTTAAGCACTTTTTCCATTCCAATTGATATACCTCCAAAACATGAATTCTGAACGCATTTCGAACGAGATTTGTAGGGTTTTTCTCGTCTTCAAAGACCCATATAGTCAACTTCTGTTTAACTTCGGGACCACATACATAGATTTACGATTCGTCAGCTGTCACTATATGATACACATGTTTTGACATACGTGATCGTATATTTTGAGTATTTCTTGCGACCATAAGCGATTGTCAGATTATCTAGGACAGCCATTTATACAGTCGAATCTTCATTCAATATTAAATATATGCTGATCCCACTAATATTAAAGGTTGCCTTAATCTCACGATAAAATACCTGTCGACTTTCAGTATCATTTTACGCACAGCATCAATATTTCTCGGAACAAAAACTTATTTTGGACCAACCTCACGAAACTTGTAGTTGAGCGAAACTATGGCCATGTTGGAATTCACTAAACCATGTATAAATATTGATCCCTGATGGTGCTTCATCACTAAAAATCGAACTGAGCTCATAGATTATGTCGTAAGATGTAAAAAACAATCATACGAAAGTGTTCACGATTTAATTTCATTTTTTGGCGGATATGAGTTGTTCAAATTACTATAAACAACGCTAAAAGTATCCGTACGTCAAAACGTTCTGAGTCAGTATATAATCAAAAATTTTAAATTTTATTATAAGTTGTCAGTTTGCAGCGCTGGGGTTGCCCGATTCCGAAATATAGAAGGCCGCACTCATGTGCGTTGCAATACTGGAATTTTGTTATATAAATTTAGATCGCCTCATTAAAAAAATGCCGAAGACTCTGTAGAAGCATATGAACTAAATCTTAGATAACCTAGCCATTTTTTTGAGCTTTTGATATTAGTTGTTTATAATTAGTTATAATTAAAAACTAAATTTAATTGTAAAATACTGTTATAGTCAGTCCTTACCATGTTGTTGCTTTAAACCTATTATAGGGCAAACAAATACCCCGGAAGCATATGAAGGACAATCAGCATTAGTTAGCTCTTTAAAACTCATATTTAATTGGCACTTCTATAGTGTTTTTGCCACTATGTCTTGAATTTCAATAATCTTTTAAAAAAATTACTCCCTACTCTCAATTTGGATTTAAACTACAGACACTTATGTAACAACTAAGAAAAGGGTCCATCAAATAACTTTTTTTTTAAATGCTAAAAAAAAGTGTAGCTTCGGCTGTGTGCCAATATCCTCCTCTTCAATTTTTGTGAACAACATGGCCCGATAACGATCGCCATTGACTACGGCCACTCCTTGTCCATTTTCGAAGAAAAATTACCCAATTATGCCTCTAGAACACCGAACAGTTACTCGTTTTGGGTGTATCGGCTTTTTAATGTATGCGTGCGGGTTTTCTGTGCGCCAAATGCGACAATTTTGCTTGTTTACATACCCGCCAAGATCAAAATGGGCTTCATTTGAAAAGATGATTTTTTTTTTGGCAAAATCGGCCAAAGTAATGTCGCAACATTTCCCAGCGTTGTTCAAGCGTATACACAACCATATTCGTTCAGCGGAAGGATAAAACTAATTATCTGTAAAATCAGACATGAGCTAAGTGTTACCATTCACGAAATAAGCACTAGTTGAAAAAAAACGTTAGATGGCCGACCCTTTATATATATTCAGCTTTAGATAGCTATAAGATCAATTTGCAGTAGACCTCTAAACCACCGTCAAAGGTACCTATTCTCCGCTTGGATTTCAAAACACTCTTATTGTAAAAACGACATGGTTCAATATTTAAGTCCGGCTATAGTTTAGGTCTGAAAGATGACCATAACATGATTTTTTTATGTATAATGACGCTTGTGATGAGGAAGATCAAGAATCACTACAAGCTTCTAAGTGGGTTGATCTCTTTTTATGCTCTGTCATTTTTGTTTAAAAAAGGCATCCACATAGCATACATTTTTGTTTTACTTTGCAAAACATCTTTTTTATTTTTCCATTTAAGTATATAATTTGCCGGAATGATGGGTCTGTCATATCGTCGTTCGTAAAATATTGTGTTCTATATGACATATAAAACCTATACATATAGAACCCAATAATTTACGAACGACGATATGTCGTTGCTTAAGAACAACGGGTCTATACGGTTGTGTAGTTAAGCCGATATTTACTATATGATGTGAAGCTTTGCTGAGCATTTGTCATGCCATGAAAGTGGGGCTTTCTGAACGTACATTTGATGTTGACTTATCTTTGATCTCAGAAGTTAGCCAAACATCAGGAGGCTTCTTCCTTTTCTTGGGTGAATTTGTGTGAAAAGAGATTGAAGCCTCTTAATTAAATACTCTAATATCGCAATAATTTTTATTTTTCTGCTAGGATTTGAGCTAGGTTTCTACAGTTAAGGAAGGCGCTTTAATCACTACTCCACGACATCCTAAAAGCTTTATAAAAAAGATACTAATTATGAATTGTCTTAACTTTAAATATCAGTTACAAAATAATAAATGATCTTTAATGATTCAACTAACGACATCTCAATCTGCATTAGAAAGTGTTTAAAACAAATTTTTTGAGGCATGTTAGAATTTTTGTTGTGTCCATTTAAAAGATTTGACAAATACCCTTTTGGAAAAGAATGCATTTTTAAACGACTCTAATAGATTTGTCAGTCGAAAACACAAAAGTAGATAGGCCGAACCAAAAAACTGATTATCTTCAAACTTGAGATCAAACTGCTAAATATGTTAAGGAGTCTCTGCTGACGTTAAGAAAGCTAATATTGTTTATTTAAACCTCATTTGTTAAAGTTATTTAGTAAGAGGTAAAAATTTAATAGCTTTCTTAACTAAGCTCAATTGATTTTTCTACTCCATTTTTACATTTTGGAGTAACCAACAATTTCGATACTGTATTTGTGGTAGCGCACAAAAAATTTACTTTTTTGTGCAAAACTTTGCAGACAAAACACTTTAGTTTATAAATGAGAGTCAAAAAATCCCTAGAGGCAATAACAACAAACAAACAACATCATACATAAATGACGACCTTTTCTATTTAGTTTGAAGTTTATTTTCCGGCGAAAAACATTTGTCTCTGGGTCTGTGTTAAATACACAATAACATCATTTGTAAAATGCGTAAAATATAAAAAAGACAGACAAACACACTACCTGTTCTTACTAAAATTGGATTATATTTGTCATTTGTTTAAAAAGGAAGCAAATTAAATACAAAACAAAGCAGACTAATAAAGAGGCTTTTGTAATAGACCTGAAACTCTGTATGTGATTGCCAACGGCCTTAATATTTGTTTTAAAGACTCATTTTCGTTCTTTCATATTTAGTTTAATAAAAATATTTATAATAAAATTCTTAATTTTAAAAATAAAAACAAAAATAAATTATAGTTTTATAAATTTCACATATTTTTTAAAAACTATTGGGCTATTTACAATCGCAAAAAAACAATTTCATAAAATTTTTAGAAAAATTTCAAAACACAAATTTTGGAACATATTTAAAAGTTTCGAAAACTCTGTACTTAACAATGAAACCTTTACAAATTTGAATTGTTTATAATAAAAAGCTGTTTTTATTATTTGTAAGCGGCACTTTACTCATGTTTGATTATTAAGAGTTTTAAAGGAAACGAAACTAAACAATGCCCTAGGGACCAGACTAATACCAACCAACATCAATAAAAGAAATAAATATTTGATTAGAGAATGGTTTTTGTCTTTCAAAATATTTGCCACCTTCTGTTAGATAAATTTAATTCATAGGTTCCAAGTTTTAAAATTTGATTAACTTTCCAAATGCTAAGCCTAATTGCTTGAGAAAATAAACACATGTCGTCGCATAATTACAACGGTAAACATTTTACCATACAAGCAAAGACATGAAGATTGTGCTTGAAGGGATTTAAAGAGGGAAAGCAAGAACAAGGACATATTAAAATTATTTTAAGATTAAAACACATGACTGAAATGTATTTAAACAAGTTAAAGTGTCAAACCAATAAATAAATAAAAACCTTTTCAGTGCATTTTTTTTACCATTCCGCCAGCTGAATAGTGTAATAAGTAAACATTTAATTTTAAAATATCTTTTTATTAATTTATTTTTAATATTCAGCTAGCTGAGTTGATTTTTTTGATAAAAAAAATTTCATAGAATTAAGTTAATGATTCTTATTTGGTCTATTAAATCGTATTTTTTAATATAATAATTTCAGCTGAGAGAGAAGCGCTTTCAAATAGAATATTGTTGTTTGTTTTTTTTATTAATTTTAACTTAAATTTTTTTGGTTAAACTAATATTTATGCATGCCTAAAATGTTTTTTTTCCTTTCATTTTAAAATACTGTTACAAAATTAAAGCTAGATTTGTAGAGTGTCCCCAAATTAACGCATGACTTAAATGAGACGCCATTTGCGCACTAAAATATTACTTAA
Organism: Phyto melanocephala; assembly: GCA_941918925.1. Lineage (NCBI taxonomy): Eukaryota > Metazoa > Arthropoda > Insecta > Diptera > Rhinophoridae > Phyto > Phyto melanocephala. The sequence goes on along the minus strand of OW799236.1, from coordinate 19,945,878 downwards.
CCTAAGAAAACAATTCGACAGCTGATTCGAACTGCTTAATTTTTGGACACAGATTATTTTTTTGGAAGCAGATTATTTAATATTATGTAAAATTTTGATATTCAGCCAGCTGAATTGTATTAAAAAATATTTTTTTGTAAATTTAATTGTTTTTAATTTAAAATTATATAATTTTTTATATATATAAAGCTGAATGGGTTATGTAACAAAAAATAATTTTTTAGATAATTTTTTATTTGAAAGCATTTTAATATTTCGGTAACATATTAAGGCTTTTAAAAGAAATGACGTATTGTAGTACTTCTTATTATTTTTTTAATTTATTAGGTTCTTATCAGGAATTTAATTTAATTAATTAAGCTAGCTGAATAGCTTTAAAAAATAAACAAATTTTATATTTAATTCCTTTATCTCCTAAATATATTAGGACCTACGTATAAATATATTTAGCAAAATAGTTTTAATATTTTTGCTTTTGTTTTCTTAACAATTCGTAATAAATCTAGCTGAATAGGAGGCTGTTATGGTAAAAGCTAATAATTAAGTGATTTTTTAATTCAGCTAGCTGACTTGTAATATTTTTTAATTCAGCGAACTGCCTTAAAATTTTTTTTTTATTTCAGCTAGCTGACTTGGAATACTTTTGTTTCTGTTTTCTTAGCTGAATTGTATGTTAGATACATATTTAATAATTAAGTAATAAAATTTAATTTAATCCCAGCAAAAAAAATTGGAAGTAGTGCAAAGCGAATTACATTTACAAGACTTCTAAATCAATTGTGTAAAAGCATTAATTCTAAATGACTTCTTAACTGCAAAATAATTTGTCATAAATGATGTGCTTAAAAATGAATGCAACATCATGCCAAATATCTTAAAGAATTCATGTAAACAAACAAATTTAACACATGAAATATCCGAACTTGTCACTAAATATGCATGTGATCCATGCACTTATTAGAGTGGAGTGCAGTTCATTAAAATATTCATGTAAACACGTGATATCCAATGACACGCTAATGTTAAAATCATTAGTGTTTTCATCTAAATTTAATCACTTCGTCACCAGTTGAACCCCTGCAAAATCACTTTTTTGTCACAGATTTTTTTGCTGGGATCATGTATACTACTACTAACGATCTTTTCTATATCAATTAATTGTTTTATTTATTAAGCTTGAGATCAGATTTTTTTATAAAAATAAATTTAATTTATTCCGATATTTCGCTATGTAGTGTTGATTCTTCAGGGAAAGATTAAACATTGGAATTTTTAATAAATAAAACAACTAACTGGTATATTACTAACCTTATTTTCCCTGTTTAATGAAAATTTCTTGTGAATTTCTAATATTACTTAATAGTTATAAATAATTTCGATAAGCGTAGTAAGCAAACTATATAAAATATTATACACTTTTTACAGAAATAAGTTTTATAATATAAAACAACGTACTTTTGTTATTCAGCTAGCTGAATTAGCTCTTCGCTACATACAAATCGATCTCAGTAGTTCTTAGTAATAGTTTGTTATTTAACATTCCATAAAGTGACTGAAATAAGGATTTAGTTGTTTAATGCACATTATCTTAAATTGTACTATATTTTTCTTTATCAACCAGCTAAATAGTACAATCAAAGATACTTTATTTATAAAAAGCGCTTTTCTCTGTCTTATTCACATTTCTTTTCTTTCCTTAAACATTTTACTGCTTCAATTCTCTCAAATATTTCTTTCCAGTCCTTATCACTTATGGCTAAATAAACATTTGTAAGATATGACTTCATAAATAACCAAACATTAGTGTCTTTGACTTAGGAAGCCGTGGCGAAAAGAAACTAGGAAAACAACACTGATACACAAACAAAACTTAACTATAACTAAAAGCCAAATTAAAGCCCAACTATGTAAGTAATGCAATCATTATAATGACAGAAACGATTGCAACAAATTCTACCAAAATACTTGCAATATAAAATGAAAACTAAACGAGTGGTACGTAAACACCGAGTGTGTACTTGTGTCATTAATCGCGTTATTTGTAGAAAGGAGTAGAAGGAGTATTTAGTGACATTTAAAGGGAGTCTCTCTAGGGGATTCTCTGTCTCTCTCTCTCGTTTTAAATTAAATTTAATTTTTTTCTTGCGTAAGGTTGAACTCTGAAATTAAGCAGCTATCACGATCATTAAAAATGGAACGCTTTGCAAAGAAACAACGAGCTTTAAATGTGAAAATTTGAAAAGTTTCACTGCAACCGCTCGCAGTTTTTGAAAAAAACGCACCTAATTTGTCAACCATTCGTAGAGTGGAACAAAAATTTAAAAAAACTCGGTGGGTTAGGAACGGTAAAACTCCTGAGCGTTCACGTACCGGTCGGCCTCTAGAAAACATTTCTATTGTAAAAGAGATCACTGACTCTTACTTTTTTAAACATGAGGCTAAAATTGAAGTGACTTTGAATAATATTCGTTACAGGAACATGATTACGGAGTTCTAATGGCCTCAACTCGACGGGACGAATCTGGACCACATGTGATTTTAATATGGCAGTACCACCTGCCACATCGCAATCCATTAATAGCAGCAATAATTTCCAGAACAAATTATATTAAGAAATTCTAATGTCAATAGACCACCAAGATCATGAGATTTAAAGCCGTGCTATTTTTTAATGGTTTAAATCTCTTAATTTTTTAAATCTCGGGTTAATGCAAATAAACAAAAAAAAATTCTCGAGCTAAAACCATACGCATTTTCGGAGCGACACAGCCGTATTTCTGTCAAACAATCAGGGAAAATTTTATAAAAAGAATAGTGGCCTCTCATCAAAGCCGTAGGCCGTTTAATGGAGATTTTGTTGCACATTTAATCGGATCATATCTTCCTTACAGTCTAATAAAAAAAACAAGTAAGAGCACTATATTCGGCTGTGCCGAATCTTTTATACCCACCACCAATTTTGTGTACATTTAAGCACAATAATTATTATTTTGTTAATCGCTTGGAATAATCTCTTTATAATAAAATATACATCACTTTCTTTGTAGAGGGTGGGTGATCGAAATTTGAAAACTCTTATTAGAATCTCTATACCCAAAGCCCAGCGTACTCGATCGTTCGAGTAAAATTTCGATCGATATCGAATGCCGTAATTCGGCCCCAGGTCTGTATAAAATGTTAGAACATCTATGAATGCCTTCTAAATTCGTTAAATGAGAAGCATTGCTGTTTATCGCGATAGTGTGGCAAAAAAACAGTCAATTTCGACTCATCATCGTGCCAATCAATTGAGCATCAGCAATGTTATTGAAAATTTTGACTATCGGATCGAGGTGTGCCGTTGAGGTCGCGGGGGCCATTTGGCCGATATTTTGTTCCACACATAATTGAACCATACAAACATTATCATTAAAAAGGAATGATAATAATTTCCTAAATAATTTGTGTTTTATTCAAAATCAACATCGGCCCTTAAAATTAACCCACCCTTTATAACTTCGATATGCTGGTAAAATGTTTTCGTAAATTAAGTGTTTCAGTGAAAATGGGCGTTAAAGTAAGCGTGTTTATAAAATTTCTGCTAATAAATACAACTTAGATATTTCAATATAGTCCGTAATTCTTCCAAAATATTTATTCATTGAGAAATTATATGAATTTGAGATAAGGTATTATATAGGAGTTGGGCGTAAGAGTGGGCGTGTCACCTAAATTTTCTGGCGTAACAATAACATTGACTAGAAGGATTTCCGTAGCAAATTTTATCATCATACCTCTAATTTTGTCGGTTTTATAAATTTAAATTTCATTAACAGTAGATAACATGAAAAGTGGGCGTTATAGTAGGTGTGTCGAAGTTATTTATGCTAATAAATACAACTTATAAATTTCAATAAAGTCCTTTATTATTTGATTTATAGAGAAATTATAAGAATTTGAGAGCAAACGTTGTATGGGAGGTTGGCGTGTCACATTTATTTTCCGTCAGAAGAAAGCCTTTGACCAAAAAGCAATTCCTGCAAAATTTCAGAATCGTAGATCTAATTTTGTCACTCTTATTAGGTTTAAAATTTTTAACATATTGGAAAATACACTGCGCGGTATACATTTTCGTACATTTTAATCTCTAACTCCCTTCCTAATGCATGCATTTAGGCAATTTTTGGGTAGATATATTGTTTTTGCTCAGGTAGTTTATATTTGGAGTTTCATGACTCATACGTTGATGCTGTTGTACACAACTCCATTTTATTCGATGTTGGAAGGACACGGTTCTTTCGACCTACTCTTGCTTTTCGAGCTATAACTCTCTTCCTAATATTCCGATTTAGCCCATTTTCAATACCAAACAAACCTTGTCTATAAGAAAGTTTCTGGCAAAATTTGAGCCCACTAGCTTTTTCGATGGGACCTTTATCGTGCTTTTAACAGACGGACAGACGGACGGACATAGCTAGATTGTCATCAAATAAAACCCCGATTAAGAATATATATAAACCATTTTTTTGGTGGCGGATATAAAAACTCAAATACTTAAAAAAAACACATTACAAAAAAATTTGTTTAGCTCTTTTACTAAAATTTTGCAAAAAATATTTGACCTTGTGTCACAAAAATTGGTCTGGTGATCACGGTCGGATCATCCCAGATATACAGTGGGGTATACGGGTAAAGAGGAGAGTTTTATCTACTAAATGGTGCTAATTTCTTTTTGGTATCTTATGTTTTCTAGAAGTTATGGTGTATTAAAAAAAGGAATTTAGGAAAATTCAGACCTAAAGATAAAAAAAATTATTTCTAAACATTATAAACTATTTATTTTCATGTACTAATGGCTAACAAATTTTAAAATTATACAAAACTTATTTCGTTTGAAAATCTTTTAAAAGTAAAATGTTATAGAACTTTAAAAATCAAAATCTTACTAATAAGTTTCCCGTTTTAGCAAAATGCTGAGCATGTCTATTTTGAATCACCCTGTGGCCCTTAAAATTTAACCACCCTTTACAAAAGAATAGATAGATAAAAAAAAAATTTTGTTAAAATATGTATTTTAAATATTCAAATACTTATTTTAAATCTACTGATGCACATTTTTTTTTAATATTTTTAAATCTTAAACCTCATAAGACTGTGTGTACAACTATATGTAAAGTTGGGCACAAATCATTACTCTAGTTAATTTTTGTCAACAAACTTCGGTCATTTTCGTTTTCACAAACCCCTATAAAATTCCTTTGTAGTTTGTGCAAAAAAATGTTACTAGAGTCATCTAGTGTTCTACGTGATGTTTAGCAAAGACATCATCCTCAGTGTTTGCAAAATGTAGTGGCGCCTTCAACAGATGTTGCCATCTGCAATGAATAAATGCTAATGAATATGACTAATATATTTTTAAAAAAATTTAAAAAAAAAGTGGGCGTGGCACATTTATTTTCCGTTATAACGAAGACTTTGACCAAAAATCCATGTTTGCAAAATTTCAGAACCGTACATATAGTTTTGTCAGTTTTATTACGTTTTAAATTTCAAATATACACTGAGCGGTATAAATTTTCGTACATTTTGACCTATAACTCCTTTTCTAATGCATAGATTTAAGCAAGTTTTGGGGAGAAATATTCTTTTGACTCGAGAAATATATATCCGAAGTTTCATGACTCTACGTTTATCCGTTTGGACACAATTCCATTTTATTCGATGTTAGAAGGACACGGTTTTTTCGACCTACTCTTGCTTTTCGAGCTATAACTCTCTTCCTAATATTCCGATTTAGCCCATTTTCAATACCAAACAAACCTTGTCTATAAGAAAGATTCTGGCAAAATTTGAGCCGTCTAGCTTTTTCGGTGCGATCTCTATCGTGCTTTCAACAGACGGACAGACGGACAGACGGACGGACATATCTAGATCGTCATCAAATTAAACCCCGATTCAGAATATATATACTTTATGGGGTCTAAAATGGATATTTCGATGTGTTACAAACGGAATGACAAAATGAATATACCCCCACCATTTTTTTGGTGGTGGGTATAAAAATACGCATTCTTATTCTAAACGAAAAAGTGTATTCTTAATGAAGCACCCTTTATAAAACACAGGATGCGGAAAAAGCTGGTAGTAAAACCACTGCGCAGTTAAACCTCATGAAAAAATATGACCTCTTTTTAAAAGCTGCCTTTCACATTTTATTTTCAAGTACTTACAAGCTGATTGTTTGTTTATTGTTTTTCATATAAATGGATGATACTTGTGCAGAACAGTTGTAGTAGAGTAGTAGCCCTTGTAAGTATTACAAACTAAAGTATGGTTGTTGTTTTAGCAATTGTTTAAATTTTATTAAACTCTACGTTGAAGAATTAGTGTTCTTCTAGTAACAATGGCAGCTAACAGCATAATGTTATTTGAACAGCATTTAGCTAAACTCAACTTTAAACATTTAACTTAAACGAGGCCAATAAATAAACGTTCAAATTGAAAACAGCACGAAAAGAGTTTGGTTGAAAGGGACTTTACAAATTGTTTTTGTTTTTTTTTTAACTTTTATTTATTTTTTCTTTTTATTTCAGTAAGAAAACATTTTTATCATTTGATTTATTGTTTAAAAAATTTTACTTTTTAATTACTTTTACACTTTGATTTCAAACTTTATCCGCTATTGCTGACATCCGCTTCCTTTAGTTTACCTTAATCTCATTCTGTCAAATCATTGCTTAAATCACCTTTTCCTTTGTCACAACAAAGTCACGTTGTAATTGTTTCTTTTTTTGTGCCGTATCATTGTCGATTAAATGTTTTGTAAGATTTTTGATGAAACTTTTCTGAACAACAAAAGTAATAGTAAGTTTGAAATAAATTAATGATGTTGAAGTTTGTAGCCCAACATGGTGAGAGAAAGATGATGATGAGAAGATGATAATAAATTGTAAAAATGTTCGCTTGGAATTCAAAATAAAGAATAATTTAAATTACTTTTACGCAAGAAAATAATTATTTGCCTGTAACAAACAAAATTTGCAAATTTAATTATAAAAATCCAGTTTGTAATTCTAAATTCATAGACCACATAATTATAAAATGTCGTCCAACCGAAACGCACGATGTTCATGAACAATAAAACAAAAATTTTTCAGACAATTATCTTAATATTTTTTATCTATGAAAATTACATATGTGGCCAACAATATATCGAACAATTTATTGCCATAGCTTCGGTGGCATACTTCTATACGGTGGTCCATATTTTCATTGAAGGAGACATAATTGAGGTTCACTGTCGTTAATATACCCAATTATCTCATCTTTTAGCTTTTAAATGGTTTTTGGCTTATTGACATACATTTTTTCATTATATTTTTAATTTGTTTTTAAACATCCCCAAAGAAGTCCAACGGTGTCAAATCACTTGATCGTGGCAATGAATTAACATCGTCACGACATGCGGTAACACGGGCTTAGAATTTCTCGACTTAAAGATCCATTGTTTCGTTGGCTCTGCGGCCAGTGGCATCATCATATTGGATCCACATATAGGCCATGTCCATATCCTCAATTTTCGTCCGTTATCATCTCGCGATAGCAAACATTATTCACGGTAACTGCTCAGCAGACCTAATTTTCGAAAAAGTACGGCCCGATGACGCTTCCAGCCCACAAACAGCACCAAACAGGCAGCCTTTGTCGATACATCGGTTTTTTAACAATCACTGGTAGATTCTCATTTACCAAAATACAGCAATTCTGCTTGTAAACGAATCCACTGAGCTGAAAGTGTGCCTCATCGCTAAAGATTATTTTCTTTACAAAGCCACATTCACTTCTGTCTGCACAACCAAACATTTGGCGTGTTGACGACGCTTTAAATGGTTAGTACGCTCCAGCTCTTGAGTCAATTGAACCTTGTAAGCGTGTTAATTCAAATCTTTATTCAAAATTCGCTTCAGTGGTCCTTGTCTGATGTTCAATTGTTAAGCACGATGACTAGTCGAGGTTGACAGCTCTTCTGCAACACTATCGCGAACACCAGCAATGTTCTTTGCAGCAGTACGAATTGGGCAAGCATAGTCAGGGGTTTTTACATAGCTTTTAGAAGCCGTTTGCTGAAATTTGCGCACAATTCTTTAGATTATGGACACATTTTGGCGATTATTTTAAGAAAATGAACACTAATAGCAAGAAGGGCATGAGATGAATATTAACTTGAACGTCTATCCTCTTGATGGCTAAATTTAACAGACATCGAAATTTGAAACAAAACATCAAATGTCAAATTAAGTAGGACAAAAAAGTTGACGCTAAAGTGTATCTTACAATTAACATAGTGCATTATGATTGGACTACCCTTTAGTAACATAAATTTTTAATAAGCAGAAATTTAGTCTTAATTTGTAAAATTTTCTTTATCGTTAAAACACTAAAAAAATAATTCATCTTGCAGTTTCTTTTAGCATTTAAAACATGGCTCTGTCATATAACATCTGTTATAGGTTAAAACGCACCAAATCCATACATGCCACATTCATTTAAATTTTCTACAAAAATTCTAATAACAAAAAACAAAAAAAAATAATTTTTAACTGGACATAGCACGATTATGCTACCCAGTAACCCCAGAGCTTTCTGTCACATATTCTTCTTTATTCTAGGTTAGGTTGACTGTGAAATTTGCACACATAAATGGCCAGAATATCCTTGGTTGGCTCAGGTTATCAAATTTGTCTTAAAAAAGGTATACTTCAATATTATAATGACAAAACTTGTAGCTTAAATATTTATGACTTCAAAGGACTGTAAAAAGGTGGAGTTAAACAACGTCTCAATAAACTTATACACTTGAAACTAAAAAAAACATCTTAATTGACTTAAGAGGTAATGGGTGTGAACGATAGAGCTATTAACACAAGAGCTTTATTACGACTGCTCTTTTAGAAAATTCTAAACATAATAATCAAAGTGAGCGAACACCATTTAAATGTTTTTTTTTTTGTTACTTAATGACTGCATCACATTTCTTGGAATAACTTTTAAAAAAATCACTAAAATAAAAAAAAATTATTAAGTAGGATTAGAAATTAATGTAATAATGTGCTGTTTTTACAAGCCGATTGAGTGAATGCCTAAGACGATTTATGTGTAATTTGTTTTTGTTACAATAACAATATACACATAAATCGTCCAAGACAATCACTCAATCGGCTTGTAAAAACAGCACATAAATATTACAAAATTTTTATTTTTTTTTTGGAGTTTTTAAATAAAACTTTATTTTTTTACATTTTTTTATATAAATGTATACTGTTGATCTGATAAGCACCACCTAAATACATATAAACCAGCTTAAACCCAACAACTAGTAAATGAAATTATAATACAGTAGACTCGCGGTAACTTGAACTATTAAAAACCGAGCGTGTTCACGTTTCCGAAGTTGTTCATGTTGACGAAGGTGTAACTTTTTAAAATTTCCAAATAAATTAGACATGTATTTTAACTCAAATGTAAAGAAAAAAAAGTACGTTAAAATAAGTTAAAAAAATGTGTTACCTCTAAGATTATCTTTTAATTTTAATTACTGAACAAATTCTTTAGCTCAAAATAGCTAACGGGATATCCTCCTCACAGTCTTCTGCATCTTCTGAAGAGCTAAAAATGTTCGGCCTGCGTTTTTTTATTAATTGCTTTTCAAAACTTTGCCAAGTTGAATTTAAATAGCCAATAGCGTCCATTAATAATTAAGCCAATTTCTAAAAATGGCAGCTGTCATCCATTACAATTTGGAGCAATTGTAGTCTACGGAAGATGCAAAATTTCAAAAAGAGCGAGGATTTATGCCTTTCCAATCACAAGAAGCTTAACTTTAGAATTTTGGTAATTTTTGTGACATTTTTACGGTAAACTTTAGATTAGATAATGCGAAATCAACAGCGCACCCTTAACTAAACCTAATCTTTAACAAAAGCAATCATTTACCCCCGTTTTTATGAAAACAATTTGTTCACGTTATAAGGCTTTCTCACTGTGTTCACGCTACAGAGTAGTCAGTGTAAAAAAAATTATGTTCATGTTATCCGGTGTTCACATAAGGCAGGATTTTTGTTACCGCAAGTCAACTGTATATTAAGCTTTAAGCAATATTTAAATCTATGATGGCCGCCAATGTAAAATGGCGTATAATAAATTTATGTTTGAGTCAAATCTAGTTATTAAAAGTGTATCCACTTTATACCCCTCAATATTGGTAGCAAATAGAAAGGTTTACCCAGTTGAATACAGTGAACTATAAAAGCTTAAATCAAGTTGGATATATCCAAATCAATATGGGTACTAAATTACAGACACGGCTTGACTAGTAGAATACAGCTGGTAGGTAGGTAGGTAAGTAAGGCTGGTGCAAAGTTACCCTTACACCCTCACCCGGAGACCATTACGGTCCATTGTGGCGCCTTAATAGAGAAAAGAATAGAAATAGTTAGAATAGAAGAGAAAGAGAAGCAGACTAGTCCAGAGTCTATTGCGGAAATCGAACCCGCAACCCCCAAACTACCGACTAGTCCTCTACTGACTAGTCCTCTACTGACTAGTCCTCTACTGACTAGTCCTCTACTGACTAGTCCTCTACTGACTAGTCCACCGGGGCACCCAATACAGATGACTATGTACAAATTCAAAATCAAAGATGGCGTCTAAAATTATAATACAAAATGGAGTATAACAATAAATCTAAAATCTAGGCTAAGCTGCTACTATACTTAATATATTTGTGTATATGAGGGTGCAGCATAATATCAGATTCGGCATGGCCGTATATAGCATTCTTATTTGTTCTATTTAAAATTAATTTTTCTTAGAATTATAACCTTAAAAAAGAGTTTCAACTAACCCAATTACAAAATAGTTTTAATTTGGGAGCGTCAACTCTAAAACACACAAAATTATAAATGTACACCCTCATTCGCTAGGGAAAGCGATAGAGAGTAAAAAATATAATTTTTTTTAAGGTAATACAATCATAATCAATTAGATTTTAAATAAATTGACATATTAAAAAACGTTGGTATTGCCGTAATCAATTTCTTTAAAATCACCATCCATTTCTCAGCTGATTTTAAAGTCTTTAATATAAATTTTCTATTTATTTAATCCTTTACATTTGTCATCGCAAGTCAATATGTATTAATAAGTATTAAACAACACCAACATTATCTCTAACAAATATCCCTAATACGAGTAATGTGCATGTCACACCCATGTGTACATTTATAGGAGACACAAATTTATTTTCAAAACACGTTCTTGTAGGTGTGTATAGCTGTGCATTAAAATAAAATATCGCATTAATGTGTAGGTATGACAAAGAAAGTGAGTAAAGATTTAATGCAACATCAATGTCATAAAAAATGTTTAACACAAAAACAGACAAACAACAGTTGGAGGAGAACTAAAGAACATTTACAGAAAACAAAACAATAGCATGAGAAACACCACGAAGAAAATTGCATGTCACGTACAGAAAAAAACAATACTAATGCATTTAAAACAGCTAATTGTAAAATCAACCTAAATAAAGACGAAAGAAAAGGAATTAAATGAATAAAACAGTAAAAGCGTAAAATAAACATAAAAAGAAAAATGGGTGGAATGTTTTTCTATTCAAAAAAAATTTATTTCCGGCATAAAAAAAATAAATAAATAAAATAAAGGTGTAACAAAGTTATCTAAAGCAAAAACAGATTAAATATAATTTAAAATTCTTATTTAATAAAAGGCAAGAAAAAAAATCTGTCAACAGCTTAAGAATAGACTTCATAAAAGCATTAACACTTTTTTTACAGCCTCCAGCTTAAAAACGTATTTTTTATTGAATTAATTTTAATTTAGTTTGCCATCCTTGTGCTGTTTATGCTGGCTGGCAGGCAGGTTTTATGTAAAAGCAATTAATTAACACATTTTTCTTTCTACTTTGCTCAACTATAACTTTAGCAGCAGCTTTATTAAAAAGCTGTAAAGATAAATATGCATTTTCTAAAGAAGCAAAAGAAAAACTGCTAAAGAAAAACTAATTTCTTAAGATTTAACTACCTTTTAAAAAAGCATGAATATCCTTTTGTTATCAACAAACACTCACACAGAAAAAATATATATATTAACTAAGTAAAGTTTAAAAAAAACTTGCAATAAAAAACAGCAAACTAAAAAATTTTTTTAGCAAACAGTGGGGTTTTACAAACTGTCATCAACATTTAGAAATTTTGATACGTGTTTCACAAACAGAATTTAATTTAATTTTGTATAAATTATGCATTTTTTAAAAATCGTTTTTTTAAATTCATTTTTTTTTTTTAATTTATACCCACTTCGGCCTCCAGCTATGAAACACTGTCTATAAATATTCAAAGACTACTTTTGTTTACTGCAGAAAAAATGTATCACATCTATGTCTTACCTTCTGCCTGCACAGCTAATTTTTATAACGTCAAAAGTTTCATAAAGTTTTTTTAGTTTAATTCACAAGTCAATGATTATGTATAGTTATTTGTAGAATTTTTTGTTTCGTTTCGTTTAAAGAAATCTGTGCAAATGATAAGTAGTTATTGCTAGTTAGACACTTTAGTGTTTAAAAATAAAAGCAGAACAAAGCTAAAATTTTTACCATGAACTGACAAATGCAAAAGGATTATGTGTCAAAAGCAATTGTTTTGAAATAAAATGACTTTGTAAAAAAATATGCTAAAAGTAATGTTTTCATCTTGAGTATTTAATAGGCGATAAAGTTTATAGCATGAGAAATTTAAGTAATAGAATACAATGTTCAGGTCTTAATAAAGGCTGTCTCAGTCAGAATGCAATTTTTATGTAGTTTTTAAGATAGTTGTGTTTTTTTTTTTTGGATTGGATTGCTCGACTCGTCGATCAGCAAGTAGTTTTTCTTCAATTTAAGTATTGTAGTATGTAAAAAGGTTTGATAATAAAATCTGCTAAATCCTCGCACGGAAAAATATTTGTAAGAAAAACTGCTAAATCCACTACATGATTAATTTAGTGTTTATTACTGACTTCAATTTGTTTTTGTGTTGTTTTTTTTTTTTTGTTGTTTTTTTTTTTTTTTAGATTGTAGTTCATAAAGAATACCATAAAATAAACCAACAATGCAATGAATAAAAATGCATTATAAACTTTAATTGAATATCAAGTGCAAGAAACTCAAAATTTTAACTTTTTTTATGGGCGTGGTACTGCCAACTTTTATAATCACGAAATTATCTACTCATGACAGCTCAATATGTGTGTCCAAAGTTTCAGAAAAATCAATCTAGTGCAAGTAGCTAAAAATGATGATTTAATTTTTATATTATTTAAACGGCAAATTTTTTGCAATTGCATCAAAAGAAGAAACTCATTTGTTACAGTGGCGTCTTTAAAAATCGAAATATGCATCAAATTAAAATTTCAAAAAAAGCTATTTCCTTTAATAAAAGAGCGTAATCTGTTCACATCTATCCTGATTTTATATATTGTCAATATGTTAAGAAAGCTTTGAAGCGATAAAATAAAATATCAGTCACTAATCTGTAAAGTTAGAGATACAAATTCTTAAAAAATTTAATTATTCCTTAATAAATCAAATTAATAGAGATCCTAAAAAATTTATTAATATATAGACTCAAAAATTATTCCCGAAAAAATCTCAGAAATCGGTTTGAAACTAACTAACTAACTAACTAACTAACCACCAAAATGGTTTTTTTCCTTAAGTTTACAAACGAAAAACAATTATTTTTTACTTCTGGACAACGGCGAGGGTCAATATGGGTATCATTTAAAAAATGCTTGGCTAAAAATACTTTATACAGAAAATATTAATCCACGATGGGCGCTACTACAAAATAGCGTATAAGAAATGTACATGCAGGTCAAATGTTATAATTACAAAATTGCCCTCCTTAAACTCCTTAATACTTATATAAGTTTAAAGAGCTTGGCTGGTAGAATGCACTTATCTATAAAAAATTTTAGATCCATAATGGAGTCTTAAGTAAAATGGCGGATATATGAGTTAAATTTAGTAATTCTAAATCGGTTCCCTCCACACCTTACAATATTGCAATCAAATTAAAAGCTAATATACTTAAGACAACTATGTGAAAGTGTACAATGCAAGATGGAGTCTAAAACAAAATGGCGGAACATTTTTTTCTAAGCCCCATCAGTGTGTTTATCAAATGAAAGGACTTGTCTAGTAGAGTATAGAATACTGTGTACGAATTTAAAATCAAAAACGCCGTCGAAAATGGCAAAGCAAAATTGCGTATATAAACAATGAAACCTAAGATACGCTTTGATGTGGTCATTATATTAAAGTATGTGATAAGGAAGGATATAATCAGATTCGGCATGATTGAATATGACACTCTAACTTGTTTTATATTGGCATAATTTTCAACAATTTTTAAATAATTGATTTTTACTTTTACACTGAATGATGAAAATTTTAGAAAATTAGAACAATACGACTTGTGAAATTGTCAATTAATTAATTAAAAAACACTTCTACGCCTTGTAATTTTTAATGCTAATCTTATAGGGCCCATACACAACACCATAATTATTGTGCAATCAAGTGACTGTGCCAGCTGATTGACCGTGTGTGAGGTTGTGGTGTGATTGTACCAGCTGATGGTGCTTTATCAAAAATAGTTTGATATTTTTTTGATTGTACCAGCATGATTTAGTCGTGTGCGTCAAAAATAGCTCATAAATTAAATCGTCAAGGCATAAATACAACATTTTAAATATAAATGCCAATTCATAGCCATTTCTTCATCCAAACACATTTTTTTTGCTACTAATTCGTTTTCGTTTTAGGATAATAGTAATAATAAGTGTAGCAAAAATTTTTCGTTATTCATTACAAACTTTTCCACACAATTTTTGGGTAAAAAATGAATTTTGTACAACCATGCTAGTGTAGTGTGTGCTTAAAGCTTAATTGCACAAACACTTGATTGCACAATTTTATGGTGTTGTGTATGGGCCCTATTATACATTGATAGGTAAGTCGATTTTTCGTTTCGCAGTTCACGCTCACATTGTACAACTCACATAGAGAAAATAGTAGGTTTAATTGTGATAGTAGAATTTTACGGTTGTATCTACAGAATTTCGTTTCAGAATATAAATTCGAAGCCAGCACTAAGGAACTACCATTGTTGTAATAGAATTTCTATAACCATGTAAGAAATATTCTATTGTAAGAACAGAACCATTCGATTGGTCATAAATTTTATTGTTTGTTTTCTGGGTGCATTTCAACAAAGAATAAACCATTTTAAAGGAATGTTACAGCAGATATACACAATCCCTGCCAGAAAATGGAAGTTTAATTTTGGATAGTTGTGTCTTAAAAGTCACTACGTCGACACAACTAGTATATAGTGTCCAATTTTACATCAACAAATTACATTGATTTAGATTTTTCCTCTTTCTTCAGTTGAATGTTATTGTAATTTAAACTATCGAAATAGTGACTATTAAGTCACTTCAAAAATATACTAAGAAGTTTCTTTTTGGTTACTAAAATATTTTGCAAAATATTTTGTTTCGTGTTTTGCTCCTTCTTTTGATAAATTTTATCGTAATTTAAACTAAAGAAAAAGTCACTTTTTAGTTATTAACCCACTATAATAAGACTATGGAGATATAACCCGTTTTCTGTACATAAAATGTTAGTTTAAGGTTAATTTAAAAATACAAAAACAAATTATATTATTATTAAACTTTGATCCCTTAACTTTTGCACCAAAGAATTTTTTCAAAGTTTATGCAACTAACAGTTATTTTGAAGAAAAATCAGATGCTATTTAGCGGTAATGTGACTTCGGTGGTTAAAAGTCGCCATGATTTAAGTAAATATTAAAAAGAAAAATTTTTAATATTAAGAAAATATATAACTTTTTCGATAAGAAAACGATACTAAAGCGGTATTGTAAAATGCACCGAAATATGCAACTTTTTGGATAAGAAAACGATACTAAAGCTTTATCATAAAAATACAATAATTCCTCATCGAAGCATTGTACTACATATGAAACTAAGAAAGTCACTAAACAGTCTCATCTAGTAAGTATTATAGAGGTGGGACGTTTGTTTACGAAAGAGGACACTATTTGGATAAGAAAATGTAATCGAATTCCATGATTTTTAACGTTTTGCCGTAACTTTAAAGTCTCTTTTTGGATAGAAATTATTTAAAGGGATTTGAATTCTATTAAAATTGTTTTAGTATTTTAAGAGTCATAAGCGATTAAAGTTGCTACTAACGTATGCGCAAACCATATAAATATAACAACATGAAAAAGTAAAATTGTCTCTGCAAAAACAGTGCTTTATGTGTGTGATAAAGAAAAAAACAATACAGTGTTGTCAATACTATTAGTGTACGTAAAACAACTTATACTCAGGTTTAAAAGATGTTAGGTAGTTTTATATTTTTCATTTTAAGAGTAGGTGTTCACAGTTTATTGGATTTAAAAGATCATTTACAACTAGGGTAAGGAGGAATGGGTTTATATAAATGTTTCAATTAATTCTGCTCAATAAAACGGCTCATATTCATGTATTGGATTCGTAAGAAATTAATTTCATTTGAGAGAAATGTATGTCTCAATATTTATTAACAAATTGTGTTAAGTCTGAAACATAGTCTCAATTACAACAACCACATTTTTTTGTTGGTTATTTTATACAATTATTTTGCTTTAATTTTCCACTACATTAAATCGTAATCGTAAAACATTCTCTTTTCAAGGCAATACAGAAGTAACATATAGAAAATTAAACATAAAATTCTATACCAAATCCTTTATTATTTAAACATAAACAACAAGAAGAACAGTATGAAAAATATAATCGTTTAAGTGCCAAAAATTTTTCTATAACAAGTGCACAATAATCGATTTTGTTTTGGCCCTGAACTTTTAACAAAAGGTTGTCTTGCTTAGCAGGTAATAGAGTTTTATTTTTTTTATTTTCATTTCTGGCAATATCTTGGAAACATTTTAACCTTATTTGGTCAGAAACGTTTAACTCGATGTCATGCAATGATTTAGAATCTCAATTTGCTACTTTCTAAGGGACACATGTAAAGTGCATAATACCAGTTTAAGTTTAAATAAATACACACATATAAATGCTTAAACATATTTATATGTTTATACTCGTACGAACATATTATGCATACATTTATCGATTATATAAGGAATCCTGTGGGATGTTTTTAAGTAAAACACATTCAAATACTTACGTTTATTATTTTCTCAATTACCATGCCTATTTGGCTAAATATATGCAATAGAGGTTCCCAACATTTTTGTTATAATAGAAGCCACTTTTTATAAGCGGAAAAATTATAGACAACCAGAGACCCCACCCAGTTTTACACAGGTAAAATTTACTAAATGTAAATAAAAACATTTTTAAATATTGTTTTTAAAATATCTCTTTTTATCAAAGACAATATACATTTAAAAAAGAAAATTTTTTAAAGTCAATAATTCCTTAAAAAACATTTAATTTGTATTAGCTAAAAACAAAAACTTTCGTTTACATTTTTTACGAACAAAAAATGTTCGTTTAATATTTTCTTAAAAAAAGCTATGTTTCCAATTGCAAATTGTTTATAAATGTTGTTTTAAAAACAAAAACAACAAAAAATTGTCTATATTGTGAGCCACTGCCCTGCAACCTCAATTCAATTCGAAATGCATGTCATGGCCCAGGTAATATAATGTCAATTTTAATGTCCTGCTGAGAGTTCTGTGTTTGAACATACAAAAAAATATCCTTAACTTGTAAAACGTACAAATGTAGTTGTGTATCTGTTTACCAACATAAAATCTGTGAATATTAGTTTAGGTCATGCGAATACGTTTACCTTAGCTTAAATTGAAACTGCTGCTGCTGCTGCTGCAAATATAACAATTGATTGCCTATATATACTTAAAAATCATGCTCCACTTTAATACTCCCATCATGCTTGTAAGCATGCTCTTCATTCTCATGCACACAAGTTCAAAGTGTGTCTGTGAATACGTGTCAATATTAAATTGGTGTTTAGTGTTCCTAAATTTTATATGGGATTTAATGAGTGTGTTGACGTTTTTATTTTTTCAAAACCTAATGGCTTATAAATTTAATCACAAATGTGAGTTAATAATTGTTATTTAAATATAGATGGATTTTGGAATTGAAGAGAAGAGGAAGAAAAATTTAAAAAAAATAAAAGGGACATGATTAGTGTTACAAAAGTCTTTTAAATAGTTTTAGTCACCCATCATAACTTTAGTAAATGCTAGTATTATTACAACTAAATATTTAATTTGTACTAAAATACAAAAAAAAAATTTATTGTATAATTCCAAAAATCACAATTCAGTTTGGGATTGCTGCATAGATTTTCTGATTACG
Source organism: Phyto melanocephala (assembly GCA_941918925.1). NCBI lineage: Eukaryota > Metazoa > Arthropoda > Insecta > Diptera > Rhinophoridae > Phyto > Phyto melanocephala. The sequence continues at coordinate 19,927,413 of OW799236.1, read as the reverse complement.
CAATCGTCTAATTAACCAATTAATTCGATTAATCACAAATTGTTTTTGCACTTCTAATACTTTAAAATTTAATACGATCTGCTAATTTCTGTCGAAAAGTGGAAAAGTGGTGAGGGATCTAAATTTGACGGTACCTAACCGCTCACTGCAATTTTTATACCCGCCACCAAAAAAATTGGTGTGGGTATAATTATTTCGTCATTCCGTTTGTAAAACATCGAAATATCCATGTTAGACCCCATAAAGTATATATATTCTGAATCGGAGTTTGATTTTATGACGATCTAGCTATGTCCGTCCGTCCGTCCGAATGTTGAAAGCACGTACAGGTCGCACCGGAAAAGCTAGTGGGCTCAAATTTTGCCAGAATATTTCTTATACACAAGGTTTGTTTTGTATTGCAAATGGGATAAATCGGAATATTAGGAACAGAGCTATAGCTCGTAATACAAGACTAGGTAAAAAAAACCGTGTCCTTCCAACAACCAATAAAATGAAATTGTGTCCAAACTCATTAACGTACAGTCATGAAACTTCGAATATATATTTCCTGGGTAAAAATAATGTTTTTCTCTAAAACTTGCTTAAATCTATGCATTAGGAAAGGTGTTATAGATCAAAATGTACAAAAATTTATACCGCACAGTGTATTATTCGGTATATTCAAAATTTAAAACCTAATAAAACTGACATAATTAGATGTACGATTCTGAAATTTTGCAAACGTTGCTTTTTGGTCAATGACTTTGTTGTAACAAAAAATAAATTGGACACGTCCACTTTTACGCCCACCTCCCATATAAAAATTTTTCTCAAATTCATAAAATTACTCTATGAATAAAGATTTTGGAATAACAATGGACTATATTGAAATATCTAAGTTGTATTCATTAGCAGAAGCAACTTCGACACGCCTACTCTAACGCCCACTTCTTACGTTTTCTACTGTTAATGAAATTTAAAGCTCATAAAACCTAAAAAATTACAGGTATTATGGTGAAATTTGCTACAGATATCCTTCTAGTCAATATAATTGTTATGCCAGCAAATAAATGTGACACGCCCACTTTTGCGCCCACCTCCCGTATAACGTTTTTCTTGAATTTATATAATATCTCTATGAATAAAGATTTTGGAATAATAAAGGACTATATTGAAATATATAAGTTGTATTCATTAGCAGAAGCAACTTCGACACGCCTACTCTAACGCCCACTTCTTACGTTTTCTACTGTTAATGAAATTTAAAGCTCATAAAACCTAAAAAATTACAGGTATTATGGTGAAATTTGCTACAGATATCCTTCTGGTCAATATAATTGTTATGCCAGCAAATAAATGTGACACGCCCACTTTTGCGCCCACCTCCCGTATAACGTTTTTCTTGAATTTATATAATATATCTATGAATAAAGATTTTGGAATAATAAAGGACTATATTGAAATATATAAGTTGTATTCATTAGCAGAAACAACTTCGACACGCCTACTCTAACGCCCACTTTTCACGTTTTCTACTGTTAATGAAATTTAAAAGCTCATAAAATCTACAACATTAAAGGTGCGAGGATTAGATTTGCTACAGATATCCTTCTAATCAATGTCATTATTATGCCAGAAAATTAAGGTGACACGCACACTTTAACGTCTACCTCCCATATAACGGTTTATCTTAAATTCATATAATATGGTCAGAGTTTTTGAAAGAATAAAGGACTATATTGAAATACCTAAGTTTTATTTATTAGCAGAATCTATATTGATTTGCCCACTCTAACGCCCTCTTTCATTGAAGGACTAACTTTACAAAGACATTTAACTAGCATTTTAAAGTTATACAAAGAAAGTGATACATATTTTAGTATAAAGAGATTATTCCATAGCGATTACTGTAAATAACAAAATTATAAATTCTGTGCTATAAAAGTGCATCAAATTAGTGGTGGGTGTAAAACATTCGCCACAGCCGAATATAGTGCTTTTATTTGTTTTCATTTAGTTTGCACTTATTAAAAAAATTGTTTTAAATTTCAACAGCCTTTAAGACTGTGCCAATCTACATAAAATGTAACGAATCCACATAATTCCCTTTATTTTACACGCCAGATACATATTCCAAAAGAGGTACTTCAACTTATTTCAATTGTTTATTTAACAAACACTTTATATGCTTTGTGCTAATTTATCACAAAAATATTTAATCCTTTTAGATAACATTTCACACATATTATAAACGACAATAAGATTATGATTTTAAAAACAGAACATTAAATATCTCTAATATTAATGATAAATGACTAAAATCATTAAAACTGAAAGCCACATTTATAATAAGCATTAGTTGTCTACTCTTATACACACACATACTAATTTAAAGAGTATGTTTGAGTTTACGATGGAACAAAAACAAACAAGAAACTAAAGCAAAAACAAACATGATGTTTTTTGAGCCACATAAACAAAAGCTTAAAAGAAAATAAATATTTAAAAAAAAAAACAAACACATGTAAATACACATTTACTAGGTCTTACTCACACATACATCTACATGTGAATATAAATGATGTATGATAATTTTTCACACACAAACTTTAAGTAGCTTTATAAAGACACTTATGAATCTAAACTACTTTGAATGGAATAGAAAAGACGTAGACTCATAAATAAATACTTGTAAAAGCAACCTTGTAAAAAAAAGAACATACACACACACATGTGCATCCAATTGAATGAAATATGATGAATACACACATATTCAGAAACCTGCTTTATACTTATACACTTATAATTTATCATATTAAAAAAAAAGCATAATTTAACACTTGTGCAAGTTAGAACATTAAAAACAATGTCTAAAATACAAATAAATAAGAAAAGAAAATCATACACATTGGCGCAATGAGATGAACAGGAGTTCAGTTCGACTTGTTTGTGCTTTTATTTGTATTAAGATTTTGTTTAGGATTTGCTTGTTAGCAACAGAGAATGTAAAATAAATGATGTTTTGTTTGTTTGAATTATCTCAGGTAAACTGATTTAAAACTTAATAATATCTTGTTTAAGAAAAATCATGCCGAATGATTAATCAAATTTTTACCACGATGCATAGTGGAGTTTAATTCCTTTTTTTAAATGGATTTATTCATATCTCTACAACTTAAACGAATGGTAAGTTTTTGATGGCATAGGAAAGTGGTACGGTGCCTTCCATACAAAATAATTACTACTTTTCCTATAGTCACAGAACTACAACAGTGAGGCGCACTCAATTTAATGTGAATAGTTCTTAGAACAAAGTGCATGTTTCAACAAAGTCTTAATGGTATAGACAGTTGGGATACATTTTGCCCCCATACAAAGTAATTATATATTTTCCTATATCTGCAGAAATACACTATTGGGGCACACTTAATGTGATGTGGGTAACTCCTAGAGCAAGCTGCATGTTCTGACGAAATTTTTTGAGCGGGGTAAGGGTACCCTCTTTACAAATTGATTATTATTTCTTCTTCATATAAAGAACTACAATAGTGAGGCGCCCTAAATTTAATGTGGCTAACTCTTATAAGCAAAGAAGCTTAATAATCTTTCACTAAATTTTCAATATGCAAAAGATGAAGAAACACTACCAACTTTAAACAAGTAACAGCAATATATTCGGCTGTGATGAATTTCTTTTTCAATTTTGTGTACTTTTATAGCACAAAATTTATTTTTTTATTATTAACAGTAATCGTTATGGAATAATCTCTTTATGCTTAAATATGTATCACTTTCTTTGTCTAACTTCGATATGCTAGTAAAATATTTTCTTAAATTTAGTCTTTTAATAAAAGTAGGCGTTAAAGTAGACATGTCAAAGTAGTTTCTACTGATAAAATCAACTTTAATACTTCCATATAGAGTACTTTATTGTTTCAAAAACTATGTCCATAGAGAAATTATATTATTTTAGGATATAGCGTTAAAGTGGGCGTGTCACCTTCATTTCATAATTTTTTCGGTTTTATGAGCTTTTTAATTTCATTAACAGGCGTGTCGAAATAGTTTCTGCTAATAAATTTAGCTTAGATATTTCAATATAGTGTCCTTTATTCTTCCAAAATCTTTATGCATAAAAAAATTATATGAATTTGAGATGAAGTGTTCTATGGGAGGTGAGCGTAAATGTGGGCGTGGAATATTTATTTTGCGTTTGTTCAAAGCCTTTGATCAAAAAGCAATGGTTTCAAAATTTCATAATCATATATCTAGTTTTGTCAGTTTAGTTACGTTTTAAATTTTGGTTCAAGGTTTTTCGGTTCAAGCTCTAAACAGTGTATCGAAAAAAAGTTTGTAGTGTCATTAAGTTAAATACAACTCAACTCGTGCAACATAGAAACTCTTTAAAATACGCAAATTTATTGGCATATTGTACAAATTTATTTAACATTGAAATCTTAATTTATTATTTCGCAGTTATAAAATTATCGACTTTTTTCGGAAGTCCTTCCATTAAAGATTTTACAGTTGCTTCTGTTACCTTTTTGATGGAGGTGATCCATCTACACTTAAAATCGGACATGTTCTGGGACACCTTTTCTGTGTTCTTCAATTCCTTTTTTCCAATAGCCCATTACCATTCCACAGGCCTAAGTTCTGGACAGTTATTTGGATTCGCCTCTCGTGGTACACAAACAACATTATTCTTTGAATACCACTCAAGTGCCTATTTTCCATAGTGACATGACGCCAAAGAATATGTAGGCACTCGGTGCTGTCACAAAACAAGTAAAAGACGTTTTTGTAGGCAAATGACAAAATGAATATACCCCACCATTTATTTGGTGGCAGGTATAAAATACTTATATCACAAAAATAATATTAAAAAATATTCATAATAAATTACTAACAAAAAAATCACAAAATTTTAGTAACCAGTTTTCCCTACAAAATGAATAAATATTCAACATATATATATAACATCAAATTATCGCCGTACTGCAATAGGTATTCACAACGTCTCTGTTTAGCAAATATTCCTTTTAAGCTCATCATATGCATCATAGAACTCAAAAGATTATTTACTACAAAATTTTGTTAAAATTTCTAACATAAGGAAAATATCAGCTATGGCGTCCCATACTTATATAATCACTTCTCACACACACACACGCACATATTCCCACCAAAACTCATATGCTCATATGTACATTTTCATTGAAAATAAAAGTTAAAAAAAAACATATTGCTTAACTCACATTTTCATATTTTAACAATTTCATAATCATATCTATTTTCCACTCTACATTTATTTTTTCCGTTTGCCATAATATTTTCAGCACATTTTCCACAATTTTATGCTTCAACGCCTAAGATCACACTTTGTTAAATATGATTATTAGAATTATATTAGTTGCAAAAATAGTAAAAAAAATAACATTTTCAAACAAATCATAAAAAAATTGTGTTTAAAAGAACATAAAACTTAAATTAGTTTTTTCTAAACCATAGCAGGCACTAGTAAGGTTTAATACTAAGCAAACGGAATTCGTAGCATACTTTTAGGTTCCTTAATATTTAATATACAAGCTCTGCAGTTAGGTTACCTGCTGTGTTGTGTGGTTTTCTGTTTTAATATTATCATATGCAAGTTTAAGTTGTTTTAAGTAAGCAAATTGGTTTGCTGTGGGACTGACTTTAATTTTAAAGTTTTAAGTTTAATACAACTATATTTGTTGTTGATAATCTTTTGGCATGCTTCAAAAAAATAATAAAAGTATTTCAAATAGTTTAGCTAAGTTAAGGTGTAGATTTGAGAGTGTGCATGTGAGATGTTGTAAACTAAAGCCGCAGGTATTAAATATGTCATAAACACACATGAAGTAGGTAAAAACGCTTGTGTGGTAGCATGTTTTATCAGAGAAGTTTTTGTGGTTGGTTTACTTTGATATAAAGATAAAGGATATTTTAAAAACTTAAATTAAAAAAAAATAATAATTTTGATTTTGTAATTAATATAAAACTTCTGCGATACTAATGAAATGGAACCGTACAAGTAGGAGCGCGAATCTTATATACCCTTCACAAAATACACGCAACTAATTATATAATTATACAATTGTTCATTCTTTGGTGTCATTTTTGATTCATGGAATATCATCACATACATACATACATGTCATATGTAAACATGTATATACATAGATCTTATCTTATAATGATATTCAATAAACGGGTCAAGAAGAGAGAGCTGCAAAAATAAACTTTGTTTTGTAAAACTTAGTCACACATAATTTGTGTTTATATCTCAGTTACTAATGAATCGAAACTGCTGATTTTCAATACCAAAAGTTTTGAAAATATTTCTGATAAATAGATATCACATATGAGTTTGTGGAATATTAGGACATTTAAAAAATTTGATTTCAACACTCACACGAACGGATAGGCCTACAAATGGATGGACGGCAAGATACAACTTAATCGACTTAACCATCTATTGGTTTTAATTTTTTACAAGCGATTATCAGCATAACGCCCCTTTTCATAGACGTGCCAGTTAGGGGGAAACACAGAGTATTTTTTCTATTTTCGGTTATAAAATTTACAAGTGTTAGTGTAATAGAAGTTTATTATTATGGCAACCCATTTGTTTGCGGGTCTGAAATTTACTAGCTTTATTGTTATAGAAGTTGTCAATATGGCACCGCTGGTATTTTTGCCTCTAGAATTTACTAGCATTATTGTTTTATTTAGAAGTTTTTGGAATATTGGAGATCGTAACCGCCATGGCAGCGCTAATATAAATAGTTGAACAAGCTCAGTTAGTCCAGCTATAATACAACAAAATGTGTTGATTAAATATCAAATTGGTTTTAATAACAATAAGTGAAATAATAAATAAAGTACTGCATAAGTTTATTTAATACCATAAATCTTAACCAAAATTTCAAGACCTTTGTTTTTTTGGAAAAATAACAAATTCCAAATTATTTAAAGAAAATAAACCAACGATTTTAAAAGGCATAAACATAGCAATATACTTTATGGAGTCACATATGAATATTGTAGAAAGAACAAATTTTGCCGACAGAAGTCATGCACTCATTAATACCTTCTACCGAATGACAATCTCCTTTTAATATGATCTTTATCGGCTCTACAAAAGCTAACGACATTTTAGGACATGATGCAATCCCAGTACTTCTAATCTATTCGCTCTATCTATACGTTAAATCCTGGGTGGTGCATGACAAACAATTAAACGTACTAATAGTTGTCAGGCTTCATTTCTCTCGATGTGATCATGAGTACCGCAACTTTAGCTTTGATATGGATCCTCAATGAATATCATGGATGTCTAGAGTATACAGATGACAACTGCTTGTTGTCACATAGCCACAGAAAAAAAAAACGAAGACTCAAACCACTAGAGAACAAATCGGCAATGACAGATATGGTAATCGATATCTCCAACAGCAAAAAAATAGGCGATTCAATACTATGAACAACAACATATTTAAAAAATTCTATGTTGACCTGGGCACTGGATGTTCTTTTTGTTACCTTCTTAAAATGATTTGGTCAATCTGCTTATACGATTTAAGGTTTTACACTATGCAAAAAGCAAAAAATCCCAAAATAACTACTAAATTTTTTTGATCCGCTAACTGCAAAAATCATCATAACTTCAAATTCTAGGGTAAGGTTTTTTTATTTTTTATAAAATTTGAGATTTTTGAAGAGGCTGCTCATACATCTCACTCTAACTTTGGAGCAACGTACTCAATTTTGTTTAGCAATCCACCTGAAAACTTAAAATTATGCCAGCTTTAAGTTTTTCTAATATCATTTTCTGATTTAGCCGTCAGTTTTGGAGTTTTCGAGAAACAGGTTAAAAAAAATTTTTTTTTTAAATTTAAAAAAATTTTAAAATTAAAAAATTTATAAAAAATCGGAAGCAACAAATAATCACCAGTTTTGGTACTTAATCTTAAAACTGCATTTATTGGAAATAAAATAAATTTTATTACATGAAAATCCATGGATAAATTCGTGTTTTATTCCCGATAAACTAAAAGTACCTAGTTTTGATATTTTTTATCACAAACTAGCGTAAAGCTAAAAATTTTGTGATTTTTTTTTAAATGTAGAACTAGTTTTAAATTTTTTTCCGACGTTAGTTAGTCTAGAAGTTAGATGAGATCTTAAAAAGTACCAAAGATAAAGTTTTTACCGGTTTTTGTCCCTTAGCCTTTCGATTAAAAAAAAAGGTACCAGACAACTGTCCGCTTATTTTATTTCTGTTTTTCTTTCTTTATATTTAATTAAAAACATAAAACAAAATACACCCACATTGTCATGGTGGCTTCGCTTCTCGGTCGTTTCTTATTTGGTTTAAGATTCTCGTCTTCCTTCATATTTTCCTCTAACGCTTATCAGATGGTAACATCCTTCAGAGTATAATCCAATTTGTGCGACCAATCACAAGACTCGTTAAACGTGAATTCAATGTTCTGCAATCTCAGGTAATATATTTTTACCTCTAATTACTGCACTAGCAAATTCCAGTAACTTCATCCTTAGCGCTTGCTGAATTTTCCGTAATTACACTTTAATATTGCCTGGGTATTAACGTTTTCTCTTGCTGTCCAAAATAATATTGGAATTTTTTTCAAGCAAATTCCAAAAATTGTTTTTTAAATACTTTTTCCCTTTAAAATTCTTTGGCACACGTTCATTGAAAACTCTCGTTTCGGCGCACTAATACTGATGCCTTTACCGCGGGCGTATAAACCGCAAACGCCATTTGCCATTTGTTGCATAGTGTTATCTACAATAAGTGAAGTTGATGGTTTATAGTAACAAGCCAGCTACTAGTTCTCGTTCCATATTTGTTTACTTTGAGTTAATTGGTATGTCAGTTCTTATTCAGTTTGAGTTCAAATTCTTTTTTTTTTATTAGATCAAGAGTAATTTCAGTGCAGTTCTAGTTTTTTTCTACAGCTTAAGTTTAGTTCTGTAGGACTGTCGGTGCGCTATTTCATAGAAAAATTGGCTTTTACAACATCAGATTGAGTTGGACACCATGACATTTTGGAGACTTCGACAACAAAAACGAGAAAACTTGCATGCAGGCACTAGAATCGATATGTAAAGAGGGCATAGATAGGCCACTGATGGGGCACTTTTTTGGATGAATTAGGATGTGGATGTCAATCAAGAATGCTATAGCATGGAGGAACCAAAGGGACTGAAGAGTGAAAAGGGCAAAAGGTAAATTTAGCACAATCTATGGTACTACTGGATCTAACTAGGGTATGTCTGAAGAACACTTTTGGGGCCCAGGATCATTAAATAGGATCGTTAAACTCCAGATGAAAAAAACAGTAGAGCATGCTGTCTGTCAATGCCCGAGACTGCAGAGCCATAAGGTAGGGTGGTTAGGTAAGCGATTCCACGATGTGTTGCGTGTTATCTCGGAGTGCAAACTAGAGAATATTTTTCTAATTCTTTCTGTTTTTCACTCCATGGGTCTCTATGAGTGGATGTTGGAGGTGGTTCCTAGTTCCTGGTATCCCTCTTTCCTACCTACTCAAAATAAGTACTAGTGTAGTGCTATTGTAGTTTAAGTTTAATTTTTAATGGGCTCTAGCAGACAATTTCCATAAGTTTAATTTCATTAACAGTTTTCTTTAATTCACTTCATAGGATTTCTCTACTTATTTACTTATTTTTAAAGCTGTTCGCAAAATAAAGATAAAATCTTATTATTTAATTTTATTTCGATATTAAAAGTTTGAATTAAACATAACATCATTATCACAACACAATCAAATATAAGTTCCATTAAATTATAAACATATACGTCTTACAAGTTGACAAACAAACAAAAATTCCTTATAAATACCCAGACAATAAGTATTTCTTTGAATATTTCATTTTCGCATGCAAAAATTAATAAAAAACAAGTAACAGTGCTATATTCGGCCGTGCCGAATCTTATATACCCTTCACAACGTGTAGTCATGCAATAACAATTGTTTGTATCACCATTCATCTATATATATAAAAGTGAAACTCTGTGTGTGTGTGTGTGTGTGTGTGTGTGTGTGTGTGTGTGTGTGTTTTTTTTTTTTTTTTTTTTGCTTTCGAGCCGGTGGTGTGGAATCTTCATAGATACTAGTGGCCCGTGCCACAAGCATGTACGATTCGCCGTAGCGCCTACGTACTAAACCACACCCCCTCGATCATCAACGGACATCCCCACGGGACTGCCGCTAGGTATTACTTCGCGGGGGCCGTTGGCATTTACGCCTCCTCCTCGTCGGACCGTCTAGCCCTTTCCAGCCTTCTTAGGTCCTTAATTATCCGGGAGCACACTCCACTAAAGACCTCCCAGTTTTCCACGTCCTGACACATATGCCGAAGAAACTCCGATGGATTCGTCATACCCGAAGTCCACCCCATGTATCTAGGGCATCGAAATACGACATGTTCCGCATTTTCCGCCTCTTCTGGGCATTCTGGGCAGGTTTGGGAATTTTCATGGCCAACCCTGTGCAGATATTGCCTAAAAGCGCCATGGTTTGTCATATACTGTGTCAAGTAGAAGTTCACATCCCCAGCCTTCCTATCCATCCATACCGCAATATTAGGGATGAGTTTATATGTCCATCGCCCTTTAGTCGATGTATCCCACCTTCTCTGCCATTCTCTGATTGAAAACGATCTTTCCTCTCTCTTAACTGCAGCTAAATTTATAACTGCCTGGCCTGTCGTTCGCCTATTGTAGATTCTCTGGATCTCCGCCGCCAGTATGTCTATTGGAATCATTGCCGCTATGACACAAGCCGCGTCGTCCGATACCGTCTTAAAGGCACTTATTGTCCTGAGCGCGCATAGTCTATGAACCGAGGACATTTTTCTTCTATACTCCTTTATCTTCAGAGCCTGTGCCCAAACAGGGGCTGCGTAAAGCAATGTGGAATTGGTAACCGTAGCCAAAAGCCTCCTTCTTGGACCCTTTGGTCCTCCAATATTAGGTAGTATTCTAGCAATACTCCTTTGAATCATTGCGGCCTTCGCGCACGCGTATTCAATATGAGGCCCAAATTTAAGTCTGTTATCCATCATGACGCCAAGATATTTGATTGCCGGTTTAGAACATATCTCCTGGTTTCCCACCTTCACCTTCATAAATTCCACTTTTTTCCTACTTGTAATAAGTACTGCTTCAGTCTTCTGTTCTGCCAGGTTGAGATTCGCCGAATCTAGCCATCTCTGGATCCTCACAATTGCATCGTTTATAGCCGATTCTAATTCCACAATATGTTTCGCTACACTGACAATCACTATGTCATCCGCGAACCCGATTATCCTTGTCGAGCTCGGTAGTTGTGTTCTAAGAACTCCGTCATACATGATATTCCATAGTAGTGGACCAAGAACCGATCCCTGTGGAACACCTGAACTAACATCATACATCCGTGGCCCATCGTCCGTTGCGTAGATCAGTTTCCTATTCGAAAAGTAACTATTCACTATTCTAATCAGGTACTTCGGTGTGTTCAGTCTCTCTAGAGCTGCCATTATGAAATCCCAACTGGCAGAGTTAAACGCGTTTCTAATGTCAAGCGTGACAACACCACAGTATTCTTTTGTCCCCCATCTCCAACGTTCTCCTGCTATTGCGCCCGCAGCTGTATCTACTACCCTTTTTATGGCGTCAATCGTGGAGCGTGATTTTCTGAATCCGAATTGTGTCTCGGAGAGTCCATTCTCTCTCTCGACGATGTCCATGAGTCTGTTGTAGATCACCTTTTCCAGTGCTTTGCCCAGTGTATCAAGAAGGCAGATAGGGCGATAAGATGAAGGGTCGCCAGCTGGTTTGTTCCCTTTCGGAAGCAAAACTAGTCTCTGTCTCATCCATTGGTCCGGGAAAATACCCTCACTAAGGCAACTTTGCATAATTCTCCTGAACAAGCATGGTCGTCGCTGTATTGCGGCTTTAATGGCTTTGTTGGGAACTCCGTCCGGGCCAGGTGCCCGGTTATCCCCAATTTCCCCACCTATCTTGAGAATCTCTTCCTCCGTGACAGGGGGAATATTGCAGTCCGTGAATCTGCTGTCGACATATACCCAATTGTTCTCCCGCTGTGGAAACAGGTGCGATACAATGCCCAGTAGGAGTGTTGGGCATGTTATCTGGGGAGCCGCTTGGCATTTAAGCTTCTTCATTACCACCTTATATGCCGTACCCCAAGGGTTTGCATCTGCCTCCTCGCAGAGGAGCTTGAAGCTTTCTCCTTTGCTCTTCTTAATTGCAGTTTTGAGTTTCTTCCTAAGTTCCCTGAATTCCTCAATCCTCTGAGTGTGGTAGCTTTTCCCTCTTGATCGCTGTGCCTTGCGCCTCGATCTAAGGCATTCCAATCTGAGGCTTCGTATCTCCTCATTCCACCAATAGCATGGAGAACCAAATCTGTTCGGCTTACGTTGTGGCATTGACGCATCGCAAGCTCTTTCTATTAACCGGCATAGTTGCACTGACGCTATCTGCACTGGACCTTCCTCGATCTCCTCGTCCATTATTGAATCCTTGAATGTTTCCACGTCGAAACGTGAATCCTTCCACTTTGGACCCGTTGTAGGCTTAGTATGTCGCCCACGGCCACTGCATCCTGAGATTACGAACATTACCGCCTGGTGATCACTGTAAGTGAAATCTTCGCTAACCCACCACTTTGTCCTTGGAGTTAGCGAGCTGCTGACAAACGTAATGTCGATGATAGAGCTCCGACCGGCTTTCCTGAAGGTCTGGCTCCTTCCATTATTAGCCACGTCTACATCCAGGGGTGCAAATGCCTCCAGGAGGCTCCGTCCTCTTCTGTTTGTCGATTGGCTGCCCCATTCCGTCGCCCATGCATTGAAGTCACCAGCTATTACAAGTGGGGACTTCCCAACTGCATCATTCACAAGTTCCTGCAACATAGATTCATATTCTTCATGGGGCCAACTCGGTGGAGCATAACAGCTGTAGAAGAATATGCCCTTTATCCTTGCTCGAGTAAAGCCTTTTCTCTTATCTCCAATGTTCTGAAAGGCATGTTTGCCACATGCCCATATTGCAGCTTTCGAACTTTGGTCGCTTGTCCAAACATTGCTACTTCTTACTCCATATGGCTCGCTTATTATCGCAACATCTATTTGCTTTTCTCTTACTGATTGTGACAGTAGGTCGTTTGCCAATTCGCAATGGTTGAGGTTTATCTGCATGATCCTTAGCTCCATATTTATTTCCTAGTTTCGAGAGCTCTCCTGAATACCGGACATCTACTGCTTCCAGCAATGTGGGCTGAGTCGCCTGTATTACTGTTCTTGCAGAACATGCATACGGGATTTTCCTCACATGTCTTAGCCATGTGCCCTTCCTTACCGCATCTCCTGCACATCTTCGATCTATCCATAGCATTTCCGCACTTGACCGCCAAATGCCCGAATTCGAGGCATCTAAAACATTTTAGGAGGCTCTTTTCCTCCCTTATACGCCATATTGCCCAATTTGTAGCGACTTTCCCCATTTTCAGAAGCATTTCGGCTCTGTCTACTGGCAAACTAATTTTGGCGATCTGTGTTCCACCGTATGCACTTCTAAGTCTAAGCATCTCTACCGGGTCAGAGTCTCTTAGCTTTAGTTGCGCCCTAATTGTCCTAACTACCTCCTCCTTCGTCGTTACTTCATCGATATCTCTGATCTCTATAACTTTTCTCGGTTTCAGACTCCTTACAGACGCCTGGCCATTTAGACTCTGACCGATCGCCTCCTTATACTCGTCTGTCCGCTCGCCCGTATTTCGCAGTTGGAATAATAGGTTACCATTATTGGTTCTCCTAATCCTGGATACTGCCTGACCTAGTTCGTTGAGACTCGGATCGGCCTTCACTTTGCGCAGGATGTCGGCGTAGGAACTATTCCCTACAGCCTCTATTACAATCGCGTCGGGTTTCGTCCTTACCCTATTGCGATTCCCGTTTGACTTCTTTGTCTTCGCCTTAGACTTTACCACTTTCCAACCATCATTCTCCTGTATATTGGCGGTTTCCTCCGGTTTTGCTTCCTCGCATTTCTTGCCTTCGTAGACTTTCTTTGCCATAGGTTCCTTTGGTGCTCCTTCCGGTTTCCCCTCTGGTTTCCTCTTGGGCTCTTTTCTCCTTAACCATGGCGAGGTTTGAGAGGATTTTGAGCTTCTGATGACCTCTTTCGCCTTTTCGTCATGGTTTTCTATCGCCGATAGCTCGTACAAGGCCTTAATGCTCTCTATAGCATCCCGCATAGGTTGATGAATCGAACGCCTTTTCCCATCTTCCAGCATGTCCACTAAATTCCGGATGCAGACGCCGAGTCTACAGAATGCTGTGGTTTCCATATTCGGGTTTACTGCCGTCTCATTGGATCCAGTCTTCTCGTGCTGAGGTGATCTGCGCATTTTCGAATTTCGGGCAAAGGGGTTGACTGTTACCAAATGGTCACCCTTGCCGCCATCTAGTCCCCTTCCACTAGAACCGCTATCATTTATGCTTGTAGCATTATCTGCCAATCCAGCCAAGCCTACCGGAATAGCATTGCAGTCGCTTGATATCGACGCCCGGGAGCCTGCTTGCCCACCCCTCGCGGCCGCCGACACTGGGGTATTAGTCCCCTGTGTAGTAACTTCATTCATTTTATTTAACCTTTCCATCTTTGTTTTATTATTCGGGGATCCTACCCCTAGCGTTTTTCGCCTCCCGCCAGGACACAAAGAACAGCCGCTCCTAACATGGAGACAGACGCTGACCAGGAAGCCGCCCAATGTGGGTCAGACGCTCCTGGATTTGAATAACCTACCATCCAGTCATAGTGCTAGATTTTGATCACCCCCAGGTATTTTATTTCCCTGGTACCCTTCACGCCCTGAAAAGGGCATGACGAGCGCTCCCAATTCGCCGAATGGGAGGGTCCCGATGGAGGATCTAGCAAACCCCACACGGGTGTGTGTGTGTGTGTGTGTGTGTGTGTGTGTGTGTTAGCTATAGACTCTGAAACTGTAAAACCGATCGGGCTCAAACTTTGGTAAGTTGTTGTACACATACCGGGGAGTGTTTATAGATGAAAAAAGTGGGCGGGGCCACGCCCATAAAAAATTAGTTATCAGTTTTAGCTACTTGCACTTGACCGATTTTTCTGAAACTTTGCACACATATCGAGCTGTCATGACTAAATAATTTCGTGATAAGAAAAGTGGGCGGGTCCACGCCCCTAAAAAAGTTTTAACTTTGAGGTACTTGCACTGGACCGATTTTTCTGAAACTTTGCACACATATTAAGCTGTCGTGACTTTATAACTTCGTGATTAAAAAAGTGGGCGGGGCCACGCCCATAAAAAAAGGCTATAATTTTGAGGTACTTGCATCAGACCGATTTTTCTGAAACTTTGCCCACATATTGAGCTGTCATGACTAAATAATTTCAAGATTAGAAACGTGGGCAGTGCCACGCCCATAAAAAAAAGGTATCATTTTGAGGTACTTGCACTGGACCGATTATTCTGAAACTTTGCACACATATTGAGCTATTATGACTTTACAATTTCGTGATTAGAAAAGTGGGAAATGCCACGCCCATAAAAAATTATAATTTTTAGGTTTTTGCACTTGATATTCAATTAAAATTCAGAATGCATTTCGATTCGTAGCAACGCGCGCCGGGTTTGGCTAGTCCCTTATAAAATACGTGCATACGTACACGTTAGAATAAATGTGGCATCGAATCCCAGCTGAGCCAAAAAAAATTTATTTTATTTTATTTAATATATTATTTATATTTTATTATTTTTTTTATATTTTTTTAAAATTTTTTTTTAAATTTTTTTAAAATTTTTTTTTGTAGTTTTTTTTTATTATTTTTTTCTTATTTTTAATATTTTTTTTTTTTGTAATTTTTTTTGTTTGGTATGTTTTTTACATGTATGTATGTATGTATGTATGTTGTTGTAATTGTGAAAGAAACGAGGTGGTCGTGGTTTTTTGCTCATATCTCAGAAAGTTATGGGGCGATTGTGCTGAATTTCAATAGCGATTCATTCCTGGATATTTCCAAGAGATTGATACCATATACAGATCTGAGGAACATATAGTTGCTTCTAAAAGTTGATTTCAACCAACACACGGACAGACGGGCAGACGGACAGACGGATAGACGGACAGACGGTCAGGGCTTAATCGACTCCTCTATTCATAAGCTTTCAGAAAATATATACTTTATGGGGTCGGAAATGAAAATTGTAGAAATTACAAACGGAATGACAAAGCTATATATACCCTTGTGCACCACAGGTGAAGGGTATAAAAAATAAAATAAAATCCAATTGACAAAAATCCTATGTAAACAGTCATCAATTCTTATGAATTGTGCTGATGGCAAGACTAAATTCACTGTAGCGTGTGAATAAATAAAAAATATCATCTTGTATTTAGCAAAGAAAAAAATCGAAAGAAAAAACGAAAACAACCCAACAACAATCATTTATTAAAAAAGCACTCACACCCGTACATAATAAGACTGATGAAGGATGATATTGACTATCTTGGGCGTTAATAATGAAAAAGCGAAACTGCTAAACCCGGAGATAAAGAAAAAATTGTCAACGGTAATCAAAGTAAATAAACTGTAAATATTGAAAGAAAAAAACAACATACAATGTTCTTTTAATTCGCATATAAAATATAAATGTGTTGTGTTTAAGAAACACATTAAAATAGTCTTTATATAAGAGTATGTCCTTTTACTTACAAATTCAATTAGAAGGGTGGGATAGTCTGCATTTAAGTCGTTTTAAAGTTGAAATCATTGTGAAATATGTCACTTAATCTTGGATAAATAAAAACGAAAGGAAACCAGAGAGAATGTATACATTTAAGTAGAAAATAAAAAAGATCAAAGACAAAACGACAGCTAAACACAAGAATTGAAAAGTTATATTAATGACTTTGCCTAAATGTGTTAAAAAAAATTCGAAGGAGGATTAAATTAAAATAAAATTTTCTTAGAAAAACAATTCTTGAATTCACATTAAACTAAATAAGAACTAACATTTAGATACAATGCAACAAGGACCTAAAGTTAGTCATTCATACTTTAAATTCCTTAATAAAGAAATTCTAAAAATTCTAACCCCATATACCCTCATTCCTTCATTTTACCATTACATATCCCTGGAGTATCGTATAATTGTAATTAACATTGCAATTTTTAGGCTTTGGTGGTCATAAATCAACTATAAAATCTACATACAACCTCCGTGCCAATAGAGTTAGATCCCATACTTTTTATATACAACACTCTTACCTACGACAATATCAAATTTTTCGCAGTGGTTAGGACATGCTGCGTTACTTTAATGAAATTGTAACACACTATTAGGTTGCTGAAGTTGAGAGGAAATTAATGGCAGAGCGATAGGTATTAAAAATTCACCCCTAAATATATGCGCTACAAAAAAAAAAGTGCGAAACACGAAAGTAAAAGATTCAAATCGCACACTTATAAATGCTTGCAAAAGACAGACGGAAAAAATTTTAATTATTAAAAATAATTCATTGTGGTACGAACTATAAACACAATCAAGTAAAATAAATAAAGGGTGCGACAAACAAGACGAATTTTTTCGATTTTTTTAGGTCATTTGGAAGCACTTTTTGCATAGTTTTATTCAACAGCAGCATTTCTCAATTATCCGTTATATTCTCCATTGACTCTTCTTAAAATTGTTTCTCTAATCTTTTGAAATTTCCCCATTGCAGTTCCAATTTCGATCTAGATCAGTTCGAATATAATTTAAGGACCATTCTGGTATAGTGATTTATAATATCTAGTTAGCTGAGCTCTAGCTGTTTTCTATTACAGTTTTAATTTAATAAAATGTGTTTTTCTAGATCCATAGAAGTTCTTTAAGCTCGATAGGGATAAATGTAAAACTAGCTGTCATACTAACGAAGTGTGTTAGACTTTTTTCGGTATACCTTGGAAAACTACAATGCAAAGACTTACGGCCGTAGGCAGAATAAATTTCTAATATAGATTTAAATAGATATAAGTTACTTCGCGTATTACGACTAACATGCCTTTATTGAAAAAAACGTATCCGAAAACATTATTTAAACTTGCATTAGTTTTAACAAATATATGATTTATACACTGGTAATACCATCAACCTCTTTTACCGTTTTGTTGTTAATGCGAAAAATATAATCAATGAGGATTATACACTTCGACATAAAGTTTAAATTCTAATATTTAAAATTCTTAACTCCTCCGATCTTTATAAAATTTTGTGTGCATATCGGGTACGTCTGAGAATCGGTTAACATCTATTTTTCATACTCCTCAACGCCATGCTTTTTCTCACGCACCCTAAGGGTAGGCCAGACTGCTGGACCGATCTTCTTGAAATTTTCACATAATATAACGAACACTCTGGTATGTTTAATAGTATACTTTTTTCCACGCCTACTTTAACACCCACTTTTTTAATTATGTCCTTGCATCTATATAGTTTTTGGTGTTTTTCTTACATAATTTATAGTCCAGCCAATGCAGAAATAAACGTTTGAGAATCGGTCAACATCAATTTTTCATACTCCTAAATATAAAGGGTGACTTATCCCAAGGAACAATTTATGCCTCACCTAAATAAAGTAACGACTTCGATTTCAAACAAAGATAGATCTGCATACCGTAGAACACATATGGCTTACGTTTTTTAATGTATCCACATTAAGTCAGTTATTTTTATTGAACTAAAAATATATTTCCTAGACACAATCAGCTTGACGGCTTGTTATTAATATAAATTTTAAATTTATATACACCAACTCCGAACAATTTTACGGTATCACATCACATGATCTTAATGGCCAATTTATGTCATCTTCGCGAGAAAAAACTATGAGTTTAACTCATTCTTGCAGAATATCCCATGTGGATGTCTATCGCCTGTGTTTAGCATTACGAGTAAAATTAAACCACTAGGAAGTGCAATTGTAGTATTGTTTTTTAATACAACAATTTCATGGCAATTCCAAATGGTTTAACTACTCCCGGAATGCAGAACATACGCTTATGTGTGGTACACAGCTCCATCCTCCTAGAACCACATGTTGTCCATATCCAATTTGGACTGAATCATACTGGTTATACAATACAAATAAATACAAGAATAAATTTTTTGTGCATATGTACATACATACGTTTGTATTTATTTTGTATATATACTCCCTTACTACTCTGGCGTTGGGTATAGAGGCATTATCCTGTTGTAATATCCATGATATGGGATCAAATTGTTCATTGAACTATAATAATAATAATAATTTTTTCACTTTGAAATTCAAGATCGATGGTGCCATAGTACGTTATAGCACCCCATACCATAACGCCGCCCTCTAGGCTGTGATGTCGGTTCAAAAATCGCTTTTCTTTCCGCAAATCATAGAAATAATAGTTATAGCCATCATGCCCATCCAAATTAAACTTCTCCTCATCCGTATATACAACGGGTCTCCAGTCATTTACATCTCCTCTTTGCCGCACATTCCATGCCATATAGTCTTTTGCGAATTTAAGTCGCTTTTCCTTACGAGGAGCATTAAGTGGCGGCTTTTTTTGTAATTTTTGGTATTTAAGATCTTCACAGGTTTTAATAACTTTGCGTGCTGATGACTTGCTCGCATGCATTCCAGCTTGAGCTCTTATTTTTGACAAGGTTAAGGCAAAATAAAAAGCAATGGTTATTTTTCTCTTCTCATACCTAGATAAAGACGATTAAACCCTTCTTTTAAAATTTTTTTCATACCTCTCGGGATCCTTGATATAATTGTCGGCTTCGTATAATTTTTTTAGCTATTGCGCGTTCCCTCAGAACGGTAAACATCGATTTTAGTTTTTTTCCGATAGATTTAAAATTTTTTGTTTTTCCTTTTGACTTTTGAAAATGAGTAAGATGTAATATATTGTAAAAAAAATTAATATATTGCCTTTATTTAAGTAAACCAAAAAATAGATATGGAATTTTAAGTGCCTTTAAGTCAGTGAACCGGAGTGTACGTAAATAGTTTACTTTGTTTTTTGTAAAAATCCCAAACCAAATAAAAATAAATAAATTAAAAGTAGTATTTAAATTTATAAATAAATCAATTATTAAAGTCATTAAACACTTTTAAGCAATAATTTTTTTTTTTGCGTAGAAGAAATGAAACAAGAATAGTAGTTTGAACAACAAGGTCTTAAATCGAGGTTCATATTACCTCCTTCGATATCCCTTCTACACATATATCGAAGGCTGAATATGAGAAGGCCGTATCTTGAGTTTTTTTAAGGAATAAAACTGATAAGAAAGAAATGAGACAATGTTTTTTTTTTTAATGTAGCTATAAGTCTGTTATTTTTGACCATAGATGACTAAAATTTTAGGGTGATGTTCTTGTATTAGGATTTCCAGAAAACGATAAAATTGCGATTTTGTTAAAAATCAAGAAACGCCCATTTTATACTAAGCCATCGATATATACATATATAACAACCTGTTCCACCATTTACCAATAACCAAAAGCAATTCTTAATACTGTATCATAGAAATTCGAATAAGGTACCTTTTCTCTGCATCATAATTTCAATTCAATCTTATGGTATTTTCTTTTCTAACAAACAATGTTGCCCTTTCATAGTTAAACACTTTTCAAAGGTCGCCTACACCCTAACAAAATGCTACCTTTATAATCAGCAGAATAGAACAGAAATTTTCACCTTTTTTACATTATAGCTGTATTTTTATGTAAAACTACATTTCTTGCTTCCATCTTAATAATTTGGGAACATAAATTATTTTTAACCACTACAAAAATTTAATTCTACTTTTTAATATCAACTGTTAAAAATTGCAATATTCTAACCCTTTGATTTAATTCAGGGTACAACATGTAACATTTTTTGTTATTTTTATGGCAACATTATTACAAAAGAACTTGTCACCCGTTTATAATATTGCATATTTTTAAGAAAAGAACACAAAAGAAGGCATAGGGCAGAATTAATGCAACATTAACGTCAGAAAAGAAAACACCATTAGTTAAATTCTAGTTTAATTCTGGTTTCATTCTAGTTTAATTCTAGTTCAATTTCAGTTCAGTTTACAGTTGTTTAATATTTTGGGAATCACTTTTCCCTAATCTTTATATCAAAAATAATCTCTTACGCTTTCATTTATATTTCTGTTTCTTCTCGCACACTTTATTTCCTAAACGCATTTATTTTGCATTTTAAGTAGCTGCATAATGTTTAGAACAACAATTGTACAATGGCAGCAGTAACAGCGGTACTTACTGGTGGTGTGGCTAGATGGCTAGTTGATCGTTGGATAAGCAGTTGTAACCGGAGATTTATTTTTCTTGTTATTCTATGCAAATATTTGCAATGACACGTTCCATTTACACTATTGCATTAAGATTTGATATTTAAGATAAATAAATAAATAAGCAGAGGATTTACGTTTAAAATAAACTGCAGCGAATCTAATTAAAGTGTTTTGAAGTGTAGTTAAAGGGGCAAGTAATAAAAAAGAAGAAAAATTAAAAATTAAATATATAACAGTTTTCTTTAGAGTTATTTAAAATCTAAAGCATATTTTAAGGATTTAAGTTTAAAAAACACAATTTCAGTTAAAACAAAATAAATTATTTAAGTGAAATTAAAGTATTATTTACAAATATTTGCTAATTAACCCTTATAGCAATAGTTTAAAATGTGTGTGTGGGAAGTAGAAAGTCTAACAATAGTTCCTTTTGTTTTATGGATAAAGAAACACAAAGCATTAGTAAACGTTTCAGGTAGATTTATTTTGTTTGCAATAAGATAAGAAGTAAATACGTACATACATTTGTAGGTGTTTATATATACATACATTAGGCAAAGTATTATATACAAATTTTATTTACAATTAGCTTGAACATTTCTTTTGTTTTATCTTTTATTTGATTTTAATTTGAGGTTTATGGTTTTGCATTTATAATTCAAAGTTGTTTGTTTATATTTGCCATTGAAAATGTTAATTATTTTTCCATTATAGCGGGTAATTTAAGAAAATGAGGTAAACAAATTAGCGTTATGCCAATTAAAACTAGTTGTTACTGGAAAGGTAATTGAAAGAAGAGAAAAGGGGGAAAAGAAAAATGTTAAAAATTTAAAACTTTAAAAGTGTCTTAATATGCTTACTTTTAATAGAAAAATTTAAAATTGATATAAAATTTAAAAACAAAAATCAATTGATTTTCTCTATTTAAAAAACATATGATATTTCATTTGAAAAAATTTCACTGAATTCCAAGTTAGAAAAAATTTATTTGAAGATTTCTTGTTTTCCTAATTTGTTCGATAAATTCTGTGTTTATGTTTTTTTCTTTTTGTTCTCCCTGGAGTGGAAATAAAAAAAACTTGTTTTCTTTTAAACAAAACTCAATTAGCAACATAAGAAAATTTTCTGTCTTTGCTACTAAAACAAATGTTCATAGTGTCCAAAGTCTCTTAAACTACATGCTTTTATTTAGTTTCTTTACCCCCTAGCGATTAAAAACAGTGTCAAAAGCCAAAACGATATTTTTTATAAGAAAAAAATAAACACAAATTAAAAAGAATGCCAGAAAACATTTGAACGCACCTTAAAGTATGCTTTACTTTTACTGTACACATGCAGCAAAAGAATATTTTAAAACATTCAATTGCTTACCCACACACACACCCACACACTCTACAACATGCCTCTAAGCTACTAAATAGAATGTCAAAATCAAACCAATTTTTGCATGCAAACCTTTTGCAAATAAAAACACAAACTATCCAGGAAAATTGTTCATGTGTGTGTGTGTGTGTGAATTTAAAAGTAATGAAAGCCAGTTTAAACAAAAACCAAGAACCATTATGCATTTAACAAACAAATACCTACAAGAGAGGTATACAAACATACGCATATACGTATTTATACACAGAGCATTAGATTCTCCTATAGAGAGTTCTAAAGTTACCATAAGCAACTGGTGTTTTGAATAAAATACCTAAACAAACACACTCTTACTTAAACTTCATACACTCACTATCAGCTAATGCACCTATACATACACTCATATAAAGAAAAAACCAGCCAACCACTATAGTGTTAATGTGATAGTGACTAACTATTGTAACGGTATCTTTGCTTTAAATATTACCTCCCTTCCATTCTTTTTTAAAATAACTCAAACTAAGAGCTGCTTTAGATTGAATAAGCATTATATAAAAGTGTTGCCAAAATAATTATTTATATTAAAAATTTGGGATAAAATTGCGACATACGAACGCGATCGTACAGTAACATGTATAATCGAATTTAATGTGCTTTTGGTATAGAGATTGTTATTAAAAATCAACAATTGCAATCGTGTTCGTATGTCCAAGTTTGCATAAAATTAATTTTTCGTATAAAGAAGAGTTACAAAAATTTCATATATTTAATTTGCAAAAAATTGTATCTCTCATTTTTTGAAAATTTAAATTTACTATAGATATTTAAATAAAATTAGTTTCTTAGTTTCTTAACTTTTCGATAACGAGTTCCTAAATTCAAAAACGTTCAAAATTTAAAAATAAAATTTATTAGCACGGAATCCAATCTTAAATGAAAGTCAAGTCTTCTTATTCAAAATAGCATTAATCCGAGGTCCTATTATCTATCGCTCAGCTTGTGCCAGCCGATCTTTGGTTCTCACATTTTTATCAATGATATCAACAGTGAATACTTAGTGATAAGAATTATGAATGCACATTAAGCTTATGGATCTAAATTAGAGAAAGTAATTATTTCAAATAACTCATTTCAAAAAATGCTGGTCCATATTCAATTTAATTAATAATAATACACTGTTTACCACATTGAGCACTGTGCTATCCGTTTTCATTAAACTATGAGAAATTTGAACAAAGATTTCGGAAGAATAAAGAACTCCATATTAAAAAATCTTAGTTGAATTCATCAGCAGAAACTAATTTGACACGCCTACTACAATGCCTACTTGTGTATTAGCTATAGACTCCGAAACCATAAAGCCGATCGGACTCAAACTTTGGCAAGTTGTTGTACACATTCCAAGGAGTGTTTATTGGTGGTGAAAATTGGGCGGGAGCTACGCCCATACAAAAAGTTATAATTTTGAGGTACTTGCACTGGACCGATTTTTCTGAAACTTTGCACACAATTTAAGCTGTCATGACTATAGAGTTTCGTGATTAGAAAAGTGGGCAGTGCCACGCCCATAAAAAAAGTTAATTGAATTTCACCGATTTTTATGAATTTTGCATACTTATTAAGCTGTCATGACAATACAGTTTCGTGATTAGAAAAGTGGGCAGTGCCACGCCCATAAAAAAGTTATAATTTTTAGCTTCTTGCACTTGACATATTTTTCTGAAACTTTGCACACATTTCGAGCTGTCATAACTCTATAATTTCGTAATTAGAAAAGTGGGCAGTAGTGCCATGCCCATTAAATATTATTCACTATTTTCAGCTATTTCCACGCATTCCAATGGTTCCCATGTTGGTTCTCCGTGTTGTAGGATTGAAATGATTGGGAACACCAACAAATTTCTTCATTTTTACATAATCAATTAAAATTTAGAGCGCATTTTTATTCATTAAGGGGCATAGCAACGCGCGCCGGGCTTGGCTAGTAATTTACTGTTAATGAAATTTAAAAGCTCAAAAAACAGAGAGAATTAAATGTATGATGATGAAATTTTGCATATTGGCATTTCTCGTCAATATATTTAAGTATAATTCCAAAAAATAAAGTGCCACGCCCATATTAACACCCACTGCCTATATAACGCTTTATTTCAAATTAAAAAAATTTCTCTATGGACAAAGATTTTAATGGAATAAGGGACTCTATATTAGAATAAATAAGGTGAATTTATCAGTAGCAACTACTTTGCCCCGCCTTCTTTAACGACCACTTCTCACATAAATTACTGTTAATGAAATTTAAAAGCTAATAAAATCAACAGAGTTATATGTATTACATGATGAAATTTCGCATATATAGTTTTCTGATAAATTTAATTATGCCAGACAATAACAATGAGAAGCACACTTTAATGCACACCTCCAATAAAACGCTTTATCTTCTGAATTTCATATCATTTATATATGGAGAAAAATTAAAAAAAAAAAAAAGATAAATCTGTAATAGATTATCTAAGTCAAATTTCTTAAAAGTTGAGGTGTCATGCCCACACAAAGCAAATATTTTTTTTTAACTACCACTGGGTACCAAATTATACTTTTCAGTTTCCGTAAAGATACAAAATTGTAGGAAAAAAGAGTCAGTAGTATCATTTCTAATGTAGAAATACTTAAGGTTTCATTGTTAGAATAAATTTAAGAAAATAAATTAATGGCAAATCGAAGTAACACAAAGAAAGTAATACATATTTTCCATTGCCATTGGCGTTAATAATAAAATAATATATTTCGTGCTATAGAAGTACAAAAAATTGGTAGTGGGTATCAGCACAGCTGAATATAGTGAGTGGTTTTACTTGTTTCTTTTTTTTTTTTGCTTATATCTCGACAAGTGCTTAACCGTTTCTTCACATGTTTTGAATTATAATTTTCGAGACTCGTCAACTCTTCTCAGCAATAATTTTCGAAATTATGGCTTGTATTTTGGTGTCTTTATCACGTCAAAGAATTAATATGGTGCTTTAGTAACTTGATATTACTAAAGAAAAATGTATGTAGTTTTTTAAAAATATTTTTGGCTATAACATTATCATTTGTCCGAAATTGTTAAAGAAATTTTGAACGCCCTACAAACGTCTCTAGAAATCTTTATAGGACTGGCTAATGTTTATTTTATGGTAAAAATATGCAAAAATAAACAGAGGCAGTCTTGTTTATTTCCTTACATCTCAGAAAAATATACGACAACTATGCTGGTTTTTAATTGCTATTTAATCCCGCATATCTCCAAAAGATTGATATATACAGGTCTGTGCAACATGTGTGAGCTTCTTAAAGTTGATACAATACAGAAACATTGTAGAAATTACAAAGGGAAGGACAGAGCTGTATATACCCTTGACACCACAGGTGAAGGGTATAAAAGCTCAAACAAACGCTTTATTATCGTGACGAAATAAATGATAAAAGAAAGCAGAAATAATGATTACTTGTTTTCGATAACCAAATATTGTTAAAGAGAATATATTATAATCATCGAGATAATTTCGTAACCATAGCTTTTCTTTGCGTGTACTCCCATTATTTTTTAAATAAAGTCTAGAATTTATATTCTTACCGAAAAGTTTTACCAAACTCCATTGTTAGATTACGGAATTTCCAAAAATATGCTGGTTTTATTTCTTTTAAATGTTTTATAGTTTGCTAATGTCTTAAAGTTAATTTTTTCTTTGGCATTTAGTTCTCAATTGAATAAATAATCTACACGAGCTATAATATTTATTGTTCTTAAAGCATCAATAACAATTGGTCTAAAAATTTTTCCATATACAAAAAGAAAACACTTGTTATTCAAGTATTTGTTCCTTTTCAATTGTTATAGTTTCTTTTATGTTTCTTTAAATATTTTTTTAAATTTTTTTCTTTTTATACCCGCCACCAAAAAAATGGTGGGGTTATATTCATTTTGTCATTCCGTTTGTAACACATCGAAATATCCATTTTAGACCCCATAAAGTATATATATTCTTAATCAGGGTTTGATTTGATGACGATCTAGCTATGTCCGTCCGTCTGTCCGTCTGTTGAAAGCACGATAGAGGTCGCACCGAAAAAGCTAGGAGGCTCAAATTTTGCCAGAATCTTTCTTATAGACAAGGTTTGTTTGGTATGTTTGGTGGGCTAAATCGGAATATTAGAAAGAGAGTTATAGCTCGAAAAGCAAGAGTAGGTCGAAAAAACCGTGTCCTTCGAACATCGAATAAAATGGAATTGTGTCCAAACGCATTAACGTAGACTCATGAAACTTCGAATATATATTTATCGCGTAAAAATAATATCCCTTTCCAAAAATTGATTACATCTATGCATTAGGAAAGAAGTTATCGATCAAAATGTACGAAAATTCATATGTGACACGCCTACTTTAACGCCTACCTCCCATATAACGGTTTATCTTAAATTCATGTAATATCTCTATTGATAAAGTTTTTGGGGAAAATAAAGGAATATATTGAAATATCTAAGTTGTATTTATTAGCATAAACTTTATTGACACGCCTACTTTAACGCCCATTTTCACTAAAAGACTAAATTTACTAAAACATTTTACTATCATAAAGGATGGTTAAATTTTAAGTTCCGATGTTCATTTTAAATAAAACACAAATTATTTAGGAAATTATTATCATTTCTTTTTATAATGATAATATTTGTATGGTTCAATTATGTATTTAACAAAATATCGGCCAAATGATCGCCCCCCCCCACATCCTTGACGCCACTCCTCTATCTGATGGTCCAAATTTTCAATGACAATGTTAATGCTCAATTGTTGGGCACGATGATGAGTCGAGGATGACTGCTCTTTTGCCAGACAATCGAGAAAACCAGCAATGGTTCCCATTCAACGAACTAAGAAGGCATTCACAGGTGTTCTCACATTTTATACAGACCGGTTTTGCAGAAATTTAAATACTTTTTACAATTCTTCCAATTGTGGACGAATTTGAACGATTATGTTGACCAAAATAATCACGAAGTTCACAAAATGCATTTTGATTTGAACGCCCATTTTAATAAGAAACCTGAATAACTTTAACACGTTGCTCATTTGCGTATCTTTCCACTGTTCAAATTGAGTTAGTCTGAAAAATGTCAAATGAAATGGAAAAAAAAACATGTTGTTTATGTGTGGTTCACATTCAACACGGACCCTTAAAATTTAACTACCCTCTACAAAGAAAGTGATACATATTTTATTATAAAGAGATTATTCCATAGCGATTAACAAAATAATAAATATTGTGCTTTAAATGTACACAAAATTGGTGGTGGGTATAAAAGATTCGGCACAGCCGAATATAGTGCTCTTACTTGTTTTTTTTTTTTTTTTTTTTTTTTGTTTATACTTCGATAAGTGTTAAACCGTTTCGTCACATGTTCTCAGTTTTAATTTTCGAGACCCGTCAAATGTTCACAGTACTAATTTTCGAGAATACGGCTTGTATTTTGGTGTCTTTATGGCGTCATAGAACAAATATGGTGCTTTAGTAACTTGATGTTATTAAAAACTTTAAATAGTTTTTTAAAAATAATTTTTGCCTATAACATTGTCATTTTGTCCGAAACTGTTAAAGAATTTTTGAAGGCCCTACAAACGTCTCTAGAAATCTTTATAGGACTGGCTAATGTTGATTTTTATCGTAAAAATATGCAAAAATAAACAGAGGCAGTCTTGTTTATTTCCTTACATCTCAGAAAAATATACGACAACTATGCTGGTTTTTAATAGCTATTTAATCCCGCATATCTCCAAAAGATTGATACATACAGGTCTGTGCAACAAGTGTGAGCTTCTTTAAGTTAATACAATACAGAAACATTGTAGAAATTATAAGGGAAGGACAAAGCTGTATATACCCTTGACACCACAGGTGAAGGGTATAAAAACTCAAACAAATGCTTTATATTCTTACCGAAAAGTTTTACCAAACTCCATTGTTAGATTACGGAATTTCCAAAAATATGCTGGTTTTATTTCTTTTAAATGTTTTATAGTTTGCTAATGTCTTAAAGTTAATTGTTTCTTTGGCATTTAGTTCTCAATTTAATAAATAATCTACACGAGCTATAATATTTATTGTTCTTAAAGCATCAATAACAATTGGTCTAAACATTTTTTAATATAATACACAAAAAAAAACACTTGTTATTCACTACTAAATATTTGTTCCTTTTCAATTGTTATAGTTTCTTTTATGTTTCTTTAAATATTATTTAAAATTTTTTCTTTTTTCTATCTAACACGATTACCTATAAAAGGCGCCCATTACTATTAAAAATTTAGTAGCTTACCCAACCTTTCATTTAGAAATGTTGTGCTTAAAATTAATTTCGTTTACGGTGGTTATCTTGTTTTTAGTGTCCGATCAATCAAATGTAACTGGTTCATTTGATTTTAATCCTCATCACAATGTCGTTTATGCTTCCAATGGTACCAACTGCTTTTTGTTTCCTAGTTTTTATCATCTGAGAACGCATAATGATAACTGTAAAGTTGCCCACGAGTCAAGTAATATTTTAATATATTTAACAAATTTAACAACTAAAAAACTTAAAAACTTATATGCAAATCTTCCTTCTCATAGGTTTGATTGTTACTACCGAAGCTGAATGTCTGACCAAATGTCCACGAAATTGTAGCAATGACAAAAAGTATGTCTGTGGTGAACATAATGGTGTGCGTGTCACCTTTTTTAATGCCTGTAAGCTAAGGAAATATGCCTGTGCTATAAAAAAAGGTAAATGTTCTGCTTAGATTAATTGCGCAGAAAAAAAAATTAAACAATAAAGATTTCTCATTAACACATACATACATACATATTTATACATATTTTTTATTTTGCAGCTATTATTATTGTGCCCTTAACTAAATGTAATATTCAGTTTTATAATACCAGGAATTAATCATTTCTTGCAGTAAAGTATATTCATATAAATTTAACTGTAAATTGTTGTTAAAACAAATAACTTGAATAAAAAAATTATCTAATGAAAAATTTAAATTCTATATTGGTCTATGTCATATATTAAATACATTCACCATTAATTCACCAATTCAATATTCTCAAAATTGCAAATATTTTGTTTATTGTTAGTGCAGGAGTATGTGTGTATTTATTGTTGTATGATTTTTTTGTTTTTGGTTACATATCAACTGTTTATTGATCGATCCAAACTACAACTGACAAAAAAAAATCCAGGGAATTAGTTACCAAAAGTTTTTTCACAACGTTTTTCATCTATCGGTTTGCCGATTATAGACTGATTGAGGCTATATTTGCTGTAAGATACCTTGAAAGTTTTCTATGTATAAGAAGCAAAGCCGTAAGCAATTTGAAAACTTCCAAAACTTATGTTGCAGCTTTCTTGAGTTTTGTTTAGACGTCAGGCTGTAATGTGACGATTATAATGATTACAAAGAGCAAAATTCTCGCACATATTTCTGAAACGGGTAAACTATATCAAGTCATTTAAATATGTGAGACCTTCAAAGAGTTTATTTTTACTAACGTAAGCTTGTATAGACTTTAAAATATTTTTGAAAAAAACAAATAAGAATATTATATTCGGCCGTACCGAATTTGGTAATTCCCCTCACCATCATGTACACACCTATAGTTTTTTTTCGAGAAGTGAGCAATATGCCTGGCGCATCTTAGATACTGTCGTCACAGTTGTGATATGTGGAGCTTGCATCCACTAAAAACCTCCCAATTTCACGCCGTTCTTCACCCTAGGATCGCTTTCGCATTGCTTCAGGGCGGACCTCCTCTTCTGTTTCTATCGAACAGCCGTCGTTTTGCCTACGTCTAGGTACCGCTTCTATCTATTCTATATCCTCTTAATATATGTTGCCGCATGTTGCTAAATAATCTCATTTTTCTTCATGAGATCCACGATGTTTTTCAGATATATTTCCCCTACACTTTCCGCTACGTTGTGTCGTTCCACAACCCATCTCTCACACTTGAAGGAAGTGTGCATCGTCTATGCAGTTGTCTCCATATATACTGGTTGCTGTGTTTATCTTTCCCATTCTGTGTAAGTAATATAGGAAGTATCCATGTTCAGAAAGCATTTGTGTTACAAAGTAGTTTACTTCATCGTGCATTCTGTTACCCATATATTGAGGTCTGTTATTAGTCCCGCTGTCCCATCAGTCTTGCCACCTTCGCATGGTATACGTTCGTCTTGTCGTTTCTAATTCCCTGTTTGTTCCTTCAATCAGCCTTCGATCTTTCCAAAGTGGTCTCCATTTCTCGGCAAGTAGTTCAATAGGGATAGAGCCGCTTGTAATGAGTACTGCGGGTTCCGAGACTGTACGATATGCTGAGCCTACTCTCAGAGCAGAGTTGATTTGTACATCTGCCAGCATTTTTCTTCTATACTTCGTCTGAAGGGCATCAGCTTAGATTTTGCCTGCATATAGCTTTCTCTTAGAATAGCTCGGGTTCCCAGTATTCGCCATAAGTCACCTGCGCCGATTTAGTTGCAGCATATTCGAGTCGGTCTCAGAACGTTTTTCTATTATCCAACCTTAAACCTAGATATTTAATCCACACCTAGAGTGACCACTGCATAACTTAAGCTTTAATATTTTCGACGCTATATTTGGTTTTTAATTTTTACTTAGTACTTAACTAGTCAATCCTTTTTTTATACCCATATTAACGGGGATGAGAAAAACATTATCCGCCGTTTAGTTTAGGTTGCCATTTTCGATTGTAATTTGCTTTCGTAGTTTCTGTAATCTACAGGTCAAGCCTCCTTCATTTAATAGCAATATTATGGTTACAAATTTCACACGAAAGGACCTATATGAACCCTTACACTTGGTATATAGAGTATAAAAATCTTAAATTAAAAGCAGCTTTCACTGTATAATTCATACCGAACAAGAACCCTTACAAACTTTTTATAAAATTAAAATTTTTAGTGCCAGTATTACAACTTGGCGTTAATTAAAGGTATGATTTTGTCGAAGGAATAAACAGTTTACCATAATTACAACTTAAATTTAACCTACCAGGTGGAATAAACTTGTCATTAACTTACCGCCTACTTAAGATTAAAGTGAAGGTTTAATAATAAATAACTGTCTATCCGTCTGAAAAAAAACCTGCCTTTAACTAATCCCAAGTTGAAATAATGACCCTTAATGTGCTGTTTTTATAATCTAAAAATCGATTTACGTAGGAATTTTGTATGTTATTTGTTTTTGTTACAATAAAATATTCACTTAAAGTGATTTTTTGGATTCTACAGACAGCACTTACATAAACACGTTTAGGAATTTAGATATAAGAAAGATTTTATTATATTTATTAAGGAGTACAATCATTCAAAAAAATTTAATTAAATCATTAAAATTGTTTATATTATTCAACATGTAACAACACAAGCTTAATTAGACATAGAAAAATCACGACTAGTGTAAACTAATCGTCCTGCAGATTTTACTTTATTACAAATTAATGTTTTCGTGTAATTTTTTAATTTGTTAAGAATTTTTGCATTAATATCCTTATTTTTAAGTATATAATTTAAAACGGCAACCCCTTTTACATACATGTATGTATGTATATGGTAGGAAGAGGAAAACGAAAAGCAATGCACTGGTGGACATCAGAGATAGCCGAACTAAGGAAAGTATGCCTAAAAGCAAGAAGAAAACTTACCAGAGCAAGGAAAACAGGACCAGCTATAACAGAGCAATCACGCCACAAGAAAGCCAAGATGGAGCTGAAATTAGCAATAGAGAGAAGCAAAAGAAATAAGCTAGAAGAACTGAGAAACGATATAAATAACAACCCATGGGGACTTGGGTATAGGCTAGTTACTCAGAAACTTATTGCAAAATCTGGAACGGAGCCGATGGATAGCGAAAACGCGAAGCGTATTGTGGACGCCCTATTTCCGAATCATGAAGAACTTGAGGAACTTTTTGAAATAAGTGAGACTCCACCGCCTTTTACAGAGGACGAGCTTTTGCTAGCAGCCAAAAGCTTCAAACGGAATAAAGCTCCAGGACCCGACGGAATCCCAGCCGAGGTTTTAAAATGCGTAGCTGAGAATCGCCCAAACATACTTTTGGGAATGTTTAATCTGTGCTGGGCACATGGAATATTTCCAAAGATATGGAAGAAACAGAAGTTGGTTTTGATTAGTAAAGGGAAGGGAGATCCAACACATCCCTCAGCATATAGACCACTATGCATGCTTGATGTGACCGGAAAGCTTTTTGAAAAGCTTATAAAAGGCAGACTCACAATAGAAGTTGAGAGGTTAGGAGGTCTATCAGTAAGACAACATGGCTTCAGAAAGGGAAAATCAACACTTGGAGCACTAGAAGACGTGGTTTTGAGTGTCGAACGAGCTCAGCAAGGAAGTAATTATTCCAGAAATATCGTTTTGTTAGCTACATTAGACGTCCGAAATGCATTTAACAGCCTACAATGGAAGGACATTATAGGAGCTTTGAAAGTTAATTTCAGAATCCCTGTGTATTTACTAAATATAATCAAAAGTTACCTTAGCGATCGTACTCTTCTCTACGATACAACAAGCGGACTAAAGGCAAGGAAAATAACGTCAGGAGCTGCACAGGGTTCCATACTTGGACCAGATCTGTGGAATATTACGTACGATCAAATCCTCAGACTGGAAATGCCCGATGACTGCCACCTGGTAGGTTATGCGGACGATATAGCAGCTGTTATTACTGGTAGAAATGTAGACGACGTTAAACGGAAATTAAATATGGTAATGCTCCGGAGTAAAACATGGCTGGAGCAACATGGGTTAAGTCTCGCTACGGAGAAAACGGAGCTTATACTACTGACAAAAAAACATATACACCTAGAGATGGTTTTCGACATTCTGGACACAAGGACGACGGCTAATATTCTAAAATACTTGGGAGTCAGATTTGATAGCAGACTTAAATTCACCCATCAGATAAATCATGTTGCCGACAAAGCAGGGAAAGTAATAGGAATGCTCAGTAAACTTATGGCAAATGTAGGAGGACCAACACAGCTCAAGCGGAAATTGTTAATGGATACTACAAATTCAGTGCTTTTATATGGCAGCGAAGTGTGGGGAACATATCTTAGAACACAAAACAGGCGAAACATACTATTAACTACACAGAGAACATCGGCGCTAAGAGTTGCATCAGCATATCGGACAGTTTCACAGGAAGCCGTTTTTATAATCAGCAGTACAATCCCCATAGACCTTTTAATTGAGGAGAGAGTAAGAATATACGCTGAACGAAAGCAGGGAAACGAAGTAGATAAAAGAGAGTTGCGAATGGAAACACTAAGGAAGTTACAAGAGAAATGGAACATTTCTGTAAAGGGCAAATGGACCGCAAAACTAATTCCAAGGATTGCTGAATGGTTCAATAGAAAAGAGGGAGAGGTAAATTACTACTTAACCCAAATGCTTTCGGGACACG
Source organism: Phyto melanocephala (assembly GCA_941918925.1). NCBI lineage: Eukaryota > Metazoa > Arthropoda > Insecta > Diptera > Rhinophoridae > Phyto > Phyto melanocephala. The sequence continues at coordinate 19,893,102 of OW799236.1, read as the reverse complement.
GCTATTACCGAAAATACCTTTTTAGAATAGGAAAAGCGGACGATCCAAGCTGTGTATATGGCGACGGAGCAATTGACGATGCGGAGCATACTTTCTTTAATTGCGAGCGATGGAAAAACGAGAGAAAGGAATTGGAGAAGGCGATTGGTCGCATAACTGTTGAGAATATTGTCAGCAAAATGTTACGCGGAAATGAAAATTGGCAAAAGGTGGCAAAGTATGCGGAAAACGTCCTTAAAATGAAGAAGATTGACTTGGATAGGGGTTTACCATTAACCGCCTGGACGCAGGCAATAGAGTAACGTTGCTCAACCACTCTGATTCTCTATCCGAAGTAATGCGAACGCGGTTCCGGATAGAGAAATTCTCAGAAGGAGGTAGGTTTTTAGTGGTGTCACCACATACCGGATGTGACGACATCTGATGATCCGAAGGGATTTTCCTACCTCACCACAAAAAAAAAAAAAAAAAAAAAAAAAAAAATGTATGTATATGTTTGTAGTTTAACCAGCAGTATAAACATGGCGTGTATGGTTTACTATATTACGGTGGTTTTCCTGTGACTGAGCTCTAGAGCCCAACAAACCATTCAAGGTAACAACTCAGTTTAAGCACAACAACAAATAGCCACAATTGTTATCAAAACAACAACAATTAGTTTACTCTTCTCAATAAATACTGTAATCACATTCTAAATAAGTGTTAAAAATCCGGTTTTTGTACATATTTTGGTTTCTTGCATTTTTATATAGAGTATAAAATAAAACGATACAAAATTTCCCATAATAAAGACATTTTCTGGCAAGAGAGAGACTATTTCAGTAATGGGAAATTTTTGAGTATAAAAAGGGACAGAGAGTATTATGTGAGAAATTCTTTGGAATTAAGGGGTAGTTTTAATGGAAGTATTTCTCCTTAAAAAGTGACGTCAAAAGGGATAATTTTGTCTTGAAGGGAAATCTCTCCCTTAAATATTTATGTTTTGCAAACGATTAATATACATAATTTAAGTATTTTAGTTTTACTTGTCTTTTATTTCTGGCGGCAAATAAAAACTATTTATACCTTTAAGAGTAATGAAGGTTTTGCATAGAAAAATATTAAAAACTAACATTAGCCGCACCACCCTGCAGTCCTAAGTTAATTTATGTATAGGGTGCAAAAACTGTTGATTTTGTATAGTAGGGAAAGTATCCTTAAGAACCATTCTGGAGCCTCGTAGATCTCAAAACTTAACTAATTCAAACTAGTTTATATCTTTTTATATTTTACTCTCCTCCATTCAGTGATTTGCTAAAAAAAAAACTATAAAAAATTCAACGCAATAAAAAATAACACGTACTGTGAAATTAAGGAAGAGAAAACAAACACTTGGATTTAATGAAAGTGAGAGATGAGAAAAGTAAGATAAAAAAACATTAATAAAATATGTTTTATTATATATATTTTATTCATCAAAATTGACAATGTGCTTAGAACAAAATAAATTTGTTCAAATTATACTCAGTTGGCAAGATTCGTAGTAATTGTATGCTTTTCCACCACACTGAGTTGTGTGTTTTTGTTCTTATTGTTTACATGATACGATGTATGTATGTATGTCTATTTGACTGCCAATATATAGAATAGCCTTTATAAGCAATTCAACATTGCTTCCAAAATCTCAAACATGATCAAAATAATTTAAATGTACCCTAACAAATCTTAATTCTGGCTTAAGTATGTGAATACCGATAAATAGTGCTAATGATGACATCAAAGCCAGTTTCGAAAAATACATTTCCTTCGGCTAATATCGCAATAGTTTTTCAATATTCTTAAACACAATTTAATATACAATTTAATTTAATTTTGTTTCATTTAAAAAATTTTTTAGGAAGTTTATAAATAAACTTAAACTAAAACAAAAATGATTTGAAGTTATAATTGCAAAAACATTTCCACAATGTAAAAAAAAAATAAAAATATATTACAAAATTATATAAATAAAGTATTTCAAAATATAAAGAATTATATTAACTAAAAATTATTCAAACTGTCTTAAATATATATTTTTTTATTATCTAAAGAAATCAACCACTACTATATACATTTAAAGCCAAATTCATTTAAGTTAAGTCTATTATTTAATAATAAGTATTAACCTTCGCCATCCAATCTATCAACTTTTAGTAATATAATATGCTATTAAATCTCTAACCCTCAACTTGTGTCTGATATCACTAACTTTGACAATCTTTTACCCGCTATTACCTTTAGCTGTGCAGTATATAAACTATAGCATATGTGTGGGCTGTAACAAAGTTATACGATTGATGAAGGTTATGAAGGGTGTCTTATTTTCAGATAGTTGGGGAGATAAAAGAATATTTTTCTTTTACTTTTAATACGTCTATGTTCATTATAAGGATGAGATTGTTATTAACATGATACTTTATATATTATATTATTATCTTAGTTGCATACGTGACAGATAGATGTATATATGTTATACACAACAAGCAGAAATAATCAATCAGTTTAAAATTTGATTAAATTCTCCTTTTAGTTTCAAAAGAGAAATACTATTAGCTGGAAAAGAAATAAAATATTTAAAATGTAGGTAAACATTTCCTTAGAATCCTTAAAGTATACTCTAGATATTTTTTCACTAAACACTTGCATAACCTCCCAAGATTTAATGGCTTTTACACCCTTATATACTTATTAGTTATATTATGATATTTAATAAAAAGTTTAGTACATGCGATATTTAAAATATTTACACTTAAAAAAATCTTTTTACAATAAGAATTATTTTGCCAGTATCTTTAATGCTTTACTGCATAATTCATAAAAATTATTAAAGGTTTATAAACGGCTTATAAAACTGATTTTCTATGGAAATTTTATTTATGAACCTCTTATAAAGCTGTTTAAATTTTTATGAATTAGACCATTTGTCTCTACAAGTGGATTACTGTTCCCATTTCTTTATTTATTATTTAAAAATTAATACTAATAAATTAACCTCAGTTAAATCAGCAGACATATAAACACACAAAAAACATTAAACTTAAATACAAACCTATTTACGAAAAACAAAAAAAATCAACAACAACAACATATACATACATTTTCCACCAGACAGTAAAAACCAGCTTGTTTTATTACACAAACGCAAAAAAAAGAGGTAAAACTGTTGCATACCTTAAAACACGTTAGAGTAAACAAAATACTTTGCATACTTTTAGATGCGTTTAACAAATGTTGGCTAAAGCTTCATTGCATTCAAAAAAAAAGCAGCATGAGAGTGGGAAAGAGAGTAGAGTGCATGAATAATTGATTTCATTTCAACAGCAACAAGAACAACAACAATATTTAACATGAGTTTTTTGTAACTGCACAAAATGACAATGTGACATTTTGTGTCTAGCACTCATACATCAAAAGGAGTTGAAATACTAACTCCACATAGTCGTCTATTCATTTAAATAAGCTACGCTAGCCAGAGGACCAGTGATGGAAACATTAAGCTGTATGGAAAACGTGTTACAGTGGATCTGGTTGTTAAAAATGTTAACAAACGAGGATAATGTAGTTACAAAGATTTCTATTTTAAACACAATTTGGCCGAATTTGTTCTTTAAGTTTAAGAATTTTCTTTGAAAAAATTATATATTTAATATTTACTTTACACCAAGAGTTCATATAAAATGTATTATAATAGTGGAAATCACCCTTCATTGTAAACAGATGATGCAAATGTTGCAGATCTTGCAAGTCTAGTATAAATTATATTGCAAACGTTGCTTTTGAAAATTTCCAACTGTTTTTAGTATTGAAAATAAGTGTTTGTGTGGCAAATGTAATTCTAGTTTATATTGTTTTTGTGGTATTGCAAACTTTAGAATATATACCGAACTTGCAAGATCCGCAACATTTCCATAATCTTTTTGCATCGAAGGGTGATTTCCGCTATTGTTTCAAATGTTACAAAATTTACTTCAGTGCAAAAGAAAATAAAATTTATAATCACCTATAGCCTAATATAAAAAGCAAAAAGTTTAAATTAAAAAATAAAAAAAAGTTCTCCTAAGGTAGCTACTGCTTCTCTGTTCAAAAATTCATTTTCCTACACCTTAACATATGCTCTGTTAAAATGTGCGTTAATTTTCTGTTTGTCATTTTTTTCTGTATTCATTCACTTAATTTCAGTTTATTTGCAAATTCTCTGTTCCTGCTGATGAAGTAGTAGTGGTGGGAAGTATTTTGTTTTGGTTTTCATTTGTTCGTTAAATTCACAATTACCCTTTTGCCTTTTTTTTAAATCCTGATTACGAGTAGGTACCACCTACTTGAAGTACAAACAACTTAGCAGAGAACAGTTGTGGATTTGGTTGATTGTTGTTTAAAAATTCCTTTGTCCTTTAATCCTTGACAACTGTATAAAATGTTCCTGGCGATACGTTTGCTTTGTAACCTGGAGTATCATAGCGTACATTGTTTAAATTCTAGAGTAAGAAATAAATATTGAAGATGGAGAAGTTGCTGTTGTCATGGTTTATCAGTCATTTGCCATACAAACGTAGTTTTGTAGTGGTTATTGTTGTTCAACGATGTAGTCAGGCGTATATGGCACCCACACCAATGTTAAAGTGATTCCAAAATAAGTAATAGAAGTCTTTAAAAAATATATATATATTTTTATGGAAATATTGCTATTAATAATATTCTTTATAGAATTTTTAATGATTTTTTTTACAAATAACTTTCGATGAAATCTCTATTCTAACGAATTTTTAAAAATTTTATTTTTGTAAAAACAATAAAATTAAATCCTAGTAAAGATGTATGTGGAAACTGATGACTGTAAAGAAAAGGAGAAAAACAGGAATGGGTTCCGTTTTTGAGGAATCAGAAACCGAAATTTATTTTGCCACCCAGACAGAAAGGGGTCAAGAGATTTTAAAATCGTCTTAAACCAACGAATGTATAACTTTTTTTAAGGAAGAATTCCTTAAATGCCAGCAGATGTCTAACGATTATTTGAAACATGATTAAGCCAAAACAGGCTTATAAGGAACGAAATTTTTAATAATCTGACGATAAAACCTGAAAAAATTTAAGGAAGGAAATCTGTAAAAACCGAAGTCCTTCAAAGCAATTAATGCATGTTTAAAAGGTGTGCAAACATGACCCACAACACACTGTTTAATGATGATACGAGAACCCCACGAGAAAAAGTCTAACGTATTCAAACTACACTTTTTCGGTAGCCAGTTCACGTCATCTACACGTTCCATGCGTTCTAATCGGTTATGCAGAATATTTAATGTGTCATGATCTGTGCGGTACGTTGCATTATCCTGTTGAAAACACATATCGTTAGTATTCGTATCATTTCAGTGCGGCCCACGATAACTTGGTAATATTTGACCTGTAGCATTCGTCGTTAACGGTAAACAACCGATAACACCAATAGGCAGATCTAAAAACCATCAATGACTTTTCAGTAATGCACTCAACGCTATTGAATACAATATATATATATATTCCCCAAAAAATCCACAATTTTAGTAGTTGTTCATTCAGTAATGGAACTGATCCCTTAAGATGATTGCTTGATAAAACTTTGCGAAGGAGGTTGACCAAAGATGACACCCACTGTTATTAAACAAAATTTCTAAAATAAATTATAATGCCGTCAACTTACGTGAACTTAGTGAATACTTTGCATCATCTCGCGAGAGAGAATTTAAAAATTGGACTATTAAATCTTTACAGATTAACCTAAAAAAACGGCAAGTGTTGTGTTTTATTTCGCTTAGCGCTTCCACTGAAGTGTCAAACTTAAATAAGAGCATTAACCTTGTGTCATGTCATAAGCAGTAATGTTGACTTATTTTGTTAATTAAAAATAAAATCACTAGATGGTTCTAAAATAAGATAAAATGGAATTACTTGTTTTGCAGCCAACTTCACTGCCTATCGCTCTTTCAAAATCAGATATGCCAATTGCAGAGCGCTTACGGCGTAATATTTCGGTTTGCTTCATAAAAATGTTCATAGCAATTTTAGAAAGTAAAATAGTGCTAGTCATTCTTGTTAAGGTTTTTCTATGGTATTCACGGTGTGTTTCATAATCCATACTTACTTATATAATTCCCACTTAAGCCATATTCTCTATCCCTATAGATTATTACAAAGAATATAAAACATTCATGGTACATCATATATAAATTGTGATAAACTTTTTCTTTATAAAAAATGTTCAATTTAATCTCCCTTTTAAAATAGATTAACATATTAAACTTTTCAAGGATTCGATTTCAATGTGTTTGGCAAACACTGCCTTTATTGTATTAAAGCGCTGTTCATTCATATAGTCATTCAATCATTCTTTCCTACATTTGTTTTGTAGTTCTTGTTCTTTTTTTTATTTTTGTTTTTAAGTTTGTATAACTGTCTAGGCTGCTGGCAGTTGTTTTTTTGTTTTTGTTCTATCCTGCTTTATGTTGCGTTTGTTTTGATGCTGCGGCTGCTCATTTGTTGTCATGACAAAATTACACATTTATTTTTCACTGTTTTCCGGTTGTTCGTTTATTTGTTAACATTCTCTATAGATTTTTTAAATTTTTAATCTCTTTTTTATGTTTCTATAGCTGCAAAATCAGAAACACATGTTTTTTAGATGTAGTTAAAAAACAAATTAATCGCTTGTTATTATTGCAATAAATGTTTCAGATTATGTTGCATACCTGCAGGCATTATTATAAATTGTATTTTAAAGCATATTTTTTATAAGTGCAAAAAATAAAAAACGGAAAAGATAAAACGTATTTGGATAGACAAATGGAAGAAAAACTAGAAAAAGTGCATGAAAGTAAAATCAAATAAATTTAGGGAAAAGGCTAAATTTTTCTAATTTAATGAAAAAAAAAATAAAACAGATAAGTCATTCAATATTCTGGATTTTGGAAAATGTTGCGGTAAATATTGAACTAATGAAGTCATGCATAAATGTTTTGTCTTGTTACATTTAATAGTAAAAATAATTTAGTTGAATACGACTTTGTTGTCACTGCTGCTAAGAATAGAACAGAGCAATTGAGTGTTAAGCTAATTTGCTTATCCTGCTCATTGGCTATATGACAAAGGGCAGAAATACGAACAAATTTAAGAAAAAAAACCCCAGTTAATTAAGATGCATATATTTATTCAATGGCAAAGAAATGTAAATGGACCTCCTTGCACCAAGCCACGAAGTAATTTCATGAGTAGCAACGAATTCCTCATAGATAAATATTATTGCAGCACAAAGAACAACAATAACAGCATATATTGGCATTAAAAATCAATCTTGTCTCTATAAAACATGATAAAGTTGAACATATTTGCAAAAAGATGTTAAAGCACAGTCAATAGCAACAACAACAATAGCGCTTGTAGTCCTTACATACAATTGGCAGCACATCTCAACAATGTGCTTCAATGAGATGTCACAATAAATTGATGAAAACTGAAATAACAACATCCATAAAAAAAGGAAAGGAAAAAAGTATATATAAAGTGATATGTAGGATTTGTATTACAATATATAATTCTGGGCGTGAGTGTATCTCTGTTTTGTTTTCTGTTTGGGTGCAGGACTTTAGTGTAAATGACAGTTTCGATTGCCCATTTGAAGAGCCAAATGGACAGGATGACAGTTTTATTTTTACTGTTATATTTATGTATATTAAAGAAATTTAAAAAAAATATAATAATTGGTGTACTCATCAGAAGTGCTAAGTATCATATTGCCATAATGTCATAATTTCCCAAAAAAAATTAAATGAATGAAAAAGTATTGTATTGTTTATTGAAGAATTTTTAAACCTTTTATAAATTTTGGAAAATTATGACATTATGACAATATGACACTTTAGGACACCTTGTGAATTCATCAAATAATTCTTTATTTTGTTAATCGCTTTTTTAAGGGAAAGAACCAGGGTGATAGCAATCTGGAGAGAAATTAGCTTTACTTTTTCTGCTCTTCTCCTATGGTGTCAAGAATATTCACAGCTGTGTTATTTCATTTATCTACAGGTTAGGTTAGGTTGAAAAGGAGGGGCACTAAAAGCCTAAGCCTATGACAGGTATACACTTATGCCCAATTGGCATGTTGTGCGCTCTATATGAATAGAATAGTTAGAATAGACAAAGAATAGAAAAGAAAGAGAAGCAGACCAGTCCAAAGTCTCTGCCGGGAATCGAACCCGCAACCCCCAAACTAGCAGACCAGCACACTACTGACCAGTCCACCGGGGCACCCTCATTTATCTACAATATTCCATTGCCATCCCATATTTTTACTTCTTTTTATCTATCCAATAAGGAGCACTCCAACTTCAACTCATTGTTGTTATGACTTCATTAGTAAGTCTTCTCTTTATATGAATCAACCGCCTTATTCTCTAATTTTGTTACGGGCTTCTTAGAGCGTGTCTAATTTATTATTTACGAGTCTTTATATTACTGGCTATTGGTTGCTTATTAGTCAGAATTTGTATTGGTTCATAAACAATTAAATTCCCTGCAGATCGCATTTTACGGGGTTCCACGTTTCACAAACTTATAGAAGAGTGGATTCCACATTTGTGGCAAATATGGTAAGCTTCACCCGTTAAGAAAGGCCAAATAAATTCCATACAGTTTTGAATATATCAAATGTTTAAGGACCTTTTTGTGTGCGGTTGTCTAGGTTGATTAAAATTAGTTGATATCTTCTGTTATGTAATTTATTATTTTTAAGCCTACTGTATGAAATGATTTTAGTACTTTCCGCAAGTTGAAAGCAAAGTCTGAAAATCATCTTATTCTCTTGCAGCTGTCTGTATTGAATAGGAGAGGGGATATTAACATACCCTTTTCGGACTCCTATTTCCTTCCACATTTATGGAAACAGGTGACATTCTGGTTGGGACTTTAAAGCATAGACATTACTTAGCTTAAATATATCTTTGTATCTGAAAGTGCACCATATCACATTGTGACTCAATTTTTTTTTAAAAAATTTCGAAGCCAAAAGGTAGTAAGGAATACCATTTCACTAGTTGCTCGACGATGTCTCGAAGAATTTTAACACGATCAGTAGCTAACTTGTGAAGTCTTAATCCTGTTTGTATCTGTCTTAGAGTTGGTATTACCTTATCTGAAATTATTTTAGTAATTATATGTGTAATGACCTGTTAATAGGACTTACTAGATATTGGATATGGATGGTATGGATATTTTTAAAGCAAAGTGTTCAATTAGTTCTCCAGGTATTCTTGGCATAACTTTTAGATAAGTGTATGTATTATTTAAGTGCTGGCTTATGAGTCATGTTTTAGTATCCCAGCGACTGTACTGTCTGCTACCGAGGACATTTTAATCCAACTTATGGAGATTGTAATTTCATTGAAAGCGGGACAAACAGATGATCATGTCTGACTCATTTTACTAAGTTTTGAATTTACAAACCACTCGAAAAGTTTGTGCTTGGCATGCCACAACATGTTTTGAGATAGCGTCAAGTTCGCCATTTTGTTTCCTCAGTGGATTTTGTAGGGTAGAATAACTATTGATAACTTTATATAGAGCATTATACAAGTTAACAACGCTAAGTGCATACCAGTTAACAACGCTAAGTGCATACCCATATTTTTATATTGTTATTGTATTGCACAAGAAATAATTGTGAAATAAGATACTTGTGTTATTCTCAAGAAATTAATTTTGTTTGTAAAAAAGTGCAAACCTACTTTAGCATTTTTATAAGCATTAATAATAATATTTATATGAAAACTTTGTTTCGCAAGAAGTGGTTACCGAAAAGCGCAGACCTTTGTCAGCACTTTTATAAATACTTAGAATAATATTTTTTGTGAACTTTTATTTCTGTAACTCAGCATTTTAAGTATTTTTATTATAATTAAAATTGGAAAATAAATTTATTCTATGTTGAATCACAAAAGCAAACGGTTGTGTTTTGCTCATAAGTAACTTACATATCGCTTTAGCATTTTGGATGTAACTTGAGGCTTTTCAACCTCATAAAGCTTTGTTTATCTGACCGTAAGTCCGTATGTTAGTGTTAATATGAGGATTGTCGACAATCACCAGTCGGCAGTGTGAAATCGTTTTCCTAGTCCAGATCAAACGCCGGTTGTGGCGCGGCACTCAGTGATTGAGGGTATACTGATCGGTGGACACGAAGCGAAGGGGGTCGAAAGAGGACCCGCGATAGTAGTAGTCTGCTTCGATATTCCCCCTACATGTGTATATAGTGTTAATATCAACAGACTTTATAAAATATTTATTTTATTTCTTTATAAAAAATTATAAGAAAATTCCCTCTAAAAACTATCTCTAAATAAGAAATTTAACAAAAAATATTCTTTAAAAAAATCTTTTAAAAATTTAAAAAAAATATTGAAAATAAAAATTTCAAAATGTTGCACAAAAACAAAACAAAAAAATTTGTAAAATTTAAAATTTTTAAAATTTTCAAAAACTGTTAAATTTTAAAAATTTATTTTATAATTTCGATGCCTTAAAAATGTTTTAAATTTAAATTTTCAACTTTATTTCTCACTTAAAAAATGATTGGCCATTTAAATTTTTCAACCAATTATTTACCCCCACTAACTTTAAGGACGTTATTCAATCATATGCTAAATCATTGCGTTTATATGTTCAACTAAATTCAAATAACCGTCTACTATAGCCAACATCAAAGAAAATCTGTGATTTGTGCTCGAAATCATCCCCTTCCCAACTACCGACATAATTTTCTTGAAAGTTCGTTTAATTATACCCTAAAACACAGCCCTAAAATATGCAATGAATGCTTGGGTCATAAGCCACAAACGCATTAGGCAGCAAAATGTGATTTACTAACTGGCAAAAGGCAGTGAGAAGGAAAGAGAGCGAGAGAGAGGAAGAAAGGCAAGCTTTAAATAATACCAATTAATTACCATCAAATAGAGAGTAATGAAATGTTAACGCCAGTAAATGAGTGGGTGATAAATGTGACAACAAACAAACAATAAATTTGCTTTAAATAAATTATAGCACAGTTTAAGAGATATTTTAAAAAGGGAGAAAATATTTAAGAAGCTCGAAAAATTATTAAAAGTTGTTTAAAACAATTTGAAGACTTTAGGTAAATTTTAAGATATTTAAGTCTTTGTATATAATGGCCAACGATATCTAACAATTTACGCTTGATTGTCTCTCAATTGAATTGACAAATGAACAAACAACAAAAAACAAATGCAAAAAAATTAAGAGGTAAAACATTTGTAGACTTCATCGTACCCCTTCCAAAGTTTGTTATTTATTTCAAGTATGCCTAAATGTATACTTTAATTTCCTTTTACCTTAACTAACAATAATCCAATATTACTCAAAACTATCCATGTTTATATATTTGTACACGTAAATGTTTGTGTTATTGTCTGTGAATTTGTTTAGGTGAACTGTTATCATAGTTGTTTTTTTTTTGTCTACAAACACACATACACATACAACCTTATACAAATCCTATAGACTATTTTAACTGTCCACTTGTTCCATTGTTTTCCGGCTAGATACATGTCTTGTTGTCTGTCAATATATGTTCAACATCATTTCATTGTTTGACATAAAACATCATCAGTATCATCCATGTCGTCGTTGTCATTTTATGCAACTAGCTAACCTTGATGCTACTGGGGGTCATCCACTATATTTGTTCATTTGAAAGGGAAATTTTATTTGTTAAGAGTCTGTTTTATTTTGAGTTTTCAATTGTCTTTATCAAACATACCTACCTTAAATCATTGCTAGAGCAGACCACAGAAATAAATAAAGTAAAGAGAAAACAAAAGCATAATTTAAGGATTAAAACAATGGCAAAACTTTAAAGCATAAATTAGGGGATTGTGGTTAAATGCTCTGAGGGGGAGTTCAAACGTTTCCTTGTTTTAATTTAATTTTTTTATTGTGAATTTGTTGGTTTTTCGGCAAATTTCTAGGGATTTTCTTAAGATTGCAAAACATAACGATAGAGATTTTAATTATTTTAAGGAAGATAAAAGTAAACAACATTTCAATTTAGAAATTGTTTTAAATTCATTTTGAGCTATAGCATCAGAGGGATGTTAGAGTAATTATGGATTGTAACTATATTCGATTAAATTTTTAATTATTTATTCTTTTCTTCTAATCGCCTTTTAAGTAATTCTTTTTATTATCTTTAAATAATTTTATTAAACAAATTATAAATACTTACTTTAGTCACACACATATGTAAGTCTCGCCAAATCATACATAGAATTGTAACTACAAAAAAATACAAAATTGCACTAAATACTGGTCTCGGTCATATGGTGTATGAGTAAATGACACAAACAAATGACATACTCTCCATGAGAATGCGCGCCATGTAGAAGGCAAGATTACTTCATATTGTACCAGCAAAAAAACAGCCAACTTAAAAAGCCTGTACATTAACACTGGCATCGATCTATGTATGTGCATGTATTTAGATGAAAAGTACAAAACTTATGACTTTATATACCCTGCAACTCGATGTGGCAATTTTTTCTGTTTACTGATATTAACTAACACTGTTTAAACGTTTATATGCTGTATAAGATTAGCATAGAGTATTTTATCGATAAAGAAAAAACAAACAAGACAGGCCTTGGCCAAACAACTCATATGTATATTGTGTTAATGCAACACAGCACACGTTGCCTACTTTATGGCGTTTGCTATACGTGCGTGTTTCAAGCAGACTTTTTGGATTTTTAATAGCTAAATACCGCTATTTTCAGCTAGTGGACTTTAATGGTGACAAACTCTAAACATGGTAACACGGTGACAGCATACACTAGATATGGCTTATAAAGTCATACAACAAAATTTAAAAAAAAGATTCTGGCATGCTAGCTTAACACTAAAGTAGGTGTGTGTCTAACTGGTTTTTTCAATATGAATACTGATGTCTAGCTTTAGTTTTCTGATGCTGCTGCTACTAATGGTGTTTATGTAAACATATAAAATCTTTGCTGCCACTCTAAATTATAGTTGCTTGCTTGTCTAGTTTTTAGGTAGTTGTTCTTATTTTGCATTTTTTTACTTTTAGTTTTTATGGAGTGATAAAATTTTAGAGATTTTTATCCATGGTATTTTAGAAAATCCTTTAGCAAAATTTTGTACAGCATATATTTAGGAGGTATTAACAGTTAATGCAAGTGGATAATAAATATCAAACTGGTAATTAGAAAAGAGATAAAATTTGTTTAATATACATGCCATAAGAAATAAAAACATACTAACACTGGCACAGCAGTTCTTAATATGTAGCACAGGCTCCAAATTAACAAATTTAAATTTTTTTTTATATTTTGTATAGACAGTAATTTTATAAAATGATTAATGTTTTAATAAATAATTGAAGCAAAATTTATTATAAAAAATTTTTGAAAAAATTTTTTTTATACAAAACATTCGATAAATCCTGCTTTTACAAAGTTTGCTTTTAATTTCTTTTTTATAAAAATTACTTTATAGGAAGTCACAGTTTGTATCAGAATTTTTCAATACAAAATGGTTCGATAAATTCTTTGTTTTTTAAAAATTTTCTGTATTTTCTCTTTATAAGAAATTTTCTTTTTCTATTCTTTGCATAAAAAATTGCACAAATTTATTTTTCTCCTCAAAATATTTTCGCTGGACTTTAAAACTTTGTTCTTGTGTATAGAAAATTTCAGATTCAGATAAAGGGTGTATAAAGTTCGGCTCGGTCAAATATATCGATCTTACGTTTTTATTATAAGTATCAATTTTACTTTTTTTTTTATAAATTTGCGAGAACTCTTTGTTGGGTGAAAGTTTTTATTTTTTAGGTAATTATTTATTTACGTGTTTTAAGTTTTCTAAAACTATAGATCTTAGTTTGAGGACTTCTGCTGTAGTCATTTTAATACTTCGTTTTCTGCTTTAAACCAAACAGGGAGTTTTATAAAAACGAAAATGCACATTAATTTAAAGTGTAATGGTTTTATGATTTAACGAGTTAGTATCTGGAATGTACCATAAAGACTAAGTGCAGAATATTTAAAATAAAAACCAAGGATATTAGGAATTTTTTTAAAGAGAAAATAAATTAAGATTTGGCATAGATAAAAAAATAAAGAAATAATTAGAAGCTTATTTATTTTTTTTTTTATTATTTATTTATATCCATATAGTATAGCCGGAAAGGTATACTACTTTTAATAAACATTAGTCTTGACACTTCATATTTGGCAGTCGTCAAGTAGAGACGAGGCAAATTTATTATGAAAAAATATTCGGTAAATCAACGTGTGTGTATCGTTACGTAAAGGTTACGTAACATATTTGGGAGAAACAACGCGCCAACAAGACGCACTATTTATCGTTTAGTGAATGATTTCAAAGAAAGATGGACCACACTTTATAAAATAATACCAAATTATGAACCTTAATAAATTCATTAAAACACTATTAAAGAAACACTTTGAACTAAGCCAGCAATATGATATATACGACGATCACACGAACCAGTCTAACAACGGAATTTAAAAATCTCTTCAAACGTACAACAATCAGATCAATTATACCAAACCTCAAGATATTAAAAAATCTGCGGCGTCGTATTGCATACGCTAACCTCTTCCTTACATGGAATTCTAAGAAATAAGTTAGTACAATAAATTTCACCCTACCAGACACATAATCAATTTGTTATTAAAATAAAAGGTTAGAGACAAGAACTGACCAAAATCAATTATGATTATACTCATCGTCATAAAAAAAGTCGTGAGCTCGAACCTGGTTATTTGATTTAAAAGGACAATTCTGTGCCGAATTAAAATTTATTCACAGATTTTTTCTATCACTTCTTGTTTTAAGTTTTTCTTATTTAAATAAAATACTGATATTGAAATATTTAATATGTATTTATAACAACAAAAGTAAATAATCTTACATCTTAATTACTTCAAATGTAAATTCTTAAATTTAAAATGATATTTAATATTAATATAATATTAACAATTAATCTAATATTTAAATTTTTAATCAGGCTTGAGTTCATATTTTAATATTCTTTATTTTTACAAAGAATTTTTTTTTATATAATTGTGATAAATGAAAGAATAAATCTGAAAAATTATATTTTTACCGACACTAGCCGAGTGGAATGCATTTAAATGATTATACACATTGATCGTTAAAAACAATTATCTGTTCTTATCGCTACCTAACTGGTGGCTAGAGCAGGACAAAAATAGTGATAAAATGAAAGATAATAACAAACAAAAGTAAAAGGGTTGCTGTTTGGTTAAAATTTCAATCTAACTCGTTGTGGTAAAAATATATATGAAAAAAGGAAAAACTCAAGAAGTTACCGAATTTAATTAACTTAAGTCCCGGGAGTTTAATAGATGATATTTACAACCAACATGTAACCACCGATCAGAGAGTGCTGATGATGAAATCGTAGCTGGTTTCGAAAATGCATTCCACTCGGCTATTGTCGGTAAAAATATAATTTTTCAGATTTAGTCTTTCATTTATCACAATTAAAAAAAAAAAATTCTTTGTAAAAATAAAGAATATTAAAATATGAACTCAAGCCTGATTAAAAATTTAAATATTAGTTTAAACAAAAAAGTTCGATAAAATAAAAATTCAATTTGCATTAACAATTAATTATTATTTGGTAGATTGCTTTCTTTTATAAGTATTTTCTGCTGTTTTACGATTGATTTCCCGGCAGAGATCAGCTAACATTTCTGGGGAAGCTGGAAAACTTTTACCATGCTCATCAGACGCCACACCAAGTTAAGATCAGTATACTCCACATATTTATGTTCAGGGACCAATTTTTTTCAGACCAGTATTATTAACAAAATTATTTATTTTTGCATCCAAAAAAATATACAAATCAACGAAAAAAACGAATACTAGAACCAAATATAAGCATTTTGGTCTTAGATGCATTAACTTTCAACGAATTAGCAAGAGTCCATTGCATAACATGTTTTTAAAAGAAATAAATATTGCCTTCGTAAACGTTAATAAATCTTTAAATCCCCTGAAACAACAAGAAACCATCTTCAGCATATTGATAAAGTATACATAAGCTGGAATTTATACAACAAGGAACATCATTATTATAAAATATATATAATAATGGATCTAAAATGAAACACTGTAGAACACCAGAATAAACAGTAAGTACACCTGAAGTAACTTTATTAGCACCAAAAAATCTCAATGTACTTGATAAGTAGGAGATAATAAGCTTACAGGCAATCTTAGAGAACCGCAACGTATTTACAAAGGCTAAATTTTTTTCCTTTTTTAATTAAGGCTAATTAAATTTGAGGTTTCAGTCTGTACGCACATAAGGTCTGATGGTTATCTAATGAACCATATTAAAGTCTAAAACACGTTAAACAATTTTCAGTACCTTTGCTTTTCAAAAGTCCAATTTTTTCAGAAATAACGTAACACTTACACTTTCTCACATTTATTATGATTTGGGTGCGTATGATTAATATTAATTTTAATACAAACAAGCAAAAGTTACATAATTACCTTCAACTGTTTTCTTATTATATATAGTTAGAAACTTTAAAAATAAATACAAAATATACTAAATAAAGCAATTTTTAAAATGCATTACATTAAACTACTTCATCTTAAAGGTATTTTTAAAGTCCTTGCAAATCAAGTTAAATACCTCTTTTCCTTTTTTTACAACTTATTTACATTGTCTGCCTCACAGCCATTAAATAACACTCATCTAAATTTTTAAATTAAAATGTAAGATTATATAGAGAAATTTATCAGCCTTAACTAGACACTGGAATTGCAAAACATAAAAATAGCATATAAATAGTAAATTTTAATGTAAAAAAAAAAATATGAAATAGAAAAAATTGCATAGAATTTAGCACTTTATTAGTTGCGATAACGACCACTAAATAAACCACATAACTTTCACCAAACTGCAGATACTTTCAACTGCCTGTAAAATATGGCAAAACAAATACTAGTAGTCTAGCTACTACTACGTACGAGTACGGGGACAGATACATTACTACTTTAACCTTCATCATTTGACAATAATCATAAAAATAAATATTTTAACTGTTGCAGACACATTTCTATTTATGTATGGAAATTTATAAAATTTATATTTCCAAACACACACACAAACATAGTCTGGCGTATAGTAATACATTTTGTTTGTCAAAAAAATGTTGAAAGTGGAGTCAAACATACATAATACTTTATAGTCAAATATCATGGTAACTTCCATGAACGTTTAAAATTTTTGTCATATAAAGAAGAGTTAGTGGTAGTTTTACTGGTAAACAATACCATAAAGATCGGAACAGTTTGTAAAAATTTTTACAAATACTAACACAAACGTATATATTTGTATATGAGTATGTGTGTGTGTGTATACATAAGTAACATATTGACAAAAAATTTGCCCCAAAGGCCCACTTTATCTTGAGTCATAAATACTGTTGTTGCGTATGTGATAATGAAAGCAAGAAAAGTCCACAAATAATAAACAAAAAAGGAGGGTTCTTTAAAGTTGGCTAAAAGGAGAAATATATATTTTTCTTTTTCGTTCATTTCATACAAAGAAAAAAATAGTCAAGCCAGTCTTTGTTATCAAAATGAAATATATAGGAGAATAATATACCCTTTAAAGATAAATTAAAATGTGGTGTTTTATTTAAGACAGTCAATAAAATGGAAATGAAAGCTATATTTCTAGCAGTTTAAAACTATTAAAATATATCTTAGAATTAACGCAAAAAGGTATAAAGTTATCAAATTTCAGTTTGAGTTTTAAATTGGTTTTTCTTTTTTCTTAATTTAATCGCTATCATTTACTATTAAAATATATCTTTGAATTAACGCAAAAAGGTATTAAGTCATAAAATTTCAGTTTGAATTTCTAATGGGTAATTATTTTTCTCAATTAAATCGCTATCATTTACTGTTAAGGTAGTGATTTAAAAAAATTCATATATTTTTGTATTCATACTTAACCGAAATTGCAGTGTATGTCTTTAAGACTTTTTGCCTAAAAATTTTCAAATTTATCAAACTTAAAAAGCTCCTGGTACAACCTTGAGCCAAACATAAGTATACATTAAGTTTCCATTGAATAAGATATTCCTAAAAAGAATTAATATTGTCTTCAAAAACATCAAAATATCTTCGATCCCCCTTAAACAACATCATCAACATATTGATAAAGTGTACATAAGGTGGAATTTTTACAACAAATAATAGTGGACCTAAAAAAGAACACTGCAGGATATCAGAATAAATAGTAAGTGGCCTCTTTTGGTCCTTTTTTAAAATTCCTTTAACATTTTTTAAATACCTGTCCTACAGAAAACTTATTATCAATTATTTATGAGTATATTTTGTAAAGACTCATTTATATTAATCATACGCACTGTGGTATTATAGATAGTAAACTTATACTAACACACATATTACTTTCCCTGTCGGAAATTTAGCTAACTCAAAACTAGTCAGTGGTTAGCCAGAAATGAGTGATAGGTGACTCAAAAACTAGCTCATTTACCGTGTTAAAAGCTATTCAGTTTTTACACACGATGTCCTACGAATGAGTCAGTACTCACTCACTCTGCATCAGTTTTAAGCTAGCCATGAGTAAGTTCAAAATTAGTTAGCCATAAGTTAACCTTATTATGAGTTAACAAATTGATAATAATAAATTATAAATTGATCTGTCAGTGAAATTATATAGCAATTTGCTGTTCCGACTATGCACATGTAAATATTCACACATATTACATTTAAAAGTTATGACTATTTGGAATATTATTAATTAATTATATTAGTAGTTGTGTATAATTCTAATGAAAAAAGGTGACGGTAAATAACAGATTTCATTGGAATAACGCAAAATTACTAATTTAATCATTAAAAAAATTTATTCAAAAATTTATTTCCTATTTGTTTTCAAATTTTCAGAAAATAATCCACTATTAGTATCACTGTCAAAAACCTCTAGGGTAATTTTTTTTTCTTATAAGTCATGCATCAGCGTGTGTAATCACTCATTCTGCATCAGTTTGGTGCTAGCCATGAGTTAGTTCAAAATTATTTGGCCATAAGTTAATCTTATTATGAGTTAGCTCACCGAAATCCGACAGGGTTTTATCTATTGGACGAACCAAAAAACACTGTTTAAGAAATGATAGATAGTAATATAGGCTTTAAGAAAAAATTATACAAAATGTCTCATTATGTATACAGAACAAGTTATAGTATGTGAAAAACGACGTTAACATGCTATAGCCTGTCTAGTCTACTGTCCATGTAAAAAAACTTATAAAAATTAGCAAATTTCGATGTGTTCATATACGCCTATAGGTTTGACTATTTTCGCAAAATTCATATACTCCTATAAGTTTGACTATTTTTTTAAAACCACAAATCATAAGTTACCGACCACTAGCAAATGTTGGCTGTATAGTTCATGCACGAACGGGTTAAAGTGAACGAATTACCGAATTAAACAGAGTGATCTGGTTATTTTTCTGAGCGGTATTTGTTCAACAGTATTCCGTTTAATATTTGTTTCTTTATGAAAATAGCCATTAAAAAAGATTTGTTCGCTTTGGATTCGCCACAAAAGAAGAAAAAAGACTTTCGCGGTGCTTCAAGATATGTGTATGACATTGTGATAGGTGGTAAATCATTAAACTATGGGTATGAACCCAAAAGTAAATAGTTGTCGACTGTACGAGTCTTCCAAGTCAAGCTGCACTCTACAAGAGTTATTAAGGCTTAAAGCACTTGGAAGCTAATGTTCGCCTGTTTCTTTCGTAAAAACTAGACCTGTATCAATCGCACCACTAATTAAAAGTTGAACGGTCACCTCTGAGTTTTTGGCAATAATTTGTTAGCCAGAAGATTTCCGTGAAATAGAAAAAACCAACCGCAAAATGCGGATAATTTTCAGAAATACCTAAGTTAATTCAAATATTATAAAATAATTTATTAAATAGTAAAATGTTGGCATATTACTCGATATTTATAAATTTCGTCGACTTTTTTCCCATTGTTACAAGAGCCCAATTCCCTTTCACAGCCCGCAGTTGTGGACGGTTGGATGGATTTGCCTCTCGTTATACAAAATTGACATTAATGTTTAAATACCACTACAGTGCCTTTTTTCCATAGAGGTGTATTGCCAAATTGGGCTAGGAATATGAAGGCTGCTTTAATAATGGTAAAAGTTGTCTTTGTAGATTCTCCGTGATAGTTATTTCAGTGTTTCTCGTGCCTGATATCACAAATTATTGGATTGTTTTGTCACAACTTCTGCGAATATCTTGCCACACAGGAAATTTCATGAGGAATTTTGTTTGTTGTTTTGTCCGATATTGTTCTTGAACATTATTTTGTTCATAAGCCACATAAAAATTTTGACATGGACCACCATCAGTTTTTGCTCTGCTCACAAAAGAATCGAAGCATTTAACATTACAGGTTACTTTTCAAATAAAAGTGTTCGCTGCTGTTTGTTTTAATTAAAATTTGTCGACTTTTGTGAATAAACTCATAAGCTGCTAACAGATTTCAGTAATTTCTGGCTTCGTTTTTTATATGTCTGCAAACAATTAGAAGCCTAACTTCATTTTTTAATTTTTTATGAATTCTTAAAAAACAAAAATTTCGAAATTTTGATAAAAAAAATTAATTTTTTTTTAATTATGTTTCTAAAACGACTGCGGATATTAGAAAGAATTTCGGTTTTTTAAGCCTTTTCAATAAGCTCAAGCGTTTTTGAGTTACGCGAAGATATGTTGTGCAACCTCCTCCATTTTAGTAATAACGGTATATCTCGAAAACCAGAGTCAAACTTAAAAAACCGCAGGCACCACTAGATTCAGCGTACACGAATTATGTTCCAGCTTGTTACGAAAAAAAGGTGTCAATTTCTTGCACAGTGAAATTAAGAAAATAAATTTGACTTTTTTTTTAAAGCAAAATTTATTAACAGAATAAAAAATTGATGGGCCAAGTGCAAGTTTTAGCTGGATTAGTATGAATATATTTTTTCAGACTAACTCATTATGCAAAATATTCATGACAAATATCTTATAAATATTTATTTAATGTCTCTAAGCCCAAAATATAAAAGTTAACCCTCGTATTATGATAAATAAACTTATATATTAATTTAAATTAAATCTTTAAGTAATTAATGCATTCATGACAGCAATACTAAATATTTAATCAAATTCTCTAGACGAAGTCTTAGTAATTAAATGTTATTAAACAAACTGAAAATTTCTACGTCTTCATGTTGTTCTTTACAATATTTTCCTAATAATTATTTTTTATATTTAATATAACTGCAACTTACTTTCAAAATGAATATTATTTGTTTACTCTTAGTATAACTTTTATATGATTCCTTTTCTTAAGTTTAAACAAATACTGTTAGGTTGCTTGTCTGCTGCCATAGTTACGTAACAACATAATCCAGTGTTTTGCTCTTTTATCTTTAAATAGATTTTCTTAACAGAAAAAAAAATAATAATAAGTCTAAGAAATAATAATAAAACCAGCACATGGTTTTATGCACAAAAAGGATGGTACTTAATAATCAAAAGAAAAATATCAAACATTAAAATATTATAGTTTATACATGATAATAATAATAACATATGATATAAAATTGAGTTCTGACACACTCACATGTTATGTGTAATGTTTTTTATATGTGCTGAAAATCTTATTAAATTTACTTATTATCTATTGTTCGTCTTAATTTGAGGATGTATTGTCTACCTGCAAAAACCAATCAAACAAAAATCAAATTCATAGATGTTCATTTCAGCAGAAAGTGAAATATAATTTAATGGTTATTGATTTGTTAAGATGTTATTGTTACATTTAAAAGTAACAAAAGGCAACTCTTATAAGTATAATATAAAATTAATTTATTTTTGATGCAATATTACAAGAAACAAACATAAGCTGCTTAAACTTCAAAGTATTTATATACAGAAGGAGTTAGTGCAAGAGAAGAAGGCTAGAAAGCTAGAACGGTATACAAGTTTAGGAATATAAATTAGGCAGCAAAATGTCTTATAACTATAAATTCATATTTTTTTTCAAATTCTAACAAATGCGTATGATTAATATTTTGATGCCTATACCTTTCATAAACGTTGGCTTATTTACTTTAAATAGATGGGGTTTATTTAAATTGCAAATAAAAATCAACACTCCTGAAATTTATTTTTATTAAAGATTATTCATTTAAACACAGTAAAATATGATAAAAGTTAATTTAATAATTCACTATTATTATACCCATTGGTGTAACTAGATCATATCAGGGAGTGAAATAAACTCATCAGAATTTTTTTATCCCCTCTCCTCACGCAAAATTAAAAAATAACTATTATATATATACAATTATCTCAGTTTAGGATTGTAAGACTCCTTTCCCCGGGTAAAAAATTTTTAAGCTTTTGCCACTCACATAAAAAGTTTGTTTTGACTACCTCTATGGTAAAAGTTAATTTAATATTTCACTACTATTTAATATTATACTCATTGGAGTAACAAGATCATTTTGGGTGATTCAATGCCGCCCTCAGGATTGGTTTATCTTCTCCCCTCTCCCAGAATTTTTAAAATTAACTATTATACATATAAAATTAACATAGTTTGAGATTGTGAGACCCCTTCCCCGGGAATGGATTTTTTAAGCTTTTTCCACCCACAGAAAAAATTTGTTTAGCTTCCACAATGATTATACCCTTTACACTATAGTTTAAAAAGTATTTTTCTTCGCTGCTCCGTCGTAATAGATTATGTAACATTTTTTGAAATTTTTTTATAAAACTATTTTGAACTCTTATTGGTCATACATTTTTCAATCATACCGTTTAGGATTTCGTGATTGATTCGAAAATAAGAAAAATTCGTTATAAGTAGCTTAATACCATGAAGTAACAAAATAAAATGCTTTTTTTGATCTCCAGAAAACTTAGTAAAAACACATAACTGAATTTGTTTAAACAACGACGATATGAGTTTGTCTTTTTACTTGTAATTTCTACCATATTAATTTTCGATCCTAAAAAGTTTATATATTCTAAATCCATATAGATATAAAAACTGATTTAGTTAGGTATGTATATCTGTGTGAATGTTGAAATCAACTTTTTGGAGCTCCCGCATATACTTTAGGCTTTTTATGCTATCAATTTATCAGACATACTTTCGAGAACTTTGCTATTGAAAATCAGTTAAATGGGCACATTACCAGCTGAGATATGAGCGAGAGAACGCGATTGTCACTGTTTTGCCAAACAAAGTCAGATTATGCTGCTTTTATGGAACCTGTTGCAAGGTTTGTTACATATGTATAAAATATGTATCTTTGGCAACAGTTTCAGAAAATCTTAGTTCAATAGGTCAATTACCGACAGAGATAAAGGTAAAAAAATATAACTTAAAAGTTCGTACAATAGTTTCGCTAAGATAACAGCATAAGCTAGCGGTTCAACATGATTGTACAAACTGTATAAAATATATCGTCGCTCTTCTGACGTAATCGGTTGTGACAAATGAAAAAAAATTATTTTTTGAGCACGACGATATATAAGATTCGAAACAGCCTCTTACTTGTTTAAATTCAACTTGTTGTAGTTTTCTAATATTTATACAGTGATAGCAGATCGAGAATTTTCCAAACAATGTAAATTCTTAAAGAAGTTAATTTTAGGATATTCCTAGGTAGGTAGGTAGGAAAGGGGGATGCAGGATGCAAGAGCCGCCTCCAACACCCACATTCGGAGTCCAATATGGTCCATTGTGTTTCCCTTTATAAAGGATATCCCTAACGTATGCTACAAAATGTGAATTGTTTACATTAAACTTTGTCAAAGCTGTATAATAAAATTTTGATTAAAGTAAAGTTTGAATTAGTTAGTTAGTTAGTTAGTTAACTTTATTGAGACTTCATTTTTATTTTATTTTGCAAGATTTACAAATACTTAATATTAGAATACTTAAAACTATATCGTATTATTTTAAATACATAAGTACTTAATGATTATGCGATAGGTATATCCAAATTTAAGAAATTAAATAAAAAAAAATTTAAAACAAATTATATTCTTAAAATAAACAATGCTTGCTCCCGGAATTTTACCAAACTAAATAGTAGAGTAATATAGACTCCTTGTAAACTGAATACTAATAAAAAACTTAAACACAAAATCTTAAGACAACTTATTACTATAAAATAATAAAAAAAACGAAGCAAAATGAGAAAAAAAAATAATAATAATAACAATAAACAAATAAATAAAAATAAATACATAAATAACAAACTCCCTTTAAATTTCAATCGCGGGAAGGTTGACCAACTAAATTCCTGCTCGCAGGACAAAATATCCTGCATTGCACTGCCTTCAAAGTAAGTCAATCTTTCTACAAAATACCTCAACGAATCAGTAGCATCAATGGAAATAAAAGATATGTTCGCCAGCTTGTATATAAATTTATTTGCAAACCTCTTCTCAAAAGACTTAAAATTTTTTGCAATGCACTTTCGTACAATATGGCGCTCAAATACCTTCATTATTTCCATCATTGTCTTAGAGATGCTAAACCATATTGGAAATGCATATAAAAGAATTGGTCTCATACTTATATTGTACAAAAGTAATTGTGTGTTACCTGTGAAAGACTTACTTATAAACAATCTCGAAAAAGCACCCTTAACTCGATTTGCCTTCTCTAAATTATAAACAACATGCTTATTAAACTTTAACAATTTTTTAAAGTTTACTCCAAGATACTTCACGCTATCCTTAAATATGGTTTCCGAACTATTTAACGCTAATTTCAATTTATGGAAAAACAGTATATTTGTATTTTCCGGACGCATTACGTACACATATAGCGTTGCTTTTGAAGCATTTATTTTTATTTCCCATTGAGAATAATATTTATTAACATATTTAAGGTGCGATGAAACACGTTGTAGCGCTACTAGAGGAGACCAAAGCTGTATAATAAAATCTAAATCAAAGTAGATTAAAGAAAATTTCACAAGAATTAAAAGGAACTTAATAGTAAATTAAATTAATTTAAATTAGGTTTATGCAAATTAAGAGAATGAAGTTAACATTTAGTTAATTTATAACTCGTTTTTATTCAAATTTTCTTTTACAAAACCTCATAACTTTTTGTTACAAAAAGTTATTTAAGAAATTAGAATTAAATTATAAATCTGTTTAATTAAGATTTAATTTTTTTTACAATTTCAAATAGTTTAAACACAATAGTTTTTTGATTCAAATTTTGACCTCCAAGTTCATTTGCTTTTAATCTTTTTTTCTCATTCATGGAAAAATTAAATTTTATTTATAGTTTATATCATTTTAAACCAACTCTAAAAAAAAATTAGGCTTAACAAATATTAAAATTCGTTATTATTTTTTCAACTCATTATATCGTGTATCAGTTTTCATTTTATTCCTGTGTATTTACATGCATTATTTAAACAAATTAAAAAAAGAAAACATTACTATCAACAATTACCAAACACACACTTATAAATTCACATAAATATATAAATTAATAACAACAAACGTACTTTCATATACCATAAACTATTAAGTATAATATTACCAAAGTTTCCATAAAACATAAAAAAAAAATTATATGCTCACATTAATATATACAAACTCATGTGCATGGAAAATTATTATATAATAACCAACATTTGTAGGCGTTCACATATCTGCGTTTGTTGTGATGGAGAAAATATATTATTGACAAAATATTTATTACATTCCATGATGTAAAATTGTTTTTCGACATCGTTACATTTATCATTAAATTTGTATTTAATTAAATAAAGAGTAAATAAAGTTGTGTTTTTTTATATAAAATTGTGGGAAACATTTAATTAAAGAATATATTTTTGCTATGGATGGCATATGATTAATATTATTATGAATTTATTTTAGGTAATTGAGAATAAAGCTCTGCCAAAAAGCTTGTAAATGCACTGGGAATGTTAAACAACCTTCAGGCAATTCTGGGACGTATCGTTAATTGATGAACGTTATTATAAGGTTAGAGCTTAAATTTAAAATTACCCACTGACTATAAAGTTTAGTTTATTTTAAGAACAGATGTATAATTCCAGTTAAATTCAAACTCCATCTTGATGCTATATAAACTGAAATTCGGTTCTAGTTCAGTTCTAGTTCAGTTCTAGTTCAGTTCTAGTTCAGTTCTAGTTCAGCTCTAGTTCAGCTCTAGTTCAGCTCTAGTTCAGTTCTAGTTCAGTTCTAGTTCAGTTCTAGTTCAGTTCTAGTTCAGTTCTAGTTATGTTCTAGTTCAGTTCTAGTTCAGTTCTAGTTCAGTTCTAGTTCAGTTCTAGTTCAGTTCTAGTTCAGTTCTAGTTCAGTTCTAGTTCAGTTCTAGTTCAGTTCTAGTTCCGTTCTAGTTCAGTTCTAGTTCAGTTCTAGTTTAGTTCTAGTTCAGTTCTAGTTCAGTTCTAGTTCAGTTCTAGTTCAGTTTTAGTTCAGTTCTAGTTCAGTTCTAGTTCAGTTCTAGTTCAGTTCTAGTTCAGTTCTAGTTCAGTTTTAGTTCAGTTCTAGTTCAGTTCTAGTTCAGTTCTAGTTCAGTTCTAGTTCAGTTCTAGTTTAGTTCTAGTTCAGTTCTAGTTCAGTTCTAGTTCTAGTTCAGTTCTAGTTCAGTTCTAGTTCAGTTCTAGTTCAGTTCTAGTTCAGTTCTAGTTCAGTTCTAGTTCAGTTCTAGTTCAGTTCTAGTTCAGTTCTAGTTCAGTTCTAGTTCAGTTCTAGTTCAGTTCTAGTTCAGTTCTAGTTCAGTTCTAGTTCAGTTCTAGTTCAGTTCTAGATCAGTTTTAAGTCAGTTTTAGCTCAATTGAAGTTCATTTCTTACTCATTTCCATTTAAGTGAAGTTTAGTTCTAAATAGTAAAGTTTGAATTTAGCCTTGATTCTGTTCTTATTCAATTGTAGCTCAGTTTTAGTTCAAGTTTCAATTTGTTTAGCTTTTCAATTTTAAAAAATGTAACTCTGTAAAATTTCTGTTTCTTCTGTCCCATTTGGCGTATGAGAGTTTTTTGACTAAGAACAGTTCCATTTACAATAATTTTAATGTAATTAAAATTATAAGTTTTCAGTTGCTTTAATATATTTATCTCCTCTCACCTAAAACTACATGAAAACAAGTAAGAATACTATATTCGGCTGTGCCGAATCTGATAATCATTGCCTATCCTAGGTTTGATAAGCAAATTTCATGAGGTAAGGCAGCCATCTTTGGTTTAAATTTTTTCATACTTGATTGTATTTTACTGGTTAAGCCTTTAATTTTATATCAATATTGTAGGAGTTGAAGGGGCTAAAGCTCTAATTATTATAATTGACTTATACATCCGCCATTTTATTATGAGCAAAATCTTGAAATTTGATTTTTATTTAGAGAACTGCATTTTTCTGATCAAACGTTTTTGTTTGAAACCAATATTTATTTGTTTCTGCATATACGGCGGTCGTCACAATTTGTTTTGAAAACCTTTGTTCCCCACCACCTTTTGTTCTCCTCCGCAAATTATTCCACTACAAGACTACTGTAATTTATTGTTTCGGGATGGTTTCCTATTTGGTTGCTTGTTGCAGCCTAGTATGTTTGTTTTTACCTGCGACTAGGCCCTCGATGATTCGCTATCAATGCCTAGCCTGCATCATGCCATCATGAACATTACGGAAAATTTTTTTATTTATAAATTATTTTTTTAGCCAAGGCTTTTATTTTGATATCCATATCATTCCTCTTTGTTATAAAAAAATTTAAAAAATCAATTTTCGGTTATAAATTGTATGAAAAACAACAAAACATTTATATTTTTGTGCTTATATCTCAGTAAGTTTCTAACCGATTTGTCACTTTTTCTCAGCAATAGTTTTCGAAACTACGTCCTGTATTAAATATGATGCCTTATCCAAAATTTTATGAACAGCTTTAGTTACTTGATATATAAAAAGTAATTGTTGCCTATAACTTTACCAATTAGTAGTCAATTTGATCAAAATATATGCAAATATTCCTAGAGGTATTTCTATAAATAGTAGAAAACGTGCCTATAAATTATCGTAGAACTGAAAAGCATTCATTTTTAAAGTAAAAATGTAGAAATAACAGAGACAGTCTCAGAAAGTCATGAGGTGATTGTGCTAGATTTCAATAGCGATTCATTCCCGGTTATTTCCAAAAAATTAATACGACATACAGATCTGTGAATCATGTTGGGGATTCTAAAAGTTAATTTCAACCAACATTGCTCCATCAATTCCTCTACTCATAAACTTACAGAGAATAAATACTTTAAGGGGTTGGAAATCCATATTGTAAAAGGAATGACAAACCTATACATACCTTTGGCAACACAGCTGAAAAGTATAAAAACAGAGTCAGTCGTGTTTGTTTGCTGATATCTCAGAAAGTTATGGGGAGGTTGTGCTGGATTTTAGTAGCGATTCATTCCCGAATATTTCCAATAGATAATATTACATAAAGATCATGCAAGGACTTATAAAAGTTAGTTCCAAACAACACACGGACAGACGGACATACGGACAATGCTTAATTAACTACACTAATCATAAGCTTTTGGAAATTATTTACTTTAAATTACAAACGAAATGACAAAGCGATATGCATATATCATTTGAACCACAGGTGAAATGAACCTGATTCTTAAAATAAGTATTCAAATTTCAAACATAAACTGTATGACAAAGTAATCTTAATTTAAAGTATTGTTTTAATTGCATACACATACATATGTATGTATCATAATACGGTGACTGTTATCTGTTAAAGACTCTTTAAATACAGTAAAAAAAAAATCCACACACACAAACATATATTTTATTAACTTTATCTTTAGTTACAGTTAACATGTGTCTGTAGCGTAGAAAATACCTGAGCGAGATTAATGTGTTGCTCTGTAGTTGTTGTTGATAAATCTGGCAAATGAAATGTAATGAAATCAACAACAACCTTAATACCGTTAAATAAATACATTTAAACTCATCCAGTATTAAAAATACACATGTGTATGCAGCCGTTTGTATCTTGGTAAATATTAATAATAAAGTCAATAGAGTGAGTTAAAATATGTGCAAATAAACTGTAGTAATAAAAATATTGTATTTTAAAAATAAAATTAATATGTTGAAAAAAAATAAATCGCAGCAGATATTGTAAATAACAATTTTATTTCGATATATGTATGGATTTCACCTGAGGTTAAAATTTTAAAACACACACACATATAAAAGAGTAATTTATAACAAACATAGTATACTTTCTGGCGGATATTTTAACTTGCTGTTATAATGCAAATGAAAAAGTTCAGGTTTTTAAACCCCATTTATTTAAAACACATGTTTACATTTATAATCATTGTATTTAATCATTTCCCATTTTATGAAATTCATACATTTCACTGTTTCCACAAATCAAATTTCTGGGAAAATATGTTTTGGTTTAAATTTTTAATTTTTATATCGTTGTATACTATTCTTCTCTACAGTAAGTTAATTTACGAATAATATATGTAGATACATATATAGAATTTCCCTATGCGTATATTTAAACAAAAAAATATTTATTTTGTAGACCGCCACAGAAAATAAATGGACAATCATTATGAATTAGACCTGTCAATAAACAACAATAATTCCATGGCAAAAGGAACAATAACAAAGGCAACTATAACAATAACAACTGACTAACTATAGCTAAATCTGATAAATAGATATTATATTAATAATAGTGGTTGACGGACATTTGTAAATAATGTTAACACCACAATATTTGGCATGCCTTAAAATTTATACAGACTTGGAATGAAAATTTTGTGTAAATATTTTAAAAATACTAACATAAATGATTGATTATGAAAAATTTTTAAATATTTTTAAGTTTTTAAAGTGAATTAAGACTTGGAAATATTAGTTTAGTTTTACGGAAATTCCGGTTCAATTTCAGTTCTAATTGAGTTCAAGTTCGGTTCTAGTTGAGTTATAGTTGAGTTCTAGTTCAGTTCAATTTCTAGTTCTAGTTCAGTTCAATTTCTAGTTCAATTCTAGTTCAGTTCCAGTTAAGCGTGGACCCATCTTGCGAGTTTTTTAGTTTCTATTAAAAGATGGCAAATATTTAATATTTGTTTTATGGCTGCCAAAACTATTACCTTTCAAAGCAAAAAAAATTGGTTGTGGGTTGTGAATCTTCGCTTAATTTCAATTCAATTCTAGTACAGTTTTAGCTCTAGTAATGAACGAAGCTACACATTTGTTTCTACAGTCGGCAAAAACAGTTCTAGGGAGCGCATTGAACCCCTCATACTGGGCCAGTGATGGCAATGGTTCTAGCTCAGTTCACTTTAAGTTCTGTTTAAGCTCAGTTCTAGTACAGTTCTAGGTCAGTTTCTATTTAATTCAGTTTTATCCAATTCTTGTAAAATGTGTGTGTAAGTATTTTGAAATAAAAACATGTATTTTCTGAGATAGTTGTGATGTTTTTATTGAGTTGTAAAGAAGATATATTCCGATTTAGTTCGGAATAATCACCGAACCCTTACGGCTCTGATGACAGGCCATTACACTTTCATTAAATTTCCAATAAATTTTTTACAGAGATTAAACTGTGTCTCACCCATGACATGTTAAATCTCGGGTTTGAGGTCCATTATAATATATAATCTATTCGTATAAACCCAAGATATCGCAAAACCACAAAGAAAAAAAATCATGCGAAATTATATCGCATGATCTTGGTGGCCAGTTGACATCAGAATTTCATGAGATAATTTGTTCGTTGATGCAATAAATGGATTGTTTCATCCTTGGTGTGGCAGGTGGCACCATCTTGCTTAAACCACATGTCGCCCAAATCCATGAATTTCAGTAGAGGTCATAATAACTCCTTAATCATGTTCCGGCAATGAAAACCATTTATAGTCACTAACGTTTCGGCCTCATCTTCAAAAATGTAAAACCCTCACGCCCTCTGAACATAATTCGCACCAGACAGTTGCTCCTTGTTTGTGAATTTGTTTCTCATGGGTTGCATAAAGATTTTCTCTATATTAGACAATTTCGTGTATTATGAAGCCATTCAGACGGAAATTGGATTTATAAGAGAAGATAACTTTTTTTTGGAAAAATTTACATTAACTCGACTTTGCTCCATTAGCCATTGAACAAATTATTGTCGCTTTCCATTAATTGCTAACTACTGAGTAAGCTAAATTTTTTATGGAAGATGTTTTGTCGAAATTCCATGTGTAGTGCTTCGCGAAATTTAAAGTTGTTAAGAACGATGCCGAATTGGTGTATTTGGGTTTTCGGTGACACTTTTGCTTACAACAGCAATGTGTTCAAGAGAGCAACCGGTACATTTAAGCTCAGGAGTCATACTGTTTATAAGCGAGTTATTTAAGTTAAGTTAACCCATAAGGTGTACTTTCTCGACTTAAAATCCTTCCGAATTCGTGATCTGTGATATTATATCTTGACAACATTTTGTAAGAAGTTTTCATAATTAAATATTGTTGTTCTTTTTATAATAATCGGAATAAACATACATATATAACAGCTGCACTTAATTTAAAAAGTGCATTTTTGCTGAAGCACCCTTTTGAATTCTATTTCAGCTTAGTTCTAGTTTAATTCTTGTACAGCTCTATGTAGTTCTATTCTGGTTCAATTGTAATTTTTTTCTACTAAAACCTAAATACAACTGTCAAATGTACTTGCACACAATGCTATTTATATTATCATGATTATAGTCTAAAAATAAAATCCTATTTTCATAACAAATTAATTCGTTTCGAATACATTTTTTGCTTGTAATCATTAAAACGTAATAATTTTTAGGTCTAACTTAATTATATTATAACATACACATATATATCACAATGAGATAATACTTGAAGAGTTAACTGTAATTTTTAAAACAATGATTCACTTAATCTTTATTTATATTCAAAACCTTTAACCAAACACACACACACCCGTCCATGCATGCATACTTGCATGTCTTACTGGATTTTCAACAATAGCCCCGAAAATAAATTTACAAATAAATTTTATTTTTCTAATTACATTTGAAATTTATGTCACGAGTTTGTAAAAATTTTCTACGAGACACTGAATAAACTTTGTCCCTAACAAATATACTACTAACAAAGCGAACACACACAAAACATACATGTCTATATCTATATTAGGGTGTATCTCAAAAAAAGTTCGACGTACACAACCAAATATAAAGTATTGTTGTAACATAAAAAATTTTATAAAATAGTTCTGCTGGAATTATCGGAATACTTCCTTTGCAAAATTTTAATGATTTTTTCGAGCTTTCATTTTCTGATATTAGGGTCGCACATTTGGGTGGTAGGAACTGAGATTTAAAGAGTAAATTTTAGAACGGAATATTTGAGATCAATGACTATTAAATTAAAACATTAGTCCTCTCGAAACAAAGTATCTACATATATGTATGTATATCACACGTTAAGATTCGACTCTGTAAATGCCGAAGATATAACGAAAAATTTATTGTGGCGACCCTTACGTTCGGTATACAAACAAAAAAAAATTTTTCGAAACTGCCTTGCAACAATACATTATATTCGGTAGTGTACGGCGAACTTTTTTTTTTTTGCTGTAAGGCGTTACGGTCTTATGTATGTGTGAATTACATGTATATCGTTAGCTTAAATGCAAAACCACGTAATTAACAAAAAATTGGTTTTCTGACTAAATATGATGCAAATAAACGAACTCATTATCCTCTAGTTTTTACTGTCATATAATAATACGTGTTACGTGTTTTTGTTTAAGAAAAAACGAGGTTTAAACGAGGTAACTAAACTATCTTTTTGAAACATTAATAAATTATAATTTTTATTCCAGAAATGAATAAATCGTACTAACTTAGTAAATGTGTGATACTTGATTACAAAAATTGCATTTATTTTTCAATATTTAATATATTTTGTTTCTCTTGTAAAATAGTAAACATATTATTTACTTGATTTTGCATTTTAGCTGACGATATGTAGAGAGGTCGCTGCAAGAGTGTTAAAAAAAACCTAAAAATAAAAACAAATGAAAACAAATAAATACACATTTTAGAGAAAAAAAATGTTTCTTAACTGTTTCCTTTTTATGTTAATATTAAGAGACAATTCTTTAGTAAAAGATTTTACACACTTTTAAAAAATTTTCATACAAATTTATTTTTTTTTCTTTCTTTTTATACCCTTCACACAGTGAAAAAGGGTATATATAGGTTTGCCATTCCGTGTGAAATTTCTACAATTTTCATTTCCGACCCCATAAAGTATATTTTTTCTGAAAGCTAATGAATAGGGGAGTCAATTAAGCTCTGTCAGTCTGTCAGTCTGTCCGTCTGTCTGTGTGTATGTTAAAATCAACTTTTTGAAGCCCTCCGATATCGCCTGGACCCGGGTGAGGTATTAAAATACCAGAAATATTCGGGAGTAGATCGGTATTGAAAACCAGAAACATCGGTACATAAACAACTGCGATATGAGCAAAAAACCACGACCACCTCGATTTTTTTTCACAAAAACAACATTACAACAACAACATACATACATACAAACGTGTTTATTGGATAGAGAAAGCGTGGCATCGAATCCCGGCTGAGCCAAAAAATTTTTTTTATTTTTTTTTATATTTTTTTTTTTATTTTTTTTTAATTTTTTTTTATTTTTTTTTTATTTTTTATTTATTATATTTATATATTTTTATTTTTTTTTTTAAATTTTTTTTTATGTTTTTTTTTTGGTTTAAATTAATTATATATATTTTAATTATTTTTTTGAAAAAAAATTTTTTTTTAATTTTTTTTTAATTTTTTTTTTTAATTTTTTTTTAATTTTTTTTTTAAATTTTTTTTTTAATTTTTTTTTAAATTTTTTTTTTAAATTTTTTTTTTAAATTTTTTTTTTTCTTTTTTTTTTTTTCTTTTAACATACATACGTAAAGTTATAATTTAAAAATGGGTTGTTTTTATATATGTATTTACGTATTTCATATGATATGAATGGTGATACAAACTACTGTTATTGCACGATAACACGTTGTGAAGGGTATATAAGATTCGGCACGGCCGAATATAGCGCTCTTACTTATTATTATATTGTTTTTTAATTTTTTTTTTTATTTTTTTTTTGTTTTATATATATTACTAGCCAACCCGGAGCGCGTTGCTACGCCCCTTAATAAATCGAAATGCATTCTGAATTTAAATTGAATATCAAGTGCAAAAACCTAAATATTATAATTTTTTATGGGCGTGGTATTGCCCAACTCTCCAATCGCGAAATTGTAAAGTCATAATAGCTCAATATGTGTGCAAAGTTTCAGAAGAATCGGACCAATGCAAGTACCTCAAAATTATAATTGTTTTTATGGGCGTGGCCCTGCCCACTTTTCTAATCATAAAATTGTAAAGTCATAACAGCTCAATCTGTGTGCAAAGCTTCAGAATAATCAGTCCAGTGCAAGTACCTCAAAATGATACCTATTTTTTATGGGCGTGGCACCGCCCACTTTTCTGATCATGAAATTATTTAGTCATGACAGCTCAATATGTGTGCAAAGTTTCAGGAAAATCGTTATGGTGCAAGTACCTCAAAATTATAACCTTTTTTTATGGGCGTGGCCCTGCCCACTTTTCTACCCACGAAATTATATGGTTATGATAGCTTAGTATGTGTGCAAAGTTTCAGAAAAATCAGTTCAGTGCAAGTACCTCAAAATTAAAACTTTTTTAGGGGCGTGGCCCCGCCCACTTTTCTTATCACGAAATTATTTAGTCATGACAGCTCGATATGTGTGCAAAGTTTCAGAAAAATCGGTCAAGTGCAAGTAGCTAAAACTGATAACTAATTTTTATGGGCGTGGCCCCGCCCACTTTTTTCCACCCATAAACACTCCCTGGTATGTGTCCAACAACTTGCCAAAGTTTGAGTCCGATCGGTTTTACAGTTTCGGAGTCTATAGCTAACACACACACACACACACACACACAGAGTTTCACTTTTATATATATAGATTTATGTTTTAATTATTTACTAGCCAAACCCGGCGCGCGTTGCTACGCCCCTTAATGAATCGAATGATTAATGAATTGAATATCAAGTGCAAAAATCTAAAAATTATAATTTTTTTATGGGCGTGGCATTTCCCACTTTTCTAGTCACGAAATTGTAAAGTCATAACAGCTCAATATGTGTGCAAAGTTTCAGAAGAATCGGACCAGTGCAAGTATCCCAAAATTAAATTTGTTTTTTTGGGCGTGGCCTTGCCCACTTTTCTAATCACGAAATTGTAAAGTCATAATAGGTCAATATGTGTGCAAAGTTTCAGAATAATCGGTCCAGTGCAAGTGCCTCAAAATGATACCTTTTTTTATGGGCGTGGCACTGCCCACTTTTCTAATCTTGAAATTATTTAGTCATGACAGCTCAATATGTGTGCAAAGTTTCAGAAAAATCGGTCTGATGCAAGTACCTCAAAATTATAGCCTTTTTTTATGGGCGTGGCCCCGCCCACTTTTTTAATCACAAAGTTATAAAGTCACGACAGCTTAATGTGTGTGCAAAGTTTCAGAAAAATCGGTCCAGTGCAAGTACCTCAAAGTTAAAACTTTTTTAGGGGCGTGGCCCCGCCCACTTTTCTTATCACGAAATTATTTAGTCATAACAGCTCGATATGTGTGCAAAGTTTGAGAAAAATCGGTCAAGTGCAAGTAGCTAAAACTGATAACTAATTTTTTATGGGCGTGGCCCCGCCCACTTTTTTCATCCATAAACACTCCCCGGTATGTGTACAACAACTTACCAAAGTTTGAGCCCGATCGGTTTAACAGTTTCAGAGTCTATAGCTAACACACACACACACACACACACACACACACAGAGTTTCACTTTTATATATATAGATTTAAAAAATTTATTTTTTAATTTTTTTTTATATATTTTAAATTTTTTTTTTTAACATACATACATAAATTTACAAACTACTGTTATTGCATGACTACACGTTGTAAAGGGTATATAAGATTCGGCACGGCCGAATATAGCACTCTTACTTGTTTTTCCTAGAAATTGTATGGGATTTTTTATATGATTAAAATTAAGGGGTTAGTTAGTAGTTTATTAAGAATCATACTTTTTACAATTTTAACAAGTGTAAACATTTCAAATAATTTGTCTGGTAGTCATTTGAAACTTTAAAGATACATTTATTTGTACTACAGTGTAATTTAAACCACAAAAGCATTTTAGTTTTCTGACATAAATGTTTAAATATTTTTCTAATTTAATACCCGCTACTCCTAAAGTTGGTAATACAAACTTGTTAATTTGACATCGCATTGTTAGAAATGGTAAAATACTAAAGTGTATTTCTAACGCTCTTTCCTCAAAAAAACCTTTACTGCAAACGAAACTTAAAAAAGACATGACACGTTACTAGCAAAAAAAGTTAACAAGAAACAGTAAAAGTATCAGTTACAATAGTTTTTTTTACCTGCTAGTAAAGGAAAAAATTCCTATTTGATATTCAGTTACACTACTTCACCGCATAACCTTAAGACGCCACACCAGCCCTCTTCCGTCTATAGTTTTTCGTGTTAAGTGCATAAATGTAAGTAACACTAGAAAGGCCATGGCATGATGCTGCATCTTACAAGTAAAACAATATGTATGCATAAACATATAACTACTTATTATGTGCTTCACACGAAGTTAACACAGTAATAGCTACAAAAGAACTCATCACCTTTACCACCCCCAAAATGTCAATTGAACTCTAGTCTCCCTATTTGACTACACAAACATATTTATGCATGCGTGCGTATGATTATATCTGATAATGTTTTTGCCTTCGTTAGTGTGACGGTAACTAAAATTTTCTTCTCTATTACAGCCCTTTGGCTAAAATTAATGAGGTGATAGATTCTTGTTTAAATATACGAGAAAAAGAAACAAATTTAAAGTAAAGTATAAAAAACAAGTAGTTGGGAGTTTGAAAAAAAATGTTGCTTTTATTGTTTTAAACTCAAACGAAGAAATTTATTTAGGACAGTGTTTCCCAGTTGGTTTAAAATTTTGTTTGCCAAATCTAATTTTTTTTTTTTTAAGTACAATTATTTCATTTAAAAATTAAATATTATTTCATTCAAATAGCTGCCGCAAAGAAATATGGGCCAATGATGCCTTCGCACCATAAGCCGCACCAAAGTCACTCGTAATGGGTGCATTGGCTTTTGTAAGAACAAGTTTGGGTTTTTTAAGCTCCAAATACGGCAATTTAGCTTATTAACGTAACCACCAAGATAAAAATGAGCTTCATCCGAAAAGATGATTTTTTGTACGCCATTTTCGTGCATATTCCAAACAATTGTCTTTGTTTTGGAAATAAATTTCCAATAAATCCCAATGTTGCTCAAGCGTAAATCAATTCATTTCGTTCAGCGGAGAAATATACGAATTCCAGATTCGAAATAACCGCTGGTTGAAATTTAAACCTATAGATGATCCAAGATTCTATATATTTTAATTACTTGAAGAATTCATTAATGATTTATTTGAACTAGTATAATCTGCGGTCGACCCATTTATCTAATTGTCAATTAGAGGCGGGGCTCTTTGAAAAGCTGGCCTAAAAATTCACACACCAGTATCGCCATTTGACTGTACAAAATCATAGCTTGAAAAATAATAAAGCAATATAAAAGGTGTTTTTTGACCGATAGAACTTCCGTTACGGATAACCATAAAACTAGTTGTCATACTAATGTCAAGCAAATCAATGCAATTCTTTACACCAAAACAATGTTTACAAATAATTGAAATTCTCTTTTCATGACCACAATTTCTATTTTGGATAATATTCAATCAAACCCGTATCATGTGCGCAGAAGAAACCGCTGTAGGCGCGATTGTTAGAATTTATCGTCCGACGCCTGAATCAGTAACTCGATCTCGTGATTCATGGATATTTTATTCCTCATGTAATTGCAAATCATTTGATGGAGAAACAATTTCTACAAGACGGCGCAACATGCCATACTGTGTGTCAAAGCCTCACGTTTTTTTAGCAAAACGTTGGTAACCGAATTATTATAAGAAACGGACCTGTAAATTAGACACCTCGTTCGTGTGGTTTGGCACCTTTCGATTTCTTTTTGTGGGAATATGTCAAATCTCTCGTTTATGCTGATAAACCATCAATGATTGATCATTTGACGCACTATTGAAAATTGTGCAAAATTGGACCTGCAGGATTGCGTTCATAAGTAGTGTCGTAGATTTATAAAGCCCAAATTTTTGACCTTGCTTTAAATTCGTTGTGTCTATTTTAAAAGAGGATCAATACCCCTAAAAAAACTCTATAAAAAATAGTAAAATATATATCAATTATTTAAAGAGTAAAGAAAAGGAGGAGAGTCGGTTCATTATAATTTTTAAATGCTATTGGTTCATTATCTATTTTTAAAGAAGATCAATACACCTAAAAGAAAACTCTATAAAAACCAATAAATGCTTTAATTTTCTTAACTTTTGATTTTTCAATGCCTGATAAACACAATAAAGGAGTTAAACGGCCTATTCTTCTTCATCGACTTAAAAACTTATACAGATCTCGTTTAATTGTTAGTCAAGTCATAAGGCGGGGTATCTGTTGGCCATTGACACATTGCTTCTTAATTGTGGTATATTTAATCTTAATGGGTGCTTTGTACATGTCGAGCTCGTCTACTCCACACATTCCTGTAGACCCATTACTTGTAGTTTGGGAACCACGGGTTAACACAAATAAATGTTTTTAAAGTCTTGAGTGTTTACGGTTGAGGTTTGTGCTGCTAGTAAAGTCTGCTACTGGTTGATTAAACTGAAATTTGTGTGACGTTTTGATAATATATTCACTTCTAATTTGGTTTTTGAACAAATTTAAGAGAGTGAGTGAAAAGTTATATTTATGGAACATACCAAACATTTTCCCAAATAAGAGTAGGTGCCTTTTAGACAGATTTATAACAAAGAAATTAAAATTAAATTAAAACTTTTTATTGAAAATTAAATAGATAAATAAAAACAAAAGGTTTTGCTGTTTACAAAAACTCGATGTTTTATTTTAAGCGTAAATTGTTTTCAATTAAATATTGAAAATTTTGTCTATACTTATAAGATTTTAAAAAACGGTGTTTGTACATGAAATATTTTTTGAAAATTTTCAATGCGATGTATAGAGTCAACGGTCAAAATAAAAAACACCACTTTTTAGGGGTTTTGTCCGTCTGTCTTTCTGTTTGCCTTCTTGTATTCAATAAGTCAAAAACTACTGCATGGTAATAAAATTTGGTATAAATATACCTGGATAACTGATTATAGGTTACTTTTTCTTGCAAAATATACCTTATTTTCTAAAGAAAATGAAAAACAAAAACGAAAGAACGGTTTTTATTAATTCAAATAATACTAAATTAAGAGGCTTGTCTAGAATAAATTATGGTAACAAAAATAATACAGCAAAATGGCGTTTAACATTAAATCTAGGGTACGCTACAATGTGGTCATTGTACCATTTACGTGATGGCGAATGTTGTTATCAGATTCGGCATGGCCGTAAATAGCACTCCTACTTATTCAAATTTAACTCTAGCAAATAATCACGCTACCTAATTATCCAAATCTACTTTATATATTAGTCATGGAGTCGCGAGACTTATACCTAAAAATTTTGTTTAGCGATGAGGCAAATCTTTGGCTTAACGGGTTTATTAATAATCATTGGCGCATATGACTGAGACCAAGCCACAACTGACCCTCTTATCTTTATAACATACAAGAAAATTAATCCTTTAGTGCGGTTTACATACTAGTTCTTATTTTTTAAAAATTGAGCCTGACCTTGTGTTACGGTCAATCAAAATCAGTCGTTGCAGCAGAAGGTACTATCTGTCAAACGGCAACCGCAGCCATCAATTTACAGAAATCAAAACTTGGCAATAAGTTAATTTTGAGACCTCTCGATTCTTTTCTGTTCTGTCACGTAAAGTATCTGGTTTGTTGTGTTACCTTTTGAAATTTGAAAAATAATCACCCAATAAAAAAAAAATACTTTTGTGTTTTTTATAATCAAAGGTTTTGTTTTAACAAAAGCAAATAAAAACATCAAAAATTGTGTCAACAGTTTTGTTTTTTTTTAACAATTCATAGTAAATATTTGAATTATAATACACATGTTTCACACATTTATATTTCATAAAAAAAACGTTTTAAAACCACACAAAACAACAAATTTTTCTATTTAACAGACTGTTAAATATTAAAAGAGAATGTTTACTTAATGACGTAAAAGTAACAGATAAATGTACCTAAACATTAAAAAATATTTATTGATGATACTGCTAAGCATTAACATTGTAACTATTGTGAATTGTAACTATTTATTTTAAGGTGCACTCTACTGGAACATAGTAAATACTTTAACTTTATTCAATGCAATTAAATAGTTGGTTTTTTCACCCTTATCCTAATCTACCCTTATTTTCGTATAAATGAATACAGTGTTATAGATATTAATCGCAAAATTTTCGACTTAGAAACAAATACGAATTAATTCGAAAGACATACCCTCTATTTGGATAAACCGTTTCATATTCGAAACACTCCGAATTATAGGATTTTTATATAACTAAATATTACGACCAAAGGATAATAGGTTTATTTTCCTTATTGTGATTCAATTGATATTGTGATTTAATAATTTGTGCATTGTGAAAGCCAAGGCATATTTATTCATCAGTTAAACCAGAATTTACACATGAAAGTAATTTCATAAAATTCGCAATGCACTCACACTTTTTCACTAACACACTAATACTAATTTTACTTACTTACTTCACTCAGATTTCAACGATTTTTTCAAGAAAGTAAATTTTAACGTTTTCAAGAAAGTAAAGTGACAAATGGTAAACACTGTTGCCTACTAATAAAACTTGTACAAATTAACAGGAATGTGGTAAAATAATAATTGTAAATATTACTTATTTTTGTAAAAATTAAAATATTTATAATATTTATTCTTCAAATATACATCAAGAATAATATCAATGTAATTTTAAAACAATAATTTTATTAAAAATTAACAAAAATTATTTTTTTCAACTACATATTGCCTTTTAAATTTGTGTATGAAATATTTTTGGTAACTCTAAAGGAAGTAAAAAAAAGGAGTCAAATTAAACTCATCAATGTAGAATGTATAGCAATTATTGCGACTCTACGCTTCAACGAAATTTTTAAAATGAAATTTCACTTTCCTGTGTAAACGCACAAGAAATTTACATGAATGTGGACTTTTTCATAGAAATTTTTATTTATAATACGTATACAGAAATTTCATGAAATCACTTTCATGTGTAAATGCAGGTAATATGAAGCAAAGCGAATTCACATCAGGTGATGTTATAAAGCCAGCTGATTGTTTTTTGCTCGTTTTATTTTAACGGCATAATGTCAAAGTTTGTTTACATTTGAATTAATTTTTATGTGCGTTGGTTGAAAACTTTTATAAATTTGATAAACTTTATGAAAAAAATTATAAAAATATTAATATACAGTCGTGTCTGGATATAGTGAACACCCGATATAGTGAAAACCTCCATATAGTGAACATCTCCATATAGTGAACACCAAAATTTTTGCATGGAATACTCTAAATAGTGAAAAACTCTAATAGTGAACAAAATTTTAAAAACAACTTCAACCACAATTCTTTTATTAAACTTAAAATTTCCTTTTTTGTACAAATTGTTTCTAATCAGCTATTGCATTTACATGTATGTATTTTTAGTAAAAAAACGAGTTTTTGAACAAAAATTTCAACCTTGATATAGAGAACAACCTGGATACTATGAACAAGCCTTGCAAAAATTAGTTCACTATATCCAGACACGACTGTATGTGCATTACCTTATTGGTATATAAATAAAAAAAGTTATATTTAGAATAAACAAAATTTTAAATGTTTTTTGATTCAGAAAATACAAAATGCGCGTTGTTTTTGTGCTAGTGGTTTTAATTTGTGAAAATTGTGAATGATAATAAATAAATGTTTTCGATCTTTTTTATTTATATCAATAGTTGTTTTTTGTATTGAGCTTAAGATCGCTTTTTTATAAAAAATAGTTTAAATTTTATTTTCCAATAAAATAAAAAATATTATTTTTTTCACATTGTTAATTGTTCATAATTGTTTATACTTTCCCTGAAAAAGCTACAAAATGTGGTAGCGAAATATTGGAAAATAAAATTAAAATTATATTTTATATAAATGGTATAATAAAATTGGTATTTTAGGAGTTATATTCTAAGGGCCGTATTCATAAAAAATACTTTAGGTTTATTAAGGGCTTATTTGACAGATGTTGTAGAGAAATTTGTCAAATAAGCCTTCAATAAACCTAAAATAATTTTTATGAATATGGCCCTAAAAATATATAAACATATAGAATCAACATTGTTGATACAAATTGTTTTTGCATAGAGTGTTTTTTCTATATGTTATAAAAAAAAACAAAAAGAATACAGCCACATTTACACCTCCGGAACAATTTCTAGCTACGCCAATGCTATATACCCACCACCACATTTTCTTCTTACACATGTTAAGTTGATATTTACCCTTAATGCAATTGTAAAATTTTATACTGTTGCGTTATGTTTAAGTGTAGTTTCAGATTAGGCAATTCCTTTGGACAAGTCTCTTGCTTTATTTTTACGTTTGTTAATGCAGAGGTAAGGTCGAGTTAAGAAAAATAAAATTGTCATATGTAAGTACAGACTTGCTTGTACTTAGTATGCTGTTTTCTTTTTATTTTATTTTTTTCATTACACCGCAGAGTTGATTTTGTGAGAAAAAGACGATTATATATAAACAAAAGAGTGCATTATAATTTCGTCAGATTGTAGCCTACTGCCGTCTTTGTGTTTAATACATACGAAATGCAACAAACAACGCAACTTTTACCAAAACTGAAAAATAAAACTTATTACATATGTATGTATTTACATGAAAAATATTTTAGGTTTATTAAAAGCTTATTTCACAGATATTGTACAGAAATTTGGCAAAAACAGCCTTCCATTAACCTAAAATATTTGTTTATGAATACAGCAGTACATTTATGAAAAATCGATATTTGTCAAAAACTAAAAGTCTTTTATACCTCTATCCTACAATAACTGTCTTAATTGTTAAATTTTACAAACAAAAACTTTTTTACAATTAAAAGTTTCTTTAAAACTTTAATTTGCTGTTTTAGTAAATTTTTTTAAGTCTCTCTTTCATTTGATTATAACGTTCCAGCTGAGTGCCATACAAAGAGCAAAACAAACATTTTATAAATGAATAACACATACATACATACATGCATGCATACTTAAATTACTTTCCTTTGTCTGTTACACATTCTTATTCGGAGAATGTTTACGTTTAACAAACATTTTTATTAATAAGAATCTGCCATAATAACAGGTAAAATACATGTCAGTTTTGCATTGATATTGCATTTCCGGTTTTTGTTGGCGACAGCATTTTTTCCAGAGATATACATAGATGAGAAAACGGACAGACAGACAGATAAGCTGTATTTAGTTATTTATCTTATTTGTTAACACAAAAACGGTAAAAAAAAACAAAATAAATAAATAAAATATAATAAAACGTTTTCAAAGTACATATTAACAAATAAAGTGCGTGAATAA
The DNA here is from genome assembly GCA_941918925.1 of Phyto melanocephala. Taxonomy (NCBI): domain Eukaryota; kingdom Metazoa; phylum Arthropoda; class Insecta; order Diptera; family Rhinophoridae; genus Phyto; species Phyto melanocephala. Next base: position 19,849,107 of record OW799236.1, on the reverse strand, counting down.
ATACTGAAAACAAACAACTAAATTGACAGCAGCGTCTTCAACTGACAAGTCTGATTTGAATGCAACAAGTCATTGAACTTGACTTAAGTATTAAATTTAATTATTATTAATTTAAACAAACAACAATTATAATATGTATGTAGGTGATTTTAAATTAAATTTTAAAAATTAAAATAATTTTTTTTTTTAATTGAAAATAAATTCTCAGTTTTAAATTTCATATTGTAGTATTTAATTTGCGTTAAGTACTGCATAAATTATAGTAAGTTTTAAAAGTAAAACGTAAAAACAGCAAAGAATTATTTGGCATATTTTTTGTTGCTGTTCCTTGTTTGGTTGACAAACCCACTTTTTGTTTCAACCGCTAAATGGGGAATACTTGTCCCAATACGTACTTACATATAAAGATGTGGTTGTATGTTGGAACAAAGAACACCACGAATTGTGCGTGTTTTGAATATTTATAAGCTTGTAAGTTATTAAAAAATAATAAAGAAAGATTTATTTATGGTTTTTATTATTAAAACAAATAACATATACCTACTCATCACACTAACATGTGTATACTGTGTATGTAAAAAATTTTAATGTATATAAAGTACTTGAGAAATTCTTTACTAATTAATACTAATTAATATTAAGTGCATTTACTACAACCAGGGCTCGGTTGTGCAAACTAATCAGTGTATAGTTTGAAAAATCTTGTAATTTTTTTGGAAAAAAAAATTGCTTTATTAAAAACTCATAAAAAAATATTTATATTTATACCCTTCACCTGTGGTGCCAGGGGTATATATAATTTTGTTATAATTTATAATTTTGTATAATTTTTTAATTTTTACAACATTAATTTCCGACACCGTAGAGTATAAATTTTCTCAAGCTTTTGACAAGGGGAGTCGATTGAACACTGTCCGTCTGTCTGTGTGTTAATTGAAATCAACTTTTAAGAGGCCCCAAATGATGCAGCGATCTGTATTTGGCATCAATCTTTTACAAATATGCAACAAGACTGCCTCTGTCTTTTCTCAAATTTTTTACATAAAATCAATATTTTCAGCCCTAGGTTGATCTTTAAACACATTTACTTCTATATAAAATATGCCTCTAGGGCAATTTTTAAAAAAATGTTTAACAAATCGGTCACTTATCTGCAAAATTATAAACAAAAATATTTATTTTTTATATATTTTTTTAAAATATATTACTAAAGCTCCTAATTAATTTTTGGTCACGCTTAGGAAAGGGCTTCATTAGAATAAAAAAAAGCACTATAAACAATTTTAAAATCCATGATGGCCGCCAAAACAAATTGGCGTACAATAAATTTATGTATTGAATCAAATTACTGAGATATCACTTGGAGACTAACTGAGATATAAGCAAAATAATGCAACTTTTTCGGTGTTTTTTTTTGTTGTATAAACAAAAATTGATTTTTTTAGCTTTTGAACAACAAAAAAAGTGATATTGATACCAAATGAAAGGACTGGACCACTACAATACAGTTAAAAAGTTAAGTTAAGTTGAAAAAGTTAAAACTCAAGATGGCGTCCGAAATAAAATGGTGTAATAATTACGGCTTTGCCACCTTGAACACCCACAATATTGTTATCAAATTCAGGGACTTTACCAGTAGAGTACAGTAAACTGTGAAAAAGCTAAAATCTAGGATGGTTACTTAAACAAGAAGGCGCATAATTTTATTTTCTCAACCCCATCTATATGGGTATCAAATGAAAGCGCTTGACTAGTAGAATACAGAAAAAATATGGCGTCGAAAATAATAACTTTAAAACTGAATCCTAGGCTGTAGCTTTGCCTTAGTGGTCACTATAGCTATGTACTTGATAGTGAAGGGTATTATCAGATTCGATACGGCTGAATATAGCACTCTCACTTGTTTTATATTCCAACCAAAACTAAACCCTTAACATTAAAATCTTTGCACAAATCACTTAATTATGAATAAAATCGAAAGTAAAGCATACCCAGTGATAAGAAAAGGTGGTTTTAATCTTTTATGAATTTAAAAACTAAAATTTTTAAAGTTTGCAGAAACAAAAGAAAATTTTCTATGTTTAAAATTTTTAACTATTCAGTCAATTTAAAGAAATTGTAAGCACAGACTTAAAGAATTTTATTACGAATTTTATGATTTTCAATCTCAGCAAATGGGTCAAACGGTTCTGGATTTTTGCCAACATATGTTATGCAACGTCTTAATTTAATATTTAACGTTAAAATTCGAAAACTCTACTTAATATAAAGAAAATTCAACGAGTGCAGATTGAAAAAGAACATGATGTTACAGCTTTTAAAAATAACAAATTGTTATGGTTACATTTTAAATTTTTTCTTAACTAAATCAGGTGAAGCATTTTTAAGTTATACACATATATGTATGTCGTGGAACTTTCTTTATTATTGACATAACGGTATATCTCGAAAACTAGAGACAACTAAAAAGGAGTACAATTTCGTGTTCAACATCCTAAACAACATAAGAATTAGGTTTTAGATTTAGAATAATACATTTTATCAAATTTTATGAAATGATGTAATTTTTGTGGCTGCCATCTAATTCCCATAAAAAATAATTGTATCCATATAAAACTGTTCAAAGTTTTATATCAAAACTTTGACTGTCTTATTACTTAGAGTCACAATTGCCATAAAACTTTAGCACTAAAAAGACAAAATGTATTTTTTATACAGTGATTAGGGTAAATATGATTTGATTTGATCACCGATAACTTTCTCAGATGTAAATATTTTTACGTTGAGCAAAAAGTTTTTGGGACAAAAATTTGCAGTTTGAGTGATTGATTAAACTTTTCTCTTTCGTTTGCTTTCAATCGCATTTATTTGCTGTTGTCACAATAATTTTAAAAACTTCGTATTTTTTTTTACTATTAAACAAAAACTACATATTCTGACATAACACATTTTTGCCTAACTTAAATGAATTCCAAATTTGTAAAATGAATTTTTTCACACACATTTGTGTTGAGTGAATCCTAAACTGAAAATAGGCACGTAATGATACTTTTTAAAAAATCTTCTAAACTCTAAATAAACTGGTAAAAATTGTTTACTGATGGTCCTAAAACAAATTTAAATTAAGGCACGTATACACTTCAGTTGATTGGAAATCCATTTAGAAGAATTTAAAGCAACTTTTTATTTGTATTTTAAACAAATTAAATTTTAATTTCCTACGTATTTCTTAATAAAAATGTATAAAATATTGCACATTTGGTCTTTAGCAGAGATCTTTGATTATTACATAACATTATGCTTAAAACAAAAATCGTAAATCGGCCTATACAAAAAAAATCTACTTTTATAGACTCCATTTAGACAAGAAAAGTTTACATGCGCAAGTTTTGTATTTCATGAGCAGAGAGGTAAAAAGTAGAAGACTAACGATGTACTCGAAATTTATTTTTTTATCTTTCGCACAACATATATTACAATCTCGGCCATACAGTAAAATTTCCTGAAACAGATATTCTCTGTGTGAATATAGAAAACAAGTAAAATTAAAATAAATTAGCATTATCGATATCAAAAAATCTTGACGGATTGCTTGGGCCGGCATAAGTCTTACGTCTTCAGTAAGATATTTAACTGTCATAGAGGATACTTTTTTCCGTCAACCAAAACAAAAATCAATATTCTTGCTTTACTTTCCTGTGGTTCCTACAAAAAGTATAAGGCCTTAACAAGATTTTTCCACTCGGTTCCATTAATAGGTGTTGGTTTGATTTTTCTCCAGCTTAGTTAGGCTTTTTTAATTTCTTCTTAGATTTATCGTTTTCGTGTAAGAGCAGGTCGAGTTCTATGCCTACTTCTCCGTGTTCACTTAAGAGCCTGCTTGGTAGAATCAATATGACTTTAAAGGGGACTAGACACGCCCAAAATACTTATTAAGCCTTTCAATTGTATATGTAAAAATGTGTTTGTTTCTGTTACACCAAAAAATCTAAATTTTTTGTTTTTTCATCAATTAATTACTTTCGGCTTAACACATACAGTCACATTTTCACAAAGCCTACCAAAACACTTGCTGAGTATGCTTGATGTGTGCCTAGTCATCTTAACGGAGTGCGCCACCTACCGATTTGTAGTTAAGCTTGCATATCTTGGTTTAAATTGAAATTTGCCTCGTTCTTCCCATAGATGAACGTTGCAAATTTTATTTGGCTAGAATATTTTCAGAAGGTTTGACAAACGTAGAAAAAATAAGTAAGAGTGCTTTTTTAGGTCGTGGTTTTTTTCTCGTATTTCAGTTGTTTATGTACTAATTTTCAATACCGCTCAGCTCCCGAATATTTTAGATATTTTAATACCTCACGCGTGTCCAGGCGATATCAGGGGTCTTCTAAAAGTTGATTTCAACACACACACGAACAGACGAACTCCTCTATTCATAAGCTTTCGGAATATATATACTTTATGGGGTCTGAAATGAAAATAATAGAAATTTTACACGGAACCTATACATATATACCCTTACAGATTTAACGATTGTAAGTCTTTAAGGCTTCCTAACTTTTTTTAACCTTCCGAACTCCTATCGTCCTTTCTAGACGCTAGACTAGCCTATTCGATCACCCCTTGCTTTTCAAATTGTATTTCATAGATGTAAATATAAAGATGCATTGTTTGATGTGTATGAATACATAATACATATGCACGTAAGTAAGTAGTAAAAATATGATTTTAAATAGTGTGGAGATTATAATAATTAAAAATACAAATATTTGGTCAAAATATTTTTAATATTTTTTGTTAATTTGTAAATTTTATTCTTTTGCTGTGTAAAAATAAATAAAAAATTTCGTGCTTAAAATAAAAAATACAGCTCTATTTTTAACTCACTCAAAATCACTCTATTAGAAAATTGTTTGTATTAAAAAAAAATTGTTTTTTTTTCGTTTAAAAAATAAGTCAACCATTTAATTTTTAATAACTTTGTTCACATTTAATTATTAATAAAAGTAAATTATAGTTGTGATTTAAAAATTATTTCAAATGTATGTGTTTAGTTAACAACCAATAAATGTGTAGTAGATCAAAAACGATCAATAAATTCTCTACATCGTATACATATACATACATACATAGTATCTATGTTCATAATTCGATTAAAAGATGATTATTTCCATGAGAGTTATTTGTACGAGTATGGTTTTTTATTTTGATAGCAATATTTTTGGCGTGAGTAAACCTTATATAGAAATTAAACCATAACAGTCTGATATTCACTAAATTCGGCAACATTTTTATTCGTATCAAACTACTTTGTATTGTAGTAAATTTTGTCTTTGTACCAGAGTGCGACAATTAAGATATGAATAATTTTATAACTTAATTTTTTTAATTTTTTAAACTAATTTAACTTATATCGTTGCCAGATTTAATAAAAAAATATCTCTGAAGAAGCTGGAAAATACCAGCGAAACGTCGGATAAAATAATGAAATAATAGTTATTTATTTACATTAATATTAATTCAGACCTTGAAAGGCCAAGAAATAATAACTAACAAAAGAAAAAAGGTCGTTAAATCAATATTCATTTCATGAAAAGTTTATGTTAAAATTTTTTTTCTCATATTCAGTATATTGGGACAAAAGCGGTGGCGAAGCGTTAATTTAAGACGTCTATACTTGGCTGAATGAAGTTTGAACAAATTTATTGCGTGAAAAAATGTAGAAATTTAGAAAATATTGCATCCTTTTTTACAAACTTCCCTAATTCATCATGTGTAATTATACAATGGTACACAGGGATGCCACAACGAAACTAATTTCCCACCAAATGTTTCGCAAAAACGGACTAAAATCTAAGTTAATTCTCTAATTATGATTTCAATGATTCAAGAGCAAAATAGAAGTAAAATAATAAACTTTATTTAAATAATAATTCATTTATTATTAAATAATAATTAATATTTATTGTATTTAAAATTTTTTTTGTTATTAAAACTACATTTGTATTTTATTAATATTTAACAAGTAATACTATGTTCACACAGGCGCCTTAATTGTCAATTTATAATATTATCGCAATTAAAGGCCTTATTGAGCTCAATTTACCATACTAAAAATTATTTTTAAATTGAGCAATATTAAGTATACATTAATTGTTTCACTTATTGTCTAAAACTCGAAATACGACTCTTGAGAAGTATGTTCAATGAGAAGAAAATTCTATAGGTGCATTTCTAATGTCAAACAAATAAATATACAAAAAACAATAATTAAAAAAATGAAAAATTTTTGAAGAAAATTTTAAAAAATGTTTGAATAAATTCAAATACATACATATAAGTATATATATGTATAAATATAATTGTAAATATATTTTATTAACAGGAAAAACACTGAAAATAAGGCATTATTTGATTTGGTATAAATACATCGTATTTTACAGCTATCAAATGCTAATGGAACTGGAACCCTCAGGGTCATCGTCTACCAGGTCGTCCCCGAAATACCTGGGTAAGAATGATTAAAAGAGAAGTCGAAAGTTGCAACAAATCATGGAACCAAATCAAGTCTTTAGCCGCCGATTGTATAAAATGGAGAGAATTTACAGACGCCCTATGTTCAACATGAACTTTTATATAATTTGAAGATATTTATACTGTCAATTAATTTATATAAATAAAAGGAAATATATATATAAATGCTAATGGAGTAAGATAAATTGAGTATGTCTGAACACTTATTTTAATTGCTCAATCGACACTAAATTGAAACAATTAAAAATATCTGTCTGAACAGGGTATAAGAGTGCCGAATCTGATTATACCCTCCTCATTCCTCATCGTAGCTTAACCTATATTTCATGTTATACGCCATTTTTCCTTATTATTTCCGACGCCATCCTTGATTTTGAATTTTTACGTAGTTAGCTGTATTTTACTAATCAAGCCCTTTAATTTGATACCCATATTGTTGGGGTTAAAAAAAAAAATTATCCGCCACTTTGTTTAAGACGCCATCTTGGATTTAACATTTTTTAATAATTTACTAGTCAAGCCCTTTCATTTGATACCAATATTAAAGGTATTTAAGAAGTTACATTTTATAACACCAGATTTGGCCCATATATAAATTTATTGTCCGCCATTTTGTAGTGGCGGCCAACATGAATTTTAATTTTTTTATGGTGCTTATATTGCGCTAGTCAAGTCTTTTCAGATGATACCAATATTGACTCTCTCGGTTGTCTAGAAGCTGAGAAAATTCATTTCCGTTTGTAAAATTTTGGAATATATATTTAAAAATTTGCCTATTACTTTACCAATTAGAGCCAGCTTTATCCAAAATTTTTCACAAATATCTCTAGAGGCATATTATATCAACAAATAGTAGCAAAGATACCTTTGTATTATTCTATGGCTTTAAAATTTTAATTTTTGTGGTAAAAATATGGGAAAAAACAAAGACAGTCGTGTTTATTTGCTCATATTTCGGAAAGTTATGGGGCGATTGTGCTGAATTTCAATTGCGATTTATTTCCGGATATTTCCAAAAGACTGATACCATACACAGATCTGAGAAACATATGGTTGCTGTTGATTTCAACCAACACACGGACAGACGGTCAGCGCCTAATTAACTCCTCTATTTATAAGCTTTCAGAAAATATATACGTTATGGGGTCGGAACTGAAAATTGTAGAAATTACAAACGGAATGACAAAGCTATATATACCTTTGGGCACCACAGGTGAAGGGTATAAAAAAGTGGCGCTAAGTCGAAGCATATAACGATATTGCTACTTTGTCTGAACCAGAATTTACAAACTTTCTGAATGTTATTATTTATTGTAATATTAAACATACTTACACACACATTTACCTTTTTTTTAGAGATGAAGATTCTATATATAGTTTGCAGCGATAGTTTTCTTTATCATGTCAATTGATCATTATTCGTTAACATTCAGAGCTTTCGGCTGCATTTTCATGTTTCAATTGTAAACACGAATCTCTTAAACTTTTGATTTCAATAAAAACATAAAAAATTTTATTTCAATCAAACAAAATGTTTTTGTCAACCTTAAACATTTAAATGTATTATACCCTTCACACAGTGAAAAGGGTATATATAGCTTTGTCATTCCGTGTGAAATTTCTACAATTTTCATTTCCGACCCCATAAAGTATATATTTTCTCAAAGCTTATGAATAGGGGAGTCGATTAAGCTCTGTCAGTCTGTTCGTCTGTCCGTGTGTATGTTGAAATCAACTTTTTGAAGCCCCCGATATCGCCTAGACCCGGGTGAGGTAATAAAATATCAGAAATATTCGGGAGTAGATCGGTATTGAAAATCAGAAACATCGGTACATAAACAACTGAGATATGAGCAAAAAACCACGACCACCTCGATTTTTTTTTCACAAAAACAACATTACAACAACAACATACATACATACAAACATGTATACTGCTTAGAGTAAGCATGGCATCGAATTCCAGCTGAGCCAAACAATTTTTTTTTTTAATTTTTTTTATATTATTTTTTCTAATTTCTTTTATTTGTTATTTTATATATTATTTATATTTTTATTATTTTTTTTAAATTTTTTTTTTTGTTTTTAAATTTTTTTTTATTTCTTTTTTTTTTTGTTTTATAATTATTATTTTTATTAATTAATTTTTTTTAAATTTTTTTTCTTAAATTTTTTTTTATATAATTTTTTTATTTTAACATACGTACATACTTACGTAAATTTATAATTTTACAATGGGATTTTTTTATATATGTATGAATGGTGATACAAACTACATACTGGTATTGCATGACTACACGTTGTGAAGGGTATATAAGATTCGGCACGGCCAAATATAGCGCTCTTACTTGTTTTTTTAATAAATTTTTTATTTGGAAATTACTTTTACTGTGTGTTTTAAAACTCAAATTAAAAATATTCTATCAAAAACTCAAACAAGCTATTCAAGCTACCAAGTTATGCACATATTAAAAATATCTAACAATTTTGATACAAACAAATTAAAGTGGCTTCCCTGGAGGAGCATGCAAGTGTTTGCTTTCTCTCTCTCTCTCACATACACTTTCCTAGTATGCATGTGTTTTTTTGTATTGTGTTAAAATTAAGTTTTATAAACAAAACATGAACAAGCAAATCAAAGGACAAAAAAGCAAATCATTTAACAGGGTGTTTTTTAGATTCAAATATTATACTTATTACATTATCATCACAAAATTCGATAAATCTGGAATGTATTTTACATATGACATGTTACTCTTGCATTCCATATGTAATTACGTTTGTCTATCAGAGTTGTCATTTTACAAATGGTTTAAACTTTTTGCTTTCACACGTACACACATACAGATGTAATTACGTCTGACATAACCTCTTATAATGATTTATTTTGTGCACGAATATTGTTTAATTAACTTTCAATAATTTTGTTTGTAAGCGATTTTAATTAAAAATAATTTTTATAAATAAAGCGTGTGAAATAAGTTCATACAATTTTATTACAATCACTCAATTCACAACCTGTCGAAGAAGTCGTAGTTTGCAAAAAATTGACTTCTTCATATTGAAAAAATTCACTTCTCCTTATTGAAGTTGCATTAATCATGCGAATGATTGCCTTTGCCCCCATATGCCGGAAATCGGCTTGAAGCATTAATGTCGTAAAATAATAAAATGTATTTAATAAAGTAATTAAAGTATTAAAAATATTATTCTGTACTGTATTTTAGTTTCAAAAGACACCTTATATAAAAATAAAAATAAGAAGTCAATTTATCACAAAATGTGTATGGCAAATTAATTTTGTAAAACAATATATTTGTTAGCAAATTTTGTATAAATCGAGAAATATTAACATATTTTTTTAATAACAGCTTTCGACCCTATGAATTAGAATCAATAAAAAAAATATCCTTCTATGACAATACTGTTTAAAAATCATTGCATTCGCAGGCTTTTAAAAAAACACTTAACAACACATATTTTAAGCTTTCAAGGCAGTTCAAGTTTTCTCTGCCAAATTATTTCTAAGTTGTGGATAATTTGCGCAACTTTGATTAATGGGCCATTTACTTTTGGTATTCCGCATAAAGCACAACACCAAACGAAGAAGTACAAAAAATACTGCAACAGCATTAAAACTTGAAAAATTGTTTATTTTAAAATAAATTGTTTGTCCCTTTTTTCACATCTTTTAACTTTATTTATTTTTTTATTTTTGATATTCTTTATTCAATATAATTATTTTTAATGCGTATTTAAATAATTTATGTTTTTCTTATAAACTAAAAATTTTTTCTAAAAAGAGAAATCATATGAATTTATTATTTATTACTCATTTATGGCTTTAAATTGTAAAAAAACTTAAACTTAAAACTAAACTATGCAGTCCATTTTATTTAAATTAAAATGCTTAAAATTTAGAGATAAACCTAAAAATATGGTGCTATTTAATAGCCCTCAATTTCTCGGCATACACCATAACTATCACGCCTCTTACCAGGAGCACAACGTTCAATGCCATCACTGAGCAAAGCCTTGGCTTCGCCCTCCAAAAGACTGTCATCATTTAAGGCCAAATCTAAATAATCCGCCAGGGCTAAATGGGCAGGAGGTATAATAATTTCGCTGTAATCTAAAACAGAGTCCAAAGATTGTTTACTGTCTATTTTATCTGCGCCAGAGGAGGGTGAGGAATTCGAACCAAAATTACGTGCTACATGAAAATTAAATTGTGGCACATCTAGGGGTGGATATAATTGTGCGGCTCCCTTAGAGAATTCTGATCTATAAACTGGTAGCTGTTGTCTTCTAAAGTTTGAAGTTGTTAGACCTAAGCGATTAGAAGAGGTAACACGATTTGAGTCCACAAAATTGTCGCCTTTTATGTAGCGGGCAAAACGATAGAAGCCAGCATTTTGGGACGGGTTAGAGTCTGTTTAAAAACATTTTGTGTTTTTTTTAGGAGTTAAATAAAGGAAAGGCTTGTTTTATTATTTGGTTTGAAAAAATTCCTACCTGCATTATGTTGAAGACCCGCTTCCGAGGGTGGCAGCAAAGAAGATTCTGCTTCCAAATGATAGGGTTTCATTAGATGAGGATAAGCGAGAGGGTAAGATGGCGGCAGTACATCTACTTGTCTATCAGGATTCAAACGTGGCTGAATTTCTTCTTGATTCAGCGAACTTATATCCACATTATACGGTGTACGTCCATCAATAAATTCTCCTGTCCTAGAGGGATGTTGCTGATCATTGGCACGTAAATAGTTAAGATGTTTCAGTGCTTCTGGCTTTAACATACTGGCCGAAGAATAATTTTTCTTTTTAGCCTTAGAAAAGTTAGAGTTGCGGCGTGCAGAGGCCTTGGTTAGTATATCTAATAGGCTTGCACCCTCCTCATGTCCTGGGGGTATAAAGACAATCATAAAATTATCCAAATCCGCTCGTATATTGTATTGGCCCTCTTGGCGTTGATCGTATGTAACCATACGGCGATTAGTTAAGCCAGGCAAATCGATTTCCTCTAAAACAGGAGGCAAGGAGGGTAATTCTGATGCTACTTCTTCTATCAAACCTGATTGTGTCGACGAAGATGATTCACTAGAATCAGGAGTTGTAGATGAACTAGAAGATGCTTCCGTAGATGACGAAGTAGACATGTCCGATCTTAAAGTTGTAATTTCTGAAGTTGAAATTTTATTTTGACTGCCTCCATATGAAGGCGATTTATAACCTGCTGCAGCACCCAAAAGCGCTGCATACAAAATCAGACAGCGCATTATATTTATTTTTTATTAACTCCCGATATTTAAAAATAAATTTCTCTTTATTTTTTTTATATATATATTTTTATTCAAATAGAACTGACTTTCTTTTTACGCTTCTAATCACACACAAATACAAAAAACGTTCTTAACAAGCGCACAAGCTGTAAACAACTGAATTGCTTTAACTGTTGTAAGCCAAGTTAACACTTCGTTTTTCAAAGTTCTTTACTCAAAAAAATATATACAAACACTCGTCTAACCTACATACAAACGCACGCAATACACTCACTCGTTTTGCATTTTATCAGTCAGTCACTCTTACATAGTAAGACATACAATGTGGTTAAGCATCAAGCTAAATTATTGAAAGAAAAATTGTAATAAAAACTTGACCACTTCAACTGCTGATGATGAACGTCATCATCATAAGCATCTGCATTTTTAAATCAAGGGTTTTCTAAACAGTCGGGGGAAACAAAACGGAACTTGAACAATTCTAAGCTCCTCTATTAAAGATTTTTTCAAAGCTTTACGTTTAAAAAAAAATTATTTATAACTAAAATTTGTTGCTGCAATTTTATCAGTAATTTAATTCTTGTATAGAAAATTTTCAATAACATAAACTTTTTAAAGAACAAATTATTGAAAGCTTCTTTTTGACGATTATTTTTAATTTTTTATATAAAATTAATCGATACTATTGTTTTTCTACAATATTTGTTTCAGAAGTTTTTCTTTTCTATACAAATTTAGCGTTAACATTCAATTTCCCTAAAAAAATTTATCAATAACTTTAATTTTCTATTAACCTTTCAAAAAAATTATTAATAACTTTAAATTTTAATAAAAAATCTATCGATCACCCAAAATTTCTGAATAAAATGTATCGTCAACTAAAATATTTTAAAGAAAATTTATCGATAACTTAAATTGTAGAAACAATTTTCGATAACTTTAATGTCAAAAAAAATATCGATAACTTTGATTTTTTAAAACAAAATTTATCCATTATTTCTTCTACAGAAAATATATTGTCTATTTTTTATAAAAATTTATCCATAATATTTTCTACAGAAAATTTATTGTCTATAAATTCATTTTTACAATAAATTTTTTTTAACAACAATTATCGATAATTTGAATTATTTCTTAAAGTTTATCAAAAACTTAAATTTTCTGTTAAAAGTTTTTTTAAAAACTTTGACTTTTTTTAAAAATTGTTTCAGTAATTAAAATTTTCATTAAAAACTTTATAGATAACTTTAATTTCCTATCAAAAATTTGCCGATAACTTTAATTTTCTGTGGAAAACATTGCGTTAAATTTAGTAATTTAATATTTTAAAAAATATCAGTAACTTTAATTTGTCATAAAACATTTATTGGATGCCTTAATTTTTTGTATAAAATATATCGACAAATTTATCAATTACTTAAATTGCATCAAAAAATATCGATAACTTAATTAGCGATAAATAACTTGTCGACAACTTTTATGTTTTATAAAAAAATTATCTATAATTTCTTTCACAGAAAATTTATTTTCTATAAATAATATCAGTAATTTATAATAGAAATTTAATCGATAACTGTAATTAGCTATGGAAACATTTTCGATAACTGCAATTTTCTATAAAAATTTTTTCGATAGCTGTAATTTTCTATAGAAAATTTTTCGATAACTGCAATTTTCTATAAAAAAAATTTTAAATAACTATTACTTTTTATACAAAACTTTTCGATACAATTTTCTATAGAACGTTATTCGATAATCTTAAATTTGTATTAAAATCACCTGATAAGTTCTGTTTTTTATAAAAAAGTTCTCAATGATTTAATTTTTATTTATTTTTGTTTTCTTTAAAACGTTTTTCAATAACTTTTATCAATAATTTTCTAAAGAAAATATTATTTAGTTTTCAGTTACAGTGGTTTCCCGGTTCAACGAATACTCGGTTTAACGAATTCGCAATTTAACGAACAGTTAAAAAGTTTACTTTGAGTACCTTATATTACGAATGAAAAAATTATTAAGTACTCGATATAACAAATAACACAAAAAATTTAGCTTAAAATAAGTAAAAATAAGAGAAAGAGAAAGAGAAAAGAAAATACATAAATGAAAAAACAAATCTGTAAAAATATCTGTTTATTTTCATTTTTAACTTGCTTTAAAAGGTCAGTAAATGAAAACAAACTCAAAACAAAAGAAAAAAATACGTTACAAAACAAGTGATTTTTTAAAAGAATTTTGCTTTTCTTTGAATTTTGTTTTAATCAAACTTTTTTTTTTTGTGTGAGTTGATGGGTCATTATTGTTTGTTTTTCTGTTATGCGAACATCAAAATGTCAACGAGAAAACGACTTTCACCTAAAGAAAAAAAGGACAAGTTTTTTAAAGTATGGAAAAAACTAATTTTGGGTCGAAAAATAGACGATCTTTGAAAAAGGGTGAGTTCCTTAATATGGAATCAAGATTGTTTAAATGGTTCCAGATGGAAAGAAAAAAAAATGTCCCTATAAGTGGGCCTATTTTAAAGACAAAAGCCGTCGAGTTACATAAACACTTTTATGTTGGCCAATTTAACGCAAGCCATGGTTGATTTTCTCGCTTTAAAAAAAGATATGAAATTCGACTAAAGAAAGAAAGTGGTGAAAAACTCTCCTCTCAAGCAGAATCAGGAGGAGTAATACAAAAAAACGTTAAAAAGCCGTACTCGTTTTAGCGAATTTTTCGATTTACCGAAAGGGCCTGACATTATATTGTTCGTTAAATCGGGAAACCACTGTATTTAACTTTTCTATATAAAATGTATCTATTATAAAGAATTTACGTAGAAAACTTTTCGATAAGTTTAACTTTGTTTGGAAAATTCTTGAAAATTATAATTTTGTGTTTTTTAATAATTTTCAACTAAAAATTAAATAATTTTATATATATCTTTTTTTATTGAATAATAAAAAGTTTTCATATTAAATGCGAATTCGTATTTTCCCAACACCGCAAACCCTTATCAAGCTAATACACAAACTGTATATTTATTGCTGTTGCTGCTGCTTTGTTTGTTTTATTTTTTCAATCAACAGCATCAGCATCTACAACAACTTTAAAAACTAAAAAATAACTTGAATAAATTCTGTTGCTGTTGGTTTTTTGTTTTTTGCTTGTATTTAACTTTCGCCAAGTTCTTGTTGTATTGACATAAACTGTTTCTTTATAGTTGTTGTTGCTGGCGTTAATGTTGTTAATAGAATTAGGCTGGTTGCCACTGTTAGTGCCAAAGTTGCTGCTCGCTAACTTTAACTGTTTACTTTTTTTTTTTTTTATTGCTTCTGTCACACTGTTTGCATTTATACTCAGATTACTTGGGAACCCACAAACAAAGTCTAACTAAACCTTTATTAAGACTTTCTTTGTATAAATCTTGAAATGTGACTGTGTACGACTGTTTCTTTCTTATTATTTATCTTCACAGTTAACATGTGCTCATTTCTCGAATATTATTATTTTATTTTATTTTTAATTTATTATTGTGGCTTAAACGTGAATGGTATTTTAGTGAAGGTGTGGCAACTTTTGCGATTTTTTCATTAAAGCTTTTCATAACAGTTTTATTTACAAAAACTATAACAGCTTTATAAGAGGTTTATAAATCAAATTTCCATAGAAAATCAATTATATTAATCTTTTACAAGTCTTTAATAATTTTTATGAATAGCGCAGTTAGTATTTTTACAGTTCTTCTAAATGCTAGAAAATTTATGCTGTTTGTCTCTTAGACTTACATATCGATGACTTAATATAAAAAGGGCGTATCTCGATTTGCTATTACTTTATAGGGGAAGAAAAAATTAAATTAAACTTAAAAGAAGGAGATCGGTTTAGCCTCTTTTGTGTGGCTTTAAATCCATTATTGGACTACGAAATATTTAAGGGGTGATGTTTGTTTGTTAGTGAACTACCAAAAATGTCAATAATGTGATTTCGGATTTTTAAATTTAGTCACTGATATGTGTATATTATTTTTATTATTACTTTTATAAAACTCAATTAATTAAAAATGTATAATTTTCTTACTTTAATTTCCTGTTTTTTCCCTCAGTGTATAACATTTTCTTCTTAAACGAAATCTTTAAACCATCAATCATCGTGGACACCAATATCTTTTTATTACCTATTATTTGCAAAAAAAAAAAAACAAAGATAATCAAATAAGTTTATTTTACAACTGTCAAATGCAATTTAAATGTTTGACATCAATGAAAACGATCAATTAGAACTATGATTTTGTACGTATTGTTACTATTATGGGGAACTTTTTGAAAAGTCTATGAAAATTCCCTGTAATGAAAAAATATTTTGTAGATAAAAAATATTCTATAACAAGTAAAAGTGCTTACCGAATCTGATAATAGAATCATGTATATAGGTGTAATAAGCTCATCGTAGAGCAGTCTAAATTTCAAACTTAATGTTATACGTCATTTTGATCTACTATTTCCTACGCTGTCTTTGATATTGAATTTTTACATAATTCACTGTACTAAGTACTTCTTCATTTGTTATAAGGGGTAAGGAAAAATTATTCGCCATTTTATTTTGGACGCCATCTTGAATATTGTACCTTTTTTTCTAATACCAATATTATTAGAATTGAAAATGATAAATCTGCCATTTTACTTAAGACGCCATCTTAGATTTTAACTTTTTGATTTGATACCAATATTCAGGATGGTTAAGGGGCATACATTTTAAAATACTAGGTTTAACCCATATATGAATTGATTTTGCGCTATTTTGTAGTGGCAACTATGGTGCATTATATTCTGCTGTCAAGTTCATTCATTCGATAACCATATAACCCTTTCTGTTGTCTATTTAGAAGCTGAATAAAATAAATTTTTTTGTTTGTAAATTTTTAGAAAAATACTGAAGACCTGTTAGGTGCTCATATCTCAGTAAATTAGTTCTTTCAGGAATAATTTTAGAGACTTGCTTGCAATTAAGCATGGCCAATAACTTTTGCCTGTAACTTTGCTGATTAGTGAACGATTTGTTTAAATTTTTTTTACAAATAGCAATAGAAGCATGTCGCAATGAAAAATAGTAACAGGCGTGTCTATAAATTATACGAGGGCTAAAAGAAAATTTAATTTTAGTGGCAAAAAATATAAGGAAAAATAGAGGCATTTGTATATATTTCCTCATATCTCCGAAAGTTATGAGGCGATTCAGAGATTCATTCCAAAATTTTTTCAAAAAAATTATGTTACATACAGGTCTGTGCAATATGTGGGGCCTTCTAAAAGTTGATTTTACCAAACAAACGGAAAACCAGGCATTGTTCAATTGACTCCTCTATTTATAAGATTGACAACACTATATAAATATATATCGTTGGCATCACAGCTGAAGGTTTTATACCATCCCTACATATAACGCGACTAGTCCATACACGCCTGTAAATTATACTCCATAATGGACTAGGACTAATCCAAAGATCACTCAAATATATAGAGAAAACATGGTCGATTTAACATTACGTTGTCCTAGGGCAGGACCATATAACCTATCGGAGCAGTCTCAAAACTACTCTTTGTCACTACTCGATGGAGCACCTACACGACCATTATACACGTCTTGACAACAATTTATGTAATCGTTGAAACACGACCACTTGTCGTTTAACTACAATCTTTTTTTTTTTTAATAATATGGTTCATGACTGCATTACATAGGACCATGTTGTAAGTAGTTCATTTAGCTAAAATAGCCACGTAGGTTAATATTATCTGCAGGGATAGATGACCAAAAATATTTTGCAGCCGTATTGGTGAGAGAATTTTAAAATACAGTGATACAAAAAAAAGCGCACGGAAACAGTGTTAAACAGTGTTGCTTTGGTTACAAAAAATTTATAATAATGCACTGCGCATTGAATTTGCTATTTTTTTAGTTTAGATTTCCATTAAAATTTAAACACAATTTTCTATATTGTTTGCAATAAATTAATAAAAATTTAGGATACACTGAATATATTAATTTCTTCCTTGGCAACATAGACAAATCTTTAATACATTTTACTGTTTTAAATTAAAAAGTTTTTATTTTAAAAAATAAAATATTTTCCAAATTCCATCATAATTTTTTTACGCACTGTATTCGAAAAAATATCAACATAACCGCTAAGCATGTGCACTCGTGTCTGTCTCATTAACGTCTCATCGAAATTAAAGAACATAAAAATAAAATAGGTAGGGCTTACAAACAAATAGGCACCAAAGGTTTATACCCTATAGAATTCACCAAAAATTTAAAAAAAAACTGCATTTTTCGATAATTTTTTTTAAATAAAGATTAAGCGGAAAAACTATATTGTAAAAAAGAAAACTTTTCAAACAAGTTGCAGTTTTAGTTTAATTTAAAACAAAAAAATCTTTTCCAAAAAAACCATCTGCAGAACAATAGAAAATAACTCTCTTTTAATAACAGAAAACAATAAAAACTATTTTGAAAATTCCCAGGACTTTTGATGAATGTAAAGAAGCTTTAGAACAAACCGAGTTCACTGACTTCTAATACATTCTTTTAAC
Organism: Phyto melanocephala; assembly: GCA_941918925.1. NCBI lineage: Eukaryota > Metazoa > Arthropoda > Insecta > Diptera > Rhinophoridae > Phyto > Phyto melanocephala. The sequence continues at coordinate 19,830,714 of OW799236.1, read as the reverse complement.
ACGTACATTGATGCGTTTACGTGATGCCTGTCTTAGAAGGAAAAAAAATAAAGAAAAATTATACATTCACTTTATGCTGAAATGACATATAGAAATGTGGGGTTTTTCTGCATAAACGCAACAATTATGTGTAACCACTAATGCCAAAAGACAACAACTAGAGGCCAAAAAGAATACAAAATGAAACAGGTTTATCTGATCATGATCAATGTTGGCAGAGAACGTGAAAATCTTTACATTTTAGAATGGATCTCAAACAGTTAGTTTAAATCATAAAGATTCTAAATATGAAAGAGAAGGGAAGTAATGCCATGTTTGAAAAATGAAAAGGAAACTTGTTGATGCCAAGAAAAATTATAAAAAATTATTTAAAAAAATAAAAAATTTTAAAACAAAAAATAATAATATTTATACTTTATTATTTTTAATTTATAAAGACATTTATGCAAAAATGTTTAATTTGAACAAGGCATATCTATTCATCAGGTAATTGTAGTTCGGAGAGAATTTTTTGTTTATATTTTTTATATATGAAGTTTGACATTTGAAATAAATTAGAAAAAAAAGAAAATTGTTTTTTATTTATGCATTTTGACAGCTGAAATTTAAAATAAGTGTTGAAAAAAATAATCAGCTGACGAATTAAGAGTACCTGATGAATAAATATGCCTTGGATTTGAAAAAGAATTGACAACCACCAGTTTATAAAAAAGTTTTTGATAAAATATTCACATAAAATTCAAAATTTTACTAAAAAGTTTATATAAAAAAAAAAGAAAGAATTTTATTAAAAATTTTATTTTTCTTTCCAAATTGTAAATAAACCTGTTTTGAAATACAGGTTGTATTGATGAACGTCGTAAAATATTAACAAAGATACGTCTTGTGATCAAACTTTGACAGAAGACAAAACTTTTTCAATTTTAGGAGGAAGAATGGGATAAAGTTATTACAGTACGAGATATTCAAAGCATCGTTGTTTATACAAACGGATCGAGGATTATTGAAAGAACTGGAAAGGGCTTATATGACATTAGCCGAAACAGAGAATAAGACTTCCGTCTACCAGATCACAATAAAGTTTTCCAGGCTGAGACTATTTCAGCTACAAAGGACATTAAATGCATGAAGAAGACTCACAACGAAGCTCTGATTTATAAATTTACGTATAGCCAATAATTTATCAAGACCCTTATAAATGAAAAAGTTAAATCACGGAATGTCCTGCAATGCCAGAATGAGATAATCTGGCTGGCTAATTGTGAAAGTGTAGAGATAATATGGATGCCGTGCCATCAGGACAGAATTAAAAATAAACAAGCCAACAAGTTATCTAAAATGTGATAATTTTTAAATACCATCACTTTGAAGAATACCCAATCCTTTCAGAGGTTCAAAAACAGATAAAGAAACAGGCCAGAAAGTAGTAAAACACTGATGTGGTTAAAATCTTGAACATACTATGTGGTGAACCAAATCTTGAGAAAGGAAGGAGCTTTCGAAACTAAGTAGACTTAAGAGATACACTTCAGAGATTAACTAGTGTTATAACAGGCCCCACGAAGATGAGAACTCTTCTTGCTCGCATAAGGCTGTCAGATGAAACCACATGTAGAGCATGCAAAGAAGAGGTTGAAACTTTAAAACACTGTGCTTGGGCGTACTAGAAACGAGGACTTTAAGCGAGACACTATGCGAAACTGGAAATATCTAAGAAATGCATATAAGAAATTCCTAAAGAGTTATTGGGTTCAAGTCAAAATATTAAATGAATTTGGGTTTATGTTTCTAGTAGGGAAATTTTCATGCATTTTATAGCCTATCATAGCTTTGGGCTTGTAATGCTCCTCCTCTCTTCAATTTATCCTACTGTAATAGCTGTACAATTTTTAAACTAATTTTTTTTATTTCACTGCTAAAATGCTAAAATGGAATTGTATAATATTTCAAAGCTTATAACTTCTAACTAACTGACTCGATTTCAACTACTGCACTAATTTAAGAACATATCAAGGCATATTAATTCATCAGGTAATTCCAGTTCGGAGAGAATTTTTTGTTTATATATTCTATTTATGAAGTTTGACACTTGAAATAAATGAGAGAGGAGAGAAATTTATTTTTTATCTATAGACTTTGACAGCTAAAATTTAAGATAAGTGAAGAAAAAAATAATCAGCTGACGAAACAAGACTACCTGATGAATAAATGTGCCTTGGAACATATCATTCCAAGGGTATATTTTTTGTTAAAATCGGTTGACACACAGAAAAGAAAAGCCTGCTTAACTCTTTTTTTTAGTCTTTGTTTGATTTATGTATTTTTGGTTAAAAAAATATTATTGTGTTTTAGCGTGCAACGATTTCACCAAAGCGAATTCACATCAAGTGACTAAATCCCTACAACAAACACAAAAAGGCCCGGAGAATGTCAAAACACAAAAAACAAATTGTTTCTTTACTTTTAATTAAAATTTTATTTTTATAAATTTATTTTTTAAAATAAATAAGAATTTTTGTTTTTTTACATAAATTTCTGCTGGTTTATGTCACACATTTGTGTCTTTTAAAGCATTTTTCACAATGTTCACAAACTAAAACCACTAGAACAGGCATTTTGCATATTCTGAATTAAAAACATAACAAGAGTTTTAATTCTAATTTTAACTTGTATTTTAATTATTTAAGAATAAAGTATTGCACAAATATTAGTATTTTTATAATTTTGTTCACAAATTTTACCACTTTTGTAAAATTTTCCAACCATCTCATATAAAATAATTTCAATATAAACAAACTTTGACATTGTGCCGTTAAAAATAGAACGAGCAAAACAATCAGCTGGCTTCATAACATCACCTGTTTTTTTTTTACTTCCCAAAAATTTAAAATGTCTCCCTTAGGTTGGTTAAAGGGGATACATTCTTTTATTAAATACCCATAGCTTGGCCATAAACCACCTGTCTCCTTTACATTCCTACTTTTTGTTACTTTGATTGAATAAAAAAAATTAATCTCTGAAATTATGAAAATTATATGAATCAATGAGAAAGAAACACTTCCTAGTATGATTTAAAATAATTACTTCTAACGCTTACCAATAGCATTAAATCGTAAACTATTTTTTATGAATACTTAAAATACAAACAGACATACATACAAACATACATATGGCCATAAATAATTTTAGAAAGTCTCTATGCAACAATTTTGAGAAAAATCTTAAATGTTTGCAACAGCAATTAAGCTCAAGTTATTATTTAAAGTTTTACAATCAATGTAAAAATGTTTATTAACAAAAAACTAAAACTCATCTTTTTAAGATCACAATGTTATCTGCCTGTCTGTCCGTTAAGAAAAATATCATTTATATTAAAAACATATTAAAAAAGCAAATTATTTGTCATTATGTTTACCCTGAAATTTTAACGGAAGCTGTTGAAAATTATAGATTTAGAGAAGAAAAAAAATGTTTAAGTAAATATTATAACAAACATTTAAAGCAGTAAGTCTAAAATAAGGGTCTAAGTAAGTAAGTAGGTCTAAATAATAATAAATAAAAAGTGCTAATTGATTTGTTATATATGTTATTACAACTGGCAATAATTGTACATATTTGGTGAATTCACAGGGAGTGACATCTATCGTATTATCATATTGTTCTAATTTTTTCAAAATAATACGATATCATTTTTTGTAATCATTTTAAAGTTTTATATAATTATGACAATACGACATAGCACTTGTTGTGAATTCACCAATTATATTATTTAAGTATTTTTGATTATAAATTTTAGGCAAACATTTATATTTAAATAGTAGTTAAATTAGAATCTAAATTTTAAGAATAACAAAAGCATGCACAGTAAGCCGTACCGAAAACCAAGTTTGTTATACACCTTCGAATATAAAGTATGACTCGATATTTTTCCTAAAATTAACAAACGAAAATCGATTTTTTCAGCTTTATGATAATTAAAAAATAATATACTTATGTAAGTAATAAATCAAAGGATTGGACTTCTTGAATACAACACGCCTTGAAACTCCAAGTCCAGGATGACCGTCACCACAAAAGGGCAATTTTTTTATCGCTTTAACTTGGTAAAACTGTTTACTATCCCTCTTGTAGGACAATTTAAGTCAACAACTGCAAAAGTATTGGTGGCCTCCTCGCGGAAATGCCTGGAAACGTCAACCGGTAACCGCCGGATGTCGGCTAATGTTAGAGGCGGCTTGAACCTTTAGGCTGCATGAGTTTATATGTACATTGGTTTTAGACTACCACTGAAGAAACAATAACAATGAAAAGAAGTAAAAGAAGAACTTATAATGATCGCCTCAACGACGAACCTCACAAACGTATTAAGGATCACGTTTTAGGGATATGCAGCTGGAATGTTCAAGCTTTATATAGGCTATACCTAATCAGAGCACGAAGAACCAAATTGATATTGTTGTGATAGATGGATTGCATGCATTCAGTTTCCTTGACGTACGGACCAAAATCTGTTCGTCCGGGCATCAAAAGAAAGCTTGATGTCACAAAACTGCAACCACAACAGATAGCTGAAAGCTTTACCACTTAACTCTCCGAAATTATACAGAAAAATACTTGACTCCCTGCTTTAGGCAAACATTAACTGCCTTATTCATAACAAAAAGTTGGCATAAAGTTAGCATAAAGTTTATTCATAACACTCATGCCAAACTCTGGCTAAAGATTTGCTAAACTCTTGTTAACGAGCTGTCAAACGTTTGCCAACTTGTAAAAGACAGCTATTCTGTGTTGTTGTTTTACATTACCAATATTTTCTTACCTACCTTTTCATTCTGTTCCCAATTTACAGATCGTTTGCCTTGCTTTTCCATTTTTATAAAAATTATATTGTTCGTTTGTTTTTTAATTTATTTTTCAGTTTTAAAAATTGTTAGTATGGATGGAAAAACAACAAAATGTCAAAATCAGAAATGATATACAAAAAATGGTTGCAATTTTGAGGAGTATTATGCAATTTCAGAGTTGATTTATGAAAAGTTAGCAGACAGACAAAAGTTTGTTATGAATAAACTCTGTGCCAACGAGCTGCCAAGCTTAATCGGCATTCTAGTTAGCAGCTCGTTGTACGCAGTGTATAAACTGTGTCTAACTTTTTGTTATGAATAAGGCCGTAAAATTTCAACCTCACCCCATTATCACATTTAACTAATAGAATAAAAAATTGAAATGTAATGCTATAAACACATAGACGACAGCAGACAGCAAGCAGCAATATGTCAAAAATAAAATCCATGTGTTTAAATGAAAACGATTATTTTGACGGCAGCACGGCAGCACAGCAGCACGACTGCACAACAGCATTTGCTGCTGCTGCCAACTTAGGCTATTTTCTATTTTGACGGGCAGCAAGAAACAAATAAAGTGTTGCCATTATACATATTAAATTGGAAAAATAAGAACAAAAACTTATTTTTAATATTAAACAGAAAAGAACATTACAAAAACACAATAAAGAAATAAATTTATGTGTTTTTGTAGTTTTTCGTGATATTTTTACATTTTTTTATCAATAACTTTAATTTTATTCATTATAAAATATACATGCGGCATCCCTGAAATTTGTATTGCTAAACTACACATCAGCTGATTATTATTTTGTTGCTGTCTTCAAAATAATTATGAAGCTGACTTCAGAGCAGCATTTGAAGTTGGCAGCATTTGAAGCCGTGAAGTTGTGAAGTCTGCTGGCGTCTATGTGTTTAGAGCTTAAAGAGCTAAACACATATACCTCAGCAGGCTACATAGTTGCATGACTACAATTGCCGAAGTGTAGTCGGCTACATAATTATTTTAAAAGCGACAGCAGCCCCATAAACATATTTTTTTTTATTCTAGTATACTCCACTCAGTATACCGACATAAATTGGCAATATGCGGTTCGTAACCACAGTTCCATGATATCGCACAATTGAATGTTAAAACCAGGTAGCTCCAACAACGAAAACTCAAAGCGGAAAAGTCGATGTGTGCAGGGAATGGAATTATTCTTAATGAACTACGGTGCGTATAATAGAAAACTACTGCAGTTTTGATCTCCAATTGCCCACTGTTGTTAGTTTTATCTTCCAGAAAACGATAGGCATTTAAAAATTCCTACTTCCAGAGGATATGCAATGAAATGTACAATTGTTAATTAAAATAAATCTGCAATATTGGCATCATTAAAGAATGATGATAAATTTAGGTGCTTAAAATCTTGTAATTTTTAATATAAAATCTTATTAAATCAATACATGCATTTTAAATGTTTTATTTTTAAGCTCAGCAGCACTAAATCTAGTACCAGAAAATGGTGGAAGTACAGTCTCTCTTTCTCTCTCTCCTACAATCTCAAGAATTTGTGTACTTTTCTTTGTGCGTGAGAGAGCTTAAACATTTATTCTGAAATCTAGCGTATAACGTATAAGGTCATATACATATGAATTTTGAAATAACTACACAATGGCGTAGGGTATATGAGTTTCGGTACCGCACTCTTACTTGTTTAATTTAAATTTTGTATTTTTTTGGAGCTACAAAAAATATAAGCGACATCTCTAAAAGTCTTGAATAATGAAAATCAACCTCCTGGTTACTTAAAAAAAAACTCCCAGAAAAAGTCATTTTTGAAACTACAACTGAAGCCTTGTCAATAAAGTAATATTTCTAGTAGTTTTTACAAACATTATAATCTCACGTTAATAAACGAACATCATTCTTAATAATTATTTAGTTAAAATATTGTGTTTCATTACATTTGACATTAAATTACTTTAAAAACTTAAAGTTACTGTTGCGGATTAATTAAAGATTTTATTTTCTTTTACAGCGCTGCCACATGCAACAACATGCGAAATGATGCCATTAAATTATTTTCTTTGTCGATATATAAAGTAGCATAGTCAAGCCAATAAAACAAAAACAAGTGAGTACTGATTTACTACAGAGTATGTAAAAATTTAAGTCCTCGATTACATCATGTACGTATCTGTCACAGTGGCAACATTATTGAAATGAGATTTTGAAACCACTAAATGAATAACCCTTTATTAAAACCTTTTTTTTTTAAATTTTCTAATCTTTTGTATGTATATGTATGTAATGTGTATGTATGTATGTATGTATGTATGTATGTATGCATGTATGTATGTATGTATGTTTCTAAGCAATTAATATAGATTTTAAATAAAATATATTAAGAACTAATTGCTAATGTTGTTGTTGTTTTGTCTCCTTAAAACTCACTTTTGTTGTAGTCTACTCTTTATTCCTTTATGGCCGAGAGTAAAGCATTAAAAGAAAATGCCGTCTTTATAATCTTTAATTAAAATCAAATAACAAAGAAAATAAAATATTTTTGATTTAACACTACTTTAACTCACATAAACGAATAGACTACGATCCACTTCAAAAAATAAACCCCGTAATACCGATAATTTTTGTGAACGCATCAAAGGCACAAGCATTAATTTCTTCTCTTCAGATGACATTTTATGCCACGGAAAGTTCAAATACAAATCCCAACTTAACATTAAACTCTTAAATATAATAAAAAAACAACTATTATTAAAAAAATCCTCCTTAGTTCATAAATACCCACCTCATTTTTAATTTTCTCACCACCAAAACAATAGATCATCATTTGCATCATAACCGCCACTAGAACCATAAAATTAAAGGGCAAATTTGAAACATCATCATCATTATTCAAGGTATAGATGACAAAACACATTTGCAAAGCACTCAGCATGACCTCAGCCCATAGAATTTCACCAAATAAGAAATTTAAAACGTCAACAAATTGTAAAGTCTTATTGTGGTACTGAACTATGCAGCCAAGATCACGAGTAAATTGTCGGTGATCATTGTTATGCAGCTTCAAGGCGGCACTCTCTACTTTACAAGTTAAAATGCGAAAATGTGCCGCTATATTGTGTATATACCAACCGTAGAGAGTGTCAATACCCACAGTCATATTAAGCAGAGCATAAATATAGATTAGAGATAAGATATAGTGTATAATGAAGGCAAAGATGCCACCTTGATCAAAGGGAAATCTGTGGAAAATATGGGATTATTTTCTTTTCAAATATATAAATTTTTAAAGTAATAGATTAACACTTACCTGCCTCCAAAAGGCAATTTTTTGTTAAAACTATTATTGTTGCTATAGTCATAGACCATAAACATTAAGGGAATAATGGCAGCACAACCCACAGCTACCCAGCAGGCATAGAAATATATTTTACCAATCAGCTGGGCTCGGCGATTTTCAGACAACCATGTTTTATTTTCCACAGGATTTGCTAAGAAAAACATTTATATTTTTTTTAAGTTAAATTAAGAACAAATTTTAAATTCCTAATTTTAAATAGAAAATATAAAGCACAAACTTTATCTTTCTGCAAATCATAGTTTAGGGTTTCCGAATAAGCACGGGTCGATTTAAAAAAAAAAACAGAATAATATAAAATCAGTCAATAATTAACGAATTCTCTTATTTTAAGTTCCATTTATTAATTTCTTATGGAATATAAAGGCAGTGAAATCGCACGATATCACGTATACAAGAAATTTAGTCTACTATGGCTCTGTCTCATATATCGAATTTAGTTGGAGTAATGACCTGAATTATGTTTGTTTTGAATTTATTGGTCAACAGCAGCCATAAAATGCAAAATTAAATTAAGTTAATTTTATTTTATTTTATTTAATTAAAAAAAATTATAATTGGGCCACCCTTTAAGTGCCCCGGAAGACCAGTTTGTGTTGTTTGGTTTGAGAGATATCAGCTTAATTTCTACCATTGACTTTAGACTGTTACACCACTACATTTATCAAACCCAAATATACCACTTAAGTTTTAAGATTAATAAAGTTTTAAGTATACAATTTGTAATAAAAACATGATATTAAATAATTAAATATTATAAAAAAAAAAATTTAACTTACCATCCCTCGCTAACATATTCATATCCCATATCAATTTCGTAAATTTATCTCCATTAAATATAAACACGGTTATTTTAATCAAAATCAAACAGCCCTGATTAAACATGGACAAAGCACCAGTGGCCACATCTATGTTCGTTATACTATCCGCTACAAAACTAATCAAGCCATATTCCAAATATATAGTACAAATTATTAGCGCTACAAATTTCCAATAACTCTTCAATAAATTCCTTTTTTTAAGAGTATTCAAGTCAATGCCCATCTTCAGTAAAGTCAAGTGTTGAGTGGTAAGAAATTCCAAATTTTGCTTACACTGATTTGAAGACATTTATTTGCGTTGACTTTAAAGGATATGTTGTATATGATAAAATTGATTATTTTGCTAAGAAATATATACTTAGTTGTTTTGGACAATTACTTCAAGCAATTGCGAAAATAGTAATTAATTATTTTAATTATTTAAAACAGCAACCAAATACAGAGTACTTATTATAAATTTGTTACGTTTTCCAAAATGTGCCGTGCCGAATCTTATATACCCTTCACAACGTGAATTCATGCAATAACAGTAGTTTGTGTCACCATTCATCCCATATGAAATACGTACATACATATAAAAACATACATATATAAAAACGTCCCATTGTAAAATTATAAATTCACGTATGAATGTTAAAAAAAAACAAAAAAAAAAAAAAAAATTTTAAAAAAAATTAAAAAAAAAAAAAATTTAAAAAAAAAAAAATTTAAAAAAAAAAAATTTAAAAAAAAAATTATTATGTATATAATATATACAAAACAAAAAAAAATAAAAAAAAAATTTAAAAAAATAATAATAAAAATATAAATAATATATTAAATAAAAAATAAAAAAAAAAATAAAAAAAAAATTTAAAAAAAAATTAAAAAAAAAATTTTTTTTGGCTCAGCTGGGATTCGATGCCACGTTTTCTCTAACCAGTATACACGTTTGTATGTATGTATGTTGTTGTTGTAATGTTGCTTTTGTGAAAAAAAAAATCAAGGTGGTCGTGGGTTTTTGCTCATATCTCAGTTGTTTATGTACCGATGTTTCTGATTTTCAATAGCGATCTACTCCCGAATATTTCTGATATTTTAATACCTCACCCGAGTCCAAGCGATGTCGGGGGGCTTCAAAAAGTTGATTTCAACATACACACGGACAGACGGTCAGACGGACAGACGGACAGACTGACAGCGCTTAATCGACTCCCCTATTCATAAGCTTTCAGAAAATATATACTTTATGGGGTCGGAAATCAAAATTGTAGAAATTTCACACGGAATGACAAACCTATATATACCCTTTTTCACTGTGTGAAGGGTATAAAAAAGAAAATCGGCTTTAGTGATCTTAATTAGGATTGATGACGATGATGATGAAGACATTGCATATTTTGTCAACAGCGTTAAAGATTCTAATTACACTATGCTACAAATTAAAAGTTTTTGCTTTTCCCTAAATATTTTTTTTTTTTTTATACGTTATGGTCACCTTATAGTTAAAATCATCATTATTTCAAATTCTATGGTAAGATTTTTTATTTTTGTAAAATTTGAGATTTTCGAAGAGGCTGCTCAAAACACTTTGTCGTTACTTTATACAACCTACTCGATTTTGTTAAACAATCCGTAAACAAAACTTTAAATTACGCCTGCTTTAAGTCTTTCAAATATAATTTTCTGATTAGACCATCGGTTTTGGAGTTATTGAGAAACAAGTTGAAAGAAAAAAATTGTTTATTCTTAATAATACAATTTTTGAATTCAAACATTTTTTAAAAAATAGAAAGCAACAAATAATGGCCAGTTTTTGTACTTGATCTTAAAGCCGCATGTATAAGAAATAAAACAAATTTTGTTGCAAGAAAATCCATGAGTAAGTTCTAGTTTTATTCCCGATAAAGTGAGAGTACAAAAAAAATTTTTTTATATAAAAAATTTTATTTAAGAATTAAAAAAAATTAAATAAAAGAAAGAAACAAGTAATAACTAGTTTTAGTACTTTGTCTTAAAGCTAAATGTATTAAAAGTAAAATAAATCTTATTGCATGAAAATTCATCAAAAAGTTTTAGATTTATTCCTAATAAAGTGAAAGTACAAGAAAAAATTCATAAAAAATAGAAAGGAACAGTTAATAACCAATTTTCGTACTTGGCCTTAAAGCTGTATATATTAGAAACAAAATAATTTTTATTGTATTAAAATTATTCAATAAGTTCAAGTTTTATTCCCGGTAAAGTAAAAGTACAAGAAAAAATTTTTTTGTAAAATAATAAAATTTTCGAATTTAAAAAATTTATAAAAAATATAAAGAAACGTTAATTACCAATTTTCGTATTTAGTCTTAAAGCTGCATGTATTAGAAAATAAATATTATTGCATGAAAATTCAGTAATAAATTCCAGTATTATTCCCAATAAAGTGAAAGTTTCTAAAGTTCAGACAATGGAAAATTGTTTTAAACTGCCTGGTGGTAAGTTCCAGAAGCTAGTACGAATTTTAAAGGACAACCTTATGAACAAGCGCAATAGGAATACCTTGTGCTTAATTATTGAAGGATCAACACTTTTTTTTTTTTTTTTTTATAAAAATATAATTTATTAAAAACTTGTAAAAAAAAATACTACAATTTTGTAGCCTCGTAACGAAAACCAACAATTTATTTAAAAGTTTTTTTTTTGTTAAATTATTGTTTGTATATTAAACCAATATTTAGTGAAAACTTTAATTATAGACTTCTGTAAAAACCAAAACTAAAAAACCAACAAAATCGCTAACCCAAACAAATGCATCCTAACAATTGTCTTGTTATTGTTTTTCCACCTTATAAAAAATTCTAGTAATTAAAATTGTTGTTATTGCAAAATAGAAACAAAACTCTTAATATTACACATACATACATATATGTATATAATAACCAAAATATAACACAACCATAATTTTACAAAAATAGGCAGAATTTTTATTACAAGAGTAATGAAATATTCGGGTTTCAAATAATTTAAAAAATTCCAATTTTTTGAAAACCCGGTTTTTGGGTTTATACACAAAAACCCGTTTTTTTATTTTATGTTTTTGTTAATTTAAAAATTAAAAAAATATATTTAGCACATTTTTTATTCAAAATTGGGAAGAATTTAAAAAAATCAGTTTCTGATATTAAAATCAATTCATTCATCTTCTTAATATATAAACATAATAACTTCAATGTCATCAAGTAAAACCGAGCAAAATCTTTACTTGCCTAGTAAGATAGCAAGTAATATTGGATATATACATAAACTAATTATTTTTTTACAGATTAACTACTTATTTGTGTTCGAGATGTCCCAGAAATCATGACCCTCGCTACAAATGTACTTACAAAAAGCAATTAAAAAAGTAGTTACCAATAAAGCTGAATTAAAACTGCATATTTTTATACTGTTGCGATAGAAAAAAATATAAAAATTATAATATTGTTCATATTAAAAAGTTATTTCTAGAAAAAAAAACTAGTTTACTATTTAAAAACATATATATAAAAAGTATTTACGAAGGTCATTACCAACAGACCACTATTTTAAAATAATGATGTTAGTAACGACCCCTCACTACTATGTGATGTATTAAATAATGACAACCTATTACACAATTTAAAAAAGATTTTTCTGGGGAGTTCATCATTATGTACATTTTAAAAATTACCTCATTATAAAATATCCAGATTTGACGTTATACGATATTTTGCTTTCTTATTTTCGTTGCCATTTTTATACCCTTAACACAGTGAAAAAGGGTATATATAGGTTTGTCATTCCGTGTGAAATTTCTACAATTTTCATTTCCGACCCCATAAAGTATATATTTTCTGAAAGCTTATGAATAGGGGAGTCGATTAAGCTCTGTCAGTCTGTCCGTCTGACCGTCTGTCCGTGTGTATGTTGAAATCAACTTTTTGAAGCCCCCCGACATAGGTTGGACCCGGGTAAGGTAGTAGAATATCAGAAATATTCGGGAGTAGATCGGGATTGAAAATCAGAAACATCGGTACATAAACAACTGAGATATGAGCAAAAACCCACGGCCACCTTGTTTTTTCTAACACAAAAACAACATACAACAACAACATACATACATACATACAAACGTGTATACTGGTTAAAGAAAACGTGGCATCGAATCCCAGCTGAGCCAAAAAAAAATTTTTTTTTTTTTTAAATTTGTTTAAAATTTTTTTTTTTAATTTTTTTTTTTTTTTGTTTTTTTACATACATACGTAAATTTAAAATTTCACATTGGGATGTTTTTATTTATGTATGTTTTTTGTAATTATGTACGTATTTCATATGGGATGAAGGTGACACAAACCACTGTTATTGCATGACTACACGTTGTGAAGGGTATATAAGATTCGGCACGGCCGAATATAGCGCTCTTACTTGTTTGATTTCAAATTTTAACATAGTTAAATTTATTTTACTAGTCAACCACTTTAATTTGATACCCACATTAATAGAGGTAAGAAAAAAATTATTCGCCATTTTGTTTCAAACTGCATCTTGGATTTTGCTCTTTTTTATAGTTTACTGTTTTCTACTGGTCAAGCCCTTTCATTTGATACCTATGCATATTATAGTGAGTATATTTAAAAATATTTTCTAGATTTGACTCATATAAAAATTTATTGTACGCGATCTTGTAATGGCGATCATCATGAATTGTAATTTTTTTTTTCTTTTCTTTTATAAATGTATTATATTTTGCTAGTCAAGCCCTTTCATTTAATGCTCAGATCGACTCTCTCTGTTGAATAAAATCTTAAAAAATAATTTTCGTTTGTAAATCTTAGGAGAAACACCAAACTAGTTGTACATATTTTAGTGCTTATATCTCAGTTAGTTCCAAACCGAATTATAAATGTTTCTCAGAAATAATTTTGCAGTTCGGTATCTGAAGATTCGGTGCCAAAAGATTATTTAGAAGCCTGAGAAATTTATATTTTTTCAAATAATTTTTGCCTATAATTTTTTTCTCGATTACAATAAGTAAAAAAACAGAGGCAGTCGTTTTTATTTGCTCATATCTCAGAAATTAATATGGCAATTGTGCTGAATTTTAATAGCGATTCATTCTCGAATATTCTCAAAAGATTAATGCCTCATACAGGTCTCTGTAATATGTGAAAGCTTCTAGAAGTTGATTGCAACCAACACACGGATAGATGATCAGAGAGTCATTGCTCAATTGACTCTTCTACTCGTAAGGTTCCAAAAGATTTTTTTGAATAAAAACGAAATACTTTTCGTGCACACAATTAAGGGGAAGTTGTATAAGTGTGCTGAAGGCGAAAGTAAATTCTGAAGTGTTTTAAAAATTTTAATGCAAAAGTTGGTTATATGAACATGGACATATGTATGTAATAAATCGAATCAAACTACTTAATATTGTCGAATAATTCGAGATAAAAAATCGGTTTTCCGAATAATTCAAAAAACTAGAAATTTAAAATCAGTTTAAAAAAATATAATAACGGGCTTTGTCGAATTATTTTGAAATCGATTTCGAAATAGGATACTTTTATTTTTAAAAGGAGTCAACATCTTAAAACAGATTTAAAATTTTTTTTTTACAAAAAACTATAAAATTTCATCATAAGGTTTGAGTTTAAAAACTATTTTGTAATAATTATTTAGTTTGTTTTTACCTTTTTTAATTTAAAAGTAACTAAAATTATTTCATCTCAAGGTCTTTTAATAATTAAAATAATGTCTTTCAATTTTATTAATTTTCTCAATATTTCGCTACTCCGTTGTGTAGCATCATCGGGAAATTAATATTTGTTTTGACTTTTGTAATATTTGTCGGTGAAAAAATAATAAATTTTAGTTTTTATTTATTTTAATTTTTCTTTCTTCTTTTCAATAAATTTTTTTTAAAGGTACTACCTATTAAATTTAATTGGAATTATTTTCACAAATTGCATACCGCCCAACTATTAAATTTTTGCTGCTTCTTTCTTTCAATACCAATACCATTAAACTGGTTAGTGAAAGACAATGTTTTAAAGATATCGTCCGCAGATATTCTGCATATAGCATTAACTTCTTGCATTTGTCTTTAACCATTAATTTGAAGATTGTACAAAAATGCGGAAGTGTTTTTCCAGTTTGTAACAACAAAAACAAATAGAATTGAGTATGAACCCAGTAAACAAAATATTTATTGAAAGTAAAAGACATTTTGGATATTTCTTTTGGTAAGTCGGCTGGCGCGTGTCTCTTGTTAAACTAATTATTCTATAGCAAATCTTTTGCGACTTTGGACTCAACAAGTTCAGAAAAGAATATGCCTTCATTTATAAGAAAGACAGCAGTAGAGTTATTAAAACCGGTTTCCGAATAATTCGATAACCTACATATATATCGCCGGCTTAATATGCAAACCTGCTAACTCCCTTTCAGCAAATTTTACAGGAGAGACAACAATCTTCTTAAATTTCATATTTGCAGCTGGAGAGGAAAACTAAAAATATAGTTGGTTTATTTTATGGTATTCTTCATGTATGACTACAATCCACAAAAATAAAAAAACAAAAAAAAAAAACAATTTGAAGTTAGTAATAAACACTGAACTAATAATGTACTGGATTAAGCTGGTTTTTTTCCCATTTTTTTTTTTTTTTTTTTGTGAGAGGATTCAGCAGTTTTTTATATCATACCTCTTCAAGACTTAAATTGAAGAAAAACTACATGCTGGTCGACGAGGCGTATCTTTCTCTACCACACGACATCAAAATCTCAATTAACTTAAAAAGTGGACTTAGCAGATTTGCATATTAAGCCGACGATATTTTATTTTATAAGGCGGTTATAATTATCCACTAAAAAGGGATTTTATAAATTCAAACTTTCAGGGGGTAAAAATGGGTAGAACACGGTTAAAATCGTTAACCTATTATAAAAACAAAAAATTATACAGATTAACCTGAGCAAGTATTGTAATCTAGTCAAAAACTAAGCTGACAGATGTCTGGCCATGTTTTTAAATTTTTAACTGATAAAACGGGGAAGAACTATAATTTAGTACTTTTTTGGTACTTTTTTGCCACCTTATGTAACACATAAATCAAGGAAAAAAATAAAATCGTATTAATTAAATTAATTAATTGTTTTGATTCGAAAAAAAAAAATTAATCGGATTTCGGTACTTTTTTTCAATTTGCATGTAATATAAGGGTAAAAATTATACCTTTTTTTGGTACTTAAAAAAAAAAAATATTTTATTCAACCGGTTATTCTAACCGATTTTAGTGTAAAACACCGAAAACCGTTTTTTTTTAAATTTGGGTTTTTTGACATCATTTTATTACATTAAGGGCCATTATTACAACTTACCGTTATTGAAAGGTAGGACCTTTTGTGCCCGATATATAACTTTGCATTATTACAACTTCCATTTTCTATAGCTTTTATTATTAATAATAATAAAATTTTTTTGTAAAAAAAAGTAATAAGTGAAGGCTTTATAATGCAGACATTTATCGGTCCGACAAAATCCTCTATTTAACTAACGTCAAGCTTTAATAATGGCCCTAAATGTACATTAGGTTAGGTTAGGTAGAACAGGCAGCTGTTGTGCAGCTCACTTGGGTCCATTATAATGATCCCATTGTGATACCTGAATATAAAAGTAAGAATAGAATAGAAAAGAGAGAAGAGAAGCAGACTAGTCCAGAGTCTCTGGCGGGAATAAAACTCGCAACTCCCAAACTAGCAGACCAGCACACTACTGACTAGTTCATCGGGACACACTAAATGTACATTAGAATGGTTCAATAAAATTAACATTGTTTTCGTACCAAAAAAACACAATACACCAAATTACCCAAAACTACGGCCAATAAAAAAATGTTAGGCTTTGGTCAAAAAAGAAGAAAGGAAGACCACATTAGCAACCAAAATCATTACAAATTTTCACAGCTGGAAACAAAGAACGTTGCGAAACCACTGTTAATGAAGGTAATTTTTAGTGAAATCAGATATTTGATAATGTCTAAAAGAACTCAATATTACTCTAGTCATAATCGATTTAAATTCTTTTATGTTACTCTTTATAGTGGTTTAATCCTTAAATGCCATACTGAAAAATTATTTTCTAAAATTTACCAAAAATAAAATGGCCAATTTTTCTTTTTATTTGTATTAGAAAAATTGTTTGTTGGGTATTTAAGTATCTTCAGAAGCCTTAAAAATGTATTAGAACACAATTTCCCTGGGACCTGTTGCAACATTGGACGTTGGCTCAAAGCTTATAAACCTGTCTTAAATTAGATGTTATATAATCACTACTACAAACACTTACAAAAAGACAACAACAACTAAAACAAGGAACAGAAGTCAATACCTGCCTTAGAATTTAAGTAAAACAAAACAGGTCTTTATTTTTCTTAAGATTCTTGGTCAACAAAAAGTTTCATTTCATAAGTTCATGTTGGGTTTAGGCTCAAACATGATATCATTAGGCAATTTAACATTTAACGTTAAGGTTCTTGAATATCGGCAGAAACATGTGCAAATTTAACAATAATTTATTTATGTTTACTTTGCTTTGTGTGCTTACCCTGCATTGGGTTGATGTCTTAGCTAAACCCTTACCCGACTCGTCACTAACTGATGCTGAAGCCTTAAATGCTTTAGTAGCTTTAACCGCTTTAATGAAACCCCATGACGTGCACTATGATCAACGACAAAAGGGCGACGAAAACTATCGCATTAATTTGGATGGTTTCTTTATAGGTTTACCGCAGGAAGGCAGTGTCGATATGCAGCAACTTACCGACTTATTGGTATTGACCTTAATCGATTCAGATTCACGTAAGTACAAATTGAAATAACAGTTTATTAAAGACTTGAGGTGTATATTTTCTTTGTTTTTAATTTATATAAAGAAGATGACGGTTATTTGGATTCTGCCAAAAATAAGCCGGCAGCCGAAACACCATTGACCACCACAACTTTATCCTCAGCTTCACATAGTTTTCCTGCAGCCATTTTAGCAAACACCGACAATAACTTACAGGCAATGACGTTGGAAATTCCAGCTTCCAGACAATATTTCGAATCTAGACATGGTGGAAGTACAGGTTCAAAAACTATATCTTATATATCACAACTTTTAAAACTTTTTAAAAGGACACGCAAGCACTGAGTAGAGAAGAAAACTTTTCGCAAAAGCAGGATGAAGATAAAGATTTTCAATTTTTTTTTTAATTAAAAAAAATAATAATTTATAAGTTCATATACATACATGTATTATTCTATAGAAAGTTAGGGCAATAAAGACTGTTATTTAAGCTAAAAAAAAAGAAACAATAAATTAAAATTTGTGTCTTATGTCCAAAAGGTATTAAGTCAGAAACTGTAGTTTTTGTTTAATACCAAACAAAATAAATAAAAAATAAATTTTACTGAATTATCGCTACAAAATTATGATTGAAAAAAGTTGTGCTCGGCTTAAAATATTGATACCAAGCTGGGACCAAATTAAGTGAAACCCAAAAATGAATTGAAATTTTTTGAGTTAATACTTTTTTGCATAACATCAAAGATATATATTGGACCTCTTTTGTACTACGTGTTAAATGTAGCAGAGAGTGTAGAAGGTGACAAAGACAGCTTTTTATAATATCTGTGGCAATAAGGAAAAACTGCTTATGTCTCTTTATAGGTTTTCAGGAAAGTACTTTTATATTATTGAATTAATTTCTGTAAATTGATTGCCTTTTAATATAAAGCCTTTTATATAACTTCTGCGCTGTATAATTAAAAGAGCATAAATTATAAGTTGAAATAAGTTATTATTTCAATTGATATTGTTGATTAAAAAATAAAGATAAAAAGTTTTTACGCTACAACTTTTTGCAAAGTTCAAAATAGTTGAAAATTCACCTGAGGGGTTAGTTTAAATTTGAAGGATTGCATCGGTGTTATTCAAATTTTAGCTTATATCGACTTAAGCAGTTACTCCTTTTTGCCACAAAAATATATTACAACTAAGCAAGTAAGTCCCTACCTTCGGTAACAAAATTATTCTCAAAATGAATCGTTCTTGCTAAGTCCCACATACTGTTGAGTGTATGTACTATGTGTAGCTTTCTCTGAATCTCAATGTACAATTCTCCACACATTATTATTTGCAATGTAATGCATGTGGCGTAGCGTGCGTCGAAAAAAGTTGACGGCTTTTAATAAAACATTTTTTAGCTGAAAATATATAATTTCAAAATTCTCTTATATTCACCTTTCTTTAGGAAATTAGTTTGGCTTTGCTTTATTATAAAAAATTCACTTTAAAATTACAAAAACAAACTTCAACTTTCAAAGTCACTTCCTATGTTTGTAGCGTGCATCAAAAAACTTTGTAGTTCTCCTACTGAACACTTTGTATATCGATGCCTTACTTCCTCAACATCGTATCTTAATAAATAAAATTTTTCAGAAGAGAAAAAAAAAACGGTTTTTCTTTTTATACTTCGGTGTTTGGTTAAAAGTTTAAATGCAATTATTAAGGAATTGATTGTATTTATGTATGTTAGTAGTAATAGTATACTAATCTTTTTTAGTTAAAGCATAAAACAATTGTTTGATATGAAAAAGTCAAAACCGTATTTTTTAAGATACGAGGTTGAGGAAGTAAGGCATCGATATGTTAGTCATAATGCTAAGTGTGTTTGTAAAAACTTATTGTTAAGTACACACAAATCCAATAATTTGATAAAACAATTTACATAATTTGTTGCTGATGAGTTTAAAATTTTTTAACAATTTCGTATAAAAATTATTATTCGGGAGTAGATCGGTATTGAAAATCAAAAACATCGGTACATAAACAACTGAGATATGAGCAAAAACCCACGACCACCTTGTTTTTTCTAACACAAAAACACGTGGTATACTGGCTACAGTAAACGTGGGATCGAACTCCAGCTGAGCCCAAAATTTTTTTTTTATATATATATTTTTTTTAATTTTTTAATAATTTTCATTCTTCTTTTATTTTTTTCTTATTTTTTTAAATATTTTTTAATTTTTTTTATATCACTTTTTATTTTTTTATATTATTTTTTTTTTATTTAACACACATATGTACAAATATTCCTGCGGAACTACCAAAGGCTTTTTATCGCAGGGGGGAAGGTACAACACCCAAACTATAATATCCCATTACGGATCCTCTCAACCCTACGATGTTCAATTCATATTCACATACATAAAACCAACTGCGCGCGTAGGACAACATAATTTCTACTATATTAATGTGATCAACACTATAGCCTATCGTCTCCTGAAGATACGTTCTCTCCCTATTAAAACGTAGGCGAATACGTGGTCCGTAATTCTATTCGAAAGGAAACATTTTCGAATAACTATGTATTAAGGATACAAAGTCGAAAATTTTTAGTTTCGAATCGAATTACAGAGTGACCCTCCAGCATTCTCCCCGACATAACTATCATAACTCGGACAGAACGAAAAGGTATCACGACCAAATCTGTATAGGTACGACCGGAAACAACCATGTCTACTTAGCATATGTGTAACATAGAAGTCCAGATCCCAATATGGCCGATTGAAGTATGAGGCCAAGTCATGAATAAGAGAATACGTTCATCTTCCTTTTTCTGACCGCTACAATGTCCGAGAAGCTTCTGATCTGGAAATCAACTGACATCATTCCTGCAATTACCAATGCCGCATCATCCGATACAGTCTGGAAAGCACAACTAACTTCCAAATCAGCCAGTGTATACAATGGGCTTATAAGATTTCTGTAGATCTTTAACCTAAGAGCCCCAGACCAGATTGGTGACGCATATATGATCACACTCTTTACTACTCCAATCAGAAGTTTTCGACGTAAATATTTTGGTACCCTACATTTCTGGCATTATACAAGACAGGATACAACAGGATCCGGCATTCAATTTTATAGACTTTATAGACTTGCGGCTAGATATCAAAATCGCCTCAGTCTTTTGGTCAAATAAACAGATCGTAACCAGGAGCAACAAGCTGTATGCTTGCGTTAGTAATAGCTGTAATTTCCACTAACTCCCTAGTAACACATATGTATGTATGAATGATTTGGACATTTCTAAAAATAAATAGAAAATTTTTATACCCTTCCCAGTGAGTGTAACTGTCTATATAGTAGATTAATCGATTATTCGACTTATTTAAGAAACCGGGTTTCAAATAGTTTGAAATTAAGAATTCAAAAAAAACCGGTTGCTGTTTTGAAAATTGAGAAAAAAACCGGTTAACCGGTTCGAATATATAAAATATAGGGCCTGTTTGTAAACGCATCACTGCGCTGCACAATATGATTACTTTGCGCTGCCACTGCAAATCATATGTTGCTATTTACGAACGAGCGAACACTGCGGAAAAATGGAAAAAATGATTATAAATTTAATTTGTGAATTTGATAATACAATATCTGACATATATTTCACATTCGAGGCTAAAAATGTTCAAAAAGTAAAATAATCAAAAATAAATCATAAAAAACCACATTCTTTATACTCACACATCTATTGCATCAGCCATTTTTGTGATTAGTTTTTTGTATTTATTTGCGCATAATAGACTTTAATGTTGCATTTACGAACAGATGACAGCTGCAGTGTTGCCAACGTTTGCATTTACGAACATTGTGCGCATAATATGCACAGCTGTGATGCATTTACGAACAGGCCCATAATATTTAAAGAAAAAATTAAAAAATATTGCAAAAAAAGATTATAATAAAAATTATATCTAAATATGAAATTTTTACAGTTTATATACGTTTGGCTGCACAATTACGCAATAACGCAATAACTGACATGAATGCAGTTGACTAATTTGGTTTTAATTAGTTGAATTTAAGGACAAAAGGTACTCTTTACAAGTAAAATAAGTAAACCATTAAATTAAGACATAAATAAATAAGACTTTTTATAAGGCTGTTATAAATTTTTGTATCTCCTTCTATACATTTTTTAAACGTTAATAAATAGATCTTTTAAAGTAATATGCACTAACGTACTTTGCTTGAAATTATTTCTGTAATTTGAAATACATTTTAAAGGCTAGGGAGCAAATCTTTAAAATTTCATATCAAAAAATCTTTCTTATAACCCTGACAGACATACAAATATAGGCATAAACTAAATTTGTTCGATGGTTTAATTGAAATTTAAGTTGACCGACACTCAATGCCATTAATTAAAATTGGGATGTTTTTAAGAAGAGATTATTGGCTTTTCTATATTGTAACTTCACATTTTACCCAAAAGTGATCGATCAGCTAAGTTTATGCTTCAATTACCTCTAACTTTTAACGTTAGGTTTATATCCTATAAAAAAATATTTAAGCTCAATTATTTTTCTTAATTTACATTTGTTTTTCAAACAACAAATAAATTTCTTACAATATTCCATAATATTTAATAGTTTTATGTTTGGTACGATTGGTTACAAAGATATATGAAAATAAACTTAAAAAAATAAAAAACCGGCTTTTTCGGATAAAAAAACCGGTGATATTCGATATTCGAAAAATCAACATTTATAAAAAACCGCCAGCTGAAAGAGGAAAAAAACCGGGTTTTCCACCGGTTGTTAAACCGAGTCAATCATCCTAACATAAAGGTTTGTCATTCCGTATGAAATTTCTACAATTTTCAATTCCGACCCCATAAAGTGAATATTTTCTGAAAGCTTATGAATAGGGGAGTCAATTAAGCACTGTCCGTCTGTCCGTGTGTATGTTGAAATCAACTTTTTGAAGCGCCCAGACATTTTCATGACCCTTGTAAGATATCAAAATATCAGAAATATTCGGGAGCAGATCAGTATGGAAAATCAGAAAAATCACTCTGAAAATAAGTGAGATATGATGAAAAAACCTAGATCACCTCGTCTTTTTATACTAATATAAACTGGATGAACGTAAGTTCGAATCCGTTGAAAATAACAATTTCCTTATTAATTTAAGATTTTGTTATTAAAACACTTTTGAATATTTTGAAATTTATGTATTTTTTTTAAATAATTTATTATAATAATTTAACTTGTGATGCTTTATTTTTTATGGTTTTTTTTTTTTTAATTTAATTATTGTTTTATCATCATATAATTTGTTGATTTAACTATTAATTTTCTTGAGTGATGTATAGTGTCTTTTGTTCTTTGTTAATTTTAATATTGTTTTAATTTGTTTACATATTATTTGGTATTTGTTTTATAAATTCTAATGAATTACAAAAAATATATATATATGTTTATTTGTATATTTGTAAGTTATTAATTTGTTATTTTTAAAATATTTTAGTAATACCGTAAGTTAATATTTATTAATTTTATTATTATTTTTTTTTCTTAATTTATTAAGACAATTTCTCATTTTGTTTTATTTGCAATAACAAATTGACATTTTTTTTTTTAACTTAAAGATAGTAACAAGCAAGCAACTAGAACATTTTTTTATAATTAAAAAAAATTACAACGTACATTGGCAAATAAGTTTATTAATAAATAATTTTATATAATTTTAAATAAATTAAGACCTGTCTTTCTTTATAATATTTGGTAGCAAAATATATTTATTTGTGTGAGAGTCTACTTTTTAAATATTTGTGTTGTTACACTGGCTTACATTACTAATATTTTTTTTTTACTTAACAAACAAAATTATTTAAAAATATATTTTATACACAAAAAAAATATAAAAATACAAACTGAGGTTCAAATGGTTATTAAACTAAGGATTTTCATGAGAAAGCTATACAAAAAACAGACAGGGAGAGATGCAATAAAAATGATAATAAAGCTGGATTTTATAAAATGATGGCAACTATTTAGCTGTTTACCAGTTGTTGGTATAAATGTCAAATTCCATATACAAAAACATTGTTTATTGTTCGATTTAAGGTTAAACTTTATATGAAAAATAGAGGGACAAAAATCCTCTTCCTATGGCAGCATATCATCTGGTTAAACTCGTCTTGTATAATTAAAACAAACAATAAAAACATGAAAAAATAAAAACTTATTTAAAAATATAATTTTAAAGTTGGCAAATTTCTTCATAAATAGAGAGTTTCAAAAAATGGCTAAAATTACAAAATTTTTTAAAATTTAAAAAAATAATAGAAAAATTCGGAAAAATATAAAATTATCAAAAAAAAAAGGAAAATTTATTTTGCGGCTCTTATCCTGAACGATGTTTGATATTTGGCTGTGGCCAAAAAATACAATCGAAATATTTTCCATTTAGTATTGTAACGAACATTCGACATGGAGTTGTGCTGATGTCAATATGTGAATCAACTGTGACAAAAAATATAATAATTTATTTGCAAATTTCGTAAAAAAAAACTGTCAAAAGAAACATTTTATTCAACAGAAAATTCTAAACGCAAAATAAATTTCGACAGCGTTGCTAACTCACAAAACAAATTAAACGTTTGATGTTCGATAACCAACAACAAATTAAATTAAAGAAAAAAAATATCAAAACTTCTAAAACAAAAAAATTTATCAAAACTCTTCTAAACCAAAAAAAAAAGTATCAAAACTCTTCTAAAACAAAAAAAAATTATCAAAACTCTTTCAACACAAAAAAAAAAATTATCAAAAATCTTCGAAAATAAATTTTTCTAAAAATAGAGATTATGTAATAAATCTACCAAAAATCTTAAAAAAAAAACAGAAATTCTAACAGCATTTTTCAAAAAATTTTCGAAAAGTAGAAATTTTATAATAAATTGTCTATAATTTTTTCTTAATATTATTAAATTAAATTAACATCTTTTCAGTAAATGAAAAATACTTATATTGAAAATTTTTTTAATGCAGACAAATTTAAAATATTAAAAATCTATATTCGGCTGGGCCGAATCGTATGTGCCCATTACAAACGTGTGGGTATTTCAATGCATACATCTATCAGGGAACTGAGAAAAAAAATTTGTTTGTATTTGAACACTGATTAGGCCGATTAACATGATAAACATGTCTAAAGTTACTTGAGAGATAAAAATGTATGAATTTTTAGTTAAAAAAAGGGCAGTAGTTCATATGTCGATTATAGGTTGTTTTGCTAGTACTAAGCATTGGCGTTAAGCGTTGGCAGAAGTTAAAAAAAAATTGTTTTGTCAAACTTTTAAACTGAGTTAGTTTTATATGTATTATAGTGAATCTTTTAAATTTCGGGCGGGCCAAAAAAATTCTAGTGGGGCGGTCAATTTCACTCACCTCCCTCAATTTCACTCACATCTAGTTGCGCCAATAGTTGAAAATAGCTAAATTATTTGGAATATACATGTCCATGTCATAGAACGCTATTCCGATCAAAAATTTTCCAATCCGAAAGTCGGATCTTTAGAAAACGAAAAACAAAAATTTTCTTCGGAATGAAACCACTTTAAATTTTAAAGTGGAATTGCTATTTTAAATGATTTATTCAAAAAAAATATTAATAAAAATAAAAATAAGTAAAAATTAAATATTAAAATGTATGTTTAATTTTTGGAAAATAGCAAAATCGCTCAGAACCTGAAGAACATAAACCAAAGTCTTTTGAAATCGCACCTAAAGAATTAAAGCAATTCCGATCGGAATGTGTGATATGCCTGATATACAGACACCACAAAAGAAAGTTATTTTCAACCTACACACAGACAGACATCGCTAAATTCACTACCCTAAAATATAAACTTGATAAAAATTAAATAAAATAATATTTCTATAATACTTAAGATACTTTTGGGTTTTCAAATAACAACAATTAGATGTTTACAGTCCCTATTGGTCATACTTTTTTTGTGACATCTATTTAATCTAAAGAGTTACTCTGTAATTCGATTGAATAAAAATATTTTCGAATTGTTATGTATTAAGCATAAAATCTATTTTTGATTCGAATTATGCAGTAACCCTTAGAACGAGGTCACGTTCAATACATTTCCATTTCAATTTTGTTAAATTTTCTTTTAACATCTTTCCACACGCATTGGAAAATCCTTTAGTTACTTCAAATCAATAAAAAAAATCATATTAATAAAAAAGAAAATAATACAAAATTATATTAAATACTGATTATAGAGACCACCTTCTTAAAGTAATTCAATGTCAAAAACATTTCAAATTGCAGTCTAATTAACATATAAATTTAAAACACTATAATTTTTAAAGCAGACTGTTTAGCTAACTTTAAGACTTAATCTAGAAGATAATACAAAATAAGTCGGGGTTTTTAATACTATACTATTGCAACCGTTTTGAGTCAAAACAATATTTAAATAAATTTTTAGAATTAAGATTTGTTGCCTGAGAAATGTCTGGTGTTTGACCTTTGAAGAAAAATGTTGTCTACGGTTTTCAAAAGGTGCTACATTTATTATGGATGAAACAAAATATAATTCCTTTTTTTAAATAACTATACAGCTTTAAAAGAAATTTGTATACATAAGGCCAGTAATTGTTATTATATTTTAAATAATTCGCATATGAAAAATAAAAACACAAAATGTAGCACCACTCATCCTTAAATAGAAATGAGTTGGAAACATCTAACAATTTAACATTTCTAAGTGAAAAAATAAATTTCTGGTAAAATTACACTGTTCCATTAAGAAAAAATAAGCAACATTTATTTCAAGAAAGTAAACGCCACTGTTATTAAAAATGTTTTGGTTTTAAAGTGATGTCTTATGTTAACTTCTGGTGTGAGTATTCAAAACATTTTCAAGAATATAAACTGTTATAGTTTAACATTTTTTTTTTAATTTTCTTAATCTGTTTATCTTTGGAATTTGCATATGCCATTGTCCGTTATTTATTTAAAATAGTGAACACCCCTATTAAGGTTTATAATAGAAATTTTTGAAACCAAAGCACATTCATTCGCCTCGAAATTTGACTTCTGAAATAGGGGAGAGACATGAAATAAACATGAATTATTTAGGACCCCTAAATAAAGCTTGTAAGCCAAAAACTATTAAAATATTAGTGTATTCGCTATTAGGAAAAAAAGATCATTAAAAAAATATAATACAGTGAAGCAGACGCAAGCGTCTGTTCCAAAATTAATTCGAAATTTTAACAACTTCTAACATTTAAGATCAAGTTGCCGTATTGAAACAAAACACATAAATTATATTAAACTTACAAACAAACACTAATCACTACATCAAAAATACATAATAAATAAAAGCTTAAGCCATAATCTCAAAATGTACAGCCTCTTAGAGAAACTAAATAATGCATTGAAACTTAAAACAAAAAAACTTTGTGCAAAAAATTAAAAATATAAAAAAAACCTGACAAGTTGTATAAACACAATTCTGTAAAACTTAAGTCGATAACTAAAAATATTATTCTAGTTTATGTGACGACGATTCCGGCAAATCGGTCATAGGCGAAGAAGAACAGGAAGACAACAAAGAAACTAAGCTGTTTGTGGTATTGGGCGTTTTAGAATTTATTATTGTTGTTGTTTTTGTTGCTGCTGATACATTATCACCATTAATTTTAAGTATGGCTCCAGAAGTTGGGTTTGCGGTTACTATTGCTGCTTCATCTGGTTTACGCATGTGCACACTAAAGCAAATACGATTGAAGTGTTCACACATTTGTTTGACCACCGATGAACCATAGTGCCAATGACTCAATGTGGTCACTATGAATAGAAAGTATAACATAAAACGTTCTAAAATTGGCAGCCGTATACCAATAGCAATACAAATCACGTAGATGGGTGTCATCCAGTGAAAGCTTTCACAGCGTGTATTCGACATTTGAGATACGATTAAACGGCACTGTAAGAAGAGACAAGAGAAAAATAATGAAATCAAATTATTATGCCAAAAACATTTTTTTTAATAAAATTTCATTATTATAAAAAAAATATTTGAAAAATTCCTAAATAAGAGAAAATTACCAAAAAAAAAATTTGGAAATATTTAAAAAATATTTTCCATATATTTTTATTTATTGAAAGTTGTTTGATAAATTCTAAATTTTTGTTAATAATTAGGTTTTTTAATACGGATTTTAGTGTAAAATCCGTTTAAAACTAAAGCTGGTTAGTAAGTTAACGGACTTTCGGACTTAATTGGTTGACATCTGAACGGACTATTTTAATATTAATTTTGGTGCTAGCTTTTAGGCAGCATATTAATTCCGAGTAAAAAGAATTGCTCATCTTTTATGGCCATGAATAGATCAAATCAATTTCGGATACCCTGTTCTAAAATGAAGCGTATTCCAGAGAGAGATGGAGAGAGTTCTGCATTGATCAAAACAAA
Source organism: Phyto melanocephala (assembly GCA_941918925.1). Lineage (NCBI taxonomy): Eukaryota > Metazoa > Arthropoda > Insecta > Diptera > Rhinophoridae > Phyto > Phyto melanocephala. The sequence continues at coordinate 19,802,359 of OW799236.1, read as the reverse complement.
TAATAGGCAAGACTTAGACTATAAGGCGGTCGAAAGAAAGCTTTATAAATACTTCTTACTAAATAGTTTTTAAAAGGTATTATTGCAACATGCGACAAAGGCCTTGTCATGATGGAATATTACGGATTCATGTCTGGGCGTTTTTGGTAGCAAACGTATTGGTTACGTTCGTTACAGGTTCCCTGTAATAATCGGTACAGGTAATTACCTTTGGCTTTGGTTTCAATTCAGTTGGTCTTTACATACGATCTCTTACGCTTCGAATTATCGTGATGAAAAAATTTGTTATTGCAAGTAATGATTCGGAGCAAAAATGATTTTCTTTTAAACAGGACTTCGGACATGCAAAATCGTTTTACAATATCTCAAGCCTTCAATTCGTACCATACGGTCCACACCAGCCATCGATTTGTTCGAACAACGAACAATTTTTTTTTTCGCACATGTATTTGCCTGGTGAGGACCACTGTTGTCGATGTTTTGTTCTTGTTCAAACAGCGTTGTCAGAACATTTGATCGAACAACGGTGTCTGATATTAAAAGGCATTTTGAATATGAAAGAAAGAGACGACACATAAAAATAGCAACAAAATACACTTTATACGTTTTCTCCATATCAAAGAACATGAACAATTTGTTGACAGTTGCTCTGTTGTTTTAGTCTGAACAAATCAATGGCTCGTCTAGACGTAAAGTATAGTACGCAACTTTCATTTAAATGTATGGAAATTGCTGCTTAAATAGCTTGTAATGAATTTGCAAGCTCTTTTTGAGTTTGACAGAAATCTGCAAGAACTACTACTGACAATTTTTGATTTTCGTGTCAAATCGCTCAAACCATGTCTTGCACATTAAAGCCGATGAAAGGCGTGTACCATAAGTCTTAGTGAACAACGGTGTGCAGCAGAGGCACATTTTTTCGAAGCAAAAATAACTTTGCTTTTAACCATCATCTTGTTTAATAAGTCAATGACAGATATGTGCCCTTAAAAATTATATAGAAACTTGAATTGAAAAGTTAAAGCAATTCAAGATGACAGTTGTTCGAAAAAGAGAGAGAGAGAGGGATATTAGAAAACTATAAAATTTTACATAAAATATTTTGCTTAAAACAATAAGGGGAGAGAAACTATTTAATAAAGAATGACAATATTAAATTTTATCTAAAAACAATAAAAACTTAAATTCAAACTTTATTGTTAAAGTTAATCATAAAAGGCAATCGTAATTATCCACTTAAAAATTATTGAATTATTTTCAAGTGGCATGTGTCCATATGTCCCATAAATCTTATGTTTTACCAGTTAAAAAATTGTACAATTACAGTTTGAAAGTAGGGGGACACTTTAGTGTTCTAGCAGTTAAAAATAAAATCATCATTTAGTTTCCATATTTCCAATATATGTATGTACGTATTACCTTAAAAAAAGTATTTATGAATCACTATTTGTGACCGTGTTATCAGTAAAATCTTTATAAAACAATAATTACTTTTGATTCAGTTGAAATAAATAAATGTTGGCAGTCAATAAATTTTTATACACTGAAGGTGAAAAGCCGAAAGTAGTAAAAAAAATCATTATTACTGATAAGAAATTAGTACAATATATGACTAATCATAAGAATTTAAAATAAAACAGCTAAAATAGGTTGTGGTTAAATGACGTTTTTTTTTTTAACAAATGATTTGTGTGTGAAAAGGTATTGAATAAAATGTTTTAAAGCACTATGAATAAAATATACAAAATAAAAAAGTGGAACCGATGTGGAAAACTTAGTGGAAAAGCTTCTTAAGCTTTATTCTCGATTCCAATACTTTTAATAGTTGCATTAGAGTAAAAGTAATACAAGGCCTTATGTAGTGTTTCTTAACTATTGAAACTTATAACTAAAAACTAAAGAAAAACGCAATAAAGGGTCGATTCTATAGCGTATAAAATCACCTTACATTCCACAAGATTAAGTCATATTTTTGTAGTTACATGTGTATATCCACAAATTAATAATTTCATTAAAATAAAAAAAATATTTAAAAGTGGTTTCTAACGTGAATGTAAAAGATTTATATTCCCTAAATATTCCCAATTAAAAAAATCCATTTCTTAATCTACGGGTTCATGTGTACAGATGAATTTTTTTTTTTTGTTAAAAAGTGTATTCTTTTTCACTTAGCTTTTCAAAAAAGGTATTAATTTAATTAATTATTTTACTATGTACACTGTTGAGTTCAGTCTAAAGGATCAACCAATCACCAAATCAAGTATACTGTCGGCACAAAAAACCTGCCAAATTTTTTTAACATAATTTACGAAGATAGGAAAGAGGGTGCAGGAAGCAAGAGACTCTTCCAAAACACCCACACTCGGAAACCAATGTGGACCATTTTATTGAAAAAAAAAAACAAAAATAATTAGCCCTCATTGGCTGTTCACAAGCCACCCGACCTTCATGATGACTCCGAGACATTACCCAAATCATCGTAGAATCGTTCACCTAACCACTTAACCCTGTTGTTCTGTAGTCTCGGGTAGTGCCAGACAACGTCTTCCACATTCCATCTTCCAACTCGTCCTCATCCTCAAACATTCTACAATAATCCGGAGTGCTGCAATCCCATCTACAAATCCTAGCTCTCACCAAACAATGTACTTTAAAACGAATACAAGTTTTTCTTAATTATTACAATTTTCTAATTAATGTCTTGATTTCTTCGTACGTTAAACACAGGTCACTTTACATTATAATTTATATAAAAAACTTACACTGATATTTGAAAATATAGTACCACTCAACATAAACAGGACTCTGGGATCCTTTTCTATAATGTTATTGGGGGATATATAGGGCCATAACAACAGCAAACTCATGTAGGTAACAAATGGCCACATGGGACGTATGGCTTCATTTAAACTGCGCATTTTACCAGTACGTTGAATATAAGAACTAAAAACCAATTAAAACAAGCATTTAGTGCATATTAAATGTATACTTTTTTAATACTCACTTATACACATTGACTACCACCATGGGCATATTTGCCATGGCACTTATGTGCAAAACAAATTCGATAGCATTGCCCAACGGTATGCCAAAGGGCAGTTCTCGTTTCCAGAACTCAATGCTAAACCACCATGTGATCAGGTACATAGCTGTTGAGCCCCACATGCTCAGATCATAGCCCCAGGGTAAATACAATACACCCGTGTTATATTTCTCCCAATGCGAAACGTAGAAATTAAAGAAGACCATCAGACATACATAATACATACGCATCGGTGCCACCGAGTACTGGGAGGAACGTCCAAATATGCTATACAAACATGTGGGTATCAAAACAGCTGTATACGAATCTAATCCATGATCAAACAGCTCACCCAAAGGCCCGGACAGACCAATACGTCTCGCCTGTTTGCCATCTATGCCGTCCAGTGTGTAGGCCAGGAATATATTTATTGCCGTACAAAGCCAAACCCAAGATGGTATTGGCGTTGTACCCTCTAAGCCGGAGCTAGCATAGAAATTCCAATCGTAATAGGAGAGCAGAATGAAATTCATGGCTGTGCAGAGGAAACCCAAAAAAGTCATCACATTCGGAGCAATCCATCGTGGAAAGAACTGGAAAATAAAAAAGGTGGGTAGAAAACAAGCAAATTATTTTAAGAATTGATATTTTTAATCAAATTATTGCAGAAGGAACTCTATGTAATATATTTGCGAAAAAAAAACAAATCATAAATTATAATTATAAAATAATATTTTATTCGAACTTAACAAATTAAATTTATTGTAAGTTAATATGTAAATGAACTTGAGCCAAAATGAAAATGTTTTACAATACAAATCATGAATAATTATAGCAATTTGACCGTTCAACGTTTTGTTGCCCTTAAATTAAAAACCGATTCTTATGATATTTGGGACACTGAACACGAAACTGCACTCGGTTTTTGAGTTGTTCGCTTTAGTTTTCGAAATATATTAGCATAACTTTAGAACAGTTTATTTAATTAAAAGAAACATTTAAATTTAAAAGAAAACTCTAAAAACTATCAAGTGGATTTGTTTACATTATTTATGTATATACAATAGTTAGTGCATACTTTTAGGGGCTTTAAATAAATATTTGGTTAATATTAATATTTGGTTTAATATAAAAAGGGCGTATCGCGATTTTTTACTACTTTACAAGAGAAGGAAAAAACGGATGAAAATTTTAAAAAATTAAATGAGTTGATCTTTTTTATTTTACTATTTATTTTTATTTCAAAAAAAGATTGCCACAAGCCCAAACGGCCAAATTGGTTAGTCTACAATACAAAATGTATTTAAATTAATTAGCATTACACTATATAATATAATCAATTTCAATTTGCAATATACATATGTATGTATGTAAATATTTAATAAATGGTGTAAGAAAATAATGGCTATAAATCAGTTATTTTCAATCATATCGCACCAAATTTTTTAGGGGTGATGTGTTTATATGTGGACTATTATAAAACGATAAAAGCGCGATTTCGTTTAAAATCTTTATACGTCCTTTTTAAATTAAGCCATGGATATATAAGCTTTGTATGTAAAAAATATGTAAAGTGACAACTTAAGATATTCACTTGCTTAAAAACAAACATATCAATTAACGGAATCTGAAGAAAGTAAATAAATAACCATCAGAATTGCAGGTACAAAATTAAAAATTTTCCGATCAAAATGTGCGACATACCTGCTTGTCATAAAAACAAAAAAGTTCGTACAAATATTAACTACATCAAAAAAGTCAAAATATTTTTCAGTCACAAAAACAATCAACTGTTTCGACTGTTTGTTGATTTGCTAAGGAAGGTGTCAGTCAATTCAATAATGAAGTATTTCTTTAGGCTATTTTCGCTAGAATTGTAATGTTTACAAATTTTAAAATATGTATAGCTTCTGTTGTATTTAGTTTTACTATATTTCATTCGTGTTTAATGAAAATTAATTTGAATGGCAAAAAGTATAAACCAAAATATTGATTTCCATACTTTTTTTTTAGTTTGAAATAGTTACGTTTTAATAAAACAATATTCGTTTATATCAAAGAAAAGAAAAGGGAAAATACATTAATGTAAAAGCCTTAGCTAACTTTCGTCAAACAATAGTGTACAGTGGAGTAGTAAGCTGTTATTTTACAACAAATTAAACAAAAATATGTCAAACATATTATTTGAATTAAAAAAAAAAACACTTTTTCGCAATTATTATTTATTAATTATTTAATGCTGTATTCATAAAAAATTTAATGCTTATTTGACAAAGTTCTGTACAACATCTATCAAAAAAGCCTTTAATAAACCTAGAATATTTTTATAAATACGGCAGTTAATGTCTGGAGATTTTTTAAAAGTTTTCTTTTTCACAAAAAAGTAATAATAACTTAACTATACCCTTTATCTGTGCTTCCAAGAGTTAATACAGATTTTATATTCCAAAGTTTAAGTTTTATTGGTTGTTGGGTTTAAGCTGGTCTATATGCATTTCACTGGTGCTTATGCCAGATCATCAGTAGACCTTTAAACCATAAAATTTATTAAAAAGTTTAAAATTATTACAAGTTTTATTCAAAATTTTTCATAAACAATATGTTTCTTGATTTTATATTCCGTTTGTAATTTCTATAATTTCATTTCGGATCCCATAAAGTGTAAGTTTCCTGAAATATGCATCTGTCCCTGTGTTGGTTGAATTTAACTTTTAGTAACAACTAAATGTTTTATAGATCTGTATGCGGTATTAGTCTTATGGATATATGCGAAAATAAATAGCAATTGAAATCTAACATAGTCGCCTCATAAGTTTTAAAGATATGGGCAAATTAACACAACCTCTGTTTTTGCACCTTTTCAGCTCTACTATAATTCATAGACGGGTGCCCCGGTGGACTAGTCAGTATTGTGCTGGTCTGCTAGTTTGGGGGTTGCGGGTTCAATTCCCGCCAGAGACTCTGGTCTGTTGTGCTTCTCTTTCTCTTCAATTCTAACTATTTCTATTCTTCTCTTCATTTCTATATTAAGGCGCCACAATGGACCGTAATGGTCTCCGGGTGAGGGTGAATTTGCACCAGCCTTATCTACCTACCTGCCTGCCATAATTCATAGTCACGTTTGTTACTATTTACAGATATGACATGCCCCTTTTGGACAAATATGTCACAAATCGGCAAAGTTATAAGCAAAAATTTTTTGATAAAATATATATTTTTTAAATACATACATATTTTATGTTTAAAAATATTTTTGGACACATTAAAGACACCAATTACAAACCGCAGTTATGAAAATTATTCCTCAGAAAAACTAATAAATCTGTTTGAAACTAACTGAGATATAACGGCCAAAATACAGCTGTTTCGGTGTGTTTCCTTAAAATTTTTTTAAGACAACCGATAGATCCAGAATATAATACAATATAAAAAGAATTTAAAATCCATGATGACCGTCAGTGCAAAATGGCACACATTTAATTTTTGTATGGGTCTAATCTATATATTTATTCAATTGGTATCTAATAGAATGGCTTGACCAGTTTAATACAGTAAACTTGAAAATTTTTAAATACAAAATGGCGGATAAATGGCTCAACAATAGTAAATTCGTGTTTGTCTCCTTTAAAATTTTAAACTGTGTAAAATTCTAGAAAGTGGATAATTATATTAAATAAATATACGAATATTAAATGAAAGGGCTTGGACTAGTAGAATACAGTTAACGATGCTAAAATATTTAATTAAAGATGGCGTGGGAAAAATAAAGCAGAATTGCTTTTATATTAATTCTGAAATCAGGGCCACAACAAGATGTGTTTAATTGATGTATGTACTTGATGGTGAATGGTATTATTACATTTGGCACAGCCGAATATAGCACTCTAACTTGTTTTATTAATTTTTACTATTTCGTAATATAAAACCTTCATGGCCAAAATAACAATATTACATAGTTATAAATAAATTTCAAACGCTTGCAGTCTTTCCATGAAAAAATACACAAAACTAATGAATATCATTAAAATAACTTAATGAATGTTCCACCTAGAAACCCTCTTATTAAAAAAATAAAACTTACTGATGGAATGGCTACAATCCGAAACATTACACAGGTACTAAAAGAGCACTAGATTAGATAAGAAAAGTTTTTAATTTTTTTTTTGCCTTGGTAATATTTTTTTAATTATTTATCTATCGTTTACCCCACAGTTTGTTTTTTTTTACATGCCATTCAGCAATTTACACAAAAAGGCTTGCACAAGAGTCCTTCCTGTCTTTATAGATTTTTTATTGTTGTTAGTTGGTTTATAAGGGGCTTGAACTATATTTGTTTTAATAGGGCAAAACTTATGTACAAAGCTTACGTAGCAGCGTATATATGCAAACAAAGCGGCAGCTAACACGCAAAAAGCTCAAATGAAAATGTTATAATATTTAAGAAGTCAAATGTTTTAAAACAGCTATATTTTTTCCATTTTTTACCAAAACAAAGTAACTTGTTCAATATATTTTGCGAGGTAAGATTTTTTAAATATCTGTGGCAATAAGGAAAAGCTACTTATGTCGGTTTTTATAGTTTTTCAAGAAAACACTTTTAAATTTTTGAGTTGATATTTATAAATTAATTTCCTTTCAAATAAAGACTATTATATTAATTCCTCGTTGTATTCATTAAGAGAATATCGGTTTAAGTTAAAAGATTAAATAATTTATTATTCCAAACGATATTTTTTATTGCAAAAATATAGGCAAAATGTTTTTACTTTCTGCAAAGTTATCAAAAATAATTGAAAATTTGACTGAGGGGAGTTTTAAATTGCGGGATTGCAATTGTGTTATTATTTAAGTTTTAGCTCATGTCGACTTAAGCAGTTGTTCCTTTTTGCCTACATCTACAGAATGAAAATTTCGTTTTTATGTCGCATATTCGTAATTGATTTTTAGTAACAGAAGAATCTTTTTTTAGACTCTAGGTACATATATTGCAAGCCATGTTTATTCATCAGGTAATCGTCATTTGGAGAACATTTTTGTATTTTAATTTTATATATACAATAAAGTTTGAATTAAGTGAGATAGAAGAATCTCTAGAATTTCTGCATCTGTTTTTGAAAGATCGTTTGTTGTGAGTATCGCAAAACTGTGGAATATTTTGCAATATTGTCTACGTATTTTTTTTAATCAATTGAATATTTTCGTTTTCAACTGTAAGTATTCTTATCTTTATCTTCTTGACTATTTTTGATTTCTTTTAGGGTTTATTTTATTTTTGAATTAAATTTAATAATTTTACTCAAGCTTTATTTTCTTGTAATATTGTTGATTTGGCCCTTGGGTCTTGATATTGCTGTATTAAATAAATTGAATTAGACTTTAAAATTTTTTTCAATAATTGTTTAAGTTTTTTCAAAAATTTTAGTAAATAATACTTAAAAATTTTAATTGGGCTTTTGTTTTTCAACTAGCGATACTTTTATTCAACTTGTATAATGTACTGTATAGTTTATAGGTAGATATAGTTTATAGTTATTTTGTTTATTTTGTTTGTTGTATATACACATAAATACATACATACTTATGTTAAATAAACATATAAAAACTTATAATATTTTGGCGCATTTACCTTGACAATCCAATTCCAAAAGGGATGCATTACATACACACTCAATGGTGAGGTATCGCGTGCACTGTACTGTAAAAGAAACAACAAAAACGTAAATGAAATCAGTAAATTTTGTTTAAACCAATGTTCTTAAATTAAATTAGAATGTGGTAGTGGGGATTAATGAAATATATGTATATACCTAAATATATTTATATAAATATAGAAGTAGCAAAGTGTGAACATTAGACCGTACCAAGTTACAGGCAAAGAAAAAAATGCTCTGTACACTTTCGTATAAGGGATGGCCTTTTTATATTTTTACATTTTTCGATATTTTTTTGGTATTTACAGTCGGATATTAAATTATATATCGATATTGTTTTCTTGTATTGGTTACTTTTTACGAACGCAAAAACCAAAAAACTTTCATTATGGTTATAAGTACTAGACAAAAACAAATCAAAATCTTTCATAAAGGTTAGATATAAATCCAAAAAAAAGTTTCATATTAGTTATAAAATAAAACGAAAATGTATCAAAAAAGTTAAATGGTTATTCAAGTAAAAAAAAAATATATCAATTATTTCTGTTATTAAAAAAAAAATTATTTCGTTTCGATTTTTTTAATTATTAATATTTCACTCTTTTCCAAATTATCATTATAACGGGTTTGTTTCTGGATTATTTATTTGTTTCTCTTTTTGAATATTTTAAAAGTTGAAAGATTGAACGATTTTAAATAAATATAAAATATGTTTACGTGTACATACATATGTATGTATGTGTCATGCCTAATGACGAATTTTTAAATTATTTTTATTAAAAAAATTATAAACTTGTTAAGGTAGTTTAAAAAAAATTAAAATAATAACTCACTTTTGAAAATTATGCAGAATAATTAATATGTAGGTACCTAGGTAGTATTTAAATTAAACTGATAATTATCAATTAAATGCTTTTATAATTGACAAGAAATAAAAAAAAAAAAAATAAAAATCCCAAATCAGTGGAAAATTTGTTTGTAATTTTTTAATTAGGTTTATTTAGTTTTTTTTTATTTTTTTTTTTTTATTTTTTGCAAAAATAACTTATTTTAATTTTTGCTTTTTATTAAACAAATTTTACGTTTAATAAAATATTCACGGCAACACTTACCTTGTAATGATCAAATCCATTAAGATGTTCTTGGGTTAAATATTTATAATTTTGCAGCTGCTGCATTAAGGACATAATGAACAAAGATTCTAATAATAACTATGACGATAACTAGGTTTTTTTGATTAAATTAAGAAATTTTTACTGCATGAGAAGTTTGAATTATCTCCTTTTTTAGGGTGTGGGAAGAACTAGGTATTAAATTTTATATTTAATAATTGTTTAAGAAAGCACTTTTTATTTATTTTATGTGAAGAAAAATTTTTAAAACAGAATAATATGCGGCATTACAAAACACATCACTGTCAGTCAGTTGCTTAATTGTTTAAGAAGTTTTAATTGTTTTTACTTAAATAAAGAAAAGTGATATAAATTAACTTGATAAATAGTTCAAATTAATCCAAAACAGCAGACAAACACTAATATGTATGAATTGGAAGTTTTTAACACACGCGGTAGCAGCAACCACAAATAAGAGACAACAAACAATATCACTGCCTACAAAAAAATTTCGCCCACGTCAAGGAACAAAAATAACCAGAAGTTTAAAAAACCCATTACCCAGCCGGGAGCAGCTTATTAAAGCTCAAACTAATTGGGATATTTTAACAATTTTGTTATCTTATTAGTTTTATTTCTTAATATTTTTAAAAATTGTATAGTTTATTATATTAATTAAAATGTTATAATTAATTCAATATTTATTGATTTATACACAGCCGCTATACATTTACAAATATGTTAAAAGATTGATATTTATTTATTAATTTCGTATAATTTTACATTTTCATTATTTATTAATATTTATGTTGCATTGAAAACTTTTTATTAGTGTTGAACTTAAATTTTAATAAAAATATATTTTTTTCTTCAGCTGTTCTTAATTATTTTGTTTTTCTGTTCATTACCGCGTTGTCACGAATAGTTCTTGTTTTTCTCTGCATCTGTTTTTTTTAACTGTCTGCTTGCGGTGTTGTACTCTTCGGCACTTCGACAGAAAACCAAGCCTGTGCTAAATGTTCGACGGCGGTAATGCGGTATATTTGTCGACGGCAACTATTATCGGTTCTGAAAGTTTAAATTTTCTTAAAAAAAATTATTAAATATTTCTTTAAACTACATAAACTTTTGCTAAATTTATAAAAAAAAATTCTTTAAATGAGAATTTATTAAAGTTTGTTTAGTAATTACAATTTTCTTTTTTTATTGTAAAAATGTTCAATTAATACGCAGCATAATAATATACTGAAAGTTCTTTAATTCTTAAAAAATTTTAAATAATTTTTAAGAACCATTACAATCTGTGGTTTTGAAAACATTTACACGGTTTTTTATTATGCATAACGCCGATCTACTGAGTTATTGAACTGAGGCCTATTAACATAATATTCAGTTAAATAAATTAAACGTAAAACTTTACTAACTTTCAGTAAGCTAACTTGTTGTTATCAATTATTATGAATGAATTTCAAGAAGAAGAAGAAATGTATACATATATATAAATTCCTCATGTGCACCCATCTGCTAATAAATTTATTAAAAATTGAATGTATTTTGAAATAATTTTTGCTATAAATATAACAATTTTCTTAGATAAACGATATCTCATGTAAAACTCTGCATCAGGTATATTAAAATGATCCATTCAAGTTCTGTGGTTATATTTTCTTTTCACACCATAAGAAATTTTTACTTTATTTAAATTATACAAATGTGTAAATCTTTTTAATCGTAGAGGCATCTTTCAATTGTTTAAAAATATCAAAAATATAAAATATTTAAATTCAAACATCAAATATTTTCTTCCAGTTAAAAACTTAAACGCCAAATAGTACTCGATTAAATATAACTGAAATTTGGCAAAATAATCTAAAAGTTATAAGATAACTGAACTTTGTGTTAATGGGTTTTGGCTAACCAAGGTTTAATTTTGAGTTTAGTGTTAACTGTAAGTTAATTTTTTTATGGTTACCAGCCCTTAGTTGTATTCTTTTTCTATTTTATTTTAATCCAATAGTTGTTTGATCGTGGCAGCACTGTTATTATTATCCTGACATTCCATATCGATGCCTTATAGCCTTTTTACACTTGCTCACATCTTTCATCTTTCATCAAATCAACAAGATGTTAACATCTTCCCATATGCATTGTACGTGTTTGTGTGTCAACATATCTCAACATCTTTTAAATATGTTCCTAAATCATTTTGTTCCACTCAACATCTTTCGATTATTTTAGTGTCTTCACTAGAAAAAACAAATATTGTTGCAAAAATTTACATGGCATCACTAGAAAAAAATTATAAATGCCAAAAACAAAAAAAATACATACAACGAGTGGACTTGAAATATGTCGTATAAAATAAAATATCTTAATATCTTCATTCTCTAACAAAATCTGCATATTGTAATAATAATTGCTCTCCAAGGGCAATAATTAATACAAGTAATACAGAATTTTTAAATTCATTTTTTAAATTTTTATTTGCGCAAACATTTACAATAAATATTATGACAGATGAAAGATGAAAGATGTTGCAAATGTAAACAAGTTTTTTTAATTTTCAACATCTTCCACGCATTCCGCTAAGATGTGAGTAAGTGTAAAAAGGCTATTACTTCCTGAACCTCGTATCTTAAAAAATACGGTTTTGACTTTTTCATATCAAACGATTGTTTTATGCTTTAACTAAAAAAGATTAGTATATTATTACTTCTAATATACATAAATACAATCAATTCCTTAATAATTGCATTTAAACTTTTAACCAAACGCCGAAGTATAAAAAGATGAACCGTTTTTTTTTTTCTCACGAAAAATTTTATGTTGAGGAAGTAAGGCATCGATATGTAAAACATAATTATAATTATCCTCTTCATAGTGATGTCACCTTATTTATATACATATCTATAAGTCATACTACTTTCCTTTCTTCTTAAGGAAACTTTATTATCGTGACACTGTATTATCTTGGCTAAAACTGTTTCATACGAAACTGCATTATCTTAAAAAATATATGTTCTTAGTTTGGTGTTTACAAACCGTTGAATTTGACGAAATATATACAATTTATGTAGTAATTTTTGTTAAAATAAATAAATGTTTTTTAAAAAAAATTTTAAATTTCCGAGATCTGTCAATCTTTTGGTAATATCCGGCAATGAATCGCTATTGAAATCCAGCACAATCGCCTTATAACTTTCTAATGTATGACTAAATAAACACGGATGCCTCTGTTTTTCCCATATTTTTACCATAAAAGTCATAATTTGTTAGCCCTTAGATTATCTATTGACATGTTTTTTACTCTTTGCATATATGATGTCTCTAAAGATATTCTTAAAAATTTTGCACAAATCGGTAACTAATCGGCTTCTAATTAATATTTCATTTAATCTCGAAGAATTTTCCTAAGAGAAACTAACAGATCGGTATAAAACTAACTGAGGTTTAAATCTATATATATAAAAGAGTAACGTGACTGACTGACTGACTGATTCATCATCGCACAGCCCAAACGCTAAGAGCTAGAGACATGAAATTTGGACAATCGGTTCCTCTTTCGACGTATAGCTCCACTAAGAAGGGATTTTTGGAAATTCGTACTTTAAGGGGGTAAAAAAGGGTAAAAACGGGTAAAATCAGTAATATTATATCTGCTAAACTAAAAATGATACAAATTAAATTGAAAAAGTATTGTAATTTGCACAAAAAATAAGCTGACAGGTGTCTGGCCTTTTTTGGAATTTTCAACCTCTAAGGGGAAAAAACGGGTAAAAACTATAATTTGGTACTTTTTTGGTACCCTATGTAACTTCCAAACGCATAAAGCTAGGAAAAAAATTTAAACGGTATTAAGTAATCTGCGAAAAAATATTAATAAGAATTCGGCACTTTTTTCAAATTCATATGTATAAGGGGTAAAAATTGTCCCTTTTTTTGGTACTTTTTTTAAAATAAACTTTTCTTATATTATTCAATGGTACAAAATTTGACAATTATTATTTCCTAATAGAATATGGACAACTATTTATGTGAAATTTTTGGAAACTTTTCGGGGGACAAAAAAGGTACCAAAAAGGGGGAAATTCCGGAAAATGTATGTAATTCATAATTAGACGGTCAAGTTTCACAAAATTTTTAATTAGGATTTCACTAGACAAAAAAAATTATGTAATTTAGTAAAAATTTAAACACATTCATAACAGGGTAGAAAAGGGAAAAATCGGGAAGAGTTTGGTACTTTTTAGAACATAATTATTTTATGCAAAAACGAGTAGATTTACTGACTTTAAATCATGTCTATTAAAACATTTTGTTACATAGATATTTGAACATTTTAAACTTGGAATTTGGAACTTGGACCAAAAATGTACTTTTTCGCTTTTCTATGGTACTTTTTGTATTTTCTACGTTTATAAAGGTAGAATTGTAAAATAAAGGATTATTGATACAAGGTAAGACTAAAAATTTCATGGGCGACCAAAAAGGTACTTTTTTGAATTTTTATGGTACTTTTTCTATTTTCAACGTTTGCGAAGCTAGAATTTTAAAATTAGTGGCTATTGATACAAGGTGAGACCGAAAATATTATGGTCGACCAAAAAGGTACTTTTTTGAATTTTTATGGTACTTTTTGCATTTTCTACGTTTATAGAGGTAGAATTGTAAAATAAAGGATTATTGATACAAGGTAAGACTAAAAATTTTATGGGCGACCAAAAAGGTACTTTTTTGAATTTTTAAGGTACTTTTTCTATTTTCAACGTTTGCGAAGCTAGAATTTTAAAATTAGTGGCTATTGATACAAGGTGAGACCGAAAATATTATGGTCGACCAAAAAGGTACTTTTTTGAATTTTTATGGTACTTTTTGCATTTTCTACGTTTATAAAGGTAGGATTATACAATCAAGGACTATTGATTCTAGGTGAGACAAAAAATGTTATGGGCGACCAAAAAGGTACTTTTTTGAATTTGTATGGTACTTTTTGTATTTTCAACGTTTGCGAAGGTAGAATTTTGAAATTAGTGACAATTGATACAAGGTGAGGCTAAAAATGTTATGGGTGACCAAACAGGTACTTTTTTGAATTTTTATGGTACTTTTTATATATTCTACGTTTGCGAAGCTAGAATTTTAAAATAAGTGGCTATTGATTCCAAGTGAAACTGAAAATGTTATGGGCGACCACAAAGGTACTTTTTTGAATTTTTATGGTACTTATTGTATTTTTAACGTTTGCGAAGCAAGAATTTCGAAATTAGTGACTATTGATACAAGGTAAGGCTAAATATGTTATGGGCGATCAAAAGGGTAGTTTTCTGCATTATAATGGGACTTTTAGAATTTCCTACGTTTAAAAAGTTAAAATTGTGAAATAAAGGATTATTTATTCAAGTTTAGAATTAAAATGATATTAAAGACACAAAAAAATCCTTTTCGCATTTTTATTGTACTCTTTGTATTTTTACGTTTGTAAACATAGATTCTTAAATTAGTGTTTTTTGATCCGCGGTCTAAGTGCTAATATTATGGACGACCAAAATTACTTTTTCTCTTTTTATGTATTTTGTATACATAGAATTCTGACTGTAGGTAATAATAAGCCAAGTGGAAATTTTAGTGAAGGAAAAAATGTTACTTTTATTATTTTTAGGGTAATTTTTGCCAATTGTGAATCTTAATTTTTGAAACTCAGTAGCATTGATCTTGCTTTTAGTTAGGAAATATATGACCGATATATCCTTACTCTACTTTTTATATTTCTAAGTAAATTGAATCAGAGATGCAAATTTTCATAAATTGAACCAAAAATATTTAATAATTATAAATAGAACTTGAGTATTCAATAAATAGTAAGAACTGCGCTAACGAAGTAGCGGGTTGAATGCTAGTATCAAAATACAACTGCTTACAAAATTTTCCTAAAGTTTTCAAAAGAAAATCTGAAAATTTTTTCAGTTTCTAGACAACCGACTTCTATACTTCAATATGGGTATCAAATACAAAGGCTTGACTAGCAGTATATAAAATACAATAAAAATTTAAAATCCAGTCACTACAAAATGGCGTACATTAAATTCATATTTGGGTCAAATCTTGTATTTACAAATTTACTTGTATTAATTAAAGGGCTTGACCAGTAAAATATAGAAAACTATAAAAAAGTTAAATACAAGATGGAGTCATAAATAAAATGGCGAATATATGAGTCTGATATAGTAAAAATGGCTTTTAGCCTTCAACTCCTACAATATTAATATCAAACAAGTAACAGTGCTATATTCGGCCGTGTCGAATCTTATATACCCTTCACAACGTGTAGTCATGCAATAACAATTGTTTGTATTACCATTCATCCCATATAAAATACGTGCATACGTACACGTTAGAATAAATGTGGCATCGAATCCCAGCTGAGCCAAAAAAATTTTATTTTATTTTATTTAATATATTATTTATATTTTATTATTTTTTTTTATATTTTTTTTTAAATTTTTTTAAAAAATTTTTTTAAATTTTTTTTAAAAATTTTTTTTTTTTAGTTTTTTTTATTATTTTTTTCTTATTTTTAATATTTTTTTTTTGTAATTTTTTTTGTTTAATATGTTTTTTACATGTCTCTATGTATGTATGTTGTTGTTGTAATTGTGAAAAAAACGAGGTGGTCGTGGTTTTTTGCTCATATCTCAGAAAGTTATGGGGCGATTGTGCTGAATTTCAATAGCGATTCATTCCTGGATATTTCCAAGATAATGATACCATATACAGATCTGAGGAACATATAGTTGCTTCTAAAAGTTGATTTCAACCAACACACGGACAGACGGGCAGACGGACAGACGGTCAGGGCTTAATCGACTCCTCTATTCATAAGCTTTCAGAAAATATATACTTTATGGGGTCGAAAATGAAAATTGTAGAAATTACAAACGGAATGACAAAGCTATATATACCCTTGTGCACCACAGGTGAAGGGTATAATGAAAGGGCTTGACTAGTTAACTATGTAAAAATTCAATATCAGAGGTAGCGTCGAAAATAATAAAATGGCGTGAAACGTTAAATTTTAAATCTAGGCTACGCTAGATTGGAATGCTACAATAGCTTGCTCTAGTCTTTTAAATTTGTCACCTGCTAATAAATTGAAGCGTCGCATTATTAAAACATACATATGTATGTACATATGTATTAAACTTGTTTTTATACCCTTCACACAGTGAAAAAGGGTATATATAGGTTTGTCATTCCGTGTGAAATTTCTACAATTTTCATTTCCGACCCCATAAAGTATATATTTTCTGAAAGCTTATGAATAGAGGAGTCGATTAAGCCCTGACCGTCTGTCCGTCTGTCCGTCTGACCGTCTGTCCGTGTGTATGTTGAAATCAACTTTTTGAAGCCCCCCGACATAGGTTGGACCCGGGTAAGGTATTAAAATATCAGAAATATTCGGGAGTAGATCGGTATTGAAAATCAGAAACATCGGTACATAAACAACTGAGATATGAGCAAAAACCCACGACCACCTCGATTTTCTTTTCATAAAAACAACATTACAACAACAACATACATACATACAAACGTGTATACTGGTTAGAGAAAACGTGGCATCGAATCCCAGCTGAGGCAAAAAAATTTTTTTTTAAATTTTTTTAAAATTTTTTTTTTTAATTTTTTTTTTATTTTTTTTTTATTTTTTATTTAATATATTATATATATTTTTATTATTATTTTTTTTTATTTTTTTTTTAATTTTTTTTTTATTTTTTTTTTGTTTTATATATATTATATATGTATATAATAATTTTTTTTTTTTTAATTTTTTTTTTAAATTTTTTTTTTTAAATTTTTTTTTTATTTTTTATTATTTTTTTTTTTTTTAACATACATACGTGAATTTACTGTTATTGCATGACTACACGTTGTGAAGGGTATATAAGATTCGGCACGGCCGAATATAGCGCTTTTACTTGTTTTATATTTTTTAATGACTTTTAAGCATCTTATTAAGAATTAAACACACAGTGAATTTGTTATTTTATTTAATTTATTTTTTTATTGACTACAATTTTATTGTATTTAATTAGTTTTTGTTTTTTTTTTCATTTTCTAAATTTAATTTATGGATGGGTTTACAATTAACGGACGTTTATCTATTTATTCTATTAACAAAATTCAACATAATAAGAAATATTAACATAAATTAATATAATTTGATATATGTATAGCAAAACATAAAGTTGAAAATATTAAAACTTAACTTAGTTTAATAATTTTTTTAAAAGTAATCTCAGTTTTTTGCTACAAAATATAATAAATAACATAAAAATAATTTATTTATTTTTTGTTTATAAATTAGGAACCAAATTGTGTTTGTTGCTTAAATCAAAGACTTAAAGGACCTTTAATATAAAAAAAACATAGTTTTGCGATTTTATTTAAATTAATTTTTAAATTAGTTATCGTTTGTGTACGTCGTAAAAAGTCCTAACTAGTAAAATTAAAAAAAAAATAATAATAACATAACATTTTAACTAATAAACATATGATTTTTAAAAAATTTATACTTATATAAATGTATAAAACTTAATTTTATAGCTGGTATTTAGTTATTTGTTAAATTTTTAGTAATATTTTTTTTGTTTGCAAAAATATATTTTTTTAAGTTAAGCTCAAAAAAATTATGCAAAATATTTTTTTTTTAATTTTTGGTTAGTGTAGTTTCAGTTTTAAGCCATTTTTAAGTTATGGGCTTATTATAATGTCCCTAAATGACGAATAGCTACAATAAACGTTTTTTTAATGTTTAAGTTGTTATGATTTGATTTTCAATTTTAGATTTTTTTTTTTTTTTGTTAATTTGAAGAAGGCATAAATGGGAGATTTTTAATTCTTTTAATCTAGCAATTTAAGACGATTTCTTTGGACGTCTTCTCGAATTGCCGGGACAACCGGACGCACTTAATAAGTGCAATTTCCAACCACCATCCAAGGGCAAGTGGACGTCATCATGGCAGAGAGGACATCGTGCTGCTCCGGTTTTAAGTTCTGCAGTATGGTATAATAGAAAATTACTTCGTACATTTAAAACTTTTAATATAAAATTTTATTGGATTAACCTCTACAATAGTCTTCCATTTGATGTAAATCATAAAGCTGCTTATGCACAGATTCCGTACACCGATCACACATTAAGTAGTTATCTTTGGCTTCACATTCCTCTGCAAATAATTTCAAAACAGAATATGAAATTATTTTAGACGTTAAGAACATTGTACTGTACTATGCCTAAACTTGAACTGGCCTATAACTGATTCAAAACTGAACTGGTATATCTAAAACCGAAATAGAGCTTACACTAAGAAAGCTAGCTTTTAACAAAAAATAACAAGAATTTATCTAAAATTGAATCATAACTATAACTTAACTAAACATAGCTAGTTTTGACATATTAAAAAGACACCCATTATTTAAAAAATACAAAATTTTAAACCTACAAATACTTACGTAAATAATTCTCTATTGATATAACTTAACCTTAACTTTGCTAATTTTCTTCCAACTTACTTGTCAAATGATAATTTAAGGCAGCCACTTCTAGCACCTGACTGCATTGGGGACACTTGGTAAGGAAAGGGCATGACTTCCAATAGTGACGATCCAATTGTGCCTGATCGCCACTTTGCGAGGACCATTCGCAAAAGGGACATCGACTTTAAACCCCAAAGAATAATTAAAACAAATTCTTATAAAATAATTTTAATTTAAAGTTTTGTTTACTCACATTACATTCGCTGCTTCTTCAAATGATTCAGAGTTGGAATTCGAATTCTTTCTAGAACTACTGGCCGATATCATAGATCTTTTCAGTTGCTCATTGTATTGCTGCTTTCCATTACATTTGGCATTATCTTTGCTGGCTGCAACATAACCATTGCTACATCCTGGCTTTACACTTTGTGTCAAAGTTTGACCACTTTTACTTTTTAAAATACGTGTTTCCGACCGTCTCATGGGACTGGATTGAGAATCAGGGGATTTACAGCCAAAACTATAGGGACTGGCACGACTATCAGAACTACCACTAGCTCCACCTCCTCCTCCTAATTGTAGGTGCTCTACAGCACTGCGATTTGAAGGTGGTGACTGGGGATCGCTAGAACTATGACCACCTGCATATTTGTTCGCTTCCAACATTTCAGCCTTACGTTCCAAATCTAACTTATCGAATTCCGTAAACAATTGGCGATATAGTAAATTACGTCGCGTTATATCATCATCGGGCGGTAGCTGTTTACGCACAAGACGAGGATTTACTTTGTACACCAGCAAAAGTATTCTCTCGGCTACTTTACGCACCGGCTCCGCTGGATGATGTATGCCCGAACAGCCACACTCTGACAAAACTCTACATGTTAGCCCACTATGTTTGTCCGTACTAATGCCTTGGCTCAAAACCAATTGTTCCAACATTTGCATACGACTCAAGGCCAAACGAGGATGGGTGCCCGAACTAACGGTTCGTGATAAAGCCGGTGCCACTAGATGTTGTTCTTGCACTTCAGGGCACGAGGCTATACTTAAAATGGTATGCTGAGCCAGGGTGTGTATACGTGCCGAGGGATCTCCCGATTTGGCCAACAATTCGGGCAATAAACGATCCACACAACGAGCCACTTCACTTTGCGAGACTCTACCCGGTACATATTCCAAAAACAGTACTCTAACCGTTTCGGTAGCTTGATTGAATACTGAATATACCGCATCTCTTACGGCTCGATGTAATAAAAACGCTGCACTACGAGCGACTTTATTGGGACCCGCTGTATTTTCACTATTCGAATTGTTGGCATTCTGTTGAGTCTCTATTTCGTGTCCTTTAAGAAAATTGCGTAAACGTACTAGACCATCTTCACGGTCTTGAAATTGTCGAGAATAGAATTGTTCAACCTGTAGCAGAGGTTGTTTAATGTTAATTTAACTATTTTATTAAATACTTAACGCTTAGAAAGAAGAAGAAATTAAGAAGTGTTTGGATTATGGAACATATTTCTAAAATATGCTAGAAAGTGATTAATTTATCTATAAATAAAAAATCTGACAAACTTTGTATCTGCAAAATTTAAACAAAACATTAATATGCCGTAATGAAAGTATTAATCTGCACACCCCTTAACCACTTCGCTAAGTTTCCTACTACTTACCATATCATTACCAAACACCAAAATGGGTAAAGCCGCCTGGCGACGTTCACGATCATTTAAACGTGAACGACCACGATTTGGATCGGCCTCCAGCAAAGCGGTACCTTGACACTCTCTTAAAAATTCATTAGTATTCGAACTGGATCATCAAAAGGATTTTATAATATAACATCAACATACATACATCAAAATGAAATTTTATTGTATACATATTTTTAAATACATTATTAAAAGATGAAGTAGAGATGGAAGTAGGGAGAGCAAACATGATGTACATATTTTACGTTAGTCATAAAAAAGAGCGAGCATGAAATATTTCAAAAATTATAATAAAGAAAAAACAAAAAGTCCTCTAAAAATGTAAAAAGTTAGTTTATTAGAAATATTTAATCTATAATCTACGATGATCAGTTTTCCGTTTCCCATTTAGTTATAAAAAATCATGCATTTTGAGAAATTTACATTTACATCTGTGTGCGTTTACTATAGCATCCAAAAACTTAAGGGAGTAATCTAGAATTTTTACTTTTAGTAGATTAGATCACTAAGACTAAAGGGTTATTATCGAGATAAAAAAAAAACATCTAATAATGCGTATTATTTCAACACAAAGCTTAAATAGCAAAAGCTGAAACTTACTGCCTTAAAGTAGGTATAGCGCGATCTTCATATTCTTCATAGGAATTGCGGGGAGCACTTTTGTTGCGTCTTCTCAAAGAACCCTGGTGACTAGACATGGGTGAACTATGGCGACTAGGACTTCGTCTCATATTAAGTTTGGGAGACATGGGTATTTCATCGTGTGACTTACGTAAACTGGCCACCGAAAGTGTAGATATATTGTCACTAATGCTATTACTGTGATTATTATGTGATAAATTGCCTAGACCCCCGGTAGAGCTATTACCATCTGTAGATGATTTATCATCCTGGACACTTTTAGGACTCATAGTGGCAGCCAAATGAGCTTCGGCCAAGGCTTGTGCTACATCCTGCAAACTGGGTGCCGCCGGTAGTATGGGCTTAGAGGCATATACCTCACAAGCCATGTCATTGCCGTTAAGCGATTCCCCATTCTTTTCTAGCAAATCATCGATTAGCAAATGTTTGAAAATAGATGATTTATACATTTCTATTTGTTCCTTTCTCAATTTGGCTGTAGTGAAATCTTCTTGTTGTACTGCCTGGCGTTTGGCCAAGGCATAGCGACCTAGTCTCTCACCAGCCGTACGCAAAGCACTCATACACAATTTCAGTTTGCGAGCATATTCAAAACGTTCTGTAGCCACTGCCTTTAGCTTACGATCTTCCATTTCTCTTATAATCTCGACTATAGATTCTTCTACATACATGGAAAACAGCAAATCATCACACATTGAGGCTAAGGTTAGCTCTGCACAGTCTTGTGCAGACTGTTGTTCTTGTTCTTGTGTTGTTACAACACTACTTGCTTCCGTTTCCTTATTTGTTCCCGCTGAAGCATCCAATTCTTCGCCCAAAACGTTTACCGCTATCAAAGCAATTTGTTTGTCTGTATTCAACTCATTAGTATGAGGCGCACTTAATCTTAGTTTAAGGTGTGTTCCCTTGCGTGGATTAACCGCAACACTTTGCAGTTCTCGTGATTTAAAATTGGTAGCTGCATTATCTGCTAAGGCCACAAAGCCCAAAAAATCAAAGCATTGTGAAGACGGGGTGCTAGGTATACTTTTAGGTGAATAATGTAACCAAAGTTCAATTTTTTCGGCTTTAAAAAATAAAAAAATTGTATTTAATTAACTTATTATAGTATTCTTTTATTCTTTTTTTAATCATAATAAAATTTAAACTAACGTATTAAATACTGGTGGGCTAGTAATTGTATACGGCAGACTTTGGCAGGTTTATGAAATCGTAAAACAATATCATGTGGGGTTATGGTGCTACCAATTGCACTACGCCAACCATGAACCGTAGGACCATGTGTATTTAGTTCACTAGCGGGGAAATTTGGATCCTCATCTTAAAGAGAAAAATAAACATATAAATAGCATTATTATAAAATTTTAATTTAATTTAATGAAAATAAAGATTCAATATTTATTTATTCAATTCCACAAATAAAATTATTACATAGTAATGAAAACCTAAGTATTAATTATATCACAAAAGAATATAAAAATTTAGGTATATATTCATAATGAAAGTATCATCATATAAGCTCCCCAGCCATACATTAAAAATAGAACAAAAAGAAACAACATTAGTATGTTAAAATTTTCGTTAATTAAATACTATAAAATTTTGTTCAGTGTCTGCTAACTTACTCAAACATTTTGACAATTCATTAGAAATAGGAAAAAACAACGTACGAAATCGATCATAAAAATATATAGTACAATTGAAAACTACTGCAACAAATTGTTAAACTGAAACAAGAGTCTGAAACATGATGATAGAACAAAAATTGTGTTGATAACGAACACATGTTAAACAAAAGGGCAATAACAAGCATACAGTTGCCAGATGCAGGGGAAATAATTTGTTATATAGTAATTTGTATATTTAATTTTTTTTCTTTGACGAAATACATTTCTAATTTCTTCTATATACATATAAAGTTATCGTTTATGGAATTTTTAAACAGTCACTCTGCATTAGTCTAAACAATAAAGCCTAAAACGGACAAAGTGTTTGTTTAGTGGATAATACAAAACTTCCATTTAGAAAAATAGCATGTATGCAATTTTATGTAATTAAAAATCAAGCGTTAGATGATATTCTAAAACTTCTACAAATTTAAAAATAAGTTTCGATTAGCGTTCCAATCTATGCATGGCAATAAAAAAAAATAGCAACAAAAACGATAAATATATTTATACATATCGATAACTCAATATAAAGAGGGCAAATCTAAATATTAAACGAAATCGTGTTTTTAACGTTTTCTGTTAATCCACGTACAAATACATCACCCCATTAAAAATTAAGTGAGCTATGGTTGACAGTAACGGATTCGTAGTTCAATAAAAATATTTACTTCATTTTAATTTTTTAAATTTTACTCAGTTTTATCTTTCTTCTCTAATATTTATATTAAAAAATCGAGATATACCGCTTTCCATTTAGCCATCGTTATACCTAAACTTATATTAAAAAAAATAAACTGTTTTACTGTTTTAAAAAGTTGTGTATGAAAAATTGTAAATAAAATACATTTAATACTCATTTTAAATTTTATAATAATGAATTATTATTATGATTTATTAAAGACAAAAATAAAACAATTGAATTGGTTTTCGTTTTTATACAAACACTAGCTGATCCCGGACCATATTGTTGGTCCCATAATATTTATTATTATAATTTTATTATATTTATTTTATAATTTGGCTATAGCTCCATTTATCGGAGTCCTAAACAAATTTTAAAAGGAACAAACAAAACATTTTGAAGAAAATATGAAAACCGTTGATTTTTAAACGTATATGTACATAAATTTATTTGACTATAGCGCCACCTAGAGATACAGACATGTATTTTCTTTTTCAACTTCAAGCTACATAAATTGTGAATATGAGTCGCATTGGTTTACAAATATAGAATTTGTAAATAATACGACTACAACGCCACCTATTGGTTTCAAAATAAAACAAAAATCAAAAATGGATCAACTCGAACTAATGGTAAAACGGAATAAAACTTATTTTTTCAATTAATTGAATTATTATCACAAATAAAAATTTTAATTTATTAAATAAAAAAATTAACTCTTGCCTTTAATCCTACTAATATAATAAATGTGAATGTTTGTATGTTTTTATATTTGTTACTCAATCACGCAAAAACGGCTGAACGGAACTGAATAAAATGCGTCACATAGATGGATAACAACCTAGATTAACACATAGGCTACTTTTTATCCCGATAACCAGGCAAAGTCGTTGGCAAACTCATCATCACACTGCCTAAACGGGTTGTTTGTGTTGTAAAATTTTTATTTTTGTTGCAAGTTTCGACTTTTAAATTGCAAATTCAAATTTTCAAATTAATAATTCTACTAATAGATATAATAAATAAATTTGACAAACATATAAATAATAATATAGGTTAATACTAAGTCTTTTATCCCTATAACTACGCAGACGAAGTCGCGAGCACAAGCTAGTAAACAATAAAAAACAGATTACTTGAACATAATTCAAAATTCTAACAAATTTGTTTGATTGAGACATAATGTTTTCTGTGTAATCCGTAATATGTAGTGCCAAGCCATATTTATTCATCGGGTAGTCTTAATTCATCAGCAAAAAGCAATTTTCTCTCTTCTGTCATTTATTTTATACTTCATATATAAAAAATATAAACAAAAAAGTTTGTCTGAACTGTGATTATCTGATGAATTAATATGCCTTTATGTGCATTAATAAACTATTTTTCATAGCGTATAAATTTATAAAAAAAATTCATGTGAAAAACAATAAATATGTACATACATACTTAAGTATTTTAAATTTTAAATAAATAATGTTTAATTACTTAAATAATATACTTTCATATATGACACTATTTGGGTTATTTAGGCCATAATCAACAGGCATTTTAGCGATGATCTGGCAACATTGTACTACATTATAATTTTTTACCCTATCAAGAAAAAACAAAACAAAATTCTTTACTCTCTTTATGTTATTTTTTTTAATGTATCTCATAAATCTACATCTATCTCTTAAATGCAAATAACTTTTAGTTTGTTTTTAGTTATTTGTTTAAGAAGACGCTTTTTTCTTAAACTTGTTCAATATTAGTGAAATAAGTAAACAAATTATAAATTAAATAAAATTCAAAATGACCACAATAAATTCCACACATTCTATAATGAAAGACAGACAAAAAAAAAGTTTTTGGTTGCAAATACAAAGTATATTAAATACCATTAATCATGTTTTTATACTTTTAATTGGAGTCTATGTTACATTATTGGCTCGTAGTTTAAATTTCCAAAATACTGCCATGCATATGTTTATGACGGTTACTGGGGTAAGTGAACAAAAACTTCAAAAACTGAATCAGAAAAATGAGAAGAACAGATATTTTTTTTACACGTCATTACAACTAATCCCAGCAAAAAATTTCCAGAAATTAATAAAGCAGAAAATTAAATATTAAAAAAATTGATTCTCAACAGCACTATCTTAACTTGACTATATTTACAAGGCATGAGACTAAAAAATAGTAATTATTTTATTTGATTTTTGTAATAAATATTATTATTGGTTATTTCGTTTAGTGTTTATTGTAATGCAAGTAAGAGTGCTATATTCGGCCATGCCGAATCTTATATACCCTTCACCACGTGTAGTCATGCAATAACAGTTGCTTGTATCACCATTCATCCCATATGAAATACGTACACGTATGTATGTTTAAAAAAACGAAAAAAAAAAATTTTTTTAAAAAAATTAAAAAAAAAAAATTAAAAAAAAAAATTATTATATATATAATATACATATATAAAACAAAAAAAAAATAAAAAAAAAATTAAAAAAAAAATTAAAAAAAATAATAAAATAAAAATATAAATAATATATTAAATAAAAAATAAAAAAAAAGTAAAAAAAAAATTTAAAAAAAATTTTAAGAAAATTAAAAAAAAAAAATTTTTTGGCTCAGTTGGGATTCGATGCCACGTTTTCTCTAACCAGTATACACGTTTGTATGTATGTATGTTGTTGTTGTAATGTTGTTTTTGTGAAAAAAAAATCGAGGTGGTCGTGGGTTTTTGCTCATATCTCAGTTGTTTATGTACCGATGTTTCTGATTTTCAATACCGATCTACTCCCGAATATTTCTGATATTTTAATACCTTACCCGGGTCCAACCTATGTCGGAGGGCTTCAAAAAGTTGATTTCAACATACACACGGACAGACAGACAGACTGACAGGGCTTAATCGACTCCCCTATTCATAAGCTTTCAGAAAATATATACTTTATGGGGTCGGAAATGAATATTGTAGAAATTTCACACAGAATGACAAACCTATATATACCCTTTTTCACTGTGTGAAGGGTATAAAAAGGGTAAATTAGCTACCAAAAATGTATTACAATCAGTTTGCTCTTAATATTATGCCCGATTTTTTGCTGGGATTATTTGTTATTGTTTTTTATCATGACGACATGTTTGTGCTCTAAGTTTAATATTGAAACGTGTTTAAAGTGGTTAGCAAAAGTATTTTCAACGGCTGTTGACGTCAACATGACCTTTAAACTCTATGATTTAATGAAAACGTATAGCCAGGTAGTTTAACTTATCAATTTTAAAACTCAGTTATCGGAAGGAATTTTGTATTTTAATTATTAAAGAGTAAAGTAAAGTTTTTTTGTCTGTTAACCTGGTATAACAATAACGTTATCGCACAATGGGGATCTACAATATGAAATGTAAAATGAATAGAAAAATATTAGATTCTATTTTCATAATAAATTTTTAAATTGAAAATAGATAGAAAAAAAAATAAATTTGTAAGAAAAATTGCGTAATATTTGTAAAATGTTTTTATTTTTAATCCATATTTTGTTTCACAACTTCCGGGTTTTTACTAAAATACAAAACCCATTAAAATTTCATTTAAATGTATGTAATATTAATAAAAAAAATTAATTTGAAGTAAATCATTATGCACGAACAGTTTTTAAATTTATTGATAATTTTCATTAAATTCGGTTTATGTATTTTGAGGTGCTGATGTTTTCCAGAAAATGTGCATGGTACACACGTAATAACAGACTTAAAGACCACGCATGGTTTTAAAAGGTCACCACTATTTGTTTATTTATTTTTAATACCAAAATGTATCCAAAATCTTAAATAGTTCTACTACGTACATTAATATAAAACATCTGTAGGCTTCGAAAACTTGAAACACATTTCGCTTGCAATTACTAATGTATTCATTTCCGATTTCATAACTTGTATACTCGTATTTTCTTAATGATTATGAATAAGGGAGCCGATAGAACAATGTCCGTCTATTATTTTATTTTGTTGAGTTCAACTTCAAGAAGTTTCAACATGTTGAACAGACCTGTATATGGCATCAATGTTTCGGAAATATTCACAAAAAAATTGATATTGCAATTCAGCACATTCTCCCCTTAAGTTTCTGAGATATGAGCAAATTACCACGACTGTTTCTATTTTTAACAAATTTTAATTACAAAAATTAAATTTTTTTCAGCTCTAGGATAATTTATATAGAAGTTTGTTATTATGATATAAATCTAGGACTATTCGTACAAAATTTTGGAAAAATTGACACTAATCGGCAAAGTTATAGGCAAGAAATATTTAAAAATTTAAATATAACAAAGTTTTTAAGGCCCCAAAAAAAATTGTTAGACATGATTGTAACACCAAATTGCAAGCGGTTGTCTCATAAATTATTCCTAAGAAAAACTAACAAATCATTTGGAAATCAACTGAGATATAAGCACTAAAATACAACTGCTTTGGTATTTTTCCTAAAATTCACAAACGAAAATCAAATATTTACAGCTCGTAGACAAACGAAAGGATCAATATGAATATTAAATCAAAGACCTGACTAGCGAAATATAGTACACCATGAAAAAAATTAATATCCATTATGGCGTCCATTACAAAATGGCGTAAAACAAATTTATATATGGGTCAAACGAAGTATTTAAAACTGAACCCCCTTTAACCCCCTCAATTTGGTATCATATGAAAGAGTGTGACCAGTAGAATGCAGAAAACTATGAAAACATGTAAAATCCAAGATGGTGTTCGAATAAATTTGCGAATATATGGGTCAAATATGGTAACTACGGTTGTGTCCCCTTCAATCCCCACAATATTGGAAACAAATAAAAGGGTTTTACTAGTACAATGCAGTAAACTACGAAAGAGTGTAAAATCTAAGATAGTATCCAAAGCACAATGGTGGGTGGTTTTTTTTAATCACATCAGAAACTTCAATATGAGTATTAAATTAAAGGGATGGACTAGTTGTTAACACAAAAAATTTTAAATCGAAATTATCATGGGGGAAAAAAATCAAAATGGCATATAAGGGTACGGCCGAATATAGGACTCTTACTTTTTTTCTTATAGAAATTTTTTATTAATTGTCTACTTGTGGTGTATTACAATAAATTGATGTCCTCTTGACATTTCACAATCTATATTTAATTGACTGCTTTTTTACTTTCAGTTTCACGTCTTAAGTGCTGAAGCCTTAATGTCCCACTATCCTATAAATCCCATATCACAACATTTTTCATACCGCAACAAATCCAGATATCATGGCATTTTGCAGCTAATTGGAGGGTCAATGGCTTTATTTGGAGGTGTGAGTAAAATTCAAAGTACTGAAGTACACTTTACCACCTGGCATGGCATATTTGGCAAGTATAAGTGCATTCAATACTACCTAAGGCAATAAAATATTTAATTAACATTAATTTCTTTTTAGGTCTTTTTGCCACGTTTATGTGTTTTGCCAGCCTGGTGGGTGGTGTGCTTAATTATTTTCAACCTAAATTTGTGCACAAAATCTATTCACCGTCTGAGCTGAAATTTCGTCACAATTTATTTGGCTTGCTCACCTTTAGCTTGGGCATGACCACCATTACTTTGGGCTATTTTACACAATTCTTTACAAAATATGTGGATGCTGATGTAATACCAGCATTTGCTTTGGCCACTGTATTGGTTTATTTGATGACCATGATTGCGCCAGTTCGCTCATTAATAGATAAAATTAAATATCGCAAGAAAAAGTAAAGGCATTAGAATTTAAAAAAAAGGAGAAGAGAAACTGAATGTTGAAATGTTTTTGTTTTTTGTCGAAGACATGGATTGTGTTAAGAGAAATTAAAAAAAAAAAAAAACGTAGAAATATTCGTAATTTACACTTCCATCTGGTGGCTTCTAACAAAAGCGGCAAGAGTTTTTAAGCTATCGATAATTATCATGCCCATACAATTTGTTGAGAGGAAAAAAAATAACACGACATTTACGCCCTGCATTTAAAAAATCAGTTTTCTATAGTGAAGTTGGCTGCAACACAATTTTTTATAACTGTTGAAAAGTATTACAATTTTAGTTATTTTTAGGTCAATCTAGCTTATTTTATTTCAATTTTTGTTTATATTTTTTAAATAACATATTAAGGTTAACATTAATAATCAGTACACAACGTTGAGGCTCTCGTTTAGGTTTGTCATATAAGCGTTTGCGTTAAGCTAAGTAAAATACAACACTTGCCATAATATATAAAATTAAGTCAATCTATATAAAATATATCCTAACAAGAGGGCCGAACTTAAATTTGCCACTATTTTGTTACTAAATACGAGTTGTACAGTTTATACGATTTTCACGTACAGGTCATGCAATTTAAGAAAGTGAAGAAGTATTTGAACAAACAACATTAAATTATTATAAATATTAAAGTTTTACAAAACAATGTTGTGCATGGACCCCTAGCTTGATTTCGTGCAATAATTAAAAATTCTACAACTGCAAGTGCGGATCTATTACCAAGATGAGACCGAAAATTTTTGGTTAATGTTTAGGCAAAACGTTGTTCGTTTAAACACTTCTCAATATTATTAGCTCACGTTGTCTGTACGTGACAACTGTCCAAAAAAATCACTGTTTAACTCGTATCACCAAAATGACAGCAAATTTACATCCAGCACTGTTGTTGGGTTACCCGATAGTTACATTTAAAACTCAGATGCCTAAATTGTATATTATGTTTTAGATTAAATGATTCTCAACCAATAAGAAATTTCGACTCGTTTGGTCTCTATTCAACTCCAGAAGAACGCACATAATTACGCAGACGAAATTGCGTTCACATGCTCGTGTACGAATAAGTAAAAATATATTTAAGACATAATTCAGTTATTACATGTTGTTATAGTTTAATATCAATTTCTAAGTTTATATAGCAACTTGAGGGTGTATTCTTATATGTGAATATTAAACATTGAAATAATTCTATTTCCAATTGTCTTATTCATATAAATCTTTAATTGTAAATCTTTATTAAATGTATTACAACACAGTATAAAAGTAAAACTATTTCATTAAATGTATCCAGTACAACATTTAGAGCCATTCATACTATAACAGTGTTGTGGTTTTAATAAAAAAAAATACAAGAATTTTTATACAGAAATTATTCCAGTAAATTTATTTTACATTTGCACTAAATAAAAAAAAATATATACAAAATTATAAATAAAAATGAAATTTAAACATAAAACTGAAATTAAATATACATGTGTATTAATATACTCGTGTTTAATATTAGACGTGTACGCTGCTAGACCATTCAGTACTGGGAGATCTAGTTCTGATTCCAAATCGAATTTTGGTTCTACGGTGAGTATATTCATTTTGTATGGCAAATAAAGTGATTATTGAAATAACGTATACATATAATGAAATGATTTTGATATTACTAAAATACGTGTAGTTTATATTCTTTGTATAAATTGAAAAAAATATTTATGACTCACACTAAGATTTAGCTAAGACAAATATAGCAACTTTATAATTAATGTTTTCTTAAGTAAGAATTTAATTTAAATAATTCCAAAATTTTAATGCTATTACTCAGGGTACATTTAAGACCCTACACACGTTAGCGAATTTGACTGAATTCGCTGTCTTATCAAGGTCATACCTTATATAACAAATATTTAAGGGTGAATTCATAATTTATTTTTATATAGAGTTTGGCATTGTTAGTTAATAGCAAAAACGATCTCTGCTATAATCCAAACTTTAATTCCCAAAAATATTTTAACACACAAATAGAAACAAACTTGATAGATTAACTGACAAGTCAGAGATCCAAAATTAGCTAATACCAGCGATACATAAGAAAAAAACAACAGCTTTATTCGGCCGTGCCGAATCAATAATACCCTTCACCGTAATGTACAAAGGTATATTGACCACATTGTAGCTTAACCTAGATATAAGATTTCATGTAATACGCCATTTTCTTCATTATTTCCAAAGCCTTTGATTTTGACGTCCTTTCATTTAATACCCATATTGTTGAGGTTAAAAAAATTAATTTCGCCATATTGTTTCAAATGTCATCCTCGATCGTACACTTTTTTTAATAGTTTACTACATTATACTGCTCAAGCCCTTTTATTTGATACCAATATTGTGGGGGTCAAAGGGGAAAAAGCCGTAACTATCATATTTGACTAATATATTCGCCATTTAATCTAGGACGCCATCTTGGATTTTTTTCTTTTCATAGCTAACTATATTTTATATCTCAAGCTCTTCTATTTTATCCCTATATTGGCTTTCTCGTTTCTGGAGAAACTGAAAAATATCTATTTTCGTTTGTAAGTTTTAGGAAAAACACTTGTACTTTGGTTGGTTTAATGCCGATTTGTTAGTTTTTCTTAGAAATAATTTTTGATATACATAATTAAATATTTTTTTTGAGAAAATTTGATTTATTTAAAAGATATTTTTTCAAACAATTTTTGCCTATATCGTTACCGATTAGTGACTAATTTGTGCAAAACTTTTCATGAATATCTCTAGAAGCATATAAAATCTATAAATAGTAACAACTGTGCCTATAAATTATCTTAGGATTGGAAACTCTTAATTTTTGTGGTCAAAATAAGCGAAAAAACAAAGGCAGTAAACACGACTGCTCATATCTCAGATAATTATGGGGCGAAAATGCTGATTTCCAATAACGATCTGCTTCCATATATTTCTAATATTTAAATATCTTACACGGTTTTTTGCAATGTCGGGGGCCTTAAAAAAGTTCATTTCAACATACACATGGACAGACAGGTAGTTGGACAATACATAATCGACTACCGCATTCATACGCTTTCAAAAAATATTTACTTTATGGAGTCGGAAATGAAAATTTTAGAAATTACAAACGGAATGACAAACCTATATATAGCCTTACAATTACTGTGAAGAATATAAAAAGTAGAATCCAATTCTTACAGAAACCCAAAATAGTCATAATAAGTTTTTTCTTATTGTCATAGAAATCACACTCGTCTTCATTGGCGTAAAAAACCTTTATTTTCTCAAATAAAACAACAAACGAACTTTTGTCGCCTGTGTTAGAAATCTAACCTCAATATTAACCTAGTATTAAAAGCTTATTGACTTATTGCCGTATTCATTAACAGTATTTTAGATCTTATTAAAGGCTTTTTTTAATAAACCTAATATATTATTTATGAATACGGCATTAAATTAGGAAACAAAAAGTTAGCTTTTTCTAATTTTAGCTATTTTTTAAATAAAACCAGTGAGTAGTTTAGATGTTCTAAACTTGCTCATATATTTAAATTCAACTAAAAGAACTAAATAATTTTATTTAATCACATTTGATTTTTCAGAGTCGGAATCAAGGCTTTTCAAAATCTAATACAGCGTCATATTCCAGGCCCAGCAACCCCATTATTAGTATAGCCGATAGTAAAGCAGCTCTACGTTCAAGTCACGTATGTTTTTACAATTTGTTCGTAATGTGCAAGAAAACCACATTAATTTTGAATATTTTTTTTTCCAGAATATGCCTGATTTTGGATTTGGGTTTACAAACAAGCAAACGGCCTATAATCCAAGTTTGGTAAGTTGTTGTTTTCAAAAAATAAATTTCGTTTAAATCCTTTATATTTGCTTATATTTCAATATATATATATATATATAGAATATAGCAAAACGTTTTATTGGATCACCTACCAGACAGCCGCCCTATAATCCATTTTACATAGCTGTAACGGTACTTATTTTATTTAGTATTTATATCTTAAATTTTTTTTATTTTTTAATTAAATTAAAATTTTTTTATTTATAGAATACACTAGTTTCTACTAAAGTAAATACACTGCCTCAAAAACCAGTTGTTACTAAAAATGGTTCAGTGTCTATGCCTAAAATTAATACACTGCTAAAGCAACCTGCCTATAACCCATTTTATAATTCCGAAATGGTATAATCATTTATAGTCTTACTCGCATATTGATAATTAAATTTTACATTGATCCAATGCATATGTTTTCGTCAGGTATTCCCAGCTCGGAGATAATGTTTTTGCTTATATTTTTTCAATATACAGATTGACATTCGAAATAAATGAGAGAGAAAAAAGAAAATTGTTTTTTATTTATGGAAGTTGACAGCTTAAAAAATAATTAGCTGACGTGTTAAGGCTACCTGATGAATAAATATGACTTGACATTGATCAAAGGTTCTTGAAATTTTATTATTAACATGTGGGAAAATTATATTGTTTTCTTACATCAATTTCTTTAATTTTAATTATTATATCTTATTTTCAGAAATATCAGACTTCTTCCGTTATCAAAACGACTTTAAAGCCCTGGCAACCAGCTTCAAATCATTTCTATAATCCACAACCGGTAAGCAGATATTGAGACCCACTTACATTCAAAAGTTTTTTTTAACTTTCAGCCAATCCTAAACAAGAGGCAAAGCTTTTATGTGTTGAATATATTTATGTGTATTTAACAATGCATATTTAATGTCTCTACTAATATTTATAGTAAACAGTTGGTTCTAGGAATTATTATTCCTATTGTTAGCTGTTACCGAATGTTATACTATAGAATGTATCACTTTCTTTGTATAACTTCGATTTGCTAGTAAAATGTTTTCGTAAATTAAGTCTTTCAATGAAAGTGGGCGTTAAAGTTGGCGTGACAGTATAATAATATAAATACAGCTTAGATATTTCAATATAGTCCTTAATGTTTCCAAAAACTTTGTCCATAGAGAAATTATATGAATTTAAGATAAAGCGTTCTATAGGAGGTAGGCGTTAAAGTGGGCGTGTCACCTACATTTTCTGACATAACGATGACATTGACTAGAAAACTTTATGTACGAAATTTCATCAACGTACCTCTAATTTTGTTGGTTTAATGAGCTTTTAAATTTTATTTATCAGTAGATTACGTGAAAAGTGGGCGTTATAGTAGGCGTGCCAAAGTAGTATCTGCTAATAAATACAACTTAGTATTTCAATATAGAGTCCTTTATTCTTCCAAAATCTTCATTCATAGATAAATTATAAGAATTTGAAATAAATCGTTATATGTGAGGTGGGCGTGTCACATATATTTTTAATTAATACAAAGCCTTTGACCAAAAAGCAAAGTTTGTAAAATTTCAGAATCATACATATAATTTTGTCAGTTTTGTTACGTTTTAAATTTTAAATACATCGAAAAATACACTGTGTGGTATAAATTTTCGTACATTATGATCTATGACTCCTTTCCTAATGCATAGATTTAAGCAATTTTCAGGGAAAAATATTTTTTTTAATCAGGAAAAATACATTCGAAATTTCATGGCTCTACGTTAATGAGTTTGGACACAATGGATTTTATTCGATGTTGACCTACTCTTTCATTACGAGCTAAACCTCTCTTCCTGATATTCCTATTTAGCCCAAAGTTTGAGATTCCAAGCTTTTTCGGTTCGAACTCTATCGTGCTTTCAACAGACGGACAGTCAGACTGACGGGCATAGCTAGATCTTAATAAAATTTACCAGGACTCAGAAAATATATACTTTATAGGGTCTAAAATGGATATTTCGATGTGTTACAAACGAAATGACAAAATGATTATACCCCCACCATTTTTTGGTGGCAGGTATAATAAAGTTTAATTTACAAGGAATTAATAATAACGAAAAAAATATTAATTGGCAAATTAGCCAAAGTTACTTTCTACTAATACCAACTTTATTGGCAAGTTAAAATAATCGGTCTTAAGCTTAGTCTAGACGGTATGATGAATCAGCAAATGTGTGGTAATATTTATTTGCTTTAAAATAACAGCAAATGTCTCTGTTAGCATATTGAATATGATGGTCGTTTACACGATTTGCTGAAAGTGCCAAATTTTTTGAATTCATCATACGCCAACAAATAATATTTCAACATATGAGTTATCATACAATTTTTGTGTATACACGATATGTTGAATTTCGTTTAATTATGTATCTTAATTCGTATTAACATTTGTTTATATATTTGTATATCTATATATATAAAAGTGAAACTCTGTGTGTGTGTGTTAGCTATAGACTCCGAAACTGTAAAACCGATCGGACTCAAACTTTGGGAAGTTGTTGTACACATACCAGGGAGTGTTTATGGGTGGAAAAAAGTAGGCGGGGCCAAGCCCATAAAAATTAGTTATCAGTTTTAGCTGCTTGCACTTGACCGATTTTTCTGAAACTTTGCACACATATCGAGCTGTCATGACTAAATAATTTCGTGATAGGCGGGACCACGCCCCTAAAATAGTTTTAATTTTGAGGTACTTGCACTGAACCGATTTTTCTGAAACTTTGCACACATACTAAGCTGTCATAACCATATAATTTGGTGATTAGAAAAGTGGGCTGGGCCACGCCCATAAAAAAAGGTTATAATTTTGAGGTACTTGCACCAGACCGATTTTTCTGAAACTTTACACACATATCGAGCTGTCATAACTAAATAATTACGTGATTATAAAAGTGGGCAGTGCCACGCCCATAAAAAAAAGGTATCATTTTGAGGTACTTGCACTCGACCGATTATGCTGAAACTATGCACACATATTGACCTGTTATGACTTTACAATTTTGTGATAAGAAAAGTGGGCAGGGCCACGCCCATAAAAACGATTATAATTTTGAGGTACTTGCGCTGGTCCGATTCTTCTGAAACTTTGCACACATATTGAGCTGTTATGACTTTACAATTTCGTGATTAGAAAAGTGGGCAATGCCACGCCCATAAAAAAAATTATAATTTTTAGGTTTTTGCACTTGATATTCAATTGAAATTCAGAATGCATTTCGATTCATTAAGGGGCGTAGCAATGCGCGCCGGGTTTGGCTAGTGCCAAATAAATTTGACAATACAGTTTTTTGCGGCAATTATATTTATGTATGTGATAATAAAAGGAATAATCTGAAATAGTTTATCTTTTATTATTACAATTGAATTTTATATAAAGAAAAAAATTCTAATTAAACTCAAGCCTGAGTAAAATTTAAAAATACTAATTTAGAACAAGAAGCTTAACAATTAAAAATTAGGAATTACAAAATACAAGAACACGGAACATAACATCATGCTTTGTTGTTCAACCAACATTCTGTTAAGTACTGACCAAACCAATAATAAACAAATGGTTATAAGAAACAGCGCTGTCAACTTATTAGTTTTATCAATGTTTTAGTGCTTTTTTATCGCAAAAAATTTTTGAAATTCAGGTGTTTTGTTTTTTCTATATACTAAATTTAAAAAAAAAATATCGCAAGTAGAAATTACGAAAATAATAAGGATTGATAGTGAACAATGTTTATGTTATTGCAGATTGTTAGCTTATTATTGTTTTAAACCAAAAACCATAATAAACAATAGTTATACATTGATTATATATTTTATATTATTTATTATTATTTAATTCCCATACTTATTTTTTGATATCTTATATGGTTTATAAGAGAAATGAAACTAAAAGATATATTAATATGCAAAAACTTTTTAATTTACAATTTTACAAAATAACAATTGACACCATGATGTAGTTAGTATTCTCATAAGTAATCATATAGTAATGTTTATATTGATAGCATTATAATTTAAAGGGTGATATAGAATTTATTTTGGCTTTATGTTCCTTATTATATTTACTTATTATATTTTTATACGGAAATTTAGAATTTTATGAAATAAAAAAAATAAAAAAGTTAAAAATTTTGAAAATTAGCCGTTTTTAAATGTTAACACCAATCTAAACAATAATTGTGAAACAGTCATCTATTGCTTTCGCTATCTTGCTGATGGCTAGAGCAGGCCAAAACTAGTAATAATATAAAAGATAATAACAAACAAAAAAAGGGGTTGCTGTTGGTAAAATTTTAGTGTAACTCGTTGTGGTAAGAATATATGATATAGGAAACTAACTTATCGTATTTAATTAACTAAAAGCCTAGGTGTTTAATAAATGATATTTACATCCAATACTTTATCACCGATCAAAGAGTGATCAAAAATTCACATCAACCATTTTGCCTAAATAACTAATGTATAACTTACAAATTCTAGCAAAGAATATAACAAATTAGGCAACACTGCAACAATTCTATATGATACTACATTTGCCATATGATGAAAAGCTGAAATACGCTTTTCAACAAACAACAAATCTGTCTTCATACGTAGGAAATTTGTCCAGCATTAAAAATATGCTGTTTACACGATATGTTGAAATCGTCGACATACATTTGATGGCCTTGTTAAAAAAGTGTTAGCAAATGATGTTAATCATACGTATGATGAAAAAATTTTGCGTTTACACGATATGATGGCACTTGTAACAAATTTTTAAGCACAAATTTGCTGATTCAACATATCGTCTAGACTAAGCTTTATAAAAACAAACTTACTTCTGTCAAAAAAAATTCTCAATTTCAGTTAAAAGTATTAACTTTGGTTTCGTTTTTAAATATTAAACATATAAACAATATTATAAGTATTGAACAATATTTTTATAAATGTTTATTATTAAACTTTTTTCGATTTTTTAGAAAATACCCCCCGTCAAACTGTTTTCTAACACTCAACATTTTAAAGTAAGTTTTGTAGAACACTATCATATTCAAAATAAATTTGAAACTTTGTTAAAGGCTTACTTAACAAAATGTGTATATAAAATTTAATTTATAAGCCCTTAATAAATTTAAAAATTGATTAAGAATATGGGGGTTTATAATTATTTAAAGTCTAAAATCATGTTTTTTGTTAATAAAATAAATTTTCAGAACTTAAACACTAGTCGTAATAACACTAAAAATATAACAGATGCCAATAAGACATTTGAAGCTTCGCCTTTGGATTATATAAATAGTTATCCATACTTTAAAGCAGTAAGTATTAACAATGTTTGACAAAGAAAATACTATATTTAGGCTTTTCAAGAACAGTGATCTGCAGTCATTTTTTTGAAAATCTAAATATGTAATACACAAACATACGTACATAAGGAATATTGGAACTTAAATAATTATCCCAGCAAAATTTTTACTTACCATATAATTCAGCAACTAATATTGGAGATAAATTTAAACGAGATTTTTTTACCGAATAACTACTTATTTTTGTTTGAGTAGTTACAAAATTCACCACCCTCGCCTAAAAATGTGCTTATAAAAATAAAACAAGTAACTAGTTACTAACTATCAACTAAACTGTTGAATTTAACCTGGTTATTATTATGCTGTTGCGATACTTAAAAATTTATTCTAATGAATATTTTTAATTACAAGCATGTAACAGTGAGACCTCGATTATACGTAATGGTCGACACCAGAAGCATTCTAAATAATCGTTTTACCCGGTTAATTGATAACAATATTGAGTCGCATTTTTTATTTATATGTAATTCATTTATTCAGAGAAAATATATTTGGAATTAAAAATGTTTATATAATATAAGAAAATTATGAAAATTTAAAGAAAAAAATTGAAGCAATAAAAAACCCGTAGAATTCCGGATAAGAGAAGTAATAACGGTAAATCGATGCAAAAAAAATGTATTTGTGGAAATTATTACAAATTTTTTTCTCCGGATAATCGACGTTTCCGGTTAATTGAATCACGGATAATTGAGGATCCACTGTAATGATGTTAGTAAGGGCCATTAATACGTAATATATAATTACAACCTATTATACAATTTTAAAAAGATTTTGCTGGGATGTTAAATAGCTGTCATTGATATGCCTGAATGTTATACCCAAAAAAAACTTTAAACTAAATTCGGATTTAAAAAAAAAAAATTCGTTTTAAATAAAGAAATGGTATTATAATAAATGCCGTTTTCTTTTCTAAACATAAATAAACATTTTCAATTTATTTAATTATATCGCATGAATCAAAATTTTCAAAAATTTTTATTTACAGCTCAATCTAAAACTTAAAAATGATAGCAACGAAATTACAAATGTAAGTAAAATAAAATCAATCAAAATAGTTTGTGGAAAAATATTTTTGAAAAATTAACATTTTTAGAAAGTACCCAGCAAATGCCATTTTAAACATGTCCAAGACTTAAAAAATACGCTTACAAAAAATAGAGCCTTAAGTCATCACTCTATTTTGGGTGTGGTAAGCAAAGTTTATAATTAATTCAAATCGAGTGATGTTCGAATCAGTGATCGGCTTAGAGTCGTTTTTTCAATATTCATAGTGAGTCATAAAATTTGAGTATAAGTGCGTATAAATCATTGAAATTTAACTGAACTGACATACGCATACCCACAACAACGTTGATTTATAAGTACAACACACAATGAACATAAGTACTACGTCGTACTTATATTTATAGCGTCCCATATTTATATGATTTGCAAGGCTACTAACGTTGATTCATATTTTTAAGAAACTTGTTATCTACATAGAATGATGCAAGTTGACTCAACAACAAAAACATAAACAGCTCTCATTTGTATGAAGAATAAACAATGTTGCCAGGTCAGAGAGTGCAAGATATTTTTTGGCCGCCAGAAAATTTGCAATGTTACAATTTTTAAATAAATGCAACTGATTATGGCCTTTAGGCTAAGTTTTAGTTGGCTTCTATAATAAGAGGTAAACAATAACAGTTATTTTGTGTTTTTTATTTTCATGTTTAAATTTTTTGCAGCAACCGAAAAAACTGCGTTCTTAGGTGCTCACTTAAATTTGAAAGATAATACGCAAAAACGAAATCTCTTAAACAGACATCAGAGCAAGCACTTTATTTTTGCTTGTTGTTTTTGTATTATTTTGTTAAATTTAAATTGTCTATGGTGAGTGCCAAATTGTTATATGGCAAGCCTAGCTAAAACACACAACTTCATAATGACTACGCGAGTCATACGTACTTTTGGTCGTCTTTTTATCTTGCATGAACGACAATAGCAATCAACTGAGTCATACGTGTTGATGAATATGAGTACTGTAAGTACATTTCATTTAAAAGTGCGTATAAGTAGTGAAGACTTTCCAATAAGTTTGAATGCGTATAAATCAACGAAATAATAAATAATGATTCAAGGTGACTTACTTCATTAGTATTCGTTGCAGATCTCTGGTTCGAATGTGATAAATAATTATTATAATCATTATACATAGTGTATTTCAATCAGCTGTGAAAAAGCTCAATACGATACTTAGTCGAAAATTTTTTTTCTACAATGTTATGGTAGTAAGGCGACCCTTAAGTTTGGCAAAACAAAATTCTTTTTTCAAAATTTCCTTGCAAAAATAATTTATTTTAATTCTTGCAGATGATGCATACATATGTATTTACATTTAAATATTATTTTATTTACAGCTTGGTTATACTGCACCCACCATACATCGTCATCATATTTTTAAATCTCAGCAAGATATTAATAGAGAACTTCAAAACCAAAAACCAAATCATCAAAATTCTATAATAATTATTGCATCAATAATAGCATTTATAATAGCAATCCTTGGTGTTGCAATTTATTTTTTTAAATCAAAAAAGTAAGTTTGTTAGTTTTTCAATAAATTTATACACATATATGTACATGTACACATATTTTAAATAACTTTATTTAAATAAAATAAGAAAGTAGCTTGTAAATGAATAAAGAAGAAAGTTTTGTTTGATTTCAACACTAAAATAACAGAAAATTCATTTCGAAATTTCATGGCTCTACGTTAATGCGTTTGGACACAATTGCATTTTATTCGATGCTGGTCAAGGTCAAGGTTTTTTTTGATCTACTCTTGCATAACGAGCTATAACTCTCTCCTGCTAGTATTTCGATTTAGCCCATTTACAATACCACACAAAGAAATATTCTGGCAATATTTAAGCCCCCTAGATTTTTCGGTCCAAACTCTATCGTGCTTTTAACAGACGGACGAACATAGCTAGATGGTCATAAAATTTAAATAGGACTCAGAAAATATATACTTTATGGGGTCTATGTGTTACAAACGGAATGACGAAATGAATATACACCCACCATTTTTTTGTGGCGGATATAAAACAAAGGAAAAGTGGGCTTGGGAACTTCTATACAAAAGAAATACATTTAAAGGCCTATTTGACAAATTACAATTTTTAATCCCTAAAATTATCAATAGTCTATTTTACCCACGCAAAGCCGGGTGGCTAATTGATTTTGAAATAAATTCAATTTAAAAATACTCTGCCTGAATCACGTTACAAAAACAGTGCATTCTTTAGTTATAAATAATATTAAAACCGTTTTACATTTTGCAAGTGTAGAAGTTGCAAATAAAAACTAAGAGTATTTGCAATCATTTACGATAAATAGAAAGTAAAAAATCTCTCCATAAAATGCAACATTTTCCGTATTTTGTGTTAATATTTTTATGTATATTAATTTTCAATTTCTTTGATAAGCTGGTAAGAATATCAAGAAATAAAATTTAAAAGAATTATAGTAATAAATTTGTTTACTATTTATAGTATAAACCTTTATATAATCCTCTGGTACAAACACCTTGGAATAAAAATGATGAGAAAAGGATTTTTGATTCGTTTGGCTAAGATTTCTATAAAAGTTTGTTTCAATAAAAAGTAAATATATAAATAAATTCAATAAATATAAAACAAAATTAAGTTTTTTGATGAAAAATTCGCCAACTAAATTACATTAAACTCAATCTAAGGAGAAATGCTTCTATTAACTCAAAATTTTTCCTCAGCTTCTTTATTTGAGTTAAATTTCTTCCTTTTTTTCTACAAGTATTTTACGTTCGCCCAGGGGTTGGGGTGTTTTTCTTTTTAAAAACTACACTAATGTAATTATTTTTTGTTTTTACATACAGGGAGGTCAATTAAGTAATGTCAATCTGTCCGCATGTCCAGATGTTGCACAAATCTGATCTTTTGGAAATAGTAATGGGAAAATTATCGCTTTTGCAGTCCAGCACAGTCATCCCATAACTTTCAGAGATATGATCAAATAAACACTAGCACCTCTGTTTTTCTCCATATTTTTACCATAAAAATCAAAATTTTTCAGCCCTAGAATAATATTGTAAAAACCTTTATTTGTAGATAAATATGCCTCTCAGGGAAATGTTGAACCTAATTCAAAAAGTTAATTCCTTTTTTAATAGTAGTGTACTTGATTTCAATTCAATTCTTTTTACTTATCCATAATATTAACATTTTAATATTCATAAAATTATATATTTAAGTTAATCATATTTAGATTCATGCTATAATCTTTTTTGGAGGAGAAAATTTGGCAAAAACCTATTTAATTTTATTTAAAACTACTTATACGTCTTAACTACAGATAAGATAAACCCTAAGCTGAAGCTAACTCATTAATATGAACAAAACCAGAATTCAAACATCTGGTATTAAAATTTTGTGTAAGCCTATTGGTCCTTTCAGGGACCAATTCCAGGCCCGCAATTTCATGAAGGCGCGCGGTAGAAAAAAACCAAGGTAGGTTATATGTAAGTTTTAATAACTTATTGTGAGCAATGTGCAGTTTTTTATATGGCAAGGAGTGCTAGTAGAGCAGACGGGTACTGCATAGAATATTACAGCATGGAAAATTTACTTTAAGATGAGTTTTTTATTAATGTTAAGGCTAGATTTTCGATTTATAAAGGGATATAGGATACGGGTTAATATATTAATTTTATTTATTATATAGGGTACTAGCCAAGCGCGGCGCGCGTTGCTACGCCCCTTAATGAATAAAAATGCATTTTGAATTTTAATTTAGTATCAA
Source organism: Phyto melanocephala (assembly GCA_941918925.1). Lineage (NCBI taxonomy): Eukaryota > Metazoa > Arthropoda > Insecta > Diptera > Rhinophoridae > Phyto > Phyto melanocephala. The sequence goes on along the minus strand of OW799236.1, from coordinate 19,758,501 downwards.
GTGCAAGAAGCTAAATATTATAACTTTTTATGGGCGTGGCACTACCCACTTTTTTAATCACGAAACTATATAGTCATGACAGCTCAATATGTGTGCAAAATTTTAGAAAATTTGGTCCAGTGCAAGTACCTCAAAATTATAGCTTTTTTATGGGCGTGGACCCGCCCACTTTTTTAATCACGAAATTATATACTCATGACAGCTCAATATGTGTGCAAAGTTTCAGAAAAATCGGTCAAGTGCAAGTAGACGTGGCACCGTCCACTTTTTGCCACCCATAAACACATCCTGGAATGTGTGCCACAACTTGCCAAAGTTTGAGTCCGATCGGTTTTACAGTTTCGGAGTCTAAAGCTAACACACACACAGAGTTTCACTTTTATATATATAGATATGATCTTTAAATTTCATTTTCGGATCGAGTTTAATACCAAGATATTTTACTTTTTGTTCACATTGTGTAGATTCTTTTCCTTTCCTTGCAAAATAAATCGCCTGTGTTTTATCATAGTTTAACATTATATTCGATTTGTTAAAATAAGATAAAAGTTCAGATAATACTCTTTGTAAATTAGCTATTTTATCAACAGCAATAATCTCAGAGCTTACTGTATCGTCAGCGAATATTGACAGAGCGCGGTAATCCAATTGAGTTTTACTTGATTTTGTAAAACAATTCCGTGTTGTACTGGGGCCGAATTACAGCATTCGAACGGGATCCTAAATTTTAAAATTCTTATTAGAATCTCTATAACTAAAGCACAGTGAACTTGATCGTTCGAGTAAAATTTTTATCGACATCGAATGCCGTAACTCGGCCCTTGGTTTAAAAAAACAACAGAAATAAATCGTACTTGAATTTTTAAGCATGATTTCGACTGAAATTAAGAATTTTATTCTTAGATTACAAATTCATTTTTCTTCCTGTGTAGGCTTCATGTTTATAGTGATAATGAAAGAGTACAAGGGGAAAATTAGATTCCCGACACTAACCTAGAGAAATGCATTTTAGAAACTGACTACGGTTTCACCACACTTTGACCGGAACTTCAAGTGTTTCTTATGAATAAATATCATTTATTTAACTCTAAAACAAAATTGTCATTAAAAAATGTTTGTTCTAATTAATTGATGTTAATTCCTTACCATTGATAAAACCGTAATAAACATGGTTTTGTAAATTGATTTATATTATTAAGCCGTTTTTAAATAATAATAAAATTTACGTTTTACTGTACTATTTGTAAATTTGTTATTTTTATCAAATGCTTTTTAAGCGAATTGTGCGTAAAAGTAATTGTTTTAAATAATTTATTTATTGAAATTTAGTTTATAACAAACAAAACTGATTAAATTATTACAAAATATTTACTTCCTTTCGCCATAGATTCACATATTTTTGTCTAGACTACAATAAGTCTATCCCTATCTCGTTTTGAATGACTCTCACGTCTATCAGTGCCAAAAAATTCTTCCATACCAGTACCTACTTTACTGCCTCTACCAGATTTGCCCCTGCCACCATTGCCACTCGCAGGCTAAATTTGAATTTATTAAATCAATATAAAACTCTTTAAAGCCCAGAGAAAAACTTACAGTTTTTCCGAAGCCAACACCTTTGCCACCTCTAGCCTCCAATTGGTCAGCGAAAAGTAGTAGCACAGCCATCATCAAAACTAGCATTTGCAGGAACTTCATGTTATAAGTACTTTTGTGTTAATAGCGAGAATAAAAAGCTAACAATAGTATTTTAAATGAAAGTGTTAAACAATGTCATGCTACTTTGAAAATGTTTCTTTTTCTAGGGTTTACTTACTAATAAACCGCAATCTTCACCATAAAGGGTGTCCCAAAATTCTTATTCATATGAGCGCACATTGCATGTTTATTAAAAAAAGGTTACAGAACTTTATCACGAATTAAAACAACTAAAAATTAGAACAAAAATATTTTTTTTAAATTTTATTGCAAAAATTATTTTAGTTTGAAAAATATCTGCTACATCGGCATATTTTAATTCAAGTAGTTAAATTAGTTGATTATTGATAAACAAGATTTTTCTAATATTGCACATTTTGACGACCATACACTTTTTCCTTAACTGTGTTTTTAATATTTCTGCCAGTATCCTTAATAATAAAAAAACAAATTTTAATTTAATTTTAATCAAATAAATTTGCTTTTAAAATGTGCTGAACTTACAACTACTTTTGAAACTACACCAGCTTCTGATAGACCAGTACATACGAGCAGTGCTATTAAAGCCATTAAAAGCGAAAGGTTTGAGAAATTCATGATATCTAAGAGCTTCGAAAGTCTTTAAAAAACTAATATGGCTACGAAAACATTTCCAACTTTATATACAATCTTTAAAGGTAAATTGAGGTTAAACATATTAGATTGCTATTTTGCACCGCGCCGAATCTGATAATACCCTTCGCCATCATATTCATAGTGACCTAGATTTCATATTTAATATTATACGTAATTTTGCTTTATTATTTCCGACTTTTACATCTTTAATTTTTTAGCTGTATTCTACTAGTCAAGTCCTTTCCTTTGATACCCATATTGATGGGATTGAGAAAAAAATTATCCGCCATTTTGTTTAGGATGCCGTCTTGAATTTAAAATTTTTTTATAGTTCACTGTATTCTGCCGCTCATGCCTAATATTGAGGGGGTTTATTTTTATAAACAAAATTTGACCCATACATAAATTTTTTATACGCCATTTTGTAGTGGCGGCCATCATGTATTATATTCTACTAGTCAAGTCTTTTCTTTTAATACCCATATCGCTCCTCTCTGTTATCGGTTAAAGCTGAAAACACCGATTATCTATTGTAAGTTTTAGGAAAAACCATGAAGCATTTGTATATTTTTGCTTATAACTCAGTTTCTTACCGATTTGTAAGATTTTACCAGCAACAGTAACAGTTACAAAAGTTTTAGCAACTTGATATATTTAAATAAAATATATGCATAGTTTTAAAAATTATCTTTGCCTATAACTTTACTGTTTAGTCCTATGCCCTAGTTCCATAAAATATCTAAAAATAGTAGCACACGTGTCTAGGGCAAAAAATTTTATTTTTTACGTAAAAAATATGGGAGAAATAGAAGCGGTGTTATTTGTTCATATTTAAGAAAGTTATGAGGCGATTGTTCTGGATTTCAATAGCGATTAATTCCCGGATATTGGAAAAAAATAATACAACGTACATAACATGTGAGGGCTCCTGAAATTTTATTTCAACCAACACACGGACATACGGAGATTGCTTCATCGACTCCCCTAGTCAAAAGCTTAAGAAAATATAATCTTATTGAGGTCGGAAATGAATATTGTAAAAATTACAAACGGAATGACAGAGCTATATATACCCATTGGCACCATTGGTAAAGGGTAACAAAAATTAGTAAATTTGTGAATCATTGTAAGATTATGATTAATGTTATACGTATGAAATTAGTTTCAAAGCATCAAGCTGCCGTTCCAGCAACTCTTTGACAATACTCATTTGAGTTTAGCTATAGAAAGTCAATTGAGAGCTAAGTGCTCATTAGTAGATTTGACTTCAATGTACCCTTTTGGAAACTATAAATAAGCATATAACTGTTTTCTAATGATATCTGAGATTTAAAAGAATTTTGAATAAACTTCTCTTAAACTTTTGAATTTCATTAACTACTTTAGGGTAACCTTAAGGACTTTTAAGACCGACCAGACTTTAATACACTTTATTAGGGCTTCAGGGTTTTCCAAAACATGAATCACTCAAATTTTCCAATATGTCAACTGTATTAAAAATGTCCACATTTACCACAATATATTTTTAATACATTTAGTAACGCACACTCATACATACTCATTAGGTTTAGTCAATACCAAGTAAAGTATATAAAAAGCACAATAATTTAATTATTTTAAATAACTATTAAAAAACTACACTATGAAATTACTTAATCTATTAGTGTAAGCGATTGTTGTTCTTGCACTTTTTGCTGAACACACAGAAGGTAAGGGCAATGCAGGTGGCAGTTCTGCTGGTCACAAAGGCGGTAGTGGTGGCAAAGGTGGTAGCGGTAAAGGTCATTCAAAAGATCATCCAGGAGTAAGTTTATTTTTCAGTATTTGTTTCATATTATATTTTTTTATAAAAATTTTTATTATTGTTTCTTTCAATAGATACAAGTAGCTAAACATATAGGAGGGGAAGCTGCTCGTGAAGGTGTGAGACAAGTTGCTAACAGAATTTAGACATTTTTAAAACGTTAAAGATATAAAAAAATCGTTGTTACAATTTAAATAAAAATTATTGAAAATGAAGAAAATCTTAATATATATTTTTATTATGAGCAATTGAAACAATATATGTTTAGAATGCTATTGCCGTTTACACTACATCTTGGCCAGCATTTAGTGTGCACACATGAATTTGTCTAGTGTAGACCACTCTAATCGATGTTTTCCCGTCAAAAAACATTAATTTTTAAACTAATTTTTATACCCTTCACACGACAGTATATACTTATAGGTGTATCATTCCATGTGCAATTTCTACAATATTTATTTCTAGCCTCATAAAGTATTTATTTTCTAAAAGCTTATGAAAAGGGGATTTGATTAAGCGTTATTGTCTGTCTGTTCATCTGTCCTTGCGTATGTTAAAATTTTTTTAAACTTTTTGAAGCCCCCAGTGTACGATATCAAAATGTCAGAAATATTTGAGAGCAGATTGATATTGGAAACCAGCATAATCGCCCCATAACTATTTGAGATATAAGCAAATTAACACGACTGCCTCTGTCTTATTTTTACCACAAAAATTAAAATTGTCTGTATAATTTGTAGACATGGTTGTTGCTATTTATATATTTGGTATGCCTCTGGAGATACTCATGAACACTTTTTGACAAATTGGTCTCTAATCGGCAAAGTTATACGCAAAAATTATTTGAAAAAATATATATAGGTAGTTTTAGTTTATTAAACTCCTTAGTAATTTTTTAACACGCTTAAGATACCAAATTATAAGCGGTAATATCAGAAATATTTCTAAGAAACCAACTGAGATATAAGCACCAAAGTACAACTGCTTCGGGGTTTTCCTAAAATTAACAAACGAAAATAGATATTTTTTTTAGATTCTCTGTAACCAAGAGAGTCAATATCGGGATCAAATGAAAGGGCTTTTGTATTAAAATATAGTTAGACATATAAATAAAGAAATTCAAGATGGCGTCCTAGATTAAATGGCGAATATATGAGTCAAATATAGTTGTTATGGCTTTGTCTCCTTTAACCCCCACAATATTGGTATCAAAAAAAGCTCTCGACCAGTACAATAATGTATTAAACTATAAAAAGTGTAAAATCCAAGATGACGTCTGAAACAAAATGGCGGAGCGAATTTTTTTAACCCCAACGATATGGTTATCAAATGAAAGGGTTTGACTAATAGAATACAATAACTATGTAAAAATTCATATAATAACGTATTGCAAAAAATCTAGGCTAAGCTGCGATGTGACGGTGAAAGTTATTATCAGATTCGGCACGGCCGAATATAGCGCTCTTACTTGTTTAAACTAATTCTTATAGTATTACATTACTTACTAAACTGAAATGTAGATGCAGATAACTCTTCAGGTATAAAGAAATTAACATATTATTAATGTAGTAGAAATTTCTTTATATTTTATTATGTGCCACAATTTTACTTTAACATCGGAAAATCTTAAACATTTTGACTCAATAATATTTTTGTTTAAAGTTACTTAGGATGCTTTTACTACATAAACTTAGTTAGAAACTCCCAAAAATGTATGCTGCTACTTATTAAAACAAATTAAAGAGGCCAATTTGGAATTAGGTAATTATTTATATGTCACTAAGATGTTGATATTATTATTTAAATTAAAAATTCGCCCAGTCATTTGGGGGAATTTTTTAAAAAAATTATGAATTTTTTAGCGGGAAGATAAAATATTACCTGGCAACACTGTAATATATTATTTATGTGAAGGCAACTTAATCTTTATAACCACAACTTATTTATCTAAAATAACAGCCTCTACTTAGTAAAAACTTAGTCGTTCAATAAATAAAAACAAATATCTTAAATATACAATACATTATAGCGAATATCTTAAATATACAAAATATTTTCTTAAGTTTATATTTTAAAATCATACCATTAGTACAACAAAATGAATTTCCTGAAGGTGTCATTTTTAATCTTTGGCATTTTGCTTTTAAACATAATAGGTATAACTTTCGGCAGATCAAAGTACTATGAAAAAGACTATTTAAAATCGAATCCGTACTGGCAAAGAGATGGATCGAAATCTGAAGTTTTCAAGAATCCAAAACGACATTCATATAATGATTATGGTGGCGAAAATACAAAAGGAAGGGGAAAAGAGAGATATATAATGGCATTTGGCATACAATTGTAAAGAAAATTATCCAAAAAATTATTGGTTTTAAATAAATGATGTATTAATCAAATTTGAGTATTATTATTGAGCGAATATGTACATTAGTGGTACGGTTGATTTTTTCAAAATTTTTTATTTTTCAAAAATTTTTTTTTTCAAAATTTTTTATTTTTTCAAAATTTTTTTTTTCAAAATTTTTTATTTTTTCAAAATTTTTTATTTTTTCAAAATTTTTTATTTTTTCAAAATTTTTTATTTTTTCAAAATTTTTTATTTTATAATTGTTTAACTATTTACATTTCTTAATGTAATTATATGATTATAATCAAAATCACAATCTAAAAACTGTCTTTGTTAAGTGAAATTAAATTCTAAAGAAAATATTTTTATTTTTTTAGAACTTACTTGCATTTGACGCGGAACCTTTTTTAACGGTATCGAAGATCTAAAGATGCAGTTTAGTGTTTTTTTTTTGCACTACACGGTATGGATAGGGCCATTTTGATATTTTCAAAAATTGTAAAAAAGTTGTTTCCCTAATGTACATATACATATGTATGATGTGTCGTGTATTTGGCCTATTAAATTTACAACAGGGAAACTATGGTTTACTACACTTAATTAAGTAAAGTGTACTTTCATAGCAGTCTAAAGCAAGAAAACACTTAAACAATAGAGGTCAAAAGCGAATATGTGAAATCAACTATCAGTTTGAATTTTTTTTTTCGTTATTTTTTAGCTCATGAATAACTCAACCGATTTATAGAGAGATTTTTTTTACAGATAGTTTAAAGCCTTCGTTAAAAAAATTTAAATTTCAACGCTTATGCGATACAAATACGTTATTATATCTCTGGCTTGGAGCTAAAAGGGCCAATGTCAAAATAATTACTTTTAAGAAAATTGGAATTGAACTTTATCTTTTATAGGTGCTTTCATAGTGACATTGGCCAGCATTTTATTTATGAAGCTTTTCTGGGTTAAGTATGACTTTAGCTGTTTTACCATAATGAAATAGAGCAAGAAAACAAATCGAATGCAATGATTAACTCAAAAGAGCAAAAAAGTGACATTGGCCCTTTTAGCTCCAAGCCACAGATATATAATTGAATTGTACAGCAACGCGGGCAGAGTAACCCTAGTATATTTATGTATATTTATTTTATATTGAACCATGAAAAATTTATTTTATATTAATTAATAAGTTTTACTGAACGTGAAGTATATTATTATTTATATGTGTTATGTATGTATGTAATACAACGCAGACTTTTTTAATATTGTAAAAATTATGTGGTCGAAGAATTTGTGACGTTTCAATTTTTTTATTTTAAACATTCTTAAGCCTGTATTTTCAAAAATGTAACCAAAGTGCATGTGGCTTTTTACATTTCGTGTACTATGGCTTTATAAATTTTTAATATTCCTGTTTATTAATTGTTTGAATATTTATACATAAACAAAATTTTCTACACGATTATTTTTTAAAGTGAACTGCATACTGGCCATAACACTAAATATTCAGCCTTACTACTGTTATGAAAGTCGTATTTCGACTTCAGTCGAATTTTTTTATGATACTAAGTAACTTTTTCGACTGTAACTATATTCGAAAAATTCGAGTTTTGCTTGCGTATCATCCCAGCAAAAACTAGGTAATGACTTGCTCTTACTAAATAACATACTTTTCAATAACTATTACATATAGTTTGTCTTACAAATAAGTATTTTAGTAATGACTTGATTTATAATGTGATATGAAAGTAGTTATTTCTTATTGCGAAATTTGCTTGAAGCCATTCAAATGTATGTATAACTTTTTATAATTCTCATTTAGTTTAACAGGCTTAGGGTATAATTAATAATTATTTTGACAACAGCGGCAAAGCATTGTATTAAAAAAGTGATGACTTATAGATTTTGACTGATTGTTTAATTTCAGATTAACGTATCGCAGAAAAATCTAACTGAATTTTCGTCCTTAGAAGAACCGAACGACTTCTGTAAGTTCATAATAGTAATGGGTTATTTAGGTTATTAAAATCGAGTACTTATATCTTTATATATAAAAATCAATGCTACTTTTTGTTGTAATTTTATAACTCAAGAACGGGCCCACCTATCCAAACCAAATGTTTAGGCTTTGTACGGACATTGTCTTGTACAGCGTTGTCAACTTTAAAATTTCAAAAAGCACCATAACCAAGGAAAAAACGCGTCATTCTCAAAAAAAAGCACTAAATTTATAATTTGTAAATTATTTTTTTATTTATTTAATAAAATTATACATTTATATAAATTTCTTTACAAATAAGACATTTTTAAATGAATATCAGAATAAATAAAAAAAAATTTACAAAAATCAAACAACGAATATCTTTTAGTCAGTCAGTACAGATTTACATAGATACACATATTTATATGAAAATAAAAATAAACAAAAACATTGGAAAAAAGAACAAAAATATTTAATTATTAAAGTAGTTATCAATCCACAATATATCACAAGAGTGATGCATTGTAAGAAATTTATTTCAACATTTAGAAAAAATTACGACAGGATTAATTTTTCCATACCTGATGCATTTATACGACGTTTAATAAACATGTGTGAATTTGTTGTTCAAAATATTAAAGAAATTATTCACCAAATAAGTACAACTATTACTTAATATTTAAATATTTTTATATTACATATTAGAGTAATTAAATAGAACTATTTCTAACTAAAAATTATGAAAAATTTTAATAAACTTGCAGTTTAATAATTCGATTAGGATTTAAGCTTTTCTCTGTGTAAATAATATCAAATATCAATGTTAAAGCCTATTATTTCTTCATTATTATCACTATCATCTGGCCACAACATAGTCTTAATTTCAAATTGTAATGCTTTATAAATATCATTGCTATTAATCAGAATATTTACTTCATCAGCTATTTGGTAGGTTTCACAACAGGAATTTTCCCGTTTAAGCCCATTTTTAATGTGAAGTAAGGCATTAACTGAATTTAAAGACATTCGGTTGCGAATTTTAGATTTAAACACATTCATGGGAGCGACAAAAGTTTAACGTTTAAGTTTAATGCTTCAAAGGGATTTAAGTTAACTGCATCTTTGTACGATTTAACTTCAATCCAAAAATCGACTGGATTCAATATTTTGCCATTGGTAACGGTAAAATATCTTCTTTTGTATGTGATAAAACATTTCTAACATTAATTATGTTAATTTTACTCAAAATTTCAAGGTTTTCTGGTAAAATTTTTAAACGTTTAAAGTTGTAGGACGCTAAAAGTTTGCTTTAAGGTTTAATCATTTATAAGATGATAGAAAGAGGAATTTCTTTTATTCACATTCACCTCATATGCATATATGTATAAAGTTAAACATTTTGAAACAAAAACTTTCTGGGCAATCAATTATCTTATAAATAATTAAATTTTTAGTGTAATATTATTTTCTTGCCGAGTTGCATGTAATTGTACTATAAGTTACATTTTGGTAGTATGTATATAAATTTACACTTACAAAAAATTTTTTTCAATTAATTAATTTGAATTTTAGTGTTTGGTGTCACCGAAATAAAAAGAAAATCACTAAAAACTAAAAAAAAAATCACCAAGCACTGACTCACAATTTTTCCGCTTTCGAAATGTTAAAAATCACCAAAAACGGTGATAAAATCACCGAGTTGACAACGCTGGTCTTGTACATGGATGGATATCTTTTACTTTTTGGAAATTTTGAGTTTTAAGGGGATAAAACGGGTAAAAACTGATTTTTGGTACTTTTTTGGACAGCATTTATCTTTGCGAGGGATAGCAATAGGAAAAAAGTAAAAACGTAGTTTTACTCTCCTTAAAACAATCTATAATGATACGTAGCGAAGCACGTACCGGGCGACTAGTATTGCTATAAAAGTAAGTACTTATTTAAGTGCCTTACTTATAAGGCGTAATAATTACTTATACGAGTGAGGGTGGTATGTACTTATTTTATTCCCTATTTGTAAGTGAGGGTGGTAAGTGCTTGCCTCCAATGACATCGCCGTGTTAAAATAATGGGTTTAAATGCCAAATTGTAAGTAGTGAAGAACTGTGTTTCAGTACATTCAACTCATTATTTTGGAATGTGTTATTTTGCTGGGATGTTTTAAATAATATGTTTTGCCGTTTCAAATTTTAAGAAGTTTACAGATAAAAAATGTTTTTAATAACAAATTATTTTATTTGTTTTAAGTTTTTACAACGTTATTTTTAATCACAAATAAAAAAATTTATCTTAATAGACGTTATCCCTTTTGAACAGGTTTAGTGCTGGGTTTTGTCTTTACCTCGGCTTTAACCACTTTGCCTCCCTTAATGGCACCTGGTTGCTGTATTAGAGTAATATAAGTATGCAAATATTATATCCTTTGAATTATTTAACTTTAACAAACTTACTTGGTCAGCAGTCACTTTCGAAAGCTGATTGCCCGCCTCAATTGTAACCATTGAAATGGCGAGTAGGACCAAAACGAAAAAAATATTATTAAAAAAATTCATACTTTTAAAACGTTAACGTTTGGATGGCAAAAGCGTATTATTATTAATATTTGATACTTATGCAGTTTTATATATAAAGTAGAGATGTGAAAGAGGTTTTATTTAAAGGGTGTTACGAAAAATAATAAAAAAAACATTTAATATTAGTTGAAAGATAATGACGTTTGCTTTTCTGGAAAAAATGTTGCCCTCTTTCTCCATTTTTATACAATCGATTTTTGCGCAGAATGGGATTATTGTTGCAAATGAATTAAGATCAGGGGGCACATTACGGTATTCGAAAGTGATCGAAATTTTAAAATTCTTATCAGATCTCCATACCAAAAGCACAGCGAAATCGATCGTTCGAGTAAAATTTCGATCGTGATCGAATGCAATAATTTTTCTTATTTTCGACTGGAAAATCAAACATTTCCAAAACTGTAAGAATATTCTGTAAAATTTAAAAATATTATTATCATACTCAAAAGAGTAAGTGTTTTCACTCAAATTAAATTGATTTACCATCGGTTGAACCCCTGCAAAATCACTTCTGTGTCATCAATATTTTTGGTGGAAAAATAAAAAATCTTTTTTATAGAAAAAATATTTATTTTTAATAAAATTATTTAAATTTATTATATTTCTACTTTCATGTCCTGTATTAAGTTGTAATGCCTTTAAAATTAGTTTAGCCCTTCAAAGGTTTGTTACTGGTTGAACCTTTTTTGTCAGATTTTATGCCTAAAGCTCTATTCATTTGCTACAATATTAAAAGCAATAAATAATAAAATAAATGACTAGTATAATGGTAACTAGGTACATTAAGAAACTTACTTTAGTTTCACCGATTTTTGACATTTGATTGCCGCCTGCCTCTATAGAAGCCATTGAAATGGCTAATAAAACCAAGACAACTAAGAAATTATTAAGGAAGTTCATAGTTAAATAAAATACGAATTTTTAAATAATTACAACGGAATGTTATTTCTACAGATTACAAAACGCGTTTATATACTGGATACGAAATATAAGTTATTTTTAAAGGGTGCCTCAAAAAATATATGTGCTGAAACCCAAATGTGTGTGGAATGTGCTGAATCAAAATTTTTGTTCTTTTCGTTCATTGTCCAGATAAAAGTAAATTTGTGCTTTTCAATGATTACTTGGCTTTAAGTAGAATAGCATTTTATTAGATGCGTAACGAAAAAGTCGAAGGAGCAGCCGAAACGTCTAAACCAGCTAAAAGATAAACAGTTATTAGCAGAAAAAACACTTGAATATCGTGAATTGTATTTTAAAACAAAAAAGGGTAGAGGGCTGCAGTCAAAAGAGCATAAACATCCGAACAATATTAAATGTGATTAGGGTCAAAAAGGTCGAAAGAGCTGCCGTTAAAAGCAGCAGAAACACCCAAACAACAAGCACAACTTTAAATCAGAACTACTACATCCAGAGCATAGTACAAATCAAATGACACAGTTATAAATTAAAGACAAGCTGTCAACTATCCACTAGAGTTTCTTAACTCTTCTGAACAATTTGGAATGACACCACACATCCTTACTTTAGAAGTTGTTTTCGTTGATGCTCATTCGCAACTTAGATCTATCGAAATTGTGCAACGAAACGAAAAAAAATTATAACAAAAAAGTGCTAATAAAAAAGAAAGAATTACAACAAAAAAAGACTTTGGTAAATTTCGTTCTCACTCACCTATGGTAGAAAATATCAGTACAATAATCATTTAATTAACGAATTCTATTTCTTAAAATCTCGTGAGTTAAATATCACAGCTTCCAATGACGTTTCCAGTTCGACTGGCTTTCACCATCTTTAATGATCAAGGCCAATCGTAAAATTTTGCTAGTTTAAACCTTTTTACACACTCAATTATATTTTACTTTAGAGTTGGAACACCGAAAAATTTTTAATTTTTACTCAGCTACCAAAAGAAGCCGTTAGCATTAAGATCAAAAAATTTAATAAATTATGCCTATTAACATAATATTCAGTTAAATAAATTTAACGTAAAAGTTTACTAAAAGTAAAAAAAAAGTAAGCTTAAACTGAAGTTTTAACTATAAATTAAAAATGTTCGTTAACAATAGGCAAGAGTTAGTTAACTTGTAGTCATCAATTATTATGAATGAATTTCAAAAAGAAGAAGATATGTATACATAAATATAAATTCTTAATGTGCACCCATCTGCAAAAAAAAAATTTATTAAAAATTGAATGTATTTTGAAATAATTTTTACTATAAATTTAACAATTCTCTTAGATAAACGATACCTCATGAAAAACTCTGCATCAGGTAAATTAAAATGATTCGACTTCTGTGGTTATATTTTCTTTTCATACCATAAGAAATATTTACTTTATTTAAATTATACAAATGTGTAAATCTTTTTAATCGTAGAGGCATCTTTCAATTGTTTAAAAATAGCAAAAATATAATACATATATTTAAATTCAAACATCAAATATTTTCTTCCAGTTAAGAACTTAAACGCCAAATAGTAGATACTCGGTTAAATTTAACTGAAATTTGGCAAAATAATCTAAAAGTTATAAGATAACTGAACTTTGTGTTAATGGGTTTTGGCTAAACAAGGCTTAATTTTTTTATTGTTAACGGCCCTAAGCAAAATTTTCTTTAGTCCCCCATCAAATAAACAAATTATTTTTCATCTTTGGCGGGTATCTGCTAGTTTAATATAATTGTGTGACAATTTTTCAAACATCTTTATACTTGACATACCTGTTTAAAAAGACTTTACTATAATTTGAAACATAAACAATGTTTACTGCACACCCTGTAATATTTAAGTATATTAACTGATTCATAACGGAAAAATTTTAACCACAATTAATTAATACATGTTACAATATTAATAAAGTTTGAAATTTTTTTGGAAAAACCCAGAGTTAATAAAAAATAAATAAAGAAATAAATGTTATAATTTTGCAATAATTGTTTGTAAATTTTGCATATAATATTTCAGACCCTATAAAGTAAGTATATAAAGGGTGTAATATATAGAGGTACAAAATATTGAAATGGAATAAGAGAAAGATGCGTTTTGTAAATGTACATGAAATTTACTTTATTCGAAAGTTTATCTTCTGGCATTATAACTCAAATATGACTTCTGGCATATGATCGCAACGATTGACTTGGACGTAATCTAATCTGGAGATCTATTTTTCGAAGACTTCTTCCAATATTTATGATCGTATATTGGCAACAACGTTGCGAATATTGTCCTCCAAGTGGTCAATCGTTTCGGGCTTTTTGGCGTAGCCTAGTGGCTTCACATACCCCCACAGAAAATAGACTAGTGGTGTTAAATTGCACGATCTTGCAGGTCAAGTCACGGTTCCGAAACGTGAAACTATGCGGTTACCAAACGTTTCCTTCAATAAATAAATTACAGCACAAGCTGTGCCACATGTTTCGCCGTTAAAAACTAACCTCCTGTACATCATGGCTTTTCAATTGATGAACGAAAAGGTCGGTAATCATGGCTTTATAGCGTTCACCATTGGCTGTAACGTTGTGGCTAGCATCGTTTTTAAAAAAGTTCTGTTTTTGCATACTTAACTAAGCGATACCAATTTTATATTTTTGTCAAAGCAAATTTTTTATTTTTCAAATTTCAGTCCAAACATGTTTTCTGTGAAAATTCTCACGAAACATGTTGGCAGCCCATTAAGCACTCCAAACAGTCAGTTTTTCTATATGTAAAGGTGTCCCAACATACACTTGAAATTCATAAGATCAAGAGTGATAGACGTTTATGATTACCGTAAAATCGACGTAGTGTGCGATACGTATTTCGAACAGAACCATGATTTTTAAAAAAAAATTTGCACAATTTGGAAGCGTTGTTCAGGCACAGTCTATTTATGTTGAAATGCTAAACTAAACTAAAAATAAATATCCACCAGTTAAAAAAGTGTTGCCGACTTATAATTTCATACCTCTATAAAAAATACCCTTTATATTGAGTAACGTCATAAACGTTTTTGTTTTAAGTAAAAACACGAAATTATTTATATAAATTTTACCATCTTTTCAAATTTGTCCACCAGACATTAAATAGTCGAATTAAGTGTTGCCATATCCATTGAGGTAACTAGACCATTGTTCTGAGTTAGGGGTTTTACAGCCCCCTTTTAAAAACATTTTTAATAATAATTACCAAATCTAAGATTTCAAGACAGTATTTTTTCTTTTGTTACCAATATAAGTATTAATTAAATATTAATTTTCGATTGATAAATTATTGAAAAGACTTTCTGTAAATAGCAATAAAACTGCAGGAGTATATAATGTTTAGAACTAAACTTATTGTAATCTATATAAATTGCCTATTTAAAATATGTATGTTTCAAAATGCATTTAATCTTGCGTAAGGTAATGGTCTAGACATAATCAAGTAACACATTGTCTAGCTTAAGAATTTGAATAGACAACAAGAAACAGAGCTCATCTAGACAATAGCTATTGAGCATATAATTTTATAGAAAAACATGTTATTTGTAAAACTCTTAAAAAATAGTGTGTCAAGGAAAAATAACTTGTCTCAAAACACACAAAAAATTTATTACCAAAACATCTTGGCGAAAGGACTAAGAACAAAAAAAAAACAATCTTGGCAGGATTCCAATAAAATAAGGAAACCTAAAGTTTTTTATCGTCAAAAGTTATCTAAAAGAATTTTGCTCTTTTTCAAACGTTTATGTACTTAATTTTTTTTAAATGTTAGTACATAGTACTTTAAGGGTTTTGCCTTTTTAGAACACGACACAATACAGTTATTTACTAGCAGTCAATAGAGAAAATGTTATAAACAATTTGCTTTAGATCAAAGTATAAATAAAAAATTACATAACTATAAATAATAAAAAAAAAATGTTTTCTTCTACAAGTCCCTAAAGTATGCAGTATTTGTAAGGTTTATAAAAACCCTATGTCTAGGGAATGCTCTCAAATGATGATGAACAATGCCAATAAATTACGATTTTATGCAGCTTGATTTTTTGTTTTTATACCCGCCACCAAAAAAATGGTGGGGGTATATTCATTTTGTCATTCCGTTTGTAACACATCGAAATATCCATTTTAGACCCCATAAAGTATATATATTCTGAATCAGGGTTTGATTTGATGACGATCTAGCTATGTCCGTCCGTCTGTCCGTCTGTTGAAAGCACGATAGAGGTCGCACCGAAAAAGCTAGGAGGCTCAAATTTTGCCAGAATCTTTCTTATAGACAAGGTTTGTTTGGTATTGAAAATCGGAATATTAGGAAGAAAGTTATAGCTCGAAAAGCAAGAGTAGGTCGAAAAAACCGTGTCCTTCAAACATCGAATAAAATAGAATTGTGTCCAAACGCATTAACGTAGACTCATGAAACTTCGAATATATATTTCCTGAGTAAAAGCAATATTATTCCCCGAAAATTATCTAAATCTATGCATTAGGAAAGGAGTTATCGATCAAAATGTACGAAAATTTATACCGCACAGTGTATTTTTTAGTATATTTAAAAACAAAAACGTCATAAAAGCAACAAAATTGGATGTACGACTCTGAAATTTTGCACACTTTGCTTTTTGGTGAGAGGCTTTTTTGTAACGGAAAATCAATGTGCCACGCCTACTTTTACGCCCACCTTCCATATAACGTTTTACCCAAAATTCATATAATTTCTCTATTAATATAGATTTTTGAATAATAAAGGACTATATTGAAATATCTAAGTTGTACTCATTAGCAAAAAGAACTTTGACACGCCTACTAGAACGCCTACTTTTCACGTTATCTACCGTTAATGAAATTTAAAAGCTCATAAAACCGCCAAAATAAGAGGTATGATGATAAAATTTGCTACGTATATCCCCCTAGGCAATGTCATTATTTTGCCAAAAAATTAAGGTGCCACACCCACTTTTACGCCCACCTCCCATATAACGTTTTACCTAAAATTCATATAATTTCTCTATTAATAAAGATTTTGGAATAATAAAAGGGCGCCTACTATAACGCCCACTTTTCACGTTATCTACCGTTAATGAAATTTAAAAGCTCAAAAAACCGCCAAAATTAGAGGTATGATAATAAAATTTGCTACGTATATCCCCCTAGGCAATGTCATTACTGTCCCAAAAAATTGAGGTGCCACGCCCACTTTTACGCCCACCTCCCATATAACGGTTTAACTGAAATTCATATAATTCCTCTATTAATAAAGATTTTGGAATAATAAAGGACTATATTTAAATACCTTGGTTGTACTCATTAGCAAAATCAACTTTGACACGACTACTATAACGCCCACTTTTCACGTTATCTACCGTTATTGAAATTTAAAAGCTCTTAAAACCTACAAAATTAGATGTATGATGATGAAATTTGCTACATATATCCTTCTAATCAATGTAATTGTTGTGCCAAAAAGTTTAGGTGACACGCCCAATTTAACGCCTACCTCCCATATAACGGTTAATCTTAAATTCATGTAATTTCTCTATTGACAAAGTTTTTGGGAAAATAAAGGACTATATTGAAATATCTAAGTTGTATTTATTAGCAGAATTTTTATTGACACGCCTACTTTAATGCACACTTTCATTGAAAGACTATGTTTACAAAAGCATTTGAGTAGCATATCGAAGTTATAAAGGGTAGTTAAATTTTATGGGCCGATGTTGAATTTATATAAAAACAAATTATTTAGGAAATTACTATTATTTCTTTTTGTAATGATAATATTTGTACGGTTCAATTATGTATTTAACAAAATATCGGCCAAATGGCCCCCCCATCTTTGGTGCCACTCCTCTATCTGATGGTCCAAATTTTCAATGACAATGTTGATGCTCAATTGTTGGGCACGATGATGAGTCGCGGTTGACTGCTCTTTTGCCACACTATCGCAAAAAACAGCAATGGTTCCTATTCAACGAACTAAGAAGGCGTTCACAGATTTTCTAACATTTTATACAGACCTGTTTTGCAGAAATTTAAATATTTTTTACAATTCTCCCGATTGTAGACGAATTTGAACGATTATGTTGATCAAAAGATTTACGAAGTGCACAAAATGCATTTTGATTTGAACGCCCATGTTTATAAAAAACCTGAATAACTTTAAAGCGTTGCTCATTTGCGTATCTTTCCACGGATCAAATTGAGTAAGTTTGAGATTGAGATATGTCAAGTGAAATGCAGAAAAAAAATCTAAAGATTAGGTGTAGTTCACCTTCAACATGGGCCTTTAAAATTTAACCACCCTCTACAAAGAAAGTGATACATATTTTATTTTAAAGAGATTATTCCATAATGATTAACAAAATAATAAATATTGTGCTTTAAATGTACACAAAATTGGTGGTGGGTATAAAAGATTCGGCATAGCCGAATATAGTGCTCTTACTTGTTTGTTTTAGCAATAGTCACATTAATTTCACAAGGCAACAAAATTTTAAAGGCTTTAAAAACCACTATGCAATTTTGATTTATTGTGGTTCCAATTGTACAAATATCGTCCAAATTTTAAATTCTATAGAGAGATTTTTTTTTAATTTTTAATTGAAATTCAAGATTTTTTTAGACGCTTCTCCACATAATCAATGATAACTCGAAAAGGGTTAAACCGATATTATTAAAATAAACTTTGAAAAATTTAGATTTACATAGCCTTTAGTCCGTTTATATATTGCGTTTTAATCGGCTCAGTAGTTTCAAAGTTATAATAAAAATTAAAGAAAAAAAAATATTTTTTACGTGAAGATAGCAATTTTTTGGTTTTAAAAAAATCATTTGTTATATCAAAACTGGAATATGGTGCTTTAATTTTGACTCTTCATTGCGGTATTCATATTTCCCGTATCGAGAGACTTCAAAAGCGATTTATTCGTTTTGCTTTACCTCATTTAAATTATATTTATCCGCTACCAACTTATGAATCTTGTTGTTTACATCTGGGTATGATTTCTTTGGAGAAAAGTCGTTAGATTCAGTAAATACTACTTATTTTTGATATATTGAATGGTAATATTGATTGTCCAGATCTTTTAGAGAAACTCTTATTTTGTGTAACAAGTAGACTCTCGCTTCGGCATAGAAATTTGTTTTTTGTTGGTTTACACCATCAAAATTATATACTTACTTATGATCCATTAATTAGATCATTTAATTATATTAATTTATTAATGCATCGAAAACAAATTTTAAGAATTTTCTTGTGCAAAATTTAAATTAATGTTATATATGCATATATGTATATATATTTTTTTTCTATTTTTAAATTTAATTTGATTTATTATCTTTATCTATATATATAAAAATCAATGTGTGTTTGTATGTTTGTTTGTGCTTTATAGACGGTTAAACGGCTAGACCGATTTCCTTAAAATTTTCACAGAATCTTTTTGTATGTCTGGAAGGAACTATAGGCTATACTTTGGTTTGAAATTGTAAGAGGGCGGGTTGCCACGCCCTATTAAAGAATAAGTAATAAATATTATATATCACGAAAGTTAATGCAGCTAAAGTTTTCAAATTAAGTACGGTAAACTTTGACATCCACACGAACATTTGGGTAAAAAATGGGCGGACTTGCAATAGTAGGCGTGGCCACATGAATTAAATACTAAAATTCGTATATTTGGAAAACGATATCGATTAGAGTACTAAAATTTTGCAAAAGCAACTATGACACCCAAATGAATATTTAGGCAAGAAATAGGTGCATTAACAATAGTGGGCGTGGCACCTGCCATATGAATTAAATACTAAAATTTGGGGTTGCGAAGCACAGCGGGTATTAGCTAGTAATTTATATAACTAAATGCATTTATATATTTTATTTTTCATTAGTGTGTAAGGAATATTGTTCTTTAGACTTTAATAAATAAATAAATAAAAAGTTTCTGATCTTCAAAATTGGAAATTGCAGAAGTATTGGCTAAGCGCAAAAAAGTGGCAACAAATATAGCTAAGCTCTTCCAGTTGTCTGAGGGCTTGTTAAGGAAGTTAATTTCGCCCCAATAATGGTCCAAATGGTCATTTATTTTATTGTACTGAATGGTATATTTTTATTTTATGCTAATTTATTTGTACTTGATAAAAAAAAACACTGCAAGAAAATGGAATTCAGACTTTGAAATTTGCTGGTACTTATTTTAAATTAGTCATCCAAACTACACGATTGTGTTAGGTCCTTTTTTTTAATACATAAACGAAAAAAATTTTAAAAATCATGTTGACTGGAATAAAAAGATTTTTTACATAAACTTTAACTTTTGTGAAAGTGGGATCAAAAGAGTCCTTAGTTCTCAAAGGGTTAAATGATGTAGATTTTGGAGAAAGTATAAAAAAAGTACAAACGCAATATAGATTCGTTACAATAAATACAATATGGCCTGGGTAAATTTTCAACGAATTGTTAATAATAGAAATTAGTTAAGAGACATCTTAGCATAACAGGACTTCTGCAGAAGCTGCAACAACGTAGAGGAACAGGAAACCAACACAGAGGAAATAGTATCGATTGTGAGTACTAGAATGGTACACAATTCTGAATTGTCTACAGAATTTCGATATGGAATATCAAAAAAAAAAAAATATATGAGATTTGTGCAAAAGAAATCTTTTATAAACACAAAACTTAATGCTATTAGTATAATCTTACAATATTAGTTTGAAAATAATTTAACCACAAAACAATGACTCAAAAACGATTAGATTTTGTTTAATGTGGTTAGTATGTAATTAATACAATACGATTAAAGAATTATTACTATATTTCCGAACATTCAAGCATGTATAAATAACACTCCTTTTATTTGTAATTAATTAATAAGCTCTTAGAAAATATCTTGTAAACATCGCACTGTTTTTTAAACTCAGAGAAAATGTATTTGACTAAATTTGTGATTCTTTTGTTCATTGCCTTGGCTTTGCATGTAAATTTCTCGGAAGCTGGGCAACAAGTTTCGGTTAGTATAGAATTATAGTTTATACTGAACGATTTTTTAATTGCGCTTTAAATTGCTTAAGTTGTCTTCACACTATCTGACTTCTTATCTAAGTATTCAACAACTGTCTTTCAAACGGACAAATAATGTCTTAATTTCGGAAATTGTTTTGGAAAGCTTTAAACCAATGTTAAATACCATATCTCAGATAGTGTAAGGAAAGCTTACACTTTAGCCTTATAACACTAAGCATTTAGGTTTTGAATCTGTAAAACTTCTCTATAAATTGTTTGTCCTGGTCCATACAAAAGCATTAACAGTTGCCAGCAACATAACAATATTATTAATTTAAAAAAAAAATATGTGTTATTCATTTTTTCATGTTTTTTCAGAAAGTTGTAAAGGAAAGTGCTAAGAAGGTGCCCAAAATACCTATTATTGCCGGCACATATACTGCGAATAAAACACATGACATCAATATTAACACCAATCCACCATCAGTTAGTTATAAGTCAAGACCAAATTCGCCCAAAAAGAATTAGAGGAAAAAAAGTGAAGACCAGAACATTAGTGCTGAAGCAGATTGAGATACGAGTAACACTTAAATGCCTCATAAATATACGAAATAAAAAATTTCCCCTTTCCAAATATTTTATGATCTTCATGTTGTAAATATTTCATTTTATTAAATTTTTTATGTAAAATGAGCGTAAAAATGTATTCCTTTGCAATAAAAAATAATTTTCATTTGCGGATCTAATGAAGCAGGCATAGAAATTCGAAATTTATAAATGCTACCAAAATGCATAAGTGTTTAAAATTTATAAAACACATCTTCGATATTAAAAGTACGTTTCTATACAAAACAAGTAAAAATTAACTTCGTATATTAAAATTAAATTCTTTTATTTTCACTTAATATTTACTATTGGAAGTGTATAGAACATTCAAAACATCAAAGCATGTTTTAAATGTTCTATTTTAGCATTCTTCTAATTCAGGTTTATTTTATTCCAACCTTGATCTGCTTCAGTTTTTTTCTATTCTTAAATATTTTTGTCGAAAAGTAAAATACATATTTTTACAAGAATGTATTTTAAAATGAGAGACAATATGCACACACTATTTTGAGTATAAGAGATAGCTTATAAGCCATTTTTCTGTTGCTTATGCAGCTCTTTAGTACAGACATATGTACATATATGCATAAATACATAAGCGTGATTCACAATCTTGTGCAAATGGTCTTGCATCAGTGCATTTGTAAAATAGTATAGTATATTTTTACTTTACACTAACAAAGTATACACAAATAAGTAGAACATATTTGCAATGGTGCAAATTTGCAATGCAAATACACAATATTGTGAATTACGCTATACATTATATTTCAGCTACTTATACGAACCATACCTGCGGTAATGGCCTACGATTTATATAAAAAGTATAGTAATATTTCTTACTGCTACAAAATTATTTGAGGTAAAGTTTAATCTCCATAATCATCATAAATTTTTTTTAAATTTATTAAAGGTTTATGAGGCAATTTTAATAAAATGCAACAAATAAAAATTAATTTATTTTGAAATTATTATTAAACTTTAAATTATCAAGAATTTAATAACACTGTTATTATGTTATTGGTCTATTGAAAGAATTCGATCTACTAGTTAGCTGCGTATTAACACCGACACTTCAAGTATCATTGTCCCATAGTACCAAGGGTATATAAAGCTTTGTCAATCCGTTTGTAGTTTATACAATATTTATTTCCGACCCCATAAAGTATATGTTTTCTGAAGGCTTATGAATACATAAGTCGATTGAGCGATTTCCGTATGTCCATGTGCTCGTTGAAATCAACTTCTAGAAGCTACCAAATATTGCACAGACCTTTATGAAGTGTCAATCTTTTAGAATTGTGATGAAATAAATTTCTATTTAAATTAAGCACAATCACTCTATAATTTTCTTAGATATAAGCAAAAAAACACGACTGTCTCTGTTTTTTATATATTTTTGCCACAAAAATTAACACTTTTCATTCCTATAATAATTTATAGGCACGTTTTTTACTGCTTATAGGTATGATATGCCTTTGAGGCTATTTTTTTAAATATTTTAGATGAAGCGGTAACTAATCGACAGAGTTATAGGCAAAAATTTGTTGGAAAAGCATTTATATTTTTAATTTATCAAGTCTCTCAAACCCCTTCAACATTTTTAGGCATCAAAGTGACACCAAACTCCAAGCCATAGTGTCGAAAATTACTTCTAAGAAAAAACAAACAAATTATTTAGAAACTTACTATAGAATCACCAACTACTTCGGTGTTTTTCTAAAAATGTACAAAAAGAAATAAATTTGTTTAACTTATAAAAAACATAGTGCGGTAAATGTTGGACTCAGATCAAAGTTATTGACTAGCAGAATATAATATAAAAAAATTGTAAATCTAAGATGTCCGCCACTACAAAATGGAGTACAATTAATTTATATATGAGTCAACTCTAGTATTAAAAAATGTATCCCCTTAAACAAAATGGAGTACAATTAATTTATATATGAGTCAACTCTAGTATTTAAAAATGTATCCCCTTAAACCCCTGGCAATATTGGTATCATATGAAAAGGCTCGGCCAGTAAAATACAGTTAACTACAAAAAAGTTAAAATCCAAGATGGCGTCCAAAATAAAATAGCGAGAACTTGGATCATATATTGTAATTACGACTTTGTCCCCTTGAAAAGGCTTGACTAAGTAAATACTGTTATTTAAGTAGAAGTTCAGAATCAAATATTGCATGCTAAATAATAAATAAGAGCGCATCACATTAAATAAGAAATTTAGAATACGCTGCAATGTGGTTATTATACGTATGTATGTACATTATGGTGAAGGTCATTATCGGATTTGGCACGACACTCTTGTTACTACTGCTTTCTATAATTTTCTAAACCAACAAAAAAAATATATTTTAAATTGCAATACATATATGCAAAAATTATTTAGTAAAACTAAAAGTTAAATTTACATCCTCCAGTTTTAACGCTCGTTTCACTTCTTTACTAACTGTTTGATTGGCTTTTTCAAACTTAAGGCACAATTTTATAACCATAAAATAATTTAATAATAAAGCTTTGATAAGATTTTTTAATTATAATTCCTAATTTTTTTGTGTCATTAAAACATTTTAACAATTTATAGTTCTACAAATACAAAATAGTCTTTCAAAAGCAAATGAATTTATAGTCAAATTTATTTATCAGCTGATGATTTTTTTCTTTACTTATTTTTAACTTTAGCTGCCAAAGTTAATAGACAAAAACAATTCTCTCTTTCTCCCTCTCTTCACATTTTTTTCAAATGTCTAACTTTATATATGGGCATTTCCATGAATATGTCAACCACGACTGTTAAAATAAAAACTGTTGAAAGTTTTTCAATATAAGTTTATTAATAAAAACAACACTCAAATTTTACTATGCGCAGGTATTAAGAGCTTATTAAATTATTTTAAGACTTTGACTTATTTTAAAGAATTGCAATCAACTATTTTTTTAGCAACTAAATTTGAAAAATTTGTTGTAATTGTAAATATGCTTTAAAATTAAGGTAACAACAACAATAAGAAAAAATTATATATAGAGTCCAATTAGGAGTATTTTTTTTAGTTCCATTGGATGTTGTTTTAATGTAACGTACGTAGTGCAAAAACATTATTTGTCTCCGTCATTCGCATTTGAACAGTCGCAAGAGCACCTAATTTAGAATTTAATTTTTTTCCTAACATAATATAAATTTTATTACCTAAGAATACTAAGAAGAAAGAAATTAAAAAAAGAAAAAATACCTCCCAAGATTCGCAGATTTTTTCATATTTCCATATATACCTGAAAATCACTTCTGTTTTATGTCACGTACGATATATTCTTATTTTTCTGGATATTATAGACAACACTGATTCGAATATAATTTATTTATTTTTTAATAAAGTACCCTTTGAATGGAACATGAAGATCTAATTTTGTTTTAGTTAATCTTACTTTTGCAAAAGTTACTCCACTTTATAGGAGTACAAATGTCACGTACGATGACATGAAATTGCCCATATGCATTAATGATTTTCTTGATTAATTTTAATTTCAATTATTAAAAAACTTCAATGCAAAAACTTTATATTTTCGGTTTTTTTAAAAGGCAAATCCCTTGGTTTTAAACTAACTGAAACTACAAATGTTTTATTGTAGAATAAAAAATTAAGTTTGACACATGCAGGCATGTTATTAAAAAGAAGTTGCTAAGTCTGATAAATTGTATAAAAAACAATAAGCTGATTGGATACGAGTATCTTATTAATCTGCCTTGCCTTGCCTTGGACTTTATTTTACCGCAGCATAATGACTCAAAAAAATATCAGATTTTTTATTTAATGTGGTTACTGAGTAATTATTTTTAAATACTTAAGAGTATAATCTTATTTTAAAAAACTTCAGCAAGTATATATTAGCTACCTAAAGGCAGGGTGATTGATTAAAACGCTTGTAGGCATTAACTGATAAACATCGCACCTTTTCTTAAAAACCCTGCATAAAATGTATTTAACCAAGTTTGTATTTGTTTTGTTCTTAGCTTTGGCTTTATATCTAAATTTCTCGGAGGCTGGGCAAAAAGTAACCAAGCAAGCAACAGTTAGTATCTAAATACACAGTAAATTTTTTGTAAATTAATAAATAATGGTCTCAAAATAATTTTAATTTTTTTTAATTTTCAGAACGTAATAAAAGAAGCAGGTAAAAATTTCCCAAAAATAGTTGCTGGTGGCTATGCTGCGAATTCGACAATGAATGTTAACGTCAACACTAAGCCAACAAGTCGACCAAGCTCTCCTAAGAGGAGTTAAGTTTATAGATAACCTCAACTTGATCGTACCCGTTTTCTAAAAAGGCTTAAATATTTGTTAAATATTTTAAAGATGTGCATTTTAATGTATTTCTTGTTTTAAATGTTGTAAAGAACTCAATATATAAATATTAATTAAAAAAAAGCTAATATTTAAGTTTTTAATTCAGCGTTAATTAGAGCTGTGTAGCTCATGAACGAACGGGTTAAAGTGAACGATTCACAGAATTGAACGAATCACTGAATTGAACGAAGTAATCCGGTTATTTTTCTGAGCGCTTTTCAATAGTGTTCCGTTCAATGTTTGTTTCTGCAAGTCTTTTTTATGTAAAATTTTCATTCGTTCATTTATGTATGTATGTGTTTTTTATGTTATGTTCTTTTTTTCAATTGAGTGTTTGTGTATTGGAGCTGTGTAGCTCATGAATGAGCGGGTTAAATTTAACGAAGTGATCTAGTTTTTTTACTCAGCGCTTTTGATTCAATAGTGTTTTATACTGTCATTCAAAAGTGAACGATTGAACGAACGGGTTCATTTTTGCAAATTAAACGAAAATGAGTAATTACTGAAACGAACGATTTGGCACAGCTTTAGCGTTATTACATGCAGGTGAAAGATCAAGAAACACAGTTACACTTTTGACTTACAAAAACATACTTCAGTAAATTATCACTTAACTTGTAATATGCTATTATGTAAAGTAGTAATTTTTCCCAACGTTTTGAGCCATGGTTTGGTTTTTTTATGTCCATATAAATTTGTCACGTGTGGACCGAGTTTGACGATTTTTTGTTTATTCTCCATTAGCCCTTGATTTATTAGCAATAACAATAACAAAACATCGGCAAAGCAATGAAACATTTTTTATAGGCACATGAATTTGTGTGGACCAATTTTTTTGATGTTTTGTGTGTTGTTCAAACAAGGTTTTCAAAACATTTCTTTCTACAACGATGTCTGACAACAAAAGGCATCTTTAATATGAAAGAAACGGCAAATAACAACATCAACAAAGTACTAAATATTTACACTTTTTTCTATATTTACATGGTGTAATTCCGTAAGGTGATAGCATAAAGAGAGAGTATTTTTTGTTTCTCTTTTTTAATGGAGTCTCTTATATGGAGTTTGACAATTCATGGCACTGAAATCTATTTTTTATATATGGAGTTTGACAAACATTGGCACACAAAATAATAATCGGCTGGGCTCACCAGCATAAGTGTACCCTGCGATATCTATGGTGTTTTCTTCTTGAGAAAGCAAATCTATGGCTAGTGGAGACTTAGAGTAATGTGTAGAAACCGTTTTAAAGGTATTTCATGGCTGTTTCTTTTTTGTTTTATTATTTTCTTCTTGTGCCAACAAATCGATGTCTCATCAAGAAGATTTAACACCTTCAACAATAAAAAAAAATTTTAATTGGTTTTGTTGACCTAGAAGGTGTAGTATAATTCTGTTATTTTTATAAAATCATTACATAACTCTAGTAGTGGTGTCGCATATAGAATTTAAGAATCATATCAGACATTCGGTATGTTTAGGGTTGCCATCCGTCCTCCTTTCCCCGGACACCGTCCTCTTTTTTAGGGCATCCGGGGCAGTCCTACTTCTTTTTGAGCAAATGTCCGGTATTGTCCGGCTTTTTGCACCTTTTCTGAAGTTTTTTTTACATTTAAACTTTAAATCACAGGCCACAAAATGTATAAAAAAAGATTTAGGTGCTCGTACAATTAGTTTTGAAAAAGTACAATTTTAAAACTTCTCTTTGTACAAAATTAGTTTTATTATCCCTAATTGTCGCTATTTATCGAAGTGGCCTATTGTAACTTGTCTTTTATTTTAAAAAAGTTCGGCAAAGGCGTCTGCTTGTCAGCTGTGTGTTTTTCATAAAGTTTGTTTTCTAGATACAGAAGAAAGTCTTGAACAAAAAATATAGTAAGGGTATATAATTTTGATATGGATTGCCTAGAGTTTTACAAATATTTGAAGTGATGCGATGGTAAGTGTTGAAAAATATATGTAAAATTTTTAAAAGTGTACGTTCCCGATAACAAATGCAATGAATTTTTGTTGTTGTTTTTTTTTTGTTTTTTTTCAACCATTAAGTCATAATGATATGTTCAGTTTGAAGTTTTGTAAATAAAGTTTTTTCGTAAAAACAAATTTTGTTTTTGTATTTTAAAGGGCGTCGTAAGTTTTATCAAATTTAATATTTTTTAAATGTGTCCTGTTTTATTAGGCAAATGTCCTACATTTTTTATGCTGGCGTCCTCTTTTTTTAAAATAGAAATGGTAACCCTAGGTATGTTAAGCCCAAAATAGAAATCAGCAGTAAACACCATCAGCACCAAGATAAAGGTACTGTCACGAGATATAAGCGCGGTACAACTGCTCGTAGAATCCTGATTAGCCACCGATAAAGGCTTTTCAGGATTCTACAAATACAAAGGCACGAAATTATATCTAGCACACAGCGCTATATGAAACCAAATATGCATCCAAGCTGAAATGCTTAATCGCAAAATATCGACCCCTGTGCGCGAAATTATCATATGTTACGTTTTTTAAAAAATCGACTTTTTCATGCAAATTGTTTCTACATTTATATATCCATCTGCTGATAAAATATTAAAGCGATAACTGTTCTAGTTATGGAGAAAAAACTGTGTACATTTTATCGTATGTAGCGTATTTTGCTATTTACGTTTGTATTTATTTAAAATTAATAAAAATACTCTCCTGTAAAATTTTGTTTTTGTAAAATACGATAATTTCGCGCACAGGGGTCGATATTGTAAGAGACATTGCTAAGTTTCGGTATCGACTGAACGCCCCAGAGCAGGACATGTAGAAGAAGTCGTCCATTTCATTTATGGTCACGCCAACTCGAGTGAAAAATAGTACAAACCGATCTCAGCTGGGAAGAAATAAAACAAAGTTTAACCACAACATATAATAATAATTAGTTATAGAAATTATATTTTTTCTAAAACCTCATAATAAAAACTTTATGGAAAACCTTTTTCTAAAACATTTTTCTATTTATTACTCATACCAATACAGTATCCAACCACATTTTACATGTTAACAACGAAGCAATAATTTAAAATATAATTGTTATTATTTGTAGTCTAAAATTGAAATTAATTTTATACTTTTTAAAATAAACAAATTATGGTTTTGTACGAATTTATAGTTTTTAATAACTATTTCCCCCTATAACTATATAAACATTAGGGGAACTCAAAAAGGGTAGTGCAAACGATTGCAAAAATGCACTATTTTTTTAACACAACAACAAAATGTATGCATTTGCAATTTTCTTCATTTGCACTATAAAAAGCTTGAGCAAAATTGGCTGTGTATATATGCTCAGTAGCAAATAAGTGACAACTGCTGTTTTTGACATTGCGGCCGCCATTAATTTTATGTAAAAGAAAACTAAAATTAAAAGAAATTTCCAATAGTAGATTTTTTTATAAAAAAATAAATATAAAACGAATAAAAAAAAATTTTATTGCGGATTACAAAAGAACGCTCACGAACTGCCGTACTATGTACAGCAAATTTGCACAGGTTCAATCGTGAATACCCTTATTATATAGGGTGTCTTAGTAAGAATGCACTTTATAAATTTAATGAAATTTTTTGTGCAAATGACAATTGTGAAATTTGGCAGCTGTCACATATTTTTATTCCATTTTTTTTTAATTGTGCTTTATGGATAAACAATGCATTATAATTGCCAAAAATTTATAACAAAAATTTGGAAAGTTATTTAGAGACCGCTCCCAGACAGGTTGACCTAAAGTGTCAACCATTCAAGTAGTGTTAAAAAAAATTCAAGAACCTGGTTCGGGATATGGACAGTAAGACCTTCGGTGCATTAATGTACGGGTGGGTCTCTTGAAAACATTGCCATTGTAAACGAGAGTGTCACCGAAATATTCCTAGAAAATTAGTTTAATAATGTTGAGGAATATGAATGAACTACCTTATTAGTAAAACTTGTTAAGGATAACGTATGTATATACTAACAGGTTATGAACCCTTTTGCGATATAAGAAAAATAATTCAATATTATTTAAGACGCAAAATTATTTAAGGTTTTTAATCAAGAATGTTAAGCAACAACCAAATAGAAAATAGAAAAGCTTCGTGGAAGCGATAATTATGAAGATTGAAAATTTACAGTTGAAGCGTATTTTCAAATAAAAGGTCTTTGGAATACTGTCCTAAGAACAGAAAAAATGCATAATAAGCAAGTAAGAGCACTATATTCGGCCGTGCCGAATCTTATATACCCTTCACAACGTGTAGTCATGCAATAACAGTAGTTTGTATCACCATTTATCCCATATGAATTACGTACACACATATAAAAAGCATACATATATAAAAACATCCCATTGTAAAATTATAAATTTACGTATGTATTTAAAAAAAAAATATTTTAAAAAAAAATGTTAAAAAAAATTTAAAAAAAAATTAAAATATATATAATAAATATAAAACAAAAAGAAAAATAAAAAACAAATTTAAAAAAAAAATTAAAAAAAATAATAAAAATATAAATAATATATTAAATAAAAAATAAAAAAAAATTAAAAAAAAATATAAAAAAAAATAAAAAAAAAATTTTTGGCTCAGCTGGGATTCGATCCGACGTTTACTTTAACCAATATACAAGTTTGTATGTATGTATGTTGTTGTTGTAATGTTGTTTTTGTGAAGAAAAAATCGAGGTGGTCGTGGGTTTTTGCTCATATCTCAGTTGTTTATGTACCGATGTTTCTGATTTTCAATACCGATCTACTCCCGAATATTTCTGATATTTAAATACCTCACCCGGGTCCAAGCGATGTCGGGGGGGCTTCAAAAAGTTGATTTCAACATACACACAGACAGACGGACAGACTGACAGAGCTTAATCGACTTCCCTATTTATAAGCTTTCAGAAAATATATACTTTATGGGGTCGGAAATGAAAATTGTAGAAATTTCACACGGAATGACAAACCTATATATACCCTTTTTCACTGTGTGAAAGGTATAAAAAGTACAAGCAAAAGCTGAACAAATTTTATTGGTTGATGTGTACACATATGTATATCCCCACATTCGCAGTTTCAATAGTGCACATGAGACATGGACAACATTGAAAACAATTCTTGAAGATAGTGGACTGGTAAATAGAGTAGGATTAATTAAAAAATTTTGTTTAACAAAATTACAATGTTGTGCAAATATTGAAGAATATGTAAATGAAATCCTTACAACATCAGAAAAATTGAGAGCGGTTGGCCTCCATGTAGATGAAGAATGGGTAGGTTCGATGTTACTAGCCGGATTACCTGAAGAATACAACCCAATGATAATGGGACTTCAAAGCTCTGGCATAAAAATAAAGAAACAAAATGTTAAGGAATTTAATAAAAGTGAGTTCTTCTTTAATTCTGGAGCAACGGCACACATTTGCTCAAACTCAAATTATTTCAACAATAATTTTCAAGAAAGGAATGCTGAAGTTACAGTTGCTAATAATGAAACAATGCAAGTCAAAGGCATAGGACTGATAAATATGTCTATAAGAGGTGAACGTTTTGAAGAAAACATTTTGTTTCGTGATGTTCTTAAAAATGGTGCTTAAAAAAATTATTATTTAAGTAAAAAGTTGAAATAGCTTAACTTATACTTTAACAATTCTCGGTTTTAAAATATATAAATTCATCGCAAACCGCTGTTCGGAAAATACGTTTTGTTTTAAGAATTATATTGTGGTTAATAAGTTTTATTATTCAAGATCTATTTAAAATATTTTTTTCAAAAACTATAAATTGTTCAACAATAACGCTTCACTTACACAGTTTAGAATTTGCCGTTGAAGACATTTTAAGTAAATTCTTAAAAAAATTTTTACTCTGAAAAATGTATTTCACTAAAGCGTTCATTATATTGGTAGTCGCAATTTTCTTGTTTTTAAACTTCACAGAAGCTGGAAATCAAGTATCTAAAGGAGCCGAAAAGGCAGCCAAAGCAGCTGGTGTACGTTTTGCATATTATTATTTTTTTAATTTTAATACTTCTCATTAACTGTTGATTTGTTTATGTTTTTGTTTTTAGAAATTTATAAAAGATGGCAGTAAAAAATTACCAACTGCTGTTGTTGGAGGTTATGCTGTTAATTCGACATTAAATGTCGACGTTAATAAGAAACCACCAAGTAGACCCAGCTCTCCAAAGAACGGTTAAACATTTTTCCTAAAACTAGGCATTGCAGTGTATTGAACTTAATTACGGTTTATTTATGCACATATTTTATAAGAAAATAAATAAATGTTTAATAATTTAAAATTTAAATTTTGGCATATATAAACCAATTTTAAATAATTAAATAGTTTTAAAGAAGAAAAAGTTCGAATGTATATACATACATACTAGAGTTCATACCACAAATTAGTAAAGTGCTGCCAGCAAAAATAAGTTAACACTTTTTAAATATTATTTACATTTGAACGATGTCACATTCAGAATTTTTTTTAAGTTTACAACACCTGATGGTGTGTTTAATTTGCACCCCAAAAAACACAATAGCCCAAATCACAATCTTGTGCATTTGTCATTTCAAATTTACACAATTGCAAATGTGTTCTCTTTGTGTATATTTTGTTGGTGTAAAGTATACTCTACTATTTTGGAAATGCATTGAAGCCAGACCTTTTTCAATAGATTGTGATTTGGGCTAAGCGGAGTGCCGGTCATTCACATAACACTTGCTCCAAAGTATTATGTTGCAAAACTGACAGGTCATAGTATCTGATGTTATCTCTCGGTCTTAAAAAAATATGATACGTTTATCTACTTTGTTTAGATTGGTTTAAAATTTATATTAAAAATTTTCATCAGTTTTAAACAAGGCATTTTTATTCATCAGGTAGTCTTGTTTCGTCAGCTGATTATTTTTTTATTCACTTATTTTCATTTTCAGCTGTCAAAATCAATAGATATAAAACTATTTTCCCTCTTCTCTCATTTATTTTAAATGTCAAACTTAACACATAAAAAATATAAACAAAAAATTCTCTCTGAACTGCGGTTACCTGTAGAATAAATATGCCTTGGTTTTAAACTTCAAATAAAAAAAATCAAATATTTTTTAAAAGTGATTTTTTTGATAAAAATTTTTGAATATCTGCGAAACTTAAGACTCTTAAAAAATTATTAATTAATCAATTATTTAGTAATTTAAAATTTAATTTTATCGTCTCCGATCCTTCTGTGTTTAATCGAAAAACTAGTTATCGAGTAAATTCAAATTATGTGAAGCAGCACCCACTTTTTTTTCTAACGGAAAATCTTAAGGCACAGGGTCAATTAGAAAAAAAATTATTTTTAGGCATTAGAATTCAATACCATATGTACTTATATTGACTATAAAACAAAAACGAGCCTTAGAAATCGAGTTGACCTGTGTTATCGATATCACAAACACTATAAATTAAAAATATAAATTCGCTTATACATATTTTTTAATAAGAAGTTTGACATTGATAGGCGTGTATGCTGGCCGCCAGTTGAAAATGGCGACGGATAACACATATCGGATTTTATGTACCTCCAGTAATAAAAAAACCATATTGAAATTGATAAACTGCCTAAAAACAATTTGATAAATAAAACTTTAAATACAAACTCCAACTTTTCTGAAGTTTTTATTTAAATCAGTTTAACGTTTATAATGGATTGCCCAAGGCATATTTATTCATCAGGTACTCTTGATTCGTCAGCTGATTTTTTTTTTCAACACTTATTTTAAATTTCAGCTGTCAAAATGCATAAATAAAAAACAATTTTCTCTCTTTTTAAATTTATTTAAAATGTAAATCTTCATATATAAAAAATATAAACAAAAAAATTCTCTCCGAACTGCAATTACCTGATGAATAAATATGCCTTGGGATTGCCTAACAAAAACTTAATTTTTTTTAATAATAGTACAAGATTATTTGAAAAATGTTTTAAATATCAACTTTGAATATACACATGTATGTACATGGTTATTACATTTTAACTTTTTCTTTTAGAGATAACAACTTGAGTGGATTCCTGAACGTTACCGTTGGCATCTTTCACTACAACCGATGTTGTGTCCTTTTTAAGATTTTTATAGAATATATGATTGCGATGTGAACGAACCACAACGTGTTGCTGAAACAAAAAATAACTTAGAATTCAGCATGAATATTGAAAAAAAAAACTTACATTATCACGATAAATGCTATTGCGATTTAAAGCGTCATAGGTATCAGGATTATCTTGATCGTTTTTGTCAAAAAAGTTAAACCCAAAAACTAAAATTTTAAACAAAAGTAATAACAAATATTATTTTTGAACTTTTTAAGACTATGATGGAACATAATTTTATTTCAAACACCTTGAATAGATTTAGTGCTGACCAAAATTGCAGCAGTGACAAGAAAGAGTAGAGAGAAATTCATTTTGGAACTAAATTTATACCGATTCCAACAGTTTTATAATTAATACTAATGGTAGCAATGAAAAAACTTTTTTGTGTAAGTTATAAATTAATAATTAAATATGTTATTTTAAATATAAATGCTTACCTATAAATAAAACACAGCGGTTTTCATAGCATTGTTATTTTTAGATAATTGTCCACACGCCTTTGTAAAAAAAGCCACCTTTACACGAGCTGTAACTTATATGCATGTATATATAAACTGTCACTTTTGCAATCTGCATATCATTTTGTATATCAGTTAAAATTGTCGTTTATGGTTTATGATTTCACGCATACATACATGTGTAATCAAGGCCCATTAATTAGGTCATTGCAATTGAACAGCTGATTTTTATTGCAGGGTTGTATTGCTATGGTGAATAAGTCAAAAATATCGCACCATGTCTTTTTTATGTTTAAATTTTTTGTATGCTTTTAAATCGATTTTTGTTATTTATTTTAGCTTTTTGTACACTTAAACAAATTTAAAAACGCCAATACTCTCCAATCATCCGGTCTTAATTCTATTATTTTGTTCATCTATACCAATACCACCTCTACCTTACCACCACAACCTATCAAACTCTGTAAAAAAGAAACTCCACCACATATATTTTGAACCTTTTCCTTTACTTTTTTCTGATTTCGAAAATGCATTCCACTCGGCTAGTGTCGGTAAAAATATAATTTTTCAAGATTTATTCTTTCATTTATCACAATTAAAAAATTCTTTGTAAAAATAAAGAATGTTAATATGAACTCAAGCCTGATTAAAAATTAAAATATTTCTTTTCCTTTACTTCAAGACTTTTTTTAAAAGTAAAATGTTCACTTTTTTATATTCTTTTGCTCCACAAGCAGTTTTGTTTAACTACATCTAAGCTACGTTGACGCCAAATTCTTTTACGCAAGTTAATAGGTCGGCTACCCACATAGCGGCAACTATTTCTTCCATTACCTGTATAAAATTACTTTTTCTGCTTTTAACTTTTGTGTAACATCAAATTGTATAGCACTGACATCTATTGGCACTACCACCGGCACCATGACAACATTTACAAAATGTCTACTCTAGTACAACTTTGGCGCACTGTTCGAGACAAAATCGGTGACGGGCGAAGCAATTTTAACAGACTTTGTTGGGACAAATGTTGGCACAAAAGCTGGTGGTGATATTTGAGGTGGTTGAACTGACGTAACTGCTGGTTGTTGCTGAAAATTTTGCTATACCCGACTATATGCATTGGCGGCTATTAAAGGTCTCATTTGGTTGGGTACTAAAATATTTCGTGTGGCTGGTGTTGTGGTCGGTCTCAATATTTCTGCCTCGCATCGAGGCAATTCATCTTCAATGTTTGTGTTCATTTTTTTCCTATTCAATAAAATAATTCGCATTAATTGTTAAAAATTAAATATATTCAAAAAAAATTGCAAACAATTTTTGTCGATGATGTAGTTAGCTGTTTTTGGCATCTCTACGATAGCACACAATAACAAAATACATGTAGTTTTTTATATCATTCTGTTGTTGCAGAGTTGCAATGACCAAACTAATGGGCCTTGTGTGTATTTATGCCTAACATAACCTAGTTAATTTTAACAGCTGATGACTAATTGCAATAAGCCGCACGAGTCGTAATTCAGCTCTGGTCGTGTCAAAAACTCGCTCGTTATTGCCATTATCGTTTGAGGGCAATCAGGCCGTACCTTTTTTCTGACTACGAGAGTTTCACATCCCACTCT
Source organism: Phyto melanocephala (assembly GCA_941918925.1). NCBI lineage: Eukaryota > Metazoa > Arthropoda > Insecta > Diptera > Rhinophoridae > Phyto > Phyto melanocephala. The sequence continues at coordinate 19,722,364 of OW799236.1, read as the reverse complement.
CGTGTGGTTGCTTTGGATACAGTTTCCAGACTATTCTACAATTAACCGCGTGCTTTTATTTTGATAGGATAAACTAGAGGAGTGCCAAAAAACAAATTTACTTGTAACTGGAGGAGTTCCAAAAAACTCATTATAATTATTGTTCAGATGTCTCTGACATTACAATGATATTGGTCGACTTGCGATGCCTGAACCAACGTTTTGTAACTGGAGGAGAACCATAAAACTCAGATTAATTTATTGTTTTATTTATAAGTATCTCCGACTTCCTACACAAAAGTGTTGGTCGATTTACGGAGAAGGAGCCAACGTGGGATACCCTGGCTTTTTTGGTTATTCTCCTCAGACATCTTCCGGGAAAATTTGAAATGAAAACTTTTTGTACAGTTAATGGTGTGATCTTATGTATGACACACGAAAAGTTTTCATTTCACAGAACAAGAACATGTATCAATTTTGCAGTAAAAATTCTCACAAGTCAGATATAAAATACAGCTCGTGTGAAGGAACCTTTAGATCTTGAACATCCAATTACTCATTTAGTATTACCACAAAAGTCTCACCACACAATAAAATTGAAATGCATATAAACAAATCTCAATAAAAATCTTTTGAATGTTATCATACACTAGTTAGTCATTAGCTGGGCAAGTAATTTTCCTTAGAAAATATCACAATGAATTTTTATTCAGCTCTGTTTGTAATATTCGTAATAATGTTTTATACAATCCCTAGTTCCGAAGCACAGGATGTTTTAGATGTAGGTTTTTTTAATAAAATAATATTGTTTTGAATTTATGCTAAATACTTCAGTTGTGCCTATTTTAGGTTAGCTTTATAGATGAAATGATCAAACATCCAAGCGGCGGGGTGAGTTTTTTATAAATATAGCTAGAATTTGTTAAAATTTCTTTTGATTTTGTAATTTTGATTTTTTTTTTTTTTACAAGGATAATATTATCACTGGAGATCATAATCGAAATCGAGTTCAAGTTGATGGAGTAGATATTTCGAGTGGCAATATATTATTGAAAACTAAAACTTTATTAATAGTTTGCTTATTTGTTCAATTACTGCGATTTGTTTTAAGAAAATAATTTATATAAATAAAGAAGACAGTTTCGGCTGTGATAACCAAAATGATTTTTAATCGTTTTTAAAAGTTTTTTTGTAAGTATATTTATATACTTAATTATTATTAATCATGAGAATCCAAATAAATATTTTTCCACTAGGTCAATGTGAAATAAATAACATTTTTCATGACTTCAAGCAAGAGAAAGCAATCTTCATGCCTCTCTGAATCGAAAATAGTATGTCATGATGTGCTTCAAAATACATGCAAAACACCTTCAACAATTCATATGACAACTCATGGAGCATGGTTCTCTTTTCAACTAATATGCAATCGTTCCATGCACTTATTGGAATTGAGTGAAGTTTATTAGTATATTCATACACAGACAAAATAGTATCGGTTGTGAGTATGATTCTGGCAAAAGAAATTTTATAATCACAAACGAAAAGTTTGATTGTATGAACTGAGCCATTCGATTGGAATTTGACTGTCTGTTTTCCGTATTTTTTTGCTGGGTAATTATGAATCTAGCAATAGAAATTTTATGACTACTAACAATTACCAAATGATTGTAAAAGCTTAATCATTTCGTTGACTAATAATTCGGTTGCCACAATCAATCTGTTTCTTGCAATAAAAGTATATTTTTTTATATTTAAAAAAAAAAAACTTTTTTTTAACTAAGTTAGTTGGAAAGGGAAAGGCCTGTAAAATAAATAAAAAATAATCTAAAGATTGTTACATCCAAAATAGCTTGGTAGACTAGTCAGCAGCGATAACACTTTGGTTCAATAGGACCAAAACTGGTAGAATTGAGCAGAACTTAGTAGCTTGATTGTTTTGTTTGATTTTTTTTTTTTTGGTAGAATATGATTATTTTTAGTTATAAACCCAGAAAGTCGCCGAAAAGAATTTACGCCATCAAAGGCGAATAAATGAAATTTGTGTTCATCACCTTATAGCACCATCATTTGACCAATGTAAATAACGCTTTGCAAAGTCAAGTCGCTTCCTTTTAATAACTTTGCTTATAAAGCGGTTTCTTACATGGACGTCTGGCAGACAAGTTTATTTCATTTAATCTGCGCCTGGCTGTATAAACGCTAATTAGGATGGATACCCATTTGCATAATTAGCAACATCTACTGTTGTCTTCCGTGGATCAACTTTTATAGCCTTAACGATTTTTCGGTCTTGACGAGCAGTAGTAATTTATCGGCGCCCGCTTCCTGGTTTTCTATTCACATCGCCAGATTCGCCATCGCGCGGCAATTCGGCAAACATTCATATTTGTCAACTCCAAATATGACTCCAACCTTACTCCTAGGTATAACGTCCTCCAAAGCTTTTATTATTGCCAATTTTGCAATTGTTTTTCCACAAAGGCAACAAACATTATTATTTATACAGAAAGAAAAATTAAGTTCTAAATCCAAAAATTAAATTCTTAATTTAAGCCGAAATTGTGCTTAAAAATTCAAATACGAGTTATTTCTGGTTTCCTTAAAACAACCACAATACGGGATTGTTTTATAAAATCAAGCACAAGATTATTAAAAAAGGAATCAACTTCTTCAATAAAGTCTTATTTCTCTTAAATTAAAACAAACTTATACATATTTCTGAGACATTTGCTTAGATAAACACACTCTATAAAATTTCAAATATGTTTTTATAATTCTCATTCTGTTTATCATACTTTAGCTATAAGTAATAATGTTTACGACAGCAAAACTGTTGCAGTTACCGAGTTAACTTACGTTTCATGCTTTGTCCGTTGTTTTTCTTTTTTATTTAGTTTTAATAAAACGTATCGCTAAAAAAAAATGTCAAAGGGTAAGTAGTGAAGATACTGCACTATGCAACGATCAAAGCAAGTTACAAATTCTTAAAACAAGCGCATCCTTTGATAGATTTAATCTCATGGACATTTGAATTAATGTTTTTCTAAGCTTACTTCAAGTACGGTTTCGGGCTTTAATCAAGCTTATAATTTTTAAAATCAAACTTTTTTCGGCTTAACTATTCCTAAAATTAATAAATTCGTACTTAACACATTCGTTCTTAAATCAGGAATTTTGTACTTGGTTTAAGAAAATCCGTACTTCTGTCACCGCTACAGAGTGATTTAAGTACGGATTTCTTGATTTGGTTTTTGAGTGTACTTACTTTTGCGACGAGTTGTAAGCAAAAAAGGTTCACTTATTTGATATCATGACTAAAAATGACCTAATCCAAAACTATAATCAGTTGGAAATATCACGTACATATGTTTCTTCTTATAACAAAGATTAAAAGAAATAATTAGCTAAATCGCAAGGTAAATACGACACCTTTTTAAAAACGCCTTAAAATTGTACAATAACAAATACAAAAATTTTCAATAGTTATACAATTTTGGTAAGTTATGACTATATGACAATACCACACTTAGGGCACCCTTGTGAATTAGCCGAATATAAAAAATTAAATAGGATACCGTTATTAGTAATGGAATGCGATTAAAGTTCATTAAGCCCACAGTTGTATTTTTAATGCTATCTACTCTATGTGATGTTTAAGCAAAAAATAATAATAAACACTTTTTCGTTTTTATAGAATTTAACAACATTTTAATTTCAACGCAGTGATTACAAATCCGCAACGTTTACGTAAAAGTAACAAGATATTTTCAGTATTCATAAGGTGTCCTAACATGTCATATTGTCATAATGTTCAAGGATTTCACAACACATAGTATATACAAGTAACAGTGCTATATTCGGCCGTGCCGAATCTTATATACCCTTCACAACGTGTAGTCATGAAATAACAATTGTTTGTATCACCATTCATCTCATATAAAATACGTACATATGTACATGTAAAAAACATACCAAAAAAAAAATTACAAAAAAAAATATATAAAAAAAATAATAAAAAAAATTACAAAAAAAAATATATAAAAAAAAAATTAAAAAAAAAATAATAAAATATAAATAATATATTAAATAAAATAAAATAAAATTTTTTTCGCTCAGCTGGAATCCGATGCCACGTTTACTTTAACCAATATGTATGTAGGTTGTTGTTGTAATTGTGAAAAAAACGAGGTGGTCGTGGTTTTTTGCTCATATCTCAGAAAGTTATGGGGCGATTGTGCTGAATTTCAATACCGATTCATTCCTGGATATTTCCAAGAGATTGATACCATATACAGATCTGAGGAGCATATAGTTGCTTCAAAAAGTTGATTTCAACCAACACACGGACAGACGGGCAGACGGTCAGGGCTTAATCGACTCCTCTATTCATAAGCTTTCAGAAAATATATACTTTATGGGGTCGGAAATCAAAATTGTAGAAATAACAAACAGAATGCCAAAGCTATATATACCCTTGTGCACCACAGGTGAAGGGTATAAAAATGTGCTTTTCAAGTAAAAATTGTCCTAAAAAAATTAAACTGTGTATGATATGTTTGTTGGGTTGTCATTACTATTTACATACCTGCTAAGCCGAGCCGTCTGTAAAATGTTTGTGCCGCCCTTCCGCTATCCGTTAAAATTATTTATTATCAAAAATACGTTTTCTTCAATAATTATGTCTTTGTTATTCTTTAAGAATTTCTTTTACTTTGCCCAATAACAGTCTACTTATCTTTACTGGTCAATCTCATTTTATTTATATGGGCATCAATTATTGTGATTAACTTAAGATTTAGCTCTTTTTTGTTCTTCTTTTTCTTCTATTGTTTGTACAAAATGCTCTCCATCATCTCCAAAGCTATATAGCTTTGTCATTCCGTTTGTAATTTCTATAATATTCATTTCCGACCCCATAAAGAAGTCGGTTAAGAAATCGCTATTGAAAATCAGCAAAACGCTCCATAACTTTCTGAGATATGAGAAAATAAACGCGACTGCCTCATTTTTTTCCCATATTTTTACCGCCAAAATTAAAATTTTTCAGCCATACAATAATTTATATGTATCTTTGATACTATTTGCAGATATAATAAACCTTTAAATATATTTGTTAAAAATTTTGGATAAAGCGGACTCTAATCGGTAAAGTTATAGGCAAAAACTTTTTTCAGCTTCTAGACAACCGAGAGAGTAAATATTGGCCTCATCTGAAAGGACTTGACTAGCGCATTATAAGCACTATAAGCAAACTAAACTTCATGATGGCTGCCACTACAAAATGGCGGACAATAAATTTATATATGGGCCAAATCTGGTATTTTAACATGTAACTTCTTCAACCACCACAATATTGGTTTCAAATGACTAGGTCTGACCAGTAGAACACAGATAACTATGGAAAATATAAAATCCAAGATGGAATCTAAAACAAAATGGCGGAAATTTCTTTTTCTTAACCCCATCAATATGGGTATCAAATGAAAATGCTTGACTAGTAGAATACAGTTAACTATGTAAATATTTAAAATCTAGGATGGCGTCGGAAATGACAAAGAAAAATGGCGTATAACATGAAATGTATATGATGGTGAGGAGTATTATCAGCTTCGGCACGGCCGAATACAGCACTCTTACTTGTTAGTGTTTGTTAGTCTTTTAGACCTAATGAAAGAACCCACTGTTTATCTAAAGGAATATCTACATTTGATTTGTTTCTTTTAAATTTAATACCTAATTATTTCCTATGTAAATTACTAAGTTTATCAAACTAGTTTCTATAAATTATTATTATGAATTTTTTATTTGTAAATCATTAAGTAAAAATTATCTATTATTTATATACACTTTAATTCAATCACATTGTTCATTATCCAAATAAGTTCTTAAATTTTTCCCATAAACTAAACTCATTGCTGGTCATATTGACACTAACATTTTCATTAGTTTTATTTAATTTTAAATCGGTAAATTGATTGGCATGGCTTGATTTATTTGTTATAGATACATTTGCAATTGTTTTGTTGGCACTCTTCAAGGCATTTGGAGTCTGTAAAAAATCACAAATTATATTTATAATAAATTTAAAGAAAAACTTACCCCATTTGAATTATTTATTTTTCGTGCCACCACCACCAATTGACCGTTATTTGTATCCTTTTAGCCAAAAGATTGATATATACACATTTAAATTAACAACAAAAAATTGCCATATAAACGAGAAAAACAAATTTTGAAAAACTTACATTATTTCCAGCCAAATTTTCTGCCTTGTTTAGATGCAAGATGCAAACCATAAATATGGTCATTATTAAGGCAATAATAAGGAATTTCATTTTTATTGTGTTGGTAAGTGAAGTGATAGTTTATATTGTAGTTTTTTTTTTTTCTCACAGTGTATAGATGATATAATGTTGGCAAAAGCTTTGAAAGGTGACTTCTATATGCAAAATATTGACTGTTTAGTTTTTTAATTGGAAATTATTGTATTTGTATTTATAAACTCTATATTTCTTGGTAACAATAATGTGGTTTGAGTAGTGGTAAAAATAGATAAAGGATCAGGGTTGTAAAAGAGTGCTAAGTTGAAAGTTTTTTTACAACTAATGTTGCCAATAAACGCATAATATTAATAGAAACTCTTATTAAACATACATACACACCAATCACTTATTTGTTTATTTTCCAATGCAATTACAGCATTAGAATACAGTTTTTGAAAAATTTTAGTTAGAATAATACTTAAACTAATATATATTTAAAAATTTAAAATTAAAATCAAACTTATATAAAGACCCTAAACATTCTGGTCATAAACATATTAATTAAATGAAGTTTTTTTTTTAATTTTATTGCGTTGCTGGTGAGTTGTATATTAGAGGGAAGATGGTTCTAGAGGCAAATTGCAGATATGTAGGATTGATTAAAAGAAGCACTCTTTCGAAATCTAAAGATGTGGAAACCATTATTTCTTAATTATGAAGTGAATATCAATTTCTTGTAAAGATATTTAGGCTCTTTATTAGTTATGATTTTATGCAAAAAGATAAGCTTTTAAACTTCAGGTAGTCATACATCAAGATGTATGCCCAAAAACGTTTTGATTATAAAGACACGTGTTCAAATCTCTTTAAATGAAAACAAGTAAGAGTGCTATAATCGGCCGTGCCGAATCTGATAATACCCTTTACCATTATGTACACATCGTAGCTTAGCTCTGGGGCCAAATTACGGCATTTACTTGAAAGTTCTAATCTAATAAGAATTTTCAAATTTCGATCACGTTCGAATGCCGCAATTTGCCCCCTGATTTCATGTTATAATATATTTTCTTTATTATTTCAGACGCTATTTTTGATTTTGCATTTTTACATGGTTAACTATATTCTACTAGTCAAACCCTTTTTTTGATATCCATATCACTTCATTCTATAGTTTAAAAACAGAAAAAAATCCATTTTCGTTTGTAAATTTTAGAAAAAAAATAAAAATTTGTATTTTTGTGCTTATACTTCAGTTAGTTTTAAGCCCCTTTGTAAGTTATTCTCGGCAATAATTTTTAAGGCTACGGCTTATATTCTAAAGTCTTTATTAAGTTCAAAAATTAATTACAAGCTTCAACAATTTGATATATTTAAAGAAATTTTATTTTTTACAAAATTATTTTTGCCTATAACTTTGACCGTTAGTAAACGATTTATCAAACTTTTTTAAGAATATCACAAGAGGCATATCGTACAATAATAACCTAAACTTAATTTTAATAAGAACGCATGCATATTTGGTGAAAAGAAACCGACGTATCATGAGTTAATGATGTTTGTTTACATGAATTGTTTAAGATATTTTTCATAAATTTGCACATCCTTTATGACAAATTATTTTGTATTTAAGGAGGCATGAAGTAAGCATTCTTTTGCACTTTTTATTTAAAAGTCATGCAAATTATTATTTACTTTGAACTAGTGCAAAATTTTTTTGCTGTGTAAAATAATTAGTTCCGTAATTGAACTTATCGGGTTGTAGCAGACTATAACTATGGGAGTAATATACTACGACAAAGTTGGATGGGCTAGCCGGAGATAAACATCTGTTCTCAATTTCGATGGTTCGGTATTCTTATTAACCGTAATGTTTTGTTAGTTGATTCTTTACCATTTTATGTTCTGGTGCGACCTGCTAAAAACATTGTAACCGCCTAAAACCGTATGGATAGCTGGCAGTGTCATCAGGATATCGACCATTACAACGAGGAGACTCATTACCTAATTGTCATTATTTTCTATATACTACTAGCGAATCCCCTGCACACTTCGTTGTGCAAAAAAGAAAATAAAAATCAATTCGAATTCATTTAAATCAGTGATAATTGACTAAAATTGAATTGTAATGAATTTAAAAACGAATTGTATTTCGCTCGTGATCTTTAGATCTTGTCGAATACATTTTTGTTGTCGTTTTATTCATGAGAAGTCTAACCCACGAACGCATCGACCAATTTCGTGCAAATAGATAAACCATCTACACGACGATAGGAACAAACCCTAAAAATTTCATCCAATTTGGTTAGACAGTTCGTGAGTTATAAAATTACAACGCACTTGCAACAATTTTTTGTATATATAGATTGCAAGTGCTTTTTAGGGTTCGACTACAAGTAGCATAGCCAACCAGGTGTTTTCAGCACGGTTCTTAAAACTTTTTTTAATTTATAATATTTGAATCAGTGCTTGGTGCATTTTTAAATAATTATTTAATGTTTTCGTTTTCTTGGGTAACTTCATACTCAGTTTAAAAATTTTTTAATTGAAGAATAATTAAACTAAATTATTCAGGGAATAAAAATTGGAAATCGCAAAGGACTTACATTTAAGGAACTGGGTTCTTCCCTAAGTCGAAATATTATCTGAGTTTGAGATTATGGTTCTGTAGATGATATACACATACCAAAAGGGGGTTCGTGTATACCTGTCATGGGTTTGGGCTTTTTAATGCCCCTCTTTTCAACCTAACCTAACTCATTGTACCATGATATATTCAAGTTTAGAGCTGAGAAAAATATTAAAAATAGTAATTAGAAATTTATAACAATTGATAAGTAAACAATATTTGTGTTATGACAAATCGGCAGCTTATTATTATTATTTTGAACCATCAAACATTAAAAAAAATTTGTTGTAAGTAGATGATTTCTATATTTTATATCTTCTGTGGTTTATGACTAGGGATGCTAAATGAGACTGATTTTGTAAATCCTTGGATTCGCCATTTTAAAATTTTAATTTTTCGGGACCCCGGCATTTTGGGGTGTTTTATAGGATTTTGAGATTTATTTTGTAAAAAAACACAATTTATTGAAATAATCTTAAATTTATTTTTTTAACAAAATAACATACATATTTTTTTAAGAAAAATTAATAGAATTTAAGTAAAGTAACTCATATACATTCAAATTTATATATATAAAAATCAATGCCACTTTTCGTTGTAATTTTATAACTCAAAAAACAGGCTCACCTATTCGAACCAAATATTTAGGCTTTGTTCGGACTATTTAGTAGATGGTTTATGTGAAGTTTGCACAAAATCCGTCGAGCGGGGTAAAATCGGTAACTCAGTATCTCTGGGCTTAATAAAGATATCAAAACAATTCAAAAAGGACCAAAGAGCCTGTTAAAAATAAATGGATAGATGTCTGGTATTTTTTGAAAATTTTGAAATTTTTTTAAGGGGATAAAACGGGTAAAAACTTAATTTTGGTACTTTTTTTTAACAGCATTTATCTTTGAGAGGGATAGCAATAGGAAAAAAGTAAAAATGTAGGTTTACTTTCCTTAAAACAAAAAATAATAAATTTTTGTGCTTTTTCTAAATTTTGGAATTTAGGGGCGGTTGGAGGGCTAAAAACGGGTACAATTGGTAATATTGTATCTTCGGACCTAATGCATGTAGCACACAAATTAAAAAAGATTTTAGAAGGCTAATGGTACTTTTTTGAAATTTAGTGTTACGTAGCGAAGCACGTACAGGGCGGCTAGTTTAATATATAATATAAAGGCAAACAATTACAAGTATAAAAACTGAAGAATTTGTTTAATTTTCTCATTAAATAAGAGAATAAATATCTGAGTAATTCATATACAGTATTAAATGAATTAAAATAAAAAACAGCAGACAATTGTTCGAGGCCTTCGGCCACGGACTGTCCCTGCAAGCCGTGTCAGAGACACGGCCATTAAGTTTAACGTATAGTACGCCATCCGATAAGACAGAAAACATATATAACAATAAATGATAAATAATATAAGCAAATGAATTTATTTATTTATTTGATAGATACTGCTGTCAAACAGCATCAAGCAGCATTGTTATCTTGCTTACTTGGCAGCACTTTCATTTAACATAAAAATGTATGAATTAATTTTTTTCATATATTTTTTATAATTATATATCCATGTTAAATTCAAATTCATATTTAACATTTTGTTTCACTTAAATACATAAGTAAATATACGAAATTTCAACATTTCATCAATCAAAACAACAGCCGAAGGTTTGTGTCCACACTGAAACAGCAGCATAGTTTGTGTTCACGCTACAAACTCAAACACTCAACCAAACACCACACATTTGTTTGAGTGTATGTGTTTAAACAATTTTCATTTGAGAAATTTAAATATTAGGAAGATATCAACCAATATGAAATGTATATCAAACGAAAGATAACATCTTCATTTACCTATAAAAAAAAATTTTAAAAAAAGTTATCTCACTTAATTTACAATCCGTTTTTGAAATTTCTTTGAGCATAAACAAGAGGGCAGCATTGGTTTTATATAGATTTATATCAATGCGGCAAAAGGCTTATTCTGTTACCTTTACTGGGTTTAAAATAACTATTTTTGTTTAACTATAACAAATTCTTAATAAATTATTTAAAGTAATATTAATTCTATTAATGCTTTTTTAATAAGCATTTTCAATTTACAAAATCGTTTGCACACATCAAGAAGTTTGTTACATCATGTCTTGCAATAGAAAATAAAATAAATAAATAAACCTCATTTTTTGTCAAAACATTTTTAAAGTTTGTATGACATTTTCAATAGGTAGTGCAATGTGAAATTTTTCAGTGATATCGCCATTTGTTTCAATAACCCAAAACTCATGTCATGTTTTTCTTTACTATCATCGACTGATGAAGATGCTTCATTTTCACTTGCACAACTAAAAGCATTGTAAAAACATCAATAATGGCCAATGGTTTATAAAAACAAAATTGGAACGTAATTTTTGTCTTATAACGGTCACATTCATAATATATTTTTATTAGATTTATTAAAAGAATTTTGTTTGAAATTTTTTTTTTCAATAAACTTAAAAATATATTATTAATATAGAGATATGTATGTATGTACAAAAATCTGTAAGAAAAAAATCTATAGCTATATGTATTCACATTAGGCACATTATTTTACCAAATAATCGTAACCACAATTGTGATATTTATTTAATAATATTTAATTTTTCTTACATCAAATGTAATAAGTTATAATATACATATAACATCAAATTTATGTTGCAATTAATTAAAATTTTGATAATTAGCATAATAAACATTTATTTATTTCATTGATTGATTTCGTCTCTTTTGAAAAATATATTTGCCAAATGTGAACCATTAGTTAAAATTCTTAAAGTATTTTTAAGTCTAAATTAATAAAAAACAAAATGTTTAATATAATGCCTAGCATTTGATAAAAGAAGAAATACCTTTCCACCATTACTAACGCAATGTTAAAATACACAGTAATAAATAACGCACGTGCCTTATTTCGCTACTTACAAGGTGTTAATTTGTGAACATATAAAGTAATCTTTTTAGTTAAACGTTGACATAAATCAATTTGCCACATTCAAAGTAGACTAATATCCACTGTAAATAATTTAAATATAAAAAAAATAATTTTAACTGTTATTTGCAAAAAGATTTAGAAAAAAAAGTAACATCACATAGACTGAGATTTATCGATTTCTCAAGTGTCAAAGAACACAACAACAATATTAAAACATTTGTAATGATTGTAGGTACTTTTAAAAAGTACAATCAAAGGTAGGGCAAAATTTTAATGACCTTAAATTTATATACTACTTACAAAATGGGAGTTAATTTATTATTTATTAGTCTAAAATGTATTAATAGAAATTTGTACTTACCAGAAGCAAATACTACATTAAAAGGAATCTTTTTAGCCATGATTTAGCATGGAATATAGATATTAAAAAAAGATTAATTATCTTTTTTAATTAATATAATCTGGTCCGGGTGTATATTTTTAACACTTTTTATCACTTGAAAATTCTTATTACTTTTATTTTTATTATTATTATTTAACACATTTTATTAATATATATTTTTCCAACTATTTTCGTTTAAATAATTTTAATAATATATATATATTTATATATATATGTATATTATTTAATTAATTTAACAGTTTTTAGATTTTTCTGTTATGAGAACAATTTCTTTGCTTCCGACCAGGATATTAACTACAAGACATCCCCAATTTGTTACAGCTTTAAAAATGACATTTGTATAAGCGTCAAATAAGTTTGGCATATGTATGGCAAAAAAAACATGCGCAATAGCAAAATTATTTTAAACAAAATAAAAATTGTTACATATGTTTTTTAGATATATAAAGTAATATTTTTCGTATTGTTAAATAATTCTTTTTATTTAAAAATAAAGTCTGCAAAGTTTATAATAATTTTAACAGTATCACCGTTGTATCTTAAAAAATTAAAGGTACTAAACGTTACAACCAGAGCTGTCAGATTTATTTTGATCTTTTTCGCACAATTCAATATTAAAAATCGCCAAGGCTTCTTTTTCTTGGTTTTTGACAGTAATATGTACTTATATATTTTTGAAATTATCAAAAATATTTTTTATAAATCATAAGAAAGAAATTTGTGGTCATGATATACATATGCTTTATTTAAAACAAAGTAAAAATAATTAGTAAACTGAAAAAAGTTCACAGTTTGCTATAAAATAGTTTATAGTAGTCTACTAGAAGAAGCAAAAAATTAATTTTTGTGGTAAGTATTAATTATATGTACATATATAATTGCCAAACTCTATACACTTTGGAATACATTTTATGGGATTTAAATTTATTTAACATATCTTGCGAAAGTATAAAAAAAGTTTAACATGTTACATTATATTTTGTTTCAAAGGCGAGTTTTATTAGTGTTTAAAATTACTCTTTATTTTTGATATGTGTGATATGTGATATGTGTTATATAATTGCCAAACTCTATACACTTTGGAATACATTTTATGGGACTTAAATTTATTTAACATATCTTGCGAAAGTATAAAAAAAGTTTAACATGTTACATTATATTTTGTTTCAAAGGCGAGTTTTATTAGAGTTTAAAATTACTCTTTATTTTTGATATGTGTGATATGTGATATGTGTGTGTGTGTATGCGCCACAGACTATTATTCACTTTGTGATAGTAAACATTAAATTAAAGAGAAATGATGCCAAATTATTATATTACTATAAGAAAACACAATATACTAAAATTTTCTTTACACACCATCTCAACGAGCCACCAATTTTTTCGCATGCATATGAATGAATCAAATTTTATACATTAAAATTCCAGAAAAAATTTTTTGTGTTGAATTTAACGATATTCAAACAAATTCATGGCTCATAAAAAAATTGCGAACTATTTTCTTAATCGCCAAAAACGCGCCAGGTCTCCAAATGAAAATTGGGATTCTAAACAAGTTTTTGAATTGCCACGTTTTGCGGGAAATTGCCAGATCTGACAACCTCTGTCTTTAAATACTAAATTTTTGAGCTGGCAACTCTAGAAATGCAATTACAGATAAAAACATTGAACAGCTGTTTTTACGGCACGTCACTTTTTTATGTTTTTCCTCTACCAACAACACTGTTTGATTAAAAAATAATTAAGAAAAAGTAAAAATGGATCATAAGTATAGCATATTGTTACCCACCTACAATGAAAAAGAAAACCTTCCTATTATTATCTGGCTAATAATGAAATATCTTAATGAGAGGTATAATTAAAAAAAATATTTACAAACTTTTTTATTCAGCGAACCACTTTTGTTTTTTTTCATAAAGTGGCTATGAGTTTGAAGTTATTATCATAGATGATGGCAGTCCTGATGGTACATTAGAAGTCGCTGAAAATTTACAAAAAATTTATGGCCAAGATAAGATTTTGTTAAGGCCACGTAAAGCTAAACTAGGCTTAGGAACGGCTTATATACATGGCATTCAACATGCAACGGGTGATTTTATTATAATAATGGATGCTGATTTAAGTCATCATGTAACTATATATTCAATTATTAAGCACATAGAAATATGTAAATACTTATAAATATATCCCTTAGCCAAAATTCATACCTGAATTTATCGAACTGCAAAAGAATCACAACTACGATATTGTCTCCGGCACTCGATATCAAGGCCTGGGTGGTGTTTTCGGATGGGACTTTAAGCGTAAACTTATTTCTCGTGGCGCTAACTTTTTATCACAATTGTTATTGCGTCCGAATGCCTCCGACTTAACGGGATCTTTTAGGTTGTACAAGAAACCTGTGTTGGAAAAATGTATTACAAGCTGCGTCTCAAAAGGTTATGTCTTTCAAATGGAAATGTTAGTACGGGCTAGACAATATGGATTTACAGTTGGTGAAGTACCCATTACATTTGTGGATCGTGTTTATGGAACCTCAAAATTGGGCGGCACAGAAATTATACAGTTTGCCAAGAACTTGTTGTATTTATTTGCTACCACTTAAAATTGTTATTTCTTTTTAATCAGTTCTGATATTTCATAAATAAGATTCTACTTGTCACTTAAATCACAAAACGCTAATAAGTTGTAAATATATAGCACCTATAGAGTATGAGATTTGATATAAGTTTATATCCAGCAAGAGAAAACTGTATCAAATCAAGATGTTAACATCTTCCCATAGAAATTGTACAGGTTTAATAATAATAATATTCTCAATTACATTTTTTAATAAAATGTTATTGGTTATTATCTTTTCGTTACGTTCATTTTGTGTATTTATTAAATATTATTAATAATAACAATAAAAAATTATAGTTTGTAATAATTCGAGGCTATTTATTGTGCAAAAAAATCCTTTTTTCAAGTAAAGACAGTTTGTAATAATGGCTCCTAATTTTCACTAAATAATCCATAAATTGCAAGGTAAAAATTCAAAAAAACCACAACTGTACTTAATTCATTTATAATTATTAAATATTGGTAAAAATATTACATTGTTTTTAAAGAAAGGCACTGACTAACAAAAATGTCATTTGGGTCGTTGAAACCCGTAAAAAACGCTGAATTGGCATCGCTGCTTAAAGCATGTGTTTTTTCTAATTGAATATGTTGTCAACACTTTGCTGGAGACTTAACAGTGCAGCCAAATTAATTCGAAAATTTTTTCATGAAATGAAAAATCAACAATAAGAAACAATTGCTAAAACGTCAAAAAATTGTTAGAAACAAAAAACATAAATTCTCATAAAAGTAAAAGTAAATTGAAAAATTTCCTTAAAAACTGTAAAAACAAATTCTGAAATTGCGACTAACGAAAAAGGGCGATCAACAATCCAGCCATATAAGAAATTAACATTGAAGACTGCGAAAAGACAGAATCCAATCAAATAAATAAAAGCAGCTGGCTTATAGGAAACAACTATTAGGTATATAGGGAAAACATCAGAAACAACTATTGGGTATATAGGCAAAACATCGCTTCAACTAACATGTCGGTAACAGACTTTATTAAGGGCTTACCGTGTCACAATGCAGACAATTTTTCACAATTCAATACTGAACAAGCCATGCGGACATCACAAAAAAGGCCCTCGGTATATTTACCCACTGAGGACTACCCTTCGGAACAGCACATAGTTTTGGATAAACGTTCAGTACTGCTGCGCTATTTAACACAACAGTGGGACAAGAAGATATTACCTAAAAAACGTGATCATGGCTCTGAAGGAACGAGTTCAGCAAATGGTGCTGGTAATAGTTGTAAAAAGCGCCCACGTTTGGAGGCTGAATAGATGTTAATACTTATATTGTTAAAAACAGAGCTTAAAGTCTATCGAATTGAAGTAGCAACAAGTCTTGAAAATAATGTCCAACAGCTCCTTCTTATCGTAATATACAATTAACTCAATCTTCGAAACCATCTTGTGTTAAAATTAATTTTTGTTTTTTGTGTAAACCTATCATTTTTATTTATAACTGAAATACTTTGGTATATATTTTTTTTTTTGCAAGAAATGCAATATGTATGTAATTTATTTAATACTACGTACAAACGGGATTCTAGTAAGATTTTGAATTTCTTTAAATATTTATAATTTTTTTAATAAAGAAAAAACGAAAAGGAAACTTGGCTTTGTCAAGACTTTATTATCATTTTTAGTCTTTGAGATATTAATTTTATTTTGGTAATGCAATTTTTTCTATATATCGTGTATTTTTCAATATAACGACTCATTTCAAACTTAATGGTGCAAATCCTTGGGATCAGGTTTACCGTATTGTTTTTCCCACCAGGTCACGAATTCCTTCTTACGTTGTTCACGTTTAGCAAAGAATTCTGGATACTGGGCCTTTTCCAAGGGATGCCAGTAATCCAAGATCCAATCTGGAGGTTCAACTTCACGTTCAAAAGCACAACCACCAGGGCTGTTGGCAACTGCAGCGAAAATAAAAAAACAAATTTACACTTAACAATACCCTCATACAACTTACATTTAATTGGTTGATAATGCTGGGTATTAAACAACTCTTGTTCACCGGCAGCAAGTAATTGGGCAGCCTTATTCATGTCAGTCACTTTGCGATTCTCCTCAAAACGCTGACGCATTTGTACAGCTCTATAGCGGAAAATTTCTCTAAAATGTTTAAATAAAACTCAAATATAACTAATTCAAAACTTACATAACCTGGACAAAGATTAACTTTTCAGGTATTTTTATATTTACCTACGGTCATACCATGCTTGCAAATTACGTAAAGCTCTTTTGTACAAGCTCTGAACCTGTCTGGTGTGTGTAACAACTCCAGTTGGTATATTCATGTCAAATATTTACTTAGTTTTAGGACTTCTTCCGAGCAAAAGCGTTTTCTGTTCCACCAACCAAAAAACAGCTGTTGGAGATATTACGTCACTGTGTTGATAAAAACAGTATTAATTCTCGCAGTACTACCTCCAACATAATGTAAGTTGATAACACAATGTTAGTAGAACAGGAATGTTTTATATATATTTATTTTAAACAGTACATATGCCTGGTATTTTATATAGTTATAAAATAATTTACTTTATTGTACTGGTCAAGCCTTTTCTTTTGATATCAATATCGTGGTGATTGCCCCATATATCCTACTTTTTATTTAGGACGCCATCTAGGATTTTTACTTTTTCTTAGTTGTTCTTTAATCCTAATATTATGGCTGTTTAACGAGTTACATATTAAAATATCAGATTTAACCCATATACATATAAATTTATTGTCAGTATTCAGTGATGGCGGCCATAATGGATTTTACTGCTTCTTTCTCCGCACGTGCATATAGCTTGCCAAACTAAGTACTTCTTTGGAAACTTTGTCTTTTTTTATACCCTTCACACAGTGAAAAAGGGTATATATAGGTTTGTCATTCCGTGTGAAATTTCTACAATTTTCATTTCCGATCTCATAAAATATATATTTTCTGAAAGCTTATGAATAGGGGAGTCAATTAAGCTCTGTCAGTCTGACCGTCTGTCCGTGTGTATGTTGAAATCAACTTTTTGAAGTCCGTCGATATCGCTCGGACCCGGGTGAGGTATTAAAATATCAGAAATATTCGGGAGTAGATCGGTATTGAAAACCAGAAACATCGGTACATAAACAACTGAGATATGAACAAAAACCCACGACCACCTCGATTTTTTTTTTCACAAAAACAACATTACAACAACAACATACATACATACAAACGTGTATACTGGTTAGAGAAAACGTGGCATCAAATGCCAGCTGAGCCAAAAAAAAAAATTTTCTTATTTTTTTTATATAAATTTTTTTTTTAATTTTTTTTTTATTTTTTTTATTTAATATATTATTTATATTTTTATTATTATTTTTTAAAATTTTTTTTTTTTATTTTTTTTTGTTTTATATTTATTATATATATTTTAATTATTTTTTTTTATTTTTTTTTTTTTAATTTTTTTTTTAAATTTTTTTTTTTTTTTATTTTTTTTTTATTTTTTTTTAACATACATATTTACAATGGGATGTTTTTGTATATGTATGTTTTTTAATTGTGTGTACGTATTTCATATGGGATGAATGGTGATACAAACTACTGTTATTGCATGTCTACACGTTGTGAAGGGTATATAAGATTCGGTCTGGTCGAATATAGCGCTCTTACTTGTTTTATAGTGTATTATGTTGCGATAGTCAAACCTTTTAATTTGATACCCATATTGACCTTATTGTCTAGAAGCTAAAAAAACAATTGATATACATACATATTTTTCAAAAACAATGTTTGCTTTTAACTTTATCAATCAGTGACCGATTTGTATAATATTTGCCATGTCCTTAGTTAAAAGCTCTTATTATTGTTTGTTATTTTAAGCATAAGTAATTTTCAGCTTTTTTAGAAATCAAATTAATTGTCAAAACGATTTTCAAAAAACCTAATTTTTTTATTACTATACATATACATATGTAAATATGCAAAAAATTTATTTTTTTATGAAATTTAATTAAGATATTATTATTTATTTTGGCACAATTGCATTCTTCACTTTTATTAACTTTTTTCAAAGTGCATCTTAATAATCATGTTTTTCATATCTTCTGCCGCATTAATAACATGTATGTTTAAATTTCTTATATTTTTTTATTTATTGATATCTTTGTAATTCTACATTCTAATTTGGCGAAAAACTGTATAATAGAAATTTTCTTTCAATGCGCCCTTCAAAAGAACAACCTTGTAAATAAGCCGTATAATTCAAAAAAATTAAAACAGCTTTAGAACAGGTTTATAAAACAAATTCCTATAAAAAATCCATTTATATATATTTTTTGTTTATAATAAACCTCTAATAATTTTAATGAATAAGACAGAAGAACTTTTACTTCAAAATATTGGATTCATTAACAAAAGAATTGACTCTTGTATTTAATATAATAAAATAATAGGAAGTTTGCTAAACAATAACTGACGGCTTTTTGTATATTTTAAGATGTATTTAATGTTAAGAGCAAAGCCAGTTTGGTCTGATCGGGTAGATTTTTTTTATTGTAGATACAACTTTGAAGGTTGAATGGTAAGCTTTAGTTAGACGCGACACACAAGACAGCTTCTTGAAACAAACTTATGGGAAACAATGTATTTAATTATAGGTCAATGTCGCCATAACCAAAGAAACCAATTAAATTTTGGTTTCTTATGGCTATGGCATTATTGCTTTATTACGTCTAATTTAAGCTTTTGTCTAATTTTTTTTCTAGTTTTTGGTAGAATATGATTATTGTTAGGTTAGAGCATAAAGTTAAAATTATTAATTAATTAATTAATTATTTAAATATATTTTCTGAAAAACTTTTTTATTAAAATTTAATGTGCAAGTGCTATTGATTTACACTTATGACTAGATATAGATAACTTTATGTGATCAAGAATGATGGCCAAGCAAGTAAATATTCAATTAGTAAAACAGTGCTAATTATTTATTTAAAACTATTGTTTTTGCAATTTCAGTCATTGAATTTATATATATATATATTTGAAAGACAATTGTAGAAAATGGTACGTTTTGATCCATTTAAAAAAATTGTAGGAAAATTATAATTTGAAAATATAAAATATCACATAATTGTACAATTTCCCCATTCTTTATTTAAAACGCAGTCCACTGTTAACGCTTTTACACCATATCATCATGTTGAGAGAAAACAACACTGAACATGTGCAATATTGCCACCTATTTCCTCTATGTGTTGAAAAGCCTTTGTTTTATACAGTATTTTTTATGGTGTGTTTACAAATACACACTACAAAAACAAAAATAAGAAACGAGGAGAGGTGAATTATAAGAAATTCTTATTTGTATGTGCAGAAAAATTCCAATTATTCTCCTCTTCTCGTGTGTTGTATATACCCGTAAAAATAAATTTTGGATTTTAAGCTGCGCAAATTATAAAAAAAAGAAATTAAAGAAATTAATACACCTCAATTAAATAAATATTTCTTAACAAGAACTACAAAGCGGGTAAGTGAAAAAAGTGTAAGCTTAAGAAGTGTTTATTATATTTTGTTAAGTGGAAAAAATTTCACCGCCCTTTTGGCGAACACATTTTTTTCCTTTTTTTTTTTTGGTTATAGGCGGCCATTTTTTCTTGTTTACAGAAGGAAAAATGTATTCTCCAAAAAGGCGTAGTAAAAAAAACTAAAAGAGCATTCTTTGTTTCGTTTTTTATTTTTTTTTTATTGTCATGTATATGAATGTACGTATGTAGGCATATCATATGCTGCTAAATGCCACTCCTGTTATTTTTGCGTACCGTAGTTTTGTTAGTTTTTTTGCTTATTGTTTTTACAAAGCGTTGCCAGGGTAAATTAATTTTTATTCAACATTTTTAGAATTTTTTTAAATTGCAAATTATTGGATAGGTATCCACTGCTCTAGTTTGTAATCTTGCAATAGTTGTAATTATATTCCTTTGTATGTAGACAGTATTTATTTCAATATTTTGTAATATAGTCAAAGCAAATGATCTAAACGTAATATTATTGCATATAGTGTAAAATATTTAGTGAAAAAAGGTTTGTGAAATTCTTATTGAACAACAATTTGAGGAGTTTACGGAGAGTAAAATGATCTAAACGTAATTTTATTGCATATAGTGTAAAATATTTAGTGCAAAAAATGGGTTGCCAAATTGTAATTGAACAATTTGAGAAGCTTTTCGAGAGCAAAATGATTTAATAGTAGGTTCGGTCTCACACGCTTCTTTTTTTAGTTTTACATAATTGACAATTTTGTAAAATCTTTTTAAAAATAATCCGGAAAAAATTTTTTGTGGCCAAAAAACGAAATAAGAGAAACTATCTGGCATCGCTGTCTAGTTTCGGTTTTGCTCAATTACTTTAGTCGTGTTTTTTTGTGCGATTTTTTTTTCTATATGTGGATTTTTGTGTTTTGCCTCGTTTCTTATTTGCAGTTCATTCACATTTTGCTTAAGTTCTGTTTTTTATTTTTTGCCTTTTGTTCTCTGCGTGCGTATTGTTTTTTTATTGTGTCGTGTAAATGTTCATGTTGCAGGTGAAGTTGTAGCAGACGCCGGCAACGTCGAGCCAAATGCGTCTTGTTATTGAGAAAATGTGCTGTTATTAACATAAACAAGTAAGAGCGCTATATTCGGCCGTGCCGAATCTTATATACCCTTCACAACGTGTAGTCATGCAATAACAGTAGTTTTTATCACCATTCATCCCATATGAAATACGTACATACATATAAAAAACATCCCATTGTAAAATTATAAATTTACGTATGTATGTTAAAAAAAAATAAAAAAAAAAAAATTTAAAAAAATTTAAAAAAAAATTTAAAAAAAAAATTTTAAAAAAAATTTAAAAAAAAAATAATTAAAATATATATTTTGAATATAAAACAAAAATAAATAAATAAAAAAAAAATTAAAAAAAAATATATAAAAAAAAAATGAAAAAAAAAATAATAATAAAAATATATATAAGACATTAAATAAAAAATAAAAAAATTATAAAAAAAATTAAAAAAAAAATATAAAAAAAATAAAAAAAAAAATTGTTTGGCTCAGCTGGGATCTACGTTTTCTCTAACCAGTATACACGTTTGTATGTATGTATGTTGTTGTTGTAATGTTGTTTTTGTAAAAAAAAAAACGAGGTTGTCGTGGGTTTTTGCTCATATCGCAGTTGTTTATGTACCAATGTTTCTGATTTTCAATACCGATCTACTCCCGAATATTTCTGATATTTAAATACCTCACCCGGGTCCAAGCGATGTCGGGGGGCTTCAAAAAAATGATTTCAACATACACACGGACAGACTGACAGAGCTTAATCGACTCCCCTATTCATAAGCTTTCAGAAAAAATATACTTTATACTTATCGAAAATAAAAATTGTAAAATTTCACACGGAATGACAAACCTATATATACCCTTTTTCACTGTGTGAAGGGTATAAAAATAAATTTACGTACATATATAGTTTAATTAAAATAATTAAAAAAAGGAAAAAGTAAAGAGTAATAGAGCATACATTATTGAAATTTAAAATATATAATATGTATTAACGTATACTACGTACTCAATGGGAAAAATACATAAAAATAGATATGTATTTAGTTTAGTTTTTTTTTTCATAGTGCATCGTATTTTGCTACTAATCTCCCAATGGCAAATTCATTCATCTCATATAAAATACGTACATACTTAAAAAACATACATATATAAAAATAACATCCCATTGTAAAAAAATAAATTTACGTACATATATAGTTTAATTAAAATAATTAAAAAAAGGAAAAAGTAAAGAGTAATAGAGCATACATTATTGAAATTTAAAATATATAATATGTATTAACGTATACTACGTACTCAATGGGAAAAATACATAAAAATAGATATGTATTTAGTTTAGTTTTTTTTTTCATAGTGCATCGTATTTTGCTAGTCATGATATTTCATATTCTACTCATATTGACCATGAAACATTGAAATGTAAAAAAAAAAAATTAAGCAAACACTTAATGGTATCGAACTGCGTACCACCAGCTTCATAGTTCAGTGGTGTACCCACTGCACTACCATCCTATAAATATTTATATAACTTAAATATACAAAAGTACTTGCAACCTATATGAGGTTCATACAAAATAAAAATCATATACATACATACATACATTTAAGTATTAGCAATATGTTTGAATGAATATTCGTATGTAGGTTTTTTACACGCACACACATGCTACGTTGAATCAAGGTTATAGCTGTTGTTACTTTGTTATCTCTAGCAGCGAAAGCCGCGGTGACATTTTGTTTTCTTTAAATATTGTGAGCAGAGTTACCAGAGGAAGATTGAAAAATATTGTGAGCAGAGTTACCAGAGGAAGATTGAAAAAATCTATTATTTTCCTTAAGAGTTGTTACATTTAGCATAAGGTATTACATTTAAAAATATTTTTTAATGCAAATAAATAAATGTAATTTATATGGACATTTGTATGAATGTATCTAGGTATTTATGTGAAAAAAATTAATTTTTACACAACAACGAAGTTGAAGTTTATTGATGTAACCGCTAATCTCCCAACGGCATGTAATTTCTTGCACTTGTTTGCAAGTTTAATTAAAAAAATTAAGAAGAAGTAAAGGTGTAGTCATGCAATAACAATAGTTTGTAACACCATTCATCTCATATAAAATACGTACATACTTAAAAAACATACATATATGAAAATAACATCCCATTGTAAAAAAATAAATTTACGTACATATATAGTTTAATTAAAATAATTAAAAAAAGGAAAAAGTAAAGAGTAATAGAGCATACATTATTGAAATTTAAAATATATAATATGTGTTAACGTATACTACGTACTCAATGGGAAAAATACATAAAAATAGATATGTATTTAGTTTAGTTTTTTTTTTCATAGTGCATCGTATTTTGCTACTAATCTCCCAATGGCAAATTCATTCATCTCATATAAAATACGTACATACTTAAAAAACATACATATATAAAAAAAATAACATCCCATTGTAAAAAAAAAATAAATTTACGTACATATATAAGTAAAGAGTAATAGAGCATACATTATTGAAATTTAAAATATATAATATGTATTAACGTATACTACGTACTCAATGGGAAAAATACATAAAAATAGATATGTATTTAGTTTAGTTTTTTTTTTCATAGTGCATCGTATTTTGCTACTAATCTCCCAATGGCAAATTCATTCATCTCATATAAAATACGTACATACTTAAAAAACATACATATATAAAAATAACATCCCATTGTAAAAAAATAAATTTACGTACATATATAGTTTAATTAAAATAATTAAAAAAAGGAAAAAGTAAAGAGTAATAGAGCATACATTATTGAAATTTAAAATATATAATATGTATTAACGTATACTACGTACTCAATGGGAAAAATACATAAAAATAGATATGTATTTAGTTTAGTTTTTTTTTTCATAGTGCATCGTATTTTGCTAGTCATGATATTTCATATTCTACTCATATTGACCATGAAACATTGAAATGTAAAAAAAAAAAATTAAGCAAACACTTAATGGTATCGAACTGCGTACCACCAGCTTCATAGTTCAGTGGTGTACCCACTGCACTACCATCCTATAAATATTTATATAACTTAAATATACAAAAGTACTTGCAACCTATATGAGGTTCATACAAAATAAAAATCATATACATACATACATACATTTAAGTATTAGCAATATGTTTGAATGAATATTCGTATGTAGGTTTTTTACACGCACACACATGCTACGTTGAATCAAGGTTATAGCTGTTGTTACTTTGTTATCTCTAGCAGCGAAAGCCGCGGTGACATTTTGTTTTCTTTAAATATTGTGAGCAGAGTTACCAGAGGAAGATTGAAAAATATTGTGAGCAGAGTTACCAGAGGAAGATTGAAAAAATCTATTATTTTCCTTAAGAGTTGTTACATTTAGCATAAGGTATTACATTTAAAAATATTTTTTAATGCAAATAAATAAATGTAATTTATATGGACATTTGTATGAATGTATCTAGGTATTTATGTGAAAAAAATTAATTTTTACACAACAACGAAGTTGAAGTTCATTGATGTAACCGCTATTCTCCCAACGGCATGTAGGTAATTTCTTGCATTTGTTTGCAAGTTTAATTAAAAAAATTAAGAAGAAGTAAAGGTGTAGTAAGGTATTGCATTTAAAATTATTTCTTAATGGAAATAAATAAATGTAATTTATATGGACATTTGTATGAATGTATCTAGGTATTTATGTGAAAAAAATTAATTTTTACACTACAACGAATTTGAAGTTTATTGATGTAACCGCTAATCTCCCAACGGCATGTAATTTCTTGCACTTGTTTGCAAGTTTAATTAAAAATATATAAAAATAACATCCCATTGTAAAAAAAAAATAAATTTACGTACATATATAAGTAAAGAGTAATAGAGCATACATTATTGAAATTTAAAATATATAATATGTATTAACGTATACTACGTACTCAATGGGAAAAATACATAAAAATAGATATGTATTTAGTTTAGTTTTTTTTTTCATAGTGCATCGTATTTTGCTACTAATCTCCCAATGGCAAATTCATTCATCTCATATAAAATACGTACATACTTAAAAAACATACATATATAAAAATAACATCCCATTGTAAAAAAATAAATTTACGTACATATATAGTTTAATTAAAATAATTAAAAAAAGGAAAAAGTAAAGAGTAATAGAGCATACATTATTGAAATTTAAAATATATAATATGTATTAACGTATACTACGTACTCAATGGGAAAAATACATAAAAATAGATATGTATTTAGTTTAGTTTTTTTTTTCATAGTGCATCGTATTTTGCTAGTCATGATATTTCATATTCTACTCATATTGACCATGAAACATTGAAATGTAAAAAAAAAAAATTAAGCAAACACTTAATGGTATCGAGCTGCGTACCACCAGCTTCATAGTTCAGTGGTGTACCCACTGCACTACCATCCTATAAATATTTATATAACTTAAATATACAAAAGTACTTGCAACCTATATGAGGTTCATACAAAATAAAAATCATATACATACATACATACATTTAAGTATTAGCAATATGTTTGAATGAATATTCGTATGTAGGTTTTTTACACGCACACACATGCTACGTTGAATCAAGGTTATAGCTGTTGTTACTTTGTTATCTCTAGCAGCGAAAGCCGCGGTGACATTTTGTTTTCTTTAAATATTGTGAGCAGAGTTACCAGAGGAAGATTGAAAAATATTGTGAGCAGAGTTACCAGAGGAAGATTGAAAAAATCTATTATTTTCCTTAAGAGTTGTTACATTTAGCATAAGGTATTACATTTAAAAATATTTTTTAATGCAAATAAATAAATGTAATTTATATGGACATTTGTATGAATGTATCTAGGTATTTATGTGAAAAAAATTAATTTTTACACAACAACGAAGTTGAAGTTCATTGATGTAACCGCTATTCTCCCAACGGCATGTAGGTAATTTCTTGCATTTGTTTGCAAGTTTAATTAAAAAAATTAAGAAGAAGTAAAGGTGTAGTAAGGTATTGCATTTAAAATTATTTCTTAATGGAAATAAATAAATGTAATTTATATGGACATTTGTATGAATGTATCTAGGTATTTATGTGAAAAAAATTAATTTTTACACTACAACGAATTTGAAGTTTATTGATGTAACCGCTAATCTCCCAACGGCATGTAATTTCTTGCACTTGTTTGCAAGTTTAATTAAAAAAATTAAGAAGAAGTAAAGGTGTAGTCATGCAATAACAATAGTTTGTAACACCATTCATCTCATATAAAATACGTACATACTTAAAAAACATACATATATGAAAATAACATCCCATTGTAAAAAAATAAATTTACGTACATATATAGTTTAATTAAAATAATTAAAAAAAGGAAAAAGTAAAGAGTAATAGAGCATACATTATTGAAATTTAAAATATATAATATGTGTTAACGTATACTACGTACTCAATGGGAAAAATACATAAAAATAGATATGTATTTAGTTTAGTTTTTTTTTTCATAGTGCATCGTATTTTGCTACTAATCTCCCAATGGCAAATTCATTCATCTCATATAAAATACGTACATACTTAAAAAACATACATATATAAAAATAACATCCCATTGTAAAAAAAAAATAAATTTACGTACATATATAGTTTAATTAAAATAATTAAAAAAATAATTAAAAAAAGGAAAAAGTAAAGAGTAATAGAGCATACATTATTGAAATTTAAAATATATAATATGTATTAACGTATACTACGTACTCAATGGGAAAAATACATAAAAATAGATATGTATTTAGTTTAGTTTTTTTTTCATAGTGCATCGTATTTTGCTAGTCATGATATTTCATATTCTACTCATATTGACCATGAAACATTGAAATGTAAAAAAAAAAAATTAAGCAAACACTTAATGGTATCGAACTGCGTACCACCAGCTTCATAGTTCAGTGGTGTACCCACTGCACTACCATCCTATAAATATTTATATAACTTAAATATACAAAAGTGCTTGCAACCTATATGAGGTTCATACAAAATAAAAATCATATACATACATACATACATACATTTAAGTATTAGCAATATGTTTGAATGAATATTCGTATGTAGGTTTTTTACACACGCACACATGCTACGTTGATCAAGGTTATAGCTGTTGTTACTTTGTTATCTCTAGCAGCGAAAGCCGCGGTGACATTTTGTTTTCTTTAAATAAATGCGTACATACATACATACATACCTACTATATGTTTCATTATTATTCTTTATAATAAAGTATTTTATCCGCTCAAAAACGTACCATTGTAAAAAAATTATAAATTGAGTTTTTGAATGTAAGTACGTATAAAAAATAAAATAACACAAAAAAAAATGAAAAAAATAAAAAAAAAAAAAATTTTTTGTCTCAACTGGGATTCGAACATAAGCTCATCTAGTGTCTATTGTTAAAAAAAAACCGAGGTGGTCGTGGTTTTTTGCTCATATCTCAGTTATTTATGTACCGATTTTTCTGAATTTCAATAGCGATCTACTCCCGAATATTTCCAACATTTTAATACCTCATGCGGGTCCGGGCGATGTCGGGGGGCTTCAAAAAGTTGATTTCAACATACACACGGACAGACGGACAGACGGACAGACGGACAGACGGACAGACGGACAGACGGACAGACGGACAGACGGACAGGGCTTAATCGACTTCCCTATTCATAAGCTTTCAGGAAATATATACTTTATGGGGTCGGAAATGAAAATTGTAGAAATTTCACACGGAATGACAAACCTATATATACCCTTTTTCACTGTGTGAAGGGTATAAAAATTAAGAAGAAGTAAAGGTGTAGTCATGCAATAACAATAGTTTGTAACACCATTCATCTCATATAAAATACGTACATACTTAAAAAACATACATATATGAAAATAACATCCCATTGTAAAAAAATAAATTTACGTACATATATAGTTTAATTAAAATAATTAAAAAAAGGAAAAAGTAAAGAGTAATAGAGCATACATTATTGAAATTTAAAATATATAATATGTGTTAACGTATACTACGTACTCAATGGGAAAAATACATAAAAATAGATATGTATTTAGTTTAGTTTTTTTTTTCATAGTGCATCGTATTTTGCTACTAATCTCCCAATGGCAAATTCATTCATCTCATATAAAATACGTACATACTTAAAAAACATACATATATAAAAATAACATCCCATTGTAAAAAAAAAATAAATTTACGTACATATATAGTTTAATTAAAATAATTAAAAAAATAATTAAAAAAAGGAAAAAGTAAAGAGTAATAGAGCATACATTATTGAAATTTAAAATATATAATATGTATTAACGTATACTACGTACTCAATGGGAAAAATACATAAAAATAGATATGTATTTAGTTTAGTTTTTTTTTCATAGTGCATCGTATTTTGCTAGTCATGATATTTCATATTCTACTCATATTGACCATGAAACATTGAAATGTAAAAAAAAAAAATTAAGCAAACACTTAATGGTATCGAACTGCGTACCACCAGCTTCATAGTTCAGTGGTGTACCCACTGCACTACCATCCTATAAATATTTATATAACTTAAATATACAAAAGTGCTTGCAACCTATATGAGGTTCATACAAAATAAAAATCATATACATACATACATACATACATTTAAGTATTAGCAATATGTTTGAATGAATATTCGTATGTAGGTTTTTTACACACGCACACATGCTACGTTGATCAAGGTTATAGCTGTTGTTACTTTGTTATCTCTAGCAGCGAAAGCCGCGGTGACATTTTGTTTTCTTTAAATAAATGCGTACATACATACATACATACCTACTATATGTTTCATTATTATTCTTTATAATAAAGTATTTTATCCGCTCAAAAACGTACCATTGTAAAAAAATTATAAATTGAGTTTTTGAATGTAAGTACGTATAAAAAATAAAATAACACAAAAAAAAATGAAAAAAATAAAAAAAAAAAAAATTTTTTGTCTCAACTGGGATTCGAACATAAGCTCATCTAGTGTCTATTGTTAAAAAAAAACCGAGGTGGTCGTGGTTTTTTGCTCATATCTCAGTTATTTATGTACCGATTTTTCTGAATTTCAATAGCGATCTACTCCCGAATATTTCCAACATTTTAATACCTCATGCGGGTCCGGGCGATGTCGGGGGGCTTCAAAAAGTTGATTTCAACATACACACGGACAGACGGACAGACGGACAGACGGACAGACGGACAGACGGACAGACGGACAGACGGACAGACGGACAGGGCTTAATCGACTTCCCTATTCATAAGCTTTCAGGAAATATATACTTTATGGGGTCGGAAATGAAAATTGTAGAAATTTCACACGGAATGACAAACCTATATATACCCTTTTTCACTGTGTGAAGGGTATAAAAAAGTTACCAGAAGAATAATAGAGAGAGGAATTACATAGTGCTTTTTCTCTACATTGAACCTACTGTAGTGAATATAAAAATCAGACAAACAACAAAAATTCTGGTGATTCAAGACTTTTTGAAGTGATTATAAAACGAATCGAAACAACAAAAACAAATACCATATCTTCCTCACCGGTAAACTCGCCATCATTGAACGATGATTGTAGCCGGTAAGTTTTGTTATTTGATCATCAAAGATGTGTGGTCTTATTAAAAAATTATATTGTTATGTAGCTATGTACATGAGCATGTTTCCAAATCTATGAATATGTTATTACAGATATAGTTAAGAAGAAATAGAGATTTCACCAACCATTTTTAATTTTTTATGAATTAACGGTAATACCAGATACTTTAGATGAGTGATTAAGGCTTTAATATATACGATTATTTGAGGAAACAAAGAAATGAAAGTATTAACATTGAAGTTAAAAATAAGTATAAAAGTTAAGCGGAAAAAGTCTACAATGTTGCATTTCCTAAAATAAAACAAAATGATAACGAAAGTTTTAGTTTAAGATTTGCCTTGATTGTCAAATTTATTTTAAAATTATTTCGTGGGAGTATTTAGATTTCCCAACTTAACTATATAAAAAGAAATTTATTTTTTTTTTTTTTTAATTTTTCTTTGCGAATTTATTTTATACACTTTACCATGAATGTTATACCTACATATAATAGGTAGGTATACCTAGGTAGGTACAGAGACTATTTTTTCTACCAGGAATTTTAGTTAAGTTTAGTTATTTTAAATTTCTTTTTGTTTAAATGGACTTTTAGTTAAGAATTTCAATTTTAAATTTCTTTTTGTTTAAATGTTTATTGAATTAATTTTATTTATTTATTCATAATACTATAACAAATTTGTATTGAAAATATGTATAACAAAATAGTCTTTTACAGTTCAGGCTGAAAAAAAAAACTAAATTCCTACCTACTAGGGTGATCGACTCGGTTTTACAACCGGTGTAAAACCCGGTTTTTTCCTCTTTCAGCTGGCGGTTTTTTCTAAATGTTGATTTTTCGAATGTCGAATACATCGGTTTTTTTATCCGAATAAGCCGGTTTTTTTTATTTTTTTAAGTTTATTTTCATATATCTTTGTAACCAATCGTACCATAAGTACAGGGAAAGTTTCCAAAAATCAGAAAATAAAAACTATTAAATATTCCTTCATAATATTGGAAGTAATTTATTTGTTGTTTAAAAAACAAATGCAAAATAAGAAAAATAATTGAGCTTAAATAATCCTTTTTACAGGATATAAAACTAACGTTAAAAGTTAAAGGTAATTGAAGTATAAACTTAGCTGATCGATCACTTTAAGGTAAAAAGTGTAGTTACAATAAAAAAAAACCAATAATCTCTCCTTCCAGATCCTAATTTTTATTAATAGCATTGAGTGTGTCAACTTAAGTTTTAATTAAACCATAGAAAAAACTAGTTTATGCCTATATTTGTATGTCTGTCAGGGGTGAAATTTAAAAGATTTTCTTCCAAGCCTTTAAAATTTATTTCAAATTAGAGAAATCATTTCATTATATTTTATATATTCGAACCGGTTAACCGTTTTTTTTCTCAATTTTCAACGTAATATATTTTTTCATAAATTCTATTCAAAAAAAAAAAAAAATAGATAATCGGTTGATACCTAGTAAGGATTCAAAGTTAATAAGTTCAGTTTTATCCTTTTAATTATATATTTAAAAATTTTTTTTTTATTATTTACTAAGGTTTTTTTTATATTTGAATTATTTTACAGATCTAAAATGTTACTCCATACTCCGCCAGCCAGCCAAGAATCCCAACGTCATACAGATACACCATCACCTACCACTACTTCGACACCATTATCTACACCTAATTCCATAAACTCAAGTTTTTTGCATGATCCCACCTCAGTTTCGACACCAGGAAAACACAAATCTGCCTTTCTGCCCTATAGACCACAAGCTACAGTCTTAACCAATCTGCAAAGAGGTAATACCGAGGCTACGTTTTGCCCAATCGAAGTTAAACTATCATTTCATGAGAGAGCTGGACAAGGCGAAGTTACCGAAGAGCAAATTCATAAACAAAAAATCGCAAATATAGACGCCAAAGATACATTTGGATTTACAGCACTACACTGGGCTTGCTATTATGGTCAATTGGCTACAGTGCAGTGCCTAATTGATGCCGGTGCCAATGTTAATGAAAATGCACCGGAAATGGTTAATCCTTTGCTTTTGGCTGCCTCGGGCGGACATCATGAAGTTGTTCGCTTATTATTGGAAAAGGGTGCAAACTATCAACATATGGATATAATGGGCAACACTGCTTTGATGTATGCCGCAGCTGGCAATCATCCGCACACCTGTAACGAACTTTTAGCAAAGAATCCTGATATGTCGATTGCTAATGAAAATGGTGATACGGCATATTCATTGGCCATAGAGAATGGTGCCACTTTAGCTCAGGCGGTAATAGAACAATATTTAACAAACATTCTGTCGTTATAAAAGTATGAGAAGTAAAACTTTACTCAAAATGAAAGGTAGGTGGGATGAAATTATTATTTGTGGGTAAAACTACAAATTTGTATTTTTAATAAGAATTTATTTTAAGGTAACTAGTTATTAACAATTATTAATAAAAATGGTTTTACTTAATAATTGCTTAATAACATCCTAAAACTACAAAATTTATAGATATAAAAGTTACTTGGCAATAAATAGTGAGAGTAAACTACTCTATATTTCGTAAAATATTTGCCCATTGTGAACACACCTTAATTCTTCTTAAACTACATTTTAATCACTTCCAACTACAATCATTATATTGTTTATTTTTTTATATATACATAGTTATATCTGAACAGAAGTAGAGTTCTTCAACTCTGAAATGAAAAAATAAATATCTGTAATAATAATTTGCCGGCATCCTTTACTCGGATTATAATCTTATAAAGTGTAAATAAAAACACGTTTTTATTCACTTTAGCTTTTAGAAATATATATTATCTTTTCTAAACCATTTATTTTTTACTAAAGAATGAGATCAGTGAAACCTTAACACACATTTTTAATTCCACCTTTCTTAATGCACAAAAAATATAACTGTTTATGATCAAGTTTGCATTTAAAAACTTGTCAAATTATGTGTACAAAATAATAGCATAATCGGATTATTAGTTTGTTTGAAAATGGATTCCGAAGAAAAAGTGCGTGAAAAAATAATAACAATTTTTTTAAAAAATCCCAGTCGTACTTACAAATCTATTGCAAATGAGATAAAGGTGTCACGACAAACAGTTTCGCGTGTGATAAAAGTGTATAACGAACGTCGTAGTATTAAAAGGAAAGCTGGAAGTGGAGCTAAAAAAGGTATAACTGACCCTCAGTTAGCTTCAAAGATTGTTAGTCTTCTAAACCAAAATCCCAACCTCTCAAACCGTAAAGCCGCCTTAAAAGCAAACTGTTCCGATTTTTTTGTAAGGAAGGTTAAAAGATATGAAGGCCTTAAGTCCTACAAGGAAAGTGCCAGACAGAAATTCGAAGAAAAACTTGGATGCAAAAAGTCGTGCCAAAGAACTGCTTAGAAATTTTATCAACAAATATGAGTGTTGTATTATGGATGATGAGACTTACGTTCTTGCTGACTTTTCTCAGCTCCCAGGGCGAAGTTATTATGTGGCCGATGGAAGAGGTAATGTCGATGACCAATTTAAGTTCCAACAAGTAAAAGCGTTATATTCGGCCGTGCCGAATCTTATATACCCTTCACAACGTGTAGTCATGCAATAACAGTAGTTTGTATCACCATCCCATATGAAATACGTACATACATATATAAAAATTACCCCTTTGTAAAATTATAAATTTACGTATGTATGTTTAAAAAAAAAATTAAAAAAAAAAATTTTAAAAAAAAATTTAAAAAAAAAATTTTAAAAAAAATTTTTTAAAAAATAATTAAAATATATATAATAAATATAAAACAAAAAAAAATTTAAAAAAAAATTAAAAAAAACAAGTTAGAGCGCTATATTCGGCCGTGCCGAATCTTATATACCCTTCACAACGTTTAGTCATGCAATAACAGTAGTTTGTGTCACCATTCATCCCATATGAAATACGTACATACATATAAAAAATATACATATATAAAAAACATCCCATTGTAAAATTATATATTCACGTATGTATGTTAAAAAAACAAAAAAAAAAAAATTTAAAAAAAAAAATAAAAAAAAAATTTTAAAAAAAATTTAAAAAAAAAATTTTAAAAAAAATTTAAAAAAAAAATTTAAAAAAAAAATTAAAAAAAAAATTATTATATATATAATATATAAAAAACAAAAAAAAAAATTAAAAAAAAAATTAAAAAAAATTTTAATAAAAATATAAATATATAAATATATTAAATAAAAATAAAAAAAAATTAAAAAAGAAATTTAAAAAAAAATTTTAAAAAAATTAAAAAAAAAAATTTTTTTTGGCTCAGCTGGGATTCGATGCCACGTTTTCTCTAACCAGTATACACGTTTGTATGTATGTATGTTGTTGTTGTAATGTTGTTTTTGTGAAAAAAAAATCGAGGTGGTCGTGGGTTTTTGCTCATATCTCAGTTGTTTATGAACCGATGTTTCTGAATTTCAATACCGTTCTACTCCCGAATATTTCTGATATTTTAATACCACACCCGGGTCCAAGGGAAGTCGGGGGGCTTCAAAAAGTTGATTTCAACATACACACGGACAGACGGACAGACTGACAGAGCTTAATCGACTCCCCTATTCATAAGCTTTCAGAAAATATATACTTTATGGGGTCGGAAATGAAAATTGTAGAAATTTCACACGGAATGACAAACCTATATATACCCTTTTTATACCCTTCACACAGTGAACAAGTAAGAGCACTATATTCGGCTGTGCCGAATCTTTTATACCCACCACCAATTTTGTGTACATTTAAAGCACAATAATTATTATTTTGTTAATCGCTTGGAATAATCTCTTTATAATAAAATATACATCACTTTCTTTGTAGAGGGTGGTTAAATTTATAATTTAAAACAGAGGCCGAATTACGGCACTCGAACGTGATCGTAATTTGAAAACTCTTATTAGAATCTCTATACCTAAAGCACAGCGTACTCGATCGTTTGAGTAAAATTTTGATCGATATCGATGGCCGTAATTCGGCCCCAGGTCTGTATAAAATGTTAGAGCATCTATGAATTCCTTCTTAATTCGTTAAATGAGAAGCATTCCTGTTTTTCACGATAGTGTGGCAAAAAAACAGTCAACTTCGACTCATAATCGTGCCAAACAATTGAGCATCAGCAATGTTATTGAAAATTTGGACTATCGGATCGAGGTGTGCCGTTGAGGTCGCGGGGGCCATTTGGCCGATATTTTGTTCCACACATAATTGAACCATACAAACATTATCATTAAAAAAGAAATGATAATAATTTCCTAAATAATTTGTGTTTTATTCAAAATCAACATCGGCCCTTAAAATTTCACCACCCTTTATAACTTTGATATGCTGCTAAAAAGTTTTCGTAAATGTAGTGTTTCAGTGAAAATGGGCGTTAAAGTAAGCGTGTTTATAAAATTTCTGCTAATAAATACAACTTAGATATTTCAATATAGTCCGTAATTCTTCCAAAATATTTATTCATTGAGAAATTATATGAATTTGAGATAAGGCATTGTATAGGATGTGGGCGTAAGAGTGGGCGTGTCACCTAAATTTTCTGGCATAACAATAACATTGACTAGAAGGATTTCCGTAGCAAATTTTATCATCATACCTCTAATTTTGTCGGTTTTATAAATTTAAATTTCATTAACAGTAGATAACGTGAAAAGTGGGCGTTATAGTAGGTGTGTCGAAGTTATTTATGCTAATAAATACAACTTATAAATTTAAATAAAGTCCTTTATTATTCGATTTATAGAGAAATTATAAGAATTTGAGAGCAAACGTTGTATGGGAGGTTGGCGTGTCACATTTATTTTCCGTCAGAAGAAAGCTTTTGACCAAAAAGCAATTCCTGCAAAATTTCAGAATCGTAGATCTAATTTTGTCACTCTTATTAGGTTTAAAATTTTGAACATACTGAAAAATACACTGCGCGGTATAAATTTTCGTACATTTTGATCTCTAACTCCCTTCCTAATGCATGCATTTAGGCAATTTTTGGGTAGATATATTGTTTTTGCTCAGGTAGTTTATATTTGGAGTTTCATGACTCATACGTAGATGCTGGTGGACACAACTCCATTTTATTCGATGTTGGAAGGACATGGTTCTTTCGACCTACTCTTGCATTACGAGCTATAACTCTCTTCCTTATATTCCGATTTAGCCAATTTTCTATTCCAAACAAACCTTGTGTATAAGACATATTCTGGCAAAATTTGAGCCCACTAGCTTTTTCGATGGGACCTCTATCGTGCTTTTAACAGACGGACAGACGGACGGACATAGCTAGATCGTCATCAAATAAAACCCCGATTAAGAATATATATATACCATTTTTTTGGTTGCGGGTATAAAAACTAAAATACTTAAAAAAAACACTTTACAAAAAAATTTGTTTAGCGCTTTTACTAAAATTTTGCAAAAAATATTTGACCTTGTGTCACAAAAATTGGTCTGGTGATCACGGTCGGATCGTCCCGGGTATACAGTGGGGTATAGGGGTATAGAGGAGAGTTTTATCTACTAAATGGTGCTAATTTCTTCTTGTTATCTTATGTTTTCTAGAAGTTATGGTGTATTAAAAAAAGGAATTTAGGAAAACTTAGACCTAAAGATAAAAATACAATTATTTCTAAGCATTATTAACTATTTATTTTCATGTACTAATGGCTAACAAATTTTAAAATTAAACAAAACTTATTTCGTTTGAAAATCTTTTAAAAGTAAAATGTTATAGAACTTTAAAAATCAAAATCTTACTAATAAGTTTCCCGTTTTAGCAAAATGCTGAGCATGTCTATTTTGAATCACCCTGGGGCCCTTAAAATTTAACCACCCTTTACAAAAGAATAGATAAATAAAAAAAAATTTGGTCAAAATATGTATTTTAAATATTCAAATACTTATTTTAAATCTACTGATGCACAGTTTTTTTAATTTTTTTAAATCTTAAACCTCATAAGACTGTGTGTACAACTATATGTAAAGTTGGGCACAAATCATTACTCTAGTTAATTTTTGTCAACAAACTTTGGTCATTTTCATTTTCACAAACCCCTATAAAATTCCTTTGTAGTTTGTGCAAAAAAATGTTACTAGAGTCATCTAGTGTTCTACGTGATGTTTAGCAAAGACATCATCCTCAGTGTTTGCAAAATGTAGTGGCGCCTTCAACAGATGTTGCCATCTGCAATGAATAAATGCTAATGAATATGACTAATATATTTTTAAAAAAATTTTAAAAAAAGTGGGCGTGGCACATTTATTTTCCGTTATAACGAAGACTTTGACCAAAAATCCATGTTTGCAAAATTTCAGAACCGTACATATAGTTTTGTTAGTTTTATTACGTTTTAAATTTCAAATATACACTGAGCGGTATAAATTTTCGTACATTTTGACCTATAACTCCTTTTCTAATACATAGATTTAAGCAATTTTTGGGGAGAAATATTCTTTTGACTCCAGAAATATATATCCGAAGTTTCATGACTCTACGTTTATCCGTTTGGACACAATTCCATTTTATTCGATGTTAGAAGGACACGGTTTTTTCGACCTACTCTTGCTTTTCGAGCTATAACTCTCTTCCTAATATTCCGATTTAGCCCATTTTCAATACCAAACAAACCTTGTCTATAAGAAAGATTCTGGCAAAATTTGAGCCCCCTAGCTTTTTCGGTGCGACCTCTATCGTGCTTTCAACAGACGGACAGACGGACGGACATAGCTAGATCGTCATCAAATCAAACCCCGATTCAGAATATATATACTTTATGGGGTCTAAAATGGATATTTCGATGTGTTACAAACGGAATGACAAAATGAATATACCCCCACCATTTTTTTGGTGGCGGGTATAAAAAGGGTATATATAGGTTTGTCATTCCGTGTGAAATTTCTACAATTTTGATTTCCGACCCCATAAAGTATATATTTTCTGAAAGCTTATGAATAGGGGAGTCGATTAAGCGTTGTCAGTCTGTCCGTCTGACCGTCTGTCCGTGTGTATGTTGAAATCAACTTTTTGAAGCCCCCCGACATCGCTTGGACTCGGGTGAGGTATTAAAATATCAGAAATATTCGGGAGTAGATCGCTATTGAAAATCAGAAACATTGGTACATAAACAACTGAGATATGAGCAAAAACCCACGACCACCTCGATTTTTTTTTCACAAAAGCAACATTACAACAACAACATACATACATACAAACGTGTATACTGGTTAGAGAAAACGTGGCATCGAATCCCAGCTGAGCCAAAAAAATTTTTTTTTAAATTTTTTTTATACCCTTCACACAGTGAAAAAGGGTATATATAGGTTTGTCATTCCGTGTGAAATTTCTACAATTTTGATTTCCGACCCCATAAAGTATATATTTTCTGAAAGCTTATGAATAGGGGAGTCGATTAAGCGCTGTCAGTCTGTCCGTCTGACCGTCTGTCCGTGTGTATGTTGAAATCAACTTTTTGAAGCCCCCCGACATCGCTTGGACTCGGGTGAGGTATTAAAATATCAGAAATATTCGGGAGTAGATCGCTATTGAAAATCAGAAACATCGGTACATAAACAACTGAGATATGAGCAAAAACCCACGACCACCTCGATTTTTTTTTCACAAAAGCAACATTACAACAACAACATACATACATACAAACGTGTATACTGGTTAGAGAAAACGTGGCATCGAATCCCAGCTGAGCCAAAAAAATTTTTTTTTAATTTTTTTTTTAAATTTTTTTTTTTATTTTTTTTTTTATTTTTTTTTATTTTTTATTTAATATATTATTTATATTTTTATTATTTTTTTTTTTAATTTTTTTTTTTTAATTTTTTTTTAATTTTTTTTTGTTTTGTATATATTATATACATAATAATTTTTAAATAAATTTTTTTTTTTAATTTTTTTTTTTTTTTTTAATTTTTTTTTTTAAATTTTTTTTTAAAATTTTTTTTTTTTTTTTTGTTTTTTTTAACATTCATACGTGAATTTATAATTTTACAATGGGACGTTTTTATATATGTATGTTTTTATATGTATGTACGTATTTCATATGGGATGAATGGTGACACAAACCACTGTTATTGCATGAATTCACGTTGTGAAGGGTATATAAGATTCGGCACGGCCGAATATAGCGCTCTTACTTGTTCACTGTGTGAAGGGTATAAAAATAATGAAAATATAAATAATATATATACAAAAAATAAAAAAAAATTTTTTTTGCCTCAGCTGGGATTCGATGCCACGTTTTCTCTAACCAGTATACACGTTTGTATGTATGTATGTTGTTGTTGTAATGTTGTTTTTGTGAAAAAAAAATCGAGGTGGTCGTGGGTTTTTGCTCATATCTCAGTTGCTTATGTACCGATGTTTCTGATTTTCAATACCGATCTACTCCCGAATATTTCTGATATTTTAATACCTAACCCGAGTCCAAGCAATGTCGGGGGGCTTCAAAAAGTTGATTTCAACATACACACGGACAGGCGGACAGACTGACAGGGCTTAATCGACTCCCCTATTCATAAGCTTTCAGAAAATATATACTTTATGGGGTCGAAAATCAAAATTGTAGAAATTTCACACGGAATGACAAACCTATATATACCCTTTTTCACTGTGTGAAGGGTATAAAAAAAGACAAAGTTTCCAAAGAAGTACTTAGTTTGGCAAGCTATATGCACGTGCGGAGAAAGAAGCAGTAAATTTATTACTACTGGGACTATCAACACTGATATTTACATCAAGGAGTGCTTGCAGAAGAGGTTGCTTCCATTCATACGAAAACACAATAAGTCAACATATTTTTGGCCCGACCTAGCGTCGTGTCATTATAGTAAATCTGCAGCAGAATGGTATGAAACAAATAATATAGTGGTAGTGCCAAAAGAAGCAAATCCACCTAATTGTCCAGAACTAAGGCCCATCGAACGTTACTGGGCTTTAGTCAAAAGAGTGCTGAAGGATACAAAACAAGTTGCTAATACTACTAAAATTTTTTCCGAGAAATGGTCTTATTCCAGCAATAAAGTTACTAAGGATACCATCAAAACCCTCATGGTCTCAATTCCGGAAAAGGTGAAACAGTTCATCAAAAAAAGCTGAATTTTTACAAAAAGCATTAATATTTTAATTTACTGTTATTTTATTGTTAAACCACGCTATTTTCATTAAAATGGATTAATTCGTTTCAAAGTTATTGCGTTTTATTCGTGTTAAGGTTTTATCGATCTCATTCTTTATTATTTTGGTCAAAATGGACAGCAAAAAAATAATTTAAACTTTTCTTAAAAAAATTAAAATAACAAAAGCTATGAAGGTTTATCGTCACAATGTTTGAAAAGTCAATAAACAGTATAAGGAAGAAAACATGAATTCTCGTGACGTAATATGCTCTGATACTTTTGTGCGCAGAGCCAAAGCTAATATTGGGTTGAAGTTCAAGATCACAACGCGGTAAAGAACTTAGAATAAAAAGAACGAGCATGGAAGAAATACCTTTGAGTAGTATTCAAACTATAAGGTAAATTTTGTACCATGGGGGGTAAATTGTCCAAAACTTTGTCCTGTGAAAATATACTAGGCTCTTGTAAAAAATAGCAATGAACACAGGAAAGGTATGATCCTAGGACATGTCTGTTTTTAAGCGTAGACAGTCTTGTCTAAAATGGTAACGGCAGCAACTATAAAATCAATAATAGGAGGGTTTCCAAAATAGTGGATAAAATTAAAAATAACGTGCAATCCCTAACATTTCTATGATTAATGAATTTGTACAATATTTATATAATATTTATTCGTATTTTTCAGAATTTTTATATTGATATTATTTAAAAGGCAAATCGATTTCTTGTTAATATAAAGTTGTCAAAAATATTAGTATTATTCCAATGCCATGCTGTTTTTTTTACTAGTTATTTACTAATGTCTATATATCTACATACTTTATATCAGCAAATACTTTATTTTTAAAAATGTTATAGGTACCTTTCACCTAGTTTTCCTAATTTGTAAAAATTGATTTATTTTGTACAGAATTAAAACATTTTTTTTAAATCTTTCTATAAAGAATTTTTTAAAGTTTCCAGTAGTTTAAAAAAAAATTTATATTTTAAAAAAATTTATGTGTAAATATGTATCAAGGCATATTTATTCATCGGTATTTGCAGTTCGGAGAGAATTTTTTGTTTATATTTTTTATATATGAAGTTTGACATTTGAAAAATATTAGAAAAGAGAGAAAATTGTTTTTTATTTATGTATTATGACAGCTGAAATTAAAAATAAGTAATAAAAAAATTAATCAGCTGACGAAACAAGAGTACCTGATGAATAAATATGGCTTGATATGTATGTACAATAATGTATTTTTATTATTTTATAGGTATTAAAAAAATTTTTAGCGAACATTAAAACAACAATAATAACAATAACAACTTAAATAAAACTAATAAATTTACAACAATGCAAATAATTCATAAAGACTACTTCCGTTCTTAACAACATATTTTTCTTTTAAATACATACATATTTTTTTCATACAAATGTACGTACTTATGTACATAAAACGACAATACAAAATGTCTGGGATTTTTCAAACTTTTTTTTTTTTGCTTCTTTTCATGATGCATTCCAATACACTTCCTTTGCAAGCGTAATGAAATGAAGAGAGAAGTAAGTGACATGTGTGTACATATTTGTTTGTGTGTGCAAGCATTTTGCATATTAAAATATTCCCCCATTTCCATACCGTTACTTTACTCATCATCACGATGTTGTTGTATTATTTATAACTACAACAATGTTTTCATTCATTTAAAATATCTATTTAACGTTACACACTCTACCCCCTTCTGCCACCCACTCTACAAATTTTTTTTAACTTGGCCACACATTCACATGCCATCGTATATTTGCCGTCGTGTTCTTTTTGTTGTGGGGATTTACTTCTTTTTTTTTTTTTGTTTATTTTCGTAAATATTTTTTTTTTATTTTGTTAAAAATAATGCCATATACTGTGGCAATATGTCAATGACGTGTTGGCGTTGTTGATCTTTTTTTGTCGTATTGATGTTGCATATTTTTTTTAATATATGCATAGGTTTACATACATACTTATGTATAGGTACATATATATTTTTTATTGCTGTCAATTTTTGTTGTTCTCTTTTACATTTGTATGTGGTTGTTGCTCTTTCACAGTACCTATATTAACAGAAAATTTGAAATAAGTTTAAGATTATTTTAAAATGAACCTGGATGTTTTATTTGGTCCATATACCTACCTATTACAATATTATTCGAGTAAAAAAATTACCTAAATTATACTGTTTTTATCTCTATAACATCAAAAGCTTTTGCAATATCTAATAACCTTTCAAAATTTTGCTCAATTAAATGAAATTGATTAAAATATAAAGTAAAAATCTTTTTTTAAACACTAAAAGAACAGTTTGTTTTGTAAAACACCCATTTCAACAGCAAAATCATCGTCATTGCTGCTTGCAACAACAGTTGCCGTTACTTTGTTTTTTTTTTCTTCTTTTATTAAAGAATGCATAAATAACCTTATAAATAAAAGCGTTAATTGTTGAAAATATATGTTAATTTAATTTATTTCTTTCCTTTCAAAAAATAATAAAAATTGATCTACAGAATATTAATTTTTTATTTTTCATTTTAAATTTAAATTAAATAAAAAACAATATCCGGTGTTATATTGATTATTATTGTTTTTTTAAATATTACTACCTATTTACTGGCAGTACCCGGCCACAACAAAGTATTTTTTTATGTATTTATTAGGACATATGTTTTAATATTGTCTATCACGTTTTTATATATTTCAGACGGCATCATTCCCCCTTCTACGGCTCTTGCCACAGCTCTAATTATTAAATTGTTATCAAAAGTAGCTCTTACTAAGTTTAAACCAAATGTTTTTTTGGGAAATACCATGTCCCTCGCTCTGATCCTATCGATTTTGTGCGAGTAAAAGTATATTGATACCGCAGTCAATTACACAGAATTTAAAGCCTATTGAATAGTTTTTATTAAAGTGTCTAATATCAGAATTTAAAAACTCTTAATATTTAAAGTTCTTAAAATATGTCATGTCATGAGTTGTTTGTATGGGGGTATCACTTCACCTGCTCCGATATAATCGGTATTCGGTTGGCTGAATGACATATAAAATAAATATAAAGCACACGAAGTATTAAGAAAACAGATGTTGGATATCTCTACTGTTATTTTCCAGCTTATTTTAAGGTCAACTATGTAAGTTTTTATTTAAAAACACCCAAACGAATGTTAAAGACTTTAATTATAAAAGTACTCTGAATATGTGACAAAAACTGTGGATTTTGAAAAAAAAATTTTGTCAAAAAATAACAAAATCGGTGCAGCCGTTCTTAGCTGATGCGAATACCAACGATTATTATTGTAGGTTAAACCTATTATAGGTTTAAAGTTCGAAGTAATTTAATTTTGTAGATTTTAAAATGCGGATTTTAGTCTTTTACAAATTCAATGATTGTGAATCGGGATTTCTTTTATTACAAAGAGATTGTTCCTTAAAGATCAGACGTCTGAATAATAGAAGTATTTTTTATAACTTCTGTTTTGTTTGTTATATGATTCATTTGTATATATGAAAATGAATCAAACTATTCGATATCGTTAATAATTGGAGAATAAGACCCGGTTTCTCGAATAATTAAAAAACCGACAAATTAAAAACCGGAAAAATACAACAACAAAAATTAGGTATTCAAATTATTTGGACACCGGTTTTTACAACACTAGTTATACCCTACATCATCATCATTTATATGTATGTTTGTTTTAACGTTTGTTACCCACTACAAAAGTCTATTTTATCTTTTCTTGGGAATGGATTTAACTCATGTTCTGTTATAATTTAAAATTAAAACAATTTGTTTCAAATTCGTTTTAAATCCATCACACGAGCGTGTAAAAGTGACTATAACTATATAAGTTTGTCATTTCCATAATATTATTTCGCGATCCTATAAAGTTTATTTATTCTGAATCGTTATAGATAGAAGAATTGATTTAGCTAAGTCCGTCAGTACATTGAAATCACCTTAAAAAAAATTAAATTTTACTTTGAACTCATATTACTTTTGGTAAATTCTAACCGAGCCTTTTTATGCCGGAGAAGTAGTGGTGGTGAAGGAATTTAGACTGCTGTAGCAAACGACACATCTAAACCGCAATCATTAGCTATTCCATTATAAGTTTTTGTGGAGTTGCTTGCGTTTAAAATAATTTTTTGTATAGTACTACGAAATTACTTTTCGAG
The DNA here is from genome assembly GCA_941918925.1 of Phyto melanocephala. Classification (NCBI taxonomy): domain Eukaryota; kingdom Metazoa; phylum Arthropoda; class Insecta; order Diptera; family Rhinophoridae; genus Phyto; species Phyto melanocephala. The sequence goes on along the minus strand of OW799236.1, from coordinate 19,677,883 downwards.
TAAAATTTTGCGAAGTCTGTACATTCATCGTGACTGTTTGAAATTGTTATAGCATTGTTACTAAATATAAACAAATAACACTGCAAAGGAGGCAATTTCGAACATTTAAAGAATTCGAAAATAAAACAGCTTGAAATTCTTGCAAATTTTTTAAAAATTTTGTGGGAACATATTTGTTATTTGTTATTTTTAACAATAGCATTTTCCGTAGAACTGACAATTGCTACCCAGCCTTTGAAATTGTCCGACATCTGTCAGATGTCTGTAAGAAATGTCGACAAACAAGTAAGAATTCTATACGAATTCTGTCAGACTTCTATACGAATTCTGTCAGACTTCTGACCGCCAAACATATGAAGTGGTTGACACGAATTCTGACAGACATGTCGTGGGAAATTCTGAGTTTTTTACCGACGTGTCTGATAGAAATCTGACAAATCTGATAGAAAAAGCAGGGGAAATTCTGATTTATTATACAACATTCGTATGGATTTCTGAAAGTTTGTCGGATGTAACTAACAGATTAATCGTACAGAATTCTTAAAGAAATCTGAAATATTTAATAAAATAAACCTCAGTCTTATGTTATATTTTTTTTCATTTAATTTATTATTTAATTACATATATTCATATATATTGTTTATATGCTAGATTTTATAGTAAAAACAATTCTTTTAAATATTTTAAGCTAACTTGAAAATCCAAATACGCCTCTTTTTTAACATTTTTCCGAATAGCCTGACGTGAAATTTTTTATTAAGCGCAAAACAATCACTTTCTATAGTACTTTTAACCTTTTTTAACACACCAATAAATTAAATTTTTTAATATCACCTATTTTATTTCGCTTTATGACTTAAATACGTAAAACAAACAAAATCAAGATTAAAAAGTTGGTTAAGAGCAAAAAATTCCGTTTTAATTTGTAAAAAAAAATCCTAAACAAAAGGAATAAAAACCACTTACACATTTCTTTTCGAAATCATGTCTGATAGATTTCTATCGTACATTAAATTTCCCAGACATGTCTTACAAAAATCTGTACGAAATGTCCGTAAAAAAAGTCAGATATTTGTAAAACTTGTCTGATTCAGACAGTGTTGTACTATTGTGCAGGCTGGGTAGGTACATGAAATCGTATTTTTAACTTTCAAATCTGCTAAAATATCTTTATAGGTACGCATACACACACGTATTAATAAGGTATAATAAATAAAAAAAGATAACTGTTCTATTTAAGAAGGGTTTATTGATCTATAATTACTGAATATGTATATTGGGCGTGCCCTTGACCATCGGGTTTGAAAGTCTTGTGTGGCTACGTATAGAAAATATCCTTAAAAATTATGTATGTGCTAAATTTCTTTTATTCTATTGTGTTTTTCTTATTTTTTTTTTTTTTTGCACACACAAATATTATTGAAGAGCACAAGTGCGTTTTGGTTCAAATTTATGCTTTTATAGACGAAAAAGCAGACGGCTTTTTTTACTGGTGAAATAGGGGATTAAAATTAATGAGAAACAAACAGAAGCAATGAAACATTTACTTTGGAGTATAATTTTAGTACAATGAACTGTAAGAAAACTATACATTAAATGAGAATAAAAAAGTAATTTATTGATATTCAGAGCAAAAGTAGAAAAAAGTTTTAGAAATAGTGTGAAAAACATCTGGCATCACATTTTAAGGGGTAATAACAGAAAAGAGCGTAATTATAAAAGAGCAAAAAATGTAAAAAACCATATTCCATTTTCAATATGAAACGATTTTAATTCTTGTTTGGTTGACTTAAATATTTCGCTCATTTGAAAATTCGTTTGAATCGAACGCTCGACACATCTGCACGTCATACGTTGGGTGATAACGTTGTTTGTTGTAACGTCGTTGTTTTTCTTTCCTATTCTAATATTTCTTTTTCTTACAATACACAAAATATTTGCTTCTGAAAAAAAATAAAGACAAACTAATAAAGAGTGATGAAACTTTTGTGAAATATATCATTTTAAATAAAGTTAAGAAAATACTTGTGTTATAAATTTTAAAGCTGTGTAGTGTTTTTAATGATATAAAAGCAAAAGTAAACTATTGTCTTTAAAGACAAATAAACTACGCAATTGAAAGTTTTTCAAAAAAAATATTTAAAACTTATTTTATTAAATACAGAAACAAATCCATACATCTTACAATTTAAAAAGCTTAAAGGAAAGCAAAAACACTTGTGAAAGTTTTATAAGTGAAAGCTAGCGAAAATTTAAGTAGAAAATTATTAATTTTATGTCATCAAAAGTAAGTTTTTTTATTAAGAGTATTTTACTGAAATTTTCAAATTATACAGAACATTTTATATCCCTGTTTTCTCCTATATACACACTACAAATGCAAATTTTATCCAAACATATATATACCACTACACACACATTCAAAATCGTTCAAACAAAACATTTCTATTATTCCTTTTTCTGTTGTATTTTCGGCTTTTGTACTTTATTTTTTATCTCTACTACTCGCACTTCCTAAACATAAGAAAAATGTATTTCGAACAGTGTTATCGTAGTTAAAAAATATATTTATAAATTATGAAAAAAGCTGGGTATAAATTATGGTTGGTATGAACACTATTAAAGTTTAATTGAGTGTAAGCTGCTGGATTCTAATAAGAATTTGATCGTTCGACATACACAAAATGTATTTTAATTAAACTTTATATCAATTTCGTATATACATGTTTACATATACATACATCTTGGGCCAAATTACGATATTCGATCACGATCGAAATTTTACTCGAACGTCGAGTTCGCTGTGCTTAAGGTATAAAGATTCTAACAAGAATTTAAGTTTCGATCACGTACGAATGCTGTAACAAAAGTTTGGTCCGGATTCACTATCAGGGGATAATTAAGGCATTCAATCACGAACAAATTTTTGAAGTTCGCTGTGCTTTTGGTATAGAGATTCTAATAAGAATTTTTAAAATTCGTTCACTTTCGAATACCGCAAGATATATATTTATACATTGTGTGCGTTCAGAAATGAATTTTTTAAAACATATGAGAAAACTACATTATTTGCTTTAATATAGATTCCTTAATTGTTTTAGATAATATTGTGACACTGGCATCAATTTATAACAAATATAAAGGTAGGCAACACTTAACTGATAGATTTATATTTGATATCGTTTGCTATTTTTATCTTACGATAACAAAATTGTCAGTTACTTTTATACAGTTTCAAATATTTTACCATTGACATGTTAAATATGAATATATGTTATAAATTCGAACGGAAAATTATAAAAAATAGAAGTTTATCCAAACAATAAAAATATTTGTCTACTCATTGTATAGTTTTTGATATTCTTTATAATACGCAAATATTTGAAAACGATGCGTTTATTTTGCATTTACAGTAATAAACATCCAAATACTAAACGTTGTAACTATCTTTATAAAACTCCAAACAAAAAGGAAAAACAAGAAATTAAATAAGCTATGTAGTTCTTAAAATCTTATTGTTCTTATATTAGTACCTATGAGAAATTTTTAAAATTTTACAGAAAAACTATAAAGTTTTTTTATTTCAAAAATGTACCTCACAAATCGGCAACACCGATTTTTCAACACAATGGTTATAAATAACGCCCCGACGTCTGCAGTTGTTGTTTTTCAATACACTAATTTTTTTTGTCAGTTCTCAAACTTTTTTTCTCATTCTTGAATATATTTTAACACCTTTAAAAGTACCTACATACCTATCTTATAAAATGCAGTTAGTTTTTTTTTGTATCATTTCAAATCATCTTTAATTGCCTATGAAAAGAATTGTACCTACCTAATAAGAACATTTTAACAAAAACACGCAAAAATATTTTCTAACTTAAAAAAAAAATAGTAACTAAATTGTCTGCTGCTTTTTTATATTCAGTGTTTGTACTTGTTTTTATACCCTTCACCTGTGGTGCACAAGGGTATATATAGCTTTGTCATTCCGTTTGTAATTTCTACAATTTTCATTTCCGACCCCATAAAGTATATATTTTCTGAAAGCTTATGAATAGAGGAGTCGATTAAGCCCTGTCCGTCTGTCCGTCTGCCCGTCTGTCCGTGTGTTGGTTGAAATCAACTTTTAGAAGCAACTATATGTTCCTCAGATCTGTATATGGTATCAATCTCTTGGAAATATCCAGGAATGAATCGCTATTGAAATTCAGCACAATCGCCCCATAACTTTCTGAGATATGAGCAAAAAACCACGACCACCTCGTTTTTTTTCACAATTACAACAACAACATACATACATAGATACATGTAAAAAACATACCAAACAAAAAAAATTACAAAAAAAAAAATATTAAAAATAAGAAAAAAATAATAAAAAAAACTACAAAAAAAAAATTTAAAAAAATTTAAAAAAAAATGTTAAAAAATTTTTTAAATATTTTTCTAAAAAAAATTTTTTTAAAAATTTAAAAAAAATATAAAAAAAAATAATAAAATATAAATAATATATTAAATAAAATAAAATAAAATTTTTTTGGCTCAGCTGGGATTCGATGCCACATTTATTCTAACGTGTACGTATGCACGTATTTTATATGGGATGAATGGTGATACAAACAATTGTTATTGCATGACTACACGTTGTGAAGGGTATATAAGATTCGGCACGGCCGAATATAGCACTGTTACTTGTTTCTTTTTGATTTAGGATGCCAGATTAATAAATTGTTCAAAATCTCCAAATTATATTCTAAATATAGGTATGTATTGTTCTAGCGAGCTTGTGATCAGTTTAAGAACATTTAGGTATAGGTAACTACCAGATCCGAAATTTAGCTACCACATTTGGTAGCTTCTTCAGAAAAAAATATAAATTAAACAATAACTTAATTGTTAATTCTATAATTTTTACATTTTTTTCTCTGAAGCTAACAAATATGGTAGCAAATATTGAATTATAATAAAAAAAAATCGTATAAAAAACTGATCTTAAGCCCCCATATATGTAAGTACCTACAACATATTGTTAAAAAAAGATCGATGAAATTATATATACCTCTAGGATACACTAATTTGCCAGCCAAACTGATTATTTTTTGTGTGCCGAATACCCATGTCAAAAACAAATATAAAAAAAGGTTTTCGTGCAAAGAATTTTCAACTTCATATAAAAATTCCGTCGTATGTTCTATAGCCTTATTTGGTTACACCTACCTACCTACCTATTATGTTTTTAAAATTTGATAGCGATTTTTATTTGTGTGTTAAAAAAACTGTCTGGCCGGCATCCATGCACATACCACCACCATTGTTCGTTCCATTAAGCTTTTATTTTTTTATTGCCTACCTATATAAAAATATAACTTAAAAAAGCCTGCGTCTCTGCTTACGTTATTTGAATTCTTTTCAGTTAAAAGTAAAGCAAAAAAAACTAGAAACAGCGGTTAATGCCTTCTTAACATTTCCTTTTTATTGTATAATTCCTAGTATAGAGAGCAAATTATCTTCTACTCATAACACATTTTACACATTTTTGCTCTCTGTATATATTCAGTTTCATTCTGTTTCACTACTTCTGTTATGTGTTCTCTTGTTTTTGTCTTGCCTGCTACTGTGTTGCCAACTACTGTGTTTTATAATGCATCGTAAAGCCGTTATTTCGTATGGCATTACATTATGTGTAGCTGCTGGCCTTTTTTATTTTACAAAATTTTTTTTTGATTGTGTGACTGTTTTTACTATTTCATACTGTGTGTTTTATTAGCGTAGGTTAGTTTAGTTAATGCATTTACCACTTTGTTATGGTATGTGAGCAAATTATTTTAATTTATTTTTTTCTGTTGTTTCTTTACTGCTGTATATTTAAACTGTTGCATCTCACGGTTATGCTGTTTTCTGCAAAACGTTTTTGAAAATATTTTGTTATAAGTAGGAAGGTAGGTGCTCATAGCATTTTAAATGCCGGATGTTAAGTTACTTTCGTTTAAAAAATTAACATCTGTCATTAAAATTGTTTAACCTCCAAATTAAAACATAGGTAGGTATTTAATTTCAAGGTTTTCATTAGAGCGAACCACATTATGTTAACAAAATGCGATGTACACTTTCGAATAAAGTATTTTGCAAGGCAAATTCGAAAAAAATTTTTGGCTTTTTTAAATTTTTTGTTATACCTACTTAAATACCTACCTGTATCTTCGGCATTTACAGTCGGATCTTAAAAATACACCTACCGTCTTTAAAAAATAAATTATTAAAGGTCTATTTAGGGTTTACAAGGCTTATTGCTTTAAATTGTTTGAATTAGACCGTATAGGTACCTACATGTATCATGTTTTTGCCTCGAGAAATCAAACGGCCTATCGTGAATAAAAGGTGAAATTTATTTTCATGGAATTTTCACTTCATACAAAGGAAAAATTGCAATTTTTGTTTCTTTCATTAAAGACCTCTTCAAAATAATGTAAACTAGGTATAAATGCACTTTGAATGTAAATTAAATTTTATTCAAAGTGGTATTTTAACGAAAGGGTTAATTTGTTACCTTCCTATTTCGAGGGAGGTTATTATAAACTTCTCGTGAAAGTTTTGTTCCCTTTGTTGAACAGCTGGTAAAAAAATAAAAAAGTAAGCAAAACATCTTGGGAAAAGTAAAATAAAAAAAAAAATTATAAAATATTTAATTATACATCTATATATATAAAAGTGAAACTCTGTGTGTGTGTGTGTGTGTTAGCTATAGACTCTGAATATGCAAAACCGATCGGACTCAAACTTTGGTAAGTTGTTGTACACATACCGGGGAGTGTTTATGGATGAAAAAAAGTGGGCGGGGCCACGCCCATAAAAAATTAGTTATCAGTTTTAGCTACTTGCACTTGACCGATTTTTCTGAAACTTTGCACACATATCGAGCTGTCATGACTAAATATTTTCGTGATAAGAAAAGTGGGCGGGGCCACGCCCCTAAAAAAGTTTTAATTTTGAGGTACTTGCACTGGACCAATTTTTCTGAAACTTTGCACACATATTAAGCTGTCGTGACTTTATAATTTTGTGATTAAAAAAGTGGGCGGGGCCACGCCCATAAAAAAGGCTACAATTTTGAGGTACTTGCACCAGACCGATTTTTCTGAAACTTTGCACACATATTGAGCTGTCATGACTAAATAATTTCGTGATTAGAAAAGTGGGCAGTGCCACGCCTATAAAAAAAAGGTATCATTTTGAGGTACTTGCACTTGACCGATTATTCTGAAACTTTGCACACATATTGAGCTGTTATGACTTTACAATTTCGTGATTAGAAAAGTGGGCAGGGCCACGCCCATAAAAAAATTATAATTTTTAGGTTTTTGCACTTGATATTCAAATAAAATTCAGACTGCATTTCGATTCATTAAGGGGCGTAGCAACGCGCGCCGGGTTTGGCTAGTATTCAAATATTTAAGGATGTATGTTTTGCGGTAAAGGATGTTCCCTAAAGTACTCCGTTTTAGTGTTTACCAACTTGATCTCAGTTCATACCACCCTAACATTAAAAAATTTAATATCATAAAAAATCATTGAAATTTTTGCAGAATAATGAAAGAAATTCAGTAGATTTTGTCAAATTCTGCCAAATATACATACATATTTGTATGTAGGTCTATAAAGATCAATCTATGCCAAGATATTCGACACTCTTTTAACAAAAAAAAAAATACTCTAAGCACATGCCGGGTGTCACGTCATCAAACATCATTATCACTTTGATTCTGTGAATTTCTTTAAATGACTAATACTACCTATATGACCAAATTAAATTCGATATACCTATATACTTATATATACATACATACATAGCTATTTATATTATTTAAATTACTATTTCCGGTTTATTTGTTGTTAAACTATTTAAAAAATAAAATCGTCATCATCATTGTAGTCTACATACATTTGTACATTAGGTATATACAATATATTTTTTTTGTTTCTACATGAAAATATGCACACATCTAAAAAGTGTGTGTGGTATGAGAAAAAATAAATATAAATAATATTTACTCATGTAAAATACATACTACATAAGTATATACATTTGTACATACATAGTAGTAAGTCATTGAAATTTCATGGAAAAATCTAGGTCGAATGCCAGCCACCAGTTTCAAACAAACTTTACACATACATTACTATCATCGAACTCTAAACAAATAATATGTATATTTGTATTGTACATGTGCAGTCATTCAGTTAGGCCGGTGGCCGGACGTAGACATACACGTCATAAACGATGTTTTGCTTTTATGTGTCAATTTATTTATATTTTTTGCTTTACTTTTTGAATATAGAAAACAACTGAATTTTTGCAAAGAATGACAACCTGCAACTGTAGTGTTGTTTTAGAGTCATAGACAGACCTTTTTTTTAAAAAATAAAATGTATGAAATTCATGGAGTGATCAAAATTTTATCGAGAGTATATCAAATGTTGGCTTTAAATGATTGATTGTTGCTGTTTATCAGCATAGACCATAGATTTGACGAGCCCCCACAAAAATAGTGCAAAGATCTCAAGTGACAAGAACGAGACGGCTATTTTACCGGCCTATTAATAGAGATAATTCGTCTAAGAGACGTTTAGTTCAAAAAAATAATCGTTTCACGCGCTGTATGGCATGTTGCGCTGTTTTGTTGCCACCATTTCTCCTTGAATTTTATACTTATCGGAAGTTTTATAGGTCTAATAAAAACATAAAATTACAAGCAATTGTTTTTCAAAAAAAAAAAAAAAAAAAAAACATGGGTAATTCCAGCTAAAACGACAATGTAATTAAAAAACAAGTAAGAGCGCTATATTCGGCCGTGCCGAATCTTATATACCCTTCACAACGTGTAGTCATGCAATAACAGTAGTTTGTATCACCATTCATCTCATATGAAATACGTACATACATATAAAAAATATACATATATAAAAAACATCCCATTGTAAAATTATAAATTTACGTATGTATGTTAAAAAAAAAAAAATAAAAAAAAAAAATTTAAAAAAAAAATTTAAAAAAAAAATTAAAAAAAAATAATTAAAATATATATAATTAATATAAAAAAAAAAAAAATAAAAAAAAAAATTAAAAAAAAAATAATAAAAATATAAATAATATATTAAAAAAAAAATAAAAAAAAATTAAAAAAAAATTTTAAAATATAAAAAAATTTTTTTTTGGCTCAGCTGGGATTCGATGCCACGTTTTCTCTAACCAGTATACACGTTTGTTTGTATGTATGTTGTTGTTGTAATGTTGTTTTTGTGAAAAAAAAATCGAGGTGGTCGTGGGTTTTTGCTCATATCTCAGTTGTTTATGTACCGATGTTTCTGATTTTCAATAGCGATGTACTCCCGAATATTTCTGATATTTTAATACTTTACCCGGGTCCAAGCGATGTCGGGGGGCTTCAAAAAGTTGATTTCAACATACACACGGACAGAAGGTCAGACGGACAGACTGACAGAGCTTAATCGACTTCCCTATTCATAAGCTTTCAGAAAATATATACTTTATGGGGTCGGAAATGAAAATTGTAGAAATTTCACACGGAATGACAAACCTATATATACCCTTTTTCACTGTGTGAAGGGTATAAAAAATAAATAATTAGCGCCTTCGTAAGAATTGTTTTATATTCCAGCATATTTCTTATACACATGGTTGTTTTAGTATTGGAAATATTATATATATATGGTATCGGAATATTAGAAAGATAATTATAGCTCGTATGCAAGAGTACGTCGAAAAAGAAAAAAAAACAATGTCCTACCAACATCGAGTAAAATGCAATTGTGTCTAAACGCATTAACGTATAGCGATAAAATTTCGAATGTATGTTTGTATATTTCCTGAGTAAAAAAGTAGTTTCCCCTTAAAATTGCTTAAATCTACGTATTAGGAAAGGAGTTATAGTCCAGTATGCACGAAAATTTGTACCATAAATGTGACACGCTCACCTCCAATATAACGCTTTATCTCAAATTCATGTAATTTCCCTACGAAAAAAGATTTTGAAAGAATAAAGGACTATATTGACATACATTAGTTGTATTTATTAGCAGAAACTACTTCGACACGCCTACTATCCCGCCCATTTTTCACATTATCTACTGTTAATGAAATTTAAAAGCTCATAAAATCAACAAAACTAGAGTTATGATCAGGGCTGCCGTTTTTCGTTATTTCTAACCAAACGTGGTTATTTTTTTCTTTAATGTGGAGATGTGAATATTTTTCTCATTTTGGTTATTTTTTTTGCCAAAATAATGATACACATGTACATATTTTTTATGTTATACTTTTGAAGCTTTTATGTTCTTCAATTTTTAGTATTGCTACCAGGGCAATTGAATAAAACAGCTGTGACTAAAATCGATAGTGCAGCCACCTCTTATAAATTCGCCTTGATTGCTACTCACTTGTTTACAATACTGTCAACAGCTTTTAATTTTTCTAAATGATCGCAACTCTGTACTACAGAAATGACATGTCTTTTGTAATGGCGGCAACATTCAATTTAAAGATTTTACAAAGTAAATTTTTATAAAGAATATGCACGTAAGTTGCTGTTTGTGTAAAAATACTGTTCGGCTGTCAAATACAAAAACTAAACGTGTAAAGAAAAACAAAATTTAACAATAAAACGGAAAACTAGACGGGAAAAAATTAATCAGCTTCCGACTGGCATATACCTTACAAATGAGCATTGAACTATTGCTTCCAAGTCAAGAATTTTTAATAAGTAAATCTATGGTCTCAAACTATTATACTATAAACTGCAAGTTTTGTTTACTTTATATTAAAAACTGTTATTTTTTATATACATATGTACATGTAAGTACAAGCGTTAACTTATTACTTACATACATACATATGTATGTAGGTAAAATAATTATATTTGTTTTGTTATTATTTTTAATTGTATTCAAATGACATGCGTTACATTATAAATATATATGCATTTTAAATGTCACTTAGTAAAAATACTACATATTGAAATTTGGTTATTTTTTTTTTATCTCATTTGGTAACTTTAAAGCGAATTTTGTTTGTAAAAATTTCTTGGTTGTGGCAGCACTGGTTATGATGAGAAATTTCGTACATATAGCTTTCTAGTCAATGTCATTGCCAGAAAATGGACGCCCACTTTAACGCCTACCTCTCATATAACACTATATCAAATTCATATAATTTCTCTTCATTAAGATTTTGGAAGAATAAACGAAAGACTAAATTTACGAAAATACAAAAAAGTTATACATGTTTTATTATTCCATAGCGATTACTGTTAATAATATATATATAATATAAAATAATAAAGTTTGTGCTATTAAAGTTCAAAAAATTGGTGGTGGGTGTATAAAATTCGGCACAGCCGAATATAGTGCTCTTGTTCTTTTTTTTTTTTTTTTTTTTTTCATTTTATATTCGTAAACGTTTGCGGTTTTTACTTTTAAGATTGATAGAAATGTGATTTTTTTTTCTTTTAGGTTCGCTGACCTAACTACCTATAACCATTTTACTGTGCAATGTTGTTTAAAATAAAAATTTACTTTCTACTAATACACATGCATACTTTTTTGTAATAAAAATGGTACAGATTTCTTGGAGAAATAATTTAAATATTTTGTAGCCTACAAAACCGTTACGTCAATTCTAAGTCGATTTTATGTTTATATTAAATAAAACGAAACAAAAAAAAATTGATTTCTATCAACAAAAAAAGTCTGTATGTATGTTTCAAAACAGCAGATGTGCTTCTGAAATACTTATGTACCAACGGATGAATGTAAATTCTTAAAAAAAAATATACCTATCAATGAATATAAACAGGTGTTAATTTATAAGATATTAATAAATTCTTACGTATACATGTATGTAGGTATGTATGTATGAATATGAATGTAATAAAGGTACAGTTTTTTGTTTTGTTGCTATCAATGGCTTTATATGTGTGTTTCATAATTTAACGAGAATTTCTAAAAACTTAAAGTCTTCGAGAAAGAAAAGCGAGTTGATGTATACAAATATGCCTTAAGGCAGTCTACATAACAACTGTCTGTGTCCACCTGTGTATGTCGTATGTTTTTATACCCGCCACCAAAAAAATGGTGGGGGTATATTCATTTTGTCATTCCGTTTGTAACACATCGAAATATCCATTTTAGACCCCATAAAGTATATATATTCTGAATCAGGGTTTGATTTTATGACGATCTAGCTATGTCCGTCCGTCTGTCCGTCTGTCCGTCTGTCCGTCTGTTGAAAGCACGATAGAGGTCGCACCGAAAAAGCTAGGGGGCTCAAATTTTGCCAGAATCTTTCTTATAGACAAGGTTTGTTTGGTATTGAAAATGGGCTAAATCGGAATATTAGGAAGAGAGTTATAGCTCGAAAAGCAAGAGTAGGTCGAAAAAACCGTGTCCTTCAAACATCGAATAAAATGGAATTGTGTCCAAACGCATTAACGTAGACTCATGAAACTTCGAATATATATTTCCTGAGTAAAAACAATATTTTTCCCCGAAAATTATCTAAATCTATGCATTAGGAGAGGAGTTATCGATCAAAATGTACGAAAATTTATACCGCACAGTGTATTTTTCGGTATATTTAAAAACAAAAACGTCATAAAAGCAACAAAATTGGATGTACGACTCTGAAATTTTGCACACTTTGCTTATTGGTGAGACGCTTTTTTGTAACGGAAAATCAATGTGCCACGCCCACTTTTACGCCCACCTCCCATATAACGTTTTACCCAAAATTCATATAATTTCTCAATTTATGTAGATTTTGGAATAATAAAGGGCTATATTGAAACATCTCTGTTGTACTCATTCGAAAATACAACTTTGACACGCCCACTATAACGCCCACTTTTCACGTTATATACCGTTAATGAAATTTAAAAGCTCATAAAACCGCCAAAATTAGAGGTATGATGATCAAATTCGCTACGTATATCCTTTTAGGCAATGTCATTACTGCGCCAGAAAATTAAGGCGCCACGCCCACTTTTACGCCCACCTCCCATATAACGTTTTACTTAAAATTCATATAATTCCTCTATTAATAAAGATTTTGGAATAATAAAGGACTATATTGAAACACCTAAGTTGTACTCATTCGCAAAAATAACTTTGACACGCCTACTATAACGCCCACTTTTCACGTTATATACCGTTAATGAAATTTAAAAGCTCATAAAACCGCCAAAATAAGAGGTATGATGATAAAATTTGCTACGTATATCCCCCTAGGCAATGTCATTACTGTGCTATAAAATTGAGTTGCCACGCCCACTTTTACGCCCACCTCCCATATAACGTTTTACTCAAAATTCCTCTAATTTCTCTATTAATAATGATTTTGGATTAATAAAGGGCTATATTGAAACACCTAAGTTGTACTCATTCGCCAAAACAACTTTGACACGCCTACTATAACGCCCACTTTTCACGTAATCTACCGTTAATGAAATTTAAATGCTCATAAAACCGCCAAAATTAGAGGTATGATGATCAAATTTGCTGTGTATATCCTTCTAATCAATGTTATTGTTGTGCCAAAAAGTTTAGGTGACACGGCCACTTTAACGCCTACCTCCCATACAACGGCTTACCTTAAATTCATGTAATTTCTCTATTAACAAAGTTTTTGGGAAAATAAAGGGCTATATTGAAATATTTAAGTTGTATTTATTAGTAGAAACTTTATTGACACAGCTACTTTAACACACTTTCATTGAATTTCATTTCCTTTAAGGACCGATGTTGTATTTAAATAAAACACAAATTATTTAGGATATTATTATTTCTTTTTATAATGATAATATTTGTATGGTTCAATTATGTATTTAACAAAATATCGGCCAAATGCCCCCCCCCCCCATCCTTGGCGCCACTTCTCTATCTGATGGTCCAAATTTTCAATGACAATGTTGATGCTCAATTATTGGGCATGATGATGAGTCGAGGTGACTGCTCTTTTGCCACACTATCGCAAAAAACAGCAATAGTTCCCATTCAACGAACTAAGAAGGCATTCACAGATTTTCTAACATTTTATACAGACCTGTTTTGCAGAAATTTAAATATTTTTTACAATTCTCCCGATTGTGGACGAATTTGAACGATTATGTTGATCAAAAGAATTACGAAGTGCACAAAATGCATTTTGATTTGAACGCCCATTTTTATAAAAAACCTGAATAACTTTAAAGCGTTGCTCATTTGCGTATCTTTCCACGGATCAAAATGAGTAAGTTTGAGATTGAGAAATGTCAAGTGAAATGCAGAAAACAAACTTAAAGACTAGGTGCAGTTCACCTTCAACATGGGCCCTTAAAATTTAACCACCCTCTACAAAGAAAGTAATACATATTTCATTATAAATATTCCATAGCGATTAACAAAATAATAAATATTGTGCTTTAAATGTACACAAAATTGGTGGTGGGTATAAAAGATTCGGCACAGCCGAATATAGTGCTCTTACTTGTTTTTATATGTTGATGACCTTACAAAGTCAAAAAGGCTACAAAGACAGCAACGGCAGCAAAACTAAAAAAGCAACAGCCAGCTACTACACATACATATTTTACTACTAAATATCTAATATCCTTAGGTACATCTAAAATTTCTTAATTTTTTTTAAAATTCAACTGTACATACCTATTGAAAAAAATTCCTGAAAACCGATAATACCTATTTGTTGGAGTAAATATTGCAAACTATTTTGCGTGTACTCGCATATAGTCAAACAGACAGTCTGGTTTAACTAAGTTTATGACGATAGGCAATGCAGTCAAAATTACGCTGAGGACCAACTCATTAGTGGATGCATATTTTGAGACATCAGGTGTTGAAACTTGAAGTCAATCTCACAATATTTGCGAGTGCACGGGGACGATTTGTTGAGTATGCGATGTCAAGGTCAGGTTACACTTATACAGGTATGTAGCTTTGCCAGCCCATCTGATTATTTTTGTGTCCCTATGTTTGTCAAACTCCATATATAAAAAAAGAGATTTCAGTCCAAAGAATTGTCAGACATCATATTCAAAAAAAATAGAAACAAAAATTACCCTCTCTTAGCGCTACTATCACCTTATGTGATTACACATGGTCAAGGAAGATTGTATATTATTTTCAATAAGTTTTAAGCATTTTTCAATTTTTTGATGTGACGCTAAGCAGATGATAAGTATAGTTGCGTAGAACATTAATACGCAAAAATCAAATTTTTAATATTAACTTTATACTCAGTTCTGAATTTCGGTTAAGAGAGTTAAATATTTTTTTAAGCTTATTTATCTTGTTAACAAAATATGAAATATGATTTTTAAACTTAAGTCTCTGGTCTAGAATAACTACAAACAACTTTACAAAAGAAGTTTCAGTAGAAGCTCGATTCTTGCTCGCGATGAAACCCGGACTCGGTACTCAATTTTGTGGTTGCACAGGTACCGATTTTTTATTTTTTATATAATTAAAAAGCATTTCTATAGGTCTTTTTAGCACAACATTTATTTTGATTTCGTTCAGTACACTTATGTTTTTAAAAGTTGCAATTCTTTGGGTTAGGGCTTTTTGCATGTGACCAACGAAGTTTATTACGACAATATAGTTTGTGTTAGGATCTTTTTACTCGAGACAAATAGTATATATGTTTGCAGGTGCTTAAGACAACAGGTATTGGGTTATGTTTCGATCTTTTTTGTTTCTGTATAGGTATTAGCCACACCGTTTATTTAAAACCTCATTATCCTTTTTCTCCATCATAACTGGGGGTTTTGCACAAACCCAAACCATGTCTTTAAAGGAAACTCAACTCTCTTCAAAAATAAAACTCTTTAAAAAAAATTTAGCAACTCTTAATTTTGTATCTGCTTATGCTTGCTTTTTTTCATTTCCTGTTTTTATTGACATTTCCTGTTTTAAATGTGTTCTTTTTTTAGTAATGTATTTTTTCTGTTACGGTTTTTTTTATAGTTTCTGCTTATTCTCTTCTACTTTACCACTAAACTCGTTTACTGTTGTTTTGCAGAGCGTTCACTGTACAGCAACTGTTGGAATGAACATAATATGTAGCCGGGTCTCTTTATTATGTCTGCGCTCATTTTTGTTGTCTATCCCTTATGGTTATTCATATTTTTTCGTCGGGTGGTGTTCGTTTATGTTTTGTATATAATTTTTTTGTATTTTTGTTTTGTATCTTTTTTCTATACACAAGTTGTTCTGCTCGTATCCATCGAGTTGTAGTTTTATAGTATTTTTGTTGTGTACTGTACACAATGAAATTCGTCAGTGAATGTTGTGTGGTATTTTTTTTTGTAATAAAAAATGTTTGGTTTTCTTCGGTTTTGTTATTGTTGTCATATTCTGCATTACCAACTTTAATGATTATTTTGTGAATGTAGTTGTTGTTTTCAATGCCGGTTTCTTTTCCCGTGTTTATTTAAATTTTGTTTTTATTCTTGTTCGTTTTAACGGATGACTTTCCTTAAGCACAGTCGCTCAAAACAACATGTTTTTTTTTGCTGTTACGTACAGTTTTTATTTGTTTTGTTTCAAAAAAGAATCCCTCGTCGTTTTTTTTTTGTTATTGTTGTGTCTGCCTTTTTAATCCTATTTTTTGTTGATGTGTTTATTTTCTGTTTTTTTTTTTTACTCATTTTTTGTTTTGACGATGCACTTGCCCATCAAACAAATTTGTTTTGTAGCTTTTTAGGATCGTGCTTTAAAATGTCGGTTTGTTTACATTTATTCACTTCATTGTGTTGCATATTGTTTTTGTAAAATAACATTTTTCGAGAACATGTTTGTTTTAAGTAAGTAGGCACCTGTCTATTGTTGTGTAAGTAGGTACGTACCAACCTATATATGTATGTATGAACATATGAAGGTAGGTATATACCTACCTACCTATTTCAGACATTAAAAGTGGTATAGGTACCTACATGTATCTATATTTTTGTCTTGAGCAGACTAATGGTTTGCTCATTGACCTCAAGTAAACGGTTCTATTAGATATTTAATTAAATATACCTACATATAGGTATGTACTACCTTAGGGCGGGTTGATTTGTATGGATGGGAAAAAATGAAAAATCGTACCTATAGCAAAAACGTAATCTACATAAAATTCTAAAAAAATTTCGCTAAAATTATTACCTATCTTTTTTAATATATTATGTTTCATTATAGGTATTATAGTTTATGCAATACAGGTTTTGTTTTGAGACTAATCAAAATATTGAAATTTCAAAAAAGCAGTTGAACCCCAATGCGTTCTATATAAAAAGTAGTTAGAATTCGTTTTACCTAAACTGCTTTTTGCATAAAACTTAAAAAAAATCTATTTTTTTTTTGTAATAAAATACGCAAAAAACCTTTTTGAAACAGAAAAAAAAACATGTCCTCTAATCCAGTTTATTTGACCTCTAATTCGTTTTCTGTGACTTCTACAGTCGCCGGCACAATTATTTTGCCAAATAGGTATGCAAGATATATTGGCGTTTTTCTCGTGCACGAAAGAGCCAAAAAAAATTCTTACTATCGACAGTAGCTGTATGATCTAACTAAGCTTAGAGTTTATAAGAAACATGCAATTAATTTCGATTCTACAGATTATGTTGATTTAGTGGATTTAGATGATGAAAACATATTATTCGAGCCTCCATTCACTGCAAGCATACCATACGAACACTTGCTGGAATACATAACATTTGATGAGCCACCATTGCCTGACCCACAAATTCCATCATTCAGGGAATTGAACGAATAGAATAGGGATGATGTTCTGGCAGTAACTATAGAAAGTCGTGCCAAAGTACATACCTAGAATGGAGATTAAAAAAGACTTAAAAAAATTAACATGTAACCAATAACTGAAGTTTTCTTAATATTCTATAATTGCTTCTTTGTATGTATTAAAGACCTTATTTGTTTTAATGAAACAAAATTTGTTTATGGTAAAAAAATTACTGAAATATTGTTTGAGTGAAACCACTTTTTTTCAAGTCGAGAGGCGCGGATTAGGATTTTATTTTAGATACTTAGCTTCTTCGGAGAATTTTCTTAGAATTTTATTTAGTTTACGTTTTTGCTATACGATTTAAAAAAAAAATCGACCCGCCCTAATGTACCTACCTACCTAACTCAGCTCCTACAACCCTATTAAGTAAAATTAAGTACCCTTATAAGTATGTACCTACCTGCCTAATAGAAAATAAAGCTTGCAAAACTTTTACTAAGAAAGCATTGCGATAACTGCTGTACTCCTAATGTACATATTTAGACATAATTTTCAAAAAAATTGTGTTAAAACCAACGGCATAGGTATTTATTTATCAGGAATCGCAGCTCGGAGAGTAATATTTTTGTTTATATTTTTTATGTATGATGTTTGACAATTGAAATAAATGAGGGAATTGAGAAAATGTTCTTTTATAGGATTAAATTTGTCAGCTAAAGTTTAAATAGGTGCAGAAAGGAAAAATAAAGACAGTTTTTTTTAACCTACGACTAATATGATTAGGCATTTAATATAACGTATATCAGTTCATCTTAATTCCTTAACAAAGTTTTGCATATTTGTACTATAAAAATAGTTTGTTAAATATTTTTAAATATCCGTTAGTAAGTACCTGAGCTTTGTTAAATTTGATTAGTATTGGGAAGTAAGTGTATATGCTTAATAAGGTTTATACCGCCAGAATCATCGCCAAATTGCAAATTTAAATCTTAATTTTAGTTGCATACAATAAACGGAATATTTTTCTTTTGAAAAGAACCATTTTTTCTTTGACTTTCTTTAAAAAAGGTGGCAAAAACTAAAAAAACATTTCCTGTGCTATAAAAAAGTTATGTCTGACAGTTTTATTAACACACACACATTTTGTCAGTTCAGTTTATGAATTGAATTTTAAGTGTTTCTCTACATCAGACGACACATTTATTTATGTATGTACATACCTATGTATTTGTATTTTATAAATCTAAACATACATATGTATGCATACATGTATGCACAATTTCATCCATATAAACAGATACGTAGAGGTATGAACATATCAACATATGTACATTAATATAAATATAGTATGTATGCATGTGTCTATGTACTTAAATTTGTATGAATTTATGATGTACATAATGTAAATTTGTTATTCTTAATGTTCAATAAGTCTCACTATCATAATAGAAGTTGTTCATCATGTGTCTTCGTTTGTTATTATTTATTTGTTTAGTGTCTGTGGTGTTCGAAAAAAATATTGTTGATTTTTTTAGTTCAATACCCTTAAGAAAAATATTGCCAGACGATGTTTATGTTGTTACTGTAGTTTTTTTTTTTTAGTGTGCTACGTCTCGTAATTGCTTGTTTTTGTTTTTCAATAAAATACATACATATATAAATACATATTTACACTGATATGTATATACATGTTCATAGAAGCGGATAACTTTAACCTTAATTTAACCCAGAAAATTAAGAAAACCAATAATTTTTTGATATGTAGACAATATTATAGCAATAATGTCTGAAGATGATTTTTGATATGTGGATTCCTCGGATGTTTAGTTCTTACACACTCTTCGCAGTTATTCAAGAAGTATTCTAGCAGTAACCTTACTTGCCTTACTTGTGGCTTTTGCTTTTAAGTATGTACTTAAATCCTCTAAATAAATGAAAACTATCAAATCAGCTGTTATAGATAACAGTGTTGTCACCATAAACTTTTCCGCTTCTAAAAAGCTCTTTTTTTTAACTAACAGTATATCAGCTCCTTGTCAAACATGGTGCTCACGTTAACAAGCGTAAATTTATACAAATTCACACTTACAGAACAGATCACCGGTGATATGAATATGTTTATTTTTGGTTATTTTCTAGCTTAACAAATTAATAATGGCATGTTTTTCTGTTTCTTTTTAGCACAATCTATTTGATAATCTTGACTATTGCCTTAATTTACTTTGGCCACGTTTCAAATTTGGGGTAAGTTTAGAAAAATCTATTACCTATATGCGAAATTAAAAAAAAAAATCATACCTAGTGAATAGCAAAATTTTTTAAAAAAAATTTATAAAAAAAAAATTAAACAACATTTAAATTGTAAAAAAATATAATTTTTAAAATAAATGTAGGTAATTATTTTTTAAATAATTATTCAAGGAGGTCTATAATTTTTTTAATTATTTAAAAAATTTTTATGGTTGGTTGTCGCGCCAACTATATGATACCGTTTTGACAAGAACACATCACTTGTCAGATTTTGTATATCTTAGAATTATTATAAGAGGGGGTACTAGATCCACCCCGTAGTCGTGAGGTATCTCAGCTGATCGTTTAGTCTAATCTCAGAGAAAGGTTATTCAGTACATACATATGTATATGTTTTACCTCTTTCTCCAAATCCATACTGTAGCGATAATGGTCATTTGAGGGGAGTCGTCGTCTTGCATGTTTTCCTAGCATCTAGCGGCCAACACAAGTAATCTCGAGATGAGCCTGATATCAAAAAGGGGCCACGTAAGCCTGGCCAGTCTAGTCGACTGCATTTAAGTTTTTATTAAAAATGTCTTATCTATAACCTACATGCACACACATATGTATGTATGTTTGTACACACATCTAGTCATTGTTTATTCAAAACACGTGATCTCCAAACACCTTACCTATGGTGGGGGCCATTGTGCGTCCCTAAAAGGAAAAAAAAGGAATAAGAAGTAAAAAAATCAATATAAGTAAAATTTTAACGAAATTGAGAGTTTAGACAATTTTTCCTTAAAATATATGTACTAATAAGGAAACATTTCAGTTAAGAAATTTAGGAAAATTTTTATTTTATTTTGAAATCAAAATCAAATTCTTTGGAATTTTAAAATGATGGTGTTAAACAAAAATACAATTTAACATATCCTTTATTCTGAGAAATATTAAACTAATACAGTAAATATTTTGTACAGATAACTAAAGCAGATCGTTTATTAAAAAGAGCTTCATAACTTTAGCGCCAAAAAATCCACTTTAAACTTGAATTGGATTTATTTACTCAATTCCACTTCATACACATACGCAGGCAGACCCACAAAAAAATTGTTTACATTCGAAAATAGCAGACAACATTGTTGCAAAAACTATGTGTGTACGAAATGTGCCGAATGTACGAAGACACCGCTGTGCAAGATCCTTATCAGTAGTTGTTTGTGACTTAAGTAACAACAAGACCCAACTCGCGCGATTCACTTATTTTAGGCTCCATTAAAAATAAAACTCCCAACAAAATGTGACTTTAGGTAGCTGTGTATGTGTGGGAATTAGTTGGTATCATATACATATGTTGTATATATTTTGTGAATTGAAAGAAATCGTTTAAAAAAAAGAACATTTTAAAATCTAAAAATATAGAACATTTTATACTCATCTACAGCTCATTGGATTTTCTATATGTACAATATTTTTGTTGTATGTGTTCTAAAAGATCATCATACGTCTTGTGTGTGTGTGTGTGTGTGTGTGTGCATTTGTTTTTGTTGTTGTCTTTTAAAAGCAATGAACTTTAGTTGTTTTGAATTCAGAGAAGATCCCCTTAGTCCTTGAATGTTATTGACTTGTTTACGATTTATAACTGGCAGAAAAAACTGCATAAAAACAAACTTTCTGAAGATTTGAATTGGGGGGAAAAACACGTATGTATGTATGCATTTATGTATGTATATACATAGATATGCATTTTTGTGTATAGTTGTTGTTTATTTATTTTTTCTTTTTTTAGTTACCGACAAAAACCTTTTGTTTTGTTATTTATAATGTGGACTTGGAATTTTTGTTATTCAATTTGGCGCGTAAATTCTTTTTATGCGTAGATCATATAAAAAGCTGCTGGCTAGTACTTTGTTGATATACATACTACATATTTCTCAGTTTTTTAGGCGGAGTTTTAGTTTTTTTTTTCTTTCTCAGACTGTCTACCATTTTTAAATAAAAGAAAAAATTTAAAGCAAAACACAATCGTCTGGCTGAAGAAAGGAAAAAAGTGCGACAGCGCAACTTTGTTGCATGCAAGTCATATATATAATTATTTTAACAACAACAATAATCGATCGGTATATATAATTTTTTTGTTTTTTTTTTTTTTTTAATTTCAAAGACTTGTTTCTTCAATTTTAAATTTAGTTTAACTAAAAGAATTTTTTTAATTTACTAAATTTTCGGGATAAATAAATAAATAATTTTTCAATAATATATTAATTTGGTTGTTGAGTGAAATGCATATAAACCAGCTAAAACCCAACAACCAAATAAATATATAACAAGTAAGAGCGCTATATTCGGCCGTGCCGAATCTTATATACCCTTCACACCGTGTAGTCATGCAACAACAGTAGTTTGTATCACCATTCCATATGATATACATATAAAAACATCCCATTGTAAAATTATAAATTTACGTATGTATGTTAAAAAAAAAAAAAATAAAAAAAAAATTTTAAAAAAAATTTTAAAAAAAATTTTAAAAAATAATTAAAAAAATATATATAATAAATATAAAACAAAAAAAATAAAAAAAAAATATTTAAAAAAAAATTTAAAAAAAAATAATAATAAAAATTTAAATAATATATTAAATAAAAAATAAAAAAAATATAAAAAAAATAAAAAAAAATTTTTTTTTGGCTCAGCTGGGACTCCATGCCACGTTTTCTCTAACCAATATACACGTTTGTATGTATGTATGTTGTTGTTGTAATGTTGTTTTTGTGAAAAAAAAAAATCGAGGTGGCCGTGGGTTTTTGCTCATATCTCAGTTGTTTATGTACCGATGTTTCTGATTTTCAATACCGATCTACTCCTGAATATTTCTGATATTTTATTACCTCACCCGAGCCGAAGCGATGTCGGGGGGCTTCAAAAAGTTGATTTCAACATACACACGGACAGACTGACAGGACTTAATCGACTCCCCTATTCATAAGCTTTCAGAAAATATATACTTTATGGGGTCGGAAATCAAAATTGTAGAAATTTCACACGGAATGACAAACCTATATATACCCTTTTTCACTGTGTGAAGGGTGTAATTATGGGAGCATATCCCTAATAATTCAGTAAATTATCTAATAAAACATTTTATTTTTCGGTTGCCCTTATAAGCATTTAGTGTTAACCAACGTTTAGCCAAATGTTAAAGGGATTAGAAAAATAAAATAAATTAAAATTAAAAAATTGTTGGTTGGGTTTTTAAAGAAGTTTTTTATAGTTTTATTTTTTTAATTCTCATTTTGTTAATGAGAATTTAGAAATATAACTTATAACAATTTTAACTTTTTCAAGAATTTGGGTAAAGGTTTACTGATGATCTGGCATAAGCACCAGTGAAATGCATATAAACCAGCTTAAACCCAACAACCAAATAAATATGTTATTAAAAAAATTTTTTGTATCGAAAATGAATTTTCAACTTAAAGGCACTAATTTTGTTTCTACTCTTAAAGTAAACTTTGAACAGTAAAACTAGACACTAAGGAGTAGTTCCGAAGAAAATTATTTTACCAAAATGTTTGCAAACAGCCATCACCACCAATAACGGCTTATGCTAGACGTGTTTCAGCAAAAGAATTATTAATAGTTAATTCTGTGGTTGTCATAGGCAACTGTATATGTTTTAAAATCAAATATTTCAGGATAGACGAAAACCGTTTTAGATAACACTAGAGGTTAGGTATTAAACTTTTTGGATTTTGTGAAAAACTTTGACAAATATCTTACAAAAATTACATCCTAGTGAAGATTAAAATAAAAATAGTGATACGAAAGCTGTTAGTGTGTGCAGATAAAACAACGCATGGCAAAGCTGGTGATTCTCAATGAACAAATATTTTAAAATGCAATCACCCAAGGCAATTTTGGCTGTACACAATAAAAAGGTATTCACGTCACCGGTTTTAGTCTGGCGAAAATTCGAAATTGCGTAAATTTGCTCTTGTTGACTTGAGTATCATTTTTTTTGTTTATTAAAAAGTGTTTTACAGTCAGAGAACGATGTAGTATTCTGCTTTAAAATTTCATATATTTTTAGTTCGCAAAATAAATTATATTTTCACTTACCTAATATTTTGTGTTGTCTGCTTTATAGTTTAAAAATAAGTTGAAAGTATTAAAAATAGTTCTTCACTACTTACAATTTGGCATCTAAACCCATTATTTGAACACCGTGATGTCATTGGAGGCAAGTTCTTAAAACGCTCGCTAACAAAATGGGACTCGCATAAGTACTTATTACGGTCGCCTATAAATAGGGACTCGTATAAGTACTTATTATGGTCGCTTATAAAAAGGGACTTAAATAAGCTCTTACTTTTATAGCAATAAATAAGTGCTTGATTTTAATAACCTTAATAACCCATTATCATTATGGACTTGTAAACGTCGTTCTGTTCTTTTAGAGACACAAATTCGGTTTGATACAACAATTTTAATTTTAAAAATCAGTAAAAGTTTATAAGTCATCACTTTGCTAATGAACTGCTTTAACGCTATTTTCAAAAACACTATTACTTATACTCGGAGTGTGTTTAACTAAATGAGAATTATAAAAAAGTTTTGTATTTGAATGGCTTCTAACAAATTTCGCAATAAGAAATTGCATTGGTATGCATCTAACATTAAAAATCAAGTCATTACTAAAACACTTCTTAGTAAGATAGACAATATGTAATAGTCATTATCTAGTTTTTGCTGGGTATGTCGACATAAAAGTTATAATGGAAAGACCGTTTAAAATTTAAATTGTGTATTTTTTGATAAGGATTTGAAAAGAATAAATTCTTCAAATGACTTTCTAACAACTGGGTTAAAGTTTTTTTAGTCTACAACTAAATGCCGTTTTTTATAAACATGTTCTCTTATATTTATATTGAAAACATTTTCCTTTATTTTATTTTCCAAAAATTTGAATTCCTATAAAAAGGACATAAGGTCCTGAGCACGCAGTTTTAATACATTTGTTGTAAAGATTACTTTGTATAACAAAATGTTCATGTTCATAAACTGATGTTGCAAAGTGTAATAGCGATAAAAAGCGTTACATATATGATTGTCTGGCAATCAAATGCAAATAAATATAATTATAAAGAAAAAAAAATTTGGCATAACATGCTGATATAACTCTAAAGACAAGACTTTAATAAAAAAAATTCTAAACGCTTCTCTTTTTCTTAACAACAACGCTGCCAACGCCACCGTCGCAATTTTTCTGTTTTTTTATTTTATTCTCAAGACTTGTGGGTATACATACTTAAAAAGGAAGCATTGAATACTTGCTAATACTCCTTTATTACGTTATTTTATGCTCAGTTTTAGGCTTTTTGTTATCTTTGGTACGCTTAACAATATTAGTTTCATTTTAACGAGTGTTTAGATTAGTTTATAGTTCTTTCTGTGTTGCCTCATCTCGCAAAAAAAAAAAATAATAATAAAAAACAATCTTCTGTCATCCTGTTACTAAAAACGAAAAGTTTCTCTTGATGATTACGTGTATAAGTGTGTTTTGTGTTTTAAGGAAAACTGGAGGAAATAATTATTCTATTTTTTTATACAATAAACTCAATATATTAATATAATAATTATAATTCACCCTTTTCAAAATATTAATTCTATCGTGTTTTGTAATCGCGTGCCATTTTCATTTAAAAGTTCTTCTTTTTTTTTTAATGTTACGTATAAAAATGTCTATGGTATTCCCCCCTTAATTTTGCAATTTTATTAATATCTTTAAGTTTCTTCGTGGTGCTCTATTTTGTGTTAACTCTAGAATAACAACAAGAACATATTTTTAGGGGGATTAGTAACTTAGTCGTCCAGCGGTGTGTTATAGTAAGAAGGGTTATTCACTGTTTATTTTTTTTTTTTAATATAAAAAAAAGAGAATTTGAACATCTCTTCTAACCATTAATATTTAACCAGACTGTGATAATCGCCATTTTATGGTGCATATTTTAATAGCGCACATGTGATATTAAAATATTAAATATTCCAGCAAAACCAATGGTTTAATCTCAAATCGAGAACCAAACATATTTTAGAATTTTAATATTTCTTAAATTAAATAGTCTAATATTGGAATATGATTTAAAAAATTTTTTAGAATAACCAGGTGCAAATTAGTAAACCTGTGACAATTAAAAAAAAATAATTAAAATACAAATAGAAGATGAAAAAAATCATTAAAGGATATGGGCATTTCCACACTGGTACGACATGTTTAAAAACAAAATGAAAATTCATATTTATAAAAAAGTATTTTTTATATTTGCAAAGTAATTAAGTAGCAATATGTTCAGTAAGAAAAAATACAACAATGAACTCTTTAAGGATTTGAAGATACATATAAGCAAAAATATGCGCTGGCGTGACGTTACAAAAAACAGAAGATTTTGGCTTAAATTACAAAATTGCATAACTCATATACATAAATACCTATGATACATTTAGTATTTAATATTTTTAATTAAATTTTACTTTTATTGATTAAAAAAAAAAAAAAATTATTTAATTTTGTTTAAAAATTTTTATTTGGTGTAAATTTTGTAGAAATTATTTAGGTATTGTATAATTAGGTATGTGTAATCAAACCTTTGCAAAACGTTTCGTTTTAAAAAAGAGCGATTTTTATTACATACCTGAGTCTTCTTTAATTCCTTAATATATTTTGTTTAACTTTGAAAACTTTTTATGCGTATTCTTAAATTAATTTCAAATGTAAAATTAAAACCTGTTCTTTTAGGCGTGAGAAATATTAAGGCGTTTATACATTTTTGATATTAAATGAAGAGCTCATGATTGATTTTATCATGTGTCATAGTGTTTTTAAGCTCTTGAACTTTACCGCGTAAGTTTAATTCGAATTACAGCATTGTGCTCTGTTACTTACTATCAAACATTTTTTAAGCTAGATTTTTATTTTATTGCTTTTTCATTTATACTTTTTCTCTCTCTCTTATAATCAGCCACAGTAGCAATTCCGCTCAAGCACAACTTTTAGCGAAGGAATGCAGAAAACCCGTTGAAATTCTTAGTTTTTTTTTTACTGGGAATTTACACTCTTACATACAATATTTTTTATGAATACGGCCCATAGTATATAACACATAAATAGTTTATATATTTAAAAGCTTAACCGCATAATAACTGTTCACAACACTGTCTTGATAATGTAATATACGCCCAACTCCTCTTATGATTTAGTATGCATTTTTGTATTTACACAAATAGTAGTTGAAAAAAAAAATACTGGTGAACTATGCAATATATATTGTCATCTTTTCTTTAGCAGCATAAGAGTAAAGCTATAATCACGTTTGACAAATATTTGCCACTATATTTGGTAAATAATTTTATTTTAATGTTATATTAATTTTGCTTGCACCAAGTTTGTATTATTAAAAAATATAATAATGGGTTGGTTGATATTACATTTTGTTAAAATTAGGACAATTTTTTTTGTATTGAATATTTTTATTATTTTTTTTTTATTAAATATTTTTATTATTTTTTTTATTAAATATTTTTATAATTTTTTTTTATTAAATATTTTTATTAAATATTTTTATTATTTTTTTTATTATTTTTTTTTTTTATTTTTTTTATTATTTTTTTTTATTATTTTTTTTTTATTATTTTTTTTATTATTTTTTTTTTATTATTATTTTTTTATTAAATCTGTGGTTTTCATGGGCAACCACGTATGTCTTATAATTAATGGATATCAGACATTATTCTGCACTGACAATACAGTTTGAACAATCATGGCTGTTACAAATTGATGTAAGCGCAAAAATGTGTTCACTGCCTATACAGGGGGTCTTTGAGAAAAAGTGATATTCTTTAACACTACAATATGAGTAAATCATTGAATTTGTACACTTTCACCACTTTAAAATTGTTTAAAAAATTATTAGAGGTATTCACGCCACTAGTTTTAGTCTTGCGAAAGTGCAAAGATTTTTTCAAACAAAAGTACGTATTTTTAAAATAAATTCGCATTGTTAGCTTTGCACTTCTTCTAACCTAATGCGTAAATATTAAAGCCACACAAAACAGGTTTTTATTGTTAAAGGTAAGAGTTCAACTGGTTGACTGTTTAGGGATAATACCGGGGGTCATGGCCTTGTATTTGGGATACCACGCCCTATTTTCTCATTTTGTTTTTTTTTTTTTAATCAAACCTTGTCTTGTTTATTACAAATGTAAAACAAAAATAATAAGCGAAATCGGTAAGGCCATTGTTAAATTTGAAGGGTCGATGTTGATTTTGAACAAAAGACGAAATTATTTAATTATTTATTGTCATATCTTTTTATTATAATAATATTGGTATGTTTCAATTTTGTATGGATCAAAATATCGGCCACCTCCATCCGATGGTCTAAATTTGCAATGGCAATGTTGATGTTCAATTGTTGGGCACGATGATGAGTCAAGGTTGACTGCTCTTTTGCCACACTATCGCGAAAAGCAGCATTGTTTTCCGTTTAACGAACTAAAAAGGCATTCACAGATGTTTTCACATTTCATACAGATCTGTTTTGCTGAAATTGAAATATTTTCACAATTCTCCCGATTGTGAACGAATTTGAACGATTATTTTGAACAAAATAATCATGAAGTGCACGAAATGCATTTTGATTTGAACGCCCATTTTCATAATAAGCTTGAATAACGTTAACGCTTTGCTCGATTCTGTATCTTTCCATGGTTCAAATTGAGTTAGTCTGAAATTGAGATATGTCAAATGAAATGCAAAAAAAAAACTTGACGTTAAGGTGTGGTTCACATTCAACATCGGCCCTTAATTTAACCACCCTTTATATGCAGCAATTGTATATAAAAAGTATTTTATTTGCATTCGATATACTACTTCCACTTTTTTATTTATTATTATTTTTTTTTCATACAAACCTTGTCCTCTATGCTCAAGTTATGCTCTTACTTTGTATATCAAATTAATTTTTTTTGTATTAAAGATACCACTCTCATTTTTCAAAAAGTTTTCTATATAAGCGTTATTATGGTAATTACGAATACAACAAAAAAATATCTGCGAAAGCCGTCTAGCCGTTCTAAAGTGATGCTCTTACAAGTATGCAGACTTTTCTAAAATTTTCCCCACAAATCTTGTGTTGGTAATTACGAATTAAGTTTTTCGGGCTGATGGGTCTGGTTGGTAATTGTGTCCAAACTACATCTGTGAAAGTGAAAAGTGTCCAGTATACTTTGCCATTTCATCATGGAGAAACTTGCAAACGAGCAACGACTGCAAATCGTTGAAATTTATTATCAAAATTCTCGATCTGTGAGAAATGTCCATCGTTTGTTACAAAATTTTTATGGTCGTCCTAATCGACCAGTGAATCAACAATTCGTGCTATTATCACCAAATTTGCTTTGATGGACATTAAACCACCGACTCGCGTTTGTAGAGTGCGTACCGATGAGAATATTGCAGACGTAGCGACCAGTGTTAATGAGGATTGTGAAATGTCAGTTCGTTGCCGTTCTCAGGTATTGGGCATGTGTTTTCAACCATGTGGAAAATTTTACGTGTCGTTTTGCATTTTAAAGCCTATAAAATCCAACTCGTACAAGAGTTAAAGCCGAAAGACCTACCAAAACGTAGAATTTTTTAGTGAATGTGCCTTACAACAGCAGGTGAGCAGTTTATCTCTCGAAATGGCCCTGTGAGTTGGCCGCCAAGATCATGTGATTTGACGCCTCTTGACTATTTTTTGTGGGGTTATGTGAAGTCGTTGGTCTATGTGGACAAGCCAAACACGATTGAGGCCTTAGAGTATAACATAACACGTGTTATTCATGGAATACAGGCTGAAATGCTCGAAAAAATGGTGCAAAATTGGACCTTACGAATGGACCATTTGAACCGGAGCCGCGGGAAACATTTACATGAAGTTATGTTTAAAAAGTCTATGACAAAGACCAATTAATCGATTCCAATAAGAATTTTGAATATATTATGCAAATTTGAGTGTTTTGTAATGAACTTGCCTCAATAATGCGCTGAGGCTGTATAAAAAAAAAAATATTGTTTTAAAAGTTTGTCTGCTTATTCACAATTCGTCTCAAATATTGACTAAATAATATTAATATTAAATGTTTTATCAAGGGTTAATAAATACCAAATATTTGAAAGCTATAAAGAACAACATTGCCTTTATTATCATCTTCATCTCCAACAATTTCCTTTCTGATTTCAATTGCATCGATAAAATCATCCTCCTCTCATTGTTAAATAAATTTTGCGCGCTAGAATTTCATATACCTATTCGATGTTATGTTTTTTTTTTTTGTTAAGCTGGCTAAGATGAGTGAGGTCTGGTATTTTTGCAATTTTTTTCCTTTTTATTTTAATTCTCCGTTTTGTGTTTCTCTTGAAAAAATCTTCTACGCTCGGTTCATTGTACGTACAAACAACAATGCACATAGATAAATACATATGTATACATACATATGTATATGCTTATACATACATACGTGCAACATTGAACAAACTTTATGTTTTGAACGTTATATTCTGGTTCAGAATTCTTAGAATTTTTCTATACCTCTACCACATTCCTGTTGACTTTGTTGTTGTCTTTTTTCTTTATGGCAATAATAACATTCAACAAATTCTGGTCTTTCTGGATTTTTGTAACTTTGCTGCTGATGATGCTGCTTTTGTTCTTCTTTTTTATATTGGGATGCAAAAGAAAATAGTATTTATCCTTTAAGTTATTTTTTCACTACTATTTTCTTGTTTTTCTTGCTGCAGAGTATTTTAATCGTATTTTATCTTGCATTATAATATTTTCTTTATTTTAGTTTAAAACTGAAAAGTAAACGAGATTTTTTTTAATACACGTTTTACGTACGATGTTTTTTTTTATTGGGTTTTGGCATATTTTCAAGGCAAAAAAAAAAAATAATACGAATACATAATTAAAATACAAATAGAAGATGAAAAAAATCATTAAAGGATATGGGCATTTCCACACTGGTACGACATGTTTAAAAACAAAATGAAAATTCATATTTATAAAAAAGTATTTTTTATATTTGCAAAGTAATTAAGTAGCAATATGTTCAGTAAGAAAAAATACAACAATGAACTCTTTAAGGATTTGAAGATACATATAAGCAAAAATATGCGCTGGCGTGACGTTACAAAAAACAGAAGATTTTGGCTTAAATTACAAAATTGCATAACTCATATACATAAATACCTATGATACATTTAGTATTTAATATTTTTAATTAAATTTTACTTTTATTGATTAAAAAAAAAAAAAAATTATTTAATTTTGTTTAAAAATTTTTATTTGGTGTAAATTTTGTAGAAATTATTTAGGTATTGTATAATTAGGTATGTGTAATCAAACCTTTGCAAAACGTTTCGTTTTAAAAAAGAGCGATTTTTATTACATACCTGAGTCTTCTTTAATTCCTTAATATATTTTGTTTAACTTTGAAAACTTTTTATGCGTATTCTTAAATTAATTTCAAATGTAAAATTAAAACCTGTTCTTTTAGGCGTGAGAAATATTAAGGCGTTTATACATTTTTGATATTAAATGAAGAGCTCATGATTGATTTTATCATGTGTCATAGTGTTTTTAAGCTCTTGAACTTTACCGCGTAAGTTTAATTCGAATTACAGCATTGTGCTCTGTTACTTACTATCAAACATTTTTTAAGCTAGATTTTTATTTTATTGCTTTTTCATTTATACTTTTTCTCTCTCTCTTATAATCAGCCACAGTAGCAATTCCGCTCAAGCACAACTTTTAGCGAAGGAATGCAGAAAACCCGTTGAAATTCTTAGTTTTTTTTTTACTGGGAATTTACACTCTTACATACAATATTTTTTATGAATACGGCCCATAGTATATAACACATAAATAGTTTATATATTTAAAAGCTTAACCGCATAATAACTGTTCACAACACTGTCTTGATAATGTAATATACGCCCAACTCCTCTTATGATTTAGTATGCATTTTTGTATTTACACAAATAGTAGTTGAAAAAAAAAATACTGGTGAACTATGCAATATATATTGTCATCTTTTCTTTAGCAGCATAAGAGTAAAGCTATAATCACGTTTGACAAATATTTGCCACTATATTTGGTAAATAATTTTATTTTAATGTTATATTAATTTTGCTTGCACCAAGTTTGTATTATTAAAAAATATAATAATGGGTTGGTTGATATTACATTTTGTTAAAATTAGGACAATTTTTTTTGTATTGAATATTTTTATTATTTTTTTTTTATTAAATATTTTTATTATTTTTTTTATTAAATATTTTTATAATTTTTTTTTATTAAATATTTTTATTAAATATTTTTATTATTTTTTTTATTATTTTTTTTTTTATTTTTTTTATTATTTTTTTTTATTATTTTTTTTTTATTATTTTTTTTATTATTTTTTTTTTATTATTATTTTTTTATTAAATCTGTGGTTTTCATGGGCAACCACGTATGTCTTATAATTAATGGATATCAGACATTATTCTGCACTGACAATACAGTTTGAACAATCATGGCTGTTACAAATTGATGTAAGCGCAAAAATGTGTTCACTGCCTATACAGGGGGTCTTTGAGAAAAAGTGATATTCTTTAACACTACAATATGAGTAAATCATTGAATTTGTACACTTTCACCACTTTAAAATTGTTTAAAAAATTATTAGAGGTATTCACGCCACTAGTTTTAGTCTTGCGAAAGTGCAAAGATTTTTTCAAACAAAAGTACGTATTTTTAAAATAAATTCGCATTGTTAGCTTTGCACTTCTTCTAACCTAATGCGTAAATATTAAAGCCACACAAAACAGGTTTTTATTGTTAAAGGTAAGAGTTCAACTGGTTGACTGTTTAGGGATAATACCGGGGGTCATGGCCTTGTATTTGGGATACCACGCCCTATTTTCTCATTTTGTTTTTTTTTTTTTAATCAAACCTTGTCTTGTTTATTACAAATGTAAAACAAAAATAATAAGCGAAATCGGTAAGGCCATTGTTAAATTTGAAGGGTCGATGTTGATTTTGAACAAAAGACGAAATTATTTAATTATTTATTGTCATATCTTTTTATTATAATAATATTGGTATGTTTCAATTTTGTATGGATCAAAATATCGGCCACCTCCATCCGATGGTCTAAATTTGCAATGGCAATGTTGATGTTCAATTGTTGGGCACGATGATGAGTCAAGGTTGACTGCTCTTTTGCCACACTATCGCGAAAAGCAGCATTGTTTTCCGTTTAACGAACTAAAAAGGCATTCACAGATGTTTTCACATTTCATACAGATCTGTTTTGCTGAAATTGAAATATTTTCACAATTCTCCCGATTGTGAACGAATTTGAACGATTATTTTGAACAAAATAATCATGAAGTGCACGAAATGCATTTTGATTTGAACGCCCATTTTCATAATAAGCTTGAATAACGTTAACGCTTTGCTCGATTCTGTATCTTTCCATGGTTCAAATTGAGTTAGTCTGAAATTGAGATATGTCAAATGAAATGCAAAAAAAAAACTTGACGTTAAGGTGTGGTTCACATTCAACATCGGCCCTTAATTTAACCACCCTTTATATGCAGCAATTGTATATAAAAAGTATTTTATTTGCATTCGATATACTACTTCCACTTTTTTATTTATTATTATTTTTTTTTCATACAAACCTTGTCCTCTATGCTCAAGTTATGCTCTTACTTTGTATATCAAATTAATTTTTTTTGTATTAAAGATACCACTCTCATTTTTCAAAAAGTTTTCTATATAAGCGTTATTATGGTAATTACGAATACAACAAAAAAATATCTGCGAAAGCCGTCTAGCCGTTCTAAAGTGATGCTCTTACAAGTATGCAGACTTTTCTAAAATTTTCCCCACAAATCTTGTGTTGGTAATTACGAATTAAGTTTTTCGGGCTGATGGGTCTGGTTGGTAATTGTGTCCAAACTACATCTGTGAAAGTGAAAAGTGTCCAGTATACTTTGCCATTTCATCATGGAGAAACTTGCAAACGAGCAACGACTGCAAATCGTTGAAATTTATTATCAAAATTCTCGATCTGTGAGAAATGTCCATCGTTTGTTACAAAATTTTTATGGTCGTCCTAATCGACCAGTGAATCAACAATTCGTGCTATTATCACCAAATTTGCTTTGATGGACATTAAACCACCGACTCGCGTTTGTAGAGTGCGTACCGATGAGAATATTGCAGACGTAGCGACCAGTGTTAATGAGGATTGTGAAATGTCAGTTCGTTGCCGTTCTCAGGTATTGGGCATGTGTTTTCAACCATGTGGAAAATTTTACGTGTCGTTTTGCATTTTAAAGCCTATAAAATCCAACTCGTACAAGAGTTAAAGCCGAAAGACCTACCAAAACGTAGAATTTTTTAGTGAATGTGCCTTACAACAGCAGGTGAGCAGTTTATCTCTCGAAATGGCCCTGTGAGTTGGCCGCCAAGATCATGTGATTTGACGCCTCTTGACTATTTTTTGTGGGGTTATGTGAAGTCGTTGGTCTATGTGGACAAGCCAAACACGATTGAGGCCTTAGAGTATAACATAACACGTGTTATTCATGGAATACAGGCTGAAATGCTCGAAAAAATGGTGCAAAATTGGACCTTACGAATGGACCATTTGAACCGGAGCCGCGGGAAACATTTACATGAAGTTATGTTTAAAAAGTCTATGACAAAGACCAATTAATCGATTCCAATAAGAATTTTGAATATATTATGCAAATTTGAGTGTTTTGTAATGAACTTGCCTCAATAATGCGCTGAGGCTGTATAAAAAAAAAAATATTGTTTTAAAAGTTTGTCTGCTTATTCACAATTCGTCTCAAATATTGACTAAATAATATTAATATTAAATGTTTTATCAAGGGTTAATAAATACCAAATATTTGAAAGCTATAAAGAACAACATTGCCTTTATTATCATCTTCATCTCCAACAATTTCCTTTCTGATTTCAATTGCATCGATAAAATCATCCTCCTCTCATTGTTAAATAAATTTTGCGCGCTAGAATTTCATATACCTATTCGATGTTATGTTTTTTTTTTTTGTTAAGCTGGCTAAGATGAGTGAGGTCTGGTATTTTTGCAATTTTTTTCCTTTTTATTTTAATTCTCCGTTTTGTGTTTCTCTTGAAAAAATCTTCTACGCTCGGTTCATTGTACGTACAAACAACAATGCACATAGATAAATACATATGTATACATACATATGTATATGCTTATACATACATACGTGCAACATTGAACAAACTTTATGTTTTGAACGTTATATTCTGGTTCAGAATTCTTAGAATTTTTCTATACCTCTACCACATTCCTGTTGACTTTGTTGTTGTCTTTTTTCTTTATGGCAATAATAACATTCAACAAATTCTGGTCTTTCTGGATTTTTGTAACTTTGCTGCTGATGATGCTGCTTTTGTTCTTCTTTTTTATATTGGGATGCAAAAGAAAATAGTATTTATCCTTTAAGTTATTTTTTCACTACTATTTTCTTGTTTTTCTTGCTGCAGAGTATTTTAATCGTATTTTATCTTGCATTATAATATTTTCTTTATTTTAGTTTAAAACTGAAAAGTAAACGAGATTTTTTTTAATACACGTTTTACGTACGATGTTTTTTTTTATTGGGTTTTGGCATATTTTCAAGGCAAAAAAAAAAAATAATACGAATACATTGTTTTGCGTTGGAGTTTTGTTGTTGGTTTAAAATTTAACCGAAGTGCATTACTGACATTTTTTAAATTTGACATTATTCGAAATTCTTTTAGTTGAATGTTTGTACTACTAGTTGGTTTTAGAGTATATACTTTTTTCTTTAAAAAAAATATCTAATTTGGGTGTGTGAATTTTAATTCAACTGAAACAATTATAAAGTATTAAAGGTCATGTCGACAAATCAGGGGTGTTACTCCGTAAATGTATTAGAAACTAAAATTCTTCAAATTTGTATGCTCAACACGTTGTAATTTGAAAATGTTTTGTTTCGAATCGAATTACGGAGTAACCCCCTAGTCTTAATTTGAAGTGCTATTTAAGGTTAGTCGTCGTTTACAACAACATCCAGATTTATGTTTGTTAAAATAAGATTAATCGACATTCTTATGTGAATGCCGGAAACATAAGCGAATTAATTTATTGTTTAAGAAAAGAAAGAAATCTTTAAAATTGTCATTACTTGTGATAATTTTTTTTGTAAATTATCTGAGAATATATATAAAAAAAAAAAAATAAGTTCGAATTTTCGAACATTTCCAAAATTGCTACCAAATTAATACAATTGCTTTAAAACGTGTAAAATTAGACATTTCGAGAACTTACGGTAGTAAAATTTAAACTAATTTTTACAAAAACGTTTGTTAAATTTTTGAAGTTTTATTTTTGCCAGCATCTTTGTTTTAGGTTAGGTAATAAGACTGGTGCAAAGTTACCTTCACACCCTCACCCAGAGACCAATACGGTCAATTGTAACGCCTTAATAGAAGATAGTAAAGAAGAGTAAAAGAGAGAATGAAAAATTAGAAAAGCTAAAGAAAAAAGGTAAATTTACACTCTACTAACGACGTGTCCGCAGTCTCCTGTTGCGTAGCCAGGTCAGTCCCATTACGAATCCTATCAGATTCTCGAGTTCACAGCCCGAGACATCTCCCAATTCGCCTAGAAATCTACTACCTACCCATTTCAGCCTACCATTCTGCAGTATGGGACAATGACACAGATTGTGCTCAAATGTCTCCAACTCCTCTGTATCCTCACACAACCTGCACACATCCTACAGATCCGATCCCATATTTGTTTTAAGAGTATGAAATTTGAAGTTCATTAATTTTAAATAAATTTCTATATTTTTAAAATAAAATAAGAGCGCTATATTCAGCTGTGCCGAATCCTATATATACCCTCTACACAGTTTGTGCCATCATGTACATACATATATATTTATATAAGTATGTATGTGTTAGCGACAACTAGCTTTTGTTGTTGTTTAAGCTAAGCGATAAATTAAACTTTTCATTGAAGTTTTTTTTTCAAATTTTGTTTTTTCGTCCTTATCTTCGTCGGCAATTGACACATTGAACCAAGATTTTTCGTAAAAGTTGTTTATATATGTATGTATACGTAACAAGTTTATCAAAAAGTTTAATAGGAGCGGCGAAATCTGACTTTGGTTAAAATCATGGTGTTCTTTTGCTCATATCTCAGCTGGTAATATTCCTACCTAACCGATTTGCAATAGCAAAATTCTCGAAAGCATATCTGATAAATTGATAACATATACGTGGGGGCTTAAAAAAGTTGACTTAAATATACACATGGCAAGACGGACTTTGCTAAATCAGTTTATCTATAAGGATTCAGAATTTACAGGGTTGCAAATGCATATTGTAGAAATTACAAACCAAATGACAAACTTATGTATACCCTTTTACACTCTTCTGTGAAGGGTATAATAATACTATACAACATTATAAAAAAAAATTCTTAATAGAAATTGTTTTTATTAATTAAAAACAATAGTTACTTTACTTTATATGTATTTACATATATTAAGCAACTCTTAAGTGTAGTAATATTTTTCAATTCCCCGGCCTTTGACTGTAAAATGTAATTGCATTTTTATGGTTTTATACTGGCTTGTAATAATTTTCTTCCCATTCACAATACACAATAAATTCTTCCTCTCTTTTTCGTATGATTTTTTTTACACATATTTTTTTGTTTTGTTTTTCTAGTCATATTTTTATAGTAATTCTCAATTTAATGTTTTCATATTTGTTTTTAATGTTTTTTGTTTTTCCCCTTCTTTATTTGCAGTTTTTCACATTTTCCAACAATTCGCGTGGATCGACGACCGACTGAAAAAAGTTATAGACGACGGCCCAAACATACAATATAATACAACCAACCGGGCCAATAACACAAGTATCTCATAAGCAAAATAGCACACACTTTAACAACAAAAACAAGTCAACAACAACAGCAACGACTTGTATGTAACTCGGCAGAAAGTATAATAACAACAAAACGAAATACGTTAATGTTTTGAAGCATAATAACAAAACACGCAAAACCACAATATCGCTAAGAAATATTAAAA
This sequence comes from Phyto melanocephala, assembly GCA_941918925.1. Lineage (NCBI taxonomy): Eukaryota > Metazoa > Arthropoda > Insecta > Diptera > Rhinophoridae > Phyto > Phyto melanocephala. The sequence goes on along the minus strand of OW799236.1, from coordinate 19,639,622 downwards.
AAAAAAACAACAAAAAACGGAGAATAAAAAATTAAGAAACCTAGTCCGTCGTTGTAAGACTTTTCACTACAAAAGAAACGAAAGGGCAACAACAACTCTTTGTGTGTAATAGACATATTTTTTATTTGTGCTAACAAAAGTTTCAAGTACCACACAACAAAAGGGATAAAAAGCTGAAAAAAGCTGTTGTTTTGAAAACAACATCATTATCAGCCACATCGTATATTGAATGACTTTTCTCAATATTTGCATGTATCAAAGTGTAGATGGTAAAAAGGCTGATTTTTTTTTAATGAAAACAAGTATAGTTTTTTAACTAAAACCAAATTGTAATAACTCTAGTGTGTGTTTGTGTATATGTGTGTAAATGTAAAAAAAACAAGGGTATGTAAATAATGTAATTATAATAATTCTTTGGTAAAGTATGTTCACATGTATGTATTCATAATAGGCAATATCTTTACACATTTATAATTTTTTTTTTGAAGCTCTCACAAGAAATTTAATAAATAAAAAAGAGCAGAAGGCAAGATTACAAAAAATGTTTACCATATCTTACCATTTTTTAGTGTGAGAATTGTATTTTGCAATTAAAAAAATAAGGGTTTTATTTAAATATGTTTTTAATTCCTCAAAAACATATTTTTTTTTTGATTTTTTTAGTTTTTTTTTATTTATTTAGTTTTTTTATATTTTTTTAGTTTTTATTTTTTAGTTTTTTTTAGTTTTTAATTATTTATTTTTTTAGTTTTTATGTTTTTATTTTTTTTAGTGTTAATTTATTTTTCTTTTAGTGTTAATTTATTTTATTTGTTATTAATTTTTTTAAGTTTTATTTTTTTTTTAATATTTACTTTTTTATTAATTTTTCGTTTTACATATTTATTTTTGTTTTATTTATTTTTATTTATTTTTATTTTGTTTTATTTATTTTTTTTATTTTGTTTTATTTATTTTTTTATTTTGTTTTATTTAATTTTTTTTTGTTATACATATTTATTTTTTTGTTTTAATTATTTTTTTGTGGTATTTATTTTTTTGTTTTATTTTTGTTTTAATTTTTTTTTTGTTTTATTTTTTTTTTGTTTTATTTATTTATTTTTTTGTTTTATTTATTTTTTTTTGTTTTATTTATTTTTTTTGTTTTATTTATTTTTTTTTTGTTTTATTTATTTATTTATTTATTTTTTTTTTGTTTTATTTATTTATATGCTCCTTAAGTTTAAATTATTTCTTTTTATTTATTTTTTATTTTTTTCATTACATAATTTATTATTTTCTTAATTACATTATTTAATATTTTTTAATTACATTATATTTTTGAGTTTTTAATTACATAATTTTATATATTTTAAAATTACTTAATTAATTTTTTAAATAACATAATTTATTGATTTTTTAATTAAAACCCTTTTTTGTTTTTTAAAACCCTTTTGTTAAAATATGTGTATGTGGGTTTTATTAAATTTAGAATGTTAAAAATTTTAATTTTTAGCCGTCAATATTTTGTTTAAAACTTTGAATTTAATAGCCTTCAACAGTGTTGCATTTTTTTGATTTAGAGTTGTTATTGTTCAAAAAAAAAATTGCACCAAAATCTAGCAACAACTTTGTGTGCTACTTGCTTAATTATTTGGTTATTCAACTTGCATAAAAAAAGCAAAAATATTCTTATCTTTAGCAAATAATGCTGCATATTAAGAAGCAAATTACAAAAAAAAAAGCGATATATTATATGAACTTTGCTTTATTTGTGCAATATTGTGGCTCTTGCACACAAAATTTTTAGTAAAATTTTGGTTTATTTTATTATCACCTTTTTTTATAAATTAAGTGACGCCGTTTTTATATAATATACATATGTATGTATGTATGTTTGCATGAGATTTGTAAAGGGTGTTTTTTTAAGCCCGATAGAACTTGAAATTGTAAAAAATAACACAAAAAATTAAATTGTAATCAAAAATTTTTTTTATTCGAAAGATCAATACGTGACATTAACATTTGAAAATGATTTCGGGCATATGGGCACCGCGGCTGTTCTTGACGAAGCGCATTCTGGACGTCCGTTGTTTTATCGCAAAATTGTGTTCAGCGATGAGGCGCACTTTTGGCTTAACGGGTTTGTTAATAAGCAAAATTGCCGCATATGGAGCGAGACCAATCCACAAGAGACCCTACAGACTCCATTACATCCAGAAAAATGCACCGTTTGGTGCGGTTTTCACGCTGGTGGCATCATCGGACCTTATTTCTTCAAAAATGAGGCCGGAGCTCGCGTTACGGTCAATGGAGATCGTTACCGCACCATGATCAATGATTTTTTGTTTGAAAATATGGATGACATTGATCCGGAGGAGATGTGGTTTCAACAGGATGGCGCTACGTACCATACGGCGAACGCAACCATCGACTTATTGAAATCAAAATTTGGCGATAAGTTGATTTCGAGAAATGGACCTGTCAATTGGCCTCCAAGGTCGTGCGATTTGACACCTTTCGATTATTTCCTGTGGGGCTACGTGAAGTCACTGGTTTATGCTGATAAACCAGCAACAATTGACGCCTTGGAGGCCAGCATTGTTCGTGTTATTCGTGACATACGGCCAGCAGTGCTCGAAAAAGTGGCCCAAAATTGGACGTCCAGAATGCGCTTCGTCAAGAACAGCCGCGGTGCCCATATGCCCGAAATCATTTTTAAATGTTAATGTCACGTATTGATCTTTCGAATAAAAAAAAAATTGGATTACAATTTAATTTTTTGTGTTATTTTTTACAATTTCAAGTTCTATCGGGCTTAAAAAAACACCCTTTACAAAAAAAAATTTTTTTTCTCGAGGTGGCGCTTAAAAATATTTATTACTGATTTTAATTCGTTTTTGGCGACAGCTTCTTTTTCAATGTATTTTTTTCATCATCATTTATAAAATGATTATTGGTTTTCTTGATGTTGTTGAAAGATGATTTACTTGGGGAAATTATTATTATCATATTGTTTTTGGCTTAAGACATTTCTGACGCCTTCCCTATGTGTTTAAGTATATATATTTTTACTGTTGATTTATGTTAGTCTTTTTTAACAAGCACGTATTTGTTTTAGCAAACTACAGGTTGCAATTAAAATTTTCATTCATAATTAAACATTTTTTGGTTTAGCATGAAACAAAATATTGGAACGTGCTTAACACCGATTATTATATCATATGAATTAAACATCCGTATATTAAATTCGAAGTAAGTCGATTGTTAAAAATTAAATTTTTTGCTAAACTGTTACGGATGGGAGTTTTTACGAATTTTTTAAAATTTCTATGTTGTAACATCTGTTACTTCCGAGTTTTCTTAATTTCTTAGAAAAATGTCATCATCCTACTGAGCTCTATACAATGTTCAGTTCTTTTTTTTTAATTTAAATTTATAGATCAATGCTCTTTTTTCTTTCTTCTTTTCATAAACATATAATTTCTTCATTCATTAATGCAACTACAACAAACTACGTTTTAAAATAACGAAAAGTTTTTAATAAACAAAATTAAAATTCTTATCACTTAAAAGTATGTACATATGTTTATTAAATAAACAAAATTTTGCAATTTTTTTTTGGTATTTTTTGTTGCAATTTTTCATTAACAAAAATTATTCGGATTAGGTTACTCCGGACAAAGAAAAAAATATACACATGTGGACAGAAAAATAGTTGTGAAGTAAATATTGCAAAGTTTTGCATATTTCTTTATTTCATATCTTTGACTTTATCTAGTTTTTATTTAATCATCATGTGTTCGTTGAAAAATTAATTCAATCTTAAAATAACAGTAAAGAAATTTTAAATAACGCAAACTCAAGAAAATCATAAATTTTTACTTGGACAGTAAAATAGGCGTTTATGATAATTATTTAGTTTTACCTTTTTTTATGAAAAAAAAACTTGAAAATAACTAACAATTTGAACATGTAGGCTAGTTTTAAACCTGGTTGTTAATGCCCTGTATAACCACCATTATTTCAAAGAAAAGCTTCTATTTTTTGAGGTAGACTTGTTGAATGTTTTCCCATAAGAGTTTTTCAGTACTGTAGAAAAGCTTGGATACATGTCGCTTTAACTCGCCCCCAAAGGAATCGAATTCAAGTCGGGGGGCTGAAAAGGCGATTCCATTACGTTTTAGAAACCATACACTCTCCAATTTCGATGAGTGCTTTGAAATTTTCACACCAAAGACATATTTTATCTTCAGCAAATTGGTGTACGGCTGTCTCCACGAAATTCTTGTATAGAAATCTTATGGTCTATGTACCAAACAGGCATATATCGCCAATTTTTTCTGTTTTTGGTCCGCACCATGTTTTATGAGCCGATGCTTAACTTTTCCTGTCTAGTAAATTATTCTGTTTGAGCTGAGGCATTTTGCGAGCTGTAGTACCTAGTAGATTTGCATCAAGCACCTTCAATTTTAGCTGTAATTAACCAGCAAAAAAAAAAATAGAAGTAGTGCAAAGCGAATTACCTTTTCAAGACTTCTAAATCAATTGTGTAAAAACATTCATTCTAAATGACTTTCTAAATGTGAAGCAAACAATTCATGTAAACAAACAAATTCAACATCCGATGCTTTTCATTAAAATATGTATTAATTCTAAGCACTTATTAGAATGGAATGCTGTTCATCAATGTATTCATGTAAACACATGATCTCCAATGATACGCTAATGTTTAAATAATTAGTTTTTTCACCTAAATTTAATCACTTTGACACCAGTTGAACCCCTGCAAAGTCACTTTTTTGTCATAGATTTTTTACTGGGTGGGTACCTAAGAAGATTTGAAAGCGGTTTCGCGTGGCTAATGTTGCTATTATTTGTAGCTGAATATAAGTTCAGGGTTTTCCTTATATCTTTTCGATTTTCAAACAATTGGAACAAACTTTTCTTTATAATGTGGCAATAAATTTGAAAGTCTGAACTTCCAAATAATACTACTTTACTCTTATTTTACAAAAAATATATATATATATATATATATTTTCACAACTTTAAACAGTTCACACCTTCATATTCTTCTGTCTAAGCTAAATGAAGTTTCTGTTAAAGGTTTTCGCCCCTTTTTAAGTTTTAAATAATGATACCATCCCCATTATTTTTTAAAAATTTTATATGGGAGTAGTTTGTTTTAATTTTGTTATTTAGTATGTATTGAATATACATATATGGAGGAATTTTTTCTTAATAAAAAGTACGAATTTTAATTAAAATTATCGGTCTAAAAATAATAAGAATAAAACAGAAAAAAAATCTTACTTTAAAAACAAAATTTGCTAATTATTTACTACTTGACTTGTATGTGCATACATGATGAAAGCTTAAAAACACAAGTTTTATTTTCGAATCTACTATTTATTTTTGCATTTTTAGTGAAATATGTATGTACTTTTTTTTCTATATAAATTTTACTAAATCGAACATTTCTAAGGTGCGTATGTGTATGTGTTGCATATATAAAATTTTGTGATAATATTTAATAGAAATTTAGCTGTACGTATACGCTTTTGCGTTTGTATACTTGAAAAAAAAAAAGAAAATTTTATGTGTGTGTTGAAGCTCCTCAAAAGAATTGTGTCATTCTTCAAAGTGGCTGCGAAATGTTTTTTTCTTTTAAATTCAATTTTAATATTCATATCACAGCCAGCTTTGAGGAGCGTCACATTTCTTACAATTAATTAAAAAAATTTTTTTTGTTTTTAATTTTTAAACGAATAATTACAAAAAATACAATAAATGTTAAGAAAATATAATATGAAATAGTTAACAAAAAAAAAAAATGTTTAAAAAATTTTGTAGAATTACACTTGTCTTAGCCTCACAAAGTGGTTGTGAAATGCTTAAATTAACTTTTTATAGTTCTTTTAAAACTTTTAAAAAATTGCATATCACAGCCAGCTTTGATGAGCTGAGATTTGTGTTCGAAGCAAACAACCGTTATACAAACTACAAACCTCATTAATTTAACCTAAAGTGTGAAAAGCTAACAAAAAACAACTATTTTCATTTCATGAAAATGTTGCTTATCTAAGCCTCATCAAGTGGTTGTGATATGGATTATCAACGCATATCACAGCCAGCTTTGATGAGCTAGGATAATCAACGGAATACAACAATGAATTTTTTTTATCACTAAAAAGCAATATATATTATATTTTTTTCAAAAAAAAAAAAAAAAAACAAAAACGGTGAAATAATGTGATTTAAAAAATAATTTATGGCTCGTTAATTGTTTCTTTGATCTCTGTGTCTGAGTGGTTGAGTGTTTATTGAAGACCGACCCAGACAGCCAGGAAGGAAGAAAGGCAGGACATAAAAAAAGTAAAGTGTGTTAATGTGTATAAAGTGTGTTTATGAGTTATAAAGCAACACAATGTTAAAAGAATATTATTAATTTTTAGATACATAATACATACATAGACTTTGGAAAAATTTGGACAAAAAGGATAGATAACGGTGTGATGTAAAATGAAATACAAGACAAGTTTTTTATCTTATAAAAATAAAAGAGCTTTCATTTAAAATTTGATATATTGACATAGAGCCTGAAGAAAAATTCTACATTTTTAAGGTCGAAAAAAAAATATGAAACAAATATATGCATCTTATATAAATAATTAAAGGCAAGTCGATTTTTTTTGTTTGTAACACAGTTAACGTTCTCATTATACAAACGATTTAAATAAATAATATACCATTTTCAATATTTTAGGAGTTATAAGCGTTTAAAGTTAATACTAACGCATGAGCAAATCATATGTGTGTAACAAACAAAAAATTAAACATTTTGGATCAACATTGTTGATACAAATTGTTTTTGCATTGCAAAGAGCGTTTTCTTGTGTATCGTTGGTCACAAGTAGAAAGGCTCTAACCAAAATAATTGTACCTTAACAGGAGAAGGCAAAAACATAATAAAAAAACTGTAAAATTGCTTGTAAAACTGTTATTTGTAAATACTTTTTACATTCAATTTTTGAGTCGAGCTGTATTTGTGTGAAATGTATTGGAGTCACTTATTTTCGTTAAAAATACGAGTTAGGACCTTTCTATTTATGATCATCACCGGTATGACATAAAGAACTAAACAAAGATAGTACATATTACATTTACAACTAGATTACGGTCGTATAAAATGCTAGTTATACCCTTCACACAGTGAAAAAGGGTTTGTCATTCCGTGTGAAATTTCTACAATTTTCATTTCCGACCCCATAAAGTATATATGTATTTTCTGAAAGGTTATGAATAGGGGAGTCGATTAAGCTCTGTTGAAATCAACTTTTTGAAGCCCCCCGAAATCGCTTAGACCCGGGTGAGGTTTTAAAACATCAGAAATAAGTAAATCGGTATTGAAAATCAGAAACATCGGTACATAAACAACTGAGATATGAGCAAAAACCCACGACCACCTCGATTTTTTTTCACAAAAAGAACTTTACAACAACAACATACATAAATACAAACGTGTATATTGGTAAGAGTAAACGTGGCATCGAATCCCAGCTGAGCCAAAATTTTTTTTTTATATTGTTTTTTTAATTTTTTTTATTTTTTGTTTTATATTTATTATTTATATTTTAATTATTTTTTTTATATTTTTTTAACATACATACGTTAATTTTTAATTTTACAATGGGATGTTTTTATATATATATGTACGTATTTCATATGAGATGAATGGTGATACAAACTACTGTTATTGCATGACTACACGTTGTGAAGGGTATATAAGATTCGGCACGGCCGAATATAGCACTCTTACTTGTTTTTTAATAATATATGCAAACATTTTCTATAAGCTACCATCAAATATTAATTTTTGAAGAGTAATTTCTCTGTATAGTTCTATTCAAAAGTAAGCTTGATAGAACTTCTACAAGCACATCAATCCCCACAACCGATTTTTTTTCGAATTGAATTTACCTATCAGGTTATTAATAGTAGAAACGATGTGCTGTTGCTTAAAATAATGTTTGAATAAAAACCATAACAAATCGTTACGCGTTAACGCTAACCCGACATTGCAAAAGCGAAAGAAAGTAGGCCCTCTTTAAATCAATGGGCCAATTCAAAGTAGACTCTCATATTGTACTATGTCATATAATTCATATTAATATGACTAGTGACTTTGAACACCTTTTGTTAACAAATTATGTATTTAATACAAGAAAGAAGACAAAGAGATGACGCTGTTAAAAATTGTATGTATACAGGAAAGAAGAAAATAGAAAATATTATCTCTGAGAGGTGAGTAGCGAAGAAATTCTCTCTGAGAGACAGTATGGTTAAAAGTATAACATAAACAATTTCTTATACATAGGAAACAAATGTGTAAAGTCTTATTATTTTTTTGTATGGAAATTACTAACAAAAATTTTATGCGTGCATAAAATAATATGAAATAGTACAAATATGACTGATATGCAACCACTTTGAATTGGCCCAATGTGTTGTAACTTCATTCACTACTTTCATTCGATTGTAAAATTTTATGTTGTTCTTATTTTTCGTTATTTCATAACTACAAAAATATGATTTTTTTAAAAGTGTGAAAATGTTTTATTTTATACAGGATCGATGTTCTGTTGCTTAAAAAAAACGTTTGTATAAAAATCATCAACAAATTGTTACGTTAGCATATTTTAGCAGATTCACTGAAAATTAAATTTCTTGAATCCTTAACATAGTGTAAAGCCACAGCGATCAAATAATTGTAACATTGCAGGAGAAGGTAAAAACGTCATAGAAATGGTATCATAATGTTACTTCTTTTCTACAATTTTTGTACTATTGCATTAAATTTTTTGTTTCGAGGTTTTTTTGTGTGAAATGTATTGGATAGGGAATCAATGTAAAAATTAATTTTGCATATTTTTGTTTTGTATGGCGTTTTGATATGTATTTTTGGTTTTTATTTTTGTTTTTTTTTTTAAATATTTTTTTAAATTTTTTATTCTGTTAATTTTTTTATTTTTTTTATTACAATTTTTTAATTTTTTTTTGATTTTCAATTTTTTTTATTACAATTTTTTTATTTACATATTTTTTTTATATTTTTTTTATTATTGATTTTTTTGTATTTTTTTAAAAATTTTTTTTATATAAATTTTTTAATATATTTTGTTTTCAAATATTTTTTCATTTATTTTTATTTATGAATATTGTTTGGTATTTATTTAGTTTTTCATATTTTTTATTTTAATTTTTTTAATATAATTTTTTTTAATAATTTTTGTTTTAATTCTTTAATAGTATATTTTTATTTAATTTTTTTTTAATATTTTTTATTTTAATTTTTTTTAAATTTTTTTTTATTTTAATTTTTTTAATACAATATTTTTATAAACATACATTTATTTAAATAATTTTTTTTAATATTTTTTATTTTTTTTTAATACTTTTTATTTTGATTTTTTTAATATTTGTTTTTTTATATATTTTTTAAAATTTTTCATTTGCTTTAAAATTTTTTTATTTATTTTTAAATTTTTTATTGTTTTTTTAAATTTATTTTTTTATTTAATTTTTTATTTTTATTTGTTTTATGTATGTACATACATATGTATTATTTTATTTTTTACATAAATATTTTTTATAGTTGTTTTAATGTTTCCACAAAAATCTTATGTTTTTGCTTGTAGATATACAAAGACCTTATTATTTTAGGTATACTTATTGTAATAGCTATCTCTATAAATTTGAAGACAACTACAAATTGTATAATATTTAAGAATCAGAAAAATCAGAAAAAGTCTCTGTTATTTAAAGTCAGACAAATCTAGTCTGTCTATAATAAATTGCTTAAATATAATCGGAATCTCAGAAAAAATCATAATATAGCATGAAAACCCTATTATGAGTTTCATAATCAATGTCATGTCAAAGATGTTTACGAGTGATCGTAAATACATTTAGTAAAGCTTAAAACAAATACTATTTTAAACATTGTTTTTTTCTATTTACATAAAATTCCAATTACATCATAAAGCAAAGAAAACTAGGGGATTTGTGGCAATAAGAATTAATTATCTTTTTTTTATTTTCTTTTATTTTTCCATCCCCAAACAGGCCAAGGTGAACTATCCAGGATATAACCTACGAAGACAGCTGGCTTTCATCAGCAAACTCCAACGAAGCAGATTGTAAAGAAAAAAAATCTTTAAATTAAACCTAAAAATTAAGCATAAAAGTGATAAATCCTAAAACTTGTAACAAAGATAATTTTTGTTTTTATTGTATAATTAAAGAGATTATAATATTTAATTATTTATTTTAATAGAAAAATATAATTATTTATTTAAAAAACACTTTAATTTATTATTATCATTTGTGATACCTTTTTAATTCATATGTTACGTTAATATAAATTCTAATTATTTTTTTTTCTATACTTACTCAAGAAAAACATACCAAATATATTTAAAAAAAAATAATTTATAATAACATAACACAAAATAAACCAAATATCGTTTAATTCGTAAGATAACAAAAGAAAAAGAAATTATCTAATCTCAGAAAAAAAAATAATTTTTAACTAAGTATTTATTTGAAATTCATTCCATTTTGTGGTATTCTATTATTCTATTTAGTATTCAATTTCAAAAGTAAAGAGTTAAGAAATAAGCAAAATGTTTCGTTTAACTGACTTTTTGTGGTATTTAAAACCAAAATTCCATTTTATATTTATAAGCTGCCTTTTACTCGTACTCAATTTAACACCTTCTGCACTGGCCTGTTCTAGTCGTGCCTTGCCTAAACCCAGACCTATTAATTCCCCCACTACCACTAAGGCGCCTACAACTACTACGGCACGTACTACCACTACCAGCACCACCACAACTACTACACCACGACCAAATATTACATTTCCCACATTCAAGTGTCCGGCCAATTATGATGCCTGGTATTGTCTGAATGAAGCAACTTGTTTTACTGTCAAAATCGGTGACTCCATAATGTATAACTGTGAGTGTGCTATTGGTTTTATGGGTCCACGCTGTGAATACAAAGAACTCGATGGCTCCTATCAACCCAAACGTCCCAGGCCCATACTCGAAAAAGCCAGCCTTGCCAGTAGCGCTACTTGTATACTTCTATTCCTCCTGTTTGTCTGTTTGACACTTTATTTGTGTTACGATCAAAAATCTGCCAAGATCATGTACGAAGAATATAACTATACGAAAACTTCTTATAACAATTGTCGTTTCTGTTCGGACAAACACTGTTGTTCCGCCGATGATTCAAATAATGATCTGAAATTTTTACTCAACAACGATAAGGATGGCAAAGTTTCTTGGTTTACTCAGCATATTGATGCTTTTCCTATGGGATTTTCCACCAAACGTTTTAATAAATTGTAAAAAAAGGTGGAAGTAGTAGAAATTTGGAAAAAAACTTTTGAAGAGTAAAAACAGGACTGGTTATAGATTTGTATTATTTGTAGGGTTTTTAAATTTATATTTTTGCTAATATGTAGTTTTCAAAAGTTTTTGCAAAATTAGATTCAAAGTCAAAATTTTAGTATCAATAACAAGGCAACATTTCTTTAGCTTGGTATATATACATTTTTATGAAGGTAATCCTTAAATTTTGACAATATATCTGGCAAAAATAAAAACTACTTAAGTCTACATAAACTAAAATTGAGATAATTATCACAGCAAACCAACTTACAGGAAATTATAGCGTCAAAACTTATGGTTCTTTAATTTATATAGCGAGGAACTCAAATATTCTTTATATCAAAGGGAAACAATTTAAAAGTGCTTTCCTGAAAACAATCAAAATAGACAAAAACAGTTTTTCCTTATTGTCACAGATATTTTGTTTCCAAACGAATATCGACAACAATATTAAATTATCTGAATCAGGTGGGTTACTCCGTAATTCAATTTGATAATAAATTTTTTCGAATTTTTTCTTTCGAATCGAATTACGAAATAATCCCCCAGAATACATTGTCAAAAATTTAAGGGTATCTTTCAGAAACTGCGATGCAACATTGCGTTTAAGAAAATATTTGGTGTCACTGAACTTCACAAATATTTTGTTTCCAAATGAATATCGACAACAATATTAAATTATCAGAATCAGGTGGGTAATTCAATTCGATACTAATATTTTTCGAATTTGTATGCTTAATCCATTGTAATTTGAAAATGTTTTCTTTCGAATCGATTTACGAGGTAATCCCCCAGAATACATTGTCAAAAATTTAAGGGTATCCTTTAGAAACTGCGATGCAACATTGCGTTTAAGTAAATATTGGGTGTCACTGAACTTCACAAATATTTTGTTTCCAAATGAATATCGACAACAATATTAAATTATCAGAATCAGGTGGGTAATTCGATTCGATACTAATATTTTTCGAATTTGTATGCTTAATGCATTCATTGTAATTTGAAAATGTTTTCTTTCGAATCGATTTACGAGGTAATCCCCCAGAATACATTGTCAAAAATTTAAGGGTATCCTTTAGAAACTGCGATGCAACATTGCGTTTAAGTAAATATTGGGTGTAACTGAACTTTAAACTAATAAAATGGGAAAGTTTTCTAATCGTTCATATAATTTGAAAATTAAAGTGGTTAGAATTTTAAAATCAAGATAACCTGTATATTTGCATTAGTTTTTGTCAATTTGAATTTCATTTTTTTTTAATAATTTTTCAATTCTTTATTATCTACATGTTATAGAAATTTCTCGATTATTTTAAATATTTTTATCCAAAACAAATATTTCTTTTATTTTAAGACTTTGTTTACTTAAATTTTTATTAGTAATACTAACCTTAAAAAAAATATTTTATAAATTTTTCGAAATCTGTGGTATTTATTAAATTTAAATCCCAAAACAAATTTTACAGACTTATAAAACAAAGTGATACGTTTAGATGTGTAACAATATAAAATAGCAAAAATCTGTAACAAATATGAATTAAACACATTCAAATTAAGCTTACAAACCGATTAACAAAATATTGCCTTCAAAGTGCTTTATTTGAAATTACAATATCTTTTATAACAAACTACTGACATTATTTTTACAAAAATAAATCACACTCGAATAATCAAAGTTAAGATATTTATTGTACGTCCTCTTTATTGTTTTACAACTATATTCATAAACAGTTTATAAATTTGACAAATATGTTTATGCAATTTTTTTTTAATCTTTGATAAATTAAAAATTTGCTTTTGAATATAGGAAGTTATTTTATAAGTTTTTTTTTCTTTAATTTATTTTATTTATACACAAAATTTTTATCAAAAAAATTTCACTCTACACAAAGTATTATTTATTTATACACATTCAATTTTTTTTTGCACTTTGCTAAAATTTAAATGTATTAAAGAAAAAAAATATTAAAAATAAAAATTATTATGTTTAAAAATTAATGTCAACTTAAATACTGTAGTTTTATTGCAACTCCTACTTTAAAAGGATCTACAAAGTTTTGTATAAATTAAACACCAAAAAGGTCCATAAGTAGTTAATAACCATATAAGAATAGTAAAACCTTGTATCAACCACTTAAACTCGCTATAGTTGGCAGCATCTAAAGAATGTTGAAAAAATATATCTGTCTCAAAGGCGGTATACATGCTGATCATTGCTAAAGTAAAGGTTAGTATGCCCCAAATGCTATGAAAAGCTTTGTTGAATAATGGCTGCAAAAATTGATTTATTTGATTGGCGTAGAAAGCGCTAAGTCCACTAAGCAGGCTTATTGTCAGCAGTATGATTGTGGCAAGACCTGAAAAAAATTGCGATTATATGGAGATTTTCTATAAATATGCAGGCATGATCTGTGGGGTTACTCCGTAATTCGATTCGAAACTAAAATTTTTCAAATTTGTATGCTTAATACTTGATAATTCGAAAATGCTTTTTTTTTTTTTTTTGAATCCTATTACGAAGTAACCCCCCTGACAAACGCATCTCGACTGACACAAATATGAATTTATTATTTGCAATTTTGTAGTAGAGGCCATTATGATGGGTCTTAAAAAAAGTTTTTTTATTGTGTTATACAGGGTGACCGATGAAAACTGCTACCAAACAAAAATTAATGTCTTTTTCTGTGTAACCAACCTGGCGAAAAATCACGGCATTCGAACGTGATCGAAATTTGAAAATTCTTATTAGAATATATACCTAAAGCACAGCGAACTCGATTGTTCGAGTTAAATTTCGATCGTGATCGAATGCCGTAATTTGGCCCCTGTTCCATTGTTATTTTGTAGATTGATCATTAGATTTAACGAAAATAGAGAATTGGGATAATTAACAAGAATTTGGATAGTGCGCCGCTTTCAGAGTTCATAGTTTTCGTCCAAAGAGAATATAGGCGAACGTTTGGCGACACTCCTCCTAGCAGATGGACTATAATGAGGCTTGAGAATAAGTTTGTCAAATGTGCCACAATCACAAGAAGGCCTTATCGAGATCGTTCAGTTCGGAGGCAGGAAGCTATCGCTGCTGCCATACAATCCGATTCTAGAGATTCGACAAGGAGCTTATCTGCTCAAATGGGTGTCAGCAGGCAATTTTGCATCAAGACCCAAACTTATTTCGATATAAGATTCATTTAACAAGCAAACTGAACACAACAAACTTTCCGATTCGCTTGGAATTTTGGGAGAAGACATTCAAATGGCGGCAGAGGATGAACACATCTTAAACTGCATTTTTATGTCTGACGAGGCACATTTTGATTTAAACGGCAATGTTAACAAACAAAATTGTCGAATATGGAGTAATTCTAACCCACAGATACTTCGCGTCACAGAATATTGTGCAGTTTCATCAAGGTTCATAATCGGGCCGTAATGAATAACTTTTTGATAAGATGTCGCACATGTGTCACCGAGGGTGGAGGCCATTTGAATTCAATTACTTTCAAAACTTCATGAATTACTTTAATAAAAATGTTTTTTTCCAAATAAATTAATAAAAAATAAAGTACATAAACTTTAGAAAAAGTTATTTGAGTAGCAAAACTCATCAGACACCCTGTATTTTGCTAGTCAAACCCTTTTATTTGATTACATATTGCTGTTGCAAAGAAGCTGAAAAAAACTAGTTTCGTTTGTAAATTTTGGGAAAAACACCGTAAAATTTGTAAAAAATTTAACGCAATATCAAAAATAACAGTTTTACAAGCAATTTTACGTTTTTAACCTACTTCTTTAAGGTTATTTGAGTTAGGGCCTTTCTACCTGTATCCAAAGATATACCTTTGGCTGGCACGACGTGCTATGGGTATAAAAATGATTTAAGATCGATTAGTGTTTGTTAAATTTTGTTGTGGAAAAAATCAATTTCATATTAATTGTATGCATTTAGTTTGCTACTTCGGCAACTCTATAATGTTTATTTAATATTTTTAAAGCATATGTTACGGTGTTGTTATAAAGTGGGCTATTTCATACACATATAAAGATAATTTATTAACATTTGGATTTGAATTAAAATCACACGAAATAAATAATTTGAATTTTATTATATTTTTATTAGCTTAAGAGCGAAAGTTATCTCCAGTTAACAATTTTAAAACACAATAAAAATGTTCATCTACTACATATGCTCGTGTGTATGCATGCACATATGTATGTATGTATTTATGTACGTACTTACCTACCAAACCATGTGTCGTATGAAAATGTACTTTTTCTATACTAATTTTAATGCCAATACCAAAAAGACCTATTATTGAACCCATTAGTTGTAAAATCCAGTGGGTGCGCGTCTTCTCAGAGCGAAAACATAACAAGGTCCAGGCATTAGCACGATAATGCGCTAACAATCCCTCAGACATTAGACAAACAAACTAAGGAGATACAAAAATTATAGAAAACTTATACATTCACATCCTAAAATCCCCCAGATCTCGTACATACCCCTAAAGTACATAAAATGGCATGAAATGGTATATCTTCGTATTTCAAACGTAAACACATCCAACACATATAAATTGTTATAAAACCGATTAGTAAACGATTTATGGTGACCAATATAAATTCAAATATTTGTAATTTTGTTAAACTCTTGTGATTTATTAACTGCGGCTTCACTGTGGTCGGTTTTTGTATTTCATTAATAATAATTTTACCAGTTTGTGTCATTGTTTTTACCGAGATTTTAGAATGAAATTGTTAAATTACACTTCGGAAATAGTTTCTTAACTAATCAGTTTTTACATCATGTATTTAGTCTATAGTATTCAGATATTTTATTGTTTACTTCTTATCGATCTGTTATTATTTTTTTTATCATTTTTTGAGATGTTTTACTAGCTACTGAAGAAGAAAATATTCATATACCCACAAGTAACGCAGGGCCTTAAAGGAGTTCATTGTGCGATGTCGTTGTCTATTAACAGTAGTGCTGGTAAAGTATTTTTGTTATTGGCGATTCAATATTTTTAAAGCGTTTACTTAAGCTGTAGTTTTGAAATAAATTGAAGATTTTCTAAACGGCTGTACAATTTGGTACAATTCTGTTTAAAAATGCAAAGTTATAGGTTTATTATCCATGTGTTGGAAATCAAAATTTTACAAAACTTCATATCGGATTACTTTTTTAACTGTTTGGGTTTTGAAAATTTAATAAAAACAAGAGGGCTATCTTGTATAGTTTGCACTATCAATATGTTAAAATAAGCCAATGTAAAAAAAATTTATATTGGGGCCAATGGACTGCTCCAAAAGGAAAACTTTACTTTTTTTTAGGTTCAGGATTACTTCAATGGAGGTTCTAGTGCATTAAACAATTATTTGGCTGTCAAAAGACAAAACTGCCATCACCAATTATTTTTGATTTAATTTTTAAATGTTTTCCAGAGCTTTCTCCAGTTACTGCCAATCGACCTATACCTTCGTATAGGAAGCCGAAATTTCCGAACTCGACTCCTTATATAAAATTCTGCATGTGGTCAATTGAAAGTCGGGGTATCTGTACCTTTATGCAGTTACCCAATGCGGGAGTGTGACGCAAAACTCTCGAAGCCAGATGAAAGGGACAGCCTAATTGTCCTTATTCGACAACGATAATGACAATGACGCGCGAGCTCTTGACCCGAGCACAGCTGAATTACGCCTGGACAAACCTTACTGAACATTTTTGGTATTACCACATATCACGAATATTTTTTACACTGAAAACCAAAATATCAAAAAAATCATTCTTAAATACAGTTTAAAAAAAAAACAACCAAATTTTTAAAGTTTTATTCAAATTAAAATTATAATGTTTATGGCAAGATCTTTTATAAATTCAAGTATTTTAATCATTTCTCTATTTTGTGTCAAAACTCCTCTTATCTGTGTAACAAAATTTTTAAGGTCCCTATAGTAAAATTTTGATTAATTGTCTTTTTAGAGATTATTGCCATAAAATAGTATTTTTTGAATTCAGTTTTTATTCAATTTTTACTCCTTGAAATATCCAGTTTTGTAAAATATGAATATTTGATAATGATAAATCTTTTGTTATCTTTCTATTTATAATTTAACTTTTTTTAATATATTAAATCAACTCTTTTAGTTTTCTGATTTTATAGGGGAAACTCATCTCATGCTGTCTTTGATTAAATTGTTATCAAATGTTTAGTATAAAGACATGCATATCATCGTACATAATAATGAAGTTGAAGACGTAGACAATTTTCAATATCGGTTATTTACGACAAGAGAGTTTTATCTCAAAAAAAAAAAAAAAAAAAAAAAAAAAATAAATGTTCAAGTTGTTTTTATTAATTTATTATTGCATAACACACTAAATTATTAATAAACTAATTAATTATGTGTTCTACAGATTTAATTTGTATTTATTGAATAAACTTAATTTTTTAAGTTAAAATGTATTATTTATTTATTTTATTTTAAACTTAAAACTAAATATAAGAGTAATATATATTTAAAATATAAGCACTAGCAGCCAGGGCAATAAGCCCTGTGTGCTTAAAACAGAAATTAAAACATTGCATGAATATCCTAAAAATAGTATGTGTATTAAAGATGGCAATTTTGAGTTATGCTTATGTTGTTGCAACTGATCGTTATATATGTATTTACTAGGGAGAACGATTATTCGACTTTTCTCAAAAACCGCCTTTTAAAAACCGGTTTTCGGTTAAGCATTTAAAAAAAACCGTTCAACCGGTTTTGTTCGAATAGACAATAACACAAAAATCAAATTATTTATTGAAATAAAAAGTTTTCTTAAATAAAACTAAAACTGTTCACAAAGATCTGTGGTTTTCATGGGCAACCACGTATGTCTTAAAATCAAATTTTTCAGGAGAACTACAAAACCGTGTTAGTGCTGAACGATTTTTGAATATATTTAGAAGTTACGTTGGTATGCCATTAAAATAATCGGAAAGGGTCCATCTTATTTGAGAAATTTTTAAAACCAATTAAAGGCCGTTTAAAACTAAGCAATATGGCATTATTAACTCAAAGTCGAATAAAATGAACATACGCGGTTGCTCATGAAAACCACAGAGATAAAGAACGAACAAAATATACTGCAGCCATGACAGAAATTTGTAAAAAATTTTCGCTTTTAAATATTATAGGAAGAACATATTTATATACTTATATTTACATATAGTATATACTGACAACGCAACTACAGTTCAGTTGCTATCATGGTGTAATCACATAAGGTGATAGCGGGAGAGTTTGATAATTCTTGGGAATAAAATCGCTTTTTATGTATGGAGTTTGACAACCATAGGGACACAGAAAAATTATTAGCTGGTCTGGCACCGCTACCTGTATAGGTGTACCCTGGTTGCTATCCATAATCGATCCAAAATAATAGACAAATTAACAAAGAAAAAGTAAATAGCTAAATAATATTTTTTTTTAAATTAAAATATTAATAATATAATATGTATATAATATAATATAATATGTATGTATATAGCAATCACTATATAAAGGGTGTTTTTTTAAGCCCGATAGAACTTGAAATTGTAAAAAATAACACAAAAAATTAAATTGCAATCAAAATTTTTTTTTTATTCGAAAGATCAATACGTGACATTAACATTTGAAAATGATTTCGGGCATATGGGCACCGCGGCTGTTCTTGACGAAGCGCATTCTGGACGTCCAATTTTGGGCCACTTTTTCGAGCACTGCTGGCCGTATGTCACGAATAACACGAACAATGCTGGCCTCCAAGGCGTCAATTGTTGCTTGTTTATCAGCATAAAACAGTGACTTCACGTAGCCCCACAGGAAATAATCGAGAGGTGTCAAATCGCACGACCTTGGAGGCCAATTGACAGGTCCATTTCTCGAAATCAACTTATCGCCAAATTTTGATTTCAATAAGTCGATGGTTGCGTTCGCCGTATGGCACGTAGCGCCATCCTGTTGAAACCACATCTCCTCCGGATCAATGTCATCCATATTTTCAAACAAAAAAATCATTGATCATGGTGCGGTAACGATCTCCATTGACCGTAACGCGAGCTCCGGCCTCATTTTTGAAGAAATAAGGTCCGATGATGCCACCAGCGTGAAAACCGCACCAAACGGTGCATTTTTCTGGATGTAATGGAGTCTGTAGGGTGGATTGGTCTCGCTCCATATGCGGCAATTTTGCTTATTAACAAACCCGTTAAGCCAAAAATGCGCATCATCGCTGAACACAATTTTGCGATAAAATTGGACGTCCAGAATGCGCTTCGTCAAGAACAGCCGCGGTGCCCATATGCCCGAAATCATTTTCAAATGTTAATGTCACGTATTGATCTTTCGAATAAAAAAAAAATTGATTACAATTTAATTTTTTGTGTTATTTTTTACAATTTCAAGTTCTATCGGGCTTAAAAAAACACCCTTTATAATAAAAAAAAAATAAAATAATTAAAGAAAAAATTACACAAAACTGAGTTTCATTTGATTTCTGTAATATTTTTTTAACAATTTCATTAGATATTCTTTCAGAGATCTGTCAAAAGTCTGACAGAATTCGTATAGAATTCGTACTTGTTCGCCAACATTCCTTACAGACATCTGACTGACGTCGGACAATTTTGCAGGCTGGGTAGTCCCCTTAAATAAATTCAATTCTTAAATATGAATTGTTAGTACTGATTCACACACAATAATTTTCTTCTGCATTTTTTTAATTCCTTTTTAAACATGATTTTGCAGAAAGGCTTTGGCACTGCCAATTTTAACTTTGTTGACTAGATTGTCATGTTTGTTTGTACGAATGGAAATACATGTATTGTACAAATAAAAAAAAAACCAAAACGAATTTCGAATACCGGCAAGTCTTTACGTCATTTCATGCGCTCTGCTCTTATAAACGTGGATTTTTGACAGGAAAAATAACTGTGTGTGACTTGATTTATATAAAATATTTTTCATTAACAATAAAAATAAATTTTCGATAAATATACTGACGTATTTATATAGAATCTTTAAAAAATAAATAACATTTATCCTAGCTATAATGTCTAATTATATTCTTAGATCTATGATACAGGGCTTTAAACGGACCCAAACATGACAGTACCAACGATAATAATGTTAAACATTTCATTAATGTAATGAAATCATCTGAGGGTGCTTTGCGGGAAAAGTAACCCGTTTCGTAGCCATAATATTGGGCACACAAAGCTACGGCAAATGTGCCTATACCCAAGATATTATGAAAAGTTTTGTTAAGTAGAGGACTTAAAAAACGCTTAAATTTTGTTGAAAACAAAGCAGATAAACCGGAAACGAAACTAATGCAGCATAGAATAAAGGCGGCAAAACCTAAAAGTTTTTTAAAAAGAGTTAAAAAAATTAAAAAAAAAAAATTTTTAAATTTACCCAGTTTTCCGTGTGTGGAATGCAACGAAAAATGTTTTTGTATACATTTTATTAAAACGCCAGCAATACCACTTCCTCCACCCAGAATTTGCAAAACCCAGTGAATAGTTGTTTTCGTATTTCTTCGATAGTTAAATGTTAGAACATTGTGATTGTAATGGCACATTATAGCTTCAGCCATAAGAAATGAGAACTGAAAATAGTTTTGAATCAAATTTAAGTAATCTAAAATATTAAAAACAAAAAAAAAATAATTTAGCATTATTTATATATGAAGAATCTCAAGACACATTTGTTCATCAGGTAGTTTTGTTTCGTCAGCTGATTATTATACCCTTCACCTGTGGTGCACAAGGGTATATATAGCTTTGTCATTCCGTTTGTAATTTTTACAATTTTCATTTCCGATCCCATAAAGTGTATATTTATTTATTTATTTATTTATATTTTCTGAAAGCTTATGAATAGAGGAGTCGATTAAGCCCTGGTCCGTCTGTCCGCGTGTTGGTTGAAATCAACTAGTATCAATCTTTTTGAAATATCGCTATTGAAATTCAGCACAATCGCCCCATAACTTTGTCAGATATGAGCAAATAGACACGACCGCCTCTGTTTTTTCCCATACTTTTGCCACCAAAATTTAAAATTTTCCGGCCCTAGAATAATTTATAGACACGGTTGTTACTATTTGTGGATAAATCGTACTCTTTTAGGTAAAGTTCTAGGCAAACAATTTTTTTTTAAAATATATATATTCCAAAAATTTACAAACTAAAATCAAATTTTTTCAGCTTCTGGAGAACCGAGAGAGTATCATCTGAAAGGACTTGACTAGCGTAATAAAGGCACTATAAAAAATGGCGGACAATAAACTTGTAAAGGGTCCGCCAAATAACTTTTTTTTTTAAATGCTATAAAAAAAGTGTAGCTTTGGCTGTGTGGCACGTAGCGCCGTCCTGTTAAAACCAAATGTTGCCCATATACTCCTCTTCAATTTTTGTGAACAAAAATTCGTTCAACATGTCCCGATAACGATCGCCATTGACTGTAACGGCCACTCCTTGCTCATTTTCGAAGAAAAATGGCCCAATTATGCCTCTGGCCCAAAATCTGCACCAAACAGTGACTCGTTTTAGGTGTATCGGCTTTTCAATGTATGCGTGCGGGTTTTCTGTGCCCCAAATGCGACAATTTTTTTTGTTTACATACCCGCCAAGATCAAAATGTGCTTCATCTGAAAAGATGATTTTTTTGGCAAAATCGGCCAAAGTAATGTCGCAATATTAACCAGTGTTGTTCAAGCGTATACGCAACCATATTCGTTCAGCGGAAGGATAAAACTATTTATCTGTCAAATCAGACATGAACTATGTGTTACCATTCACGAAATAAGCACTAGTTGATAAAAAAAAAACGTTAGATGGCGGACCCTTTATATGAGTCAAATCTGGTATTTTAAAATGTAAATTCTTGAACACCCTCAATATTGATATCAAATGAAAGGATATCAAGTAGAAAACAGTAAATTATTAAGAAATGTTAAGTCCAAGATGGCGTCTAAAACAAAATGGCGGATAAAATTTTTTTAACCCCATCAATATGGGTATCAAATTCAAAGGGCTTGACTAGTAATATACAGTTAACAACGTAAAAATTTAAAATCAAGGATGGCGTCGAAAATAATGAGGAAAAATGGAGTATAACATGAAGCTACGATGTGGAATTATACCTATGCACATGATGGTGAAGAGTATTTTCAGATTCGGCACGGCCGAATATAGCACTCTTACTTGTTTTTTCTTCTCTTTTAAGAATAAGCCAATTAAATTGCGAGTTACAACTATTTTCTTAGTCGTCGGCGTTTAAAATTGTTGTTTGTTAATCTTTAACTTTGTATGTGTTTTTCATGAAAAATAAACAGAAAAACACCAACAATATTTATTGTTTGTTAAGAACAAATATTTATGTAAACAAAAATATATCGTTGCCACTATATACATATTTTAAAATCAAAAATAGTTTGTTAAAAGTAGTTAGAATTTGCTGTGATATTGCTATATTTTTCTTAAAACAAGTAAGTGTCTACATTCGGCAGTGCCGAATCTGGCAATACCCTTTATTATTTAGTACTAAGTATAGTGACCATACCGCAGCTTAGCCTAGATTTCATATTTTTGTATACATAGTTATTTTAATAGTCAAGCCTTTTCATTAGATACCAATACTGATGGGGTTGAGGAAAAAAATTATACGACAGTTTGTTTAGGGCGCCATCTTGTTGTTAACTTTTCCATACTTGATTGTATTTTACTGGTTAAGCTCTTTTGTTTTATACCAATACTGAGGGAACTGAAGTGTATACATTTTTCAATACTAGATCGTACGCCATTTCATGGTGGCGGCCATTGTGGATTTTAAATTTGTTAATTTGTATCTTTCTATGCCTATATCGCTGCTCTCTATTTCACAGAAGCTGAAAAAATCGTTTTTCTTTCGAAGTAGTTGTATTTTTGTCCTTCGCTTCTCTCTATATCACAGAAGCTAAAAAAATTGATTTTCTTTGGTAAATACAGCAAAGTAGTTGTCCTTATATCTCAGTTAGTTTCTAACCGATTTGTTAGATTTTCTCAGAAATAATTTTCGAGACTACAGTTTGTATTTCGGTGTCTTTAACATGTCCAAATTAAACAAGGAGCTTTAGAAACTTAATGTCTAGAACTTCGTCGATTAGTGACCGATATTATAGGCATATAATACCTATAGTACGTAGTAAATCGGTTTATGAAATATCATAGGGCTGAAAAAGGTTGATTATTATGGTAAAAATATAAGAAGAACACAGAGTTGATGATTGTCCTGGATTTTAATAGCGAATTATTTCCGGATATTTGCCAAAGATTGATACCACATATAGATTTGTGGAACATGGGAAGGCTCTTAAAATTGATTAAAAACCAAGACACAGACAGACGGACATTATTTAATGAATCTCCTCGTTCAAGGTTTTCAGAAAATTTATATTTTATGTATTTTCAATATATTTTTTTTAATTAACTACGTCAACACGGAATGACTAATTATTCCCATACCTTTTTTTATAACTTACCCCGATTGTCACCAACCAAGCATGTAGACCAGTGCCTGCCAAACCAGTACGCAAACACATCCAACTCATATAGATTGTCACAAATCCAATACATATTTGATTGATAACATTTAAAAAATATTCTAAACGTTGTAAAATCTGACGCGATTCACTATTTGGCATAGTATCCATAGACATTTTGGAAAATCTTGATTTTGCAAACAAATTTGATGACGAAGTACTCGGTAGACTCTGATAGCCAAAGGTAGCGGTGGCTGTTGTTGTAGTGTTGCCCACACCGTTTTTATCCGTGTTATCCGGCAAATTATTGTCAATAGAAATTTTCAACGTTGTGCTACCGTAATCAGTTCGAATGGTACTGCAAGTTGTTGTATTCAATGATTCCATGTTAAGTCTAAATACAAAAAATCACAGTTTTTGTTATTTTATTAGCATTTATTATTTTATTTTGTTGTTATTTAATGTTAAGTCTATTTCAATTTTGTTGTTGTCTTTTGGCGTAATTAATTGTGTGTTTGCACAAAAGTTCTCTTATCAAAGTGTCAAGAGTTTTAATTTTTAAAATTTGTAAACGTTTTATTCTTTCGCCTAAGCTGGGGATGAATCGGTAAACAAACACTTGTATGTACTTGAAAATATTTGATAACAGAAAGAAAAAACATGTGTAAGAAAGTAAAAAATTATTGTTTAAATATTTATTTAACAAAATTTTAATAAAATTATTTGGGCAAATAATAATTATGCTCTAAATCAGAGTTTCCCAATTTAATTTTTAAGAGGTTTAATTAAGAATATTACATCTATATATGTAAGAGTGAAACTCTGAGAGTTTCCAAATTTAATTTTTCAGAGGTTTAATTAAGAATATTACATCTATATATATATAAAAGTGAAACTCTCTGTGTGTGTGTGTTAGCTATAGACTCCGAAACTGTAAAACCGATCGGACGTTATCATTTTTAGCTTTGCACACATATTGAACTCTCCTAGTTATACAATTTCGTGATTAGAAAAGTGGGCAGTGCCACGCCCATACAAAATTAGTTATAATTTTCAGCTACCTGAACTTTACCGTTTTTTCTAAAACTTTGCACACATATTGATCTGTCATGACTATACAGTTTCGTGGTTAGAAAAGTGAGCAGTTCCCCGCCCATACAAAAAATGCATTTTTATTCATTAAGGGTTATAGCAACGTGAGCCGGGCTTGGCTAGTAGGTATATAAATAAACAAACAATTTTAACTATGCAATAGTGATAAAATATTTCGCATAAATATTTCCATTACATTGCAATCTCAATAAAGAATTTATTAAAGCAAAAATTTAATTTAATTATTAAATGCTTCCTGTATATGGAAAATTGCCTTTCTATGATGATTCACCAAAAACCTTATATTAATTTGGAATTTAACAAAAATATTAATTAAATGAAAGGAGAAAAGCATTTCAATGTAAAATACTATTTTCTAATTCCTATTTTTTGAATCGACAATAATGCTTTTAAAGACACACAGTTAATATTTGCAAAAATTTTAAAATACCATACATGTAAGATTTTAATTCAGAGCACTTTTTAAGGTTTTAAATTAAGGTGACCAACTATTTTTTGTTCAAAAAGAGTACACTTTGCAAGCATTTCATAGGTGAAAAAAAAATAAATTAAACATATATTTAAAGCAGTATTTCAATAAAAAAAGTGCCATAAAATTTGAAAATGTACTTTTTTTATTTTTTAAAACTTTTGTGATAATTTCCAAGTAATTTGACTACAAATTTTTTTTTATATGGCATCTCTGACTTTGACAACTTTTACCAAAATGGGAATGAGATGCAAAACTATAGAAGACATTGATTCGAGAGCCTTTAATCGATCATAACTGTTTTACGATTAACAGGGCTGCAAACTTTTTAATTTCAATATCCATCTCTTTTCACAAATGTAATTTTGACGTTGTTAGAGGTAGTATCTATCTATCTAGGTACATAATACGGCCTTTCAATTGTGCCGGAAACGGCAAGCAATATCCGTCCGTGAAATTTAAATCACTGTCAAAATAATTTTAAATATTTAATTAAATAAAACTGAAATAAAATAATCTAAAAAAATGTTTTAGAAATACAAATGAGTAAAAAATTATACAAATGACAAATTAGTACTTTCAAAGTGCAGGATTTGAAAAAGGTACGGTTTGCGAAAAAACAGTACAAAACTCAGTAAATGAGTATAGTTGGTCACCTTATTTAAATACAACATTAAGATCCTCGGTATTGTTTCATGAAAATGTGGGCTGTGTAGTCCCCAAAATTGTGTAGGTTCATTCACCTTTATATTCATGATACTCATATGATTTATTGCCATATTTATAATTAAAATTAATGTCAATAACTTAAAATAATATAAATAATAAAACCAATGTCTCAATGTTCATTATACATGAAAAAATTTTGTCCGCATTTTTGCTCGTTTTTTTTTAGGAAATAAAATTAAAACCGGTTCTCAATTTTTTTTAATTATAAACACTTAAATTAATTTACGTAATGCACATACATATGTACATACTTATGTATATGCATACATACAGATGTATTGTAATATGACAGAAAAATAGTGCATTAAATATACATACACATCTATTTTTTTTTCAATACGACATACATACATATGTACATAGATACGTATTTGACTGAGAACTTACATTTGCTTTTGCAAATGCAATGGGTTTCCCCATTTAACATGCATATTAATAATAACTTTTAATCAGTAATTTAAATATTAATTACTTTCTATACACTTTATGCAATAATTTGAAAGAACACCCCTCAATTTCTGTTTAAAATTTAAAAAAAAATTTACAGTGAGATACTTTTGAAAAATTTTAAATTTTTGAAAACCACTAAGTAGTCTAAATTAATGTTATTTTATTAGTGTTTTATATTAACGTTTAAAATTAAATATGAAGAAAACCAACTCTCAAACATTTCCGTTTAATAAAAAAATAACCTTATACATATTTACATCGCTTTGAAGGATTAATAGAGTCGATTAAGCTCTGTCAGTCTGACCTTGTGTTGGTTGAAATCAACTTTTAAAAGCAACCATATGTTCCTCAGAATCTTTTGGAAATATCCGATAATGAATTGCTATTAAAACTCAGCACAATCGCCCCATAACCTATACTACTGTTTGTAGATTTAATATGCCTCTAGATTTATTCGGAAAAAATTTTGGATAATGCGGGTTCTAATTGGTAAAGTTATAAGCAAACATTCATTATTTAAAAAATTTACAAACGAAAATCAATTTGTTCAGCTTCTAGACAGATGAGAGAGTCAGTATTGGTATTATCTGAAAGGACTTAACTAGCGCAATATAAGCACTATAAAAAAATTAAAATTCATGTTTGCCGCCACTACAAAATGCCGGACAATAAATACATATATATGAGTCAAATCTGGTATTTTAAGATGTAACTTCTTGAACACACTCAATATTGGTATCAAACGAAAGGGCTTGACCAGTAGAATACAGTAAATTATAAAAAAATGTAAAATCCAAGATGGCGTTTAAAACAAAATGGCGGATCAAATTTCTTTAACATAAATATGGGTATCAAATTAAAAATCAAGTATGGCGTCGGAAATAATAAGGAAAAATGGAGTATAACATGAAATATAGGTTAAGCTACGATGTGGGATTATACCTATGTTCATGATGGTGATGGGTATTATCAGATTCGGTACGGCCGAATATAGCACTGTTACTTGTTTTTCAATAGTTTGATCATAAAGCAAAACACATATTTTTGTAAGTATGTATTTTATATACACACACACTATTTTAAATGTAATGTAATTGTTTGCAAGCCATTTTTCTTATGCTTCTGCCGCTCTTCAATAATAACAGTCACGGTTATGACACTATTGCATGATGAAATGCCAAATACAGTGTTGCCCAGAAGTATCGAACAGCTGTTTGTATGATTATGAGATTTTTAATCGAACCTTTATATATAAAATATACTCATAAATAATACGATTATATAAAATGATATTTAATATAAATCATCTCTAAAAATAAATATTAATTTTCAACTAATTTATACAATAAAGTTTTTAATGGTCCCAAACAGGATAGAACTAACGATATTAAAGTTAAGCATTTCATTAATATAACGAAATCATTTGAAGGTACATTACGGCTAAACAATCCCGTATTGTAACCGTAATATTGGGCACATAAAGCTACCGCAAAGGTAGCAATACCCAAAACATTGTGAAAAGTTTTATTTAGCAGAGGACTTAAAATTCTTCTTAGTGTCGTTGAAAATAGAGCCGATAAACCGGTAACGAAGCTGATGCAACATAAGATGAAAGCAGCGAAACCTGAAAATAGTTTAAGGAAAATATTGTGGTTGTTTATTTTTCTCTACAAAAATGTAAAATATTGAAATTTGCCTAATTTTGTGTGAGCGTCGAAAAGGACAAATCTGTCGTGAACACATTGGATAAGTACGCCGGTAATACCGATTCCACCGCCCAAAACTTGTAAGACCCAATGTACTGTGGTTTTGGTGTTCCTTCGAAAGTTCATAGTCAGCACATTGTGTTTGTAGTGACACATTATAGCCTCAGCCATTAGGAAAGAGAACTGAAATGTTTTTATTTTCGAATTAGCATTTTTTTGTTTTAATTTGTAGGCTGGTTTTAAAGTTCTAGGAAGAAATAAGGCAAGTTATCTATAAAAAAACCATAAATTTTTCTAAAATTCTTTATATAGAAAATTTTTAGGAATTTCTCGAATAATAGCAAAGTGTTTGAGGAAATTGTTAATTAATTGCTTAACTAAAGAAAAATTGTAAAAAAAAATGTATATTTGTTTTAAAAGTTTCTATAGATTACAAACATATTTATCGAAAACCATTATTTATTTTGATTCCGGCTCTTATTATGAGACCGCTGGCAATCAAACAACGCAGTCGAAATTTTTGTGAACATTAAATTTTCTGTGGAACAGAATTAAGCATTCGACGTTTTTATTTTTCTACACAATTTGCAATAAAGCGAATCGTATTAAATTTTAGTCACAAATGCTAGAAATTTACTATTGCGAATAATTCGATTAAATAAAATTAACAATAACGCTATTCTTTGTGGAATACCCGTCATTTTATGAAATGAAAAATCTTTTGATCAGCTGTTTTGACCACATTCATCGTTCAAATATTATATAAATATTGTTTTTGTGGAGTAACCAGCATTTATAGAAATATTTAAAAAAATTTTCTATAAATTCTTTTGTTGAGGATATTGTTAACAATTTAATTCTAAATATTTTCAAATTTCTCTATTTTCGATAAATTATTAATAAATCCTTTAACTATTTAGATAAACTTTTCAACAACTTTGTTTATAGAAAGTTCTCAATGCCTTTCCTATTCTTCCCAGCACTCACCCCTATTGTAGTCAACCAGGCGTGCAAACCGCTGCCGGATAATCCTGTGCGCAAATATAACCAACTTATATAGATCGTCACAAATCCAATGCACATTTGATTAATAATATTAAAAATTATTTCCAAACGCTCAAATACGACAGCATGCATTGGAAGCGATTTACTACTCGACTTTGTATCCATGGTCATTTTAGGAAAGTTTTGACTTCGCAAATAAATTTAAGAACAAAAAATCGAGTGTTAACGGTGTGCAACGATCCTGAAGGTGTAAATTTGTTGCAGGTTTTTTTAACGTTGTTTCACCTTAGTTGCTTCAAATGAAACTACTATTTAGTAATTCAATTTTCGAGCTACAAGAAATACATAGTTTTTCTTCTTCAATTAGATATTTATTTATTTTTTATCGACCTTCATACATTTTAATCCTATTAATCAATTATAGTGATAAAAAGGCAAAGAAAAAAGAGGAAATGTTTGATAATAAAAACGTGCAGAATAAAGAATTTTTTTAATTATTTAAATAGACATAGACTGTGGTCATAAATAGGACGGGAACTGCCAAACAGATAAACGTTTACAGCAAATTGTTTTTATGTGAAATTATTACTTAAAAAACTCTTAAATTCTAAATCGACTATTTGTCACAAAAAAAGTCCAGAAATCGACTATTTGCCACTAAATCGTTCATTAGTAGATATTGTCAGATGAAAAGCTTGAAAATGTAGAAACTCGAAAAATTCTAAATAATTTAGAAAAAGTTGTATTTTACTTAAAAACTTGTGATTTCAAAAGACGGCTATTAAAAATTTGAATCTACTATAAAAAAAAAATGATTTTTTATTTTCTAAAAATATAAAAATAATTTTGTGCGGGACTGTGAGTAAATTAAACGGACTACAATTATAGCTCCGATATGGCCAGTTGGCATCAAATTGATTTGCTGATTATTCGGTTTTCAAAAACGTTGCCAAAAAGATCAATTGCTACTTTGGCTATACGAATAGTTTGCGAATGTTATCAATATAATTTTCTTAAATTTTTGGTAACACATATTCGTTATTCATGGCAAGATAACGCACGTCATTTATTGTAATGGTGGTTCCTTCAAAGTTTTTAAATAAAAATTACCCAATTATGGCACTCTTCGTATAAAAAAGGCATTCATTGTAATTGCTTAATAATGATCCTTATTGTCTATTGGCATACTTCTATGGCGAACGGAAGACGCATCGAACGATCATAAGGCCTCAGTTGTTTAACTAATTAAGCTCTGTAAGCTATAATATCGAAGTGTTTATTCACAACTTTCTTAGAGAAGTGCGAAAAACGTTCAGTCCCTAAAGGCTTCAGTAGTTTTCACTTTCTGTTGTCGTCCTGTGACGTGGCATTCTTTTGTTTAATTTGGGTAGTTACTTCTTCTGTAAAAACTTATCTACCTTACTATACAAGGTAACCTTACAAAAACAAGCTTATTATATTTTTTGTATATTTTTCTAAATAATAAATTTGTAAATTTCTAATAAATAAATTTGTAGTGTCAGATTTCATCTACAAGTAAAGAGAGTCTCTCTGTTGTAGCCACCTTTAAAATAAAGGCACCCTTATATCAGCTGTTTCCACAATGGCCGTTACTTAACGTTGAATTCTATTTTCTAAAGATTTGTCCGCAACAGAAGCACAGAACGTACAAACTGATTCTGCCTTAAGAACAGCAGTAATGTTTTTGGATGAACACATTTTAGTAGAATTTAATCGTTCCGCTATGAACAAACTACAAACAGATCTTGAATCCCTGAAGTTGACTCAAATTTAATAATAAATGCTATTTCTAAGTGCCGAAAGCCGGACATTACACAAAAAGTATTTAAGGTAACAATGTTTAAAGGTCTCAATGCTGTAACTACTATATTTAACTAATACATTCTCCATTTAATCTTAGACGTCATCTTGGATTTTTACCTTTTCATAGTTAAGTGTATTTTTTAATACCCATATTGGCTCCCTCGGTGGTATAGAAACTGAAAAAAATCTTAAACTGAGTTATTTTTTTAATGTAAATTATATGTAAATAGTTAATTTTTCCAAGAATGGTCGAGTTACGACTAAAAGAAAATATACACTTTATAGGGTCAAAAATAAATATTGTAGAAATTTCACACGGAACAGCAAACCTATATTACTCTTACACTCTTTGTGAAGGGTATAAAAACAGTACTAAAAGTGACAAACAGTACATTTGCGTACTGTTTCGGATATTGTGCACAAAACAGTACATCTGAAAAAAAAACAGTGCTTGTACTACTTAAAACAGTACGTCTGGCATCCCGTAATACACACATACATCGTTTGTATTAATACTATATTATTTTTTACAAGTTGATTTATAATTCTTCTTAATACTACATCTACACGAATTTCTTAGAACTTTGTTTCGCTTTTTGCAAAACAAATTTCATAATGGTTTTCCCCTTTTTTATTTACATACACAAGTAAGCATGTATGTACATATGTAAATGGCAAAGAATTGGCAATGAGTTTTATTTAACCTCTTTCTGTTTTCTTAATCAGACTTGGAAATCTTTTTAATTTTTTTTTATGATTTCTATTTAAAACACAACAAACACTTTGTTTAAATTAAAATTAAGAATACACCCTTCAATTCTCGTTTCAAAAACAAAACTGTTTACATGATCTCGTGAAATAAATACATCTGAGCTTGTTAAAAAAAACTACCAGTTTCATACAGTTTTGCATTAGGTGCTTTCATTAACTTTCTCGGTAGAAAATTTCGTTGAAAAAGTAGAACAAATAATAAAAACACAATTGTGCTTTAAAAACAAGTAAGAGTGCTATATTCGGCCGTGCCGAATCTTATATACCCTTCCCAACGTGTAGTCATGCAATAACAACTGTTTGTATCACCATTCATTCTCATATGAAATACGTACATACATATAAAAAACATGCATATATAAAAACATCCCATTATAAAATTATAAATTTACGTATGTATGTAAAAAAAAAATTTAAACAAAAAAAAATATTTGAAAAAAAAATAAAAAAAAAATTTTAAGAAAAATTTTTAAAAAATAATAAAAATATAAATAATTAATATACAATAAAAAATAAATAAAAAAAATAAATTTAAAAAAAAATATATAAATAATAAATTTTAATGTGAATCATTTTTATTTTGGCTTAAGTTCATTTATAAATGAAATAAGCAAGTGCGTTGTGACTTTATTACTCACGAACGGTCTAACCGAATTCGATGAAATTTTCAGGGTTTGTTCCTATGGTCGTGCATATGGCTTATGTTTGTGTTTGCAAAGAAATCCGTCGACGAGTTCGTGAGTTATAACTTTTCATGTCAACATGTGATTTTTTGTTCATAAAAAAAAAAACAACAAATATGTATTCGATTCATTTCATCATCGAACTGGCATTGTGGACAGACGTAATTGGTAGGAGTCGCATTTGATTTTTTTGTTTTTTTTTCGTATTTTCTGCCATACATCATCAAACAATTCATTTGTTTTTGTTTAATCATTTGAATACAAACAGAGAGCAGTGTATATACACTTTCCATTTGCATTTGCTGTTTGAAATTCTATCGGATCTCATTTCATTACTGAAATACAATTCGTTTTTAAATTCGTTACAATTCGATTTTAGACAATTATCACTGATTTAAATAAATTCGAATTGATTTTTTTATTTTCTTTTTTGCACTACGAGGTGTGCAGGGGATTCGCTAGTTTAAAATATAGAAAAGTTCGAATAAAATATTAATATAATATAAATAATATATGTATAAAATAAAAAAAAAAATTAGTGTCTTAAAAACTTTTCAAAGCAAAATAGGTTTGAACTCTGCAATTTATTTGTAAGGAAAATTTGTACGGAAAATCATGTTACTACAAAGTTTTTGTTTCCTGTCCAGAACTATATTAAATAATAGTGGTGACGGGACCCATTCTTTGTGCACTATAATCCAAACTTCTATCGGGCACGATACGTTACTCCCAGTATTCTCCTACCCGCCAGTGCCTTCCATATTACATCATGATTCAATTTGTCAAAGGCTCTTTCGAAGTCTATAAAACTTAGATAGAGGGGTAAGGGTATAGTAGACGTTTGGGGTCTGCATCTTGCAAACGAGTTATAAAATTTATCAAAATAAATAAAAAAAAAAAATTTAAAAGTCTGTAAATAAGTATATAGTTAGATATTTGGAGTTTAGGTACATAGATCTATATTTTAATTTAAAAAATTTTTAAATAATTTTGTTTGATTTTTACACAATTTTATTGCATTACATGTTAACTAATAATTTACTTACACTTACTAATAAAAATAAAAATTTTTTAATTTATGTTTTTCATTTATCGAACGTACCTATTTACATGTGCATTTTTATTAGATAATTATAAGCCATAATTGTGGTAAATGGGTGATGATGACTTTAAATTTAAGCTACATATACTTAATTTTATATTAATGTTTTAAAGCATTTTGTTTTCATTTAAAAAAAGTGTTCTTATTACAACTATATTTACACGCCCATTAATTGCAAATAAAATTCTGTGGCAATAAGAAAAAAACTGCTTATGTCTTTTTTTACAGTATTCCAGGAAAGCACTTTAAAATGATTGATTTATTTTTTAAAATTTGACCTGGAGTGAATTAAGAACAAGAACTGTATTATATTTAATAAGAAGTTTGTTAGATTTTTTACACACAATAATAATATTTATATGCATATGTATATCTGTGGACTTTTGACAAAAGCACATAAGTCGACTTAAGAAAATTTGCCAGATTTTTTGTTATAAAAGTAACTTTTTAAGGCGGATTTTTCTGATTTTTTAGTTTATGAGATATCACACAAGAAAAATCAACTTAACTAAAAGTTTGATTAACTTACATTTGACAAAACAGCTTATTTTCAATATGTTGAATACATTTAGAAAAAATCATAGAAATAGGTTAACTTCCTTTTGACAAAACACCTTATCTTATTTTAATAGTCTGCTTTTTCTCTTGACATACTTTTCACAAAACAACATGTCTCAATATATTGGCATTTGTTGTAAGTAAAATAATTAAAACAGCAGACTCAAATAGAATAAGTTTATTAAATAAATCAAAATTTTTGAAATTTACAATGCGACAAAACAACTTATATTAAAATAAAAGCTTTTGTCAAAATTTTTGAGCTAAAATATAATTTTTTATGTTGTTATAAGGGGTTTTGTCAAATGTATTATACGAGAAAATACAAATAATTAGGTTGTTTTCTGTAGAAATATACGTTATTTTATTTATTCATCTAAGTTTTATGCTTGAACAGAGTGCGTAGTAACCACGTTGCTTTTGCATTTATTGCATACGATTGTCAACAAAGAACATCGTACGAAAAATAATTAAATTTCGCCAGTAGCATATTTAATTGTTGTTAAATTTTTTATGAGTTCCCAAAATACCAAAGCCATTACAGCCGCCGTCACACAAACAAGTTATATTTCCATCGTGGACTTAATCTCGCAACATTATATAAACTTTACACGGAAAAAATATCTCGACCAGTGTTCGAATTAAAGTTTTAGCAAATATTTCATACGTTACACATTTATTTCAAGAAACCACAACTTGATTTATGCACCCGTTGTGAAATTTTAAAAGCCAAAACTAAAAATTCTGAAGATGTAAACGTAAAGTCTGAACTTTCCATGCAATTATCTACACACCATCATGACTTTGCTTACGATCAAAAAAGAAACGATAAAGAGCTATCTAAAAGTGACCAATCCGTAAAAATGTTTTTATTTGATTTACAGCAATGTCTTCCAACTCCATACTTGAACGCATCAATATTCTTATACAAACGTCCTTTGTGGACATTTAATTTTACTATGTATGATGGTGCATCTAAAAATGCTCATTGCTATATTTGGAATGAAACTATTGCCAAATGTGGTGCAACCGACATTGGTTCCTGCATTTTTAAGTGTCTCACTGAATTTGGTGAAACATGTTATTTTATATAGCGATTCATGCCCCGGTCAAAATCGAAACTCCTACATTAGCTCTATGTTCTTAAAAGTCACACAAACCATCCAAGTATTGCCACTATTGATCACAAATTTCTTGTTGTAGATCACACTCATCTTGAATGTGACACAGTTCACGCACACATTGAAAAAAAGAAAAAAAAATCTTCAGTCTCTATTCAACATCCTCATGATTGGGTTAATTTAATTGCTGCTACAAGTTCAAAGTATAAAGTTCACGAATTGAAACAAGAAGACTTTTATGATTTTAA
This sequence comes from Phyto melanocephala, assembly GCA_941918925.1. Lineage (NCBI taxonomy): Eukaryota > Metazoa > Arthropoda > Insecta > Diptera > Rhinophoridae > Phyto > Phyto melanocephala. The sequence goes on along the minus strand of OW799236.1, from coordinate 19,603,849 downwards.
ATCTTTGTTGAAAGAAAGATATAACTGGAAAACATTTAACATTGCAGGTTTGTTAAACTAATCTATTTACCATTTTTGTATATCACCTTACATTTTTTATTATTTTTAGGTAAAAAATTCGAATGGAAGCTTGTTCGTTGGATGCGTTATGAAAAGAAACTACCAGGAATTTTACAATACAAATATTCTCTAGAATTAGCGGAGGAGTTCAAAAGGTTAAATATCGAACCGCGTCGTCGAAAAACTGAATATGGTCCTTTAAGCAAAAGCTACAGCAGTGAGCTGCCTATTTTAATTAACAAAAAGTGAGATTTTATTGACATGCTGCCGTTAATAAACAAAAGTTTTTACCAATTTTACCATGATCTGAAAGTCGAAGGTGATTGCTTAATCGATGCAGATTTGGATGAAGTGGATGAAACACAATAAAAATTACATACTTACAATCCATACTGAAGTTCAAAATTATTTTATCATTATTAACTAATAAACATTAATGTATGACTTACATATACAAGTAGTATGTAAAGTTTATATACATGTATGAAATAATCTTAATTTATTTAAAAATAAAATTTTATTTGACACAACTTTTATTAAAAATAACTTATTTAACATATTTTAAATAGATTTAGTCTGGCAAAAGACCGTATGTAAACATAGGTGGCAGTAAATTCATTAATTTTACTTTTGACAAAATATCATATCTCAAAAAATGTTACTTTTTCTTATAAAAGTTCGTATAACAAAAGAACATATTTAGTGTTTTATTTATTTTCTTGAAAAATACTACTGTAATAGCTTTTTTAAAAAAATTCATAATTAAGGAAAAAAAACTAAATAATACAAAATTTTAATTTTTTCTTAAATAAGAACACAGAAACAATGATATGCATTTTATCAGTATTTCTGCTCTCCTGAAAAGTTTGAAAAAAGGACTTATGTGCTTTTGTCAAAACTCCACAGATATGTAGTACCTATATATATTTATATATCGATAAAAATTTCAATGATATTTTTGCCCAACGCTGGTAAAATTATTCTGAATTAAACAGCGTCTTAAAAACAATGATTTTTTTTAGAAAAAACTTAACAGTTATATATTTGAAATTTATATGCGCATATATTTGTTTATATAAACAAATCCATATTGATTAGCTATTGACAGATTATAGAGTATATCTGTATAAAAAAAAGTACAGAAACCAATTTAAAGATTTTGCGTTTCACATTTGTTATGACAAAAGCATGTACAATCAATTGTGGTTTTCTAAAAAAAAAAGCATAATATTCTATTACACAAATATTGACCTTAAAATTTTGAAAAACTCAAAAAGGTGATTTTGAAGCATCGTTTTAACAGGTAAAAATATGTACATAAGTAAATGTTAAACTATTTACATATGTATGTAAATAATCTTCTAATATTAACACAATATTTTTTAAAGTATTTTTGATTTAATTAAAAAAAAAAATACAATTTATCTAAAAATTTTAGCATGTTGCTGAAAGTTTAAAATGAACTCAATTTGCATATTGGGGTATACATAATTCAGTTTTTACGCAAAAAATATTTTCCTTGGAAACTCGCGTAAAAAAAATCGTGTAAAATTAAGGGATTGGTTCTTGGTATATATGTACATATATAATATCATATTATATATAGATATATAGTTTAAAGTCATGTTGCCTTATACTTTTACTTTAATTAAAAACCTGTTTATTCAGAAAAATAAATGACAATGTTTATAAAACATAAATATAAAAATTAATATTAAATCAGTATTATTTACTGATGCTTGCGAAAATAATCGCCCAATTTAGCTACCATTTGTAAGGGGTGTCTCGAAATGCTTTTTTACAGGGTGCGTAGTGCCCAATTATTATATAATTAATTTTTTTGTTCCGCTCTGTGATAGTTATAAGTGTCAACAATACTTTGTTAATAAGTTTATTCAAATTATTTAATCCGTATTTAAAATGTCGTCAAATAGAGAAAAAGTGAGAAAAAATATTGTGGATATTTATAATGAAAATAAACAACTTTCTTACGCTGAAGTTGCGCGACAGGAAAAAGTGTCCAGACAGACTGCCCGTAACGTTATTTTTAAATTCAAAAAAGACTTGTCTATTAAGCACAAGAAAGGTGGAGGGCCTCGTGGTTTTAGGAATCCTCAAATCGTTAAAAAGGTGAAGGCACTTTGGAAGCAAAATCCAAACATTTCCATTCGCGATATCGCACGATAACTAAATATTTCGAAGTCGCTTGTAGAACGAATAAAGAAAAAAGAAAATTTAAGAACATTCAAAGTCAAGAAAGCTCCAAACCGAAACGAAAAAGGAACAAAAACGGCAAGAATAAGAGCAAGACAGTTGCTTCGTCACAAATTAAATAATTTTAATGGATGTATTTTAATGGACGATGAAACCTATTGTAAGGCTGACTATTCAGAGCTTCCTGGTCAGGGTTTTTATGTTTCTAATAAAAGAGCTAATGTTTCCGATAAATTTAAGTATAAAAAGATTTCAAAATTCGCCAAAAAATATATGATATGGCAAGCAATATGTACATGTGGGAAAACTTCAAAGGCAATCATTGTGAATCGTACAATGAACAGCCAATTTTATATTAATGAGTGCCTGAAAAAGGCTGTATTGCCATTATACAGAAGCCACAATATACTTCCACTGTTTTGGGCCGACTTGGTAAGCCGCCACTACAGCAAAGACGTCCTTGAGTGGAATGAGGCCAACAAAATAAATTTTGTACCGAAAAACATGAATCTACCTAATCGTTCACAGCTAAGGCCTATTGAACGTTATTGGGCTATAATAAGGCAGTACCTAAGAACAAAGTTCAAAGCTTCTGCAAATGTAAAAAAATTTGGATTTATTTGGAAAAAAAAGCTATCAAACACTTCGGTAAAACGTGTGTCCAACGTGTAATGCAAAGCGTTAAGAAAAAACTGCGAAATTTTGCAAAAGAAAACAAAATTTGAAACTTTGGTTTTAGAAATTGTTCTCCATAACGGCAATAAAATGTATTTTTTGTTAAAAAAAAACTAGATTTGGGAGATATTTTAAAATATAAAAAACCATTTCGAGACACCCCTTAGTCCTCTTGTAGTTATGGTTGCAGTAAGAATAAGAACTTCTTTATCACAATCACTTTTTTTTTTTTTTTTTTTGATTTTGGGTGTCGGGTTAAAAGCTCGAATTTTTATACATAAAAAGTAAAAAGGCAGTTTTAAATATTAAATTAAAATCTTATACGCCTAACTAGACTTGCGCCAAAGGGCCTGCAATTCAAAACACCCCTGGGCTTAAAACTAATAATATAAAATGCATATCTAACTACTCTATAAAATATCGTTTATATGTAAATCTCTCGTTGATAAGTTTAACGTTTAAAATACGCACACAATTATACATATATGAAGAAATGTTTTATTTTCAATTAGGTACTAGGAATTTTTGTTTTTGCAAGATTAATAAAATTTTAAGAATTCGAAAGTATTATTTTATCAATATGTTCTCAACACATCACGTACAATGATAACAATTACATGTTTACACACCACAATACTTTAAAAAGAATATCAAACAAATAATAACTTGTTAATTAAATTATTTAATTTTTATACCCTTCACATGTGGTGCCAAGGGTATATATAGCTTTGTCATACCGTTTGCAATTTTTGCAATTTTCATTTCCGACCTTATTAAGAATATATATTTTCTGAAAGCTAATGAGAAATGTCAGTCTGTTGGTTGAAATTAACTTTTAGAAGCACCCACATTTAACCACCTTTTGCAATTATTTTTTTTGTTTTTATCAAATTACTCTTACGAAAATTGTTTTCAATTAACAAAAAATTAATTTTTAAATTTAGAAAAATTAAAAGAACTAAAAATTTGATTTGAACGACAAAAATTTTAAAAAGCACAAAAAACCGTGCTAAATTCACAGAGTTGGCAACGCTTGGAAAATTTACAACAAATTAAAGTCTTGCTCAGTGAGACATAATAAAAATCTTGCCTACTACAAGCTCATCTTGGAAGCATGTTAGCGATTCAAGAGGCGCTTTTTAGTAATAGGTTTTTTTCGTATGGAACTTTTTTTAAGGAAATTTTGAGTACTTGATTTTATTTAGATTTCGTATCTTTTTTGCCAAAAAATAATGTGGAAAAATTTTGCTTACTTTCTTGATTTAAAGCTTTTATATTACCATTTATTTATATTTATTTTTTAATGAAATTGTTTGCCCCCAATATCATTAGCGATTTGGAATCACTGCTTTAGTTGTACATATTTTCGAAAGCTTAATTTAATGTTTTTTGTCCGTTATTTGGCAATGATCGCCAATAAACTTTTACTTTCGGTTTTCCATTATTTAGTTTAATGCGTTTTTTATTTTGCCAGTTAGTCGCCAGCCGTAAGTAACGCTAATTAGTAATACACATTATTAATTAAGTTGCAAATGATAATAAATCATGCACTTGTTTAAATAAATAATCAATTTAATGGTTCAGTAACTTGTTATAAATCGAACAGTTAATACCTACCCTACAACAAAATTATTGAAATTAAAATGATTTCTTTAAGAATAAATTGAATTTCAATAATGATTTCTATTGTGGTAATTTGGTGAGAGTGATCACAGTCTTAAGGCTGAGGCATATATAATCCGTTATATGTCATTCAAAGCCATTTATAAAGAAACCCGTATTTCAACTTAGCATGGATTCTATGAGCCTTCGCCATTATTTTAACTCTTTTTGATAAAAGCTTTTGAAAATTTAAGTTTTTATATAATATATCACATTTTTATAAATTTTCTTTTATCATCGACTTATTATTTTAAAAAAATCACAGGTTATCATTATTTTATCTACATTAACTTTGCTACAATTTTTTAAATTCTTAGAAAAAATTTTTTGTGAATCAAAAATTTACGCAAAATTAGAATTTGTTGCCATAAAATAGAACGTAACTATTTTGACAGCAGACAGCTTAGAGTTTGTAAAAATTCTTGCTTCAATTTGTGTGTTACTTTTATTATAACTGTATTGTTCACATCTTTTGGAACACCCTATAAAACCCCTATTTTGATTTCGAATTCCTAAGCCGAAGATCACACACGACGATTTTAATTGCCCAACTTTTTCCATGTTTTCTTTTAAACTTGCTTTTATGTTCACACACGACAAGTTCTTTGGCAATGTTTTTGTTTTGTTTAGCTTTTATTTTCTTACAATTTGACACTCGTGTTTAATCCGTAACTAGCAATTATAAAAATAATAAAAAAAACATACATAAAATAATATAATTGATTTTAATTAACGCTTTTAATTAAAATGTTTTCTCTACAATATTTTTTTGTGTTTTTTATTTTTAAATATTTTAAAAGTTTAATTTATAACGTTTTTAATTCAAATTTTAAATAACCTACATACTAAAAACACCGAATGAAAATAAATGTCAAATACTCAACAACAACAAAAAAATTGCTTGCAATCAGGGTTCACTTATACAAGGTGGCGGTGTCAGCCCAGCTGATTGTTTTTTTGTGTTCTGGGGTATGTCAAACTACATATTTAAAAAAATGATTTCAAGTCCGGAAATTGTCAAACTTCATACATAAAAAAACAAAGACAAAAATTGCTTTCTTTACGCTATCACCTTTTGTAATTACACCATACTTCCAATAATCGAGTACCGGCGATTATTTTTCCCTTTTTGTTCCCCTCACCTAAAATTGTAAAAAACATCTATAAACTCAAGAATTGCCCAACTAAAAAGTTAATTGGCAATATGAACGTCTACCAAACTACATATAAGTTACTTAACAAATAACAATAGATAAGGGAAAAAATTTATTGTGTATAGGATTGCCAGCCGATTCTTTTTTAGAACATTGAGTGAAGTTTCTTCCATCAAGTACGGGATTGTCCTGTTTTTACAGGACAGTATCAGTCAAAACAACATACATCTATTTGAGAGTAATTGTACAATTGTTTATTGATGGAGGGTGTCATACAGAATTTCGTTGCAAATTGGTAATAAGATTATAAAGGACATTGATTTATGCTATTTTATTTTACACTACAGCTGGCGGCTTAGGGGCAGATATTGCCAATCGAATAAAAAAAGACGGTACACGCCTACGGTAAACTGAACAAATTATAAATCTCTCGTCTGTCGTGCCAATATTATAGTTATGAAACATGGAATGCTGTGCCTTGTTTTTGTAAAACTTGTTACAAACAAATGTCTTAAATACAATAAACCTTCAAGCTTTTGAGTCGCATACTATATCAAATGGTATATTAAGGTAGTAAACAAATTAAATTCCAATAAACATTAAAATACAAAGGCCAAAATAAATAGGTCACTGAAATGAAAACTAAGCTTATCCCGCGGGGCAGCCACTAAATATAACAATCAACTTATATGTTCATAAACAATGCAGGAGTGACAAACATTAAGACGAGTTTAAATGCAATACAAAAATTATAAAATATAAAAAAAATATAAAATATATCTCCAACATCGCAATAAATATGATCCTTTGCAAACTCTTTTCTCGCATTACGATTGTTAGACGAAATAAATGGTTTTTTTTGCAGTTTTCCTTGATCGCAGCCCTGTTTTTATCTGTACCGAACTGTCCTTGCACTAATATTTAAATCGAATTATTTAACAATATTTTACGATGATATTATTATTTTATTTCTCTAACCTTCTTTTTATCCTCTCGTGACGACGTTTTAAGAGGTCTTCCTCCATTATGAATGGTTTGAACCGAACTAGTTGATAAATATTTTTTAGCAAGTTTGCAAATAAATTAAATGCAATATTTTTTTTTTTTACATTTCGTTCTTGTAGTGCTTTATTATTTCACTTTTAACCCATGAATTATATTTATTTCTCGCCATTTTAATTAAATATTTTTCCACGTACTTCTTTTGTTCTTACCTTTACGTGTAGACGAGCCATCGATTTGTTTAGACTAGAACAAAACGGCTGCAGAGCAACTGACAAAAAATTTTTCAGGTTCTTTGATATAGAGAAAACGTATAAAGTGTATTTTGTTGCTATTTTATGTCATATTCAAAATGCCTTTAAATAACAGACATCGTTGATCGAAAAAATGTTCTGACAACGCTGTTTGAACAAGAACAAAACATCGATAACAGCGGTCCACACCAGGCAAATTTATGTGCGCACAAAAAAATGTTCGATGGCTCGTGTGGACCGTACGCAATGAACAAAATATTAAAAAAATTTAATACGCTGACATAACAGTATGACTGGCAATATGTTAAAATAGTACTCATTTCATATCAACGCTTAAGAAGAGTTGCTTTAGTTAAGCTGGATTCACCCATAAAATTTTAGTTCAGAACAAATTTTTTTTATATTGAGTTTGATGTTTAACTTTTGAGAGAGAGAGAGATTATTTTGTTCAGAAAGATTTTTCTTGAATTGGTTTAATTTTAATTCTTGTTCAGAAGAAACTGAATTGGGATGCCAATTTTTTTCAATATTTACATGAAAATTGAATTTGGTTGCCACATCACACAGTGTCAGTACATTTATTATACAAAAATTGTTTTTGCCGAAAATTAACAACTAAAATGGAATTTAATGAAAATATTGCTCAAAAATTAATAGAAGAATTAAAAAAACCAGGAAGAGAATGTTTGTATGACATGAGCAATAGTGCATACAAAAATAATTATTTAAAACAGGGTTTTTCTCACTGCGACTCATTTTATTTTCAATTTTTTTTATAAATTTCTTTTGCAAACAAATTGACTTTAAGCACTTAATTAAAAATAATAATTTTAGTTTTCTTTTAACCGACATTTTCTTCACATATATTTTAATGAAATAATTTACGTTTGTATTTATTTACATAGTTTGCTAGCGGTGCTGCAACTTTGTACAACTGTTTGCATTTTTATATTATATGGCAGCTTTGTTTTTTTGGACAAATTTTCTGAAATGGGTGAATCGTTCTGCAGAAAACTCTCAGTAAAAAATGTTATTCTCCGGAAAAAATTTTGTTCAGAACGAATGGGTGAATTCACCTCTACTGACAGCTAAAAAGTAGTGAAATTTGCACAACATAACATTAAAAATATAATAACAAGAAAATCTTTATTATTTCATTTTGAAAATATACATAAACATAAAAATTTACTCTTGAGTTGCTATAGTTTTTGTCAGTACATACTAAATTATCACTCAAAGCGAGCGTTCGGATTCTAAAAACAGCACATAAGTAACGTTTATACTCAACATTAAGTTAGAAGATAAACGCTAATGATAAAAAAATTAAGAGTTTTTTAGCTTTCAAAAATTGTCCTTCATGGCCTTATAATTCCAATGAACCAAATCAAATTAACGCAACGACAACTCTAACAATATCTTACCTTTAATTGTGCTATATACACATCCATACATACATACATACATACGAATTCTTTTTGAGTGTATTCCCTTCCAATCTAACGTCACTATGATTCACCAAGAGATTGCTTCTCAAAAATTTTGCAAAAAAAAAGCTTTAATAATTACTGATGATAATAATGTGTGTGTGTATGCACATGTTAACTTGTTTATAATGGGGGATATACCTTTCATTGAAACGTTTATTATTTCAACGTGACTTAATACAAAAAAAAGGAAATAAAATAAAAATAATTACTAAAAACGTTTTAAACGCGTGATCTATTTTTTTAAAGTTTTAAGAACCAAAAAAATAATCTGGGGTCAAATTACGGCATTCGATCACGACCGAAATTTTACTCGAACGATCGAGTTCGCTGTGCTTTAGGTGTAAACATTCTAATAAGAATTTTCAAATTTCGATCAAGTTCGAATGCCATAATTTGCCCCCTGTTCATTTAACATGCGCTCGCTTTACAGATTTAATCAGATGTATGAATAGAATTTTTATCTCAGCAAACGGTAAACTCAATCGCTGAAAGTATTATCGTACGTATAGAGTTGAAATCAGGGGCCGAATTACGGCATTCGATATCGATCGAAATTTTACTCGAACGATCGAGTACGCTGTGCTTTAGGTATAGAGATTCTAATAAGAATTTTAAAATTTCGATCACGTTCGAATGCCGTAATTCGGCCTCAGATTTATATAAGTATGTATAGGGTATCCAGAATTTATGCAAAATTTGTGTTTTATGGTGCAAGGGTACTTTGAGTTAAGGATATTGAAGGTTTTCCTTACACATGTATGTATGAAATTTTCCGTCACTTTTTTTATATAAATGTGTCACTCAAATTTTCATTATTTCTAAAATATTTTTCTTTTTTTTCTAAATTTAAAACTGACAGCTTTCAAATTTTTTTTAACGAACTTAAATATTGCCGGTTTCCTTTGTATGCAAAAATGTTTCCCTTATTTTCTAAAACAGCTTAACATTGGTAATCAAATTTGGTATCAAATTAAAGGTCTTTTGAAGATCTATTTTTCCACGTGTTTCATTTTTAATGAAAAGTTTTTGCAATAATTGTTTAAACCGAGGAGATCATTTTCGCCCCACTGTAGTGACGTGTGTTATTTAAATATATTTTTTTAAAAATTTTATGGATTATAAAAGCCCAACTTCGTCTCTGTTAATGTCCTAAACTTGCAAAGGGTATTTTTTTAGAGGTATAAAATTTTTAAATGGAATAAAACAAAGATGAATTTTTAAAATTGACATGAAATTTACTTTATTCGAAGAAAACGTTTTTGCTCTATAATTTACTACGGCTGGCTCAGACGTAGTCTTATCTGGAGTTTAAATTTTCAATGACTTTCTCCAACATTTGTAGCGGTATATCGGCAAAAACGCGGTGAATGTTGTCCTCCAAGTGGTCAATAGTGTCGGGATTATCGGCGTACACTAGCGACTTCATATATTCGCAAAGAAATAAGTGTAGTGGCGTTAAATCGCATGATCTTGGAGGCCAATTAAAGGATCTAAAACTTGAAACTATGCGGTTAATAAACGTTTTCTTCAATAAATCAATTGTGGCACAAGCTGTGTTACATGTTGCGTCGTCTTGTTCAAATCACAGCACCTGCAAATCTTTTTTGTTCAATTGATGAACGAAAAGGTCAGTAAACATGGCTCTATAGCTGTTGCGAATTAAAGTATTTATTTTGTAACCGTTTAAATTGAATTTAATTTACCTGTTTATGATTTGTTTAAAGTTGACCATTGGTAGAATGTTCTTATGGCAACTCTCTTTCAAATTATTAAAACGATTACCCTTAAATGGGTATCACTATACCGGGTATCGTAACTTAAAACCAGTGTAGACACGAAGTTATATAATAATAAAAAAGAGAGTTGCCATAAGAACATTCTACCAATGGTCAACTTTAAACAAATCATAAACAGGTAAATTAAATTCAATTTAAACGGTTACAAAATAAATACTTTAATTCGCAACATTCCGCCACCCGTGAGTCGATCAGGGAGACTCACCACCAACATCTAGAACAGCCAGCTTCGATGAGGGGCGTCGTAAATTTCCAACAGAAGTCTTTACCACTGCCGAACGAACCTGACCATCAGCCGCTGTAAAAACTTCATTGACAATTCCTTTTTTCCATTCGCCACGTGCCTCGTTATCATCACATATGATCACAACATCTCCGATTTGTAATGGCTTCACCGGTTGATACCACTTGGTACGTCGTGTTAGGTCTGGAAGGTATTCAAGCACCCACCTCTTCCAGAAGGTTTGCTTTAATTGTTGCAATATGTGCCATTGCTTTTTAAGAACAACTTTTTCGCCAACATTAGGAGTGCGTACAATATTTGGGCAGCCAAGTAAAAAGTGATTTGGCGTTAGTGGTTCGGCATCTGAGCTTTCCAAAGGAAGATGGGTCAATGGACGGGAATTCACTAAATTCTCTGCCTCTATCAGCAGGCTATTTAAAGTCTCAGCTTGTGGCGACTTTTCCTTTAGCGTAAATGCTAACACGTTTTTAACACAACGAACCATACGTTCCCAAGCTCCACCGGCCGATGGATTGGCTGGAGTATTAAACACCCATTCAATTCCACGTTTTGTCAATTCGTCCGATAACCTCGCCTCGTCTAAAGCAAATTCCTCTTTACAAGCGCCTACAAAGTTTGTTCCTCTGTCGCTTCTTATACGAATTGGCACGCCTCTGCGATTAATAAAATTCCTTATGCACAATATAACTGCATCCGTTGACAGGTCTCTTGCCATTTCCACGTGAATGGCCCTCACTGTAAGACAAGTAAAAAGAGCTACCCATCTTTTCTCGCAACGACGACCAATTGAAACATTGAAGGGGCCGATATAATCAACTCCTGTATACGTAAACGGCCTCACATACGGCGTGAGTCGGTCCACTGGGTGTTGGCCCATTAAGGGAGGCTTAGGGGTAGCCATTCTGTTTTTACATTCCTGGCACTTGCTTTTGGTGGATCTTACCAATTGTCTTAAGCAAGGGATCCAAAACTTTGTTCGAATTGCTGCGCATATAGCCTCTTGATTCTGGTGTCTAAATTGTTCGTGATATTGTTTTACAATTAACTCTGTTATGAGGTGATTTTTAGGCATAATTATAGGCTGTTTTGTCATTTGTGCGACACATTCTGCATTATTTATGCGACCGGAGACCCGTATCAGTCCATCATGTCCCAAAAAAGGCGTTAATTTATATATAGGACTTCCATTACTCACCGGTTTTTCCAGTTTTAATGAACTATATTCTTCAGCAAATTTCTCCTGTTGAGCAGTTTGACACCAGAACCTTTCGGCCTCCTCTATTTCGTTAACCGTTAAGTACGAATGAAGATTAAGCACGGACTTTTTTTGGCCTAAGGAATAGCATCTAAATATTTTAACGGCACGTACCACCCAACATCTTATTCTTACTAATGTGTGGTACCTCGATTTTACACCATATGGAATCAGCGGATCGACGTTTGTTATTGTCAATGTATATTTCGTTCGCATTTCACAATCAACTTCATGTACATCAATATCCCCAGGCAGTTTTGGCCATTCGCATGTATCAGATTTTAGGAACTGGGGGCCGTTCAACCAACGCGAGTTCAAAGAATTTCCTGAAAAATACTGGGGTCTTGTTGCATCGTCAGCAGGATTATTTGAACCGGGAACCCATCTCCATTGTCTTATTTCTGAGACTTCTAGTATTTCGGCTATTCGGTGAGAAACAAATTGCTTATAAACCCGGCTGTCTGACTGAATCCATTTTATAACTGTCCTGGAATCAGACCAAAATATTATTTGCCGCGGCTTTACGTCATGGCTGGAAACAATAGCCTCTTTTAACCTTGTGCCAAGTACAGCAGCCATCAGCTCAAGCCTCGGGATAGACAAGGGTTTTATAGGTGCACACTTTGATTTACCTGCAACGAACGTTACGCTTACATTACCCTCATAACATATTCTCCAATAACTAACAGCAGCAAATGCCATCTCGCTTGCGTCCACAAAGATATGTAAGTCAATTGTCGCCAAAGAGTTACTTAAATACAGTCCATAACACCTAGGAATCTTAACATGTCGCACATTTTCGAGCTCCTTGTACCATTCATACCATTTTTCGTATACTTGCAGAGGAATTGGCGAACTCCATTCAATATCGCACCTCCACAACTCCTGAAGTAGAATTTTAGACCTTATAACCATATTTGCCAAAAAACCAAATGGATCGAAAATTGACATTACCATGCTCAGTACTTCGCTCTTTGTAGGTCTTCGATTTCCACTTAAAACTGCTTCAGGGACTCTCGCAAATTTTAGTATAAAACAAAATACGTCGTCGGTAGGCGACCAAAAGAGCCCCAAGATTTTCTCCATTGTCGTTTCGCCTCCACATAAATCTGTCAAGTTAAGGTCATCATTACGTAGGTCCTTGTCAGTGACAGCACGCAAAAATTCTTTTGAATTTGACACAAAACCTCTAAGATCGAAACCAGCGTATGCATGAGTGTCTATTACATGCTTGGTTACTGCTACTGCTTCACTAATAGTATCAAAACTATCTACATAGTCGTCGACGTAGTGGCAGTCAACAATGGCCTTATAAGCTCGGGATCCAGGTTTCGCATAATTTGTTGCATTTAGATTTTTTACGTACTGTGCTGAGCACGGTGAACTGACCGAACCAAAAATCATGGCTTGCATTACATAAATATCAGGGGGTTTTGAACCATCACCATCTCGCCATAGAAATCTTTGCGCTGCCTGATCCTGTTCACGAACTCTTATACGATGAAACATTTCCCGTATGTCTGCACAGACTCCAATTCGGTACTGGCGAAATCTAAATAATATTGACAAAAGAGGCTTTGGCTGATATTTTTCCGGACCTTTCAATAATCTGGAATTAAAAGATTCGCCTCCAACATATACGGCTGCATCGAAAACGAGACGACGTTTATTACCCTTATTAACGTTGGTAATAGCAAAATGAGGTAAATACCAGGTACGATCATTCTCTTTTGTGGCCTCCTGAGGGGACAATTTTCTAGCATAGCATTTTGAAACATACTCATCTATTTTCGCTTTGTACCAGTTGGCTAAATCTTCGTCTTTTCTCATTTTCGCTTCAACACCCTGAAGTCGCTTTAATGCCACGGAGAAACTTTCCTTAAATTCGAAACTATCTTTCTTCCATAGAAGTCCGGTTTCGTACTGGAGACCTTTTTTTAAGGTAGTTTCCACGAGTATTTTTTCAGCTTTTTCATCATCTTTAGAAACAATTGGTTTGACAACTTTCATACCAAAGCTTTCCAACGTAAAATATTCAGAGACTTGTTGTATATTATTAAAATTGTGGTAATCAATCACACATACCGTGGCTTCTACTGCCTCTTCATCAGAGCCGAACAAAACATTTCCCAATCTGGTCTGATGTACGGAAAAATTGTCATCTAAATTCAAAATGCTAAACGGGCGTACAAGTCCGATATGCGGCAGGCCAATCAACAGCTTAGGGATGGCATCAGAATAGTCATCAACTACGATATCGTTCAGCACAGGAAATTTTTTCTTAAATTCAGCGATATGTAGACTTTGCGGTGGCAGTTGTAGATTTTTAGTTGTTCTAACATTTTTCATAGGCAGGCTGCATTCATCCTCATTTATATTGCTTATCTCCAAATTTGTTTTTGTTGACATTTCGTTTGATTTTTTACCACCAATCCATCCAAGTGATAAATTACTCTTTTTTCCCTGCAATCCAATTTGCTTTGCAACCTTTTCCTCTAAAAGAGATATTTTCGAACCGTCGTCGATAAATGCGATAACAGTTACACAGCCGGTTGGACCTTTTAATTGTACTGGCAAAAATTTAAACAACGTTTTCCTGTCTAAGGAATAGCCAACAATCGTCGTCACAGATGCGTTTTTAACACTACTGCTTTTATCGATCATCACTAAAGTGCCATCACTATCCGGTGTCTGAATAGTGCCATCACTATTATTTTGACGTTTTACAACAATCTTTTCATTATTGTTATTTTCTTTATTTTCATGCAGCAAACGATTGTGATATTTGGTACATTTCATCAATCCACATTGACTGCGATTACTACACTTCTGGGAGTTATGTCCGGTATGTAGACAACTAAAGCATAAATGATTGTCCTTTACGAATTTCCATCTTTCAGCTGTAGATATATTTTTAAACCGAGTGCACTGGTTCAGGTAATGATTTTGCTTACAATTCATGCAGTTTGGCTGACGACTTTGCTCTGTTGTTATAGCAAGAAATGACTTTATTTTCTCACGTTTGTTATTAGCTGCCTCATGTCCACTAGTGTCGGTTTCCGTTGCCAAAGAAACATACGTAGCGACTTCGTGCAGCCACATACTAAAGTCTCGTACACTTGGGTACTGGCCCAAGTTGTTTAAGGAATATCTCACCCACTCTTCGCGCTTGATAAGAGGTAGTTTTTTGATTAATTCATCCAGTAGAGTTGGATTACACAAATGCGGAGTTGCACCAGCGTTTTCCAAGAACACAGTCAAGTTCGATACCATTGAACTAAAGTTGACAATTTCGTACATCCTGTTTCCAGGTATAGCAGGAAAGGCACGGACCTTAGAAATTTGACTGCGTATCAAAATTTGGGGTCGGCCAAAGTGAAATTCTAACGTCGTCATTACCTGGTTAACGTTTTCTGGATGGATTAAATAGGCATCGACTTTAGCTTTTGCATCACCTTTCAATGCCTTATGTAAGCGAGATAAATTTTCTAAGTTTGTGTAGTTGTAATTTTGTGTAGTTTCCCTGTAGGAGACAGAAAACATTGGCCATTGCTCTGGGTGACCATGGAACTCAGGCAGATCGTGTAACTTACGTATAGGGCGATGTTCATAACTATGTGCGTTTGAGAATGGAGTGGCGGCGGTAGTATTAATAAACGTAGATGTTGAAGCTGAGGTTTGGCGTGTCGAGGTTGACGTAGACGGCTGCGTTGACTGAGAAGGAATATAATTTTGTATATATGGTAAAGGCATATATGTTTGTACTGATGGTGGCGACAAAAAGCTGTTGTGTACATAGGGTGATGATACACAAGACTGTACATTATGTGACGGCATATAATTGTTGTGTTGTACAGACTGTGAAGGCACACAAGCCTGTACGTTACGTGGCGGCATATAATTGTTGTGTTGTACAGACTGTGAAGGCACACAAGCCTGTACGTTACGTGGCGGCATATAATTGTTGTGTTGTACAGACTGTGATGGCACACAATCCTGCACGTTATGTGGCGGCATACACGAATTGGAATAATAGGGAATGCTAACATTCGGACTAAATGAAGTTGGTATAGAAATATTATTAATACTTATCCTTTCCTGCGACTGCTGGCTTGATACAGGTGTTGTGTAGTTATTCGGTGGCAGAAAAACTTTACATGCAGCTGTGGCCGATGGTACTATAGCTGAATATGGATGTTCAACTAATTTTCCAGCGGGTTGTTGGGGTGAAACGACTTCTGTTGGTGATGAGTTGGTTTTCTCTAATAGCATCCTTAACGACTCTTTAAGGCTACGGATTTCCTCCTTCAAATCGGCAACTAAGGGTTGTTCGACTATTGTGTTCTCGTCTTCACTTTCACTGGCGCTGCAATTTAATTGTTCTTCTGTGTCATCGGCCATGTTCCCTTTTTGTAGGCGTTTACTACGGCGGCTCATAGAATTCCGAGAATTCTAATTTCAATAGTTAAATAATAAAAAATGTTGCGGCAGCAACTTAGTGTTCAATTTTCAGTTTGAGTTATAATAAAACGCAATACTTCGTCGGATTTATTGGATTTGTTTTAATAGCGTTCACCATTGACTGTAACTTTCTGACCAACATCGTTTTTTAAGAAGTAAGGACCAATAATTCCACCAGCGCATAAAGTACACCAGACATTCGTTAAGACGATGTCTTAACATGCACTTGAGGAATATCATTACTCCAAACACGGCAGTTTTGTTTATTAACTATCCATTCAAACTGAAATTGAGCTTCATCGTTCAACAAAATTTGCTGATGTAAATCGGGATCAACGACAATCTTGTTTTTGGCCCAATCTATTCATGTTAAAATGCCAAATAAAACTAAACATAAATCACTTGACAGCTGCAAAAATGGCCGCCAGTTAAAAAAACCGGTGGTCAAATTACGGCATTCGAGAGCGGTTGAAACTTTAGAATTCTTATTGGAATCTCTATATCAAAAGCACAACAATCTTGAAATTTCGAATAAAATTTCGATTGTAATCGAATGCTTTAATATTATTTCTGATTCTAAATGCGAAAAATATAACGAAAAATCGAACGGTAAAATTTTTTTTTCCAATTTGCTATGTAAAAAATACTTTCTTGGTATTGAAAGGTGTAGGACAATTTTTTTCCGGTAGGGTCTAATAAACATACGTATGTATGTACATATGTAGATTGATATGTGGTCTCCAAACGTTTAAACGTAATTCTAGTTTAAGGTTAAACAGAAAAAGCTTTTTTGAATACATTTATTTACCCGCACAACTTTAAAATCGGTTTTTTTAACATTCTGTTCTGTACAAATCCGATATGATCAAGAACACAATAACAATAATCATTAGTAAAGCTAAAGTCAAAGCGTGTGGTTGACTAACAGTGAGAGGGAATTAAGTCGACTGAAAAAAAATAAAAATAAAACAAAACAATAAAAGTATTAGTTAGTGCTTTATATTTTGTTATTAAGAATTAAGTGTTTATAATTAATTGTTCAACTGTGATAAGCAACTTTAAAAGGTGTTCTCAAATTAGTAAATAATAAGTAAAATTTAAATTTGTTTATCTTTTAAAATGGCGTGTAATAATTATGATGGTAAGATATGGCGAACTTAGAATTCTGCATATATGTAAATCAAATAGCTTTGCATTTCACCAAAATACGTTTTTTTAGAAATAATATTAAATAAAACAATATAAACTAAAAATAATAATTTTCAATATGTATATTGTACTTACTAAATAACAAAATTTATTTCTGCCATTGAGTTAAAAATTTAAGCAATCGGTTCGAAAGTTAAAAAGTTGTAAAACTTTAAACTATAAACTAAACAACAAAACCAAAAATATTTTGCAAGTGAATACTATTTGGTGAAGGGTGTTCAATATTAAGAGCAAGCAGCCTTCTTTCTGACTTGTATATATTGAAGTTTTTTTAGATTCGAAAATAATATTCGAAAAAAATGGATTTAATTTTGATGTAAGGTTAATACTTAGTATGAAGTTGATGATCGGAAACGAGAAAGTCGACAAATTATACAAAATGGGAGCTCTTCTGAGTACTATAACTTTGGAAAATGCTAAACCGTTAAAACGATTTAAGGATGAACTTAAATGTTGGGTAATGGAAGAACATGTCAGAAAATGGTAAAGCACTGATGTCGGTAAAGTGACAAAAACAAATCTTGGGAAAACAAAGGAGATTTTAAGACTAAGTAGACCAATATTTAGGAAACTAACCAGTGTAATTACAGGTCATACGGAGTTGAGAACTTATCTAGCTCGCATGAAATTGTCTGAGGAAACAACATGTAGAGCATGCGAGGAAGAGGATGAGACTTTGGTACACTACCTCTGTCATTGTCCTGCGTTTGGGCATATTAGACGCGAAATTTTTTACAATGGATACTATGCCGAACTTGGAATACCTGGGGAACTCGAACTGGAGATCCATAAGGAGTTACATTGAGTGGACTGGGTTCTTGGACTAGTCCGTTATTTATAGGAAATTATGATTATGGTTATTGTTTGGGAATTCCGTTTTCCTTATGGAGCGCACAACATGCCAACTGGGCATAAGTGTATACCTGTCATGGGTTTGGGCTTTTAGTGCCCCTCTTTTTCAACCTAAGTAACCTAGTATGAAGTTAGGAAAGTATCATTTTAAAGTCGTTTATATAGAAAATTTTTAATATTATTTAAATTATCTGTATAAATATTTTTTTATACCCGCCACCAAAAAAATGGTGGGGGTATATTCATTTTGTCATTCCGTTTGTAACACATCGAAATATCCATTTTAGACCCCATAAAGTATATATATTCTGAATCAGGGTTTGATTTGATGACGATCTAGCTATGTCCGTCCGTCTGTCCGTCTGTCCGAAAAAGCTAGGGGGCTCAAATTTTGCCAGAATCTTTCTTATAGACAAGGTTTGTTTGGTATTGAAAATGGGCTAAATCGGAATATTAGGAAGAGAGTTATAGCTCGAAAAGCAAGAGTAGGTCGAAAAAACCGTGCCCTTCAAACATCGAATAAAATGGAATTGTGTTCAAACGCATTAACGTAGGCTCATGAAACTTCGAATGTATATTACCGGAGTAAAAACAATATCTTTCCCCAAAAATTATCTAAATCTATGTATTAGGTGAGGAGTTATCGATCAAAATGTACGAAAATTTATACCGCACAGTGTATTTTTCGGTATATTTAAAAACAAAAACGTCATAAAAGCAACAAAATTGGATGTACGACTCTGAAATTTTGCACACTTTGCTTTTTGGTGAGGCGCTTTTTTGTAACGGAAAATCAATGTGCCACGCCCACTTTTACGCCCACCTCCCATATAACGTTTTACCTAAAATTCATATAATTTCTCTATTAATAAAGATTTTGGAATAATAAAGGGCTATATTGAAACACCTCAGTTGTACTCATTCGCAAAAATAACTTTGACACGCCTACTAAAACGCCCACTTTTCACGTTATCTACCGTTAATGAAATTTAAAAGCTCATAAAACCGCCAAAATTAGAGGTATGATGATCGAATTTGCTACGTATATCTTTCTAGGCAATGTCATTACTGTGCCAGAAAATTAAGGTGCCACGTCCACTTTAACGCCCACCTCCCATATGACGTTTTAACTAAAAATAATATAATTTCTCTATTAATAAAGATTTTGGAATAATAAAGGACTATATTGAAACATCTAAGTTGTACTCATTCGCAAAAACAACTTTGACACGCCTACTATAACGCCCACTTTTCACGTTATCTACCGTCAATGAAATTTAAAAGTTCATAAAACCGCCAAAATTAGAGTTATGATAATCAAATTTGCTACGTATATCCTTCTAATCAATGAAATTGTTGTGCCAAAAAGTTTAGGTAACACGCCCACTTTAACGCCTACCTCCCATATAACGGTTTATCTTAAATTCATGTTATTTCTCTATTGACAAAGTTTTTGGGAAAATAAAGGACTATATTGAAATATCTAAGTTGTATTTATTAGCAGAAACTTTATTGACACGCCTACTTTAACGCCCACTTTCATTGAAAGACTACATTTACAAAAGCATTTTAGTAGCATATCGAAGTTATAAAGGGTGGTTAAATTTTAAGGACCGATGTTGAATTTAAATAAAACATAAATTATTTAAGAAATTACTATCATTTCTTTTTATAATGATAATATTTGTATGCTTCAGTTATATATTTAACAAAATATCGGCCAAATGGCGGCCATCCTTGGCGCTACTCCTCTATCTGATGGTCCAAATTTTCAATGACAATGTTTATGCTCAATTGTTGGGCATGATGATGAGGCGAGGTTGACTGCTCTTTTGCCACACTATCGCAAGAACCAGCAGTGGTTCCCATTCAACGAACTAAGGAGGCATTCACAGATTTTCTAACATTTTATACAGACCTGTTTTGCAGAAATTTAAATATTTTTTTAACAATTCTCCCGATTGTGGACGAATTTGAACGATTATGTTGACCAAAAGAATTACGAAGTGCACAAAATGCATTTTGATTTGAACGCCCATTTTTATAAAAAACCTGAATAACTTTAAAGCGTTGCTCATTTGCGTATCTTTCCATGGATCAAATTGAGTAAGTTTGAGATTGAGAAATGTCAAGTGAAATGCAGAAAACAAATTTAAATACTAGGTGTAGTTCACCTTCAACATGGGCCCTTAAAATTTAACCACCCTCTACAAAGAAAGTGATACATATTTTATTATAAAGAGATTATTCCATAGCGATTAACAAAATAATAAATATTGTGCTTTAAATGTACACAAAATTGGTGGTGGGTATAAAAGATTCGGCACATCCGAATATAGTGCTCTTACTTGTTTAATTTTTGTACAGACATTTTTTCAATATTTTTCTATAGACATTTTTTTAATGTTTTTAAAATTTTCTATACATAGAAATTTTTAAAATTTTCGACAGATTTTTTTTTAATTTTTTGTACAGACATTTTTTTAATATTTGTAAAATTTTCTATAGAAATTTTTTCAATATTTTTAAAATTTTTTACAGATTTTTTGTACATACATTTTTTCAATATTTTTCTATAGAAATTTGTAGAAATTGTTTCAATATTTGTAAAATTTTCTATAGACATTTTTACAATTTTTTTTAAATTTTGTACAGTTTTTTTTTTAATATTTTAAAATTTTCTTTAGAAATGCTTTCAATATTTTTAAAATTTTCTACACAAATTTTTTTAATATTTTTAAAATTTCCTATAGAAATTTTTTCAATATTTTTAAAGCTTTTTGCAGAATTTTTTGTACAGCCATTTTTTTAATAATTTAAAAATTTTCTAACATCCCGGCAAAAAAAAATTAAGTAGTGCAAACTGAATTAAATTTTCAAGACTTTAAAATCAATAGTGCAAAGGCATTCAATCGAAATGACTCCTTAAATGAGAAATGATTGGCATAACTGACGTTCTTTAAAATTAATACAACATCATAAAAAATATCTTACACAATTCGTGTAAGCAAACATAATCAAAAAATGAAACATCGGTTGCTTTTCACCACCAAATATGAATGAGTTCTATGCACTTACTAGAACGGAGTGCAATTCATTAATATATTCATGTTAACACATGATCTCCAATGACTGCCAATGTTAATTATTGTTTTCAAACCACTTCATCATCAGTTGCAAAATCACTTATTTGTGTGAGTTCTAAAAAACTCTCCTGAGAGTGTCTTTGCTAATTTCCGACATGTAAGGTATAGCCCTAAGAGGACTAAGGCAAATCCAAAAGTAGCCCAAATGTGTGCAGAAATTATTATCGATTTAACATCAAAATGTCTTAGGACTTTATCATACAACCCAGCATTCTATTTACATCGGAGTAGTTTCAAAACTTCTCTGTTACTTCACGACCATAACAGATTTGTTTAATTATTGAGCTTAGTGCCTTTAGAATTTGGTTAAGAAAAAACGTTGTTTTTAATTGTAGGAGTGCCCAATTTTTCTGAAACATGTATTTTGATATTATCTTTAGGATTTTTCAAGTTTTCTGTAGAATTTTTTTGAAATTTTTATAATTTTTTATAACAGTTTTCTCTATTTTTTATATTTATTTTAACAACATTTTTATTTTAAAATTTGCACCTTTTATTTTTTGTATAGTTTTCACCACAAAACCTTTAAACTGTTTAATTTTCTCTGGCCAAGAAGATGTTTTCCAAACGTCAGCAGGATTTTCTTATGTTGTAATCTACGGTATGAATCTGTTCAATCATATAGTCATAACGGTTCTTACACTGGCTTTGACCTACAAATGTTGGCTGTTGGATTTTAAAAAAACTGCTTTACATGCTCATCTGTGTACAGTGGGTGTGAGTATTTAACTTTACAAACAACATTTTTAATTTGGCCATTCGCATATTCGCTTATTTGTTTTTATTTTTTTATTTTAAGTTTGTGCTGTTGATGGCCGAAGGTATGATGGTCCGCTACAGAGGCAATATATTGCTTAATCAGTATATGCAATCCTCCACGAAAAACTTAATACATGGCATGCTGCAACTTGTGGGTGGCTCCTTGGGTATTGGTGGTACGTTACAAAAGTATTGGGGCAAAGAGACGCACTTTAAATCTATACATGCTAAATTGGGTAAGTTTGCTTGTGTTGAGGTAACAAATGCATACTAAGGGTTTCCTAAAATTCGTGCAAGATAAAGAATAAAGTAAAACACTATGAGAAAATCGATTGCAAAGGTTTGGCTGATGCCTAATATTAATGGATATTAGGTCAGTAAAATATGATTATATTTAAAAAGTAAAATTTTACCGCACCAATGGTGACACATTGCATACATTTTGGGCTCCTTATTATTATTTATTTATTTTATTATTATTTTAAAATTGCTATTATTTTTCATTATTAGGTCTAGCTGCCTGCATATTGTGCTCTATAAATTTTGTTACTGGCCTCTGCAGTTTGTTCTTTCCATCTGCGCTGGGCTTATGTCGTTTATTCCATGGCACTTTGGGTTTGGCCACATTCATCATTGGCATGTTGGCCCAATTATATGGTTATGAGACGGGATTCTTTAATCGTAATTTTAGCTCAAAACATAAACCATTTTATAAGTATTTTACCGTTGTGATTTTAGCCTTAAGTATACTTGGACCATTGAAATTAATTAACTATAAGTGGAACAAATTGATGTTTAATGAATCTCTGTGAAATTAGATTAGATGTGATTAGAAAAATTTAATTGATGAATGTGCTGTGAATTTTTGTTACCCACTGTTACGAAGGAATAAGATTTTCCATTTAAAAAATGCTTATGTAAGTATATACTAGGGTGATCGATTATTCGATATTTTAAGAAACCGGTTTTCGAATAGTTTGAAATTTGAAATTTAATTTAAAAACCGGTTGCTTTTTTGAAAATTTAAAAAAAAACGGTTAATCGGTCGAATACATATGTATATTTATTTTGAATTCAAACTGTTTTTTCCATAGAAATTAAATTTTTTCACTTTTTAAACATTTATTTAAATTTTCCGGTAAACGAATGTAAACAAACATAAAAACACAAATTTTGACATTTTGATCTTAAACTTTGTTCACAGCTGATGAACAGCTGGGCTAAAGAGTTCACCTTATATGAATTCGCCTTAAGTCATGTTATCAGAGATATTAGTTAAGCTATTGGTAGTCTTTAGTACAAGTCGCTAGATATCGTAGAAGCAAAATATTATGAAATTCGAAAATGAGATCAAAAAGTATTGCAAAGTACAATAATTTAGTAAAAAAATTAACTAAACAGCTGATTATCGCAGCAAATTATAAGCGCAACAACGTGTAAAATACCTGCTTTCCATTTAAAACAAATAATTTTTAAGCCTAATTATTTTTCTTATTTTACATTTGTTTTTGAAACAGCAAATAAATTTCTTACAATATTATGGAAAAGTATTTAATAAATTTTCTGATTTTTGGAAATTTTTTGAGTAATAATATGGTACGTTTGGTTACAAAAATAAATGAACATAAAACTAAAAATGAAAAAAAAACCCGGCTTCTGTGACTAAAAAACCCGGTGTATTCGACAGTCGAAAAATTAACATTTGCAAAATAAAACCGCCAGCTGAAAGAGTAAAAAACCGGATCTTCTACCGGTTTTAAAACCGAGTCGTGCGTATTTCTGTGGTTAGAAATATACTGTTTTTTAACTTCAGACTGGTTACGCATCTGTTGTTTTTTCGTATATACATATGTAGCAAACTATCGATTTTATTATTGTCATCAAGAATGATAAAAACAAGATTCGTTCTGCGCATGTGCGTCACATCAGCCTAGCACTTAACAAAAGCAATACGCAAATAGGGAGATTTATATAAACTAAAGGATAATAAAAGCTTTATAGTTTATTTAAAAGTATATTATTGAAGATATTACAGCTTATATGGTTATTTATCGTTTTTTTTTTTAAATTTAACAAAAAAAAATAAAATTAATCACTTTTTTATTTATACCAAGTTTACGAATCTGGGGCCAAATTACGGCATTCGATCACGATCGAAATATTTAAATTTTCGGTTACTGATATTGAAAATGACGTGGGAGAATCAAACGGTATTCTTAATTATTTTTATGGATGTTTTTATATTTTCCAAGTTTATGAATCTAGGATTTTAGAATTCAAGTTAAAGAGAGATTAAAGAAATCTCTTTATGATATAATTTTTCCCACATTTTGTTACTTTTTTAGTTTTTAATTAAATAAATCTAAAATTTTGTAATTATATAGGTATTATTCATATAAATTGAGATGAAAAGTGATTAGTGGGAACCAACCAAAACGTACTTTTACGTATTTATCAAATCTAGATATATTAAATTGAGAAGTATTGGTCAAGTTTCAAATAGAAAATTGTAAAAGTGAACAATATAGAAATTTTTACTTTTTGAGGTTACTTTTTTTAATCTAGGAATTAAGGACTCTTTACCCAAGTTGAGATAGAAAAGCATATTGAGGAGTTGTTGCTCTTTCATTGTTTACAAATCTAGATTCTAAATCTTAAATTAGGGATTACTGATCACAGTTATGGCTTAAAATCACTTAAGAGATCGTAAAGATGCTTTTTGCATTTTATAAGATTACAATTTACAATTCAAGAATTAAATACGTAAGGTTGATCCACAGCGCGTTAAGATCGTTGGAGCCTATTTCGAAAATGGTCGTTTAAATCAAAATGTATTTTGTGCACTTCGTGATTTTTTTTGGTCAGCATAATTTCACCTCAGTGGATTCGAAAACAAGCAGGGGGCAAATTACGGCATTCTATCCCGATCGAAATTTTACTCGACCGTTCGAGTTCGCTGTGCCTTAGGTATAGAGATTCTAATAAGAATTTTCCAATTTCGATCACGTTCGAACGCCGTAATTTGCCCTCAGAATTGCCGCATTTGTTCAAATGAGCCGAATTCATCCACAGAGCGACTGTTTGAAGCGGTTCATGTGCTGGTGGTGTCATCGGGCTGTACTTCTTTGAAAATGAGACCGGCCAAACAGTTATCTTGAAAGGTGTTCGCTATTGCGAGATGATAACGAACTTCTTGTATCCAGAAAATTTGGATATGTACCTGGGCGATATGTGGTTTCAAAAGGATGATGCCACTTGCCACACAGCCAACGAAATAATTGCCCTTTTGCGCAAGAAATTTAATGGGCGTTATCTTACGCCGTAGCGATGTTAATTTGTCGCCACGATCATGAGGACTTTCTTTTTGGGAACAAGAGCTAAAGGATGAGACAATTTGGCACATTACGATATTGAACCTTAATTATGTCTGTTTTTGAAAATATGAACCATTGGATAGAAATATGCAAACAAAGTCGTGGGGAGCATTTGGTCAATATTTTATTTCACACATAATTGTCGTTGATCCTTCTATCATAATAAAATATTAAGATAAAATGATGAACACAAATCTGTAAGTATATAAGCAATTTTTTCAAATAATTTTTCGAAATTTTGTTTTTTTTTTAGATTAAAAAATGGTTTTTTAAATAGAAATATGTTTTGTAAATTTTCTATGAATGTAGAATTTATAAAATTTTGTTTTCCACTTTCGGAATTATCTATAAATAGAGATTTAAACATTATACAAATCTTACTTTTTCAATTGATAAGCACTAATATTTTCGGTTAGTATGCTTTTATTTACATTTTTGGTGGTGACATTGAATTTTTCAATATTCGTTTGCCACATAGTTTTTATTTTTGAATTAAAACATGAAATACACACATATAATTGGTTGGGTAACCTGTCACACTACAAACTAATTATTATAAAGAAAAACATTTTTTAATAGAATAGTTTCAATCAAAAATCACCATTAAAAAATAAAGCATATGTATATTGTAAATGTCCCGTACGGCAAAATATAGAGATGATTTTACAAAACATTCCTTAACAAATAAAATTAGCGATTGTTAGCACGTTGAGCCACAGACATAATATCCAAAGCTTCTGCTATGTTGCCATTAGTACTCTCCAATAACTTTGTTAGCCAGCCTCCTTCATTGCTAAAACCCATGCCCATCATAGCAAGAACAGCACAATTAATAGTATCGTCTAAAAAAAGAAGAAAAACGATTGACATAATACTTTTGTACAATGATTTTTTTAATAAAAAACTTACTTGAATGATAAATCTGTATTTCTTCGTTGTTATTTGGGCCTGAAGTTGTCTTAGAGTTAGGAGTAGCTGTAGTAGTGGTAGTATCTACTGAGTTTTTAGCAGTAGTAGAAGTATTGATAGTTACTACTGGTTCGTTTGCATTAGTAGCAGATGTTATAGTTGTTACTTCTGTGATGGTATTATTATCAGTAACAGTAGTAGCTGACTCCTTTGCAGCTTCTTGGGCAATATGAGCCCTAAGATCAGCACTTAATTGAGCAAAATTCATAGCATTTGATTTATTCAGAGACTGGGGTGGCGTAGCCTGGGTCGAGGTAGTTACCGAAGTAGAATCAGAATTAAACGAAGAATTAGTTGTGATCACACAGCCGTCATTGGGAGCATCTAACTTGACAAATGACTCAGAAACACTATCATTTTCGCTATCACTTAATTCCATTCCAACTTCGACATTTGACAAAGCATCGATTTTAGGTTGTTTAGATTCGTTTTGCTCCGTATTTGTTTCTTTCTCAGTTGATTTCTCGCTAGATTTGTTGTCGCTTCCCAAACTGTTGATATTAGAGGGCGCAGAGGATTTTGTAGAAGATTTATTTGCATCCTCAATAGGCTCATTATTAACACCATCCATGGGGTCCAACATTTTGGCGAAAATATCGCTGAAATTATGTAATATTTGTATGCCAGTTTTTACATACTGGGGATCCAATAAGTGAGAAAATTGCTCGTATACGGGTGATTGTAAACCGGGTTCAGTATCCTTTGGTGATGTAGTTGCATCAACCTGAAATAGAAAATTTTAACTATAAAACCAATTACATCATATTACAAGTTTTAGTTTTACCTTTTCCTTAGATGGTGCTTCCTTTTCCTTTTGACCATTAGAAGTAGCAGAAGTAGGCTGTGAAGCAGCCATATTCTCAGATATATTCTTGGCTGTTTGTGCAGCAGTTTCATTAGCAACTTTAGCTGCAATTTCAGATGCCTTAAGAGCAGTTTGATAAGCATTTTTAGCAGCCATATGAGCGGCAGCAGCAGTAACAGTAGCTGCAGCTGCAGCATGATTCTCGTTAGTTTCAAAATCTGTTACATTAGTTGCAGTATTAGTTGATGTTGTAGTTTTTGATGCCGTAGTAGATTCACCCATAGCATGAGAGGCTGCTGCACTACCACCACCCTCAGCCAAATCATGCATCATTTCATACAAATAAGAAAAGAAATTGTTACGATTACGACGACGATGATGATGCTTACGACCATGATGACGTTCTTTGCCATTAACAGGAGAAGTTTGTTCAGCACCCGAAGCAGTAGCTGTCTCGGCACCATCATCAATAACAACCGGTAAGCCATTTTTAACAAGTGGGCACGTGGCCTTAGAACGCTTGGCGTGACGGCGCGAAGAACGTCCTGTAACATAGGCCTCTACAACATTGGGACAATTGTTAGTCGGCATGCGTACCATCATGTGTTCTGAGTGTATGTGTTTAGCCTCACAATTTTGACACAAATCATAGTTGAGACACTGAATACACTTGTAACGAAAACCCATAATGGGGGACATGAGACAGGCATCACATTCAACGTGGTCGTGTACAGCAAAGTCATAAGATCCAGCAGCTGGTGGTATCGTGGCTTGGTTAGGTGCCGACTCAGTAGAAGTAGCAGTAGTTTTAGTCTCTTTTGCTGCATCAGGCTGTTTTTCGGTAGCATTATCAACTGGAGCTATTTGCAAATGTTGGCGATCATGAAATTTTTGAATAAAAATATCATAATCGCATTGGTTTTCAATTTCAATTTCATCGTGGTCTTCATCTAAAAATCATAAAACAATTTTATCTTGTTAATACAAACTATTGATCAACTTAAAAATAAGCAAAACCGTAATCAGTTATTTGTTTTAATCACGTTAGAGTCAATGAACCAGAATATAAGTTATCGTACTATTGCTTATTTTTTTCCCCCATTTCATGAGTGTCTAATTTTTGTACCCTTCACACAGTGAAAAAGGGTATATATAGGTGTCATTCCGTGTGAAATTTCTACAATTTTTATTTCCGACCCCATAAAGTATATATTTTCTAAAAGTTATGAATAGGGGAGTTAAGCTCTGTCAATCTGTCCGTCTGACCGTGTGTATGTTGAAATCAACTTTCTGAAGCCCCCCGACATAGGTTGGACCCGGGTAAGGTATTAAAATATCAGAAATATTCGGGAGTAGATCGGTATTGAAAATCAGAAACATCGGTACATAAACAACTGAGATATGAGCAAAAACCCACGACCACCTCGATTTTTTTTTCACAAAAACAACATTACAACAACAACATACAAACGTGTATACTGGTTAGAGAAAACGTGGCATCGAATCCCAGCTGAGCCAAAAAAAAATTTTTTTTAATTTTTTTTTATTTTTTATTTAATATATTATTTATATTTTTATTATTTTTTTTTAAATTTTTTTTTTTAATTTTTTTTTTTTATTTTTTTTGTTTTATATATAATAATTATAATTATATATAATAATTTTTTTTTTAATTTTTTTTTAAATTTTTTTAAAAATTTTTTTTTTTAATTTTTTTTAATTTTTTTTTTTTTCGTTTTTTTAACATACATACGTGAATTTATAATTTTACAATGGGATGTTTTTATATATGTATGTACGTATTTCATATGGGATGAATGGTGACACAAACTACTGTTATTTCATGACTACACGTTGTGAAGGGTATATAAGATTCGGCACGGCCGAATATAGCGCTCTTACTTGTTTTTTTAAAACTTTGTTTTTAATATTAATTTTTATACCTACATACATGTTGCGTTTTTGAAATGGCATATGAAAATTGGTTTTATTTATTTATTTATTCCGTAATATAAAGCCTTCGTGGCCAAAATAATGCCCAAGCTTTCTTTATTTGATTAAGTTTTTGTTTACATATTTGTATATTTTTCTAGACAATAAAAGTAAAGTAACTTTAATAATACCTGTTTATAGTAATGGCATCACTAATCATCAATTACAGAAATTTTAGTTGTGGTTAAGGAATTGGTTATGGCTACGTAATATGACGACTGCAGTTAAAAATGCGAATGCAAGAGGAAGAGAGCACTTATTAGGTGATATTTTCAATGAACAAACAAACATATTTTCATGTACAAACATACATAGGAATATATGTATAAAGAATGGACAGCATAAAAGATAAATTTATAAAAAATTAACATTCAGATAAAAAGCACAAACATACATGTATGTGTGTGTGTAAAGTTGATGATACATTAATTAAAAGTAATTTCATTCAGTTTCAGTCTTTTTCTACGCAACTAACAAAAGAAAAATATACATTTTGCTAACACATTTTAAAATTTTTAAAAATTATAACATACGACATGAAACAAACCTTGTGAATTCACCAACTTTAATAGTTTTTTCAATAAGGCTGCTTTTTTTAAATAAATTTTAATGTCAGTTATTTAAATTATTAAAAAGCATTAATTAAAATGTTTTTACTAAAATATTTTGTGTTTTTTTATTTTTAAATATTTTAAACGTTTAAATTGTGACGTTTTTAATTTAAATTTTAAATTACATACACATCAAAAAGCGAAACACCGAATGAAAAGAAAAATTGCTTCAAATAGCCGAGTACCTAAAACTGTAAAAACATCTCAAGAATTGCCCAACTTAATCATCGTGTGTGACCATAGACTAATCAATTTTTAATTTATAAGTTTAAAAAAAGACACATTTTTTATACAAAATTTTTACCTATATCCCATTACCCATTTTAAATGTTAAAACTGATCATAAAATTCTTAAATAAACTATTTACGACATAAAATTCATTATTTGTAATACTTTTTGGAACGTTTATTAATAATCATTGGTTTCTTTTTACACCGTAATGCAACACAACGTAACTAGTCATAATGGTTATCCTACTCCAACAGTTTAACGCACATCTGGCTACCTCTAAATGGTAATAGAACAAAAATCTAAGTCGATGGAAAATAGACTGCCGGGATTAAAACAAAAAACGGCGGCTACTACGGCAGGAATAAAAATATGACGCAATTTTTACACATCCTTACAGAATCAACTTTGTGCATTTTTGTTAGAAAATAATCAGTGCTCAAGTCTTTTCTTAATTTTTTACTTTTATTCAGTTTTACTTTAACTTAATATTGCAAAGCAAAAGCAATGCAACATTTCACAGCTTTTTAAAAAACTGACACCAAAAAAGGAGCAGTTTAAATAATACGCTGTTGCTTTGAAGCAACAGTTTTCTGTTTAAAAATAAACTTTTGCTTAAGGTTTAATTAACTAAAATGTCAAATTTTGTTAATGCATGTGTATATGTATATTGTGCATGCATATATTCTACCCAAAAAAACACACACACACATTTGCTTTTTGACATTTCAGTCGTCGTTTTCCACCAACAAAATGCATGTAGAATTTTGTTGTTGCAGAACTGAGGCTACCTGATGATTTTACAATGTGCTTTTCAAACAAAACAGAAAAATTGCCAAAGAAATTGTCGTGTGTGAACATAAAAGCAAGTTAAAAAGAAAATATGGAAAAAGTTGGACAATTAAAATCGTCGTGTGTGACCTTCGACTTACGAACTAATGTTTTGATCAGCGTTGTCAACTCGGTGATTTTATCACCGTTTTTGGTGATTTTTAACATTTTGGAAGCGAAAAAATTGTGAGTCAGTGCTTGATGATTTTTTTTTTAGTTTTTAGTGATTTTCTTTTTATTTCGGTGACACCAAACACTAAAATTCAAATTAATTAATTGAACAAAATTTTTTGTAAGTGTAAATTTATATACCTATACATAGTACCAAAATGTAACTTATAGTACAATTACATGCAACTCGGCAAGAAAATAATATTACACTAAAAATTTAATTATTTATAAGATAATTGATTGCCCAGAAAGTTTTTGTTTCAAAATGTCTAACTTTATACATACATTATATATGCATTTGAGGTGAATGTGAATAAAAGAAATTCCTCTTTCTTTTGAGATCATCTTATAAATGATTAAACCTTAAAGCAAACTTTTAGCGTCCCACAACTTTAAATGTTTAAAAATTTTACCAGAAAACCTTGAAATTTTGAGTAAAATTAACATAATTAATGTTAGAAATGTTTTATCACATACAAAAGAAGATATTTTACCGTTACCAATGGCAAAATATTGAATCCAGTCGATTTTTGGATTGAAGTTAAATCGTACAAAGATGCAGTTAACTTAAATCCCTCTGAAACATTAAACTTAAACGTTAAACTTTTGTCGCTCCCATGAATGTGTTTAAATCTAAAATTCGCAACCGAATGTCTTTAAATTCAGTTAATTCCTTACTTCACATTAAAAATGGGCTTAAACGGGAAAATTCCTGTTGCGAAACCTACCAAATAGCTGATGAAGTAAATATTCTAATATGTAATATAAAAATATTTAAATATTATATAATAGTTGTACTTATTTGGTGAATAATTTCTTTAATATTTTGTACAACAAATTCAAATATGTTTATAAAACGTCGTATAAATGCATCAGGTATGGAAAAATTAATCCTATCGTAATTTTTTCTAAATGTTGAAATAAATTTCTTACAATGCATCACTCCTGTGATATATTGTGAATTGATAATTACTTTAATAATTAAATATTTTTGTTCTTTTTTCCAATGTTTTTGTATATTTTTATTTACATATAAATATATGTATCTATGTAAATCTGTACTGACTGACTAAAAGATATTCGTTGTTTGATTTTTGTAAATTTTTTTGTTATTTATTCTGATATAAATACATTTAAAAATGTCTTATTTATAAAAAAATTTATATAAATGTATAATTTTATTAAATAAATAAAAAAATAATTTACAAATTATAAATTTAGTGCTTTTTTTTGAGAATGACGCGTTTTTTCCTGGCTTATGGTGCTTTTTGAAATTTTAAAGTTGACAACGCTGGTTTTGATTTTACTGGTCTATAGTACGAAGTAACAAAAGCAAAACTGTACGAATGCAAAAAACACAAAAGACTTAAGCGGTTGCTATTTATTTGCAAAGTAGAAGCAAGAGTTTATTTATGCTTAGTTTTAATTTTAATGGCAAGGTTTTAAAACCATAGAGCTAGGGTATCCCTCACAGGTTCAGTATCCGTAAGTCGGCCTATACCTTCATATAGGAAGTCGGAGCTGAACGCGAATATTCTTTAAAAGTTTTGCAAAGGTTAATTGAGACTCCGGGTAACTGTACCTTAGTACCGCTAAACGACGCCACGCAATTAACCAATGCGAGAATGAGACGCAAAACTCTCCAAGTCAGATGAAATGGTACGGCGTGACTGCCTTTATTCGACAACGATAACGACAATGACACGCGCGAGCTCTTGACCTGACCAGAGCTGAATTACGACGAGTTTATTTTATAACTGAAAACTGTTGCTTCAAAGCAACAGCGTATTATTTTAAACTTTTGCTTTTTTGCTGACAGTTTTTTAAACATTGAAAATAATTACACATAAAATAATTTTTTACAAATTTACTTTCATAACAATATTTAGGTAACCAAATATTATTTACTTGTGTTCTAGTTTTAAAAATATTTGTATGTATTTTTTTAATTTACCAACTGATAATTGTCTAATTCAATCAAATTAAAACAGATTTATAAGAGGTTAATAAAAACGTTTTATACGAAATCAGCTTTATAAATTCTTTATAAACCTTTAATAATTTTTATAAATAAGGCAGTTATTGTTTGTTACTGGAACTTTAAATCAATACATATTTGCCAACCAAAAGATTGAGTGTAGCAGCGAAATAAATTAGTGACGGCGCCAATCCGTTTTGGAATACTTCAACTTAGAACTCCGATTATGAAATTACGCAGTTAGTATATATTCATGTACATAAAAATCTTAATTTCGCAATTTTTCTTTAATATTTTACAGAAAAACTACTTACCTATCCAAAAAGTACGTATTTCACAACGTGGTTGTTTGCTTTTCTCAAACAAACACATTTCGATGTCCTTCCTAAGGACAAAAAAAGTTGGCGAGGGCATACTTAAGTAATAATTTATTTTCTTTGCACCCGAATGGTATGTAATTTTAAGGGTCGAATTCATGGCTGTTTTCTTTTCACACAATATATGTATATAGATTAATTTGTTATCGATTTTACTTTTTTATCGTTTTCAAACTGTCTATCTGTCTATTATATTTTCACAATTCTACTTTACTGTTTTCACTGTTTACTTGCACTTCTTCTTTGTTCAACTTTTGCTGAATAACTAAACTGCCCTTCGTTTATTATTGTTTTTATATTAAGAGTTTACGACTCTGTGCAGAGACGTGTGCCGAATGGCCGGCTAAGCTGCGCCGCCGATATTCGGTTTAAAATCGGCTTGAAGTAAGCCGTCGATATATATCTTATTTATTTTTTTTTATATATAAAATAATTTTTATACCCTGCAAACAGTGAAAAAAGGTATATATTTATAAGTTTGTCATTTCTTGTGAAATTTCTACAATTTTCATTTCCGACCCCATAAAGTATAAAATTTCTGAAAGCTTATGAATAGGGGAGTTGATAAAGCTCTGTCAGTCTGTCCGTGTGCATGTTGAAATCAACTTTTTTAAGCCCCCGACATCGCCTGGACGCGAGTGAAGTATAATATTGGAAATATTCTGGAGCAGATCGGAAAAATCAGAAAAATCGGTGCATAAACAACTCAGATGTGAGGAAAAAATTACGACCACCTCGTATTTTTCACAATAACATACATACAAACGTTGTATACTGGTTAGAGTGAACGTGCCATCGAATCCCAGCTGAGTCAAAAAAAGTTTTTTTGATATATTTTTTTAATTTTTTACATACATGCGTAAACTCAATATATAATATTACAATGAGATGTTTTTATGTATGTATGTACGTATTTTATATGAGATGAATGGTAATACAAACAATAGTTATTGCATGACTACATGTTGTGAAGGGTATATAAGATTCGGCACGGCCGAATATAACACTCTTGTTATATATAAATTTTTAATGAAAAAATCAGTTTGTTTTATTTCTTGACTCTCATTTTATTTTAGTACTTTATATTTGGCAAACACAAATTGTATTACAGTTTAGTTCAGAATAGGCAAATATTTGACGAAACAGACGTGAATAATGTACATATATATTTATTATTTTAAATTGTTTATTTTAATGTTTAAATGTACATACATATATTAAATTCGATATAGTCGCCGCCGTTCAAAATAATCGGCGCAGGTCTCTGCCTGTGTCAAAAAACAAAATAAACAAATTTCATTACTCTATGCAATTGCATAAACTTTTTAATAGTTCTTTGAATATATTTACGTGCTCTCTGTATTTTTACTACTTCTTGAATATTCCTTCAATTTTGTGCTAATTCACTTTATGTTAATCACGGTTTGTCTCTGTTTATTTTCATGTTTTTTTTTGTTGGGAAATAAAAGCAAAGTCACAGATGTTTGAGTCAGTCGGGGCTGCCAGATCAATTTTCTTGTCCTCAAAAGCCTCTGCAAAAAGAAAAATTCCACGATATATATAAATAAATATATATATATATATATATATATATATATATATATATATATATATATATTCCTAATAGATTCTATTTGTTATCATGTATCATTTAAGATCATCTTTATATATAAATATATGTTTTTTGGACATAATTACATATGTCTCTCATAGAGTTGTAACTTGCGCTTCAGTCACATTTTTTTTTGCAATAGATGTGTTTACGATATACATTACCTACTTTTCTTTAAATTAAATTCTCGACAGTGGATTTAATTTACATATTATATGCGTAACCAAAAATACACGCTCTACATATGCTTATTACATCTTGGTTATTAAAAACGTTTTGTAAATTATCTTGTTTAAAACAATTATTCCGATTGGTAGAAAAAAATTTTCCACTAAATCTCGTAAAAATCAATATATGCATTTATTTCTATTAAATACTTCAAACAATTCTCTATTAATTACATATAAAGTTATAATTTGTTAGTGCTATTTCTTTATAAAATGTTTGTTTTCTAGAAAATCGAAAAAAATGTTTTCTATTCATAATTTCCTCTGCGGTTTTTATCGTCTATTTATGTATAAATTCTATTGTACCGGCAATATAGTTGTATTGTTTAATATCAAATAATATTGTTTAATATCGAACAAATAAACGTTTGAAAAATTTGTTGAGCATTTTACATTTGAAATAAATTCACTAACTTTACCATCATGTTCTTTTTTCAACACATGTATTCATCATGTCAAATGTAGGCAGGCGTTAAAGTTAAACAATGAAAGATTGATGAATCATTTTAGTTCGAAAAAAAACCTTTTTTAAATTTGACAACAGCAAAAATCCTTTTTAAAACAAAATATAATTTTCATTTTAATAAATTTTATGAGAAACATAAAATAATGGAAACTAACATAAGAATGAGCCTATAAAACAATTCAAGGGGTTGTCAATTATAGAATTATAAATATTTTCGAAAGTGAATTTTTTATTTTTGTTGAACTTTTCTGTTTTAAACTAATATTTTTTTTTTAATTTTTAATCAGGCTTGAGTTCATATTTAATATTCTTTATTTTTACAAAGAATTTTTTAATTGTGATAAATGAAAGAATAAATCTTGAAAAATTATATTTTTACCGACACAAGCCGAGTGGAATGCATTTTCGAAACCAGCTACGATTTCATCATCAGCACTCTCTGATCGGTGGTTGCATGTTGGTTATAAATATCATCTATTTAACTCACGGGACTTAAGTTAATTGAATTCGAAAGTTTAATATACGGGTTTATATATTTTAAAACAATTTACTAAAACTGTCATATACCTTTTGTCATATATGTATTAGTTTAAAAAATAAATACATTGTTAGAATTGTATCCCTTTTGCAACAAAAATTCCCATAATTTTGAGTTAAAATTCTAAACCTGGCAGCCCTGGAGCAAGTGAATGTTGCCAGTAAGCCCATTCACGGCTTTCAGACTGGGCAAGTCACTTGCGCAAGTGACTTGCGCAAGTGTTGTGTTTATAGGCAAAAGGGGTAAGGTCGGGTTAAGAGGAAGAAACTTGCTCATTTTTGAGTACACACTTGCCTGTACTCGGCAAGTACGAGCAAGTTTTTGTTGAGAAACCAAAAACAAAAGAGTAATAAAAACAAACAAGAGTGCTATATTCGGCCATGCCGAATCTTATATACCCTTCACAACGTGTTGTCATGCAACAACAATTGTTTATGTCACCATTTATCTCATATGAAATACGTACATACAAAACATTCATATATAAAAACATCCCATTGTAATATTATACATTAAGTTTACTTATGTGCTTAAAAAAAAATAAATTAAAAGAAAAATTAAAAATAAAACAATAAAAATTTTAATAAAATATAAAATAAAAAAAATTTTTTGGCTCACTCTAACCAGTATACCACGTTTGTATGTATGTGTAGATAATTGATAATTGTAGAAATTTCAAACGGAATGACAAACCTATATATACCCTTTTTCACTGTGTGAAGAGTATAATAAGTAAAAGAGAACGAAACTTGGGCAAGTCAGTTGCTGAGTCTGAACATGAAAGCAAGTTCAAAGAAAAATAAAAGAAAATAAAAAACTAACTTGAGCAAGTGACTTGCCCAATGCGAAAGGGGTAATTCATTGATTCATGAATGGTTGCCTTGGTTGCCAGGTTCTATGTAGCACAAATAATTTTCAGTGATGCCAAATTTTCTAAAGAAAAGCACCCTTTACACCTTCAACGTAATTATGGAAATTTTATGAATGTTTGCCAATTTCGAAAGTAGCAAATTAATTAATTAATTTTAATTTGGATAGTGCAAGCCAGGGAATTTGTGTAGTAACATTGTTCAGTATTATATTGTAGATTACTTATCGGCTTTATGCGCAGTTATTATTGTTATACGTCTACATAATAGTAAAGCGAACTTAAAATTTTGTATGTAGATAATGTTTGCATCCAATATTAATTGCGATCTGTGAGTGTAAATGATAATGCTGCTGGTTTTTGCAATACATGTCCTAGTTCTTATTTGTGTTCCACTTTAGTTATGCAAGCAAGCTAAACTGCTGAAGTAGAAAAAAATTTTTGTTAAGCGGCTGAGCAAAACCGCAGATATACAATGCAAATTTTTTTGTAGTAAGTTAGGCTGCAAAAGAAACTAAATTAAATTTTGTAATTTAGGAACTAAGAAACTATAAATAACCGTTCACCAGATGCTTTTTACAATTCGAAAGCTGAGAATCTGAAAGGGGAAAATTAAAATTAGTTTGAAAAGATAAAATTAATAGAAAAGTAAGTTTTATACATCTTATTTAGCATTTACACATGAAAGTAAATGATTTAAATTTGCAATACACTCACACTTCTCACATTTTTTTTTACTTTTCGCTCAAAATTAAAACGATATTTCCAATAAAGTAATTTTTTTACGTTTTTAAGAAAGTAACGTGACAAATAGGTAAACACTGTACTAAACAGGATTATTGTAAAATAATAATTGTAAATATAAATTATTTTTGTATATATGAAAAAATTTGTTATATTGATTCTTCAAATATACATAAAGAATACAATTTATCTCTTTTTAAAACAATAATTTTATTAAAAATTAACAAAAATTATTATTTTTTACTATTGCTTTTAAATTTGTGTATGAAATATTTTAACTTTAAAGGTAGTGAATGAATGAAGGCAAATTAAGCTTATCAATGTACAATGTAAAGCAATTATTACAACGCTTAGACGTCATTAACAAATGAAGTTTCGATTTCCTGCGTAAACGAATAAGAAATTTTTATGTAAGTGGTCTATTTCATTGAAATTTTGATATATAATACGTATACAGAAATTTCAAGAAAGTACTTTTATTTGTAAATGTAGGTCTACCTCGTGTGATGTTAGGATTTGGTCAGCTGGTTGGTTGTGTGTGGTGTATTTTTTTGTAAATAAAAGGTTGGCAACGAAATAAAGTTGCGTAAAGTGCAGTGTTGTGTAATTGTTTGTGGTGTGTATATTTCTTTTAAATTTTTTAATTATTTTCAATATTTTATCCAAGGCATATTTCAAGGCATGCCAAACTTGATATATAAAAAATATAAACAAAATATTCTCTTCGAACTGCAATTACCTGATGAATAAATATGCCATGATTTTATCAATGGGAGGGTAAAGTATTGAATTTGTATGTGAGCCTGGTATAAGAAGCCTGTGTTTTCAATATAGAGTTATGACCTGGGTATCAATTCTCGTTCTGTGAAACTGTGAAATTAAAAAGTTTTTGTATAGCAAAGGGTATGGTGGCACCATATGATATTACACACAAAAACTTTTCATTTCATAGTTTCATAGAACGAGAATTGATACCCAGGGTACACTAATACAAGGTGACGGTGCCAGCCCAGCTGACAATTTTTTTGTGTTCTGGAGTATGTCAAACTACATATTTAAAAAAATGATTTCAATTTCGGAAATTGTCAAACTTTATACATAAAAAAAGAGAGCCAAAAATCGCTCTCCTTTACGCTATCACCTTATGTAATTACACTATGGTTATGGCAGAGGTTAGGAGCTACACTGTAGGATTAGAATTTCGAATTTTTGTAGAGATCGATATTGTTTAAATAAAAAAATGGAGCTTTAAAATTTTTTGTGATATTATATAAAATTTAGGAATTATTATGTAATATTGGAAAGTAGAGGGGATATAAAAGGGCTATAGTGAAAAAGTTTTTCTTTTTTATAGATGGCGAAAAGATTAAAATTGCTGCGGAAAATAAAAAAATTAAAACTACCGAAAAAGAAACTTTAAAACTAATAATTGATTTATTAAAGAATTGAAAAAAAAATTAAAAAAACAAAACAATTGAGCGAAAAGAACAAATAAGCAACAAAAACAAAAAGTTTCATAACAATTGTATAAAAGAACCAATAATTTATTTAATATACAACAATTAATAGAAGCCGAAAAATTGATTCCTGCGCATATAAAAATTCGGGAGTCAAAAAAATTTGGATATCCAGTTAGTGTAACAGTCGTCAGCATCCAAGAAGATAAGCGATTGTTAACCAATCAGTAACATAAAAGAAAAAAAAGTAGCAGAATCCGCTGCGATTATTGCGTTCGTTCTTAATTGCCAGATCTAGGATATAGTCATACTTTTTTTTTATTGTGTTTTCGATAATTTTGTTTGGCTGTTTGATTTGTTTAATTGTTGGCAGTGTAAGTTTAATTATTTTAATAATTGGCATTGTGTAAGAATAATTTTTTTTGTAGTTTTTATAAGTATTGACTTTAGTTACTGTTTTTTTTTTATTATTTAAAG
Source organism: Phyto melanocephala (assembly GCA_941918925.1). Taxonomy (NCBI): domain Eukaryota; kingdom Metazoa; phylum Arthropoda; class Insecta; order Diptera; family Rhinophoridae; genus Phyto; species Phyto melanocephala. The sequence goes on along the minus strand of OW799236.1, from coordinate 19,563,893 downwards.
GTATTTACCTTAGTTAGTATTTATTTTATTATTTATAAGTATTTACTTTAGTTACTACATATTTTAATTACATACACAGATTGTTCTTTATATATTTTACCTTCTTATTTTTGGACTCTTACTTGTTTTTGTTGATTTAAAATTTTGCTATTTTTTAAATTAATATAATTCGTGTCAAATTTTTGTATAGACGATTATAAAAATTATCTCGTATAAAGACTTGAATTACGAACAATACATCGAATTACAAAATGGTTGCCGTGAATATGCTATTTATCTCAACCCTGATTAAAAATATTAGTTTATGCTATTTATCTTCATACAAAAAAAACCTTTTTTGTAATATGTAAAATATGATGCTTGCTTGCATCACTGATTTTTTCATGATACTGCATTATCTATTTGGTGCCTAAAAGTATACATTCGTCTCTAGCATTATTTAAAAGATTCTGTTATTAAAAGAGGTTACGTCACGTACGCGTCGTTATTTTTTATGCAGTTTTTTTAACTTTTACTTTGCTTTTTATTAAACAAATGAAAATTATTTTCCACCACGATTGTGAAGTAATACACATTTCAAACAAAATCAAACGTAAAATTTCTCACAAATTTTTATACCCTTCACACAGTGAAAAAGGGTATATATAGGTTTGTCATTCCGTGTGAAATTTCTACATTTTTCATTTCCGACCCCATAAAGTATATACTATTTTCTGAAAGCTTATGAATAGGGGAGTCGATTAAGCTCTGTCAGTCTGTCCGTCTGACCGTCTGTCCGTGTGTATGTTGAAATCAACTTTTTGGACCCGGGTAAGGTATTTTATATTATTGATAAATACTAGTTTAAACAAGTAAGAGCGCTATATTCGGCCGTGCCGAATCTTATATACCCTTCACAACGTGTAGTCATGCAATAACAGTGGTTTGTATCACCATTCATCCCATATGAAATACGTACATACATATAAAAACATACATATATAAAAACGTCCCATTGTAAAATTATAAATTCACGTATGTATGTTAAAAAAGCAAAAAAAAATTAAAAAAAAAAATTAAAAAAAAATTTTTTTTAAAAATAATTAAAATATATATAATAAATATAAAAAAAAAAAAAAAAAAAAATTAAAAAAAAAATAATAAAAATATAAATAATATATTAAATAAAAAATAAAAAAAAAATTAAAAAAAAAAATATAAAAAAAATAAAAAAAAATTGTTTTTGGCTCACGTTTGTACGTTTGTATGTATGTATGTAGTTGTTGTAATGTTGTTTTTGTGAAAAAAAAATCGAGGTAATCGTGGGTTTTTGCTCATATCTCAGTTGTTTATGTACCGATGTTTCTGATTTTCAATACCGATCTACTCCCGAATATTTCTGATATTCTAATACCTCACCCGGGTCCAAGGGATGTCGGGGGGCTTCAAAAAGTTGATTTCAACATACACACGGACAGACTGACAGAGCTTAATCGACTCCCCTATTCATAAGCTTTCAGAAAATATATACTTTATGGGGTCGGAAATGAAAATTGTAGAAATTTCACACGGAATGACAAACCTATATATACCCTTTTTCACTGTGTGAAGGGTATAAAAATAAATGTATTTAGGTACCTATAAATACATTTTCTTATTATCCATTCATTCAAATATTTTCTACTACGTATAGAGTAAATATAAACAAATTCAAAGATAAATTATTTTAAATTCATTATAATTGGGTTTTGTTTTTGTTTTAAGTGTACAAATTATTAAACATTTTTCATTCACAAAAAAATGAATACTTTGTTGTTAATGGAAGAACAAAATATAGAAAGAATAAAATTTTAATTTTCCGTTAATAACTTTAGTCGCATTTTAGATTTGTTAAGGGTTAAAACGCATTCGTTTATATAAAGTAATTGAATTAAGAAAAAATTATAACAATTTATTTCTGGTTTAATTTTATAGTTATTGTGTAACATTTTTTAATTGCATACAATGGTTTCAAGTGTTATCAGGTTTGTTTGATTTATTTATTAAATAAAAATTTATGTTTTCGTAAAAAAATAGAGAGGGCGTTTATTTAAAATGTTGCAAAACAGAAGAAAAAATGCGTAGAGTAATAATATTAATATTAGTGATAAAAAATATTTTGTTGAATAAATTTAAATAATATTGTGTACTTTTTACATTTATATAACATACATACGTACATACATATGTATGTATATTACACTATATTAAATAGAAACTTTGAAAATTTAAAACTTACATACAAACAAGAAAAATACTAATAATTTTCCTTTTGAGTGGTCTCACTATTTAAGTGCAGGCCAATATGTGCATTTGTTTGACTAAGGAGTAAGATCGAAAAAGTCTTAATATATGCGTCTTCACCCCGTACAAAAGCAATAATAAATTTTTTATACCCTTCACAGTGAGTGAAGTGAATATAGGTTTGTCATTCTGTGTGAAATTTCTACAATTTTCATTTTCGACCCCCATAAAGTATATATGAATAGGGGAGTTAATTAAGCATTATCCGTCTATCAGCCTGTCCGTGTGTATGTCGAAATTAACTTTTTCCAGCCCCCAGACATTAAAAAAAAAATGAGAAAAATTGCTTTATAAACAACTGAGATATGATGAAAAAACCAGTACAAACTGGATGAACGTATGAAGGCTCGATTCCCAGTTGCGACAAAAAAATTTTTTTTTATTTATTTATAATAAAGGGTCCGCCAAATAACTTTTTTTTTGAAAATGCTATAAAAAAAAGTGTAGCTTCGGCTGTGTGGCACGTAGCGCCGTCCTGTTGAAACCAAATGTTGCCAATATCCTACTTTTCAATTTGTGTGAACAAAAATTGGTTCAACATGGCCCGATAACGATCGCCATTGACTACGGCCACTCCTCATTTTCGAAGAAAAATGGCCCAATTATGCCTTTGGACCAAAATCCGCATCAAACAGTGACTCGTTTTGGGAGTATCGGCTTTTCAATGTATGAGTGCGGGTTTTCTGTGCCCCAAATGCGACAATTTTGCTTGTTTACATACCCGCCAAGATCAAAATGAGCTTCATCTGAAAAAATGATTTTTTTTTGCCAAAATCGGCTAAAGTAATATTTCCCAGACTAAATAGTGTACTAACAGGTCACGGAGAACTTATCTAGCTCGCATGAGATTGTCGAAAAATACGACATGTAAAGCATGCGAGGAAGAGGACGAGACCTTGGAACACTACCTTTGTCATTGTCCTCCGTTTGGGCATTTGAGACATGGATACTACTACTCTTACTAGAGATCCATAAGGAATTACATTAAAGGAACTGGGTTTTTCAACTAGTCGATTTTTTGGAGAAAAAAAATTATGGTTCTTATTAGAGAAATTTCGCTTCCACATAGAGCGCACAACATGTCAATTGGGCATACGTGTATACCTGTCATAAATTTGGGCTTTTTAGTGCCTCTCTTATTCAATCTAACCTAACCTTACTTGTCCTATTTTGTTTTATCCAATACATAATAGTAACAGGGTTTTTAAGGCTGCCAACACTTTACTGCACAAATGGCGTAAAATCAAAATCTTGTGTTGTGATTTTGGGAAACGTTTTTTTAGTATAAATTTACATTATAACATTAATACCCTGTTCAGACAGATATTTTTAATTGTTTAAATTTAGTAATGATTGAGCAATTAAAAAAGGTGTTCACACACACTCAATTTAACTTACTCCATTAGCATTTGATAGCTGTAAAAATACGATGTACATATTTATACCAAATCAAATAATGCCTTCTCTTTTGTTTTTTTCCTATCCATAAAATATATTTACAATTTTATTTATATACATATATAAATATGTATTTGAATTTATTTAAACATTTTATTAAAATTTCCATCAACACGCAAAGAAAAACCATGGTTACGACATGATCACGACGGTCATATTATTTTTTTTAAAACAATATTTGGTTATCGAAAACAAGTAATAGTTATTTTTGTTTCATTTCATCATAAATTTTGTTACGATAATCAAGAATTTGTTTGAATTGTATCATTTAATGATAACTTTTCGTAAAAATTTCAAAATGGTTATCATTTAAAAATAGTATGATTTAAAAAATTTATGACGAGAAAAATAACATTATATTTAAAAGCATTATAAATTAAAAATAATCACTAAATAATAAGTGATGCAACCGTATGATTACAAATTAATCAAGCTATGATTTTTTTTAATAATAATTTGATTTCAACTGTTCTTCTTCTTGTTGAATAAATTTTTATTATTTTAAATGTTTGAGATGTCAAAAAAAGGAACAAAAATTCTGAAAAATTAAAGAAGATTTACAAACAAAGGAGAAAATATAAAAAAATGTTGGTGAAAAAATTGCAATTAAATTGGTGAGTACAATCAATATGTGCATGTTACAGGAAAAGACAATAATTTGCCGTAAAAAAGCAAAGATTGTCGATTTTAATTGTAGTCATATATATGATTATTGAATGATACTTCAATTTAACATAATAATGATAACTGGTAACCATAATTATTTTTAACCATAATCATACATTTTAATCATAGCATGTTGCTCTTCGATTATGGTTACCACAACCTTATTTTTTCTTTGCGTGAACCCTTTTCCATTTTATTACTTTTTGTTTTTTGTATATTTATTTGTTTGACATTAAAAATGCCACCTATAGAATTTTCTTCTCACTGAACATACTTCTCAAGAGTTGTATTTCGAGTTTTGGGCAATAAGTGAAACAATTAAGTATATATTGCTCAATTTATAAGTAATTTTTAGTATGGTAAATTGAGCTTAATAAAGGCTTTTAATTGCGAGAATATTATTAATTGACAATTAAGGCGCGTGTGTGAACATAGTATAACGTTTGAGTATTTAATTCAATTAGCAGTTCTCAGCCTTTAAAACTATTTTTCTTCAAAATATTTCTTTTCAAATTAAAATATTTACATTGGAGTAAATGATCTACATAGCGTTGGTCACAGGTAGAAAGGCCCTAACTCAAATAATTAACTATAATAACTTTACAGGAGAAGACAAAAACATAATAACAACTGTATTATCATAATGTTATTTCTTTTGTAAAATTGCTTGTGTAAAATGTATAGGAATCACTGAAAAACTCAATTTCGTAAAAATACGAGTTAAGGCTTTTCTACCTGTGACCATCAATATGTATATACTATGTAAGTATGTATAAATGCTATAATATAATTTTTTAAACAATTCCCATAATTTTCTCGCTGTTAGCTAGAATTAAATATTACAAAAGGAATGTGTAAATATGACTTTCCTGACATCATTTTAATTTTTAGTTTCACATTCTTCCTCTTTTGTTTTACAGCAGACATCAGCTTTGAACATCAGTTAGGCTTCACTGCGTTTATTTGAACGATTGTAAATGGTGTTTTTTTAAGCCCGATAGAACTTGAAATTGTAAAAAATAACACAAAAAATTAAATTGTAATCAAAAATTTTTTTTTATTCGAAAGATCAATACGTGACATTAACATTTGAAAATGATTTCGGGCATATGGGCACCGCGGCTGTTCTTGACGAAGCGCATTCTGGACGTCCAATTTTGGGCCACTTTTTCGAGCACTGCTGGCCGTATGTCACGAATAACACGAACAATGCTGGCCTCCAAGGCGTCAATTGTTGCTGGTTTATCAGCATAAACCAGTGACTTCACGTAGCCCCACAGGAAATAATCGAGAGGTGTCAAATCGCACGACCTTGGAGGCCAATTGACAGGTCCATTTCTCGAAATCAACTTATCGCCAAATTTTGATTTCAATAAGTCGATGGTTGCGTTCGCCGTATGGCACGTAGCGCCATCCTGTTGAAACCACATCTCCTTCGGATCAATGTCATCCATATTTTCAAACAAAAAATCATTGATCATGGTGCGGTAACGATCTCCATTGACCGTAACGCGAGCTCCGGCCTCATTTTTGAAGAAATAAGGTCCGATGATGCTACCAGCGTGAAAACCGCACCAAACGGTGCATTTTTCTGGATGTAATGGAGTCTGTAGGGTCTCTTGTGGATTGGTCTCGCTCCATATGCGGCAATTTTGCTTATTAACAAACCCGTTAAGCCAAAAATGCGCCTCATCGCTGAACACAATTTTGCGATAAAACAACGGACGTCCAGAATGCGCTTCGTCAAGAACAGCCGCGGTGCCCATATGCCCGAAATTATTTTCAAATGTTAATGTCACGTATTGATCTTTCGAATAAAAAAAAATTTTTGATTACAATTTAATTTTTTGTGTTATTTTTTACAATTTCAAGTTCTATCGGGCTTAAAAAAACACCCTTTATTAACTTCTAAACAAAAACAAATATTTATTATAAAAAGCAACAACTGATCTACATATGTACATATAAACAACATTTTAAAGTCAAACAAACATGCCAAAAAAAAATTTTTTTTGAATAGAAATTAGAAAGACGAAAGTGAATGCTTTTCAAAACCCAGATCATTAGATAATTAAGGTTAATTGTTAATAGAAATTAGTTTATAAATATAAAAAAAATAAATGGGTGGGTTTATTAATAATACAAGTTAAAAACAAATAAAGGAATTTTTAATAAGGGCGAAGGATATAAACAATTTCTCTTATTAATTTAGGATTCAGTCACTAATGCAGCATATACGAATGATGATGAGTAAACTAAGCTCGGTATACATGACGGTATAACGCCGAACAATAAAAAAACAAGTAAGAGCACTATATTCGGCTGTGCCGAATCTTTTATACCCACCACCAATTTTGTGTACATTTAGAGCACAATATTTATTATTTTGTTAATCGCTATAGAATAATCTCTTTATAATAAAATATGTATCCCTTTCTTTGTAGAGGGTGGTTAAATTTTAAGGGCCCATGTTTAAGGTGAACCACATCTAAACTTCAACTTTTTTCTTGTATTTCATTTGACATTTCTCAATCTCAGACTAACTCAATTTGAACCGTGGAAAGATACGCAATCGAGCAACGCTTTTAAATATTAAAGATTTTTATAAAAATGGGCGTTCAAATCAAAATGCATTTTGTGCACTTCGTGATTCTTTTTGTCAACATAATCGTTCGAATTCGTCCACAATCGTGAGAATTGTAAAAAATATTTAAATGTCTGCAAAGCAGGTCTGTATAAAATGTCAGAACACCTGTGAATGCCTTCTTAGTTCGTTGAATGGGAACCATTGCTGGTTTTTGCGATAGTGTGCCAAAAGAGCAGTCAACCTCGACTCATCATCATGCCCAACAATTGAGCATCAACAGTGTCATTGAAAATTTGGAGCATTAGATCGTGGTGTGCCGCCTAGGTTGGGGGGCCATTTGGCCGATATTTTGTTCCATACATAATTGAAGAATACAAATATTATCATTATAAAAATAAATGATAATAATTTCATAATAATTTTATTCAAAATTAGCATAGTCCCTTAAAATTAAACCACCCATTATAACTTCGGTATGCTAGTAAAATGTTTTCGTAAATTTAGTCTTTCAATGAAAGTGGCCGTTAAAATACGCGTGTCAATAAAGTTTCTGCTAATAAATACAACTTAGATATTTCAATAAAGTCCTTTTTTTCCAAAAACTTTGTCAATAGAGAAATTACATGAATTAAAGAGGAAGAAAGTGAATTTAAGGTTAAATTTTAAGGGCCACAGGGTGATTTAAAATATACATTCTCTGCATTTTTCTAAAACGGGAAATTTATTAGTAAGATTTTGATTTTTAAACTTCTATAACATTTTGCTTTTAAAAGATTTTCAAACGAAATAAGTTTTGTATAATTTTAAAATTTGTTAGCCATTAGTACATGAAAATAAATTGTTTATAATGTTTAGAGATAATTTTTTTTTACTTAGGTCAAAATTTTCCTAAATTCCCATTTTTAATAGAGCATAACTTCAGGAGAACATAAGCATAAGTTGTTAGCATGCCATCTAGTAGTTGCTAGTAGAGTCATCTATCTTATCATCTTTATCTTATATTTAGCTACAGTACAATAAATGGCGCAGTGTAAGATGAATAAATGCTAATATATATGACTTATATATTTTTATAAAAATTTAAAGAAAAAAGTGTGCGTGGCACATCTATTTTCCGTTATAACGAAGACTTTGACCAAAAAGCCATGTTTGCAAAATTTCAGAATCGTACATATAGTTTTGTCAGTTTTATTACGTTTTAAATTTGAAATATACACTGTGCGGTATAAATTTTCGTACATTTTTATCTATAACTCTTTTCCTAATTCATAGATTTAAGCGATTTTCAGGGAAAAATATTCTTTTGACTCGATAAATATATATTCGAAGTTTCATGACTACGTTTATGCGTCTGGACACAATTCAAAAGTGAAAGTGGGCGTTATAGTAGGCGTGTCAAAGTTGTTTTTGCTAATGAGTACAAGTTAGGTGTTTAATATAGTCCTTTATTATTCCAAAATCTTTATTAATAGAGAAATTATATGAATTTTAGGTAAAACGTTATATGGGAGGTGGGCGTAAAAGAGGGCGTGGAACCTTAATTTTTTGGCATAGTAATGAAATTGCCTAGGGGGATAGACGTAGCAAAATTTATCATCATACCTCTAATTTTAGCGGTTTTATGAGCTTTTAAATTTCATTAACGGTAGATAACGTGAAAAGTGGGCGTTTTAGTAGGCGTGTCAAAGTTATTTTTGCGAATGAGTACAACTGAGGTGTTTCAATATAGGCCTTTATTATTCCAAAATCTTTATTAATAGAGAAATTATATGAATTTTAGTTAAAACGTTATATGGGAGGTGGGTGTAAAAGTGGGCGTGGCACATTGATTTGCCGTTACAAGAAAGCGTGTCACCAAAAAGCAAAGTGTGCAAAATTTCAGAGTCGTACATCCAATTTTGTTGCTTTTATGACGTTTTTGTTTTTAAATATACCGAAAAATACACTGTGCGGTATAAATTTTCGTACATTTTGATCGATAACTTATACAACTTTCGGGGGAAAATATTTTCTTCACCCAGGAAATATATATTCGAAGTTTCATGAGTCTACGTTAAGGCGTTTGGACACAATTCCATTTTATTCGATGTTCGAAGGACACGGTTTTTTCGACCTACTCTTGCTTTTCGAGCTATAACTCTCTTCCTAATATTCCGATTTAGCCCATTTTCAATACCAAACAAACCTTGTCTATAAGAAAGATTCTGGCAAAATTTGAGCCCCCTAGCTTTTTCGGTGCGACCTCTATCGTGCTTTCAACAGACGGACAGACGGACGGACATAGCTAGATCGTCATAAAATCAAACCCCGATTCAGAATATATATACTTTATAGGGTCTAAAATGGATCTTTCGATGTGTTACAAACGGAATGACAAAATGAATATACCCCCACCATTTTTTTGGTGGCGGGTATAAAAATTGTGACACCGAGCGAACCCATTTTTTTAATTATTAATTTTGCAAAGATGAAACCCCCGCCATTATTGGTAAACCCTAAGCAGGATTAGACATTTTTAAAATCATTAAGTTAACCCGTTTTATAATAAATATTTTTTTTGTAACAAAAACTGTACAATAATTAAGTTATTATTTTCAAGATCATTTTGCAAAAAAGGTGATTGGAGATTGTTGTTATAGCATGTTTTCACGGCAACGATATTCGTAATTCGATGTCTTATTTATAATTCAAAGCCTAATTACGAAACAAATTACATAATTTTACCATGCAAAATTTTCAAAGCAAATTACTATTTTTGTGGGTAATTCATTTGGAATTACTACCCGAATTATAATAAAACCAGTGTCTTCTCTAATTTTTATTGGTGGTATATCATTTTGAGCTGTCAAAAAAATCAAAGCAAAGGGAAAAAGAATAAATTTCAATTTCATATATAAAAAATAAAATAGAAGCAAAAAACACAATTTTAAAGAAAGTTGTTATGTCTAGAAGACTATTGACCACATCAAAATTATTGGATGAGACGTAATAGTGTTTAGAGAGTTTGCTGGTTGCACCGGTCCCATTTGCTTGCACTTTTTCTATTTTCTGGTAATTAAAAAATAATGATATTTTTGCTTACATTTCTTATAAATTTACAATATTATTAATATCACTTACTTTATGCCTCCATTAATAAAATAATTAAAATTTTCTATATAAATTTTTATATATCTTAATGTTTACCGCCAAAAAACAAAACGATAATTTAAATGAAAAAAGCACGAAGAAGAACTGTCAAATTAAATTAACAATATGTCGTGGAAACAAGTTAATTCACATAAGTAATTTAAAGAGCGAATCAAGTAATTAAATGTGTCGTGGAAACATGCTATTATCATATAAAGAAATGCAATAGTGTTTAATTACACAACTTTGTCATATGTGTCAAAATCATTTTCATCCAAATTAGACAGAAAGAGGTATCGATATCAAACATCATTATTTATATTCATTATACCATTTTTCTGCCTTATTTTTGAAGAAGTATGGTCCTTCGAGTCTAAAATCCGCATCAAACAGTGACATATTATATATGCATTTGAGATTTCTAAAGCATAAAGAGCTTATGTTTATGCTTATTATAGTTTGTTGAAGTGGGTTCGGCAGCCGCTTAAAGGCATAGCTTACTTGGGTCCCCATGGGTACGGTTGTGTTACCATGTGCACCATATATATCTCCTGGCTGCCATAAGTATTCAGTCATCTTGTCCTATTTATAAAGGTGTGTATTTTATTTACATCATGTAAAAGACATGTTTTGTCATTAAATATTCGTCGTCTCATGTTTCCAAATGCTTAACAGTGATATAACAGTGGTCTTCTCTTTCTCTTCGTGATCGTTATTTCTGCAGAGGCCATTAAAAGGGATGGTGTATAGTAATTACCGCTTTGAGGTTCCTTGGAAGGATTTTAGGCATATTTATAGCAGATCGCGTCCTATGCATATCTATATTGAGCCAAATTTTTCTGTTTTCTTTACAAGTGTTTTTTTCCTCTTAATTCTTAAGTGAAGTGAAGTTCGTCCGAGATCAGATCGAAATTTAGTCGAATCTAAGGTGATATCGGCTTTCAGAAGTGAATCAGGTATATTATTATAGCCAATGTCACAAGGTCTTGGAAACTTTATAATAGTAACTGAAATATGCTTCGCTATCTCCTTCTAAAATACCTGCAATTTTCTATGTGTGGTACACGCTCTAATTAAAGCAAGTAAGAGTGCTGTATTCGTCCGAGCCGAATCTTATATACCCTGCACAACTCATCTCATTTATATGAAATACGTATATACATACATATATGTTTCATTGTCTTTATAATAACTTTATCAGCTTAAAAACATCCCATTGTAAAATTATAAATTGAGTTTATGTATGTATGTATTAAAAAAATTTTTTTTTGTCTTAACTGGGATTCGAACCTACGTTCATCCAGTTTGTATTGGTGTAAAAGGACGAGGTGGTCTAGATTTTTTTATCATATCTCAGTTGTTTATAGAGTGATTTTTCTGATTCAATAACAGTCTGCTCGCAAACATTTCTGATATTTTGGTACCTTACACGGGTCTTGGAAATGTCTGGGGGCTACAGAATGTTGATTTCAACATACACACGGACAGAAGGACATGTGTTTATCAATATAGTTCTTCAACATACACACGGACAGACGGAAATACGGACATGTAATCTATCAATATAATTCTGCAAACATAGGGCCGTATTTATAAAAAATATTTTAGGTTTATTAAAGGCTTATTTGACAAATTTCTACAACATCTGTCAAATAAGCCTTTAATAAACCTAAAATATTTTTTATAAATACGGCCAATAATATTTAATTAAAACTTTTTTATTAGTCGAGATTTTACAGAAAAAATATCTCGTAACCACTTTATTTATTTTTAAAATTTTTAGCCTAAAGCTCTTTCTACTGGTTGTTTTTATTTCTAAAAGCCTTAGAGCCTCTACCACCCTAAAATCTTTAAATGTTTTGGATGAAAAAAACTCTACAAATCTTGTAGATAATCTAAAATCATCAAATCTTTTAGACAGTTCAAAAGCTACAAATAAAAGCTTTTCAAAAGCTGTAAGCTCTACCGATGATAAGAAAATGTCAATGATAGGTTCTAGTAAAAGCTCAAGAGTTGCCAAGATACCTGATATATTGCCAAGTGATTATGATGAAGACTATGATGATGAGGGTGACGAAGAGGGTGGCTATGAAAATGGAGGACGTAATACAGGCCGACAAAGGCATATAAATATTATCAAAAGAGTTGGAACTACTTATGCCTGGGGTCGTTGGGAGAAATGGAGTAGATGTTCAAATTCTTGTGTTCAGATAAGAAAGAGACATTGTATTAAAAGGTGAGATAAATGAAGGGAAGCAGATCTTTTTGTTTCACGTGTTTTTATTTCAAATGAACTAGAGTTTATAGTTTAAACTGTAATTTAACGTTTTTGTCTTTTTTTTTAGAATTCAAAATGCTACAGACTCTGAGGGTGAGGAAATCACTTTCTATCCTGATTTAGCCGACAAGACCACCGGCTGTTTTGGTGTAATGAAAAAGTATCGACTGTGTAAGGATGAGAAGTGTAAATTTAGCAATCATCAAATGCGCAATGAACAATGTTCGGCCTATAATCATCAGCAGTTCAAAGGAAAATTCCATACATGGCAGGGCTATGAAAAGGAACATAATGAATGTGAATTGTATTGTAAACCCATCGATTCGGATATATTCATTAGTATGAATCAATCAGTAACAGATGGGACACCATGCGAGAAACCAGCTATTTACTATACACACTACTTTCGTCGCAAGGCGGTATGTGTGGAGGGTATTTGCAAGGTATTTATGTTTATACATGTGTATTTATTCGTCTTTATAAATAGTTTGACTATTGATAGACATTAAGAGTGAACGTTTAAGATTATAATAAGCCAAATTAATTTTAATTTATCATCATGATGATCTGTGGTCTGTGAACAAGTGTGATGACTCTTTCTTGGCTATTGATTAAATTCTTTAAACATAATTTCTAGACTGTAAGCATGATTCTTGTTAAATTTAATATTTTTTTTTTAAAGTCCACTTAACTTCTACTCTTTTGTTAATCTCTTATCACGTTTCTCGTATTATTTCTTGTCTTGTGATCATGTCCATCATCAAGGCGAACAAACGAACAAGTATCATTTAGTTAATGATCCTTTTATTCATATTTTTTTATCTCTCTCGCTCTCTCTCCCTCGTTCTATTCTTATAAGAAGGTGGCAATTGTTGTTAATTCATGGCTTAATGATCATGTTTTATATATTTAAGTTTTTTTTCCTTGATGTAAGAATTATGATACACATTTATGCCGCTAAATAAGTGTTGACCTCTTGATCTGTTTTATAAGATTAAATATTGAATTTTTGGAAATTGATCTCTATTATTATGAAATCAAACAGAATGAAAGAAAGGGAAAAAATGTGGTTTATTGATCCATAATGGTTAATGGTATTATGTAAAAAATATTTAAGAAAACGCTGTATAAAAAAAAGGGAAGTCGACAATGGCAGAGAAAACCAAAATAAATCAACGTTTTGAAATTTTATATCTGAGTTTTATTTAAACGGGGTTAAAGTTAATCTTAACTTTAACACATTCCTATATTGAATTGGGATATAAAAACGTGTGACTTTTACGTTTTAGGTATACAATATGAAAATTTATTTAAAATGCAACTTAAAAATGTTTTTTAAAACACGTTAACCCTCTAACTTTTCATTATATTCATTATAAAGGGTCCGCCATCTAACGTTTTTTTTCAACTAGGGCTTATTTCGTGAATGGTAACACTTAGCTTATGTCTGATTTGACAGATAATTAGTTTTATCTTTCCCCTGAACGAATATGGTTGTGTATACGCTTGAACAACGCTGGGAAATATTACTTTGGCCGATTTTGCCAAAAAAATCATCTTTTCAGATAAAGCTCATTTTGATCTTGGCGGTTATGCAAACAAGCAAAATTGTCGCATTTGGGGCACAGAAAACCCGCACGTATACATTGAAAAGCCGATACACCCAAAACGAGTCATTGCTTGGTGAGGATTTTGGTCCAAAGGCATAATTGGGCCATTTTTCTTCGAAAATGAGGAGTGGCCGTAGTCAATGGCGATCGTTATCGGGCCATGTTGAACCAATTTTTGTTCACACAAATTGAAAAGTAGGATATTGGCAACATTTGGTTTCAACAGGACCATTTTTCTTCGAAAACGAGCAAGGAGTTGCCTTTACAGTAAATGGCGATCGTTATCGGGCCATGTTGAACAAATTCTTGTTCACAAGAATTGAAGTGGAGGATATTGGCAACATTTAGTTTCAACAGGACGGCGCTACGTGCCACACAGCCGAAGGTACACCTTTGTTTTTATAGCACTTTAAAAAAAAGAAGTTATTTGGCGGCGTTTAAGGATTTTCTACCTACATATTCATAATTGGCGCTAAAACGCCCCGAGAAACTAGTCAAATCAATTAATGAAATGGCTAGTGAACAGGGGACAAATAACGGCATTCGATCACGATCGAAATCTTACTCGAACGATCGAGTTCGCTGTGCTTTTGGTTAATGGATTTTAATAAGAATTTTTAAACTTCGATTTTCGTAATCTGTGCCCAGGACATCAAATCATTCTGTTAGTAAATCAATTGTTTTGCGCGCTGTCTGACCTTTTTTATTTATTTTATATATTTTATTTATGGAATCGAGATCTTACAGCCTTAAGACAGTACAAATTAGATACATAGTTGTTCAAGATAAAAATTATTCTAGAAAAAAATCAACATATTGATAAAGTTTAATAAATTCAGTTAAAATCGGATCAGAGTTGGCATAATTTCTTCTGAAAACTTAGACAGATAGTGGATAAAAATAACGTGTAGAACGAGATGGTACATTAAAAGCGATATTGGAAATCAAGAAATCAGAGCATACATTTCCCTTTATTAAGTTGAGAACAAACGTAGCATTTAGCATAGTTCTTTGACTTTTTAGCGTTAGCAGCTTTATAAGAGCAAATCTACTAGTAGAAGGCGGCTTGTTTAAAGGATTCCAGCTTAGGCCTTGAAGACAAAATAACAGGAATTGTTTTTGTACAGATTCAATGTCATTGTTGTAAACATTATACGTTGGATCCAAAATTATTGAACCGTACTGAAGAATAGGCCTGACCAGAGAAGTATATAATTGTTTCGTTATTTATGGGTCCTAAACTCCTTCGCCCAGCGTTTTATAAATCCAAGTACTGCAAGTGCTTTGTTAACAGTAACAGAGATATGTTAAATAAAATTTAGTTTAGGATCTAGTAAAATTCCAAGGTCGGAGACGGTTTTGAGTCTGTCCAGAGTATGACCGTTTAAGACATAATTCAAGTTAATATGACATCTACGGAAGAAACACATGTATTTGCATTTTTCAGGATTCAGCTCCATTAGGTTAAGATTACACAAAGAACAAAAAGCATATAAGTCCTTTTGAAGGAGGATATGATCAGCGTGATGATTATAACTAAGGAATATTGTTACGTAGTCAGCACACATTAGAACATCCGAGAATTTAATCATATTTGGCTGATCCTTAATAAGTAGAGAAAACAGCAATGGGCCAAGATAACTTCGCTGTGTGACACCAGAAATAATAGAACTTGGCTTAGAAGTTAAATTTTTAAAACGAACATTTTGCCTTCTATTCGTCAAATACGAATAAATCCAGTTAAGACAGTTTTCCGTAAGTCCCATAAGATCAAGTTTTTTTTACTAGAAGTTTGTGATTGACTTTATCAAAAGCCTTACTAAAGTGGGTGTAAATACCACTAGCTTCTATGAAATTCGTAAATGTTTTAATTTCAATCGTTAGCAAATCCTTTATTTGTTTTGTAATATTATACCAATTAGTAATTTGTTTAAAGCAATATTTGTTTTATTGATATGTCGTTATTGGGGTGGGTGTTCAAATAAGCACTTAATAAGTGCTACTCAACCACTTGTTGAAATTGTGGTATTAATGTATATCAAAATTTAAGATTTTTTTCAATATTAATTCAATGTCAAAACTTGATAAACGCGAAAAAATTTTAAACTATATATACATACATACATTTGTACTTATCTACACATGTATGTACATGTGTACTTTGTACACACATAAAAAAATCAAAAACCCAATTGCACTTCTAACAAAATAAACAAATTTAAACCCATTAATATCTAATAATGGTGTAATAAACGGCTCTGCTAAGTATGCGCTAAGTTGTAATAACAATTCAAAATGTATTTAGTCCCAATGGAAGATGTAAACAATTTAGACTTCAAACTTCATTAGTTGACAGCTGAGAATATTGAAAGCTCTAAGCCCATCTTGTGTTACTCATATGCTTGCTAAGTACAAGCTAAGAGAGGGCGTACAACTAATAATTTGTGTGCCGAAACCATGACAAAGAAGTTTTCAACCATTTAATAAATGTTTGATTATTTTTCGAAATTTATTTTCAATATAAAATTTGGTTTTTTCTGTTGACGACGTTAAAATGTAATAAAGAAAATAAATCTGGGTTAAAAATGTAACTAGCAAAAGCAGAAGAGTTAAAATGATAAAAGATGGCAACATTTGTGCTGGTTTTAAAGAATTTTGTTAAGCGCTACAAATGCATGAAGTTTTTACTGTAATATGGATCATATACGAGGTTTATATGATTTAAGAATGCATATATGAATTATATGTGGAGTATGATAATGTTTAAAGGTTTGAGGAGGTTTCGCACGGTGCTATAAATTTTAGAAATTATACTTTCTATACCTCTACCTCTAACAGACATATGGCCTACATACCATAGTATGTATACCACATTTATTCCATGTATATAGATATATACGTAGTATACAAGCCAGGGGACAAATCGAAACATACTAAGGCGAACGTAATTTTACTTGAACGTATAAGTTTGTTGTACAAAATGTCTAAACCAAGAAAAAATGGCCATAAGTTGGTGTTAGATCATTCTGGGGTGGCAATGCCCCCCTATAATTTTTATATATATACATATATATGAAATTAACTCAGTTTAAGATTTTGACTATAAGAAAAAAAGTTTTCAGCTTTTGCTACCCTACGTTAATGATTTAGTTCTTTCGAAGTAATGTTTGCAAAATGTTTCATAGTATTTAAATTAAAAATTATTATATAATCAAAAATTATTTTGATAAATAAAGTTAACCTTATAAGATGTTTTATAAAACTGCTTTAGATGGCTGTAAATTCCATGTTTTAAACCTCACCTAAAGGAGGAAGACTAAAAATATATGAAAATATTGGATTATGATCACCAACGGGATAAAAATATAAATATTATATTTGTTTATTACATCACCTACATCTCTCCAGTTTACCAAGGACATTTTATGAACAATCCATTAAATATTATTATAAATAATTTTTTTATTTTAGCTCAAATTCATTAATTTCTATTATTTAATTTCCCAAAACATTTAAAAAAAAATGTAATCATTTTAAGAATATTTTAAAAAATTATTCCGATGTTAGCCGAGTGGAATGCATTTTCGAAACCACCTACGATTTCATCATCAGCACTCTTTATCGGTACACTCATATGTAATTTGAAATTACTATTTGTGTTACAATTTAATGAAATTAGAATTAGGGAATCATCCTTTGGATGGAATTATTGAAAGCAAATTTGTATTTTTAGGTTTCATTTATAAGTCTATCTAGGTGATAGACACTGAACAATAAATTTTTGTATGTCATAAACACTGTGCCATATGTGTTATATCTATATAAAGGGTGTTTTTTTAAGCCCGATAGAACTTGAAATAGTAAAAAATAACACAAAAAATTAAATTGTAATCAAAATTTTTTTTTTATTCGAAAGATCAATACGTGACATTAACATTTGAAAATGATTTCGGGCATATGGGCACCGCGGCTGTTCTTGACGAAGCGCATTCTGGACGTCCAATTTTGGGCCACTTTTTCGAGCACTGCTGGCCGTATGTCACGAATAACACGAACAATGCTGGCCTCCAAGGCGTCAATTGTTGCTGGTTTATCAGCATAAACCAGTGACTTCACGTAGCCCCACAGGAAATAATCGAGAGGTGTCAAATCGCACGACCTTGGAGGCCAATTGACAGGTCCATTTCTCGAAATCAACTTATCGCCAAATTTTGATTTCAAGAAGTCGATGGTTGCGTTCGCCGTATGGCACGTAGCGCCATCCTGTTGAAACCACATCTCCTCCGGATAAATGTCATCCATATTTTCAAACAAAAAATCATTGATCATGGTGCGGTAACGATCTCCATTGACCGTAACGCGAGCTCCGGCCTCATTTTTGAAGAAATAAGGTCCGATGATGC
The DNA here is from genome assembly GCA_941918925.1 of Phyto melanocephala. Classification (NCBI taxonomy): domain Eukaryota; kingdom Metazoa; phylum Arthropoda; class Insecta; order Diptera; family Rhinophoridae; genus Phyto; species Phyto melanocephala. The sequence goes on along the minus strand of OW799236.1, from coordinate 19,545,440 downwards.
CACCAGCGTGAAAACCGCACCAAACGGTGCATTTTTCTGGATGTAGTGGAGTCTGTAGGGTCTCTTGTGGATTGGTCTCGCTCCATATGCGGCAATTTTGCTTATTAACAAACCCGTTAAGCCAAAAATGCGCCTCATCGCTGAACACAATTTTGCGATAAAACAACGGACGTCCAGAATGCGCTTCGTCAAGAACAGCCGCGGTGCCCATATGCCCGAAATCATTTTCAAATGTTAATGTCACGTATTGATCTTTCGAATAAAAAAAAAAATTTTGATTACAATTTAATTTTTTGTGTTATTTTTTACAATTTCAAGTTCTATCGGGCTTAAAAAAACACCCTTTATATAAAAGAGTAATGTGACTGACTGACTGACTGATTCATCATCGCACAGCCCAAACGCAAAGAGCTAGAGACATGAAATTTGGACAATCGGTTCCTCTTTCAATGTATAGCTCTACTAAGAAGGGATTTTTGGAAATTCGTACTTTAAGGGGGTAAAAAAGGGTAAAAACGGGTAAAATCGGTAATCTTATATCGGCTAAACTAAAAATGATACAAATTTAATTCAAAAAGTATTGTAATTTGCACAAAAAATAAGCTGACAGGTATCTGGCCTTTTTTGGAATTTTCAACCCCTAAGGGGAAAAAACGGGTAAAAACTATAATTACTTTTTTGGTACCCCAATCCGCGAAAAAATATTAATAGGAATTCGGCACTTTTTTATACCCGCCACCAAAAAAATGGTGGGGGTATATTCATTTTGTCATTCCGTTTGTAACACATCGAAATATCCATTTTAGACCCCATAAAGTATATATATTCTGAATCAGGGTTTGATTTGATGACGATCTAGCTATGTCCGTCCGTCTGTCCGTCTGTCCGTCTGTCCGTCTGTTGAAAGCACGATAGAGGTCGCACCGAAAAAGCTAGGGGGCTCAAATTTTGCCAGAATCTTTCTTATAGATAAGGTTTGTTTGGTATTGAAAATGGGCTAAATCGGAATATTAGGAAGAGAGTTATAGCTCGAAAAGCAAGAGTAGGTCGAAAAAAACCGTGTCCCTCGAACATCGAATAAAATGGAATTGTGTCCAAACGCATTACCGTACACTCATGAAACTTCGAATATATATTTCCTGAGTAAAAACAATATTTTTCCCAAAAAATTATCTAAATCTATGCATTAGGAGAGGAGTTATCGATCAAAATGTACGAAAATTTTTACCGCACAGTGTATTTTTCGGTATATTTAAAAACAAAAACGTCATAAAAGCAACAAAATTGGATGTACGACTCTGAAATTTTGCACACTTTGTTTTTTGGTGAAACGCTTTTTTGTAACGGAAAATCAATGTGCCACGCCCACTTTTACGCCCACCTCCAATATAACGTTTTACCCAAAATTCATATAATTTCTCTATTAATATAGATTTTGGAATAATAAAGGACTATATTGAAACATCTAGGTTGTGCTCATTAGAAAAAACAATTTTGACACGCCTACTATAACGCCCACTTTTCACGTTATCTACCGTTAATGAAATTTAAAAGCTCATAAAACCGCCAAAATTAGAGGTATGATGATCAAATTTGCTAGGTATAAACCCCTACATAATTTCATTACTGTGCCAGAAAATTAAGGTGCCACGCCCACTTTTACGCCCACCTCCCATATAACGTTTTACCTAAAATTCATATAATTTCTCTATTAATAAAGATTTTGGAATAATAAAGGGCTATATTGAAACATCTAAGTGGTACTCATTCGCAAAAACAACTTTGACACGCCTACAATAACGCCCACTTTTCACGTTATTTACCGTAAATGAAAATTGAAAGCTCATAAAACCGCCAAAATTAGAGGTATAATGGTCAAATTTGCTACGTATATCCCCCTAGACAATGTCATTACTGTGCCAAAAAATTTAGGTGTCACGCCCACTTCCCATATAACGGTTTAGCTGAAATTCATATAATTTCTCTATTAATAAAGATTTTGGAATAACAAAGGACTATATTGAAATACCTTAGTTGTACTCATTAGCAAAAACAGCTTCGACGCGCCTACTATAACGCCCACTTTTCACGTTATCTACCGTTAATGAAATTTAAAAGCTCATAAAACCAAAAAAAATTAGAGGTATAATGGTCAAATTTGCTACATATATCCTTCTAATCAATGTTATTGTTGTGCCAAAAATTTTGGTTACACGCCCACTTTAACGCTTACCTCCCATATAACAGTTTATCTTAAATTCATGTAATTTCTCTATTGACAAAGTTTTTGGGAAAATAAAGGACTATATTGAAATGTCTAAGTTGTATTTATTAGCAGAAACTTTATTGACATGCCTACTTTAACGCCCACTTTCTGGAAAGACTACATTAACAAAAGCATTTTAGTAGCATATCGAAGTTATAAAGGGTGGTTAAATTTTAAGGGCCGATGTTAAATTTAAACAAAACACAAATTATTTAGGAAATTATAATTATTTCTTTTTGTAATGATAATATTTGTATGGTTCAATTATGTATTTAATAAAATATCGGCCAAATGGCCCCCCTATCCTTGGCGCCACTCCTCTATCTGATGGTCCAAATTTTCAATGACAATGTTGATGCTCAATTGTTGGGCATGATGATGAGTCGATGTTGACTGCTCTTTTGCCACACTATCGCAAAAAACAGCAATGGTTCACATTCAACGAACTAAGAAGGCATTCACAGATTTTCTGACATTTTATACAGACCTGTTTTGCAGAAATTTAAATATTTTTTACAATTCTCCCGATTGTGGACGAATTTGAACGATTATGTTGATCAAAAGAATTACGAAGTGCACAAAATGCATTTTGACTTGAACGCCCATTTTTATAAAAAACCTGAATAACTTTAACGCGTTGCTCATTTGCGTATCTTTCCACTTTTAAGTTGGTCTGAGATTGAGAAATGTCAAATGAAATGCAAAAAAAAACTTGTTGTTTATGTGGCTCATCTTCAACATGGGCCCTTAAAATTTAACCACCCTCTACAAAGAATGTGATACATATTTTATTATAAAGAGATTATCCATAATGATTAACAAAATAATAAATATTGTGCTTTAAATGTACACAAAATTGGTGGTGGGTATAAAAGATTCGGCACAGCCGAATATAGTGCTCTTACTTGTTGTTCCTTTTTTGGTACTTTTTTTAAAAGAAACTTTTCTTATATTATTCAATGGGACAAAATTTGACAATTATTATTTCCTAATATAATATAGACAACTATTTAGGTGAAATTTTTGGAAACTTTTTTGGGGACAAAAAAGGTACCAAAAAGGGGAAATATCCGGAAAATTTATGTAATTCCTAATTAGACGGCCAATTTTCACAAAACTTTTAATTGGGATTTCACCAGACATAAAAAATTATGTAATTTAGTAAAAATTGAAACACATTCATAACAGGGTAGAAAAGGGAAAAATCGGGAAGAGTTTGGTACTTTTTGAACATAATTACTTTTATGCAAAAAAGAGTAGATTTACTGACTTTAAATCATGTCTATTAAAATATTTTGTTAGATAGATATTTGAACATTTTAAATTTGAAACCTGGACCAAAAATGTATTTTTTCGCTTTTCTATGGTACTTTTTGTATTTTCTACGTTTATAAAGATAGAATTGTAAAATAAAGGACTATTGATTCCAGGTGAGACTGAAAATGTTATGGGCGACCAAAAATGTACTTTTTTGAATTTTTATGGTACTTTTTGTATTTTCTACGTTTATGAAGATAGGATTGTACAATCAAGGACTATTGATTCTAGGTGAGACAAAAAATGTTATGGGCGACCAAAAAGTTACTTTTTTGAATTTGTATGGTACTTTTTGTATTTTCAACGTTTGCGAAGCTAGAATTTTGAAATTAATGACAATTGATGCAAGGTGAGACTAAAAATGTTATGGGCGACGATAAAGGTACTTTTTTGAATTTTTATGGTACTTTTTGTATTTTCAACGTTTGCGAAGCTAGAATTTTGAAATTAGTGACTAATTATACAAGGTGAGAATAAAAATGTCATGGGCAACCAAAAAAGTACTTTTGATTTTTATGATACTTTTGGTATTTTCTACGTTTATGAAGGTGGGATTGTACAATGAAGGACTTTTGATTCCAGGTGAAACTAAAAATGTTATGGGCGACCACAAAGGTACTTTTTTGAATTATTATGGTACTTTTTGTATTTTTAACGTTTGCGAAGCAAGAATTTCGAAATAAGTGATACAAGGTAAGGCTAAATATGTTATTGGCGATCAAAAAGGTACTTTTCTGAATTTTAATGGGAATTTTTGAAAAATAAGTCGTCTTGTATTGCCGTCGCTAAACAGAATAAGGATGACTTTTATTCTTCTAACTCAGTCATTCAGTTAATTTTGCAAATGGCCTAAATCAATTCAACCACCGAAAACAACATTTCCATGTGAGATACACACAAAATGGCACCTCCTTAACAAATTATCATTAACTGAGATTAATCAAATTCAAAATTTAAATGTTATACAATAAAAAAATATTTTTAAATTTGTTAAAACGCAAAACATTAAATATCTCGAAACAAAAATTACCTGACTTAGATCACTTTCATAATTAAAGGCACATATATTGGTATCATTTTATGGATAAAAGGTTCGGCAGGAAAAGAACACAATAAAATTAAAATTGTTCGGTCCCTAGCAATTAATTAAAAAAAAGTTTAGTGTAAAACATAGCCATAGTGCATAGTGTCTACATTTGTGTAATGTAGGGTACAATTTAATCCATCTTTTTAATTGCTGGGCATCTGTTATTTTCTTTGATTTTTTTTTGCTTGTCTGTTTGTTGATGGTTTAAAAAATCGTTTATCTATAAGTTGTTGTTGTTGTTATTCTAGGTATCCAAGTGTTGGTGTAGCAGTCCTATCCATTATTATTGGCTTTATTAACATACAAAAAATATACAGTCATAAAGAAAAATTTATTGACGATCAGTGGTGATGTTGGCCCAATGTAGGGCAAAAAAAATGCCTAAGAAGTAAGAGGAATATGAATTGTATTTTTGTTTTGAAGAGGCAACTTTGTCGAGCAATATTTTTTGCTGTTTGTCTGTTTTCTATTTAGTTTTTTAAACATTTTTTTTATTGTAAAAATATTTTCGTTTGTTTTGTTTATAATCATAAATTTTTGTGTTTTAATTTGTAAGTTTCTCATTCGTGTACAAAGTGTCAACGTTTAAACAAGTGAATTTAAAAAAAAATTATATAAAATTAAATAATATTTTAAAATAAAATTAAATTTTTTTTATTTATTGAAAAAAAAGCAAACTTATATTCTAAATTATCTTTAAAGTGTTATCTCTTATCTTATCTGTGCAAAGCGTCTTTACAAAAATTTTAATTTTGCTAAAATTGTTAATTTTTTTTGTTTTAGTTGCTAAAATTTAGTATCTTTTTAACAAGTGCCAAATCGTTTATGTCCATCTGTATCGTTATTTTTTTTTTATTTGTTTAACTTGTGCGTGTCTTTTGTAATTACCATCATTAAGTCTCTCAGCGTTTAAACACTTGTATGTGATTCTCGTAAAATTTAAGCTAGAGAAAAAAAAATTGAATTAAAAAAAAAAATGTAATATAACTCTTGTGTTGTAGACCATCTCAAAATGTACAAAGTGTTTTAATGGGTAATTTGTTGTGACTTGAAAAAGGATTAGCGCTTTTGATGTAACATTACATTTATATCTAAAAGATAACCGTTTTAAAATCATAAAAGAAATATATTTAATAATTGTTTAAATTGATTGAAAAGATTTTAAGTTTGTTTAATGTTAAAGATAAATACTTATACTTAATCTACTTAATTTTATTTTTCTTTTCTGTTATGATGAAAATTTGGCATAAAGCTTGATTAAATTTTTAATTAAAAATGAACAATTACCGTAAATTCTTAAAATAGTGAAAGTATTGAAAAAATTGTAATATGAAATGTTTCACAAGCTATTTTTAATAAGTTTGAAGATGTAAATTTGTTTATGTGTTAGTGGCAATACGTTTTCCATAGCTCCAAAGTAATCTACATAGCCACATCCCAGCTGTAAAAAGAAGGTATAAGAAGACCTTACAAAAACTTTAAATTTAGCCTTATTTATTAGATACAAGGACTCCGACATTTATTGCATACTCATTTATTTTTTAAACTCTTTGGAAAATAGAACAAGGGCTCCCACACTCGCTTCTTGAATACCTTCTGTTGAAGGCCTTTATTAGACTTTTTATATGAAGACCTATTAAAATCTTAATTTTTTTTCTTTTTCTAATATCATATATATTCTATTCAATATATATTCTTTATACTTACATATACATATTTTTAATAATAAATCATTATTATGTATACCCTTCATCAGTGGTGCTAAGGATATATGTAGATTTGTCATATCGTTTGTAGTTTCTACAATATTGATTTTCGACCCAGTAAAGTACTAATTTTCTCAGGTGAGTCAATTGAGAGCAATATCCATCTACCCGTGTGTGGGTTGAAATCATATTTTAGACATATGGTATTAATCTTTTGAAAATATCTGAGAATGAATCGCTCCAATCTTGCTCTATCATTCCATAGTTTTCTAAGATATGAACAAAAAACACATCTGCCATGTTTTTTTCTCATATTTTTACCTTAAAAATCAATATTTCAGACCTAGGATAATTTATAGACACGTTATTTACTACTTATAGGTAGGGTACACCTATAGAGCTTTTTGCGAAAATTTGTTTGAAGAAATCTGTTACTAATCGGTAAAGTTATAAGCAAAAACATTTTTTTTATATATCATCTTACATAAGCTCCTAATTTATTCTTAGCCTTGCTTGAGGCACCAAAAGAAAAGTCGTAATCTCCTCAAATATTGCTGAGAAAAACTGTTAAATAAGTTGGATATTAACTGAGATATAAGCACAAAAATACAACCACTTTGGTGGTTTTTCTAAATTTACAAACAAAAATCCATTATTTTCAGCTTCTGGATAACAGATAGAAGTGATATCGGTAATCAAAGAATGGCTTGATTGGCAAAATATAATAGATTATATAAAAATTAAAATCTGTAATGGCCGCTACTACAAAATGGCCTACAATTAAATTATATATGGGCCAGATCAAGTAATTAAAACTGTACCCATTTTAACCCCTTTAATATTGGTATCAAATGAAAGGACTTCACCGGTAGAATACGGTTAATTATAAAAAGTTAAAGTCCAAGATGGTGCCCTAAACAAAATGACAGGTAATTTATTTCTCAATCCTATCAATATAGACGATTGAAAAGGCTTGATAAGTAGAGTACAGTTAATTATGTAAACATTTAATATCAAAGATGGCGTCGGAAATAATAAAGCAAAATGGCCTATAATATATGTAAAGTCTGAAATCTAGGCTAAACTACGATGTGGTCATTATACCTAAGTTCATATTGGTAAAGTGTATCATCAGATTCAGTACGACCGAATACAACACTCTCACTTGTTTCTTACTGTTTTGAGCTCAAAATTTAAGATTTTAATGCAACTGAATAAATTTTTTGTTTATTTCTTAATGTTCTTTCTTTTTTTAATTAATTTTTCTTTTTAATTTTATCCTGTTTAAGTAAGTTGTTTTTTAGTTTTAATATTTTAAAGATAAGATTAAGATACTAAAAATTACGCCAGGCACATCTATCTTTTTTATCTTTTTTTTTGTCTTAGCACACGCTAAACCACATACCGAGAAAAAAAATTTACCATAAATAAAACAAGAAAAATTTAATTTTTGTGCTAAATTTTAATGAATTAGTTATTGTAAAGTTTTGGGCCCCCCTTGTCAGCTACAACCATGCAGAGTACATATAAAATGCATTTGTCTGGCCAGATACATGTGCATGACGGAGGGTAAAAATAAGTTTGTGAGTTTGAGTGACTATCAGACATTTAGAAGAGAGTTTAGAGGCCTAGTTCTAGAAATCTTTTAATAAAAGCCAGTGTAGTAGTTCTTGCCTATCTTAAAGGAAGTATAAACTTGACTTCTTAAATGCATGAGATATAATTCCGCTAAAATGTTGTATAAGACTATTTAAAATATTATGGAAAATGTGAGTATTGAAATTCAGAGAAATCTTTCGTTTCATGACTAAGATATAGGCAAAAGATCGCGATAAAATTTTTACAATTTCAAATTGCACTTAATTTAAAAATAATTTTTTGCAGACCAGTGTAATTTTGTAAGGATATAAAATATTAATATTTTATAATTAACTGACCAAAAGAGGTATGCTGTTTCAACGTTTCTGTTAAACCGCTACTGTAATCGATTTTCATTCTATAATACTATGCAACACATTAGAAGTTTTTATTTACTGCCTGTTCAACGATGTAGAAAGAAAACCCAAGCGAAATTTCATTCGTACAAATACGAATGAACAGGCAGTTAATGTTTTCAAAAAATTGTTATTTCAAATTTATTATTTTTTCACACAAAAATTTTTTACAAAAATCAAAACAAATATTTCCTGAGGATGCTACACAATGGAGTAGGGAAATATTGGAAGAATTAATAATAATAAATATTAAAGATGTTATTTGAATTATAAAAAGACCTTGAGCTTGAATAATTTTAGTTAATGTTTTTATTTTTCCCTAAATAATAATTATTTTTTATACCCTTCACCTGTGGTGCACAAGGGTATATATAGCTTTGTCATTCCGTTTGTAATTTCTATAATTTTCATTTCCGACCCCATACTTTTATTTTCTGAAAGCTTATGAGTAGAGGAGTCGATTAAGCCCTGACCGTCTGTCCGTCTGCCCCTGTGTTGGTTGAAATCAACTTTTAGAAGCAACTATATGTTCCTCAGATCTGTAAATGGTATCAATCTCTTGGAAATATCCAGGAATGAATCGCTATTGAAATTCAGCACAATCGCCCCATAACTTTCTGAGATATGAGCAAAAAACCACGACCACCTCGTTTTTTTCACAATTACAACAATAACCTATATACATACTGGTTAAAGTAAACGTGGCATCGAATTCCAGCTGAGCCAAAAAAAATTTATTTTATTTTATTTAATATATTATTTATATTTTATTATTTTTTTTAATATTTTTTAAAAAAAATTTTTTAAATTTTTTTTGTAATTTTTTTTATTATTTTTAATATATTTTTTTTTAATTTTTTTATTTTTTTTGGTATTTTTTTTACATTTTATTTTATATGAGATGAATGGTGATACAAACAATTGTTATTGCATGACTACACGTTGTGAAGGGTATATAAGATTCGGCAAGGCCGAATATAGCACTGTTACTTGTTTGATCTGTTATAGTCACCTAACTGCAAAAATCATCAATATTTAAATTTCTATGGTAAGATTTTTTAAAAATTTTTTTTGTAAAGCTTGAGATTTCAGAAGAGACTTGTCGTAACTTTATTACAACACTTTATCGGGAATAAGACTCGTATTTATCAATGGATTGTAATGAAATAAAATTTGTTTTATTTCTAGTATATTCAGCTTTAAGATTTAGTAAAAACACTGTTAATTATTTGCAGATTTATATTTTTGTATTAATTTTTTGAATTCATAAATTTTATTATTTTACAAATTTTTTTTTTGTATTTTCACTTTATCAGGAATAAAACTAGAATTTATCCACGGATTTTCATGCAAGAAGATTTATTTTAATTATAAAACATGCAGCTTACAGATTTATTACTAAAAATGGCAATTATTTCTTGTTTTTTATTTAAAAACATTTTTTATTTTAGATAAAAAATTTTAATTTAAAAAAAAAATTTTTTTTTGGTACTTTCACTTTAAGGGAAATAAAACTTGAAGTTATCCATAGATTTTCTAGCAATACGGCTTATTTTATTTCTTATATATGCAGCTTTAAGATCAAGTACAAAAACTAGTTTTTGTATGTTGATTTATATTTTTTTTATTAATTTTTCGATTTTAATAATTTTATTATTAAACAAAAAAATAAATTTTTTCAGGTTGTTCTTCAATAATTCCAAAAATGATCACTAAATCAGAAAATTATATTAAAAGGACTTAAAGCTGGCGTAATTTAAAGTTTTCTGACGGATTGCTAAACAAAATCAAGTTCATCGTTACAAAGTTACAAGATTTATGGAGCAGCCTCTTATGAAATCTTAAGTTTTACAAAAAAAGAATTAAAATAACCGTAGCATAGAATTTGAAATATCAATGATTTTTGCAGTTAGGTGGCTAACGAATCAAAAAAAAATATAGTAGTTATTTTGGAAATTTTTGTTTGTTGCATAGTCTAATTAATTTATTGCGTGATATTTAACAAACTTATTTTCCATTGATTTTACGAAAACACTCATAATTTGTTTATACGCCACCTTTAAACGCAGCACAAACATTTATTAAAGCAAAAGGTGCTAAAAATAAAGCATTATTAAGCTTATTACAAATTTGTATTACCAATAACAAGAAACACATTTTAGTTGCAATTAGAAATGACAATTGAAAACATCAAATAAACAACAAAATATTTAAATTAAAATTGATATTTAGTATTAGACACAAAGAAATTGGACGCGACAGACAGACAGACAGACCAACAGAAAGAAAAACTACTTGTACTTTTTATAAAATAAGAGTTTCATCTTTAACTGCAAAAATCTCTAGACTCCTTATATTAATTCACAAACCATTTTGAATGTAATTTAAACTGACATTAAATGGTATAACATGATGATGATGTCGTTGCAGCAGCCAACCATAGAAAGACAGACAGACAGATATGCAGACAGACTAGCATTTAACATGTTTGTTAAGGCAACAAGACATGCAACCGGAAAACATTGTTTAAATATGCCATGCAATAGCAGATCATTTACTCAGTTTGAAATTCTAGTCTGTTAAATAAATTGACAATATTACTTAGATTAAGTGAATTTAACACCTTAAATTTTGTAATGGTCTGTTATGGCTGGCATTCAGCAATTAATAATTTGTTAAAACAAGAATAATGTAACATTATGTAAAATAAATGGGAATAGGAATATGAGATTACAAAGACGCAGACATAGTTTTTTGCTGTACGAGTATTAATGATAAGAATTTGTCTAAAAATGTTTACAAATATGTTGAAATGGAATACCATCACTAAATTGTCAATAAAATCAAAAGTTGTATCAGAATTTTAAGGCAGTGAGCTTCGACTTGGTTAAAATATATTTTTTTATCTATACCAAAGCACATTTATTCATCAGGTAGTCTTGTTTCGTCAGCTGATTATTTTTTCTTCATTTATTTTTAATTTCAGCTGTCAAAGTCTATAGATAAAAAACAATTTTCTCTCTTCTCTCATTTATTTCCAATGTCAAACTTCATATATAAAATGTATAAGCAAACAAATTATCTCCGAACTGGAATTACCAGATGAATTAATATGCCTTGATCTATACGATAAAATAAAAAAATATAGATTTTTTGCCACTTTTGATCTTTTAATTATAAAAATACAAAAAAAAAGTAACAGTGCTATATTCGGCCGTGCCGAATCTTAAATACCCTTCACAACGTGTAGTCATGCAATAACAATTGTTTGTATCAATTGTTGGCATCGAATGCCAGCTGAGCCAAAAAAAATTTATTTTATTTAATATATTAATTATATTTTATTATTTTTTTTAAATATTTTTTTTGAATTTTTTGTAAATTTTTTTTAAAATTTTTTTTTGTAATTTTTTTTGGCATGTTTTTTACATGTATGTATATATATATGTTGTTGTTGTAATTGTGAAAAAAACGAGGTGGTCGTGGTTTTTTGCTCATATCTCAGAAAGTTATGGGCGATTGTGCTGAATTTCAATAGCGATTCATTCCTGGATATTTCCAAGAGATTGATACTATATACAGATCTGAGGAACATATTGTTGCTTCTAAAAGTTGATTTCAACCAACACACGGACAGACGGGCAGACGGTCAGGGCTTAATCGACTCCTTTATTTATAAGCTTTCAGAAAATATATACTTTATGGGGTCGGAAATGAAAATTGTAGAAATTACAAACGGAATGACAAAGCTATATATACCCTTGTGCACCACAGGTGAAGGGTATAAAAATATTATAGAAAAATCTTTTTAGCAAAACTTTCACGATATAACTACTGAACTACTGGGTGGGCCATTTAACAGTTTAATTTTTAAAAAATCAATAAAATAAAAACGGTTTAACATGTTGCCAAATTTATTTTGTTGTTGTTGTGAAGTACAATTGTTCCGGTTAGAAATGTAATACTGTTTCATTCATATGATTGAACCAATGTTGCCAGCAAGTGATTTTAAGGCTGCCGATCTGCATCTCCTCTTTATTATTATCCACAATCTTTTGATTTAGACTACATTGATTTACACTGCTGACAATCCTCATCACATGGTCCATTGTTATCGTTAACATCTTTAGACTATCTACCATAGCAGCCTCACTTACAACCTATGATCCCAAATATACCACTAGGCAATTCCAGACATTCTCTTACTATATGCATGCGCTGCTGTCTCAGCATCCTCCAGGCACATTCTACAAGTATCCTCATTCTTGATTTTTATTGGTATTAAATGATATTTGAAATTTCTATGTCTTGTAAACAACGCAGCTACTCAGCTCATCGTATTGCGACTAAACTCAAGTATTTTTACTGCAGCCCTGCTAATAGGCTCTTTAAACACCATACAAGCCTATCTACAAGTGCTTCTCTCCATCTACTTTTTCATGTTTAAGAGTATAAACATTGAACGATCTTGGTCCTCCATACACCTCAAGAGTTTTATCACCAACTGGTTATCAAGTATAATGAGGATTACCTTCCCTTGCAACCGCCCGACACACAAACAGGTGATTTAATGTCTAAAGAAAACCAAGCATAATTGTATATGTAAATTACCGTTGTGCAAACTTAGATCCAGAATATGCTTCTTTACATTTTATCAGAATACATATATGAATTGTTTTTCTAATTTATGACTGCGAAAGCTATTAATTATCAAATTTAAAAAAAAGTAACATTGACCCACTTCCTTATATCCGAGCTTTCCGTTGTTAAAATTGAACGAATGACCTTTAAACTTTCGCATATACAAATGTAAAGTCTTAACGATCATGATAAAGTTTCCAATAGTATTCTTTGATAACTCAAGTTTCATCAATAGCCAGTCCTCTGTACTATTTCTTCTATTTCAATTTAAACATATAAAATTTTATGATTTCTATTAAAATGATATGACTCAAGTCAAGTGTTTTTTGAAATTAAATTTTTTTATTAGACAAATTTTTATGAAATTAAAAGAAAAGAATTCTTCAATTGTTACTGTGTAGTAAATATATATGTATGTCTAAGGTACATATAAATAATTATCTTAAATGTCTATTATTAAAAAACAAAATGATCTTATGTTTCTAGGTTTTTCTTGTTAAATTATTAATTTTTTTTTTAATTTTCAGCTATACGTCATAGTTAAACGCCATAATTTATCATTTCAATTCCATTGAAATAAATATGTTAATCTCTCACGCAGAGCCATAAACATAAATAATAAAAAGAGATAAAAAAACTACTAAAACATTTTTCAAAATATAATATAACAGTAAACAAGTTAGAATGCTGTATTCGGCTGTGTCGAATAAAAAATGCCCTACACCAACTAAGAGAATCTGTTTAGTTCGTTAATGTAATGTGATTTTTTGACAAAAAATTTTAAATATAATAATTATGAGAAATTGCTTATTACTAAGCCGTTTATTTCCCAATTTTCGATTATTAGTTATATGCCTTTAGCAGGGTTAAAATAATAAAATCATAAGTTGCTTACTTTGAGAACAAGGAGTACATGGCTCTGGATAAACATTACCTTGTGAATGTGATTTGGTCAGCACTAATATAATATTGTTTTCTAAACACTCAAGACTTACAGCAGCAAAATCAAGTTCCTTAAGCTGCTACAGGTATATACGTTGGTGAATATCGAAGCAGAATACTATTATTTTGAGTCTGTTTTCATTCCGCTTCGATCCCTATTGAATTAATGTCTACTAATGAGTATCCCTTCTTTTACTGAGTCCGGCACCACTACACCTCGACTAGAAAGTAATTTCACATTGTCGAAAATCCTAATCGCACAGTCCTTTGTAACAGCAAGCATTTTCATTAAACTGAGGTTCCTCACAAAATTCACACTTAACAAGTGCCTTCCTATGATCCTTAGTCTACTACGAACTGAATTTTCCTTAGCCTTTCTATGCTCCATCAGTTACGATACTCGTTCTTATGTTACTCTCCATGTCCTCATTGTACATTTACCACGAGCGCGCGCTCCGTCGGCATCTGAGTCTTCCTACCTCATTAAGTACGAGGTATAAGATTCTCATATGCCCTATCAGTTAATATACTGATGTTAGTTTTCACGCCCTCATTGTGTATGAATCCATCTTTTATAAGCGTGCTATTCACGACTAATGTACTTTATCGGCATCCTACCTCATTAAGTACAAGGTTTAAGATTCTCATATGCCCCATCAGTTAATATACTGATATTGGTCTCCACGCCCTCGTTCTGCATGAATCCATGCGTTATAAGGGTGCGATTCAGCCCCTCGACCACCTTCTCACGACTTATGAGCTTCATCTACATCTGAGTTTTCCTAATCTCTTTAAGTACGAAGTCTAGGATTCTACTATGCCCCATCTGTAAAGATACTAATGTTAGTCTCCACGCCCTCATTATGCATGAATCCATCTGCTATGAGCGTTCGATGCAACCCCTCGACCACCTTCTTACGACTTATGCACTTCATCAGCATTTGAGTCTTTCTAATCTTATTAAGTACGAGGTCTAGGATTCTCCTCTGCCCTAGCCAGAGTAGTTGGTAAAACCTCTATACCCCATACTAGCAATTACAATGAGGCGTGAATACTTCCCCAAGTTAACATGCCGCAGGTGGAACCTAAAGCTGCTAATTAATTTTGGAATATAACAACAAAACCAGATTTCTAGTGTAAGTCTTAAAAATTACTTTTGCAGAAATAGGTTTAAAACTGACCGATATATAAGTATCTGTCTCAGTAATTCCTTAAAATTTACAAACCATTGAATCAAATAAAAGAGCTGTACCGGTGGAATATCTACAGTCGTGAATAAGTACCATACCCATAAGGCCAATCAAATAAAATAAAATGTCGGAATCATTTTTGTAAATATTGCACTAGAATGCAATACAAATATAAAGAATGCAAAATATCCAAATCCAAGATGGAGTTCGAAACAAGATGGCCGATTACCTTTCTTAAAGATTATACCTGAAACAAATTTCCTTTGCAACCACTCGAATATGACTATCGAATAAAAGAACTTCACTGCTTAGTAGATTTCAGTACACCAAGAAATAATAATCAAATTCAAGATGGCTGTCGCCATAAAATGGCGCATATCGTGTTATTTTTAATACTACCCCCTAAATATGGGTTACAAATAAAACGGATTGAGAAGTAAAATGCACATAGAAAACTTCTTAATGTTTTCTTCATGAAGTTAATGTTTTTAATATGAAGTTCAAAACAAAATGGTGAATTAATTTTTTTTTAATTCAAAATAGCGTCTGAAACAAAGTTGATAATTGAAATTAATTTAACCTTTAAAATTTGGCTATCCGAAGGAAAAGGCTTGACTTGTAGAATGCAGTACAAATTGGAAAAATTAAAATCTAAAATGACGTCTAAAACAAAATGGCGGATTAAACATTGTTTAAATGACAGAACAGTTATCTTCATATTTATTTAGGCTACGCTAGGCCGATTTTGTTTTAGTCTAATAAATTCCCTAAATTGATATAGTTATTTTTGGAATTTTAACATACTTATGTATTGTACATCTTGGTGAAGAGTATAAAAAATTCGTCATGGCCCAATTTAGAACTTGGGCTTATTTCAGTGTTAAGTTTCAAGCATTTTAAATTAACATATTCCCAATGGAAAGATAAAGCGTGCGCTTTTGCATGAGATAAAAGTTAAACTTTTATTCTTAAAAATTCTCTATATATATGAACCCAGAAACATGATATTAACTTTAATGGAAAACATTAAGTTTTGTAATTTCAAAATTTATGACAAATGGTGACACTGTTAACATATTCTTCATTGATGTACAAATAAACTAAGAATATTTGTAAAAATTTTTGTACAAAATTAATTAACAATTTATTATACCTTCATCTTCTGTATAGGGGAGCAAAACAAATGATTTAAATTGTCAACACAATTCCAACACGCCTCATCTCCAACTGATCGTGCAATACCATTAAGAATATAAAACGAATTTTAAGAAAATTTATTCATTAATAAAATGTACTAAATTTTAGACATGATGGCAAAAATAAAATAAATATTTTAAAAGAAAACAATAAAAGAAAAATTAACTTAATTTTGCGTACAGTTAATTACAATTTTAAAACAAACAAATTTTCTTTGATCATAAACTTTTGGGTTTATTTTTAAAAAAATGTGAAGACTAAAATAATTTAAATTAAAAAAAAAAAATTATTCATTTTTAGACTAAAATTTAATAATATGTACACATGCTTTTAGGGATTATCTGGGGTATTTCTTCTCACTTGTCTAAAATTATTTAGAAAATTATATGACATTTGCTTTTGGAAATGCCAAAATATGTCAATTTTTTTTTCTAACAATTTCCGTTTTCACTTAATATGTTAATAATTTTCAGATTTCTTTATTTTTTAATTTTAAGTAAATTTAAACATTAAAAAATTCCTTTATGATAACAGAGGCAAATAGTGTGGCGAATTTATGGAATAAGTCTGCTTTGCCAGAACACCTTTTTGAGTTAAAATATCTTTGGTATTTGGCTAGAAGCCAAATTGGTTTTTGGTATATTAAACAGCACACTAAATTAAAAAAAAAAAAAAATTGCAAATCCATCACTTGTACAATGTAGTGTAAAATGCAGAGAAATGCTCGAGTAACAAAAGAGTATGAGATTATTTTGTTTTGTTTTTGATTAAATATAAAATGATAAATTCATGAATCAATTTGTTAGTAAAATAAAGTATTCAGTATTCTATACTTAATTCGGAAGCTATTGAAAATTAATGATCAATGATTTCAATGTATTTATTTATATATGTCTGAGTAATTAGAAATTGTATAGAATTTGACGCGTTTATGCAATGGAATAAAAAAAAATTTTTCAAGTGTATTTAATCATTGACGCATAAAGTATACAGTATACATAAAGTATACAGCGGGTCGGCCTCCACAGTTCTGCCCCTAGAATCAAAGATTTAATTTGACGTTAGATTAAAAAGTCACCTAGGGCAAAAATGAAGCCATAGTCAAGCCATGAACAACGATATGCGATATGATGTGATCAAACTTTAAATGGCGGCGCTATATTTAAAAAACAAAAAGTGCTGTATTTTAGGGCGTGGCAAAATTTTTTTCCCTTGTTTTAGAAACTTCATGCTAGATGGTGACTGTCACAACTTTTTTTCCACCCGCCTTAGTACACGGTATAGCAAATATTTGCCATAATATTAATCAATTATAAATAGCTTTTTTCTTTAAAGTCAAGACCTTGCTATACGCGATTATATATTAATGGTTGAAATAAAAATAAAGGGTCAAAACTGTTGCAGTTAGAGTTAAGGCCCTGTTACTCCTACGTAAACGCCCACATTCCGATTCAGCTGATTCGTTTTCCTTTCTATGCCACCGAGAGAGCCAATATGGGTATTAAATTAAAGGGCTTGAGCAGTTAGATACTATGCATAATTAAAAATTCAAGATGGCGTCCTAGATTAAATGGCGAGTATATGAGTAAAATACAGAAGTTACGGCTTTGTACTATTAAACTCTTAAAATATTGAGATCAACTGGAAGGGCTTGACTAGTGAAATAACAATAGTGAAAAAAGATGGCGTCAGAAATAATACAGAAAATGGCGTCTAACTTGAAATCTATTTACATAGTATATACATGATGGTGAAGGGTGTTTTTAGAGTTTGTAATAGTATATTTAGACTTGCGCAATTCTTGTGTTTATGGCAAGGAGTGAGAGGTATAAGCAATTTCTTTTGCTTTTCCATTCCTACATCTATATTTATATAAAATTTAAAATAGTATTAAAATGACTTCTCAGCAAATCTTTATTAAGTAAATTATATAATAATCATATTTTACTGATTTTTTTTAAATTTCCAATTGTTCTCCATGACGCCGTACGCAATACATTTAGACTTCTTAACACCCTCCCTCACAGATTTTTATTGTTCGGTCGGTATACTTAAGATTTCCCTTTAAATGTTTTAATTATTTTCATATGATGTCTGTATTTGTATCATTATTAACATTTTCTTTCATTTAATGACTTACAAACATTTATTATTCACCTAGACTTTATATGTTGATTTTTAAAATAAATTTGTTTTTTGTTTCTTTCTTGGTTGATGTAAACAATTTTAAAATTCTTTGAATTTTGTTGAAGTTATTAAGAGGAAAATTTGTCTACTACCGTATATAAAGTTATAAATTATAGTTATTTTTGTATGTAAAGGAAAAGTATATTAAATGAAATTTATGGACATTAGGGCGGTTTTAGAAACATTTGTAAAACTTGATGTGCATTATTATTAGCTTGAGTTAATAATGAAACAGAACTGAGCAAGTTTTTTTTAAAGATATTTTTAAACTGTTGTAGAAAGTAGGCATGATAGAATCTATTTTGATGGCGTTTTTTCTCAACTTTTAGTAAACTTAATATGTATATTAACAATGTTAAAATATTTTTAAAAATTTTCTTACATTTTGTAAACAAGAAATATTAGAACAAAAGAAATTTAAATCATAAAAATACCACTCAAAGTTACTGCCTTACCCTACGTTGCCACAGGCAAGTATTTACTTGCAAGTAGTGTATACGTATTACTAACGAAAACCAGGAGAAATGCCAAAAAAACACAAAAATTTTTGAGTCGCTCACAGCACAGTGCAGGTTCATTTTTAAAATGTCGTGAACAAATAAACTCCAAACAAATTTAAAACAAATGGCGCTGCTTCAATTGGTATTTAAGTGTTGTCAATAGCCACTATTGAACGTTACCTTTAGACATGTAACTTTTTAATATAATTTTTTTTATTAAATATTGATATTTATATTGAAACTTACATTTTAAATGAATATTTATATTTTTTTCTTAATATTCTTCATATACATATATACATATTTATTAAAAAAATTAGCTGAATTATTTACCACAATTGTATGATATATTGTTGAGTTAACAAAAAACTCAGTATTAGACAACACTGTTTTTCGGCTTGTCACTTTACTTGCCGTAACCTACCGTTGCCACATGCAAGTGCAAGTGAAAAAAAACCAATACACTAACACTTTTTTACTAACACAACTACACTTTGGCAACCTGCGACTCAGCTTGCGAAGAAATTTTTAAGCAAGTAAAATTTTTACAGTTACGGCAAGTAAAGTGACAAGAAGATGAGATTGTCTACGTTTTTTTTATCATATCACAGTGTTTTTAGAGCGATTTTCTCCCGATCTGCTCCCGAATATATCTGATATTGCAAATGTCGGCTTCAAAAAATTCATTTCAGTATAAACATGGGCAGATGGACAGTGCTTAATTGACTCCCCTATTCATAAACTTTCCGAAAATATATACTTTATGGGGTAGAAATTTCACACGGAATGACAAACCTATACATATATATATGCTTACCCTGTCATGTCTCCCTGAACGGGTTAAAAGTGGAATAAGAGGAAGAGACAGATTATACAACTGTGTAACCAGTTGTTCAGGGAGATATTGATGGGAAATTTACGAACGAAAAAAAAGATGGCGGTATGAAGGAAAAAGGCAGGAGTCGAACTGTCAAATTTTGAGAAGGAGGAGACATGTTTTTTTTTGGTGGAGTTTTTGAAGAAAATGAGGAGACGAGTTTTTTTGATTTGGTGATGGTCTTTAAAAATTAAAAAAAAAAACACTGAAATTTGAAAAATCAAGCGAAAAAAAAAATTTAATTGACTAAATTAAAAAGAAAAGTATAAAAACCCTTGGATTCACTGTGAGGGGTATAAAACTAATTATTGTCGACCAAAAATATAAGGTCAAATAAAAGAGCGTATGACTTAAAAAATCCCTGAAGCTGGCTATTCCAAAGTTCCATTAAATATATAACTTTTTTCTATTTAATAAAAATTTTACACTTTTTTATCATAAGTGTTGCGTAAATTTTTAAATCGATAATTAAACGAATTCTCTAAAAATATTTTACACTACGTAATCAACATATGTAAATACATACATACTTATGTGAATTTTCTTAATTATTGGTACTGTAACTTAATTACTTACATTAATCAATTTTTTTGTATTCTTTAATGACACATAATCAAACGAAAAAAATAGTTCTTAATGTTGTAAATTTCAAAATTCTTGTATGAAGTCAAGTGTAACAAATTGTTCGATACTTAATAAATATTTTAACTTAAGCCATTTATACAAACTTAACCCACCCCAATAATTAAACTGTTTCAAAAAAAGATCACCATAAACAATCACATAAATGTTTGTGAAACCAAAATTCAGCCACTTTAATACACTATTGAACTAATTATCGTAGACAAATTGGGTCATATGATGATTATTTTGAAGAAGAACATTTTAAACAAAATAAATTTAATGAAGAAATATTGCAATGGTTGGCCTACAAATGAAAGATCTATAAAGATTTGTTTTATTTTATTTTTGTTACTCCACCATGCACTTTATGCATTACCAAGATTATTAGAATTATCTCAAATGTTTTATTTTATTATGTTGGATAATTAGGAGAGAAGAAAAAAAAAACTAAAGGAATCTAAACATTATTTTTTAATACTTAAAGATTTTATCATTCATTTGTAGCGTAGCAATACCATTGTGCATTGCGCTGCTGCTATAAACTATAGTTTAGTAATAGATTAATGAAAATTTATTGCCTAAAACTCTTAAAGGCATTTGTACGAAATTTACTTATACCAAATATACTAACAACATACCACATAACAATAATTGATAACTGCCTTCAATTTACTACTTCAATTTTGATACGTGCATGGACATGAAACTCTGTGTATTTGTAGTAGATTTTCTTTGTGTATGAGAACGAACCATTTATTGTGACATTGTAAACTTGGCGCTTTTGTTTTTGTTAACTTCGCATGCATGCCATGCTTAGTTTGATTGGCAACTAAGTGTGTGGTCTGTGTCGAGGGTTTTTTATTAAGCGTTTTTTTGGGAAGGGTTTATGAGGAATTCTTTGGCGTTTCTCGAGATTTTTTGTGAGTTTGCGAGAGTAATAGTTTTTTAGATTCCTTTTAAATTCTTTAAATGGAATCTAAATTTATATGTTAATTTAAATCTATATATATAAAAGTGAAACTCTGTGTGTGTGTGTGTGTGTGTGTGTGTGTGTGTGTTAGCTATAGACTCCGAAACTGTAAAACCGATCGGGCTCAAACTTTGGTAAGTTGTTGTACACATACCAGGGAGTGTTTATGGGTGAAAAAAAGTGGGCGGAGCCACGCCCATAAAAAATTAGTTATCAGTTTTAGCTACTTGCACTTGACCGATTTTTCTGAAACTTTGCACACATATCGAGCTGTCATGACTAAATAATTTCGTGATAAGAAAAGTGGGCGGAGCCACGCCCCTAAAAAAGTTTTCATTTTGAGGTACTTGCACTGGACCGATTTTTCTGAAACTTTGCACACATATTGAGCTGTCATGACTTTATAATTTCGTGATTAAAAAAGTGGGCGGGACCACGCCCATAAAAAATTAGTTATCAGATTTGGCTACTTGCACTGGACCGAATTTTCTGAAACTTTGCAAACATACTGAGCTGTCATGACTTTACACTTTCGTCATTAGAAAAGTGGGCAGTGCCATGCCCATTAAAAAAAGGTATCATTTTGAGGTACTTTCACTGGACCGATTTTTTTTAAACTTTGCACACATATTGAGCTGTCATGACTATACAGTTTCGTAATTAGAAAAGTGGGCATTGCCACGCTCATAAAGAAAAAGTTTTTAGCCTTTCACTTGATATTCGATTAAAATTTAGAATGCGATTAAAATTCATGAAGGGGCGAAGCAACGCGCGCCGGGTTTGGCTAGTTTTTTATAAAATACCAAAAAATTCCCTCTTTATTTCTTAATTAATTTACGGCTCAAGCTATTTTTATACCCTTCACCTGTGGTGCACAAGGGTATATATAGCTTTGTCATTCCGTTTGTAATATCTAGAATTTTCATTTCCGACCCCATAAAGTATATATTTTCTGAAAGCTTATGAATAGAGGAGTCGATTAAGCCCTGACCGTCTGTCCGTCTGTCCGTCTGCCCGTGTGTTGGTTGAAATCAACTTTTAGAAGCAACTATATGTTCCTCAGATCTGTATATGGTATCAATCTCTTGGAAATATCCAGGAATGAATCGCTATTGAAATTCAGCACAATCGCCCCATAACTTTCTGAGATATGAGCAAAAAACCACGACCACCTCGTTTTTTTACACAATTACAACAACAACATACTTATATACATACATGCAAAAAACATGCCAAAAAAAAAATTACAAAAAAAAATATATTAAAAATAAAAAAAAAAAATAATAAAAAAAATTACAAAAAAAAAATTTAAAAAAAAATTTAAAAAAACTTTTGTAAAAAACTTTGTAAAAAAAATTTTAAATTTAAAAAAAAATATAAAAAAAATAATAAAATATAAATAATATCTTAAATAAAATAAGATAAAATTTTTTTGGCTCAGCTGGGATTCGATGCCACATTTAGTCTAACCAGTATATACATATGTACGTATTTTATATGAGATGAATGGTGATACAAACAATTGTTATTGCATGACTACACGTTGTGAAGGGTATATAAGATTCGGCATGGCCGAATATAGCACTGTTACTTGTTTAAACTTAAAATACAATTAAAAAAGCCAATTGAAATTTTTATTTAATTTGACATTAAATAATTGTTCAAATAATTGTTCAACTGTCAACACTATAACTTAATTGAAGTGCAGTGATATTAAACACTGGTTTTAAGTCATGTTTACAAACGTTATTTATGTTTTATAAAATGTTAACAAAAATTTTTTTTATTAAATAGTGATAGAGACAGGCAGGTCGTCTTTTATGGCATTACTTAGAAAGACTTCCAAATTCTAGCCGGTTGGAAAAACATGTCAATGCAAACCCCTATCTTAATGTGCATTAAATTTTCGAAAAAATAAGTATAAAATAGTCCACAATTTGCACTTTTATGTGTGTGTAGTTGTTAACATATCTGGCACACTATTTCTTAATTAATTTATTTTTGTTTTTATACCCTTCACACAGTGAAAAAGGGTGTATATAGGTTTGTCATTCCGTGTGAAATTTATACAATTTTCATTTCCGACCCCATAAAGTATATATTTTCTGAAAGCTTGGGAATAGGGGAGTCGATTAAGCTCTATCAGTCTGTCCGTCTGACCGTCTGTCCGTGTGTATGTTGAAATCAACTTTTTGAAGCCCCCCGATATCGCTTGGACCCAGGTGAGGTATTAAAATATCAGAAATATTCGGGAGTAGAACGGTATTGAAAATCAGAAACATCGGTACATAAACAACTGAGATATGAGCAAAAACCCACGACCACCTCGATTTTTTTTCACAAAAACAACATTACAACAACAACAGACATACATACAAACGTGTATACTGGTTAGAGAAAACGTGGCATCGAATCCCAGCTGAGCCAAAAAAATTTTTTTTTTATATTTTTTTTTTAAATTTTTTATTTTTTTTATTTTTAATTTTTTTTTTAAATTTTTTTTTTGTTTTCTTGTTTGATTTATATTTATTATATATATTTTAATTATTTAAAAAAATTTTTTTTTAATATTTTTTTTTTTAATTTTTTTTTAAATTTTTTTTTTTATTTTGTTTTTATTTTTTTTAAAACATACATACGTAAATTTATAATTTTACAATGAGATGTTTTATATATGTATGTTTTTTATATGTATGTACGTATTTTATATGGGATGAATGGTGATACAAACTACTGTTATTGCATGACTACACGTTGTGAAGGGTATATAAGATTCGGCACAGCCGAATATAGCGCTCTTACTTGTTTTGTTTTCTATGTTACCAGCACTTGTAAATATTTTGTTATTTAATTTTCTTTTCACTTAACAAATTAATTAAATAAAATATCAAAATTTTGATTTCATTTGACACTAAATGACTGTTCAACTGTCAACAACAACAATTAATTGAAATGTTGAGAATTATTTACACACTGGTTAAATGTCATGCCAACCATGTTGTTACATGAGTTGTTTAGACATCACTTATGTGGCACGATATAATGTCATCAAGATTTGAAATAGTGTTGGGGGAGTGGTGACAGTTAAGCAAAAGAAAAATATATGTGTAGAGATATGGTGACAGTGGGAAAAATGTATGAGGAAAGAGTCAATTTCTATTAGCATTAGCCTAGATTTTATGACACAAAGTAGGGGATTAAACAAAAAATCATATATGTGCAATTCGAAAATTTAATTTTTTTTCTTTACATAAGTTTAGTTTGACTCTAAAACGACAAACATATAACTCCAAAATGGTAGACTTTGGGTGTATGAAAATTTAAATTAATGCAATGTTCTTATTATAGGTCTACAATTTTTTTCAAAATTTAGATTTAATTCCTAATAGGTGTTTAAAATCGCAAAGATCAAATCGAAATAATTTTGTTTGTACCGGAACTTATTCTAGATTCTTATGCCAAGGACTTTTATAGTGTATAACATATTCTTATTCATTACTTATTTTTGATATTTAAAAACATTTGTGAGTGAGAAGGTTGAAATCAACTTTTAGAAGACCTCAAATATTGCAACGTATGTGGTATCAATTATTTGACAATTTCAGGAATAAATGAATCGCTATAAAATCTAGCACAATCGCCCATAAGTTGCTGAGATATAAGCAAATGAACCCATCTTTGTGGCCCTTAGACAATTTTTAGACACGCTTTTGTTACTATTTGTAGATGTAATATGTCTCTGGAGTCATTCTGAAAAAATAAACTGTACACATTGCTAACTAATCGGCAAAGTTATAGGCAAAAACAATGTTTAAAAATATAAATATGTTTTAAATATATCAAGTTAACAAAGCTAATTTATTTGTGGACACATTAAGGTTATCAAATTGCAAATCATAATCTCTATAATTATTGCTGAGATATTCCGACAAATCGTTTAAAACTAACTGAGATATAAGCACTAAAATATAAATGCTTCGATTTTTCCTTAATGTTACAAACCAAAATCGATATTTCCTAACCTCTAGACAACCGAAAGAATTGATATGGATATCAGATGAAAGGGCTTGACCATCATAATATAAAATACTTTAAAAAATCCATGATGGTTGCCACTACAAAATGGAGTAAAATGCATTTATTTATGGGTCAAATCTAGTGTTTATTTTGAAATGTACCCCCTTCATCAATATGGGTATCAAATAAAAAGGATGAACCAGTAGAATACAAAAAACTATAAAAAAGTTAAAATATAAAATGGCGTCTTTGATAAAATGGTGGATATATGAGTCAAATATAGTAATTACGGCTTTGTCCCCTTTAGCCGTCAAAATATTTGTATTAAATAAAAGGGTTTGACCAATAGGAAACAGCAAGCTATGAAAAAATGTAAAATTCATGATGATGATGTTCCGCTATTCTCCAATTAGAGATTTCCATCGATTGCAATCGGGAGCTATTTGTACAGCTTTATTTCATGTACATTGTGCTAAAGACAGTTGATTGAGTGTTGTTGTACGCCAGGTTGTCTTTGGGCGTCCTTGTCGACGGGAACCTTGTGGATTATACGTCAGAGCGGCTTTTGCGATTGAATTTGTTGATCTGAGCGTGTGGCCAATCCATCCAAATTTTCGCCTTAAGATGTCTTGTTGGAGTGGTATCTGTTTTGTTTTGTGGAGCAGCTCAGAGTTGCTGATCGTGTTTGGCCAGAAGCATCTGATGATACGGCGTAGACAACGGTTGGCGAATGTTTGGAGCCTCCTTGTAGCGCACTTATTCAGGCCCCAGGTTTCACATAGATAAAGGAGGATGGGTTTAATACAGGTGTTGAAAATTTTTAATTTAAGGTCACGGGAAATATCATTTGATATCCACACTTTCCTCATCGAGTACATAGCCTTACGCGCTTTGTCTATTCGGTTTACGACGTCTTCGTCTGCACCACTGTTTGTTGAGATTGTGCAGCCAAGGTAGCTAAAGGATTGAACATCCTCTATAACAGTGTCATTTAGGAGGAGCGCGTTAGTGTTGTTTGTGTTTATCCTCATGACCTTTGTCTTCTTCGTGTTGATGCGAAGTCCAACCTTAAGAGCATTTTGATGAAGGGCTTGGAGTTTTTCATTTATATGTTCAAAGCTATGTGCGAATAGGCATAGATCATCTGCATAGTCCAAGTCGTTTAATTTTGCGAATGGAGCTTACTGTAAGCCGTTTGAAGCTGCTGTGTTTGTCTTAACCATTACTTCATCCAGTACGAGCAAGAACAGGAGAGGGAAAGCACGCATCCTTAGCGGACTCCGAGGTCGATTGAAAAGGCATCAGAAGTTTGTCCTTTTAGCAGAATTTTGTTTTCAGCATTGAAATACATGTTTTTGATAATGTTTGTAATGGTGCTCGGGACCCCCTGCGCCCAAGCGCTTTCCATATGTGCTGCCTTATAATAGTGTCGAATGCTCGTTCGAAGTCTACATATAGGTATAAATTAAAAGCGATTGACTAGTAGAATACTGCTAACCATGTAAAAAATCAAATTCAGAGATGGTGTCGGCAATAGGAAAACAAAATGGCGTATAATAGTAAATTCGAAATATTTGCAACGATGTCGTCATTATACCATTGTAAGTTAAGGGTTGTTATGAGATTCGGTACGTTTTAATATAGCTCTCTTACTTCTTTTAAATTGCTAGATAATATATGGTGGTGGCATCATTGTTACTTGTTTCTTTAAAAATACAGCGGGAGCACGCGTGAAAATTAATAGAGATCCTTATTAAACCATGATTAAAGGTTATCTTGCTAAAAAATATGGAGGAAATAGACCCGCACAAGATATGGTGTCAACAGAATATCTCCACCACAACCATAGATTTATTGAAATAAAATTTGATTTAAAAAAATGCACCTGTTGTTATATAATTTGACATATTTAGGTTATTTTTTGTGCGGCTACTTTACTGGTTTATGCTGATAAACCATGATGCAGCAATGATTGACACCTTGGAGGCGAACATTGTTTGTGTTATTCGTGACATACGGCCAATAATGACTGAAAATTGAAAGCGGTTCGTTAAGAACAACCGGGGTGGACATTTACGCGAAATCACATTTAAATGTTAATGTCAAACATATTTGTTTCGAATTTACTTTTTTTGTGTTATTTTTACCATTTAAAGTTTCATCGTACTTTAAAAATACCCTATAGTGGTTAATAGCTTAATAGTGCCTATTAACCTGAATCTACGTTTATATACAGTAAGGAGCAAAAGTGTAACAGACTGCACTAACGCTTTTTTTAACAGGAATATTTTACCCTTTTTTTGTTTTGAATTTTTGTCCACAACTTTATTATCTTCGAGCGTTTTAATGTTCGAAAAACGTTCGTATGGTGATTGGTTGGTTGGTTGACGTGGTAGTTCAGTGCAGGCAAACAGTCAAGTAGAGTCTGTATGACACCGTTTCGACAAGACCACATCCCTCGTCAGTTCCAATGTATCTTAGAATAGATCTAAGAGTAAGGGTACTAGATCCACCCCGTGGCCGTGAGGTATCTTAGTAGATCGTTTAGTCCAACTTCAGATATCGCAGAGAGGCTATTTGTGTCTCTTAGCCACCAGTATGGTGATACATTGACTTGCATTTAAATAACGTCTTAACTGTCGACAAACAGTTTAAATAATTAGTTTTTTTATTGTATTTTAAACTGTGTAAATATAAATTAAAATCTTAAACAAAACGTTTAAGTTCTTAAAATATTTAACGCTTTTAAAATAAAGTTTCAACTGTTTTAACATCATCATTAAACTATGTTCACACTTGGTAAATATTTGGCCAAATATTAAATGTTATATTATTTTTTTACACTAAATTTAGTTAAAACATATAACAAGGGATTGATGTTGAAGTTTGTTTAAATTAAGATAGTTTTCAATTAAATAAATATTTATTTATTATAGGAGAAATTAATTCTTGTTAGTGGTCACTTCAATTTGGTCAAACATTTGGCTAATATGAACATGGATTTTGTTTTCAAATTTCAACTGTTTAATACATATTTAGTTTGAAATATATTTAAGCATTAGTTATAAAGTTGAATCTACTTATGTATAGAAAATCCAAACTGTTGAAACTTAAAATTTCAATACTTTTTTAATTGATACGTTTAAGCTGATTTAGTTCAGTTAAAAATTTATTTTAAATTGCAGTTAAAATTTATACAGCTTCAATAAAGGTCAGATTGTTAAATTAAAGTCATAATTATTTTATATAATT
Source organism: Phyto melanocephala (assembly GCA_941918925.1). Classification (NCBI taxonomy): domain Eukaryota; kingdom Metazoa; phylum Arthropoda; class Insecta; order Diptera; family Rhinophoridae; genus Phyto; species Phyto melanocephala. The sequence continues at coordinate 19,516,673 of OW799236.1, read as the reverse complement.
GTAACTGTAAACAGTTAAAACCATATTTAAGTGAAAGTTTAAACCACATTAAACAGACTTTTTGAAATTATCAAATTTTTTCGCTTTAGTTAAAAACTACTGTCAAGTTAACCAACAACTTAAGGTACAATTTTAGAATTTTTTTTGTTTTTTTTTCAATTTAATTTGTAATGCAGATGGAATATTATAACAATTAAAAAATTTAAACTAATTTAAATTAAAAAAATCATTAAATAGATAAATTTAAGAAAATGTTTTAAAAATATTTAAAACAATTCTCTAACATGTTTAATTTTTAAAGCTAGCTTTTCGAAAAAAATTTTAAAAAATTAAAAGACATAATGAAATATATCTGCAAAATTTGGATTTTATTGATTTTGGTAAGTTAGGCTCTTAATCCAGTCAAAAGTTTTTAAAATTTTTCTATACAAAATTAAAAATACCATTTTCTTTTACTTTTAGGGAGTCCATAGCAGTGGCGCTATACGTCCCGCTACCACCAAAGACAGTCAAGAGAAATGTGGTTCGGTATTGTGCCGCAAAGTCAGTGAAATATTTTCACCGTCTAAGCTAAGTCATGGCTATAATTATATAGCAACCATACCAGCTGGAGCCATGAATGTGACCATTAAACAACTAACTAAAAGTAGTAATTTAATAGGTAAGATTTCATCTATTTACTTTAATTTAAAAAAAAAGTTAAAAAATTTTTTTTTTAATAAAATTTCATTTATAAAAAAACAGCCTTAAAAACCACTGACGATATTTATATAATAAACGGCAATAATAAGGCCTCTGAGGGCGGTACATTCCTCTATGATGATGATGTTTATGACTACAATAAAGAGGCCAGCTTAATTGTGGCCAAAGGTCCTTTAAGGAAACCGGTAAAACTAATGGTAAGAATAGACAATTTTAACAAAAAAACTTTTTCTTAAAGCAAACAATTTTAGGTTTTAGCACGCTCTCTCAATCCCGGCGTAAGTTATACCTATACTCTACCCGTGGCCTCGGACTCTATAACCGAACCCGAAGAATTGCAAAGCCAATGGAATGAACTGGGCCAACCTTTAGATGAAATCTATGATGAGAATTATAGCAAAACCAGTGGTAGTAGCCCAATAATACGTGCCAAAGAAAAGAAACGCAGAAGATTTTCTTGGGAATTATTAGGCTTTGGTCCTTGTAATCGTTCTTGTGGTCGTGGTATGCAGTTGCCAATTTTCCGTTGTATCCGTGACTCGCCCACCAAAGAGTCGCTAAGTCGTTATTATTCACCAAAAAGATGTGCTTTTATAGAGAAACCGCAATTTAGTGAGGATATTTATCATTGCAATCGTGGTCTATGTCCCGCCTATTGGCGTCCTATGGAATATGGTGAATGTGTGTGTTCCGTTGGTGTAGCACAGGGTATACGCAGTCGTAAGCTACAATGTGTTCAGGAACAGGCTAGTGGCATTACGGAAGAAGTAGAGGAATCTAAGTGTAAAGCAGAAAAATTACCCGATTTAAAAGAAACCTGTAACTGTCGTTTAATGGCAAAGAGAAAGATCTATGCACGAAATCCCGAAAACACACCGAAAATGTATTCAAAGTTAATCGGGTCTCCGGGTGCAACTAGAAGTGTTATAGGTCATTATGGGAAACAAAATTAAAAAATAAAACTCTTTTAATTACTTAACCTATTTTTCTATAGGCAAACGTCATTTAAATGTGTCAATAACCCCACCCTTAAGACGTTTTCACCGCAACGATCATTTCGATAAAGCCGGAGTTTGGCTTATGTCCGACTGGAGTCAACAGTGCTCGCATGATTGCAGTAATATTTATGAATATCGTACCATATACTGTGATCGCACTGCTCCCTATACAAATCTTTGTGATGGCCGCTTTACACCTGAACAAAAACGTTTATGTTCTACACATTCTTGTCGTAAAGGTACTTGGTTCACTTCCGATTGGTCCAACTGTACGGGAGAATGTTTTAATATGCAGCGGACGCGCATGGTTTTATGTATTATAGATGGTTATGTGGTAGATGCGGAACAATGTTCGATTGACAAAAAACCTGTGGAGGCCGAAAATTGCACACGACATGATGTGGAGTTGTGTGGGCCCAAATGGCATTATTCGGAGTGGTCGGAGGTAAGTAATAAGAAAAATTGTCAAAATATTGTGTATAACAGTGTATTCAAAAGAAAATATGAGTTACCAGTAAATTTTGCATTACATAATGGCATTTTTTCTAGAAAATATTATATTTGCTACAAAGAATATTATGTATAACAGTATTTACTCCACAAAGATTGTGAATAACAGTTTTTTATATAAAGAATAGTAACTACAGCAGTATTTTTTCTAGAGTATGTAATCTATTTATATGAGTATTTTATTTAGAAAATATTGTGTATAACAGTATTTTTACTAAAATATATGAAGTATAACAGTATTAACTGTTATACGGTATAACAGTTTATAATGTATGACATAATGTATTACTGTTATACTGTATAACATAATGTATTACTGTTATACTGTATACCAGTTTATAAGGTATAACATAATGAATTGCTGTTACACTGTATGACAGTTTATAATGTATAACATAATGTATTAATATTATATAATGCATAACATTTTTTTATCTGGAGAATATGATGTATAACAGTGTTTCCCTTAAAAATTATTTTGTAAAATAGTATTTTTTTCTGGAAAATATTGTGTATAGCAGTATTTCTTCTGGAAAATATTTAGTTTAACGGTTTAATCACTTGAAAATATGGTAAGCAGTGTGTTCTCATGAGAATATTGTATATAAGAGTACTTCTTCTGAAAATTATTATGTACAGTAACTTTGTGTTTGGAAATTATACTGTATAACAGTAGTTTTTCTGGAAAATATTGCATAAAACAAGACTTTCTTTAAAAGTTACTATGGACTATAATTTTTTTACAGTATAGTAAATATAACAAAGTTTTCTTTTTCCAGATAATGATGTTTAAAATAGTATTTTTGTGTTAAAAAAATAATTTGTTTATAACAGTATTACTTATACGAAATATTGTTTCTAAAAATGATTCTGAACGAAAATTAATATTTATTGAAAATGTTTTATGGGGAAAAAATTATTAAAATGTGTTTTTAAAAGAAAAATGTATTAAATTTTTTTAATGTTTTTAACCCTTTCTCACCCCTGCTATCCCTTTTGTTTTATTCTTTATAGTGCTCCCGCACCTGCGGTGATGGCGTTCAACGTCGCTACGCTAAATGTCTCGAATTTGATTTTAAACAAAGTGCCATGATCGAATCGAATAAATGTAAATATTTGGAACGAGAACCCGTCTACGGTGCCTGTAGTGTGGCCAAATGTGAAGGTAATCAAATGACACATACCATAAGGAGAAGTAGTAATAGTGGTGTTAATTTATGGAAATGCATTATAATGTTTTTGATTTTCTTCTTCGTATGTTTTTGGTTTTGGAAACTGGTGCAGAATTAAAAAAGCAGCATCATCATAAAAACAGCGCTGATGCTGTTGCGGGCACTGACGCAGCTAACGACGATATGGAACAATTGCAAAACGACGACAATCGCAGTTATGGTATAAATGCGGAGGATGGTGAACGTGTTGTTAAACATATGTTGGTGCATAGAGATTTGGCAGCTGGTAATGAGAAATTGGTAATAGCTGCGGCGCCACAAAGCCTTCAAAATTGCAATGATGAGTTAAATAATTGTAAACGTATTAATCGTGAGCGTCTGTGTAAAATGGAGTTTTATAAAACATATTGTTGTCTAACGTGTCATGGTTATTTTTAAGAGTGGCGAAAGAATGAATAGAAATGATATAAGAAAACGATGGTAAAGAGCTGATAGAGAATTTGAAAATTAAAAATACTAAAAGATTTAAATGAATGCATATTTACTCTAGACATGTTTACAATTTGTATTGATTATTCTACTCGTCCTAAACATACTGGGGGTACTAAAAAATTTACCTTTTCTTATGCTGTCAAATTCAGTTATAAGTTGTAAATACTTAAAAATCCATATTTTTATTCTTTAGATTTCCAAATTAAAAAAAAAAAAAAAACTCAAAATCAAATTTAATTTTTTTTTAAATTTAGAACACTTTAATTATTTTTTTTTATTAACTGTTATATTTGGTACCTTTTTGCCTTATTTTATGATTGCTTTTTTCCTTTTTATAGTCTTTTCATATTGTTAAATGTGCCTCTATTCAAAAACGTGTCTAAAATTTCTATTTGTATTTAATATTTCTATTCATCCTTGTTTTTAATTTATAGACATTAAGGTATGGATGTCTTTAATCACAAAATTAATTTTAAATAGCTTTTAAAATCAAACAATAATTTCAGTTTCTTTTGTGGTAATTTCAATTAATAAGTTTAAGCCATAATCAATATTCGAAACATTTATGATTTATGTATTTTAGTCGAACATTATAAAAATCATGTTTGAAATTAAAATTACTTTTTCATTTTATTTAATGAGTCATATTTTTTGCAAATTTTATTATTATGTTCTCTTGTATTGTATGCATTTTTATTTTACATCAATTACTAACTAAACTTTTCAATAAAAATATTTTTGAAAAATAATAATAATAAAAAATTAAACGTTTATCAATTTATAACAGTTGGGTGGTCTTAACCTAAAAAATATGTGTGTTGTAGTTTTGAGTTGAGTTGTAAAATTACTTTTAATTTCGTTAACCAAACAATTGCACTTTCATTTGTTGAATGCATTGAAGAAGAATATAAAAAAGTTAGCAAAGGGTTTAGTAAGAGGAGATGGTCAATACACCGCCAAAGTATTTTTTATATACTTTAAAAAATAATACTTTTATTTTAATAGGAAGTAGATAAGTATAGAAATATCTAAAACGAGCTAAGTTTTATAGAATTTTAATTCTTTACCGCTAGTTCCACCTCTTGCTGTTACACCCTTGTTTTGTGGCAAGAAAACAAATATTTCCAATAATTGCTAAAGCGTGTTAATTGTTTTATATCAATGAGTGTTAGTATGTATGAATTAATGAATGATTGAATGAATGAATTATTGACTATCTTTCTATGTTTGTCTAACTGGTAGCAATGTTTTATCAATTGGCTGCGATCATGACTATTGATTAGATGTTACATAGATATTTTATTAACCTAAAACTATACAAACTCATATAACTAAAACAATAACTGGGTAATGAAATTAAATACATTTAATCGTTTGAACATTTGACCTCATCAACAGCTCACATAATTAAATTGATAAAAAAAAACTTTTTTACTTCCATATGTAGAACAATATTTGTATAAAAAAATAATTAAAAACAGCAAAAATGTGTTTAGCAACATTTTTGACTGTGTAACATCATGGGTTGTTTTGCGTATAACGGTAAATGTTATAAAAAAGTAACAGTAAATAACGTAAAAAATTTTACGTAGAACAGGGGCCGAATTACGGCATTCGATATCGATCGAAATTTCAATCGAATGTGAAAGTTTTTCTTACATTTTGTATTGGATTCTAATAAGATTATAATATAATTATAATTGTGTATAATAGATAATTTAATGTATAGCAATATGTTCTTTAGAATATATAAGGTATAACAGTATTTCCTAAAGAAAATAAGGTGTATAATAGTATTTTGTAAAAAAAATTATGTGTGTAACAATATGTTCTTTAGAATATATAATCTATAACAGTATTTTCTATTAAAAATATTATGTATAACAATATTTCCTAAGAAAGTTATGTGTATATCAGTGGCTTATTTTAGAAAAAAATTTTTTGCATATCAGTCGTTTATTTTAGAAAAAATTTTGTATAACAGTATTTTCTTCAAAAATATTGTGTATAACAGTTTTTTCCAAAAAAGTTTTTTTTATAAAATTATTTACTATAAAACATTTAGTGCATAACAGTGTTTTCTTCTAAACTAATTGTGTATAACAGTTAATTTTTTCAGAAAATCTTGCGTATTACATTGCTTTATTCAAAATTTTTTTTTACTTAATAGTGTTTTTAATATCATATTGTGTATAATAATATGTTCTATAGAAAATATAATGTATAACAGTATATAAATACTAATCTATAGAAATATTTGCTAAAGAAAATTATATGTATAACAGTATTTCCTAAAGAGAATAATGTGTACAACAGTATTTCCTTAAGAAAATATTAATAATAACAGTTTTTTCATTTAGAACAATTGTTTATAAGAGTATATTTTTCAGTAAATCTTGTGTATAACAGTATTTTCTGCAAAAAATACTGTGCATAATCTATATATATAAAAACCAATGTGTGTTTGTATGTTTGTTTGTGCTTTATAGACGGTTAAACGGCTGGACCGATTTCCTTGAAATTTTCACAGAATCTTTCTGTATGCCTGGAAGGAACTATAGGCTGTACTTTGGTTTGAAATTGTAAGTAGGCGGGGTGCCACGCCCTATTAAAGAATAAGTATTAAATATTATATATCACGAAAGTTAATGCAGCTAGAGTCTTCAAATTAAGTACGGTAAACTTTGACATACACACGAACATTTGGGTAGAAAATGGGCGGACTTGCAATAGTATGCGTGGCCACATGAATTAAATACTAAAATTCGTATATTTGGAAAACGATATCGATTAGAGTAGTAAAATTTTGCAAAAGCAACTTTGATATTCAAATAAACATTTATGGAAAAAAATGGGTGCATTAACAATAGTGGGCGTGGCACCTACCATATGAATTAAATACTAAAATTCGTATGTTTGGAAAACGATATCGATTAGAGTAGTAAAATTTTGCAAAAGCAACTTTGATATTCAAATAAACATTTATGGAAAAAATGGGTGCATTAAAAATAGTGGACGTGGCACCTACCATATGAATTAAATACTAAAATTCGTATATCTGGAAAACGATATCGATTAAAGTACTAAAATTTTGCAAAAGCAACTTTGATATTCAAATAAATATTTATGGAAAAAATGGCTGCATTAACAATAGTGGGCGTGACACCTACCATATAAATTAAATACTAAAATTCGTATATCTGGAAAACGATATCGACTAGAGTACTAAAATTTTGCAAAAGCAACTTTGATATTCAAATAAACATTTATGGAAAAAATGTGTGCATTAACAGTAGTGGGCGTGGCACCTGCCATATGAATAGAACTACTAAAATTTGGGGTGGCGAAGCACACCGGGTATTAGCTAGTTATATATAATATATACGACATCATTTTCTATAGTAAATACTTTGAAAAAAAATTTGTTTTAAAGAAGCCACAGCACTGTTATAAGAAAGGTTTAATATCTTTTAATAAGTAATACTAATACTAATAACTAATACTACTAATACCAATTAATTATAAAATATTATGGAATTGTGACAATACGATTTCTCACTGCTTTTAAATTAAAACGTGTGAATATTAATGTATACTTTAAGATGCTATTGTTAACAACCTTATTGTGTTCATCAAAATTATCTAAATTGGTATTTTTTTATTTTTTTTTTTATTTATATAAATTTTATTGACAAATAATTCAATTACAATAGTTTGTCTCAGCGCCTAAAAGGCATTGTGGAGACGAGTTGGCAAAAATCTATTTACTTAAAATTTATATGTTACAAAATAAGAAAAAAATATTTACATGTACACAAGAAGTTAATTTAAATTATGAGATCGGTTTTTAAATAATTAATATTTTATAAAATTTTCTCACTTCAGTTAAATATGTTGAAACTTTTTGAAGACTAAAGTCCATACTAAAAAGTAATCGTTATAAAGTAACGAAGTTGTTCTACTATATGAATTCTACTTCTAATGCGTAAATAATTTATGCTCGTATTTAACGAACATTAGTTACAGCAAATAGAAAAATAATTCTTGCGCACTACAAAGATAAAATTTTAATATTTGCTTAAAGTTTTTTTTTTAATTCTGTAAATATTTACACAAATACTAGTTCGTATCTACCGTTAACTTTAAAAGCAGCTGTTTGAACAAAAATTATAGTTTTAGCCCTAGCCGTTTTAAGGTCTTATAAAGTGTTAATTTGAGTTAAAAACTATTAACATTTTACTTAGTTTTTCCTCAATCATATTAATGGCAAGACTTTTCTTACTGTATGTAGAGAAATTAAGGCATGCAAAGGAGCAACTGCAGCAATAAGTATCGAAGTAAGTGGTGTAGTAAAAAAAATATTAATTTTTATCATACAAGTCGCTTAATGTATGCAATATTTACAATAACATGCCAAGTTAAAGCAAATAAAATACTTTAACATTTTACTACTACGTAATTTTGTAAGAAAAGTAAATTTAGGGGGAAATATAACAAAGAATATTTAAACATTATTTACATCATTGTGATGGCATTTAAAATAGGTACAATAAAAAATATAGAAAATGAGGACTTATTTCGTAAAGGTTGACCTTTGAACTAGATTTTAATTTAGGGGGAGATTTGTTTCCAATTCTATGGAAATTAAAACAAAGTCTATTTTTAAACACATACAAATCTGTATTAAAAATGTTTAATACAATTTTTCTACAGATACTTTTATTATACAAATTATTTTCAACATAAAAAACAATTTTATATCAGTATTTACTGCAGTAAACATATTTGGCAAATTCAAAAGGTGTCCTAAGTGTCGTATTATCATAATGTCATAATTAAAAAAAAAAAATTAAAAAGGTTTAAAAATTTTTCTATTAGCAATACAAAACTTTTAAATCATTTTCTACAGCTATTATAAAACAGTTTTAAACAATAATTTTCATTATTTTTTTTTTATAGAAAATACTGTTATACATACATAATTATTTTTTAAAATAATTTCCTAAATTTTTTATAAAAGATAAAGACATGAGACATTTTTTATATATATGTACATATTTACAAATAAAGATCTACATAGTAGAATACGTCAAACAATTTTATAATTAATAATTTTTTGTACAAAATTGTAAATAAATGTAGCAGATGGCAACATTTCTATGCTGATCTGTTGAATGTGTCTAACATAAACAGCAAAAGCTAACATTTACAGCATCCACTTCTAAAAGCATGTTAGTTTTGTGTTAAAAATATTTTAAGTAACACTAATGTAAATACTATAGTTGACATTAACATTTTAAACATTGATAGCAGTGCTGTTAATTCATTACAGTTTGTTTACACATGTTACTTCCTAAAGCTGTTAAAAGAGACTTAACATTTTGGGGCTTGTTTGGTTTTTAATTTCTTTACTGTTGTATAATTACTGTTTGTTTTTCTTTTCATTGTGTGTGCTTAACTTTAATCAATTCATCTGTTTGTTATTGGTTTTGCTCCAGAAATATGTACAAACAAATTTAAATACATACATACATACATACATACATACATATGTATGTATGTAGTAGATATACTCCTGCTATCGTTGAGTTGGGGTTCTTAACATGTAATTAAATTTTGTTTTCAATTTAAAAATATGTTTCTAACTTTTTTGATTTTATGTGTATAAAAGAGAGTTTTTTAGTATTCTGATGAAAAAGAAAACTAACACATGTACATATTTTTTAATGCTGTAAATGTTTTAATGTGTGTATGCACATGTACATATTGGTATACTTGTGCTGTTATATATTTAAAGTTGTTGCCGTTCAGCATACATTTTTGTAGCAACAAATTTTATGAACTGTTGCTGCTGTTAAATATGCTTGTTGGTGTGTACACACTAAAAACTATTTGCGCCCAAGTTTTCAAATTGTTTTTCCCGCAATTTCAGTTCGGATTTGCGCACGTTAACGTTAAGACGAGCTTTGCCAGCAGCATTTGCAGTGTATAGAATAATAAAAAAATAAATAAAACGAAAATTTTTCTTTTGCAATGAAATTCGTTTTTATTCGTATGACGATGATTTTAACGGTATTATTTGCTGAGGATATGTTTACTAATGTATTAGTGTTACTACGAATGTGTTAAAATAAAAGGCGGTTAATTTAAAAAATAATAATAAAGAAATAAAACAAAGTCAATTACATATTAATGTTTAAAAAGTGGTTATAAATACAAACGATTTTTTTAAATAAGAATGTTTATTGTTTACTAAATATTAGTAAAAAGTTAAGTAAGAATACTCGAATATTAAAAAGGATTTATTTATGTTGGTGGTTTGCAAAAGTATTTGTCTCTTATTCAGGTAAATATTATTTAAAAATTAAATCTGTGAAAATAGTTATTAAAAAAAACATAAAAGCTTTTTTTAATATTCTTTCTTCAAGTATAAATTGAGTTTTTTAATTATAACATTTTCAAAAAATTCTTTAAGAAATTTGCTAAAAATTTTCTGTTTTTACAAATTTTTTTTATATAATTTGAATCTTTAGAAGTTATTTCTTTTCATTTTTTATGATTTTAAAAATTCTTCAAGGGTTTTGAATAAAACTGTTTATTATTGAAATTGTTTGAAAAATTTTGCAAAATATATTTCCCCAATTTTTTAATTATAAAATTATTTTTACAATATATACATACATACATATGTATGTATATATAATACCATAGACAGCCGACAGCGTTAATTTGCATTAGAACCTCACTAATGCAAATTAAAATTTTGCTGTGACAGACGACAGTTTTTGCAATTAGCAAAAATTGTAAATGCACTAGCAATCACAAATCTGAACATGTTGCTACAAGTTGGGATGGCAGAAGGACACTCTGAAATAAGAGAAAGGGAATTGTTGAAATTCGTAGGTTTAATGGTATCTTTTCATGAAGGTTATAATTCATACATATGTATAGGTATGTGGTATTTTTTTAAAGGACCGTAACAGCATTTTTTGGGAGAGTGACGTGCTTACGATGGACGATACCAGTATTAAGGAAAACTTACACCTAAACAGAAAGGATTCCAAAAAATATGTAAAGTTCAACAAATCGAATCTATTTTAATTTTAAATTTTTGATTTTTATATATTAAATAGTTTTCACCATAATTTAGGCAAAGTACTAGAAGCTTTTAAAAATTGTATTTGCAAATGAAATATTTTCTGAGATAAAAATAGATTTTTATGTTCATAAAGTTTTTAATTACTTGCAATTTTTGGAGGTTTGTAGATAAGATAACAATGACAATAACAAGTTAGAATGTTAAATACCAATTTTCTTTAATAAAATCTCCTAGAACATATTTGACTAATTAATTAATTAAGTGATCCCGTAAATTAGCTGTGGGCTTCGGAAACATGATTTCATGTAACATATACATACTTCTTTCTCAATTTAAGAATTAATTCTCTGTGATGTTTCTATGCATTACAACATATAATAAAGTGTGTAGATAAATTCATGAAAAAATAAATTGAACACCTTGTTCAGTGTTTAAAAAAGTTGCCACACCAAAAAATAAAAAAATCAGGAATATTAAATATAAGAAAAAAAAGAGTTTTCATTATTTAAAAATATTATGAAGCTTGCAAATTTCGTATAAAATATATTTCTGTAATATGAATTTAACTTTGTTAACTTTAAAGAGAGCAAGTAATTTAAGGAAACTGTGTCAATTGCGTGTACTAAGGTACTTACTAAAGCTATGTTCGCATTATGTGTATTTGTCACAAGGAATGTCACTTACCTATACACATGTGTATTTCATGCCAAAATCTGGGTTTTATTTAAGGTTTATAATTTTTGTTTTTTCATGTTGTTATATGACGTGCATTTGACATAACCTTTAAATAATTAGAAACAATCAAAACAGCTGAGTTTTATACTTGTATTCATAAGAATGTAAAAAATAAAATACAAATTTGTGCTATAATTAATATTTTAATTTTAAAATAGAACAAAACAAGCAATTGTAAAAGAAACCATGATAAAAGAGTTGCATGCAGCAGTGGCAATTGCAGTTTGTATTAAAAAAAATAAATGTATAAAAAATGAAACTTAACAAAAAGTAAAGTGTTGTAGTGATGTTGAAGCGAAGAGACACTGTGATAAACGAACTACGTTTTGAAAGTCCCAAGGCATTTAAAACTTTCTGCAGTATGTCGTACTCGTCCTTTACAGAATTGCTTGAGAAGGTATCGCCTCTGAATTAAAAAAATTATTCGAGGAAACCCACTTCATATAACAAAACAAACATGTCACACATATATCATCAGCACGGGCCCTACATGTTTTATTTTAATTTTAAAATTTCCCAGCTATACTGACCAATTAAAAAAAATATTTCATTCTGGAAACAGATGGTTAAGTAGCGTCGCGCTTATTACAAATAACAATTTGTCTAAGTTTTACCTTTACTGCATTTTAACTTTATGGCTATATCATTGAGGGCTGTGTACCTGGAATGCTTATTATGTTAGAACTTATTCTTTCTCTTGCCACATATTTTTTAACTGTGACACCGCTTCTTTACACCAATCTGGAACAACATGCAAATGTATGTATGTATGTAAGTTGACTACCTTATGATAAAAACACGAATACTTACTTTTGGTACAGTCGTGTCTGGATATAGTGAACTAATTTTTGCAAGGCTTGTTTTGTTCAAAAACTCGTTTTATTTACTAAAAATTCATACGTGTAAATGCAACAGCTGATTAAAAACAATTTGTACAAAAAAGGAAATATATGTACATATGTATTTAAGTTTAATAAAAGAATTGTTGTTGAAGTTGTTTTCAAAATTTTGTTCACTATTAGAGTTTCTTATTATTTAGAGTACTCCATGCAAAAATTTTGGTGTTCACTATATGGAGGTGTTCACTATATCGGGTGTTCACTATATCCAGACACGACTGTAATTACTTTTCAATTTATCCGCATGTATATTTGTTATTTTTTTTAAATTTATTTAATAGCTTAAACATTTACTTAATTTCTGCTGCCACAAACAATTGCTTCTTCAAAACCAGCTGATGTCAGATGCCTTGCCACTTGAAAATAGAACTCATTCTAAATCAAAAATGTCTTCTGTACTGTTCAAAGAGAAATAACACATGATATTGTTTACAGGTGTTTTAAGGCTAAACAAGTCAAAAAGTGACATTTCACAAAACACGTAATGTGAAAATAGTTAAAAAGCTTGTATAATCATGTTGAAATGATACAAGAATATAAATATTTCGTTAAATCAAATATAAATGATAAAACATAACAAATTCCAACTTCCGGCAAAAAATTCGGTAAATCATTAGCAGGACCCGTAATAATGTTTAATTCAGTAAAGCCTGTAGTACACGAAATGTGAAAAGCCACATACGCATGTGGCTGTGACGTAATTTTGACGTAATCATAAAGCATAAATGTATCCACTTCGGCTACATGTGTTTCATTTGCATTTTCGGACTAAAATACATTTCGTGTAATATTAAAATCTTACCGCATGCAGCCACTACGACTATTTTGAAAAATGTAACCAAAGTGCTTAATATTTTAGGGACGTCAGGCCCACATATGCATGTGACTTTTAACATTTCGTGTACTATAGGCTTAACTTAAAGTGCTGTTATTTTATTGTTTGACTTTCCCATGTTTTTGTTTTATTTTTAGTTGTATCAAAAATGCAAATAAAACATGGCCTTATTTAGGAAATGTTATGGAGTTTTTTTTTTTTAAATGAAAACATTTTTAAGACAGAAAATGCTAAAATGATGGCTGTCAAAATAAAATAAAAGTAAAATCTATTCCATAACTGTGAAATGCGATATATTACAATTCGTCATAAAATACTCTTATGCCGTCGTACATTAGCTCTATTTTGTCATACATCACTTCTAAGTTTACGAAACGTATAAAATAAAGTATGGTAACCTTGTTAAGAGAGAAAATATTTCTAAATAAGAGCATAATAAAAATACTTTCAAAATAAAATAGTTTCGGCATTCGTGGTCGTATTTTATGTGATAACTAGCCCTAAGCGTTGCAGCCCCTAAGCAAACATTAGTAGTAAGCAAACATGCGTAGTAAGCGCGGAATATCTTGTGTTAACAAATGATGTAAATATTTATTTTGTAAATAAACCGAAAACTCGGTTTTAAAATTTGGATATTGGATCAATATTAACATAAGTTTTTTGTAAATATTTTCTGAACTACATGACCGATTTAAGAATTTGATATCTCTTTTAAAAAACATTGACGCTTTCAAAAAAAAAATAAATATATGTTTGTGTCATTGGTATTGCAATATGAAAATTGGATTTTGCCACGCCCCTCCGACCAAAAAATCAAAAATCAAACTTCACAGTGTCACCCGCCTGAATATTCCCTAAGAAGATTCCCTAAAAATCGGCCCAGCTGTTTTGGAGTCCATACGTTACATACATACACACATTCCGTTTTATATACATATATAGAAGAAGATAGATTTTAATGGAAAATATAAGTAGTTGTTATATCGGAGTTCTGTTTGAACATTTAAAAATCAAGAGGTGAAAGTAAATTCAAGAAAAAATGTAATAATAGTACTTGTTGTTTAGAGAACCATAAAGTCGTTGCATTCTCAAAGTGTCACTATGATGTAGATTGAAACTTATGCCAACAAGCTTCTATTAATCCATAGATTAAAGGAAGAAACTTATCATCCATTATCAAATTTTGATTTCTCTCTAAATTTGAGCACTATGTGTTTTCACTATAAATTTTTGCGACACCCTTTAGCTGAGGCAGCTGTTGATTATCACAATTATGTTTTTTTCTCATCGGAACTTCATTTCAATATCTTCTCGTGTATTTATGCTTAATGTCTAGTTTGCTAAGGATTAACTTAAAATTGTTTATTTTTTATACATAATTTATGTACAAATGAAGGTCACTGTGTTACTCTTTAATACTTTTTTGTTTATTTGTTTACATAGAAAACATTTGCTTCCTTGATTACTCAATAACTAAACAGTACAAATTCACTCATAAACATAAAATGTAAATTATGATTTATGCTAAATCATTATTCAGTCATCAGTTGCAATTTAGAACATCAGAAAAAAAAGAAAATTTATCAATCTAAGGAAATTATAGATTTTAATAGGGTGGCAATGTTTTTAAAAGCGTATGTATTACAAGAAATGTTAAATAAAAATTTAACTGATAATTGATTTTTTATTCCTTCAAGAGTATTTTACGCATTAAATTTTGAATGCCTAGGTTGATTACATAGTAGTGAGCTAGCCTGCCTGTAAGGTGGTTGCGGATTCGATTTCTGTCTTAGACCTTAACGAATTAAAATATATCCTATTTGGTGATTTGATTTGTGAATAAAACTAAAATGTATGAGTATAGTTTAACTTAAACTCTAAAATAGTGTTCTCACACTTAAGGTTTTAAGACTAAATTCGGTTTAAACGTTTAAACCACTCATTAGAACCTGGTTTTACCATAAACAAATGATTATGTTAAAACAATCTTAAAACCTTTTTTGTTTTAGTTTTAAGTAGATTTTATGAAATACAACCTTGTTTTCGCTGTACTTTATTCAGTGCTACCAAGTTAACAAGGATAAAAATAACAAGAAATGTTAGAACGCGCTGAATAAAAAAAATAATTGAACAAGTAAAATAAAACAAGCAATGGATGCAGCAATGACAACATTAAAAAAAAGTATCTCCATAATTTTTAACCACTTTTCAGCTATTCATTTACAGAAAATAAAATACTTTCTATTTTGGAACGCTTGTAAAAATGTCTAATTTTTTTATACAAATAAAAACAGCTGATATACAGTGTGTGAAACAAATATTTTAACATTAGTATTAAAAAATAATTCAATAAATACACCTATTTCAATAAGAAATTTTTTTTATTTTCAAAAAATTTATTGGATGTACTGTGAGTTATTAAAATCTGATTTAACAAAACTTGTAGTGTGAACGCAAAATCAGCTGTAAGTGGTTTTAATGTTTAAACGAGGTTTTAACTTTAAGTGTGAAAACACAATAAGTCATGAGGCAAATTTTTTAAGATTTTATTAGAAAGAATAATAATAGCCCAATTTTTATCAAGAGATGTTTTTTTTTATTTTTTATTTTTTATTTGCCGCTATTAATGCGGAAGAGTGCTGCCAACCGGAATTTAAAAATCACAGATGTTTTTTTTAGGTTTAGCAAAGTTAAATCACAACACAAAAGTATAGGGTAATACCCATGGAAAAGTTCAAAAAAATTTAGGTATTTATATAGATAATATATCTAATGTGCTCTCCCTCTCACACACTATCTTCTGTAATTTATATTTTACTAAAAAAGATACACTTGAAGAGTTGTAAACACTTTCACATTCGTATAAAATTATTGATTAGAAAACTTAAAAAAAAAATGTTAAAAATTAAAGTTTTTTTTTAACACGCAATACTTTTTCAAGTACTTTTGCTATGCAACATTTTTCAACAAATAACATGTGTCACATTGATCCAAATAATAATTCCCATTAACACTTGCCTCTAATAAGGGAGCAAAATATAATGAAAACCAAATTCCATATCATGTCACAAAAAAAAAGAATCTTTCAATTATTGTGCAATATACATACATTAAAATTAATGTAAATCTTAAACAATTTATATAAATTTTAACAAACAAACAAATTAGTCTATAAATTCAACATAAACAAAATTGAACACTTCATTTAACACACGACAGACGGACGACTACGACGACGTTGAAATTTTTATATAAATTCCTTTTGAGGTTTTAACATCTCATTCTCATAAAAATCAATTTATAATATAATTAATATTTTTTTTTTTTGCAAATCAATAAACGATTTTGTTCTAACTGACAAGGCAGTAGAGAACTGTAATAAATTTAATGGAAAAACCACAAATCAGATTTTAGCTTAAAAAGTATTTTATTAGGAAATAGGGTTTTCAATTTATGAAAATATTTCTATATAATATTTTTATACGCTACATATAAATCAAGAATATACATTTGGCCGTGCCGAAGCTTATAATACCCTTCATCATCATGTATATAGGAATAATGACCTCATTGTAGCGTAGTCTAGATTTTAGGGTCAATGTTAAACGCCATTTTGCCTAATTATATCCAACGCCATTTTTTATAGTGTACTGTATTCTATTGGTCAAGCCCTCTCATTTAATGCCAATATTGTATTTAATGCAAATATTAGGAAGATATCAACCAATATGAAATGTATATCGGACGAAAGATAACATCTTCATTTTTAAAAAAAGTTATCTCGCCGTTTCCTCATAATCAATGAAATAAAGATTACAACAATAACAATCTGACTTGACTCCCTATACCATAAGGTAAGACGTATTCTACGGAAATAATTGTTTTTTGCTGCTTATATCTCACTAAGTTTTAAACCGATTTGTAAGTTTATCTTAGGAATAATTTTGGAGCCTACGGTTTATAATTGGGCGTGACTAGCGTGTCCAATAATTGGGAGATTCAGAAACTTGATATATTCAAAAATATATATTTTTCCACATAATTTTTGCTTATAACCATGCCGGTTAGTGACCAATATATTAAAATTTTTTGCGACTGGCTGTAGAGACATATCTGGCCAATTCACAAGGGTGTCGTAAGTGTCGTATTGTCATAATATAAAAAAAATGTAAAAAGGTCTAAAAATTTTAAAATAAGCTATGCAAAGTTTGAATTGGCCAATCATATTTATTATACCCTTCACCTGTGGTGCACAAGGGTATATATAGCTTTGTCATTCCGTTTGTAATTTCTACAATTTTCATTTCCGACCCCATAAAGTATATATTTTCTGAAAGCTTATGAATAGAGGAGTCGATTAAGCCCTGACCGTCTGTCCGTCTGCCCGTCTGTCCGTGTGTTGGTTGAAATCAACTTTTAGAAGCAACTATATGTTCCTCTGACCTGTACATGGTATCAATCTCTTGGAAATATCCAGGAATGAATCGCTATTGAAATTCAGCACAATCGCCCCATAACTTTCTGAGATATGAGCAAAAAACCACGACCACCTCGTTTTTTTTCACAATTACAACAACAACATACATGCATACATACATGTAAAAAACATACCAAACAAAAAAAATTACAAAAAAAAAAATATTAAAAATAAGAAAAAAATAATAAAAAAAACTACAAAAAAAAATTTAAAAAAAAATTTAAAAAAATAATAATATATAAATAATATATTAAATAAAATAAAATAAAATAAATTTTTTTTTGGCTCAGCTGGGATTCGATGCCACATATATTCTAACCAGTATATACATATTCACGTATTTTATATGGGATGAATGGTGATACAAACAATTGTTATTGCATGACTACACGTTGTGAAGGGTATATAAGATTCGGCACGGCCGAATATAGCACTGTTACTTGTTTATAGTATCAAATATTTTTTTAATTATCCAAGAGGCTTTTAAAGAGAAATTTAAATTTTTGTTGTAAATATATGGAAATAAAGCAAAGACATTCGTGTTTTTTTGTTCATATCTTAGAAAGCTTTGATGCGTTTGTACTGATTTTAAATTACTCTTAATTCTTGAATATTTTTAAAATATGTACTAATATCACGTACAGGTGTGCGTACCATGTGGGGGCGTCTAAAAGTTGATTTCAACCAACAAACGGACAGATGGACATCTTTTGAATCAACTGTACAATTAATAAGCTTTCAGAAAACATATACTTTATGGGATCGAAAATTAATACTAAAGACACTACAAATAAAGTTATAATTATTCTGGCACCACGTGTGAAGTTCTATTTTAATTCCAGTTAAGCTTTAGTTGAATGTTACTTTAGTTCTGGTTCCTTTCTACTTCATTTTCAGTTCGAAATTTGTTTAAATTTGCTTTAGATATAGTAAAATTCCAATACCATTCTATTTATATTCTATTTCATTATCACTAAGTAGTATTTAAGCCCAATTTTATCTTAAGTTCTGCCCAACTTTCGTTCTATATAATTCCTTGTTTTGATCCACAAAAGGAAGCCTATAGAACTGCAGCTCATAAACATCAATGTTAAGCTGCTCTAAAGACTTTAAAATCCAAAGTCCAAGTCAGCAGTTGTAAGAGCTTGCAGGTGCTCAGGCAATAACTGGAAACGTAAGGCTGAGCTGGATCACAGGTCATTCTGGTATTCCCGGGAACAAAGCGGCCGACTAGATGGCACAAAAAGGCTCTGACAGGAAAACTGATATTGCTTTAAGGATCTCGCAAAACATAACTGGGCAAACACAGCATTCACTACTACACAATCTATTTGTCAACCAATATCACTAAATATAACAAAAATACGCCTATCTTGGGAGAAAAAGGATCTAAAGCTGCTAAACATGTAGGGCGAGTATCAAATTGGACCAATACTATATTGAGTCCCTTGTTATACCCTTCACACAGTAAAAAAGGGTATATATAGGTTTGTCATTCCGTGTGAAATTTCTACAATTTTCATTTCCGACCCCATAAAGTATATTTTTTCTGAAAGCTTATGAATAGGAGAGTCGATTAAGCTCTGTCAGTCTGTCCGTGTGTATGTTGAAATTAACTTTTTGAAGCCCCCCGATATCGCATGGACCGGGTGAGGTATTAAATAATCAGAAATATCTGGGAGTAGATTGGTATTGAAAATCAGAAACATCGGTTCATAAACAACTGAGATATGAGCAAAAATCCACGACCACCTCGATTTTTTTCACAAAAACAACATTACAACAACAACATTCATACCAGTTGAGCCAAAAAAAATTTATTTTATTTTGTTTATATTTTTTTTTAATTTTTTATTTTTTATTTTTTTTTTTATTTTTTATTTAATATATTATTTATATTTTTATTATTTTTTTTCATTTTTTTTAATTTTTTGTTTGTTTTATATTTATTATATATATTTTAATTATTTTTTAAAAAAAATAGTTGCTAATTAGCTTATAAATAAATAAGATTGTTGTTCAACTCGATATAGAATTATATCTAAAATATTTTTTGAAATATTTTTTGATGATCTACGAAGTAGGTCGAAATATTGGAATAAAATAAATAAAGAAATTTAAAATCTTTTCTTTAAAAATAAAACAACAAAATTGAATTTTTATGACCTAAAGCCAAACAAAAATCTACAACAAAAAATTTTTTTTTTAATTTTTTTTTTAAATTTTTTTTAAATTTTTTTTTTTATTTTTTTTAAATTTTTTTTTTAACATACATACGTAAATTTATAATTTTACAATGGGATGTTTTTATATTTGTATGTTTTTTATATGTATGTATGTACGTATTTCATATGGGGAATTGTGATACAAACTACTGTTATTGCATGACTACACGTTGTGAAGGGTATATAAGATTCGGCATGGCCGAATATAGCGCTCTTACTTGTTAACATCTAAAGCTGTTAACAGGTATCTTAAACGGCCACTACGTTACTGAATTGTCTATTGTGAAATGCCAATAAAAATCAACCGAAATTTGCCACTTCTGTGCGAAGTAGGTGAGGCATTTTTTCTGTCACTGTCTTACAGTTACTTCCAGGAGACTTCGACCCATAGGTGAATACGTAATTGACTGTCTATCAACACTTTATACGCTCGATCTTAGGGCAATACTAACCTTTGTTAGGGGTTTGAAATTGTTAGCAGAGGATTAGATATAGGCATAGTCCTTTCATATTAGATGATCTTTTTTTGCTCTTTTTTTTTATCTGTGTTAAATCGACTTATCTCCTATTTCCTTTTTTTTCCTTTTATATTAATATTTCTAGCTCTCTATCTTTCTCTTTTTTTATACTACGATGATCTCTTTTTTTTCCTTCTATGCATCTGTGTTTATTCGACTTATCTCCCATTTCTTTTTTCTTCTTGTAGGACAGTTGGACAATGGTCCCATTGGTCTTTGGATAGAGCAGAACTTTTTGTAGGTCTCGTTTTATTTATTAAGGAATATCAGTTGTTCGAAATGTTTATTTAACAGTTTTGAAATTTATAAATTATAAAAAGCTCCTGTTACACAAAGACAAGTTCAAAAATTCTTCTAAACGTTTGCCACTGAATTCTGAAATTAAACCCCTATATATTTTTGTTATGATCTATGTCTATTGTTATTTCTTAAAAATATTTTCTTGTACTGCCGAATTCCCCCTAATGCTTTAAAGTCATTTACTTAATAAACAATATTTTAATTAATGGTTATAAATCATAATTGAAGCTCGACAGTATTTATACGCTTAAGGCATATTTTAAACATTTAATGTATTTAGTGTGTAGGGTCATTTAAAAAATGTTAAATTTTTTAAATCTATACACCATTATCTATTTTTTAAATGCATGTTAATTCGAAAAACCATTTTAACCTCTTAACAATTAAATCATTTATTCTGTAACATAATTTTTAAACGTGTAAAAAAATAATAACCAATTGACATGTTGTGCTTTACTAGTAAAACTGTTGATGTCTTCTGTTAAATTAAATAATTGTCGTTGTACATCAATGCTATGTAAAATAATTAAAAATGTTTTAGTTGGTCAAGCCGGACCATATAATACCCTAACAAATAAAATTATTTGTTGTAACCCAATTTAGACAAGGTAAGTTTTCTCGCGCAAGTGTTGTGTTTTAAGAGAGAACGAGTGGCAAGGGAAAATTAATAAGAGTACAAAATTGGAGGCACTCGATATTCGCTTGATTATGTCTAATTCATCTATGCAATAAAATAGGAATCTCTAAAATATAATTTTAAAGGGAAATTTAAAAAAAAAATTTGAATAAGAAAAATTTTTATGTGAAAACTAACTACATAGTTTATTTTCGGAAGTGAATCGTACACGAAAGCTAGAGCTAGTTATCTGCTAAATCACATAAATATTTATAAACAAAAACTTGTTTTATACATCAATAAAGTGCATAATGAACCTATTGCTTTACTTAGTGCTTGTTCTTGGGTTCAAAAGTTATGTTTTCCCGGCTTATATGTATAAACAGACATACCGCTAAACAAATATTGTTCAATGTCGCGCTTTGTTTGTTCGATGTTTTGGAAAAAAGTATGGGCATATTGGGGGGTTCTATAACATTGCACTAGCGCATAATACCCATTTAATTTGTATATGTGTAGGGTGTAAAAATGATTTATGTTTTATTTACGTGAATACGAAAGTGTATTAAAATTAGATTAAATTTATGTTCTGCTAGCGGCTTTTATTTAAAGCAAAATTTGTATTTTAAGTGATATATTTGTGTGAAAATATTTGATAACGACTAGAAATTATTATAATTAGAGTAGCAAGAGAGACACATGTGAAAGGCCAAAATTTTAGAGAGGACTTTTTATGGCTTAATATTAAATTTAGTTTAAGTGACAACATTTGGGTTAAATAGGAGCTATAGCAAGAAAATACAATTAAGATTAGAGAAAGGTTCGGTTTTAGTTCAATTGTAGGTCAGCTTTAGTACAGTTCTCTTCTATTCGATATTAATATAAAGTCTACTAAGGTTTACCTTAGGTAAGGGTAGCCAGATTTAAAATTCGTTAAAACAAAAAACTTTCGCCAAAAAAAAAGTCAAAATAACTATTCAAGTCATAACATTAATTAACTTTTTTCATTTGTTATTGTTTATTTTTTAAACAGCTGTTTGTTTGACATTTTACCCAATCGACAAGAAAGTCTGACTTAAGGCGAACTGATTAAAATGTATTGCTACAAGGTCAGCTGATTTTTTTTCTACTTGTTGAGGGCCTGATATGTCGAAAATTGTTATTGTTTACAAATATTCGACCTGTTAAAAGTGGTTAGTTTTTATTTTTAACTTAAAAAAATGGGATAAATTAATTGAAAGTTATTTGTTAATTTATATCTTCAAAAAACTATTACTTTAATATAATTGTTCAATTTACCACCTAATATTGTATTTTGTATCGTCTTTTGGATTACAGTTTTAGTTTATTTACATGTGGACACAATTTCTGTGGCCGAATTACGGTATACGAACGTGATCGAAATTTGAAAATTCTTATTAGAATCTCCATACCTAAAGCACAGCGAACTCGATCGTTCAAGTAAAATTTCGATCGATATCGAATGCCGTAATTCGGCCCCTGATATATTGGTTGGATTGTTAAACATTAGTTGATATTAAACGTCAGACAAATAAAAAAGGAACAATTTTTAGAAAAGATTAAAAAAAATCAACAAAACATTTAAGTTCAAAAATACTACAAAAATTATTTTTTGATTCTGCAAAAAAAAAAAAAAATTAATTTCCCATCCCTGATAAATTCAATACAACACTTTAAAAATATATGAATTAAAAGTGTATTATTATACAAAATGTTTCAAAGGAAATTACCAACAACAAGCATACAATAGTGTACATACAAAAATAGCACCAAAATAACACAATACAACTGGGGTTGTACAAATAGCTTTTTAATTTGCGCGAAAAAATTTCCATTTCCCATCCTTGTATGAATTCAATAAAACACTTTAAAAATATTTGAATTGAAAGTGTATTATTATACAAAATGTGTCAAAGGAAATTTTTAACAACAAGCATACAATAGTGTACACACAAAAAATAGTACCAAAATAACACAATACAACTGGGGTTGTAAGTTTAATTAATAGAACATACAATGGACTGTTTGCAACTAAAATTTTGAAATTTTTGCATTATACTCTACAAAGTGGCAAATGTGGTATATTGGAGTGCTATGGGAATTTGCTATTTATTTTTATAACTCAATTTTAAAACACTTTTATGTTGTTGTCTTGAGCAAATTTTCAATAAAGGAAAATTACAATTTTCTGTGGATTTGGTAGTGTTGTATTTATTGCAGATTTACCATTATCTTCTAATCAATTCAGCAGGGTATGACCTGTTTCGTTTCTCTTTCAAGTGTGGATTACTGAAACAGTTTGTGGTGAAATTCGGATCAGACGGGATTTGAAACAAACAAAGTATTTACAAGAATCAGTACGTACTATTTTGGGTGTTGTGCATAAAACAGTACATTTGAAGAAAAACAGTTCATGTACTACTAAATAAAAACAGTACGCCTGGCTTCCCTATTTTAGGTTTAGTTTAGTTCTATGAACCTTTAATTTTTATTTTTTTTTCTAATTTAAATCTTATTAATTAATAAATAATTTTAATATTGTTAGTTGTTCATAATTGTTTATACTTTCCCTGAAAAAGTTACCCAATAAGGCAGCGAAAATTGGAAAATAAAATTAAAACTATTTTTTATAAAAAAAAGTGATCTCAAGCTCAATACAAAAAACAACTATTGATATTAATTCTAATTATGTATCAGTTCAGTTTTAGTTTAGTGCAGCTCTTATTCTGAGTTTAAGTTAATTTCTTTGTGGTCTTTTAGTTAAAGTCTAGTTAAGTTCCAATTAACTTTAAGGTAAGTTTTAGTCTAAGCTTGTTCTTGATTCTTACATTCTTGGTTCTAATACAAGTATATTTCTAGTTCGTTTTTATACCCTTTCCCTGTGGTGCCAATAATAAATGTTTTCTTTACTATAGGTTAGGTAAGGTGAAAAAGAGGGCCACTAAAAAGCCCAATTGGCATGTTGTGAGGTCTAGGCTTTAGGTTAGATTCGGCAGCCGCCCGAAGGCATAGCTCAATTGGGTCCTCCGAGGCTCCCGTTGTGATACCGTAGACACCAACACCCGTGTTTGTCTACGTCCTCTGGCCGTCGTTCCTCAGCCATTCTGTCCTGTTTGCAAAGGTGCGGATCTTTCCCAGATCACCTG
This sequence comes from Phyto melanocephala, assembly GCA_941918925.1. Taxonomy (NCBI): domain Eukaryota; kingdom Metazoa; phylum Arthropoda; class Insecta; order Diptera; family Rhinophoridae; genus Phyto; species Phyto melanocephala. The sequence continues at coordinate 19,491,928 of OW799236.1, read as the reverse complement.
CGGAAAGACAAGTCTTATTTTCAAGTATTCGCTGACCTGAAATCTGGTGTCCCAGGTCCCCGAATGCAGGACAATTACGGAGAATATGTTTAGTAGTCTCCTCCTCTTCCCCGTTATCGCAACTTCTGCAGAAGTCGTTGTAAGGGATATTTAACCTTTTATGTACGGTACGATAATGACCGCTATGAGGTTCCTAAGGTGGATTCGGGGCATATTTACCGTATATTGCGTCCTATGCGCATCCATGTCAGGCCAGATTTTCCTGGTTTCCAAGCAAGTGGATTCTCTCACCCATCTTTCCTTGGCATCCAAATACAATCGATGCTGGGATCAGCTGCTTATTTTTTAGCCTTTACTTTTAGTTGAATTTAAATTTTGTTTTGTGAGTAGCTCAGTTTTAAGTGTTTATTTCCAAGCATTTCTTTAAAATAATAATTAATTGAAAAGAAAAAAGTAAAACAATTTTTATCACAAACCAAAAAATCGAAATATTAAACATTAAACTTTATTGCGAAGTTCGCCAGCCGTTCAACAATTTTACCATGAAGGTCATTAACATTAAAGACAAATTAAATTTTTTTTTTAAACATTTGGGTTTTAATAATGCCAACATACTAAAGATGTCTCCGTTTGTCTGCCATTAGCATTAAACTTTTGAAAAAGAACTCATCTCACAAACCAAAGCCGTTCCCTCAAAAAACCAAATAATCCGAAGCAAAAAAAAACATAAAACAAAAACTGCCAAAAAAAACATTAATTAAAAAAAATTTTAAAAAGTTGTGAAAAAATTACGCATGTGATTTATTTGTATATCGGATTTTATAAAAGTTATTTCAATACTTATAAAACCAAAAACAATGAATAGTTCATATCAATATCCATGTTGAGTGTCATGCATGATTAAGTTTTCAATAATGCCACTACAACTTTACAAATTGTATGAAAGTTCTACACAGTAGTGGAGCAGAGGGAATGGGACAAGTGAAGGAAATATAATATAAAAATATAACAAAAAATATTTACGGGATCATTTTTTATACTGTGTAACCGTTACGTAATATTTAAGATTTTAACAAATTTAAAGTTTTAATATCAGTGGATAAGGGCATAAGAAACTTGGAATGAAGTGTGCCACTTTGATTCAATATAATTTTTTTAAAGATTTCTGACCTTTTCTACGAATGTTTTTACAACATAAGAGAAAATTGTGTGCAATTTTTGTTTTGATTTGTAAGCATAAACACCATCTAGAAAAGAGCAGTTATGTGTAATTTATTTGTCTCCCACTGTTTCTTAAATTTTCTGAAAACAAAAATTTTTGTTTCTCTAACTAAATATTGTCATAGTTTGTCACAAAAAACAAAAATACTGTACAAAATAGTTTGTTTTTTTTTTACTTAAAAAAGTGTTTAAGAAACTGCCGACTTTGCGATAAGATTTAATATTGCAAAGAACAAAACAATATACAATCAAAAATATAACATCTATTTTGTGTTTAATATTTTTAAGCTGCCATAACGTCACCACCAATTGTCAATAATTTGTGGTGTCTTGATCTTTGAATTGTAAATTAGACACGTGATATAAATTTTTTTTTTAAATAGAGACAAAAAAGTAAAAAGCAGAATCAAAACAAAATACGCAAAAGATTTTAAGGTTTTTAATTCGATGAAACAGATAAATTTAAAAGGGAGAAAACAAATGCAAAATGATTTACAAATAAATAACAGGCCTGTGGCTTTTTTGTGGAGCTTAAAACTACCTTAGCAAACTTCAGGTCAATTTGGTTAAAGCAGCAAATGAATTAAAAAAGCTTAAAACAAATTGAGTGCGATTAAAATGTTTAAGACTATTTTTTATATAATAAGTTTTATGTCAGCGATAATATAATATCAATAATAAAAATGTCATTCTTTAAGTCGCATTAACTGGTAAAATTAAATGAACTTAAGTTCTACAATGGTTATGTTTCTAATAACATAATGAGAGACGTTTTAAACGACATAACAGGGATTTGTTGAAAATTTAAACATAGGTTTTCTGTTACACCATCTATAGTTACTGTACTGCCAAGATAGCAGAAAGGATCTACTTCCTCAACTGTCTCTACATTAAGAGAAATATGATTACTTAGTATATGTTGCACAAACACACTTGAGCATAGTTTTTTTACATTTATCTATAGTCCAACTTTATCTCGGTTCACTGCCACATGTTGTATTTTGGCTATTATATATTACTGTGTCGTTGTACTAGCAGACAGATGTCATAGGCTTAGTCGATGTCACCTCCATATAAAGTAAATTTCTCTCTAGATCCAGATAATAGATTCGAATAAAAATGTGCACGCACGTAAGCTTTCTGTAATAATACAATTTAATGTTTAAATAAATAGACAGTGCCACACCCATAAAAAATATGATACCGACGCAATTCCCTCGGCTAGTGTCGGGAAAAAACTTACTTTTTCAGAGCATTCTTTCATTATCACAAATAATTTTCTTTTTACTTGAAATTAAATCAATTTAAAAAAAAAAAATATACAAACTTGAAAGCCAGTATTAAAAATCTTAAACATTGTAATAAAAATTAAAAAAAAAAAAAAATTCGAATATTTAAAATATTAAAAAAAGGTTGCTTTTAAACTATTTCTACTACCAATCCAGAATATTTTCATACATTAATTGTTTTCATTTATTATTTATTTTTTAATTTTTTATTAAACAATTTATAATTAATATTGAAATTTTAACTTATATTTAAATTTTATTCATTAATAATATAACAATACTCAGAGCGTGCAAAATTTTTGGGAGTCATATTCTGGTAAAAAAATATATTTACGTATCTTAGTTTTAACTATGAAAAGGTAGGTAAAATAATAAAAGACCAAGTGCATTATCAGTATATTGTTCTCTACTACTAATTTGATCTATAGGTGTGCTTTGCACAGTGAACAATCTTAATAAGACACAAAGGATCTGATTTGGGCCGTCATACAACTAGACATGCGATATAGAAGGGTTTAAAGAATAGACGAACAAATCCAAAAAAAAATAATTAACATTTGGTTATAGCATATTTGAAGAAAATATATTAAACATTATGAAATTTTATTTATTAGTAAATTAAGTCATGCTTAGAACACACACACACGTATTTATGTTAAACTTACTCGTGACTATAAATATAATAGCAACTGTCTATGTATATTAATTTGTCATAGCACAGCTGTTATGAAAAAATAACAAACATGTTAAATGTTTGCGGAGTACAACTAAAACTAAACAATGTTAAGTAAATAATGTCAATATTTTTAAAATATATAATTTTTTTTTTATAGATAGAAGACTGTGTTACAGATACATATACATAACATTTTACTTAATAAAACAAAAAATTTCTAAGGGAAATTCATTTAGGAATGATAAAAAATTAAATAGATGTGAAATTTAATTTTAATAAAACTTAAAAATGAGCCAAAGGTGAACTAAAGCTAAACTAGAGTTGATTTAAAATTTAACTAGAAGTAACCCTACGTTGCCACAAGCAAGTATTTACTTGCAAGTAGTGTATACGTATTACTAACGAAAATCAGGAGAAATGCCAAAAGAAACACAAAAATTTTGAGTGGCTACACAGCACAGTGCAAGTTCATTTTTAAAATGTCGTCAACAAATAAACTTTAAACAAATTTAAAACAAATCGCGCTGCTTCAATTCGTAATTAAGTGTTGTCAATAGCCACTATTTACCGTTACCTTTAGGCATATAACTTTTTAATATATTTTTTTTTTATTAAAAATTGATATTTATATTAAAACCTCTATTTTAAATGAATATTTATAATTTTTCTTAATATTCCTCATACACATATATACATATTTATTAAAAAATTAGCTAAATTATTTACCACAATTGTATAATATATTAGTGAGTTAACAAAAAACTCAGTATAAGACAACACTGTTTTTCGGCTTGTCACTTTACTTGCCGTAACTGTAAAAATTTACTTGCTTAAAAATTTCTTCGCAAGCTGAGTCGCAGGTTGCCAAAGTGTGGTTGTATTAGTAAAAAAGTGTTAGTGTATTGGTTTTTTTTTCACTTGCACTTGCATGTGGCAACGGTAGGTAAAGTATAACGGCCTTATTCATAACAAAAAGTTGGCATAAAGGTTTATTAAAAACACACGTGCCAAACTCTGGCTAACGATTTGCTAAATTCTTGTCAACGAGCTGCCAAACGTTTGCCAACTTGTAAAAAACAGCTGATCTGTGTTGTTGTTTTACATTACCAATATTTTTTTACCTACCTATTCATCCTGTTGCCAATTAATTATCGTTTATTTTTTTAATTTATTTTTAAATTTTAAAAATTGTTAGTATGGATGGAAAAACAATAAAATGTCAAAATCAGGGATGATATATATACAAAAAATGGTTACATTTTTGAGGAGTATCATGCAATTTCAGAGTTGATTTATGAAAAGTTGGCAGACGGATAAAAGTTTGTTATGAATAAACTCTGTGCCAACGAGCTACCAAGCGTAATCGGCATTCTAGTTAGCAGCTCGTTGTACGTAGTGTATAAACTGTGGCTAACTTTTTGTTATGAATAAGGCCTTAATTGAATTAGAAATTAATAAGAACTGAACTTAAACTAAATTTTGAACCGCAGTAAAAATCAAGTAGAACTAGACTTTAACTTAACTAGAGTTTAAATTGAAATTAACTAGAAATGAAATTGAACTGGACTAGAGCTAAAATAAGAAAAAGTGGGACTGAATTAGAATAAAATTATTTTCAAATTCAAACTTGAAGATTACTTTAACCGATTTAAACTAAAACATAACAAGAACTGAATAATCACTGTTCTATTTATAACATAACTAAAACTGAACTAGAATCGAAATAAAACTGAACTAGAACTCAGTAAAACTGACTTGGAACTGAATTAAAATCAGAACTAGAAATAAACTAGAATTGAACTTTAGCTGAATTTAAATTGCAGGTGAAACTAAAACTAAACTATAACTGAACTAGAAATAAAATAAAACTAAAATAAAAATTAGCTTGAACTGGAATTAAACTAGAATAAAACAAGAAGTAAACGAAAACTAAACTTAAGGTGAACTGGAACTACAATTGGAACTATAACTGAACTAGAGCTAAACTAAACTGGAACTAGACTAGAATTTAACTAGAACAAAACAAGAAGTAAATGAAAACTAAACTTTAAGTGAACTGGAACTACAATTGAAACTAGAACTAAAGTAGAACTAAACAAGAACTAAACTAGAATTAAACTAGAACTAAACTGGCACTAGACTATAATTGAACTAAAATTGGACTAAAACTGAACTTGAAGCAACCCAGAAACAAACTTTAACTGATCTGGAACTGAAAGTGAAATTATATCTGAAATAGAACTAAACTTAAACTGAACTAAAAATAACTAGAACTGAAATAAAACTAGAAATAAAATAGAAGTTTACACAAACGAAACTTTTACTGTTTTGAAGTACAATAGATACTCGAACTACGAATTTAACAAGAACTCAATTAATTGATTTAAATATTATTTAAAAAAATTATTAGGATAATAACTGGACCGAATTTTCGTGTTTATAAGTAAATGATAATTTACTATAAACAATTGTTATTAATTAAAAAAAAAAAATTTAATTACTTTTAACACCCTTAGGGCCATTATTACAACTTGCCTTTAGTTAGAGGTATGATTTTTTGTGCCCGATAAATAGCTTTGCATTATTACAAATTTCATTTTTTATTGTTATTACTATTATTAATACGACAAAATCCTGCCTTTAACTAACTGCAAGTTGTAATAATGGCCCTTAGTAGTAATCAAAATGGAAGCCCAGCAAAAAACTTAGCTGACAAAAAGCGCTTGAATCGCTTACCTAATGCCCAACTGCTTCCAAGGCCGCTTGTAGAAGGCATGATCTTTATATGCGATGTTCTATCTTCTCATCACTAACAGGAGCAGCTTAATCATACCTTTTCCTTACGCACTGTTAAACGGGGTAGCAGAAATTAAGGGAGAAATGTAAAAAAAAATATTATTGAAATAAACTTTTCTATTTTTTTTTCTACTGCTGAAATAAAAGGCAGTACAGAAGACGTATGTATGCAATAGGGTTAGCGAATGAAGTCTGCACTGTTAACAAAATTGAAAAAAAAAAAAAAATTAGTTTAAGTGTATTTTTGATCGTGCAACGTGCTATTACAACTTTCCGTATCATATTTCCCACATAAATATTAAAATTTGACCTTTACCTTATAAACGATCATAGATCGAATATTATTTATGATCAAAAACATAAGTTCTAGATCATTTGAAATAAAATAATTGTTTCCTAGACAGTTTCGAAATGTTTTTAACAATTATGACTAGCTGCAAATGTTGATAATAAATAGACAATATTCTACTAGATATTAAAGCTTGAAACTAGAAACATTTTACTTTTACTCAGAAACCACAAAAAAAAAAACAACAACTGCACAATGTGTAACAATGTGTAACGTCATATCTCCACCAAATAGATAATGAGCTCTAACTTGCACTTTGGTGGGTTCAAGCCATTAGACAAAAAACACTGACAGACTGTCTAACTTGCTGTCTAGTGCAGTAAAGGCCTAAATATTTATAACTACAGTCACTCGTACACATTAACGATCAAATTGATAGTCAAAAAAAGAAAAGCAAAAGAGACTAGTTAAATGAACCTAACAAGAGTTATTGTTTTTTCTCTGCTTTTATTGATTGTTTGTAAACTGATTCTTTTCTTTATGTTTGCTTTTGTTGTTTGAAAAAAATTTGAAAACCATAAACAATAGACAAATAATATTGATGATAGATGCACTCACTTACAATAATGATTGAGGAACAACTACACCGAAATATAAACATTTTAACAAATCGAATTGTTTAAAAAAAATTCTGTGAAATGTTGTTGGTGGGTTGGTGGTTGCATCAGACACTGTAATAGGATTATAATTATTGTTTGATTTTATTATTTTTTTTTCTAATATAATTTTAAATAAATAAATATTGAAATGATTTATGAATTATTGTTTAAGTTAAGTTAGTGAAACAATAGGATGGATGTGTCGTTTTGAGTTTTGAAATGATCAGTGCTGACAGATTGGGTGATTTACCCGAAAATTGGGATTTTTTTTCTAAAAATTTGGAATAAAAATTGGCTTGAGATTAAGAGAACAATTATGTTGCTTATTTTTTTATAAATTTTAAGTAAAATTAAAGCAGAATCATAAATTTAATAAATCAAAAACAAGTAAGAATGTAGTTGTATTAAACACATAAAAATAGCATCTACTTATATAAATTATATATTTATGGGAAACAAAAAAATATAAGGCATATTTCAACCGCCAAAGTCCAATTTGAGGAGAATTAAATGAAATTTTAGACTTGATTCAATCCGAATGGCGTATGCTCTTGTCGTTTTTTAATATGGAATATCATTAAGAAAAGTTTGGAAGGTTAGTAATGAAACCGGAAGTATTGAGTTCGTTGGAATTTATATTGAACTTACTTGAGGATATTTTGTATACAACAACTAATAAAGTGCAATTCTAAATAGCCTAACCTGATAAGGTAAGCATATAGAACAGGTACATAGCTGTTGAGCAGTTCATTTGGGCCCATCATATTGATTCCTTTGTCATACTTGTAAAAGATCAAGAGAAAAGTGAAAAAAATATTATTAGCATAGAGAACAAGTCTAGACAACTTCTGCAGAAGTCATAATAGAATAGTCCCATTATCCTGGCATAACTTCTAAATCTGCAGTGCCAAGTCAACGTAGAAATAAAATCTTTAAGTCTCTTACTATCAAATCCCGAAAGCCTCTTGGTACGCTGAAGATCCATTTTAGGCAATGTCGTTCTCGCAATTTTACACCCAGAATCATTCATCCATTTGGTTTTGGGCCGATATATGGAGATACGTTTCTATTCGAAGTTCACAAGTAGAGAGAGAATACCGCAGGAGTAACCGATTTCCCCATCACTAAGTGATGAGCCCCCCTTAGAAAGTCAATCAGCTGTTAAGCTACTATCATAGAACTGCGTGTCCCCGCACCCATATAAGGGTGATGTTAGACTGCACCGCCATCCACTACAAGGATGCCCAATATTTTTGAACGTATTTTGAAGTCGAGTAGATATTAATAAGGGACCTATGGCCAGCATGAAGTCTAACAATTGTGTTCATAACCAGATCCCTCGCTGGTAGATTTATTGTTAGCCAGTTTAATATCGCAAAAGTGCTTTAGTCGGAGTCGACTTTATAGCACCCGTAATTAAGGTCGCTTCCACTAGACCATTGTTCCATAGAAAAGATAGTGGCTTGATGATAGTCAATTTAAATTTTTAAGCTTTTTGCCCCGGATTCTGCCTTTGACACATTTACATATGTAGATAGCCTATATGTTCATACTTCAGGATAGTCTGCTATCCAAAATGACTTCAAGATATTAGACAGTATTCGCTCAAATTAACTTCCTTTATTAACGGGTAAGGCACGGTATCTTGTTCTTTCTCGTAAAGAGTAGGTTAGTTTTAGATGGATTTTCCGTCAGCCCGTTGCTAGCGCTCCATTCACTGAGTTTTTTTAAGAGCGAGTTTGTTCTCTCCTCTGCAAAATGATGTTTATATGAATGTCCGATACTGCTACCTTTACTTCATGTGAGTGAACAATAGTATTAAAGCCCATAGTATCCTTCTTCCCAAGTAACACATTCAGTGTGATATTCCATAGCAATCGGAAAAGAACCCCATACTGAGTTGTTTCTCTAAAAGCCCCCGAATAACGTTGGCATTTTCCAATGTAGAATTTATGATCCTGTTTGAAAGCAAATTCAAAGCAAGTCTGATGAGTTCCTCCATTGCCTTAATGATGGGCGATGGGTTGACGTTGTTAAAAGCTCTCTCTATGTCAAGAAAAGATGCCAAACTCCTGCGATCTTTCTATGCGAGCAATTAGCGAGTGTAGATCCATTTCAACTGACTTCCCTTTAGAATAGGTCTGTTGGGTTGGTGAAAGTAGGATTATGTAGATTACCAACTTGGACGTCAATAAATCGGCTTATAATCAATAGCGTTTATTTGCGATGACATACCCCGTTTTCAGATAAATATTACACTACAATTCGTTCACTTCGAAATATAACATAAAGGGCGTCTAGCTTTGTTTATCTGTATAAAAATGTATAAATGTATAAATGTATTTAAAACCTAGGCGATAGAATACGTTAGGCGTGACGCACTCATTTTGGGTTGGCTGTAAAGAAATATAACGAAAAAGATAGAAATCGAAAAAAATTTAAATGACACTATAATTAACAGGATTCGGTACGCTCTACAAAATGTCCTTCAATTATCCAGAATAACCTCAAATCTTTCGCCAAAATTATAAAGATAATTATAGTGCGTTTCCACTTACATGTTTCGGGGTTTAAATTCTTGTTTTGTTCGAAAGTATGCATTTTACTTAATGTTTTTTTGTACGAATTTTCTTATGAGAAAAATATCTCATTTTAAAAGTTTAGATGCAGAACGTGGCGAAATTTGCTTATGCAACTGTGCGTCGTTGTGTTTTAAGGTAATGCCACTCCATGTTATGTGAAAGGTTTTCGAATAGGTACTTGACAACTTTGAATTAAATTTATGAACGCACTATTTTTACTGATCATATAACTGTTGCTTTTCTTTTTATACCCTTCACACAGTGAAAAAGGGTATATATAGGTTTGTCATTCCGTGTGAAATTTCTACAATTTTCATTTCCGACCCCATAAAGTATATATTTTCTGAAAGCTTATGAATAGGGGAGTCGATTAAGCTCTGTCAGTCTGACCGTCTGTCCATGTGTATGTTGAAATCAACTTTTTGAAGCCCCCCGATATCGCTTGAACCCGGGTGAGGTATTAAAATATCAGAAATATTTGGGAGTAGATCGGTATTGAAAATCAGAAACATCGGTACATAAACAACTGAGATGTGAGCAAAAACCCACGACCACCTCGATTTTTTTTTCACAAAAACAACATTACAACAACATACATACATACAAACGTGTATACTGGTTAAAGAAAACGTGGCATCGAATCCCAGCTGAGCCAAAAAAAATTTTTTTTTAATTTTTTTAAAATTTTTTTTAAATTTTTTTTTTATTTAATATGTATATTATTAATATTTTTATTATTTTTTTTTTTAATTTTTTTTTTATTTTTTTTTGTTTTATATTTATTATTTATATCTTAATAATTTTTTTTAAAATTTTTTTTTTAAATTTTTTTTTTAAATTTTTTTTTTAATTTTTTTTTTAATTTTTTTTTTAAATTTTTTTTTAAATTTTTTTTTTAACATACATATGTTAATTTATAATTTTACAATGGGATGTTTTTATATATGTATGTTTTTTATATGTATGTACGTATTTCATATGGGATGAATGGTGATACAAACTACTGTTATTGCATAACTACACGTTGTGAAGGGTATATAAGATTTGGCACGGCCGAATATAGCACTTTTACTTGTTTTTTAGTAAACTCAGCATTTTTGTCATGGTAAAGTACACGAACGAACAACGTATGTAAATTATAAAAATGTACTACCGAAATTTGGAGTCGGTGACCGCAACTTTAAGAGCGTTAACTTCAATTTTTAGTCGTTATTCTCGCCCTGGTAGCAAGCAATAAGTTTATTGCAAAAATTTGAGTCTACATATTCATGTGTGCTACTGCCATGACAGTAAGACAACGGGTAGTTCGAAGTGCCCTCAAGAACTGGGCACCGCCAAGACCACTTTATGGTGAATTTTGCTTAAAGATTTTGCTTTATATCCATACAAAATCAAACTGTCTCAAGAATTGAAGCCGATGGACCATTTGACCATTATTATTGTGAATATCAAAATTAAAAAAATTTACATATTCAAGGCAAATTTTATAAGGTGGCAGCAACTGTTCTGCTGACTCTTACTAATTTACGTTTTTTTTCTTTGACAAACTAACAGTCTTTACAATGGTGTTTTATTTAAGTATTTTATATACTTATATTCATATGTATGTGGATATATTTTGGAATTATGTATTAGTAGTTTCAAAAAATTTAAAAATCAATGTTGTTTTTAGTTCTTTGAGTTTGTTGTCCCAACATTGACACCTCATTAAAACCTAAACGACAACCTTATTTCGAAGTAAAACACAAAAGCATGTCCAACATAGTGGAAACACCTTGAGATGTTTTTGTAAAACAATTTATTTTGGTACAAAAAATATTTTGTAAAATTTTTATTTTTTGAATAATTTTTTTTTTATTTTTTTTTTTGTTTTATATATATTATATAGATAATAATTTTTTTTTAAATTTTTAAAATTTTTTTTAAAATTTTTTTATTTTTTTTTTTGTTTTTTTAACATACATACGTGAATTTATAATTTTACAATGGGATGTTTTATATATGTATGTTTTTATATGTATGTACGTATTTCATATGGAATGAATGGTGACACAAACTACTGTTATTGCATGACTACACGTTGTGAAGGGTATATAAGATTCGGCTCGGCCGAATATAGCGCTCTTACTTGTTTTTCTTTTGGCTGGACTGGCATAAACTTTTCTATAAATATCGTTAGTGACGTGACCTTTTCAATAGTGGCTTGAAATTTTAAACAAACAGAAGCTTAAGATTACAAAACACTCTTTAAACTCTATTTGAAATATTGTTGTTATCACACAATTTGTTTCAAAACTACTCAAATAAAAAGGAAAGTTGTCATGATACCAAAAGAAATAATTGAGAGTCTGAAATTCCAAGTACAAAACTTTACATCAAAACTTAAGTAACAAGTCAATTTTCAAAAATATTTTTCCTTAAGTATCATGTCAACAAGTACACTTTTCAAAACCGACACAGAAAAAAACAAAACACTTCTATTACAAGACACTTAAGAAAGTCATATCAAAATTCGATAATGTGGAAAAAAATTTTTATATGTGTTTTTGATTTTGAGAAAATATTTATTAGAGGAAGTCTACAAAAATAAACAAATTTGACAATGAAATTGTGGCACATACATAAGTTTGTATGTATGTATTTATTATATGGATGTTTATTTCAATATTTAAAAAAAACTTTAATTTTTGTGGTAATAAAATGACCTAATTTTATGTTATATTTCATATATTGTATTGTATCATGTTTAAGCAATTTATTTATTTTTTTCTTATTTTCTATTTTTTTAAGTGTTTCAAAAATTTTATATTGTCAGATGTTGTGGTGTTTAACACTGCGGCACAGACATTTTTAAAAGTAGATTTATCTGGAGTTAAACTGATTTGCAAAATCACAGTGTTGGAAAAAATGAATTTTTCAAAAACAAGAGAAGAGAGATTTCAATTCGAATTTCTAATCTCTAATTACTAAAATGTATCAGAAAGTACCTCAGGTTTTCTAAAACATACACCCCAAAGTTATTTCTCCTTAAAATTATTATTGATCTTTATCTATATATAAAAGAGTAACGTGACTGACTGGCTGACTGATTCATCATCACACAGCCCAGAAGCAAAGAGCTAGAGACATGAAATTCGGTAAAAGAGTAAAACACGGGTTAAATCGGAAAACGGTTAAAACTACAATTTGGTACTTTTTTTTGGTAGCCTACATAACTTCCCAACACATAAAGCTAGAAAAAAGAATTTAAATTGTAGTAGTTAATCCGTGAAAAAATATTAATAGGATTTTGGTACTTTTTCAATTTCGCATCTATGTACATACAATTTACACCTTGTTTTTGGTACTTGTTCCAAAAAAAATTTTTCTTATATAATTCAATACGATATAATTTGATAGTTATTGTCGCCTAATAGAATTTGGACAATTATTAAAGTGAATTTTGGAAATTTTTAGGGGGACGAAACAAGTACCGCAAAAGGGGAAAGTACGGACAATGTGTACTTTTTCCAAAAAAAAATTTTCTTAAATGATTTAAAACGATATAATTTAATAGTTAGGCAACAATCTAATAGAATATGAACAATTATTTAAGTGAAATTTTGAAATTTTTAGGAGGACGAAAAAGGTACCAAAAAAGGGGAAATACGGGAAATTGTGTACAACTCCCAATTTTAGGGCCAATTCACATAAAATTTGCAATAATCATTTTACCAAACATAAAGAACATTGTAATTTAATAAAAATTTAAGCACATTCATAACATGGTAGAAATGAGAAAATTCGGGAAAACGGTTTGGTACTTTTTAGAACATAAATATTTTTATGCAAACAAGAGTAGATTTATTTTACTTTAAATCATGTCTATTAAAATATTTTATTGTTAAAAAGATGCTTAAACATTATAATCTAGGAATTCGTACATTGATATGGAAAATCCAAAAAAGTACTTTTTCTTTTTTTACGGTACTTTTTGCACTTTCTAAGTTTATGAAGCTAGAATTTTATATATAAAAACTATTGATGCGAGATGAGACTGAAACTATTATGGGTGACCAAAAAGGTACTTTTTCTCAATTTTATGGTACTTTTTCTACTTTCAACGTTTATGAAGCTAGAATTTTGAAATTAGTGACATTTGATACGAGGTAAGACTGATAATATTATGGGTGAACAAAAAGGTACTTTTACGCATTTTTATAGTACCATTTATGCTTTAAATGTTTGAAAACGTAGATAATCAAAATTACTGATTGCTGATATAAGTTCAAATTCAAAATGTTATGGACGACCAAACTGTTGCTTTTCCTAATTTTTTTTCGGCATTTATTTTTTATATTTTGTATACATAGAATTCAGAAAGTTGGTACTAATATTCCCACTTGACTTTGAAGATTATAGTAAAGAAGAAAATGTTACTTTTATTATTTTAATAGTCATTCTGCCATTTTCTGAATTTATGAGTCCAAAATGTTTAAACTCATTAGCATTGACCTTGCTTGAGATTGAAAATATATCCCCGATATATCCTTATTGTACATTTAATTTTTCTAAACAAAAAAATCAGGAAAACTAGTTTACATAAATTAATCGAAAAAAAATTTGTAATTAAAACAAGTAAGAGTTCTATATTCGGCCGTGCCGAATCTTATATACCCTTCACAACGTGTAGTCATGCAATAACGGTAGTTTGTATCACCATTGATCTCATATGAAATACGTACATACATATATAAAAAACATACATATATAAAAACATCCCATTATAAAATTATAAATTTACGTATGTATGTTAAAAAAATAAAAAAAAAATTGAAAAACAAATTTAAAAAAAAAAAATGTCAAAAAATAATTAAAGTAAAAATAATTAATATAAAACCAAAATTAAAAAAGAAATAAAAACAAGTAACAGTGCTATATTCGGCCGTGCCGAATCTTATATACCCTTCACAACGTGTAGTCATGCAATAACAATTGTTTGTATCATTATTCATCTCATATAGAATACGTGCATACGTACACGTTAGAATAAATGTGGCATCGGATCCCAGCTGAGCCAAAAAATTTTTTTTTTTTTTATTTAATATATTATTTATATTTTATTATTTTTTTTTTATATTTTTTTTAAATTTTTTAAAAAAATTTTTTTAGAAAAATTTTTAAAAAATTTTTTAAAATTTTTCTTACAATTTTTTTTTTAATTTTTTTTTTTTTAGTTTTTTTTTATTATTTTTTTGTTATTTTTAATATTTTTTTTTTTTGTAATTTTTTTGGTTTGGTATGTTTTTTACATGTATGTATGTATGTATGTTGTTGTTGTAATTTTGAAAAAAACGAGGTGGTCGTGGTTTTTTGCTCATATCTCAGAAAGTTATGGGGCGATTGTGCTGAATTTCAATAGCGATTCATTCCTGGATATTTCCAAGAGATTGATACCATACACAGATCTGAGGAACTTATAGTTGCTTCTAAAAGTTGATTTCAACCAACACACGGACAGACGGACAGACGGACAGACGGTCAGGGCTTAATCGACTCCTCTATTCATAAGCTTTCAGAAAATATATACTTTATGGGGTCGGAAATGAAATTTGTAGAAATTACAAACGGAATGACAAAGCTATATATACCCTTGTGCACCACAGGTGAAGGGTATAAAAAAATAATAAAAATATAAATAATATATAAAATAAAAAATAAAAAAAAAATAAAAATTTTTCTGGCTCAGTTGGTATTCGATGCAACGTTTACTCAAACCAGTATACACGTTTGTATGTATATTGTTGTTGTAATGTTGTTTTTGTGAAAAAAAAAAAATCGAGGTGGTCGTGTTTTTTTGCTCATATCTCAGTTGCTTATGTAGCTGCTTCTGATTTTCAATACCGATCTACTCCCGAATATTTCTGATATTCTAATACCTCACCCGAGTCCAAGCGATTTCGGGGGGCTTCATAAAGTTGATTTCAACATACACTCGGACAGACGGACAGACTGACAGAGCTTAATCGACTCCCCTATTCATAAGCTTTCAGAAAATATATACTTTATGGGGTCGGATATGAAAAATGTAGAAATTTCGCACGGAATGACAAACCTATATATACCCTTTTTATTTGACTGTGTAAAGGGTGTAAAAAGAACTTGAATGTTCAATAAACACTTGCAACTGCGCTATCAAAGAAGCGGCTAATATTCTAGTATTATATATGACTACCATAAATTTTTGACTTTTTTTTATTAAACATCAACGTTTTATTGAACAATTTTAATGCCAATATTAACTACAATATTATATGAATCTATGTTTTGTCTTACTGTCTTTCCTTTTCAGACCCATTGTGTTCAACACTTTTAGTGTTTATGACATCATTTATGCCTCTACACTTCCGATATACTACAGATTTGAAAAGAACCGAAACAACAAAAAAACTAAGAGATAATGATCGTAAATAAATTCATTCATAGACTGAACAATCTCACTTTTAGTTTCAACGAATTCTATTCTTTTCTAAAATTCATTGACTGCAACACATGTAGATCATGTATAAAATTGTGTTTTTTTCCCTAAAGTTTTTAGATTGTTATACTCTCAAATCGATTTAATGAAATTGCAAAACAAATAACCAAACCATATTCTTATCTTTAATTAATCTTTTAATTTTAAATTAAATTATTTTTTTTTAGTTTAATGTGCTTCACATTAACTGCCTTGTGTTCACACTAATGGCATTTTGTTTTCGAAAAAAAGGGGGAGTAAAAACTATTTAGAAATTTTTAAAAATTTGTATATATTTTATATAATTAAGGGAACATCTTCAAAAACCTCATAATTTGTTAAAAACTAAATTTTAAAATTTTTGTTTTTGTCAGTAATCAATTGTAGACATTATTAGGTCAGGTTCATTCTTAACATGTTGAAAATACAAAAGCTACTAATTACTGGAACTCTTATGCTAAGCTGTTGCTGGTTGCTTTTTGCAGTTCATTTAGAATGTGTGATCCATACGGTTGTTTTGTGTGCCAATTTTGCAATGAAGCGTAAACATTTGAAGCAGCTAAAATGAAATAAGTTTTCAAAGTACATACTTTGTTCATAGATACATATATTTTTGTTTGTTATGTTACATACATACTTACACATACATTTATATAAATGATGACATTCCCACGATGACGTTACAGCTAACCCCATTGGCGTAACTAGACCATTCTGGGAGGTGTTCTGTTCCTAAAAAAATCGAAATATTTAACTTTTTAAATTTAATGTACGTATAATATTAACTCAGCTTCAGATTTTGCACTCTCCGGAAATTTTTTAAAGCTTTTGTGAACATATCATAAATTTACTTGTATACTTTTCCTCATTTACCCAATTCACAATCTATCATATGAGATAAGTCGTTGTAAAAAATTTTCTGTGTCACTTAAAACAAGTGACAATCGTACAGAGTGGGGCAAAATTCTTTATAGTGTTTAAAAACCTAATAATTTTTTGTTTATATCACATTTTTTTAAATAATAAAAATAACACCGGGAGAAAAATTAGGACAGATTCACAATTAGACAAAAAACCAGAATAATAGAATTTTATTATTTAATCAACAAAAATTTTTTTCTTAACACAAAGAGCAAATCGTCTATATTTGTAGGTTAGTATTTCACATTTTGCAGCAATGATTCATTGCTTAGTTCATTTCCATTACAATATGGCATCGTTAGAGATTTGCCTTAAACTATTAGACCACTTTAAATTCGCACTGCAGAAAATATTGAACATGCAGCGCAATGCGTTAACGAAATGCCCGAAACATCTACCGGAAGGCGTTCTACTCAGCTAGGAATGGTTCGTACGTCACTACGACGCATTTAACAAAAATTTACTGTTATTTCCATATAAGGGACAATGACAATGTCTAACTTTTGCAGTTAATTATAAGAGTGTACACTTTTTTGCTGGGCAGCTTCCTATAAATTTTTCACTAAAGAACGAAAATCATCTGAAAGCTTTCAAAATTATTGCAAAATATAAGTATGTATATAGTTGGGCTTTTGGAAAATAAATGACCCCTAAAAACTTGCAATTAGGTGCATGTGAAACCAAAATAAGTAAAAACACATTTAGAGCGATATTTTAGTACAGTGCAACTTCCGCAATCATAGTATGTATGTACATACATATGTATTTAATTCACTTAGATTACATATGTATGTATTTTAATAATTTAATATAATACATAATTAAATATAATAATTTATGTTTTTTGATAAATCATAGTACAATGCATGTGTGTAGATACAATTTAATTCACTTACATTATTTCAATATTTTCACCTACTGTAGTCCGGAAAACTCGTTAATCCGACCGACCCTAAAACTATATCTGTCCGAATTGTCGAAGTTGCACTGTACTTTTTGTAATAGGCACATTAACGAGGACTTTTCGAAGAAAGAATTTAAAGTGATTTTTGGTCAACATAATTAGACAAATTTTGTAAAATAAAGTGAAAGCTATAAATATGCACATTGAAGTAAGAAGTGTTAAAAGGGAACACATAACAAGTCAACAACAGCCCAACCTAAACAAGGGCGGCAAGCGTTTTTTAGCTGTCAAAAAATCTCATGCCCATAGAATTTGTACGAAGCAAATCGAAATACAACGCAATGCTTTATAATTGGAAAATCCAACTTTGACAGACCGTTTGGTGTTGAAGTTGACTGCAGTACAACTGTTTTTGTCATTTTGGTTTTTGTATATGTTAAAAAGTAATGGCATTTAAGTTATTTTCCAGTCAACGCTTGCCGCTCTTCTTTAGGTTTCTATTTATGTGGTATGAACTTTTTATTAAAGTTAAACATTTTTTAAATATTAATGCTTGTTTTGTTATACCCTTCACACAGTGAAAAAGGGTATATATAGGTTTGTCATTCCGTGTGAAATTTCTACAATTTTCATTTCCGACCCCATAAAGTATATATTTTCTGAAAGCTTGTGAATAGGGGAGTCGATTAAGCTCTGTCAGTCTGTCCGTCTGAAAGTCTGTCCGTGTGTATGTGTGTATCGCTTGGACCCGGGTGAGGTACTAAAATATCGGAAATATTCGGGAGTAGAACGGTACATCGGTACATAAACAACTGAGATATGAGCAAAAACCCACGATCACCTCGATTTTTTATTCACAAAAACAACATTACAACAACAACATACATACATAAATACAAACGTGTATACTGGTTAGAGAAACCGTGGCATCGAATCCCAGCTGAGCCAAAAAAAATTTTTTTTTAATTTTTTTTAAATGTTTTTTTTTTAATTTTTTTTTTTATTTTTTATTTAATATATTATTTATATTTTTATTATTTTTTTTTATTTTGTTTTTTAATTTTTTTTTTATTTTTGTTTTATATATATTATATATATAATAATTTTTTTTTTTAATTTTTTTTTTAAATTTTTTTTTTGAATTTTTTTTTAAATTTTTTTTATATTTTTTTTTATTTTTTTTATATTTTTTTTGTTTTTTTAACATACATACGTGAATTTATAATTTTACAAAGGGATGTTTTTATATATGTATGTTTTTGTATGTACGTATTTCATATGGGATGAATGGAGTCACAAACTACTGTTATTGCATGACTACACGTTGTGAAGGGTATATAAGATTCGGCACGGACGAATATAGCGCTATTACTTGTTTTTTTTCTACAAACTTTCTTAATAGTAAAGTTAAACTTCCTATTTTTTAAATATAATTCTAAAGATTTCAAATTTCTTCAATTCAATTACTCAATGAATGACACATAAAACCGATTCAAATGAAATCATTATTTTTATCGCTTAAAAATATAATATAATTGTATTTAATTGTAGATCATAAATTCTATTGCTTTTTAGTAAACACAAATATTCAATTTAATTATAAAATATTGTCAAAACGTGTCTTATCAGACAATAATATTATTTTCTTTTTTCTTTACAGATTTTCAAAATTATTTTAGTTTTTGGGGTGTCATTAACACCATTTTTTAATGTTTTCAATAATCTGTTGATAAAGTTTAGAAAACAGAAATAAGAAAAGTACGTCTAAAAATGGATTTAAAACAAATTTTGAGGTAAGTTGGAAAATAATATTGTAGGAATTAAAAATGCTTGCTAATGTTTAATATTTAATGTAATTTATGCAAGCCAGAGTATATTTCACACTTTAATGATCAAACATAAACAACAGAAAACTTCGACAAATCCGTACGCAATCAGTTAGAAATCTAGCAGACATATCGGTAAATAAAAAAAATTAATAAAATCCCTCGGCAATATCCATACGAAATCTGTCAGAAATCTGTCTGACATGTTGTACATCAAATTTCCCAGACATGTCTGACAGAAATATTTACGAAATGCCTGTAAAAAATCAGATGTTTGCCATACTTGTCTGGTTCAGACATTGTCGTACTATCTTGCAGACTGGGTAGCTTATTGCGTCTATGCCAAAATACAGTCTGGACCGCCAAATTAAAAGATTCGTAAGTGATAGAAATTTTAAAGAAGTACTTGTCTTCTATTGATTTTAAAAATTTAATACAAATCTTACGATTATTTCTAGCAAAATTTTATAAAAAATAAAATTTTTTTGAATTTAAAATCTGTAGTTTTTTTACTTTAAAAAATTCAGTATACAATTTAATTGTTATACATTTCTAAATACGCTTCATACGAGAGTGTAAAGGGGGAATATATAAGTTTGTCATTCCCTTTGTAATTTCTAAAAAAACTTCACTTTAGACCTTCTTTAGTTATTCCGAATCCGTCCGTGTGTATAGTGAAATTAAACTGAAGCCCCACGTATACTTCAGCTCTCCTATATGATTAAATTTATCCGATTGCTTTTGAGAATTTTGCTTTGGAAAAACAGTTATGTGAGCACAAGCGAAAGAAAACGATTGACACTGTTTTTTGTCCTAAAAAATTCAGATTTTGCAGCTTCTATGGAACTTCTTGTTACATATTGTATAAGTGGTAGTTAGCAAACAAATACTATTTATAAGAGATAAAGAAGATTTTATTTGAGAAAAAAATTACGAATTAGCGAGGTCACCAAAATGTATGGAAATTTTACGAATTAACGAGATTTTTTCAAGGGGCCAACAGTTTATTACGAATTATCGGGAATTACGATTTATCGGGGTACGAATTATCGCGATTCGACTGTATATGTATTTTTTTGCATATATGTACATACATTCACAATTTCCTAAAATATACTTATGTTGGGATTAACAATTTATAAAAAAAATATTAAACATTTTTACACGCAACAAAAAGCAAAATTATTAATATGTAATATATAATTAAATGCACGTAAACAAATACTTTTAAAGATGCATTTAAAAATTTAACCGATAACATAACCCAACCATCCACCCTTTTACTATGCACGTAGTATGTGCAGTACATGTTTGTAAGAGTTTATTCTTAAAAATAAAGCGTTAAAATATTTAATAAAGTTTTAAGGAGGAAAGGTCAAAATTTGAGTCTGTTATCAACACCATGCGATTTTAATTAATAAACAGTTTTAAATCACAAGTGTTGCCACCTGACAGCGTCTAAAGTTAGAAGATAAAAATATATGAAATTCAATAACATGTTTTTAGGCAAATAATTTTTTATCGGCTTTGTTAAACCTAGCTTAAGATTTTTGAAAAATTATTAAATGAATAAATAAATAAATTGCGTGTTTTGAAGAAAAGAAAAAAAAAAACTACAACGTTTATGTTGTGTTTATATGACATTAAATGTCATGTATAAGAATGTAGAATAGGTGTTGATATTTTTATTTAAATTAAATTGTATTTAGATGTAAAGATTTCCACAAAAGTTTTTTAAGTAAATAGTGCTCTTGACTTTTACAATCAATAAAGGTTAGAAAATTCAACACAATATTTGCATGTCTGTTGGCTTAGTGATTGATACAACAAGAACATTTTTAAATATTTTCCCAAGACAAACAGCTGACATAAGATTTTTTGAGAACTGATAAGAATGAGGTGATTTTAGAAATTGGAACAACTAGAGAAAAAGTGAATAACTAATTAAGTAATATTTATATTTAAAATAACAATAATTGAGTTTAAATAATATTGAAATTGTTAGCCCATATCTACGACCTTATAAATTAGGTACTACTACTACTACTCTGCTGAAAAAGTAGCACTATGTAGGGAGAAATATAAAATTTTATATATTTTTGACTTTTGAAACAATTAGCAATTTAGAAGACATGATAATTGCGCTTGTACAATTTAACCACATCATGATGGCTGTACGGTAAGTAAATAAAATCATCACTGTTATTAAAAAATTGTGGTGGGTTTGCTATAAAATCTACAAAGAAAAAACAACTTAAAATTTGCCATCGAAGGAATTCCAGACCACTTTCCGTTTGGCATTATGCAGCTGAAATCAAGTGTGCTGAACTATCTAATACAGGGTTGTTATTAAAAGTAGTAAAGATTAGCCATCGATTCGATTGCAAAACGAAAAATTTTTTTGTGTTCACATGCATTTTGTCTCGTGTGGACAAATCTTGCTGATGTTATGTCCATGTTCAAGCAGCATTGTGGGGAAGAAAGAGAAAGACCAACGTTATCTTCACATCAAGGTAGGTAGGTAGGTAAGGTTGGTGCAAGGTTACCCTCACACCCTCACGGGGAGACCATTACGGTCCATTGTGACGCTTTAATATAGAAATAAAGACAAGAATAGAATAAGAATAGAAATAGTTAGAATAGAAGAGAAAGAGAAGCAGACCATCTCCACATCAAAGAACATAAACAAATTTTTTAATTACTTTGTCGATGTTTATTTTTATACCCTTCACACAGTGAAAAAGGGTATATATAGGTTTGTCATTCCGTGTGAAATTTCTACAATTTCCATTTCCGACCCCATAAAGTATATATTTTCTGAAAGCTTATAAATAGGGGAGTCGATTAAGCTCTGTCAGTCTGACCGTCTGTCCGTGTGTATGTTGAAATCAACTTTTTGAAGCCCCGAGACATCGCTTGGACTCGGGTGAGGTATTAAAATATCAGAAATATTCGGGAGTAGATCAGTATTGAAAATCAGAAACATCGGTACATAAACACTTGAGATATGAGCAAAAACCCACGACCACCTCGATTTTTTTTTCACAAAAACAACATTACAACAACAACATACATACATACAG
The DNA here is from genome assembly GCA_941918925.1 of Phyto melanocephala. Lineage (NCBI taxonomy): Eukaryota > Metazoa > Arthropoda > Insecta > Diptera > Rhinophoridae > Phyto > Phyto melanocephala. The sequence continues at coordinate 19,469,186 of OW799236.1, read as the reverse complement.
ACGTGTATACTGGTTAGAGTAACCGTGGCATTTAATCCCAGCTGAGCCAAAAAATTTTTTTTTTAATTTTTTTTTATTTTATATATTATTTATATTTTTATTATTTTTTTTTTTATTTTTTTTTTATTTTTTTTTGTTTTATATTTATTATTTATTTAATTATTTTATTTAAACAATTTTTTTTTCAATTTTTTTTTTAACTTTTTTTTAAAATTTTTTTTTCAATTTTTTTTTTTTTTTTACGTATGTTTTTATATACATATGTGTGTTTTTTATATGTTCGTACATACATACGTATTTCATATGGGATGAATTGTGATACAAACTACTGTTTTTACATGACTACACGTTGTGAAGGGTATATAAGATTCGGCAAGGCCGAATATAGCGCTCTTACTTGTTTTTTTAAGTTGTATAACAATTGATTGATTGATTTATAGTTGAAATATGGAGCAGCCTTGGCTGCTACTAGATCATAGTGAGGGAAGAATATCACAGATAAGTATAAGCAAAAAAAAATTCCAACGACATATAAGAAGAGGGAGAATGGGACGAAATAATTAAATTTTTGTGTAAAGTCGCATTGAAATTGTGCTCCGTATTTTTTTGTTAATTTATTATAAACTAAATACCTAAAAATTGTGATTTATATATAAAAGTCTAAAAAACTAAATTGTCTTTATATCGTTATAAAAAAAGAAAAAAATAAAACAGCAAAATTAATCGTTTTAATAAACAATCATAAAACAAAAATATCAAAAACTCTTTTTCTTACTAAATACAGTGATTTACAACAATAACAATTTACATTTAAAAACAATAAGCTCAAATCAAAAGAAACACTCCAGTACAAAGCATAAAAAGAAATAGAAAATTAAAATAGCAACCAACAACAACAAGTGCATACAATTTTAAGTATATCAAAACAATAAGTAAATTGACAATTAAACAGTGCTGCCACTTTTATAGATTTTTTTTGTTTCCCAATAAAACTAAATAAATCCCTTTATAATGGAATGTGTAAAAAAAGGTTGTTCTTTGGAAGGTCATGATGAAAGAATGATTATTTGCTGGCTTTGCCATGGTTTATGTCATTTTAAGTGTAGTGGCTTATCTGTCTTAGTGGCTGAATCAATATCAAAGCATAAGAACTTGCATTGGCGGTGTAATGAATGTCAAAAAATTGGTGCCGATTTTTACCGCTTCTTTCAAAGCAAAAAAAAAAATTTTATGGAAATTCGAAAGAATCTAAGTAACTTATCTGAGCAATTCAATTCTTATGGAAAGTTATTTGATGACTTTAAGTCATTAGATGAACTCCAACCACCGTCTCCAAATCGTCGTAAATCACCAAGATTCTTAAATAAAGATAATCCTTATGATACTGGTTTTCCGAATACTACAATTGCTAATAATAATCCACCCGCGAATAATCCACCACCGAATAATCCACCCGCGAATAATGTTGAAATATTAATTAATAAACCGACACCTACTTCAAATACAAATACTGCTTTTCCGATACTTACAACTGCTAAGGATGTTCAGACTCCCATTAATTTGCTTACTGAGACTCCATTCATGCCTGTAACTGCTATTCCTCTATCGTTTAATAATGCTTCTTCGATTCCTTCAACTACTAATACATCATCATTTGCTAATGGGCAGAATCTAAGTACTGGTGCTCAAAATTCTGCTCGGTTGATTAATTTTGACGAGTCATCTCCTAAGCCGCATACATCAATGGCTAATATTCAATCAAATGCAAATCATATAGGAGTCACTGGATCATCATCCGCTCCTAGAGAACTACGAACAATTCCACCGAAAAAAGCTATATTCGCTACTCGTTTTGCACAGGATACAACCACAGATGAGATGAAGCACCACGTGTTGGCAAACATTCAAAACTGTGTTCCAGATGATATTATCGTTTATAAAATGAATTCCAGAAATAGAGCATCTTTCAAAATAATAGTTCCTGAAGATTTATTCTCAAAAATTGTTGACCGTGCCTTTTGGCCTAAAAATGCTTTAATACGAGAATTTGTGTATAGAGAATATGATATGGCTCGCCTTACAAAATCCATAGATACAATTCCAAAAAACTAATTTCCATTGTTTATCAAAATGTAAGAGGCATAAATTCAAAACTATCATCCATTTACTGTAACAGCTTTGGCTTAAGCAACCATATAATTGTATTCACCGAGACATGGCTCAGTAAAAAGGTCAATAACTCTGAAATTTTTTGTCCTAAGTATCAAATTTTTAGAAAAGATAGAGAAAGTTGTGTAAAAGTATGTGATAAAAAACAACCCGAGGAAAAACAATTTGAAAAAAAACAATCTGATGAAAAACAGGGTGGCGAACAAGCTGATAATAAAGTTAAAAAAATCGGTGGTGGTGTATTAATTGCAGTTTTAAATGAGTTTTCATCTGAAGAAATTATTTTAAATGATTTTTTGCATATTGAAATTATATGTGTTTTAATAAAAATTAATAATAAATCTATCTATATTATTTGCTCATATATTCCGCCTCATTCAGATTCCTCTATATATGAAGATCATCTGAAAGCTGTTGATATAATTTTAAGAAAATTAAAATCGTCTGATTTAACAATTGTAATTGGTGACTTCAATATGCCATCTGTAGATTGGATTGGTGCTCCGGATTCTAATCATTTAGTTCCAGCTCGCTCTTCGGATTCATCAGCAGAGTTTATTAATAGTTTGTTTAATAATTGTCTTTTTCAAGTCAACTGGATTAAAAATTCATATGATAGAATGTTGGATCTTATATTTGTGAACGATTCATCTGACTTTTCTGTACTGCGCCATCCCCCAATTTCTAACCCTGAGGATATATATCACCCAACAATTGAAATATCGTGCTTATGCTCCTATCCTATCCAAAAGAAAAACACATCTCAGCGCAATAAAATATTTTGTTTTAAACGTACAAATTACGTGAACCTTCAATGTCAAATGTCTCAAATTGATTGGATAGGTGTACTAAACAATTGTAAAAATGATTTGGACCTCTGTTTACTGACATTTTACCATATACTTAATGAATGTTTTTTGGCATCTGTACCTAGAGTGTTTCCTTCTAAAGCTAATGGTCCCCCCTGGAACACAAAATTTATATCTCGGCTTAAAAACAGGAAAAATAAATTGTATAAAAGTTATAAAAAATATGGAACGTTGTTGTGTTATGCAAAGTACTCAATATCAAGATCTGAATATACTATTGCTAATCAATTAGCTTATAAAAACTATTTAGATAAAATAAGAAATAATTTCAAAAAGGATCCAAAATCATTTTATAATTTCGTTAATTCTAAAAGACGATCGGCTGAATATCCTTCGATTATGAAATATGGTGATTCAGAATCTTCGGATGATAAGTCCATTAGTAATATGTTTGCTGACTTTTTTGCATCAACTTACTCTTCGTCATCCTTTAACTATCAATATTCGTACACAATCCTTGAATCCACAACTTTTTCTATACCATCCATTAGCCAGCAAACCGTCTTAAACGCCCTATCTAAGCTAAAATCGTCAAACGTTGCTGGCCCAGACGGCGTCCCCAGTTGTATTTTAAAGCAATGCGCACAAATACTATACATTCCATTGACTCATATATATAATATATCTCTTAAGACGGGTTATTTTCCTTCAATTTGGAAAGAATCGTTTATAATTCCACTGTTTAAATCTGGATCTAAAGCTAATATTTCAAATTATAGAGGCATAGCTAAATTAAGTGTTATACCAAAATTATTTGAAAAACTTATATATGATACACTGTCGCATCACGCATCATCTATATTATCTCCAACACAACATGGATTTCGTAAATCATGTTCTACAGCTACGAATCTTCTAGAGTTGACAACTTTGGTAAATGAAGGATTTGTTAATGGCATGCAATCGGATGTTATATATAACGATTTTAGTAAGGCGTTTGATAAAGTTAATCATGATCTTTTGCTGTTTAAACTTGATCGGATGGGTTTTAGTTTATCGCTTCTTAAATGGCTTGGTTCATACTTAAAAGGCAGAACACAATCTGTTAAATTTCGTCATTCATATTCAAACTGTATAAATGTAATATCAGGTGTTCCTCAAGGTAGTCACCTAGGGCCCCTCCTATTTACACTATTTATAAATGATCTTCCTTCTGCAATTAAACACTCAAAAACTTTAATGTATGCAGATGATGTAAAACTATTTATTTCCTTTAACAACTCTGATCAGCAAGTTCTTTTGCAGAATGATATTAATAATTTAACTACCTGGTGTAGCATTAACTTAATGGATCTTAATGCGAAAAAATGTAAATATATGATTTTTACAAGATCAAGTCGAATAAATGGTAGCTATATTATGAATAATATAGTTCTAGATTTGGTTGATAATTTTAATGATCTTGGCGTACTTTTGGATACACAATTAGACTTTAAAAGTCACATATTGTTAACAGTCAATAAGGCTACTGGAGTACTTGGGTTCATAAAACGTTGGGCTAAGGAGTTTTCCGATCCATATACAACAAAGCAATTGTTTACTACCCTAGTTAGACCAATTCTTGAATATGGATCTGTTGTTTGGGACCCTCAATATCAAGTATACTCTAACAAAATTGAGTCAGTTCAAAAACAGTTTCTGTTGTTTTGTCTTCGCGGTTTGCGTTGGAACCCTAACATAAGATTGCCATCATACGAACATCGCCTCGCCCTTATTAAGTTGCCGACATTAAAAAGTCGTAGACATATGCTAAATGTTACTTTTTTGTTAAAATTAATGAACGGTAGTCTTCATTCCGAATTTCTTCTTAGCAAAATAAATTTACATATTCCTCTTCGATCATTAAGAAATTATAATATCCTAAGCATAAAATATTACAGCACAAACTATGCTAATTTTGATCCATTTCGCAGAATCTGTGATGAATTCAATTTATTTTATCCATTTATAGATTTTAATAAAAGTTTGGAAATCGTGAAAAGAGATATTATATTACACTTAAATACAATAACCTAAAAATTTATTATATTTTAATTTTCATATATAAAAATGTCATTTATATTTGTTTTTGTTAAATTATTTGTAATTTCTTAATTATGTTTTGTATAAATTGTATTTAAATTAGTCTGTAAGGATTATTCCATAGACTTTAATAAATAAATAAATAATGAAATAAATAATGAAAAACGCTAAATGGTTTTAAAGGTACAAACTTAAAGGTTGGGGCGATGAAATAACACGTGAGAAGGTGGAGTAACCCAATTCTTAAGAAATCGAAGGGGATTCTGAAACTAAGTAGACCAACGCTTAAAGGATTTACTAGTAGTATTATTTCATACAGAGCTGAGAACTTATGAGAATAACATAAGGAGCATGAGAAAAAGAGGAATGAAATTTTGGGAACATTTAATTTGTCTGTGTGCTGCGTTTCAGCGTATTAGATTCGGTAATTTTAACGTTGACACTATGCCGAACTTAGAATTCAAATTGGAAATCGCTAAGGACTGAGTTCTTGAACTAGTCGTATTAGGTATTAGGGTTTTTTAGAGGTATTTTATTTGTTTACTCTAATAGAGCACACAACATGTCAATGGGCATGTAGGTTTGGGTTTTTAATGCTCCTCTTTTTCAGTCTAATCTAATCTAACTGAAATAAAAAATAATGTTCTTTTTATTGACTCGACAATTTTTTTTGCGCACATGTATTGGCCTTCAGTGTCCAACAAGTACTATCGGTTGCTTTAAAATTTTTAACCTCGATTTCCAGGTTATTAATGAATCATGTTATTATTTTATTCGTCACCATAGAGCGACTGGTTTTTGGATGACCAGTGTATTCAGCATTCCTAATAAATCTATTTCTCCTGAACTTTTAATTACTCCGTTTAGAGTTAACGAAGTATAACAAAAATTTCCATTTAAGTTTTTACAAAATCTGCAGATTGTTGTCAAATAATGCGTGTTATTATACTTTGACTTAAAACATCGATTATTTCTTTTGACACTCTTGTATTTCCTTCTTATTTCCTTTCTCTTTATGAATTCACTTTCTGTTTCTAGTCATTAGCCTAGTTTTTATAAATGACTACACATTTAAAATTAATAATAGTTTTTATTCGAATATTTAATAAGTTCTATTGTTTTATTTGTGTTCTTAAAACATGTGTGTTCTTTAAATTTTATCTAGAAAGGCGATTTCATGGCCTAATGCTTTAAGCGTCACTTATAAAAAGCTGTTTAACACAAGTAGCAATAAATATAAAATGAAGTTGTCTGTGTTTGGAGTGATGTTAAGACAGTTTTAATGTTGTTGTTGGACATAAGTATTATACGTTTTATTTTGCTGATCACATCTAAACTACATGATAAACAATAATTCTGTTACCCATTGTTTTCTCTGTGTACACCTTAAACTTTCCTTATAGTTAGTGTCTTTGATTAGGTTTATGTTCTTAAGACAGTTTTAATAATGGTTTGACGTTAGGCAAAAGGTCTTTAATCCAAAAATTGGAGTTTGACTTTTTTATGGGGTTTTACTTAATTTTGTCTGTTTTTTATTTACTATCAATATTTTAAGTGTAATGACACTGCTTCCAATCGAAATTATTTATTTGTTCGGCAATTATTCACAAAAATTTTGTTTGGTATTAAACATAAACTGCAGTTACTGACTTAACCCTTTTGTTACTGCAGCGATACTGGTGTCCCAAAGCATATTAATTTGGCCCTGAAAACCACAAACTGCATTGTCAAGCAAAAGCTATATATAATATTTGCAATATACCGTGATTTACGTAGCACAAGGCTGCCATTGTTTATTGTCTTTATAATTTGTTCTTGATCGTTTTGTTTTTAAAATAAAATGTTGTGCGGCTGGTGGTAAGTTAAGAAATATAATCCTTAAACACTTTCTAAAAGACATTCAAAGAAAACAGATTCGGGACGTATGTGTCCCAATAATGTTCTATAGTGGAACACATATATCCCAATAGTACGTTTTATTCCACGTTGCCTACAGTTAAAATTCAATTATGCAATGTCTTAGGCTTTCTAAAATGTCGAAATTAAACACAAACGAAATATGTAAGTGTACGACTTCAAGAAGATGAAGATGAGATCAGTGATTCGCAAACTGATTTAATTAAAGTAGTGACGATAATTGCTGTCTAATGACTGAGAAGATTCTCTTAGTGATGCCGAAGACATCCAGTTAAGCGCAAATCGTCGCTGCTCTGACGAAAACGGTTATGTGACAATTTTCAAAAAAGTTTTTATTGCTCTATGTTTTTTTATTTATTTATTTAATTCAATAGATTACAAGCCTATAGGCCTAATTAATCAAGAAATAACATGGCTTTTAAACAATTTAAAAATAATTAGTTTTATAATACTACGTTACTATGTTACACTTACATATATGTATAAAATACATTATTAAAAAAAACCCCCCTTTTCTTTGCACAGACACTAAAGCCAGAAATATGTATATATAAACTATTTTATCATACAACTTGTTTAAGTACTTTTACGTAACAGCACCAGTTTTATTCACAAAAATTTTCTAGAAATATTTCTAAAAGCCGAAACTGACTTATTAAAATTTCGTTCATTATACGGAATATAGTGATTCCAAATTCGAGCTACTCTTACAACGAATGATCTAGTCATATATAGGGAAGAATGTTTTTGACAAATAATAGTATTTGTTCTTGTAGATTTTCCAATGTTAAATTTATCTACATGATAAGGAGGTTTACCATACTTCATAATTTTGAAGAACTGCAATAAAAGACGTTGATTTATAAAGCTGTGAAAATCTGAACCTAATATTCTAATAACATGTTCAGAAACATGCTCATTATACTTAACATTGCAAATGTATCGAACAACGCGGTTAAAAGCTAATCGCAACTTAATCATATTCTGTTGGGACGTACCAGAAAATATCTCAATCCCATACAGAAACACAGGTAAACACAGAGACAATGCTACCCGTTTTTTAACATTGAATGGCAGAAAAGAACCAAGACAGTAAAGACGTTTTAATATAAATGAGATTCTAGATATTATGTTGTTTATATGGAAACTGAAATCCAATTTTGTATCAATGTATATTCCTAACGACTTGTAGTGAGATACAAATTCAATGGTTTCACCCATTATCGATACATTAGGCAAAAGTACATCATTAGAAAAATACATGGCTTTAGACTTTGAGAGATTCAAACTCATATAATTCGATTTACACCACTCTGCAACCCGCTCCAAATCATTGTTCACATTATTTTCCAAAAAAGTTACGCCAAAACCAGAATCATCCGCTAAAAGTTGAATATCATCTGCATACGCATAGCATCTGCAGTATGTTATTTCTCGATACAAATCGTTTATATACATTATAAACAAGAGTGGTCCTAATATTGACCCTTGAGGAACACCTCTAAAACATTCCAAAATAGAAGATTTATCTCCTCCAGATTCAACGTACTGAAATCTATTAGTTAAAAGGACCAAAGTAAACGGCAAGCAGAACTATCAAAACCAAAATTCCTTTGAAGTTTATGACATAAAATCTCATGACTTATAGAATCAAAGGCTTTACTTAAATCAAGAAACACAAGCAATGAACTATAAGAGTTATCCATAGCTTTCCTAAGGTTTTCAGTAGTATCTAATACCAAACCAGTAGTGTTATAATTTATCCTAAAACCCGACTAAAAAATATTTATTAAATTTTCCGTACTGAGATAATCCTCAATTTGCTTTCTTAACAACACTTCCAAAACCTTAGAACTAGCATTTAGTACACTTATTGGTCTATAGTCTGAACTAGAACGAGGTAATTTTACCTTAGGTATAGGTATAACTCTACCGAATTTCCAGAGTTTTGGATAATGTGAAGTAGTTATAATAGTATTTAAGAGATGAGTAAATTGCTTTGATATAAAGGGGTATATAATTTTTAAGAACTTAATCGGGATACCATCAGGTCCCACTGAATTACTTTTGATACTCGTCATAGCTTCAAATACCTCAGAAGAATCAATATTTCTAAAAGTAAAACCTCCACTGCTGCAAAATGACAAAATACTATCAGTAGTTTGATTTAAAGGAGGAAGTACAGATTGTTGATTAAACTCTTCAACATTGATAGTACTTCCATTATTGTTATCACCAAGTATACCCTCAGCTTTTAACTTTTTCCAAAATTTCGACGTAGAGCAATTTTCAAAGTAACGCATGGCATATTCCTTTCTTAATCGCCTTATTACTGACTTTACTTTGTTACGATATTTACAGTAAATTTTCCGATTTTTAATCATTATTGGTCGTATATCTATCCACCAAATCGTTTTAGTATATCATGATTAGTTCAAGAGTAAACAATAGTCAGGATGCGTAAGTTTAATACTGTAATGTAAGAAAATGAAGTGTTTTCTTCGCTCTCATGAAAACTTAGTAAAAATCACATATTTAACTGAATTTATTAGAGCAACAACGAAATGCTTCTGTCACCAATCATGGTCTATAAAATCAGTTATGTCGCGTAATCGTTTTGAGCAGGTAATGTTTAAGCTCAATTTTGCTTCTGTAGACAAGCCTGCAGATGCCGTTTAGACCTACTATATAGATGATTTCACAAATCGCTTGAAAAGTCTTCATCCGTAATTGAATATAAAGAAAAAGTCGTTCTTGAAAGTTTAGGTCAAATATGTACAAAGCATTGCGAAACGTTGGGGATCATTTGCCGTAGAGTAGTCTAGGACTTCGAAGCTTCACATGCGCCTATTGAAAAATTAAAAGAAAATGAATTACGGAGTCTTTAAATTACCGTTCTGTATAAATTGTTTTGCTTTAGCACTTATTAAGTTGAATAAAATGCCTATCATAATTGAAAATTTATTTAAGCTTTTTATGTGGTTTGAACCGTGATGGGATAAATACATCCTATCCTAATTTATTGTTTGGGAAAATATGTCCCACCCTAAAGTAGCGTTATCTACATACGTTTCATGTTTCATTTAATTTTTACGCATTTAAAGTTCCATTGGGTTTGCAAAAAAATCGAAAATAAGCAGTGTGCAAAGATCCTGCAAAAGTCGTAATGATAAGCCTATCCTTTTCGCTTAATTTTAAAGAATTATAAGAATTTCCTTAAAAACAGTTAAGTATAGACTATGTTAAGGCCACAATGCACGATATTAATTGTGAGTCATAACTTAACGTCAAGTTTTTGCCCAAGTTAGACCAACATTTCTTTGTTTCAGTGTTTGAAAACTTTAACCATGGACGGATACATAATTGAGCTGTGCATTACGATTGTTAAAGCCCTCTACGAAAATCGGCATTAAACTTAAAATGCACAGAAGTGAATGATGACTTTAGAAAGAAAATCAACTTCAGCGTCGAGGCTTCACCTTCACTTCAGTGGATTCGTTAACAAGCAGAATTGCCGCATTTGGGCAAATTAGAATCCACGAAGGATTGTTAAAAAGTCAATGGATCCCCAAAGGGTGACTAGTTGGTTCGGTTTATAGACTGGTGGCGTTATCGTATTTCTTTGAAAATCAAGGTGGCACTTGCCATACAGCCAATAAAATAATGGCACTTTTGAGAAAAAAATTCAAGGGCCGTGTTACCTCATGTTCTGGCGATGTTTATCCGCCATGACAATCGTGTGATTTTACACCGTTGGATTTCTTCCTTTGGGGATAATTAGAAAAAAAGTCTACGTCAATAATCCAAGAACAATTCAAGAGCTAAAGGATGAAATAATTTGCCACATTAATGACATGGAGCTCAATTATGTCTCAGTGTCATTTAAAATACGAACCTTCCGATGGAAATATGCCACTGAATACATGGGGAGAATTTTACATAATAATAATACTATAATATTAATACTTCATTTACACCCAAGCGAAATCTAGTAGATTTGATATAAAATCTTTATTAAAATCTAAACCGTTTATACCACTGTTTTTTGACCTTTTTCAAGATTTCATTTTCAAAACAATATATTTATTTATAAGGTGGTCTGAGAGGCTCTCTATGCTCTACTTTTCCAAAATTCAAACTCCATATAAAAAAAATGTAAGCAATAAAGTACTTGTGCGATTGCAACCACCTTATATATTATGATTGAATTTTTCTGTGTGCAGCGTAGTATATTTTATTACAATTTAATAAAAACCACAGTTGCATCACGAAGTCGTACCAGATTTTAAGTAGATTCTGCCAAAATCTAGTGGCGAAGTAGATTTCGTTTTGTATGGGAAATCTGGCTCAAAATCCCTCAAGTAGTAGAGTTTGTGTAGGTGTAAATGCAGTATCAGATAATTCTTTAAAATTTGTTTGCTTTACAATAAACATCGTGCGTTTTGGTTAGACTACCCTATATAAAGGAAGTTTGCACATATTTGCTTTGCAATTGGCTGATTTGTTACTGGCAAAATAAGTATTTTAAGCATCTTGTATATGAGCTTTTATTAGTTTTTAAACTTAATAAAATAATTTTTTTTATTTTTTCAGCACAATTTTTATTTTATGTTTAACATGTGGAGTAACAGTGGCAGACAAAGCTACTATGGAGAGAATAAGTGTAAGTTTTGTAAAAAAATTTATATAAATAGAAAATTTCATTTAAAATAATCAGTCATACAAAATTTATATTGAAAACAAAAATTCCCTTTAAATCGAGTGTCTTTGTAATTAATTTATAAACACATTTTAATAAAAATAGTGAAACCTCTATAAACAAAGAACTTTTTGTCTAAAAGTCTTTGTGATTTTGGAGAATCTCTTCAATTAGTATATTTATCAAAAATTCGTTCTAAATTCACATATCAGCTGTGTTAACCCTAGTTTTTTGTGCTTTTCAAGGTGTGTACTTGTGAGAACCTTTACCACAATAAAGTCAATTGGAAAATTCGTTTTTATTTAATTATTTTATTTTTGGTTTTATGTAGATAATGTCTAAATTTAGCTAAAACTTTATGGATCATTGATTATTGTAGTAACATCATCACCATAAACATAAAATCAACCACATACATACATATATTGTTGACAGTCTTTTGACAGTTTGTCAATTGTTTTTACTAGTCAAGTTTAAAAAGCATTTTTATTATTTATGGTATGGGATAGTAAAATTTTGTAAAATTACAAATTAAATTAATTAAAAATAAATAAAAATCCAATTAAATTTCATATGTTAATAACTTGTTATTGTTGTTGTTTTCGTTTTTTTTTTAATTTTTTTTTTAACAATATTCAATGAAGCATAGTCGTAAGTTATTTAGATTTATTATGAAATTGTTTACGATTTTTTTTAGGTGAAATTAATTGCAGTTTTACGGCATCGCTAATTAAATGGGTTAAGGTTATAACAACATGTCGCCAAGTTGTTTAAAAATAGAACTATTGTTCTAAATATTTGTTTTCTTATGTATTGATTTCATTTATTTTTTTTTTTTACAATGAAAACTAAAGGAATTGTTAGATGTGCTAATTTAATTTGGTAAAAAATAGGTGCATTTTATTGCCTTTTTCCTACAAAAATAAAACAATAGTTAAAGTAATTAAACGTATCACTGTGATTTATTTTAGTGGCCCTTTATACACGAGAACAATTATGCTAACACAAAAGAACTGCTTGTTGGCAAGAAAGGTGACAACCCCGCACAAGCAGCACAAACAAATACAATTAAAAAACCAAATATTTTATTTGCATTGGCTGTATATGTGACAGTTGGTAATGTGACATTAAAGTGTTACAGCAGCATAAAATAATTACAAACGTTTCCTGATTCATTCTCTCCATATTGGCGTTCACTTAGGCGCTCAAATATGCTTAAACATTTTTATGACTGAAACAAATAATGCCGTGTGTTACGAAAAGAACAAAAATTGTGCGAAATTGTTCTCATCTGTGAAGGGCCATTAACAAATAGCGTAGCCACAAAAAGAAAAATTTTAACCAAAATTATTTATAAATCGGGCTAAATCAAACGATTAACCGGGATGCCAAAACAAGAGAGTACACGACCGAGTTATATTTGATTTAGTTGTTTCACTGTTGTAAACACATGTCATCCAAATTAATGTCTTTATACATATGTATTAATCTAACAGAATTGTGTCTGCAAAAGGCGGTCGAAAAAATACGGTCCATGGGTAAGTCGACGGTAGTAAAGAAAAATTTCTCTTATTTTATTGTTTAATTTTCGGTTGCTTTTGCTTTTCGATGCGCCAAAAAAAAAAACGAAAATTTATTGTCTTGTTTGATAAGGTATGAAATTGTATTGTTAATAGATATATTGATATATATCAAATTTGTGTCTATCAGAGCATAAGAAAATTATCTCTGAAAAAACAATAGGTTGCGTATCTAAATTCTGCGACGTTCTTAAGGATGCTAACGATACAGCGACGATACATTATAGTTAAATTTTGAAAACATTGACATCGTTCTTTGTACACTCTTATTTTATTAGTTTTTGTTTTTGCTTTGTTTACTTCACACTCGTTGTTATTAACGGCGTTAATATTTAAAATTATCGACATCGTTTAAGTTAACGTCATTCATTTGTGATGGGAACTTTTTCCCAACAAATCCCGCTGATTCTGGAATTAAAATTTCTAGAAAAAAGCTAGATTTTAAAATTTTGGCGATAAGTCGCAAAATTTTCATAACGGTTAAAATTATTAAAATTTTATATAGTAGTCTTTAAAACTTGAGAAAATGTAATCCAAATAAATTTTTACTTTAAGAGAACAAAGATGTTGGGTGTGTAGTACACGACACCCTGTTTTGCTTCTTTTCCTTCTTTCTAAAATTTGTTCTTGAACTTTACATAAATTTTCTTAATATCAAAAAAAAAAACAAGTAAGAGCACTATATTCGGCTGTGCCGAATCTTTTATACCCACCACCAATTTTGTGTACATTTAAAGCACAATATTTATTATTTTGTTAATCATTATGGAATAATCTCTTTATAATAAAATATGTATCACTTTCTTTGTAGAGGGTGGTTAAATTTTAAGGGCCCATGTTGAAGGTGAACTACACCTAGTCTTTAAATTTGTTTTCAGCATTTCACTTGACATTTCTTAATCTCAAACTTACTCAATTTGATCCGTGGAAAGATACGCAAATGAGCAACGCTTTAAAGTTATTCAGGTTTTTTATAAAAATGGGCGTTCAAATCAAAATGCATTTAGTGCACTTCGTAATTCTTTTGATCAACATAATCGTTCAAATTCGTCCACAATCGGGAGAATTGTAAAAAATATTTAAATTTCTGCAAAACAAGTCTGTATAAAATGTTAGAAAATCTGTGAATGCCTTCTTAGTTCGTTGAATGGGAACTATTGCTGTTTTTTGCGATAGTGTGGCAAAAGAGCAGTCAACCTCGACTCATCATCATGCCCAACATTTGAGCATCAATATTGTCATTGAAAATTTGGACCATCAGATAGAGGAGTGGCGCCAAGGATGGGGGGGGGGCCATTTGGCCAATATTTTGTTAAATACATAATTGAACCATACAAATATTATCATTGTAAAAAGAAATAATAATATCCTAAATAATTTGTGTTTTATTTAAATACAACATCGGTCCTTAAAATTTAACCACCCTTTATAACTTCGATATGCTACTAAAATGCTTTTGTAAATGTAGTCTTTCAATGAAAGTGTGTTAAAGTAGCTGTGTCAATAAAGTTTCTGCTAATAAATACAACTTAGATATTTCAATATAGTCCTTTATTTTCCCAAAAACTTTGTCAATAGAGAAATTACATGAATTTAAGATAAACCGTTATATGGGAGGTAGTCGTTAAAGTGGGTGTGTCACCTAAACTTTTTGGCACAACAATAACATTGATTAGAAGGATATACGTAGCAAATTTGATCATCATACCTCTAATTTTGGCGGTTTTATGAGCTTTTAAATTACATTAACGGTATATAACGTCAAAAGTGGGCGTTATAGTAGGCGTGTAAAAGTTATTTTTGCGAATGAGTACAACTTAGGTGTTTCAATATAGCCCTTTATAATTCCAAAATCTTTATTAATAGAGAAATTATATGAATTTTAAGTAAAACGTTATATGGGAGGTGGGCGTTAAAGTAGGCGTGGCCCCTTAATTTTCTGGCACAGTAATGACATTGCCTAGGAGGATATACGTAGCGAATTTGATCATCATACCTCTAATTTTGGCGGTTTTATAAGCTTTTAAATTTCATTAACGGTCTATAACGTGAAAAGTGGGCGTTATAGTAGGCGTGTCAAAGTTATTTTTGCGAATGAGTACAACTTAGGTGTTTCAATATAGCCCTTTAGAATGCCAAAATCTTTATTAATAGAGAAATTATATGAATTTTAAGTAAAACGTTATATGGGAGGTGGGCGTTAAAGTGGGCGTGGCGCCTTAATTTTCTGGCACAGTAATGACATTGCCTAGGAGGATATACGTAGCGAATTTGATCATCAGACCTCTAATTTTGGCGGTTTTATGAGCTTTTAAATTTCATTAACGGTATATAACGTGAAAAGTGGGCGTTATAGTGGGCGTGTCAAAGTTATATTTTCGAATGAGTACAACTGAGATGTTTCAATATAGCCCTTTATTATTCCAAAATCTAGTGGGCGTTATAGTGGGCGTGTCAAAGTTATATTTTCGAATGAGTACAACTGAGATGTTTCAATATAGCCCTTTATTATTCCAAAATCTATATAAATTGAGAAATTATTAGAATTTTGGGTAAAACGTTATATGGGAGGTGGGCGTAAAAGTGGGCGTGGCACATTGATTTTCCGTTACAAAAAAGCGTCTCACTAATAAGCAAAGTGTGCAAAATTTCAGAGTCGTACATCCAATTTTGTTGCTTTTATGACGTTTTTGTTTTTAAATATAAAGAAAAATACACTGTGCGGTATAAATTTTCGTACATTTTGATCGATAACTCCTCTCCTAATGCATAGATTTAGATAATTTTCGGGGAAAAATATTGTTTTTACTCAGGAAATATATATTCGAAGTTTCATGAGTCTACGTTAATGCGTTTAGACACAATTCCATTTTATTCGATGTTTGAAGGACATGGTTTTTTCGACCTACTCTTGCTTTTCGAGCTATAACTCTCTTCCTAATATTCCGATTTAGCCCATTTTCAATACCAAACAAACCTTGTCTATAAGAAAGATTCTGGCAAAATTTGAGCCCCCTAGCTTTTTCGGTGCGACCTCTATCGTGCTTTCAACAGACGGACAGACGGACGGACATAGCTAGATCGTCATCAAATCAAACCCTGATTCAGAATATATATACTTTATGGGGTCTAAAATGGATATTTCGATGTGTTACAAACGGAACGACAAAATGAATATACCCCCACCATTTTTTTGGTGGCGGGTATAAAAAGAAAATATTCAAAATATATGATTCAAATAAATATGGATTCAAAAAAGCATCTAAGTTTTTAAACGATGTTTCATCCCTAGATGTACCTTAAAAACCAATTTGTATAGAAAATTACGTTACGTCGGAGTTGTGTTTGAAAATTTAGACAGTAAGAACTCTGTTATCATGTTGCGATATTAAAAAGCAGTACCAGTTGATTGCTATGTTATAAATGCGTATTAATTTAATATCATTACAAACCCAAATTTAAGTTCTTTGACTCTTAAAATGGCAATTTCGATGATTAAACTTTAAAGGAAAAAGGTGCTAAGTTGCTTACGATTAATTTGCTAGAACAATCCGCATGAACTTGTTGATGCTTAGTAATTCACTAGCCAATCCCGGCGCGCGTTGCTACGCCCCTTAATGAATCGAAATGCATTCTGAATTTTAATTGAATATCAAGTGCAAAAACTTAAAAATTATAATTTTTTTTTGTGGGAGTGGCATTGCCCACTTTTCTAATCACGAAATTGTAAAGTCATAACAGCTCAATATGTGTGCAAAGTTTCAGAAGAATCGGGCCAGTGCAAGTACCTCAAAATTATAACTGTTTTTATAGGCGTGGCCCTGCCCATTTTTTTAATCACGAAATTGTAAAGTCATAACAGCTCAATATGTGTGCAAAGTTTCAGAATAATCGGTCCAGTGCAAGTACCTCAAAATGATACCTTTTTTTATGGGCGTGGCACTGCCCACTTTACTAATCACGAAATTATTTAGTCATGACAGCTCAATATGTGTGCACAGTTTCAGAAAAATCGGTCCAGTGAAAGTACCTCAAAATTAAAACTTTTTTTTATGGGCGTGGCCCTGCCCACTTTTCTAATCACAAAATTATAAAGTCATGACAGCTCAATATGTGTGCAAAGTTTCAGAAAAATCAGTCCAGTGCAAGTACCTCAAAATTAAAACTTTTTTATGGGCGTGGTCCCGCCCACTTTTCTTATCACGAAATTATTTAGTCATGAGAGCTCGATATGTGTGCAAAGTTTCAGAAAAATCGGTCATGTGCAAGTAGCTTAAAATGATAACTATTTTTTTATGGGCGTGGCCCCGCCCACTTTTTTCCACCCATAAACACTCCCTGGTATGTGTAACACAACTTACCAAAGTTTGAGCCAGATCGGTTTTACAGTTTCGGAGTCTATAGCTAACACACACACACACACACACACAGAGTTTCACTTTTATATATATAGATTAGGTTAACTCTATTTGCTTTTACTATTATTAGGCCTTCATACTTGTATTATATAAACTTTGTATGTGTGTAGATGCGTATCTGTCATGAGTAAACGCTGTAAAAAGCTTGCGAATTTTGTCCAGATTTTTCCTGCAGTTGTACCATAGACATTCAACGGCTTAAACGTTCAGCGTTAACAGTTGATTCAATCAATAGACGATTAAAATACAAAAGGGGGCTATGAATTTAACAATAAACGAGACCTTTTATGTAAATGCTGCGGATTCGTAAGCTTTGCGTATTGTGCAACTCTATATCTTAATGAGCCGTCGATTTGTTGGCACAAGAATAAAACGTTGGCAGAGGAGCAACTACTTTTTTCATACATTTCGTTGTGGATTTTATGTGTTTTCTCTTTCTTTCGCATTGAATTTGCCTTTTAATGTCAGGCATGGTTTTGCAAACATAATGTTCTGACAAAACTGTTTGAACACGAACAAAATATCGACATAATTCACATTCATTGTCTGAACAAATCGATGGCTAATATAGGGTGCTATATAATGATCCACTTGAACTAACCAAGCGCCAGTAAACTCAAACATATTTTTTGTTTGTTGTAAAACTACCGTTAAGTAATATTTAATTATCTATCATTAGATCATAAATAGTGTCATTTAGCCCTACGGGTGTGCTTATACTTACGTGCATAATACACACCAATGATATCTATATATATAAAAGTGAAACTCTGTGTGTGTGTGTGTGTGTGTGTGTGTGTGTGTGTGTTAGCTATAGACTCTGAAACTGTAAAACCGATCGGGCTCAAACTTTGGTAAGTTGTTGTACACATACCGGGGAGTGTTTATGGATGAAAAAAAGTGGGCGGGGCCACGCCCATAAAAAATTACTTATCAGTTTTAGCTACTTGCACTTGACCGATTTTTCTGAAACTTTGCACACATATCGAGCTCTGATGACTAAATAATTTCGTGATAAAAAAAGTGGGCGGGGCCACGCCCATAAAAATTTTTTAATTTTGAGGTACTTGCAATGGACGGATTTTACTGAAACTTTGCACACATATTGGGCTGTCATGACTTATTAATTTCGTGATTAGAAAAGTGGGCAGGGCCACGCCCATAAAAAAAAAGTTATAAGTTTGAGGTACTTGCACTGGACCGATTTTTCTAAAACTTTGCACACACACTAAGCTGTCATGACTTTATAATTTCGTGATTAGAAAAGTGGGCAGTGCCACGCCCATAAAAAAAAGTTATCATTTTTAGGTATTTGCACTCGACCGATTTTTCTGAAACTTTGCACACATATTGAGCTGTCATGACTTTATAATTTCGTGATTGAAAAAGTGGGCGGGGCCACGCCCATAAAAAATTAGTTATCAGATTTAGCTACTTGCACTGGACCGAATTTTCTGAAACTTTGCAAACATACTGAGCTGTCATGACTTTACACTTTCGTCATTAGAAAAGTGGGCAGTGTCACGCCCATTAAAAAAAAGGTATCATTTTGAGGTACTTTCACTGGACCGATTTTTTTGAAACTTTGCACACATATTGAGTTGTCATGACTATACAGTTTCGTATTTAGAAAAGTGGGCAGTGCCACGCCCATTAAAAAAAGGTATCATTTTGAGGTACTTACACTGGACCGATTTTTCTGAAACTTTGCACACTTATTGAGCTGTCATGACTATACAGTTTCTTAATTAGAAAAGTGGGCAGTGCCACCCTCATAAAGAAAAAGTTATAGTTTTTAGCCTTGCACTTGATATTCGATTAAAATTTAGAATGCGATTAAAATTCATGAAGGGGCGTAGCAACGCGCGCCGGGATTGGCTAGTTTAAAATAAAACAGACAATCAACGATTTAATTTAACCCAATTTACGCATTTTTACATGATTCTATCTTCTATTACACACTAAGTATGCTTCTCTAGCACGCACGCATGTTTGCATGTACTTACTTATCTCTCAAGCGATAAGGACAATATTCCACCCACAATTTCAACAACAAATTTTTAATGGCAAAAACATGTTAAATTATTACACAAATTTATATTCGGTTAAACAATGTTCTGGCGCTACAGAAAAGATTAGATTTTTGCCATCTTTGCGGTTGAAAAAGTTTTTATTTATTTATTATTTTTAATAAAAATTTGAATGAACTTGAATTTGTTTTTTTTTCTTGAATAATTAAAAAAAAAATAATTAAAAAATACTAAAACAAAAAGCAAGTCTTAAATAATGTAAATTTATTTAAAACTAAAAAATAATAGCTTGTTTATTTATTTATATCGGTTTGAGCCATTTAAGGTTAGCCAAAAAATCAAGATAAATTTATGGATAATTTTGGCTTAAAATAGGGTTTTTTAATTTCGCAATATCTATGGCCGTTGCCTCGACGTAATCGGTTATGTGACAATTTTTGAAATTTTTTTGTTGGTCCATTTTTAACCTTTATTGATTATACATCCATCCACCCTTTGACGATATCTTAATTGGTGCAAAATAATAAACAATAGTCGGTATGCGTAAGTTTAATACTGCAAAGTAACAAAATAGAAACTAACGATATACACTCAGGTCTTTTTTTATGCGGTAGATGCGTTCCGCATAAAACCGCATAAAAAAAATCGCATAAAAAAGACTCTAGCTCCATACAAAAACTAGGGATGCGTTCCGGAATTTAAAAAAATCGCATAAATTGAAATTAAAGTATTAAAAATGTAACAAATTCGCATAAAAAAAGGAAATTTCATTTTTTTTTATGGCTCTGATTGATGATTCGCCTAGTTTAAAGTGTTCTGCCAGAGCCTTATTTTTAGCTCCATTTGCTAAGCGGTCCAAAATTTTGATTTTGGTCTCTACAGAAATCGTTTGCCGTTTTTTCTTATTTTTCTCCATATCAATTTCGTAAAATCGAAACCAAAATTTTTTTTAATGTTTTTACTAAACTGCAAACGTACGTTAGAACATTTGTTCGTCGCCTGCTTACAAAATTTTTAGGGGAAATCCCAAATTTCAAATAATCGCTGCTGGTCCTCGCATGAAACGCATTAATTAACAGAAAGTACAAACCTTAACAGAAATCTACAAACTTTACAGAAAGCACAAACCTTAACAGAAATATCAAAGCCCAGTGTTATCAATTATCTAAATATTATTTTTATATAAAAAAAAATTTTAATATTTAAAAACCGCATAAATTCAAATTCGCATAAAAATACCGCATAAAAAAAGACCTGAGTGTATTCCCACTATAAGTAAAAAATTAACTTTTCCGCGCTTGCCTCAAAGTACACTGCTATAGCTAAGAATAATCCGTTGAGGAATTTGGAGAACAGGTAAAGGATGTCTCAGTAAGATTTTTTTATTTTAAAACAGAAACACGTAGTTCTTGAGATAGTAATGATTTTTATTTTATTGAATTGCAACGAAGACATGTTCCGATCAAGTTTAGTATTAAATACTCAAAAATGGCTCTCACGGCTCTTTACGCCTTTTATAAAATTTTCCTAGACTTTTTCTCAGATATGTACGTGTATCTCACCAATGGCGAATTGAATCTAGTGCTTGGGTTTAAAAATTGCTTCTGGTTTATTGACACAAATCCGAGATTTCACAAAACCCAAAAGAAAAAAATCTCAAGTCGTTAAACCGCATGAACTTGGTGGCCTATAGACATCAGAATTTTTTAATTTGTTTTAAAACTCGCTGCTGCAATAAATGGATTGTTTCATACGCAGTGTGGTAGTTGGCGTCGTCTTTCTTCTGAAACCACATGACGTTCAGATCCTTGCCATACAGTTGAGGCCACAAGAACTCTGTTCTCATGTTGCTGTAACGAATGATGTTCACACTCGCTGGAATATTGTCATTAACTGCAAAAATTAAGACCCAATCACATTCAGATGAAAATGTGCTAAATCGGAGTAGATGACTTTTTTTATTGCTCCATTACCTATTAAATATATTGCAGGCAATTTCCATAGTCTGCTGGTTTGAGCTTCTAAGCAAGCTAAATTTTGTAGACATGAAGGTGGAGGTTCTTTATCAAAATACGCTGCGCAATGCTTCGTGATATTTGAAGTTTTTAAAAACGATGCAACATTGATATTCTAGGGATATCGACGGTACTCTCGTTTATAACAAAAATGTTTTTAAGAGACCAACCGGTACGTTGACACAAGTCCAAGAAACTGTCCATAACCGAATCAGTTTCTTCAATTTATATGGGCATTCTTTGAGTGGTTGACACATTCGTGCATTTTCTCGACTAAAAATTTTTACAAATTGGCGAGCGGTCTCTGCATAACTTTCAATTTTTTAAAATAAATTTTCACAAATATAATGCACTAGCCAAGCCCGACGTACCTCGCTACCCCCCTTAATGTATAAAAATGCATTCTTAATTTTAATTGAATATCAGTTGCAATAAGCTTAAAATTATAACTTATTTTTTATGGGCGTGGCACTGCCCACTTTTCTAGTGACGAATCTCTATAGTCGTGACAGCTCAATATGTGTGCAAAGTTTCAAAAAAATCGGTCCTGTGCAAGTACCTTAAAATTATAACTTTTTTAATGGGCGTGGCACTGCCCACTTTCTAATCACGAAACTGTAAAGTCATAACAGCAAAGTTTCAGAAAATCGGTAATATTTATAATAAACATATGTGACAGCTGCCAAATTTCAGAGTTACCAATCGCACAAAAAAATTGCACTAAATTTAAAAATTGCATTCTTTCTGAGACACCTTTTATTGTTATTTTATTATATAATAGTCTTATATTTTCTAAACATTTATTTTAATGTTACTTATAAGAACAAATTTATAGAGTAAAATTAAAAAGTTCTCTTTCAACGAAAATTAATATTCTAGACTTTTCCCCAATGAAACTTCTCAAAATTCCCCTAAATTCTTGACATGAAAACCCTTAAACAAAACTAGTTAGTTAATAAATATATAATTTTTTTTTCAAATTTACATTTTGTTGTTATACTTTTATATCTTAACAGAAACATCAAGAATGGCTGCGTCAACGTAATTTGGGACGCAACAACTTTATGTCCACAGCGAAACCAAAAAAATCTATAGAATTGCTTAATTTATGGAGATTTAATAAAAAAGAAAATACAAGCATTAATGATGTCTATCCAGAAAATGATAATATTTTAACTGAACCATCTACAACAACAGAAAAATCAACAATTGCCACAATCGGCAGTACAACCACAACGCCTAAATCGACAACAATTAAAACCACACTTCCTACTACAATTTCTACCATCAGCCCTCCAACAACAACACAAATACCATTTACTTCTACCACCACCACTACGACTACAACTACGACTTTAGAGCCAACTGTAGCACCTTTTTATAATTTAATACCCAGATTTGACTCAAATTTCTATTTAGCAGCGTCTACCACTAACGATTGGTTGAGTAATGATATTTTGGAAACCACTACACCTTTTACCACCACAACATCAACGACTCCTAAAACAACAACTACTACTACTACTGCAAAAACTACTACAACATCTACTACACGCAAACCTAAGCCACGTCCTTATCCACGTTGGGCAAATTGGGGCGAATGGAGTGAGTGTTCGCGTAGTTGTGGTGGCGGTATTAAACACCAGCTGCGCAAATGTGTTAATCGGTAAGTTAATAATAAAATATAAATAAATTCATATATACGTAATTAGCTAGAAAAAGTACATATTTTTTGAAGAAAAGGATTGTGTCAATGTAAATATTTTTTAAAAAAAAAATTGTCTTCTTAAAAAAAATTTTTCTAAAACAAAATTTTGTCCCAAAAAAATTTTTTTAAAAAGACATGTATTCTAAATGTTTTTGTTTAGTTGAACAATTTATCAAACGTTTTTCTTAAAAAATTTGTCTAAATGTTTTTTAAAATAAACATAGTCTCCATGTTTTTTGTCAAATGTGTTTTTACCGTAATAAAAAGTCTAAATGTCTTTATTAAACAAATTTTTCACCAATGTTTTTTTTATAAAAAATCTGTATTAATGTTTTTCTTAAGACAAAGATGCCCCTAATACTTTTTTAAATTTGTCTTAAATTTTCTTCTCTATTAAAAACTTTAAAAACGTTGTTTCAACTATTTTTCTTTAAAAATCAAAATTGAGTTAAATGTTTTCCCTATTGATTATATAAAAAATTTTATCAGATAATTTTAATTTAAATGACCTGAAAAGCTGGCCAAGAAGGCAAAACTGAATTTTAAGAAATCTTAAAAACTAAGTACGCAGCTCGACAGACAACAATATTTTACATTATTTTGTAAATTTTCAAGACTTTTAGTTGCGATTTGTAGCTCTGAAACCCTGCTAAAGTAAGGAAAGTGAAGAAAATTATATGAGATTTATTTGATTTCATTTGATATTTTTTTTGCGGCCAAACGAATAAAGGTTTAACAATATTTTTTTTTTCGCTGAAAGTTTCGATCAAAAGTTATTCAAAAAAGTAAAAAAAATTTTAAATATGTTGAATATTCATGTTGAAACAATTAGTACAAAAGCTAAAAAAAAATATGCACTTTTTTTTGCCAAAAAAAGAAAAAGAAGAGGTTTTTGAAAGTGAGGTTAGCATCTCTACGAATTATGTTTGATACCACAATAAAATTTGGAACCTCTTATTTTAGAAACAAAAAAAAAGTGTGCGCAAGTTTGCGCCATTATCTTTGACGATTTTTTTAAATTTTTACATTTCTTCTATTTTTGCTCATCAGACACTTTTTTATACATTTATATCGTCATAAACTTTTATGTATTTCGAATTATTGATTTCAACTGTTATTCACATCACTTTTAACACTTAACAATGTTAAGACCTGCCTATAATTATAAATTTGAAAAATTCTTTATTACCCATAATAGTTATAAGGCAATGTCCCACGCATCCCCATAAAGGATATTTTTATATACCTGCTCTAAAAAAACATTATTTGTTAAAAAAATATATACCGTACCTAATAAGAATAATTATTTAAAGCATTTATCACCAAAATAAGTTTACAAAAAATAAATATAGGTACATAAAAAGTACATGGGCACTCAGGTATCAGGCTACCATCCAATTGTCAGCAGAAGCTGCCGAGGCCAGAAATAAGTCCTTACGATTATATCGTACAAATTATTCTAGGAAATTTAGCAAAAGCGATACAAATCGAGATGTCTTGAATAGGTTATTTCTGAGCAGTGAGACTTTTACAAGCTGCAGTACGCAAAGACAACGGATTTATAAAAAAGCTTTTTCATCAGAAACCATCACACTTCTTCTTCCTGACACCGATGATGCAGCTAATAAGGATATACATACGACATAATAATTATTAAGGAATTTTTATTTGTTTAACTTTTCCATATATTATGTATTAAATAATATAAAATAAATATAATAAGGTTTTTTTCATAAAAAAAAAATACTGTTTTATAAGAGACTTACAATTTAAAAAAAAATTTTTTTAATTAGACCGTATGCATGTACATACAGTCTGTTAAGAATGAGTTTAAACCTTTAAAATCAACATTTGTTGATTGCGTTTTACTATTTATACCGACTTTTATTCCTTAGGAATGTGGCTTTTGGAAAAATTTAAAAAATTTTAATTTTTGGTTCTTAAATTTTTTTTTATGGCATTTTGAAAACAAAAAATTTGACGAATTTTGCAGGAAAATTTTTTTTTTCGCCATTTAATTTTTAATAACTTCGAAATAGTAAGAGACAGAAAAGAAATGTGTTTGATTAGTTTAAGCAGAATTTTCCGGTGCATCTTCTAATTCTCCTCCTAATAAAATCGGAGAACTCGTTTACAAGTTATGATTAAATATATTAGGCAACCCAATGATTTAGGGGGTGAAATATGCCACGCCTTTAAAATCAAATCCTTACGTGCTAGAGAAAAACGGAAAACAGATTTGAATTAAGGGCATCAAAATCGATATAGTCCACATACTTTTATTTCTAGGAGAGACAACAATTTTTTTTTGCGCAGTGTACTTTTGTTGCGCAGTGTAATTTTTTAAAAATCTGCTACTAGATTTCTTATATCATACTACAACTAAAACTATCAAAAAACCAGAACTTTTAATTCAAAAAACACGTTTAATAATTTTGGCCAGCTTTTCAGGCCAAATACTCCTCTGTGTGCCGTAAGGAACACAATAAACTTAAATGTTTTTCTTAAGAAAACATTTCTTTAAAATGTTTTTCTTGAGAAAAATATTCTGCCTAATGTTTGTGTCAAGTATTACTTTTTTTTCGCAAATATTTTTTTAACGAAATTTTTTTGTAAATATTTTTATTTAAAAAAATTTGTGTCAAATATATTTAAATGTTTTAAATAATTTTCTTTGTGTAAAGCATAATTTTAAGACATTTTTTTTGTACAAAAATTGTCCCAAATAATTTTCTTTAACAAAGCATTTGTCTTAAATATTTGGCTTAGAAAAAATAGTTTCGTTATATATTTTTATTTAGTAAAACATTTTTTAAACATATTTTTCTTTAGAAACAATTTGTCACAGATGATTTAATTTATATTGGTTTAAAATATTTTTAACATGATAGAAACCTGTCTCAAAGTGTTTTATCTTAAAAAAATGTAATTGAAAATGTTTTATTATTTAAAAAAAATTGTGTTAAATATATTTTTTACAAATTTGTCCCAAATATTTTTATTAAAAATTGTGTCCCAAAAATTTTTATTAAAAATTTTGTCCCAAATATTTTTATTAAAAAAGTTGTCCCAAATATTTTTATTAAAAAATATGCCCCAAATATTTTTATTCAACATATCTCTACCAAATTTTTTTTTAATTTTACCAAATATTTTTTTAAATTTTACCAAATATTTTTTTTAAATTTTACCAAATATTTTTATAAGACAAAATTTTTTTCAAATACAAATTTTTCAAGATAATTTTTTTTGCATAAAATTTTACCAAATAAATGGTCTCCATTACATTACATTAATATTCATTAATACATTAATCCAAATGCTTTTTATAAAAATTTTTCTTAGTATTGTTGCAAGTAAATTTTTTTAAAAAATAAAGTTGTTTCTTTACAAAAAATGTGTTCAAAATAGTTTGTGTTTATAAAAAAATTTGTCCCAAATATTATTCTTAGTTAAAACTAGAGCCAAATATTTTTGAACAGATGGAAAATTTCCTCAAATATTTTTGTTTGTACAAAATTTGTTTTAATAGCTTTTTTCCCTTTTTCTTTGAAAAAAAGTTTGACCCAAATGCTTTTGCTGACAAAAACTGTTTTAAGTATTGTCGTTAATACTTTCCTTTGAAAAATAAAGTGGTTTTATTTCCCAAAAGTATATGTCCCAAATGTAATTCTTAGTTAAAAATAGTGCCAAATATTTTGTGTAAGACAAAAAATTATGTCAAATATTTTTTTCTATAAAAAGTTTTCTTAAATTTTTTTCTATGTACAAAACCTTTATTTTTTTTAAGTACTGTCATGAGTGCCTTTCTTTGTAGAATGAAATTGTTTTTATTTTACCAAAAACTATTAATATTAAAAAATTTGTCACAAATATTATTCTTAGTAAAAAAATGGTGGCCAATATTTTTCATTGAGCAAAAAAGTATTTTAAATATTTTTCTTCATAAAAAATATTTTCAAACATTTTTATTTTTTTACTAAATTTGTCGAAAAAGTAGTTGTCCTTTTTAGCCTTTAAAATCAAAGTTTGATCTGAATTTCTTACAAAAATTTTTTTCTTAGAAAAGAATTGTTGCAAGTTAATTTTTTTTACAGAACTAAATCGTTCCGAGTGTGTACTTTGCAAAAAAGTTTATCCCAAATGGCTTGGAGATATAAAAAATCGTCCCAAATATTATTCTTAGCAAAAAATATGTGCCAAATATTCTTCTTTATACTTTAGATGATATTTGTGGTTTAAAATTGTTTTTTTATATAAAAAATTGTTCAATTTTGATTTGTGTTTTATAAAGTTTCCATTCAATGACTAATGACTGCAAATATTTGCGCAATGTTTAGGAACAACTTGTGATTTGGTTGATCAACTTTATACACTCAAACAAATTGTTTAGTTAAAAAACACTTTTAATTTATGTGTAAATACATACATACATACATTCATACATAATTATGTATAATTTTCATTATTATTATTATTATTTTTTTTATTTTTTTTTATTATTATTTAAATTAATCTCACATAATCAACTTAAACACACAATTTAATAACCGGTTGGATGTGCTCTCTAAATTTATGAATATTCAATATTTTTCTTTTGTAAAAATTCATTTAATTCTTTGTTTTCGGTGTAGGTGACTTCTTGTAGCACTTTGTTCTTGTCATCAATGGAAACGTCGCTATCCAAAGCAGCATCAGTCTTTACCTTCAAGTCTTCAATTTCCTTGGCAAACAAGATGTCCTTGTCCTGCAACAAGTTTTCAAAGAATTCGGAAGTTTTTTGCAATTGACGATTGACGGTGGGCAAAGCATTTTCTTGCAGGAACTTTTTGAATTCTTCCGAAAAGGTTTTTTCCAAACCCAAGAATTTTTCCTCCTTTTGCTTGAGGTCGGATTCCTTCAAAATATTTTCAAGAGTGCTGATGGTATGCTTAATTTCATCTTCATGCTTGGCATTATCAGTCAAGAGAGAGTTGTAGAATTCAATGGCATCATGAATGTCATCATTTACGTCACCCTCTTCGAGTTTAGCGCCAATCCAGTTACTGAATTCAGTGGAAAATTGGCTGGGGGCAGAGGTAATAATTTTGTTCTTTTCATCAGCTGATTCAGTTTTTAAGGCTTCTTCGGTGATGGCAATCAACTTTGTAAGGTCGTCAGCATATTGGGCACTGTCGGCCTCCTTCTGGAATTTGGCATATAAGTTCAATTGTTCGCGTATATTGACATTCAACGCCTCGGCTATATCACGAGCTGCAGCAATCTAGAAACACAAAAAGTTAAACATTTAAATAAGTTTTTTGTTCTTACTACTGGACTGAAAATTTGACTTGATATAAGTTAAGATAAGTTAAGGGCTTATATAAAAATTCTGGTTCACTCAAAATATTAAAATATTATTTTTTTTACACTTTATTAGCAAAACAAAACTTGATTCTAGGATATAAAAAGTTTATATTTTTTAATGTTGCGTGTCCTTTCATCAGTTTAATTTTTTTTTTAAATGAAAACATACTTGTGCGCAAGCTACCACAGCTAAGACAGTTAAAATCCACAATTTTGCCATTTTTATTTTATTTTTTGCTTTGAGCTAATATTTAAAGCTTGTGTTACGGTTTAGATTACTTCACCGACTACTATTTACCGGCTTTTTAATGGCACTTTATATAGTTTGTGTGGTTTGAGACGATTTGAGTTTGTGCTTTGAATTTTTAGAGAAAACAGTAAATTTTATTGTTTGTAGTGTTTTTTCTCATAATTTTATTTTTTATGTTTTGTTTTTGTTTTTTGGTTTATTTTTTATTTATTCATTTGTATTTGTATTTCTATTTATTTATTTATTTTGACCATTTAAACAAACGTTTAGCAAAAAAAAAAAATCCCCAAAATATTTAAATCTTCTCTACACGTTAAAAAAAAGGTGTGAACTTACTAGAACAACGTATGTTTTTTTAATATTAAATTTAAAGATAGTGTTAAAAGATATTTTAAGTAAATTACCAGGAAATTGTGTAATAACGTGTATTGTAAGTCAATTAATAATTTGATTGAGACGGAGCGTACATAAGCATTGACATTATGACTCTGTTGAGTGTCATTAATGTTAAATAGTTAAATAAAAGTACGAAAATCAATTTGTAATAAAATTCTTATAGAGTAAAACCACAAATATTAAAAATTTTTACCTTTGCCTTAATATTAAAACTTACTCTCATTTTACTTTTAATATTTTTTTTTATAAAATTTTCTCTGCATGTAAATTTTAAAGGGTAAATTATAAAAGAGAAAAAGTTGTCAAAAAATTTTAAAATTTTTTTAAACTAAATTACCAGGAAATTATTTGATAATATTTATTACAATTTAATTAATAGTCGCATTGCCACTGAACGTACGTGTCCCCTAAACTAACGACACATTTCAATTACATTTATTGTTATTTTTATTGTGTCATAAACTATAAAGGAAAGGGCTATGTATGGAATAGTACATCGTTCTAAAAGTCTGCATGATGGCTTTGTTTGCATATAAGTTCTATTTTGTCGATATTTTCCACATGCAACTGGAATTTCTTGACATAGCGTTGAACTTCCTCTTTTAGTCTAAAGTCACACACGACTATTATAGTTAAGCAATTCCTGAGTTTTTAGATGTTTTTTTCAGTTTTAGTTAAGGAGAATAAAAAGGGAAAAATAATCGCCGGTACGCAGCTATTTGAAGCAATTTTTTTTGTTGTTGAATATTTGTCATTTCTTTCGATTTGGTGTTTCGCTTCTGGATGTGTAAATATTTTATAATTTGAATTAAAAACGTCGCAAATTAAACGTTTAAAATATTTTAAAATAAAAAAAACAAAGAAAATTACTTTAGTGAAAACATTTTAAATAAAAGCGTCAATTAAAATCAGTTACATATATTATTTTATGTACACATGTATGTTTTTATTTTTATTAGTATTGCTATGTACGGCTAGAGCACAAATGACAAATTGTAAGAAAACAATATCAAACGTCATATTTTAAACAAAATCTCAAATTGTAAACAAAACAGAACAATTGCCGAAAAAGTTGCTGTGTGAACATACAAAAATTCGGAATAAGTTGGCCAATTAAAATCGTCGTGTGTGACCTTAGACTTAATGCTTAAGTAAGCTCAAATAGCTTCATTAATTTTAAAACAGGCGATTTAGTGTCGGGGTTGTCAGATGTGGAAATTTCTCGCCAAACGTGGCAATATTAAAACTTGGTAATAAACTAGGGTCTGTCAAACGATTTTTTTAAGATTGCATTTAACTGTATAAATTCTGGCAACTCTTAGGGCCATTATTATAACTTACCGATAGCGAAAGTTAAAATGTTATCGGAGAGATAACTAGTTTTTCATGTTTACAACTTCATATTAACCTAAAAGTGTTCGATATGTTAAAGGGAAGATCACGCTACTTTCAACGTTTAACGTGAGGTTTATAAATAAAAAGCTACCATATTTTCTACGGTATAAAGAAATTGTTTACTATTCGTTTGTCGTTGCCACGTTGTTTTTTAAGAACTAATTAATTTGTTAAAAATAGTCGGTATTTGCTTTGGTGCTGCCATATTAAAAAAAAAATACAATTCATTCTATAGGGAGGTTGTAATAACGAAAATACTTAATGTTCAGTTTATTGCTCACGTTAACAAACGGTAGCTTTTATTAACATTAACTTTGTCGGCCAGTTGTAATAATGGCCCTTAATCTATAGCTTATGCTAAGAACACAACTGGGATGAACGATTAATTTCATCTAACACGACGAATAATTGATTGGTAGAAATTCGCTTTGTAAATTCGTCGTATAAAGCACAATAAAGACGAAAAATTACAGCTGTCCTAGTTTATCAAGTTATTGTTTGTGCAAAAAAAATCAAGGAACTTAAATTTTTGTAAAACTCATTATAACAATAAATATAATTTCTATTAAAGCAAAGGCTAAGGAAGGAGGTGGTGGGTGTGTCTAGTAAAATTTTGTTATTGTATAACAGCTACCAATACCACACTTGAAAGCATACGGCTTCCAAAAAGCACTTTGATCTTGTTTGGTTTGTCGCCGAGGTCTTTGTTATTTTCGTGTGCCATAGGTTGTTAAGATTCAGTGTGTTGTTATTATTGCTTTGTGTCAGTTTCGTTAATCAGTTGTTGTTGGTCTTCTATAGCAAGTCCATGGATAAAGGGGCTGGCATCTGTAGTTGCCTAGAAACAATGTCCTTTGTGTATTTGGTGTAGTTGTGAGAAACTTTGCTAATTTTAGATTTCCAGGGAGTGGCAGCTATACGACCTTTTGACATGATACCATCATTTTTTCCAGATAGTGTGGTCAGGGGACTTCTAGGATAGATTTTCTGGAAGTGGTTGAAGTCACTTAATTTTTAAAACTTGAAAAAACCATGGTGATAATTTTTTTGTTCTCTACCAGCGATCGAACCTGGGGGGCTTGATTTTATAAGTAAGCACTTTAACCACTATACCACCGCCACCTTTAAAGTAAATAGTGTGACCATATTGAAAAAAAAATTAAATAAAAAATAACAAGTAAGAGCACTATATTCGGCTGTGCCGAATCTTTTATACCCACCACCAATTTTGTGTACATTTAAAGCACAATATTTATTATTTTGTTAATCATTATGGATAATCTCTTTATAATAAAATATGTATCACATTCTTTGTAGAGGGTGGTTAAATTTTAAGGGCCCATGTTGAAGATGAGCCACATAAACAACAAGTTTTTTTTTGCATTTCATTTGACATTTCTCAATCTCAGACCAACTTAAAAGTGGAAAGATACGCAAATGAGCAACGCGTTAAAGTTATTCAGGTTTTTTATAAAAATGGGCGTTCAAATCAAAATGCATTTAGTGCACTTCGTAATTCTTTTGATCAACATAATCGTTCAAATTCGTCCACAATCGGGAGAATTGTAAAAAATATTTAAATTTCTGCAAAACAGGTCTGTATAAAATGTCAGAAAATCTGTGAATGCCTTCTTAGTTCGTTGAATGTGAACCATTGCTGTTTTTTGCGATAGTGTGGCAAAAGAGCAGTCAACATCGACTCATCATCATGCCCAACAATTGAGCATCAACATTGTCATTGAAAATTTGGACCATCAGATAGAGGAGTGGCGCCAAGGATAGGGGGGCCATTTGGCCGATATTTTATTAAATACATAATTGAACCATACAAATATTATCATTACAAAAAGAAATAATTATAATTTCCTAAATAATTTGTGTTTTGTTTAAATTTAACATCGGCCCTTAAAATTTAACCACCCTTTATAACTTCGATATGCTACTAAAATGCTTTTGTTAATGTAGTCTTTCAAGAAAGTGGGCGTTAAAGTAGGCATGTCAATAAAGTTTCTGCTAATAAATACAACTTAGACATTTCAATATAGTCCTTTATTTTCCCAAAAACTTTGTCAATAGAGAAATTACATGAATTTAAGATAAACTGTTATATGGGAGGTAAGCGTTAAAGTGGGCGTGTAACCAAAATTTTTGGCACAACAATAACATTGATTAGAAGGATATATGTAGCAAATTTGACCATTATACCTCTAATTTTTTTTGGTTTTATGAGCTTTTAAATTTCATTAACGGTAGATAACGTGAAAAGTGGGCGTTATAGTAGGCGCGTCGAAGCTGTTTTTGCTAATGAGTACAACTAAGGTATTTCAATATAGTCCTTTGTTATTCCAAAATCTTTATTAATAGAGAAATTATATGAATTTCAGCTAAACCGTTATATGGGAAGTGGGCGTGACACCTAAATTTTTTGGCACAGTAATGACATTGTCTAGGGGGATATACGTAGCAAATTTGACCATTATACCTCTAATTTTGGCGGTTTTATGAGCTTTTAATTTTCATTTACGGTAAATAACGTGAAAAGTGGGCGTTATTGTAGGCGTGTCAAAGTTGTTTTTGCGAATGAGTACCACTTAGATGTTTCAATATAGCCCTTTATTATTCCAAAATCTTTATTAATAGAGAAATTATATGAATTTTAGGTAAAACGTTATATGGGAGGTGGGCGTAAAAGTGGGCGTGGCACCTTAATTTTCTGGCACAGTAATGAAATTGCCTAGGGGGATACACGTAGCAAATTTGATCATCATACCTCTAATTTTGGCGGTTTTATGAGCTTTTAAATTTCATTAACGGTAGATAACGTGAAAAGTGGGCGTTATAGTAGGCGTGTCAAAATTGTTTTTTCTAATGAGCACAACCTAGATGTTTCAATATAGTCCTTTATTATTCCAAAATCTATATTAATAGAGAAATTATATGAATTTTGGGTAAAACGTTATATTGGAGGTGGGCGTAAAAGTGGGCGTGGCACATTGATTTTCCGTTACAAAAAAGCGTTTCACCAAAAAACAAAGTGTGCAAAATTTCAGAGTCGTACATCCAATTTTGTTGCTTTTATGACGTTTTTGTTTTTAAATATACCGAAAAATACACTGTGCGGTAAAAATTTTCGTACATTTTGATCGATAACTCCTCTCCTAATGCATAGATTTAGATAATTTTTTGGGAAAAATATTGTTTTTACTCAGGAAATATATATTCGAAGTTTCATGAGTGTACGGTAATGCGTTTGGACACAATTCCATTTTATTCGATGTTCGAGGGACACGGTTTTTTCGACCTACTCTTGCTTTTCGAGCTATAACTCTCTTCCTAATATTCCGATTTAGCCCATTTTCAATACCAAACAAACCTTATCTATAAGAAAGATTCTGGCAAAATTTGAGCCCCCTAGCTTTTTCGGTGCGACCTCTATCGTGCTTTCAACAGACGGACAGACGGACAGACGGACAGACGGACAGACGGACGGACATAGCTAGATCGTCATCAAATCAAACCCTGATTCAGAATATATATACTTTATGGGGTCTAAAATGGATATTTCGATGTGTTACAAACGGAATGACAAAATGAATATACCCCCACCATTTTTTTGGTGGCGGGTATAAAAATACAATAACAAAACTAAAAACTATTTTTATAATTATAGCTATTTTGCATCTTTATTTGAAATGCTTTGAAGTGAAAATAAGACAAATATTAAATATAAAGTAATTTTATTTACTAGACCATTTGATTTGTCAAATTGACTCGTTTTTTTGTCGTTCGCCGATTTACGAAATAGAAACTTCGCCCTATGCCATGTTGTGTGCATTTTCATATACACAAATGTGTTTTATTTTTTGGCACCAATATTTGCGGGCAAAAAATTCGCCGATCGTCGAAATTGTGTTTCTATTTATTTGTTATAATTTAGATGACATTACCGATTATTATTTTAGTTGGGCTCATAAGTAATATTTAAATTTTTTATAATTTAATGATGTTTTAATTAATATGATTTTAAGTTTTATTTTTTTGTGGATCTTTTTTAAGTTTGAACTAATATTTAATACATTACAACATGAGTTCATTTTGAAACATTCTTATTTTACAAAGAATTTTTTAATTGTGATAGTAAAAGAATAATCTGGAGAAGTATGTTTTTTTGCAACACTAGTCGAGTGGAATGCATTTTTGAAACCAGCTACGGATTTCATCATTAGTATTTTTTTGATCGGTGGTTACTTGTTTGATGTAAATATCATCTATTTAACTCCAAGGTTTTTAAGTTAATTGAATTCGGTAACTAATTAGTTTACTTTTTTCATATTATTTTACCACAACGAGTTAGATTGAAATTTTACCAACAACAACCCTGTTTATTTTGTGTATTATTATAATTACTATATATTTTAAATTAAATAACTACAAGCTTAATTGATAACTTTAACACTAAGTAATTTAAAGTTTAATTGTTACTAAGAAACAAGAAATCGATTACAAAAATTTAAGCACTTTAAACCGTTTATCTAATTGCAATTCGCTTATGACGCTATAGTAACAATATTCCATAAAATTTGACTATGATTATGTATGTATCAGGAAATCGATTCATATTGCAGTTCAATCAATACATAAGTTGTATTCAAATTGACTGTACGGGGGGCCTTGACAAAAAAAAAAAAAAAAAAAAAAAACTCGAACAATTTGCGTCATTTATATTAATGAATAAAATATGAAAAGCGACTTAAAAATTCTGCTTTAATAAACGTCTTGGCAAAAATAGAATTTTATTTAAATTTCATATATTTTTTTGTATATTTTGCCCACTAATATCAATTAAAAACTAGTTTTATAATATAATCATTTAGTTGCTTATTATTTCAAAAAGCTTTAGTCTATCACAACATCTTTCTTTGGAGAACTACAGATAATTTTATGGATGTAACATATTTTAAATTAGACTATTAACTATATAGTTTTTATTCCAATGTAGTGGTTGTGGTTGGGCAGTGAAAAAAAAATATTAAACTTTTACTCTTATATTCACAATAAATGTTTAAATTTATAAAAGGTTTATGAAACAAAATTTAAAATAAATATTTTAAAAAAATTTGTTGTTCTTTTTAATATATTTTGTAGCTGCAATAATTTATATCTGAAAGACTACCACGTGTATTTGTTTTTTTTTAAATATACGCGCATGTGTTAAGTTGTGTTCATATTCAGCAAATATTAAGCCAGCATTTTGGATAAATATTTGTTTATAGTTTTGCGATTTTCCTTACCCTAAATATTTCAAAAACATTGAAATTAATTGTTGTTTCAATTAGCTTAAATTATGAATATTTTTATTTAAATATTTATTTACAAAAGTAGCTCGTAAATTTTAATCAAATAGAGACTACAGGTTTTTAGAAAACAATCAAATATATTTTAAGGTACCGGAGTTGCAATGTCCCCTGATCCTATCGATTTTGTGCCAAAAAAAAAATAAACTAATATCGCAGCCAATTGCACAGAATTTGAAGCCTATAACATTTATAGTTCTGCAGATATGCCATTGAATATATTTTCTGTGTATGAGAAGTGCCACACCCTCTTTTTTGATCCTTTCCAATCAGGAGGATACAGGAAGCAGGATCCGCCCCAACACCCATACTCGGAGACCAATATGGTTCATTGTGTTTATCAGATTATTTAAATGAATTGTAAAATTTTTATTAAAATGTCCAATACCAGGATTAACAATTCATAATTAGATTCTGAAATATGTCGTTCAATGTGTTTTTTGTATGGGGTTATAAGTTCTTCTGTTCCGATTGTCTCATATGTTGGCTGCAATAAAACAAATAAGATCAAAATAGAGCACACAAAGTTTTGAAATCATAGATGCTATAGTCTAATAAATTATATTTATTTTGGGGGTCCCAGGCCTACTGTTGCTTGCCAGCTCTTTCTAGGCTTACCTCTGCAAATTATTATAATATCCGAAACTGATTTTGAAGTTTTTTATGTATGGGAGGTGCCACGCATACTTCAAATTATACACAAAAAATTCCTTAAGACCATTCTTGAGATTCAGAAAAAACAAATAAAAATGCTATATGCGCCCGTAACGAATCTGATAATACTCTTTACTACTCTATTTTTACTATGAACGACTGCAAAATCATTTATTTCGCTCTCATGTGCGATAAGTCGTACCAAGGCTATACTATGACATACGAGAATAGAGATATTACTTGTAGTGAGAGCACTCAACGAGCTCTGTCTAGGTCTAACCTACAAAAATTACCACAGAAGCTGTCTCGGCGAAGAGGAAACATCTCCTCTGTGCGACTGTCCAGCTTTATGTAGATGTCCGCGATTCTTCCGGGCATGAGTGGTCTCTCAGATGTATTATTAAGATTTAATGTGCTTTCTTTAGAGTATTGACTGGTTCTATGTTCACCGAGAAACCGAATGAGTTTGGAGGTCCAAAAATTAGCTCATATAAGCATAAAGTTATTTATATTGTAAATTAAGTACAAAATCTTGTTCAAAAAGGTATGTTTAAATAGGATTTCTTATTTTTAGATAAAAATCGCTAGGAAAACACAAAATTTTTTAAAATAAATTTTGAGCAAAAAAAAAAAAAAAAAATAAATAAATTACAAAGAATTAAAAAAACAATAATTTTTAATAAATAATATTGTACTGAAACGGATATTATTATTTAATAATATTAATTAAAAAAATCAAAACAACATTTGCAAAACATAATAATGCATTAATTTTAAACTGCACAGTACTGCTGTGTAACCCTTATGTAAACGGTATGTCTGTGTCTTTACTTTAATTGCAGAATCTTTTTTTAAATTCTGTTACAATCGTGTCCATATGACGAGATTCTGTTTATGCATAACTCCATACATTCTACTTAATACAAAAAAAAAATTAAACAATTTAACTAAAATCTACAATTTTTGGCTAAAAAAATTCTTTAAGCGCATCAAGTGTAAGTAAACAACCACAAATCTTTAATAAATAAAACATTTAAATAAACCCATTTATTTAAATGTTTTATTTCTTTGAATTTTTTAAAACCGATTAAAACAAGTATTTTAACAAAAATACTTGACACACAGTTCTCGCTAAATACATCTGCGCACTACTGACAGTTGTACCACCAAATTGGCAAAACAGAACGATAATAACATACATTTATCATGACACCAACAACAAAAACAGTAGCCGTAGGAAAAAACAATTGTCATTACCAATTAGCATTTAAAAAAAATTATTAATCGTTTTGTGAAAAAAATAAATAAAAAATAGAAAAAAAACCATTTAAAGTTAAACTTAAAAAAAGTACAAGAAGAAGCCTTAACAAGGTGTTTGATTAAGTGATTATAAGCCAAATATATCATAATATTTGTAGCAAACCGTAAGATGTTGTATAATGAAGTTATAAATCAGGCTATTAAATCATGGTTCTACTGTTGTGGTAAAATAAAAAATTATCGCAAAATTTTTTAAATACAAAAAAACGTAAACAAGAAAAGGAAAGTGTAAAAGTTCACTTTTAATAAAGTTCT
The DNA here is from genome assembly GCA_941918925.1 of Phyto melanocephala. Lineage (NCBI taxonomy): Eukaryota > Metazoa > Arthropoda > Insecta > Diptera > Rhinophoridae > Phyto > Phyto melanocephala. The sequence continues at coordinate 19,430,789 of OW799236.1, read as the reverse complement.
CATAAATAAAGATTTCATTCAGCCTCTTTTGAGATGCCTGAACTGACGATGGTCTTAACACTGGGCCACCTTTCACGAAAACTTAGACTATCTTATCCTTTGTTGCAAGGTATATGGTTTATTAGCTTCAGAACTGAAACTAAATGCTGACAGATATAAGTAAGCTCATTAGCACAACAGCTTACTGTCAGATGGAAGTCGTAAAGCTAACCAAGCAATTTATTTAAAAGTCAAAAGCATGCAGAGATATTAATGAAAGTTCGTTATTAAGGCGAGAGTAAGCCATTTAACCACCAATCACTTCTAGCTGTGGCTCAGATGCCAACCATAGCCATGAAGTGATCTCCCAAGGGGATTCACCAATAATCGGTTCAGGAGAAACATGACGGCAACTGATTTTCATGGCACCAAAAAGTATTCAGGTCAGCCGTGAGCCCTAATTTTAACCTCCGTGCAGTCAGAGGCAGTGGTAACATCTCTCTAATCCGAGATGAAGTATTACCAATGCTGGAATTAAGCCGAAGTCACATCCCCCTGCGGAACATGTACCCATGTCGTTGAGACCGTCTTATTTCTGAATTCATCATTCTTAAGAGCATTGAAAAGAGTGGGTTCCCATAGAATGGCCAAGTCAGTTATATCAGTAGCTTTTGAAGAGCGACTCCGATAAACTGTAAGTTCATCAATCAATGCTTTAGTATAAGGGATGACTGTTCAGCGAATAATTCATGAAAGCTTGAACGTTCAACTGCACAAGATTGCTGTGGTTTAGGATTTACATCTTCAACATTTCGCAAGAATGTTGGCATTTGTAAACAAACATCTCTGGTCTCAGATGATGGTCATATCCACCTTAAAGGAATAGTTAACAAAAAAAAAAGACTTTTGTTTTTGGGCTTCACATAGCCGGCAACAGTTTTATTAACGGCTTCTTCACATCCATAAGGAAGTCTCTAAGACAGTTAAAATAGGAACCTAATTTAGAATGATTTAACATATTTAAATCAATCTTCCATCATTAAATGAGCTTTTATTTACTTAAGTATACCCACCACTACAAAGAAGGTGTGGGGGTATATTAATTTTGTGAATCCGTTTGTTACACATCAAAATAATCATATAAAACACTGTAGTTATTTTCATTTTAGGACGTTCGTCAGTCAGTCTATTGAAATCACTATAGAAACCGAACTAAAAAAGCTATAGAGATAATGAGAATATTTTTGATAAAATAAGAAGACAATTATAGCTTTTAATGCAAGAGTAGATCGGTCATATAAAAATGTCTTTTGGACATAGAATAAAATGGAACTTCGTCTTAACAAAATGATGTAGAGGTCGCATGAATATTTAAAAAAAAATTCCATCAAATTTCATAAAATATAAATCCAATATCCAGCACAGTGTTTTTTTTACTTTTAAAAATTAAAAACCGACTGAATTAGATTAGACGATTTTGAAATTTTTCAAATATGGATTTTTGTTAAATATTATTCTTATAACGGAAAATTTTATGTGACATGCCTACTTTGACGCCCACTTCCTACATAACGTCCTTTCCTTAAGTTATAAATTTTATATATTGGTGCTTATATATCAGCAATTTTATTCCATTCCTTATTAACTTATTATTAAAAATTTTTTTCCATTCTTTATAAACTTGTCTTATTAAAAAATATATGTTTAATAAAAAAAAAATATAAATGACATCAGTTTAAACAAATATTGGTATTTTTGGTTATTTTTAACATTTTTGTGAGGCAAAAGGCACGATAGTGTGACCGTATTTTAATAATTATTGTCGCAATTGTGTTTTGACCGATATGTGCCAAAAGAGATTGTCACAATATGTGAAGATATGGTAACGCTCGAAAATACATCCTGCATTTTTTTAAAAGTGTACCCATTAAGCACGATGAAAATCGGTACACATTATGCTATTTGCACCGATAGTGGGATCTTCGCGTTTGGTTCAATTTTGATATCAAATATAAGAAAATATAGTAACAGAAAATTGTACTTAGACACAAAAAAAGTAATACATATTTTAGTATAAACAGATTATTTTTTTTTAAATATAAATTTTTTTAGTATAAAGGAGCTACTCAAACTTTATGGTAGGCACAGTTTGTTTTAAAATTAAATTAATCCTTTTAAAAAATTGTCACATTTTGTAGTTTAATCCGAAATTCTAATGAGATTCAAAGATTCTCTGTTAATAACTCTTTTTGCAGCCCCCTTTCATTCTGGAAATTCTCTGTACGTGTAATGAATATAACTTTCAAAATATTTGTGTCCAAAAAAACATTCTAAAATGCGTAAAAAGTTTTTAAGACAAAACTCGCTTAGAATAAGAACTATCCCATAAACCCATAACCAATCGTAGTTTTATCATATTTATAGGGTTGTAAAAACAAGAAGCGTCAAACCTGTTCACATTTATAGTTACCAGTTGGTACAGTACGTGCGGGTGTCAAGATGGCAAGCAAAATTGAAGAGCAAACGGAGTGACAGACTAAAAAAAATATGTTACTGATATTGATAATAGTTAGTGAGTAAGAAATCTAGCTTAAGTAGCATGCTAATTTTGGCCATTATTTCGTCTAATTAGCCATTAAACGTATGTGTATGTTTTAGCGTTTGTTTTTGTGGTTTCTACTGAAAGTGATTTTTTTTTTTAATTTCAAAAAAACACTCTAAAATGGTGTAAACAAAAATTATCAAATAAAAGTTTTTCTATTTTTGATGTTTGTTTTAGTTTTTTTTATAAACATTTATGTAGATGTTATTAAATTATGCAAATTTCTATTTTTGTTGATATTGTTATTGGTTCTGCTGCTTCTGTTTGCTTAAGCCTTTTTTGGTTTAACAGTTTAAGACTAATTTCAAACGATAAACAGGTTTTGATAAGTTTTTGTATTTTTTCCTTTCTTATTAAAAATTAAATCAAAATATAAATTAAAATTGATTGGAATATTATACAGTACTGTGAAATTTAAAAGCAATACCTTAAAATGCAGTATATTAATAAATTAAATATATAATTCTTAAAGTTGTAATTAAATAAAAAGTTCATTTAAATGTCATTTCAGCGATTTGAAAATATTAAAAACTAAAATGGCGGCTGTGTCAGTGAACGAGAAAGTATTGTTAGACAAAAATATCAGTTATAAATTTGATTCAGTAATGGAAATGTTGAAACAGTTAAAATTTATTTAATAAAATTCGATAAGTTTCTTTTTACAAAACGAATACGAGCATATAAAAATTCAGGATATAGTTCACTTCTTTGAAATTGCACGGTACTGTATCTGAAACTTTTTAAGTTAAAGTGAAGTTTTGTCAAAAATGGAAGTTTCTTACCAGCCGCACGAATGTTATTTATTTAAAAGACAAGTTTTAGGATTTTAGTTTTGAATAAGCAGGAAGTACTATTTCAAAAAAATAAATAAAATCTAAGAAACACATTTCACTATATTTAGGATTTTTTTTGACAAAATTTGATATCTTTAGGTTAATTAAAAATTTTACTATTTCAAAAAAATAAATAAAATCTAAGAAACACATTTCACTATATTTAGGATTTTTTTTTGACAAAATTTGATATCTTTAGGTTAATTAAAAATTTTTAAATTTGGCAACTGGTTAATATTTTCCCTGTTTAATTTTAAAATATTTTAAAAAAAACTATAAACACTATAATTAAGAAAAGTTTTCCTAAGATTTTAGTTAGCGTCTAATACCAATATTACTTAGGTAATCATGTTTCTATACTGCTCGTGATTGTTAATAGTGTTTAGTGGCCTAAAGGTTACACGAACAAACGATTTCTTTAAAACGCTGTTGAAGAACGGAACCGATGACTTAGGTATACATTGTAAAAGCCATACGGCAAATTCTGTCATGAAATTCTTAAATTGAACCCCTAAGGCTTGAAAATGAGAGAAAGTCAAAAAACATCATTACAGCTAAAAGTTTTAAACGAGACGAGCATCAGACAAACAGACATTGAGATTCTTCGTACACAGCCTATGCTCCTAGTCGAATAATATAAGCATTTCCCAACTGCATAAAATTTCTTAACATATGTAAGTCTGAAAAATTCGTAAGCATTAATTACAAAAAGGCATGATAAAAGTATTAACCACACTGAGGTCAAATTATAATAGAGTTGCCAGACTATACAAAACTATAATCCCTGTTGGAAAATAGAACTTTAGTATTAAGATTAATTATTTCGAAAGAATACGTTATCCCAAAACCCCAGCGCGTATCCAAGAGGCGGGGTTGATTATAGGTATAAGTTTTTCCTGTAAAGTTGTCCAAAATAGTTGAAAATTCGCCAGAGTATTTTTTTTAGTTGTGAAATCGTTAGTTTATAACTTTTAGCTTATGTCGACTTTAGATTAAATTGAAAAGGAGGGGCACTAAAAGCCCAAACCCACGACAGGTATACACTCAGAGTCTAGTCCACCGGGGCACCCGACTTAAGGTGTTATTCCTTTTTGCCACAGAAATATTTTATATTCAATAGAATGGAAATTTTACAAAAAGTTTTACAAAAAAAAACAAAAGATCAGAAAATTAAAAACTGAGTACACAGTTTTCGTTCAGTTCTATTTTAGTTGTAGTTTATTTATTTTTTATCTCACAATAGGTCCGTCTTTACATAAGTCATTATCTAGTTTTTGCTGGGTATAAACCGATTTTTATTCCATTCTCTTGCTATCGCACGCAATTCAAAAGAAAAGTAAAACTTGTTGCAAGAAAACTTGTTCAATGCAAACGCAGACTATTGTTTTTGTTTAATTAAAAGTTCAGTTTCTTTTTTAAAATAAATTCTTGGTTACAAATAATCTTGTTTAGAGTTTTTATATTTCTCACGCCATTTCTTTATCATTCACCAAATTTAAACATTTTAAAATCAACAAAGTGCTCATCCAAATATCTTCCAAACTTTGTCGTTAGATCATCAAACAGCTCTATAACGGTTTCTTTTTCAGTTCTAGCCTCATCACTTCTCATAGCGGCTACTACTTTATCCAACAAGCCCTGTATGTCCTTTTCAAACTCACCACCTACTTGACACTCGTTAAGCAAATATTTCAAATACTCCTGGTAGTATTTCAATTGAGCATTGAGTAGAGGAATCGGTGGATCCTCGCCATAAAAGTAATCCAAAAATTTATCCGATAAACTTTCACCCAAATCGGCATAGATATCAATTTTCTGCTCCAAATCATCTGTACGATAGGCCTCCTTAAGTTCCTTGATTATTTTCACAACCTCTTCATATAAGTCCTTTGTGACATAAGGAGCAATTTCATTCAAATACCACGATTCTATTAAAATATCCTCATTAATATATTGTTTATCGAATTCTATTGATAAATATTCCGCTAATTCAAAATTTTTTGTATATTCCTCTAATAGTTGAGATTTTGCTTTAAAACTTTCCTTGGCTAAAGAGTGTGTGAATTTGTCCATAAGACTTTGGAGTTCGGACGAAAATTTCCCGTTTGATTTTAGGGTTACCAATTCTATGCGTTTTAAATAGTGTTTTAAACGATTATTAAGATGATCCTCTTCCTCGTCGGGTGTTATGGGTAGGCCGGCAATTAACTGAAAGTTTTTAAAAATATCATTTAAAACTGCTTTCTATTTATTTTATAATGAGTTAGATAGTAACCCGATTTATTAAAAGTATTATAAATACTATTTGTACTGTTAGGAGTTTTGTTAACATTTTAAGTTTTTTTCTTAAAGTCCGTTGTGCTTCAATGGCATGCAAGTTTTGCGTGCATTAAAGTATTTTATTGGCATTTTATGGATTTATTTATAGTTTACTGATTGTTGTAAAATATCAAAGTCATATAAAATTGATTTTAAAACGAGGTTGCATTCAGAAGTTACTATGGGAAAAAGATACTTTGTTAACTAAATTCTTCTTAATTAAATTTTCGTTAAATTTATAAAATTTTATTTTTCTAATTAACTAAATTTAACAAAATAAAAAGTACAGGGGCAGCTGTTAGGTTCATTTTTGGTTGCTTATTTAGCTCCACTTTAAAAACTAATCATTTAAATAAGGTTTTTCTTAATCCCTCTTTATTACCTGCTATTTTATCAAAAATCAATGTTTCTTAAATTCCAAGTTTTAGATCTTTTAATGTTATAAAATGAAAAAATTTACATTTTCTTTGCTTCTTTATCGCCTTTAAACTTTACTTGTCTATCAATCCCTAATTTCAAAACATTTGATTTATAGACATCAAAAATACTAAAGGTGCCATGAAAATGAGAAAAAGTACTGGTTGATTCCTTTATATCATTGTCAGTCGAAACTTGAACTTAATATCAAAATTATAGATTCGTAAGTTAGAAAATACAAAAAGTGTTATCAAAAAAGGAAAAAAGTACCTTCTGGGTTTTCTATAAAATTTTTAATTCCTACTTGGCTCAATAGACATTAATTTATAAAATAGAGATTCATAAACTTAGGAAATGCAGAAAATACCATTAGAATGGGGAAAAGTACCTTTTCGGTCATCCATTATTTTTTTTAACCTTAAATAGGTTTACTACTCATTAATTCATCAAGATTCATAAACTTAAATAACTTAGATTTGTTGTCTTATAAAAAACTTCAAGTACCAAGCAAATTATAAAAAGTACCTTTTAAGTCCCCCATTGGATTTTTAATCTCAACTGGAATATTTATTTATTTTTATTTCAATGCAATTACAAACTATGTTCTAATTTAATGAACCGAGCTGAGTAACGAAGACCGTTTGCCTGTTGTAGTGAAACAGACCAGAGTCCCTGGCGGGAATCGAACACGCAACACCCAGACTGGCAGACTAGTACACTTCTTACTAGTCCACCGGGGCACCCATCTGGAATAAGTAGACCTTAAATTAAAAAATTTAGATTCATAAATTTAGGAAATGCAAAAAGCACCATTAGAGTTTGAAAAAGTACCTTTTGCGTCCTCCATTGCATTTTTAGTTTCAACTATGTTTATTAATCATCAATTTATAAAATGAAAATTCATAAACTTGGATAATTAAGATTTGATAACTTAGAAAATGTGAAAAGTATCATAAAACGCGAAAAAGTACCTTTCGAATCCCTCATATCTGCAAATTTTAATCTTAAAATATCTACTCTATAAGTTATTTTAACTAAAAAATTTAAAGTTAATAAATTAACTCTTATTTGTAGAAAAATATGTTGTAAAAAGTACCAAATTGTAGGTAAATATTCCCCTTTTTACTACTTTATGAAAATGTTTCAAGTTTCACTGAATTTAATTACTTTTCATGTCTGCAGAATCCTCTATGTTATACAATACGAGGATTGTCTTTTATATTTTGGGATTAGAAACAGCAAATCATCGAAAATATCTTTATTGATTTTGAAACAATCTCTATATATATAAAAATTACGTGTATGTTCGTTATCGATAAACTCAAAAACTACTGCACCGATTTTGACCAAACTTTATATGCATGCTCTATGGGCCATGAGGGGTGTTTCGTCCGACAGGTGGCGCAATATTTTTTATTTATTTTGTGTTTTGCCCGATAGAGATTAGCGCGATAAAATTAAATTTGGGGCCAGCCACGCGGACCGGGCTCAGCTAGTTCTCCATAAATGTCAATACCCTTTGGCATACGTGTGAGCCAATTTTTGAAGCACTTTTTTCAATCCGTTTGTTTGTACCTCCTAAACATACATTTGGAACTCATTTTAAATAACTTGTAGGATTTTTTTTATCTTGAGAGACTCATTAAGTCGACTGCTGTTTACTTTTTGGCTCATATGCATAGATCCACGATTCGTCAATTGTCACGATGTTATACACATATTTTGAACACCTTATTATCTTAAATTTTTTTTTTTACATTTTTTGCGACCAATTAACACGAGCCTTTTTATGAGCGATTGTCAAATTATGCGGGATCCGAATAGAAAAAATCTTTTTTACAGTTAAATATTCATATTCAATATTAAATGTATGCTGGTCCCATAAATATTTAAGGTCACCTCAATCTCACGATTAGTTACACGACGGTCGTTCAGTATTATTAAGCACATAGCATTAATGTTTTTCGGAACAACAACCAATTTTTGGACGACCTTTACGAAACACTTTGTTGAGCGTACTACATTACATTACGTCTGAATTCAGTAAACTAACGATAAACGCCGGTTCTTGATGGTGCTTCATCGCTAAAAATCTAATTGAATTCATTGATGTACTGTTGTTGTTTTAATAAACGTCGAAATGTGTAAAACATAACCGTGATATTCACGATTTAATTCCAATTTTTGGCGTTCGTACTTCGAAAGATTCGAGTTCATTTGTATATTGTCAAAAATATCAAACTTAACTATAGAAATGTCAATTGCTAGATTGTTGCACTGGGGTTGCACAATCCTGTAATTTAAAGACATCTCTGGTATCATAAGGTTTTTTAAAAAATACCCTTTTTACATATAAATTCTAAAATATATTCAGAACCTGCTCTAGTTCATTTTTAATTAAATTTTAGTTTAAAAACTTATAAATTGCCCTTCCATTTCAACTTTGTAGTTGTTGCTGAAAAATGTTACATGCTATTATTGTTGCATATAAACTTCCTGTCTAGTTTTTAAATTATATATTGATTAATGTTTTAAATCACAATTAACTTCACAAAATCATTTTCTAAAAGTCATCTTTAGGAGAATATGCATTTAAAAGTATTTTCACATACTACATAGAAATTCTTTTTTTAAGATTAAATATCATTGCGAAGAAACTCTCAAGTGAATACCATTAATATGTCACTAATATAATATGTGTGAACGTTTGTATGTTTGACTGTTTAGATGTTTGAATGTTTGTTACTCAATCAAGCAAAAACGGCTGAACAAAACTAAATGAATTTGGACACACAGATAGACAACAATCCTGATTAACACATACGCTACCCTTTATCCCGTTATTTAAGCGAATTCGTGGAAATATGCAATAAATATATGTTTTGTATTTAGTTAATCTGTTTTCCAAGGGTTTTGGCTCTCCAAAATTTACACGTACGGGCGAAAAAAATAAAGCATCCAAAGTCGTCTATAAAAGTATTTTGTCTTAAATGTTTGCATTAAATCCTATACGACTAATAAAATAAATATGTATGAATGTTCGTGTCTTAAAATTTTTTCTCAACACTCAAAAAATTACTAAATTACTTTAATCGAAAATTGTCGCATAGATAGAAATAACCTAAATTATTAGATAACGAGCATAGCTTTAGTGCCGGCAACTAAGCAGACGAAGTCGCGTGCACAAGCTATTATTTAATGATTAGGAAAATTCGACAATTGGAGTGACAAGGGTTGTGTCATAATATGTGACTACTGTTTTTATACCCTTCACCTGTTGAGCCAAGGGTCTAGATTTGCAATCGTTTATAATTTCTACAACATTTATTTTCGACGACATAAAGTAAAAAATATATATTTTTTGAAAGCTTATAACCGGGGAGTCGATTAAGTAATGTCCATCTATCTGTGTGTTGGTTGAAATCAATTTTTAAAAGCCTTCACATCTTGCACAAAGCTGTTTGATCTATTAATCTTTTAGAAATATCCAGTAACAAATTGATATTGAAATCCAGCACAATCGCGCTATAACTCTCAGAGATATGAGCAAATAAACACGACTGCCTTTGTTTTTTTTTATATTTTTTTGCAATAAATACTTTTAGTCCTTCAATAACTTATAGATAATTTGCTGCTATTTGTAGATAAGTTATACCTCCAGGGCTATTTGTATTTAAGCAAATGGTTTACTAATAGGCAAAGTTATAAGCAAAACGTATTTTAAGAAATATATATTTTTTTATATAAAATATAAAGTCTAAAGCTCGTAATTAATTTTTTGACACGCTAAAGACACCAAGCATGCCCAGTTATGATGAAGTCTTGAAAATTATTGCTGAGAAAAATTCACAAATCGGTTTAAAACTAACTGAGATATAAGCATTAAAATACAAATGCTTCGGTGTTTTTCCTAAAATTTATAAAGGAAAATTTATATTTTTATGTTTTCTGGGCAACAGAGAGGAGCACTGTGGCTATAAAAAGGGCTTGACTATCAAAATATAATACACTATAAAGAAAATTTTAAATCCATGAGGGCCACCACTACAAAATGGCTTACACTAAATTTATGTATGGGTCAAATCTAGTTATTTTAAATTTACCAATTTCAACCACCTATACACCTATGAATACAGATGGCTTTTAAAATGTTAAAATCCAAGATGGCGTCCTTTGTCAAATAGCGGATAATTTTTTCTTAACTTCATCAATATGGGCTTGACTAGTATAATACTGTTAACTATGTCAAAATTTAAAGTCAAAAATGGCCTCGGAAACATTGAAGTAAGATGAATTTCAACATTAAATCTGAAATCTAGGCTGAACTACGATGCACAGTGGCCATAAATAAAAGATGTTATCATAAAGTAAAGAAATTTAGCACACATTTTTTAATTGATAAAATAATATTAAAAAATTTTGTAATTTTAATTCCAAGGATTCGTATCCTTGCCATATATCCTGAAATTTAAAATTGCCATAACAGAGAGAAAACAAGTAAACAACAAGTATATTCGGCCGTGCCGAATCTTATATACCCTTCGCAATAACAATAGTTTGTATCACCATTCATCTCATTTGAAATACGTACAAACATATAAAAAACATACATACATATATAAAAACATCCCATTGTAAAATTATAAATTTGCGTTTGTATGTTAAAAAAAAATAATAAAAAAAAACTAAAAAAAAAATTAAAAAAAAAATAATAAAAATATAAATAATAAATATAATGAAAAAAAAAAATTAAAAATAAATAAAAAAATATATTAAAAAATTTTTTTTTTTGGCTCAGCTGGAATTCGATGCCACGTTTAATCTAACCAGTATACCACGTTTGTATGCATGTATGTTGTTGTTGTGAAAAAAAACGAGGTGGCCGTGGTTTTTTGCTCATATCTCAATTGTTTATGTACCGATGTTTCTGATTTCAATAACGATCTACTCCCGAATATTTCTGATATTTGAATGCCTCACCCGTGTCCAGGCGATGACGGGGGGCTTCTAAAAATTGTCTTTAACATACACACGGACAGACGGACAGACTTTTATCGACTCCCCTAATCATAAGCTTTCAGAAAATATTTACTTTATGGGGTCGGAAATGAAAATTGTGGAAATTTCACACGGAATGACAAACCTATATATGAGTCATTCCATGTCAGACCGAACACCTTTTTTACACCACCCCTTCCGATTTTCTTTAAATTTACCAGACGTATTAAACATAAAAAAATATTTTACACGTGTTTCGGAAAAAAAATTAAAATTTTTTTCTCGAAACACGTATAAAATATTTTTTAATGAAGACTTCGTTCTCAAATTTTGAAAGACATCGGAGACATCAAAGTCAATTTTTAGCAAAAATCGTACGGTTTGACATGGAATGACTGATATACCCTGTTTCACTGTGTGAAGGATATAAAAATTATAACTTAATCAAATTTTGTACAGACATTAGTTTTTATATGTTAAATGATCCGTTTAAATTTCGTTTAAATCAGAGAAAAGATATGACTACATCAAAACAGTTATTTTTCAAAAAAATAAAAAAAGAGTTCAAACAAAAAAAAAATTTTTTTCTTATTTGATTTCCCTCACGAATCTTTTATAATGAGTTAAATTTGTAATTATGCACAAATAATATTTAACATTTGAACTAAAAGAAGTATTTACTATATAAAAATAAAAAAAAAAATCCTGCATCGACTTCAACCATTTTTGGACAAGCTCGTGACAGTATGCAATGTGGTCTTTATACCCATGTTTATAATGGTGAAGGGTATTACCAGATTCCGTATGGCCGACTATAGCATTCTTACTTGTGTTGTAGACAACTTTAATGCCTAAATCGTGCATGACATTTAACTGTCTTTTAGTGAAAAAAAACATTTTTTAATTTAAACTCAATTACTTTTTTTGCGCCTCAATACGTACTTCGGTTACACTTATTTATGTTTAAGTAAATTGTTTCCTTTAATGGCTTGTTTTAGAAAAAAAAATATCAATTTATTTCAAGTTTAAACTGTTCATGAAATTATTAAATACAAATTTTATCTTTCAACATAAAATTTTAATAGCAGTACAAGGGGTTTTTTCCCTAAAATTAAATACAAAAACTTTTTAAATATTTTGCCTATAAAAGGAAATGAGGCGTAAAAAATGCAAACAGTTTTTCCAAAATAACAAAAAGTGTAAAAACAATTATTGTTAGTGTTAAAGAAGCAATGAAATATTTTAAACTCCTTGCAGTAATTCTGTATTATTCTATGTGTTATATAACCAGAGTAAAATCACAGGAAACTACTGATGCGGCAGACGAATCTGGTGCACCCAAAGCAACTACTACAACACCAGCTCCTTTGGTCAGTCCTGATGTGGCTGAGTATTTGAATGGTAGAATTAGACAAGTGCTTAGAGAAAATCCAGAAAAAGATGCTACTGTTCTGACTTTGGCCACTGTTTTTAATGAGAAACGTGATCGATTGCAAGATGCTGTTATAAGAGATCCGGCCGAAAAAGATGATGATTTAAAAGCCGAAGAGGCTTTGGAGAGTTTTCGCAATTTTATGCAACAATATAATGAGGTTGCCGGCAGATTGGAAAATGCTATAGATGATTTGACGGATCTTGAAGAGGATCCCAATATTCCTGTAGAATTAAGATATGAGGCTCTCATGCTGTTGCTGAGACTAAGAGACAGTGCCAACATTAGGGATGCCGAAAAGGCTATAAGACTCTATGAAGATTTTCGGCAAAGATTAAGTGGTGGCTCTCAACCAGGCCCAGATGGTGTCAAACCACCAGCTGTTGCTCCCCCCCTAAGTGATGAATATCGCCGTTATTTTGAGGAAATTTTAAAAATTCTTAAAAAATATATTAAGGCCGACGATCCCAAAATGCAAACGCTACTACAACAACTGCTTCAAAATCCGGAAGAATTGAAAAAATTGGCTGCAGCTTTACGTGGCTTATCGAAGGAGGATTATGATGATGAGGATTACTTATGGGATTTGTTTTCGTTTTGGTGAAGGACAAATCAATAAATGTTCCGTTTAAAAGATATGCGTGCCTTTTTTAAATTTCGAGTGGAATTAAATTCTTTAGAATTCGCAGGACTCTCTTGTTTTATACAACAATAATTCTAAAGGAATTGATTTCTGTGGGAATACAGAACAGACAAGGTTTTTTATTTAGTTTTAAGAGTTAGCGTAACTGGCGTAATTTTTTACATGTATTGCGATATCGAAATAAATTTCACAAGGCCAAACAATTTTTATTGTTTAGATATGCCTGCTAATATTATTTGTAAATACCATGTAGGTATTAACAAAAGTATATTTTTGCAGAGGGACCTATAGCACTGAAAATACTTGCAAAGATGTGGTTGCTAAAGTACTGATCCTTCATTATAGTGTACTAAGCATGGGGTATGGCATCTATTTAGGGGCAGTAAGTCTACGTTAGTTTAAATGGGTATAGCGCTAGAGGACACATTAAACTACTTTTCGTTGAAGTACAAAACCTTAAATGTGGGTCAGGGATAGGTTTTGAAATGATATATGATCAGAATACTTTAAGTTGTGTTTTTGAGAACTGGGGAGTTGCGGGAAGGTGATGTAAACCACACAGGGATAAAAAAATTTGATTATCATTTTGGCATAATTTATTTTAATTTAATAATTTTTAAATTTTGTTTATAGTCTTCTATATATTTTGAAAAAAAAAGACCAAATGAGCGATTTCCAATTCTTGTTTTCAATATTGTCACAACATTGTTAATATAAATTTACAACATTGAACTTATGTTGAAAAACTAAAAATATATATACAGGCTTGTACTGTATTAAAATTCAATTATAGGAGAAATCACCCTTCGTTGCAAACATGATGCAAGTCTAGTATATATATTCTTAAGTTTGCAACAACACAAAAACAATATCCACTAAAATTACATTTCCTACACAAGCACTTATTTCCAATACTTAAAACAGTTGGAAATTTTTAAAAACAACGTTTGCTATAGAATATATAAAAGACTTGCAAGATCTGCAACATTTGCCTCATGTTTGCAACGAAGGGTGATTTCCGCTTATATTTTTAGGAATTTACAGGCTTGAATCTTTATTATATTATTACACAGAGTCGTATTTTTATAAAGTGCTTCTACTAGGGCTGTCACAGAACTTTCCTCCAAGCGATTTGGTCACGGCTATTGGTTTTTGAAAAACGACGGTTTTTATACCCTTCACACAGTGAAAAAGGGTACATATAGCTTTGTCAGTCCGTGTGAAATTTCTACAATTTTCATTTCCGACCCAATAAAGTATATATTTTCAGAAAGCTTGTGAAAAGGGGAGCCGATTAAGCTCTGTCAGTCTGTCCGTCTGACCGGCTATCCGAGTGTATATTAAAATAAACTTTTTGAAGCCCCCGACATTGCCAAGACCCGGGTAAGGTATTAAAATATCAGAAATATTCGGGAGTAGATCGGTATTGAAAATCAGAAACATCGGTACATAAACAACTGAGATATAAGCAAAAACCCACGACCACCTCGATTTTTTTTCACAAAAACAACATAAATACATACATACAAAAGTAAACGTGGCATCAAATCCCAGCTGATCTAAAAAAAAATTTTTTTATTTTATTTTTATTTTTTTATTTTATATATTATATATATTTTAATAATTTTTTTATTTTTTTTTAATTTAAAAATTTTTTTTTTTATTTTTGTTGTTTTTTTTTAAATATTTTTTTTAATTTTTCCTCTTTTTATTTATTTTATATTTATTACTAGCTGACCCGACGAATCAGCTGACTATAATCAACTTTATTCCTCGTTTCACGTTGCACATTAGTTTGACTTGCTCTTGTATTTCTTTGACTTGCAGCATTACGGGTTCTGCGACTTAAGTTCGTACGTCTAATTAATTAGAAACAAAAATTCAACTGAAAATAAAAAAACTATAGTACCTATTCTTTTGGAAAAGTATCAAAATGGTCCATCAAAAGTTTCCTATACTATATTAATTTGACTAACCTTGTTGAACAAATACATCAGAAAAATACACACAGTAAAAATTATCCTGTAGAAACCAATGTGAAAAGTACACTAAGAAATGGTAAATGAATTATGTAGGTATTTCGTTATTATAACTTCGACCACAGACCAACTCCGACCGATATATTTGCAAAGAGCATGTAAACTACGTTTCTTTGTTTTAATGTCAACTACGTGAATACTATATACATAAGAACATTCTGCTAATAATAACAAATACAACAAAAAAAGAATAAGTGAAATCGGTCCAGCCATTCAAACGTGATGCCGTGATGCCAAGGGAAAAAGGGATTAATTTTTATATATATAGACAGATAGATAGATAGATTTATATTTTTATTTTTTTTTTTTGATTTTCTTTTTTATTTATTTTTTTTTAATTTTTTTTAAATTTTTTTTAACATTTATTTTTTATATTTTTACAATGGGATGTTTTATATATGTATGTTTTTATATGTATGTACGTATTTCATATAAGATGAATGGTGATACAAACTATTGTTATTGCATGACTACATGTTGTGAAGGGCATATAAGATTTGGCACGGCCGAATATAGCACCTTTACTTGTTTTATCTCATACGTTCTTAACGGTGTTGATCGATAATTTGGAGTTTTTTCAGTAAAGGCTGGTTTGAATCTTTCCACTGATACGTTTTGTATGTTACCATTAACATTAATTGAAAATATTCGCACTAATATTCTTTTGTTAACACTGCAGTGCACTGGTGCAAAACGTCACTAATTAGCTAACAATTTAGCTATGGAGTATTTAAGGGAAATTAATTAACAGTTTTTCTAGATCAAATATAGTAAATAATCCATAATTTAATTTGGACATTGACTTGTTTTAAAACAAAAAAAAAAGAGTTAGTGGTTACGTTTAATTTGTCAAATATTTGCCAGATGTGAACTAACCTCTACTGTTTTACTTGTCTGCGTCAAACTTGTCTCTCAGTTATATATAATTAAAAACTGATAGCACAAATTTATGACTCTGTTGTAAAACATTAAATTGTTTATGTGTTTTTTTACACAAATTATGTTTTTAAATATTGCAGAAAGTTAAGTTAAACAAAATTTTCATAACTTTTCAATATTTAATTCAAAGTAAACCTGCAACAAGTAGCATTATTATTTCATTCCGTGAAGTGATATGAAACATTTTCTATTTTTACTGTCCTTTTTTAAATTGGCCAGTCCTCAATACTGGAGTCAAGATGTGGTGTTGTATATAAATGATAAAATTGAAAAACTACTACAAGAAAATCCTCCAAAAGATGAGTTAGAACTTAAGCTCAATAAAGAATTTAATGAAGAAAGAATGAAACTTAAAACGCTTTTATTCTTTAACATGACGAATATTACTCATACTGAAGAAATGGCAGCTCAACGAGCGATCAAACGATTCTCAAATTATGTTATTCATTACGAGGAGGTAGTGAGACAATTAAAATCTATTTCAAAGGAGTTGGAATTGTTGCAGGATAATATCAGCATACCTTTTATGACCAAGTATGAGGCTCTGCTACTGCAGCTGGAGTTACAAAATAGCGAAAGTATTAGGGAAGCTGAGAAGATTTTACAAAGATATCAGAAATATAAGAGGGAAACTTTTATTGCCAAAGATAATGTCTACAATGCGCCTGTCACCGATGACAACAGACAAAGTTATGAGGAGGTTTTGGAGCTGTTGCAAAAGCTATCTTTTTATAAAAACCCAAAAATACAACAGATCTTACAACAATTATTAGATAATCCGAAAAAGTTAAAGATAGTGGCTGAGGCCTTGCTAAAGCTGGAGAATGCAAATTATTATGAGGATAATGACGAGGATGAAGATGACACTATTATGTGGAATGTATTTGATGTGTTTTGGTAAAAATAAATTATATGAATGCAACTATGCTTGCTAAATCTATATAGACCACAATCAACATAGTTGCTTTTTGGACCTTGTCGCTATTTCCATTAATTTCTGGCGTCTAAATGGTATTAAAAGATTTCTTACTTTACTTTAATTTCTATATATAATTTATGTATTATTTAAACAAAATAGTGCTTAAGTATAGTAATGTAGCTCTAATTAAAGAATCTTTATTTATTTAAAAATTATTATATACATTTTTTTAAATTAATAATAATAAAACAAACAAAAAAATTTTTACAATTGGCCAATTCACAACCTGTGTTGTATTGTTGTATTGATGTATGACGTAAAATTAATTAATATTAATTACAACTATACGATAGAACTTGTGAATCGGATAAATAATACTACACTTTCTGTGTTGCCCCCAAAAAAACGTGCTAGTTGTCTTGGAAATATCATTATTATTATTAAAACTACTGGCTAAATCACAAAGTGTTCTAAGTGTCGTATTTTCATAAAATCATAATTTTTAAAAATTTATAAAAGTCTATAAATTTTGCAATAAACAATACAAAACTTTACATTAATTTTAAAATTTTGGGAAATTATGACTTTATGACAATACGACACTTATGAACCCCGTGTGAATTAGCCATATGTGTTATCCAATACAATATTTACAATTATTAAATTTTTACATAAATTTTCTATATCGATTGCAAATCTAAATTCTATACCTCTAAACTATCTGTTTAAATACATCTGTATATACACACATTCATACATACATATGCATTTAAAAATAACAATTAAATTTATTTACTTAAAGTTATATCTTCCAAATTTCCTTTTTCAATAAATATTCATTTAGTTTCTTATTATTGTCCATCAACCATTTGGCCACCGTCAATTGTTCGCGCTGTTTACTTCGATCGTTTTCCGCCATTGCACTACAGATTGTATTGAAAATTTCCTGCAGTTCGTAGGCGAATTCACCACTCGCCTCTTGCAGCAGGCCAGCAAAAAAGTTACGATATTTGGGTAAACTTTTGAGAGCCTTCTCAATCCACGAACATTTCGGATTGGGCGGTGACAGTTCGTTGTCGCTGTGATGACAATTGGTTGTGTCAAGAATGATAAAAGAGTGTGTCAGCTAGAAGTGAATGAAATAAAATTAAAATTTATTATTTTTGATTAAAAAAATCTTTATACATATAATGATAAATATCATGGTGGTATTTTAAGAGAAAAGAAAAAGTTTCTGTACTTAGAACACTATCTCGTAGACAATGCATCCAGTTAAATCTAACCGAATTCGATGTAATTTTTGACTGTCAAAATTCATAATAAAGCCGAGTCATATATTTTTTTAATACAGTGTAATATTCTGATATGATTTCTATCAGCAGCAAATTACGATCAACTGAACTCTTAAGTTTACATTGTTGTGTGTACCCTAACAACTCATACTTATAAAGGTAAAATTAGGGTAAAATTTACAAGGTAATCGTAACTGATCAGCTGATCGTTTTTATATTCTGCTCTCAATGTCAAGCTCTACATAAAAAACATAAATTAGCCTTTAAATATTTTTTGTATATGAAGTTTGACATTAATATAAAAAAGCGAATTTAATTTAATTCACCGATATCTGAGTAAAATCTTTGAGCCAGGTAGTTGTTGAAGCAACATGATTTATGTCAAGGCCAATTCGTCTAGCAGGGATGGAAAAGTTGTTATGATATGTTAGATAAAAAATAATTTGATTAAAAAAAGGATATATATTTGTGAAACACACGAGCATATATCAGGGATGGAAAAAATTAGTTTGATTAAAAAATGGGAACACATTAAAAATAACGCAAAAGCAACAAATATACATAAAATTTAAACATTTATTATTAAATTAGTACACTTAAGTAAATTGTGCAATGCCGAAGCTAAATCTCATTTTCCATCTCTGCAATTATAAATAAAATAAAGGCGAATTCGACTAAGTTTGACAAAATGTTTCCTCATCAGCTGGGCTGTTAATTTTACTTGTATGAATTCGCCTTGCTCTTGATTTTGTTTTTTTCTTGCCAGAGATGGGAAAATAGTTTTTGATTTTGGAGTTAAAAATTTATTTTAGAGAATTTTCCTAACACTTAAAAAAAATTGTATGCTCTAATCCAGATATACATACAAAAATACAATGAATTTATGTCTATTAGCACGATATAGTCATTCAATACTCAATAATCTGATAAGCTGATTTAGCTATGTTCTTCTATCTGCTCGTAGGTGTGATTGTCCCCGGGGGAATATTTTCTTGGCTAGTCTTAGGTAAAGATCTATTGTCAGTACGAGATAGAAGGGTGGGACCAACATCTCTAGCTTCTTGGAGCCATAACTTGCAAGAGCTAAACCTATGGTCAGACTACATGATCGAAGCTGACTAGAGAATTATCTGGTACCACGGGAATCAATAAGTCCCCAAAACTTCCTCTAAACTGGTTATTGGTGAGGTCTCTTGTAGGGCTTATGGAGGGTGTGGTTGTTTCAAAGTGCGAAATAGATTGGGAAGTGGTTTAATAGCTGATGCTTGACCTTGGGCAGACTTGAGGCAACTACTGATGTTTCTGGGGTGCTCTTGTCACCTCAATAGAAATAGAGGATGCTGGTTTAATGACTGATGTTGCAGACGTGACTGACCTGAGGACTTCGGCCAACCATATATGTCTCGGGGTGATGTTGCATTTTAACAAAAGTAGTTACTTAGTAAATTATTCGAGCTATTTCGGACTGCTCATCTAATTCTTTCGTTGATTAATAGCCTCGTACCAAAAAAAAAAAAAACAAGAAATAAGGGATAGATAGCATGAGGTTCTTAACACGGTGCATTTACATCAACCAAGAATTAATTTAGATAGGATTGCCACATATAACATGTTGAATAGCGCAACTTGATCACAGAGGCTGTGTTGAGGGTCAAAAACTTTATCCAGTGGTAAGACCACTGCCAGATAAAGCACATGGATCAGATGTTTATCAAATCACATACTGTCTGCTTGTGTGTAAAAAACATTATTATGTTCGAACAGTTTAATTGCAGAATGATTTTGGAAATGAGCTTAATAAGTAAGACAAGTATGAAAATTATTAAAAGTAAAAAAAATTTGCACTAATTTATATTTTTTTTAAATTAAGACCACCAAACTCAACCTTATTCATTCATATGAATGAAAAATTTTTATTTAGTTCATAATCTCTGACAGCAATTTGGAGCAAATAAAAGTTATTTAATCGATTGAAAAAAAAAATTAAGGTAAAAATAAATTATTGAAAAAAAAACAATAAAAAAAGTTATTGAACCGAAACGAAGCAATCAATTGATCATTATTTGTTAATTATTAAGGGCCGTATTCATAAAAAGTATTTTAGGTTTATTGAAAGCTTATTTGACAGATGTTGTAGAGAAATTTGTCAAATAAGCCTTCAATAAACCTAAAATACTTTTTATGAATACGGCCCTAAGTCAACATAAATACTTTTCACTACTTTGCATAGTATTGATAAAAAAAAACATGAAAATCGTATTTTTAGTTGAAACAAACTAATGTGTCTAACACCCCGACCACACGAGCAATATGTTTGGCAATTATTGCCACAACAATTGTCAAAATCTATTGCCAACACCAGATATTTATGTGTGGACCGCATGAATATGTATTAGAACACATACTATGTAGCAATAAATGTTAAAATACAGGGTGTCCGCCGGGAAGGTATACTACTTTGTTTTGCTGCCATTTTGGTAAACATTAGTCTTGACAGTTCATATTTCACAGTCGTGAAGTAGAGACGTGGAAAATTTATTATGGAAAAATATTCGGTAAACCAATGTGTTTTAATTGGTAAAACATTTTATTAAAATCAGTCATCGATTACTAGGACGATAAGAAAATTACGTGAAATATTTGGGAGAAACAACGTGCCAACCAGACGCACTATTTATTGCGAAGTGAATGATTTCGAAGAAAGAGAGACTGTAGTTGATTAAGGTCCAAGCATGGATAACAACGTACTGCTGTTCAAGAAAGTGTTCAAAACAATTTATTAATCTTAATTCAACGCCGTGCTCAGAAGCTTGGTCTTCAAAGAAAAACTTTGGCCACAATTTTGCACAAAGACTTGCATTTGTTTTCATTTAAGATTCAATTGACACAAGAGCTTCTTCCAGAAGATCATTTACGCCGCCGTACATATGCCAATAGGATGTTACAGCACGCCCATGATAACCCCGATTTTCTTAAAAAAATCATAATGAGTGACGAGGCATATTTTCATTTGAATGGATATGTGAATAAACAGAATAATCAGTTCTGGGCAATCGAAAACCCTCAAACTATTCATCAGTCACCTTAGCGTACATCAAAAGTGACAGCCTGGTGTGCAATTTTGTCTGAAGGAATCATTGGACCTTATTTCTTTGAAGCTAAAAACAGCATAACGGTAACTGTCACTGAGGAGCGATATCGTGATATGATTGACAACTTTTTAACGCCACAACTGCATGCTTTGGGCTTGACTAACATGTGGTTTCAACAAGACGGTGCCACATCGCATACAGCCAGGATTACAATGGAATCACTGCCAGACTTCTTTCCACAACAAGTTATTTCAAGGAATGGTGATGTTAATTGGCCTCCACGGTCACCAGCTGTCAAATTTAATTGCAGAAAAAAAAATGTAACAACAACACTAATGTATAAGAGAACGACGCAGAAAAAAGGGGAAACAATATTTAAACTATTGAACATTGGCAATTTGATGCCGTCATTCTGTCGGCATTATTGCTTATATTAAGACACAGGCAATCGCTCGTGTGGTCGGGGGGGTGAAAAACACTTGAAATTTCTGTTATTGTTTGTCTAAATATCTTATATTCGTTAAAGCATTGTTATCCAAAAAAGTTGGATTTTTGACCAATGCTTTAAAAAAGTAAACTCATTAAGCTAAATATTTTTCTAATCTTATTTCTAAACCTGTATATTTTACAAAATTTCAAAATTTTGACAAATTATGAATTAAGTTTATCGGGCTGGCAGCACGGGTTTGTAATTGTGTCCAAACAACATCTGTGAAAGTAAAAAGTGTTCAGTATACTTTGCCATTTCATCATGGAGAATCTCACAAACGAGCAACGAATGCAAATTGTTGAAATTTATTATGAAAATTCGTGCTCTGTGAGAAATGTCCATAGTGTGTTACGAACTTTTTATGGTCGTCATAATCGACCTAGTGGATCTGACTAAATGGATACGTAAACAAGCAAAACTGTGGCATCTTGTGAAGAACAGCCACATGCCGTACAAGAGTTACCGATGCATTCCAAAAAAACGACAGTTTGGTGTGGCTTATGAGCTGGTGGCATCATCGGTCCATTTTTCTTCAAAGACGACCGTGGAAGAAACGTTACCGTCAACGGCGAACGATATCAAGCCATGATACTCGACATTTTTTTGCCCCAATTGGCTGAGTTGGACTGGGTTGATATGTGGTTTTAACAAGACGGTGCCACATGTTACACAGCTCGTGAAACAATGGACATATTGAAGGATGAATTTGGTGAGCAGTTTAACTCTCTTGTGGGTTTATGTGAAGTCGTTGGTCTATGTGGACAAGCCAAACACGATTGAAGCCTTAGAGTATAACATAACACGTGCTATTCATGGAGTACAGGCCGAAATGCTCGAAAAAGTGGTGCAAAATTGGAGCTTACGAATGGACCATTTAAAACGGAGCGGCGGGAAACATATACATGAAGTTATTTTTAAAAAGTTAATGGCAAAGACCAATTTATCGATGCCAATAAAAATTTTTAATATATGATGCAAATTTAAGTGTTTTATGAGAAAAACTAAAAAAACTTCGCTTAAAAAATCACGCTTTACATATAAATACTTGTAAAAGTTAAAAGTTATAGTTCCGGGTGGTAAATAATTTACTTTATTAATTGGTTAAGTCCTAATTAGCCCTTCTTCTTTACAAACATTTTTCTGCCAACGAATTTCATGTATTTAGATCCCAGTGTGTGTTTACTTCAAAATTGTTTTTTTTTTTAGTTTAAACACTTGTATTTTTTGGACTTTAATCTTTTAGACAAATAAGTAAGCAACATGTGTCTATTTTCAATTAAACTTCTTGCAAGTTTTAACTGGTAATTAAATTAATGTTTGATGCTGGTTGATTTATTATAAAAAATAAAGCAGTTCTGTTGTTAAAAAATAATGATTTTCACTCACTTGACTAGCGACCACAGTTATTAAAACACATAATTTCCAACTTAAAGCCATTTTCAAATTTTATATAAATATTTTTATATATTTTTTTTTTAATTTTTTAAAATTTCCTTTCTTTCAATGTGTGTTTAAAATTGTACGATTTTCAAAATTTTCCGTCCGATTTGTGTTCTCTTTTCCACAGACTTATTACTAATTACAAATGTGTGCTATTTAAATTGTAAATATATTTAATTATGGATCTTGTGGAACTTTACCACTAAACAAATGTTTTAAAACTGTTTTGCATTTTTAAAATGCTTCAATTAAACAGTCTAGAGATTTAAACATTATTTTGTTGTAATAATAATATAAAGGAATTCTTATCAATAAATTTTATATATTTTTTTAATTGTTGAAAGTGTGTTTGTTTATGGCATTTTCAAATTGTACTGATTTGTTAAATAAGTATTAAACTTTTATAGATTAAAGAAAAAAAAAATTAAATAAATATTGAAATAAGTACATACACACTTACAGACATATGTACATGAGAGTCGCATGAAATCATCGATATTTAAGTTAGAATTTAAGAAAAAAATAATTAATAGAAATTTTAATAAAACGTAATAAAACATGTCGTAAGATTGTCTGTAAGTAAGATTTGCAAAAATATTTTTTTTGTTAAATTCGCAATAGTTTTATAAGAAAAACTGTAATCAGCAACTACGGACTGGGTGGGATTGTTATTATTTTTTTTGGTTTTTTTTTCGTAGGCAAGAAAATTATTGTATAGATTTATGTATTTATATAAGTCAGGGCCAGGCATGATTGGAAAATTTTCTATTTATTTACTCATACGTAGTACATACATATGTATGTCTGTATATATGTAGATGATTTAACAAAAAAAAATGGTTTGTTTTTTGTAAACAAAAAATATTTTCACAAAAGCTGGTAACTTATTTAAAAGGCGCAGACACAATGTTATCTCTTAACCACCCACACTTTTATACTAGTCTCCTGATGCTAGCCACCACCATTATAAGACACAGGCTAAATTCTTTTAGTCATTCTATTTGTAACACAGCAGGGGGCTAATTAGGGCATTCGATCGATATCGAAATTGAAAAATTCTTATTAGAATTTCTATACCAAAAGCTCAGCGAACTCGATCGTTCGAGTAAAATTTCGTTTGTGATCGAATACCGTAATTTGGCCCTAGATCTCGCCTAATTTGCGTTGCACTATCAGATATGCAGAGCGTGGAAGGAAGAGAAAAAAACAATAAAACACTATTCTTGCCAATGTCCTACGTCTGGATGTATTAGATAAAAGAACTTGAACGTGAACAATCTGTTGAACTTGATATACTTTAGGACTTTGGATTAGAAATCCTTTAGATATTGTCTTGAGGGACTGATATCTTTTGGCCCAACCGGGAAAATTATCAAATGGACATGCATGTATTTCGATATTAAAGTTTTTGTAATGTAAAATTAAAATAAATAACAAGCGATAGGACACTTAAACAAAAGTTGCAATTTTCAAAAATCTTCAATATTTTGCTTGAAGCTATTTTTCGCTGGGTTTAAGTCACAGTACAGAGCTAAAAGAATATTTTGTTTGCATCCAAGTAAACTGATCAATAGAAAACGGAATTTACTTGTCATTAGGATTAAAGCATGCCTTGAAAAGTAAGCAACGGCTTTTCTGTGGAAACGTATGCAACGGCTTTTCTGTACAAGTCATTTTTCAATACATGCCACTGCACTACAACGTCACAAAAAAGGATAAGCTTTTTATATAATGGATTTTGAATCAATGCATTCCTACCCTTTATTAAAGGGTATATATTGATCTGCATAACCCAATATAACATTCTTCCTTATGGTTAACCCTTCCTCTTAACAACAAATATTTCCTTGTTTAATAAATTGTTTCTTTATTATTAATCAATCGAAACTGCCTTCAAATGCCAGTGACTTTAGTCATTGTTGTAAACAAGATTACAATTTCTTTTAATGTATTTATTACTAGACGCATTTATGTTTATAATTAAGTACTTTCTTACTCATAAAATTAATAAATTTAATGACATTTTCTGGTACTGATTATTGCAACAATGTAATAATAAAGGACAAAAGTTGGAAAACCCTTGATAGTTAATTCCTAATAAAATATTTATTAATATAATTTCCTTATACTCTAACGGCCTTATTCATAACAAAAAGTTAGCCACAGTTTATACACTACGTACAACGAGCTGCTAACTAGAATGCCGATTAAGCTTGGCAGCCAGCTGGTTAGCACAGAGTTTATTCATAAGAAACTTTTATCCGTCTGCCAACTTTTCATATATCAACTCTGAAATTGCAAGAAACTCCTCAAAAATGCAACCCGTTTTTGTATATCATCCCTGATTTTGATATTTTTTGTTTTTCCATCCATATTAACAATTTTTAAAATTGAAAAATAAATTAAAAAAATAAACGAACAATAAATTTGTTATAAAAATGGAAAAGCAAGGCAAACGGTCTGTAAATTGGCAACAGGATGAATAGGTAGGTAAAAAAATATTGGTAATATAAAACAACAACACAGAACAGCTGTTTTTCACAAGTTGGCAAACGTTTGGCAGCTCGTTAACAAGAGTTTAGCAAATCGTTAGCCAGAGTTTGGCATGTGTGTTATGAATAAACTTTATGCTAACTTTATGCCAACTTTTTGTTATGAATAAGGCCGTAAGTTAGTAATCTATATATGAATAACGTCAATTTGTTTAAACATTTAAATGACTTCTGAGTGGTGTTGTAAAAAGTGGTTACTTTTGCCTCCTCAATACAACTCGATGCTTTTTTCGTTAAGTACTCGAAATCGCTCATTATTTTAACGAGTGTTTTTTTATTTAAAACTATAAACACGTAAACATTACAGGGACGGCATTAGGAAATTTAAAATTATACCATATAGCTTGAAAAATTTTACTTTTTGAGCTTAATTGTACTGAAACACATTTTATGTAATTTATATTACTAGCCAAACCCGGCGCGCGTTGCTACGCCCCTTAATGAATCAATTTACATTCTGAATTTTTACTGAACATCAAGTGCAAAAACCTAAAAACTATAATTTTTTTATGGGCGTGGCACTGCCCACTTTTCTAAATACGAAACTGTATAGTTATGACAACTCAATATGTGTGCAAAGTTTCAGAAAAATCGGTCCAGTGCAAGTACCCCAAAATGATACCTATTTTTTAATGGGCGTGGCACTGCCCACTTTTCTAATGACGAAAGTGTAAAGTCATGACAGCTCAGTATTTTCGCAAAGTTTCAGAAAATTCGGTCCAGTGCAAGTAGTTAAAACTGATAACTAATTTTTTATGGGCGTGGCCCCGCCCACTTTTTCAATCACGAAATTATAAAGCCATGACAGCTCAATATGTGTGCAAAGTTTCAGAAAAATCGGTCCAGTGCAAGTACCTCAAAATTAAAACTTTTTTAGGGGCGTGGCCCCGCCCACTTTTCTTATCACGAAATTATTTAGTCATGACAGCTCGATATGTGTGCAAAAATTCAGAAAAATCGGTCAAGTGCAAGTAGCTAAAACTGATAACTAATTTTTTATGGGCGTGGCCCCGCCCACTTTTTTTCATCCATAAACACTCCCCGGTATGTGTACAACAACTTACCAAAGTTTGAGCCCGATCGGTTTTGCAGTTTCAGAGTCTATAGCTAACACACACACACACACACACACACACACACACACACACACACACACACACACACACACACACACACACAGAGTTTCACTTTTATATATATAGATTTTTTTGTTTTATATGAACTTTAATATCAAAGAAGCAGTTCAGTATTGAATATGTATTTACTACTTATACCCTGTTCAGACAGATATTTTTAATTATTTCAATTTACTGTTGATCGAGCAATTAAAATAAATGTTCACACATACTCAATTTATCTTACTCCATTATCATTTGATAGCTGTAAAAATACGATGTATTTATACCAAATCAAATAATGCCTTCTCATCAGGGTTTTTCCTGTTAATAAAATATATTTACATTTATATTTATACATACATATATATACTTATAGGTATGTATTTGAATTTATTTAAACATTTTTTTAAAATTTTCTTCAAACATTTTCCATTTTTTTAATTTTTATTTTTTGTATATTTATTTGTTTGACATTAGAAATGCCACTTATAGAATTTTCTTCTCACTGAACATACTTCTCAAGAGTTGTATTTCGAGTTTTAGACAAATGGTGAAACAATTAAGTATATATTGCTCAATTTAAATATAATTTTTAGTATGGTAAATTGAGCTCAATAAGGCCTTTAATTGCGATAATATTATAAATTGACAATTAAGGCGCGTGTGTGAACATAGTATTACATTTAAAGAAAATCAAGGTATAACGTACTAACTTTTAAATCGAATACGAGATCACAATTGCAATTAAATAACAATAAAATTTTTGTGAATTCAGTAAATCCTTTGTTTGGATTAAATCGCAAGGTGTTGCAGTTGGTAGTCTATTTCTTTTATTGGTCTTGATTATATTTTGGTAAGAAAAGATTCTTTTCACACTTGCTGATGAATGTGGAACTGATGGTATTCCAATTTTTGAAAGTTCTGAAAGCATGAATTCATTTGCCTCATTTTTTATATTAGAAACTGTTGCCCGGAAAACGCTAATATTTAATACCAGCAACAATGATACAAAATTACTAAAATTGGGGAGATTCCTTCATTGTACTAAATTAGCCATTCGTGTACCATTGTACTTTTCAAGTTCAAATAGTACCAAAAAAGTGCAATTGTACCAATTTTGTCATTCTTGGAATGTAGGCACACAAATTAAATTTTGTCAAATTAAGATTTTATAATTTAAAAGAAAATTGAAGAAAATTTGTCAAACTAAGACTTAAACGTGTAAAGCCTTTAGTAAAAGGCCACATACGCATGTGGCTGTGACGTAATTTTGACGTCATCATTAAGCATAAATGTATCCACTTCGGCCACATGTGTTCCATTTGCATTTTTGGACTAAAATAATAGTAATATTTAAATCATACCGCATGCAGCCACTACGACTATTTTAAAAAAATGTAACCAAAGTGATGAACATTTTAGTGACGTCAGACCCACATGTGCATGTGGCTTTTTACATTTTGTGTGCTAAAGGCTTAAGAGTTGTGTAAGAAGTGTGCAATTGATATGATTGATTGATTGATAATCCTTTCTCATTCACTAACACTATCGAAATTTTTTATAAAAGATCAAAGACCCCAAAATTAGCAACAACGTAAGGAAATTCTATTTTATACAGAATGTTACGTTACAACTACGTTACGTTAAAACTCAGAAAGCTTTTGCATGACTTCTCATATGCGAAAAATAAACAGCTGATACATTACATTACAGACGCGCTTCGCTAATTCAGCGTTAACTCTATGGCC
Organism: Phyto melanocephala; assembly: GCA_941918925.1. Lineage (NCBI taxonomy): Eukaryota > Metazoa > Arthropoda > Insecta > Diptera > Rhinophoridae > Phyto > Phyto melanocephala. The sequence continues at coordinate 19,401,937 of OW799236.1, read as the reverse complement.
TAACCGAATCCATTAATTAAATTTTCTGAACTTCTGGTTTACAGATACTTTAACTGCGCCAAATTTATAAAATTTTTCATATGGAGATGGTTTAAAAATGGGTACAATATTGTGTGTGTATTTATTGTTTAACATATAAGTATATATGTCTGCATCTACATAAGTAGAAGATTTATATTAATTTGTCTTAATTAACATTTTTTTCAATTTCAGAAATTTCTCAACGGGCAAATTACATTTAAGCAAAAATTGCATTGGAGTCTACAAGCGTTATCAGTTGTGCAATGAACAGGTACTTTTTGTCTACAATTAAAAATTCAAAAAAATTATCTATTTATTTTTCCTATTTTATACAGCCTTGCCCTTCTCATTTGGAAGATTTTAGAGCTGTACAATGTTCGTCATACAACAATGTTGACTTCCAGGGTCAACAGTTTATGTGGGAGCCGTATGTGAAAGGTTAGCAAAATAAATTTTTTAATGTTTTTTGTTTCGTTTTTAAGAGAATAGTTTTTATTGTTTTTTATTATCAGACGATGCTGAGTGTGAACTGAATTGCAAACCTTTGGGCATGAAATATTTTGCCACCTTAAATTCAACAGTGATTAGTGGTACACCCTGTGAGAAACCAGCTGAGTATTATAGATCAAATTATAAGGGTCGGGCCATGTGTATTGATGGTATTTGCAAGGTAAGGAGGTAGTTCTTAAAAAAAAATGAATTTATTAGCATTTGAGCATGAGCGAAATTGGACTCAAATATGCAAGTTAACTGTGCTCCTGGTATATGAGTTTTAAGGACAATTTGTCAACCATTTCAGATTATCTATCTTCTTTATATAATAAAGGGAGTAACGATACTGACTGACTGTTTTCTCATCGCACAGCCTAAAGGGAAAAAACTAAAGACAATTTGGACAGTTCCTCTTTTGATGTATAGTTAAGGGGTTTTTGGGAATTTAAACTTTAAGGGCTTAAACAAACTTAGGAAAAAGGGTAAAATCGGTAATCTTATATCTGCTGAACTAAAAATTCAACAGATTAACTTGAAAAGGTATAGTAAACTGCTTAAAAAATAAGCTGACAAGTGTCTGCCCTTTCTTTGAATTTTCAACAACTATGGGGTAAAAACGGGTATAAACTTCATTTCGGTACTTTTTTTGGTACCCTAAACATAAAAACATAAAAAATATAGAAGAAAAAAATAATGTTGTATTAGTTTTTTCGCAAAAAAAATAATAATAGTAAGATGTTGGTACTTTTTTCAAATTTCTCATGTAAAAGGGGTAAAAATTGTTCCTCTTTTTAGTACTTAAAAAAATTATATATTATATTTTTATATTATTTATTGATTGATTATTAATATCGCCCAATAAAATTCGGAAAATTTTTTAATAAAAATTTTTGAAAATTTCTAGTTGAACAAAAAGGTACCAAAAAGGGGGAAATATTTATAATTCCTTCTTACGGGGACAATAAAATAAAATTTGTAATAACTGTTTACCAGACACAAAAAATTATTAAAAAAAAAATTAGTAAAACACATTCACATCAGGGTAAAAAGGGTGAAATTCGGGAAAACAATTTAGTACTTTTCAAAACACCTTTTGATTTCTATGCAAAAAAGAGTACTTCACTTTAAATATTTTTTTGTTAAATAGATATTTATGCATTTTAAACTTGGAATTTGTACATTGATATGGAACTCAAATTTTACTTATGAATATAGAATTAAATGGTTGTATCATTTCCGCCTCAAAGATACCTTTTTCCATTTTTATAGTACTTTTTGTATTTTCCATGCTTATGAAGTTAAATTTTTTAAATTTGAGACTGGAAATGTTATGGGCGTCCAAAAAGGTACTTTTTGCTTTTTTGTGGTACTTTTTAGTTTTTTTTTTACGTTTATGAATCTAGATTTTTAGAATAAGGGACAATTGTTCCGAGGTGACACTAAAAATATTGTCGGCGAAAAAAAAATATTTTCGCATATTTATGGTACTTTTTGGATTCCCCACGTTTATGAAGCTAGATTTTCGAAATTAGTGACGGTTGATCCTAGGTGGGACTGAAAATGTTATGGGACACCCAAAAGGTTATTTTTAGGATATTTATGGTACTTTTTGTATTCTTTACTTTAATGAAACTAGAATTTGGAAACTAGTGATTATGGATCCGAGGTGACATTTTATAAGTTATGGGCGACTAAAAAGGTTATTTTTTGCATTTTATGGTACTTTTTGAATTTTCTACGTTTATTTAGCTAGATTTTTTATTTTAAATTGTGATTATTGATCCGAGGTGAGACTTCAAATTAGGTATGTGACGCAAGAGGTACCATTTCTTATTTTATGGTACCTTTTAGTTATTTTTTTGTTTTTTTTTATTTGTGAATATGTATAGAATTCTGAAATTAGTTGCTATTAATACAAGTTCAGTTTAAAAATTATGTAGAAAGACAAAAAGGGTACTTGTCTTCGTTTAATAGTATTTTTTGCATTATCTGTGATACAGAATCAAGAATTTGGTAACTTAAAAGCATTGATCAAAAATTATTTAGTAAATTCTTTAAATTGAGCTTAATAATAATTTTAAAACTTAATATTTTTCTAAATTAAATTAAATAAATTGACAAGTTTTCATAAATTAATTAAAAAATTATTTAGTAGTTTTAAAAAGGTCTTGAGTTTTGAATTAATAGCAAAAACTGCGCTACTGAAATAACACATATTTTGCTAGTTTCCTATAAAAAATTTAATTTTGTGAAAGTTTGGAAAATCGAAAACTTTTTTTACTCTCAATACATTTTTCAATTTTAATAGTTTCTTATTATTTTTACAGAAAAATTTATTCATATTTTTAAGTTTTAAAAAGTTTTCTTAAAAAAATATCTGTTAAAGATTTAATTGAATTGTATTGAATTTTTTCAGGCTTTAGGTCAATATACTTTATTTAAAATTAAGCCTGTTTTATTTATAAAAAATTGATTATTTTATTTATTTTCGATTTTTCGAACAAGTTCGGTGCTCTTCTTCTGGAGTTTAAGTAAAGCCGTCCTATGTAAAAGCTCACAGCTTTTTTAAGGTTGAAAAGATATATAAAAAAAATAAATTTATAAATAAATTTAATCAATTTTTTTTTTTAAATCATCAAAAATTCTAAAAAAAATTCTTGAACGAAAAATATTTTTTTTTATATATTTGTAGATAATTAAAAACTTTTTTTTTCATATATTTATAACAAAGAATATTTCAAATTAAAAATTATTCAAACTTTAATATAAATTTAAAAGCAAAAAAATGGTCTAAAAAGAAAATATTTAAAATCTAATCTAATATAAAAAATTCTCCGTATTTATAAAATTCTCCTGTCACAGTGCTGGTGATTAAACTCTTCCGAAATGGTTACACCGATTTTCATGAAATTTTGTGTGCATATTGGGTAGGATTGAGAATCTACTTTTCATACTCCTTTACGCCACGTATTTTGTCACGCCCCCTCAGGTAGACGAGACTGTTGGAACGATCTTCTTCTTTTTTACATAATATAACTAAGACTCTGGTATGATTTATAAGATACCTTTTTTTACCACGCCTATTTTAACGCCCACTTTTTTTAATTATGTTCTTGCATCGATATAGTTTTTAGTATTTTTCTTCAAATTGTAGACAATTTATGGTCCAGCCAATGCAGAAATAAAAGTTTGAGAATCGGTCAACATCTATTTTTCATACTCCTAAATGTTAAGTGTGACTCACACCAAGAGACAATTTATGCCTCATCTAAATAACGTAAAGACTTCGATGAAATTTTAAACTAAGATAGATCTGCGTACCGTAGAACACATATGGTTTATGTTTTTTTTTAATGTACTTAGAGTAAGTCAGTTATTTGTATTGAAATAAAAAATAAAAAAATTCCAAAACAACGTTTGCCGGCGCAGCTAGTTTTTTTTTATAAAAACAAAAATACTTTCACAAATTGATAAACATTTTTGAGGATGAAAATTTAAAAAATATCTAATCTAAATGTTTTTTTTTTAATATTTTTTAATTTTTTATTAAGAAATTTAATTGAAAAAAATCGATTAAATCAATTCTCTACACTTTTTTTTATTTTATACTAGAAAAGCCCGGCGCGCTTTGCTACGCCCCTTAATGAATAAAAATGCATTCTGAATTTAAATTGAATATCAAGTGCAAAAAGCTAAAAATTTTAACTTTTTTAATGAGCATGGCACTGATCACTTTTCTAATCATGAAGCTGTATAGTCATGACAGCTCAATATGTGTGCAAAATTTCAGAAAAATCGGTGAAGTTCAAGTAGCTGAAAATGATAACTTTTTTCATGGGCGTAGCCCTACCCACTTTTCTAATTACGAAATTATATAGTCATGACAGCTCAATATGTGTGTGCAAAGTTTCAGAAAAATCTAGCTAAAAATTATAACCTATTTCTTATGGGCGTGGCACTGCCCACTTTTCTATTCACGAAGTTGTAAAGTCATGACAGCGAAATATGTATGCAAAGTTTTAGAAAAATCGGTCTAGTGCAAGTACCTAAAAATTATATATTTTTTTATGGGCGTGGCCCTGCCCACTTTTTTAAATCACGAAATTATATAGTCGTGACAGCTCAATATGTGTGCAAAGTTTCAGAAAAATCGGTCCAGTGCAAGTACCTAAAAATTATAAGTTTTTTATGGGTGTGGCCCCGCCCACTTTTCTTATCACGAAATTATAAAGTCATGACAGCTCAGATAGAAGAAGATGTATATGTTGTTTGTTTCTTTCCTCTTTACACACTTTCATATAACTTTCCATAACGTGTAAATAAATTTTTCCTGCTGTTTCTGTATTACAAACGAAGAATGCAAAAGCCATGATGCGAATGTGTTGATATTTTTGATGAATAGTATTTTTTTAAATATTATGTTAAAAATTTTACGCACGAGTTCGTTTAGATTTGTATTTTATTTCGGAGTTGTAGATAAAAACAATTTTCATTCTTTAATATCATAAGAAAACGCCATAGGCATACGTCTTACAAAAACTATAATTTTTTTTATCAAAGATAATGATTACAAATATTTTAGAGCATACTTTGAGGCTGTTATCGAAATAGATTAACTAGAACAAAATTTTGTATAATGTTAAAAACAAAACCTAAATTTTGTTTAACATTTTGCTGGTTTTTTAACATTTTATAATCTGTAGTGTTAATAACACTGTGTTTTAACAGTTTGTTTAGCTAAGCAGCAGCTAAGAAAATTTTAACATCCCATTAAAAACCGGAAATCTTTTAATGTTTTGTGCATAATTTTATATTTATAAAACACAAAAAATTCTTAAGTAAATCTACTTTGATGTTGTTTATTCTTTTTTTTTCTGTTTTTATAAAGTTAGAAAATTTCAATTTATTATACCCTTCACCTGTGGTGCACAAGGGTATATATAGCTTTGTCATTCCGTTTGTAATTTCTACAATTTTCATTTCCGACCCCATAAAATATATATTTTCTGAAAGCTTATGAATAGAGGAGTCGATTAAGCCCTGACCGTCTGTCCGTCTGTCCGTCTATCCGTCTGTCCGTCTGTCCGTCTGCCCGTCTGTCCGTGTGTTGGTTGAAATCAACTTTTAGAAGCAACAATATGTTCCTCAGATCTGTATATGGTATCAATCTCTTGGAAATATCCAGGAATGAATCGCTATTGAAATTCAGCACAATCGCCCCATAACTTTCTGAGATATGAGCAAAAAACCACGACCACCTCGTTTTTTTTCACAATTACAACAACAACATACATACATACATACATGTAAAAAACATACCAAACAAAAAAAAATTACAAAAAAAAAAATATTAAAAATAAGAAAAAAAATAATAAAAAAAACTACAAAACAAAAATTTTAAAAAAATTTTAAAAAAAATTTTAAAAAATTTTTTAAAAATTTTTCTAAAAAAATTTTTTAAAAAAATTTAAAAAAAATTTAAAAAAAACATAAAAAAAATAATAAAATATAAATAATATATTAAATAAAATAAAATAAAATTTTTTTGGCTCAGCTGGGATTCGATGCCACATTTATTCTAACGTGTACGTATGCACGTATTTTATATGGGATGAATGGTGATACAAACAATTGTTATTGCATGACTACACGTTGTGAAGGGTATATAAGATTCGGCACGGCCGAATATAGCACTGTTACTTGTTTAATGGTTGGTTGGTGCTCTGAACAGCAAAAACACTGACCAATCAGCTGAAGTTTAAGTGGAGTTTATTAAGAAACATTGGATAAGTTCATTTATTTCTTGTGTTTGCAACATTAGCATCTGTTTTTTATTTTAAAAGAAACTCATACTAATTATAAACATGTTACGTTATTTTTGTTATAAATAGAAACAATATTATGTACTTAAATGAAAGCATTTGATATTACTATGTGTGTTTCTAATGTGCTCCATAAACAGGAAGAATTAAGTCAATAGTTTTGTTGTGAATTAAGTGGCCTATATATGAATTTATGGTTAACGAAAGTATCATATATATTTTATTTTGCATAAAACCACAATTTCATAGTTGCTTGAACACCTCCACCACCTCCTCCGCCACATCATTCTCGCCAACACTTAAAAAAGACAAAATAGCATGTCGAAGAAAAATTGTAAAAACCTCAAATAATTTTTCTTTTTTCAATTTTACTTAAAAGATCTAATAAGTTTAATATTACAACATTGAGACTTTTTATGTAATATCAAGTGACTGACTAGATGACAGTCTGACTACTTAACTTGACTGCAACCATATGATTTATTTAAATTGATTAAGTTTTTTATGCTTTTCGGTTTTAATCATTTGCTACTAAATTTATTGTTTATATTAGTTTTCACTTTTGTTTGAATTTAATTTTGTTCTGCTGAGTTTTTTTGCCAACAAATTTATTGACATGTCATTTTAAAATCATTTTGTTTATTATCATTTCATTGACATTGATAACTTTATTAGGGAAACATCTGAAATGCGAAACGGTAATACGTTTTCGCTTGCAACAAAAAAAAAAAAAAAAACAAAAAAAAAAAGAATATATGCCTTTTTAAAACTGTCTGCATGTTGGTCTGTCCCTCCGTCGTTTTGGTGTCTGCGTTTAAATTTAGTTGTTTCCTTTTTCGACACCTTCAAAAATTTATCAAGCAAATGTCAATTTAAGCCACTTTATTACTACCGTCTATCTTCCTTTTCTTTTTTTTTTTATTCTGCAATGTGTTATTTAACGCATTTTTAGAGCAAAATAAACTTTCATACATGCATATGTATGTACACAGTATAAACATACTTATATAGCGGGTGTTTGTGAGAAATTTGGAGGGCTTTCCGCTCTAAGCAAATTAAAAAAAATTTTTTTTAGAGTAATTCGATTAAAATATTATTGACATTTGGCTAATTCATATTGTCATAAAGTCATAATTTTCTACAAGTTTTCAAATGATTCAAAAGTTTTGTATTGCTAATTTTAAAAATTTTTAATATATTAAATTATTTTTGAAATTATAACATTATTACAATACGACACTTAAGATACCTTGATAATAAGCCAATTATGTAAATTATTTATTTAAATAATACAAATTCAAGCCTTAAAATTGTTATACTAAATAATTGACTATTTACAAATAAATTGCTTAAACTTATTATTAATAAAGTAAAAAAGTACAATAACATATTTTAAAAAACCTTTTTATAGTTTTACAATTAGGTTCACAAAATTGAATCATTTCTTAATAAATATTCTTTTTATTGATACAATTCGCAAAGAATTTCTTAAAATGAAAATTAAAATAATAATAAATATTTTCTAATCGAATAAATTTTTATCGAATAATTTCTAAATATAAATCTATGTTATTCAACAACTTTTAAAAAATCATCTACAAATTTTTATACTTTTGTAAATTTGTGGCTTTTTATAGTTGTCCTTTTAACAATTGAAAAATTTATTCGATTAATCGGTTAATTTTTCATACCATATATACATACATTAACAGTTGAATATAAGTTTACGTGAATTATTAAGATTGTTTTATAAAATATAAAATTTCCTATTTTATTTTTAACCGATTAAAATTATTTGAATAATAGAATAAATTTTGTAAATAAATTTTAAGGAAATTAAACAATTTAATACATTTAAATTTAATTAATAATAAAAAAACCAGTAAGAGTGCTATATTCGGCCGTGCCGAATCTTATATACCCTTCACAACGTGTAGTCATGCAATAACAATTGTTTGTATCACCATTCATCTCATATAAAATACGTATGTATGTACATGTAAAAAACATTTAAAAAAAAAAAAATTAAAAAAAAAAATATTAAAACAAAAAAAATAATAATTAAAAAAAAAATACAAAAAAAATTAAAAAAAAAATTTAAAAAAAAAATTTTAAAAAAAAAATATAAAAAAAAAATAATAAAATATAAATAATATATTAAATAAAATAAAATTTTTTTGGCTCAGCTGGAATCCGATGCCACGTTTACTTTAACCAATATGTATGTAGGTTGTTGTTGTAATTGTGAAAAAACGAGGTGGTCGTGGTTTTTTAATCATATCTCAGAAAGTTATGGGGCGATTGTGCTGAATTTCAATAGCGATTCATTATGGATATTTCCAAGAGATTGATACCATATACAGATTTGAGGAACATATAGTTGCTTCTAAAAGTTGATTTCAACCAACACACAGACAGACGGGCAGATGGATAGACGGACAGATGGTCAGGGCTTAATCGATTCCTCTATTCATAAGCTTTCAGAAAATATATACTTTATGGGGTCGGAAATAAAAATTGTAGAAATTACAAACGGAATGACAAATCTTTATATACCCTTGTGCACCACAGGTGAAGGGTATAATAATTTATTCGTTATATAAGTTTTGTTCAGCATTTTAGCTATTATCACACACTTTTCCTAACAATCGGTTAGAAAAATATTTTAATTATTAATCGAATAATTTTTAAATTGCAAGACGAGGCGAGGCAAGGCAAGGCAATAAAATAAATAATTTTTTATACATATACGCGTTAGTATTTAAGTATTAGTTTATTTAAAATATCAATGTTTTTTATAAGAAAATGAATTTCTTTATTTTTAGTTTAAATTTTGATGTCATAATAAGAGAATACAATAGAAAATCAGTTATCTGATACTAGCTGAGTAAAATTCATTATCTAAGTTAGCTGCGGTTTTATTATCAGCACGATTTTTATTGGAAAAATTTTTTGTTTTACGATTAATCGTTGAAATTATTCGAATAACCGAATGTATTTTGTTAGGAAATTAAAACAAATGTCACTTATTAAAAGAATGTATCAAGTTTTTATCACGTTTTTTACAACAATTACATTAATCTTACATTAATCGAAAGTGGTTCGATTTTAAAAAATAAAAGCGCAGTAAAATAAATAGAAAAATATAGATAAATGTGTTTTTTTGTTTTAAAATGTGCAGATGTTAGTAATGTTAAAGAATATCATATTACTTAGATCACTGTATCTGTTAAATAATTAAATAATAAACTGAACTATTTAAATAATATGTTTAGACACTGTATCAATGGACAAATAAAACGAATGGGTTTCGGTGCATTATTTTATTAAATAATAAACAAATGCTTTGAATAAAGCGAAGTATGTACCAAGGGTTTTCACAAAATAAATGAGAAAAATTACATTTTTTGTATTTGTCTAATTTTATTTTCAAGTCTCGGGTTAGATGATAAAATCAATTCAATAATAAAGTAGCGATTTTATGGCAAATCAATTAAAAATGTTTTTTTTTTTATCTAAGCGACAAAACTATGATTTCAAAATATTTATATGCCCTCACTATTCTAACGGCTCCATAAAGGCAAATTCCAACGCCATCCCAAACATCTGCTTTACATTTACCGTCTTAAGAGATGATGAAGATCGGCCAAACTACGAATGACTCAACTTTTTCTATATTAATGAATGAATCAATTCAAAGATATATGTACATACATAGTATCTAGCCATAAAAAAAGACAGATACATTTGCGCAAAATATTAAGAAGAAAAAAACACAAAATTTGTTTGAGATTATTATGTTATAATACCAGGCGTATTGTCGGAAATTCTGTCAGTCTTAAAACACGCGTTGTAAGTTAAGCGCCTTGTGCGTTGAAAACTCAAACCTAAATCGATACACAAAAAAAAACAGTCCAATTGAATCGCGCTTAATTTTACGCAAATTTACGCATCGCGACATACAAACAAACATTCATAAGTTTTTGTTTGAAGGTGCAAATACGAAAAAACCAACAAAAAAAAAACAAATGAACAAAATTTTTACAACAACATAATTGAAAAAGGTTTCTTCACTAATACCAACAACCGCGAATCCAAAGCATATAAATACATAAAACATATTTCATCGGCTCTATTAACACTACAAATATTGAAATTTAAAGCACAACAACAACAACATAGGTACTAGATATCTAAGCATATTTGAAGAAAACGCTGTCAAAGTTATCAGTCGTCAGTGTTGTTGAAACTAATTCGATTTGCTTATTGGCATTGTTGTTGTTGTTATTATTTTTGAACTCATATCAGAATCTTGTGCGAAATATGTTAAGCATACCGTTTTCCAATACCGAGTGTAAATGGGCAAAAAACAAAAAATAAATACACTTAAAAAGAAACACCTTAGTGTGAAGCTTTATGTTAAGTTTAGGGTGAGCCGAATCAAGTGACTTTTTAAAAAAATAATTTCTATGTTAAAAATTATATAAGTCAAAATACACATTTTTTTCTTTCTCTTTAGAAAAATAGTTCATATTGAGTACTGCGACTTTCTTACCCTCCATGGTTTTGCCTCAAGTTACTTTCCATACTTGAAAATTTTGCATATTTATGCATATGCTTTATTACCTTGTGTCTATATATATATATTTGCTACTCTAAACCTCAAACTTTAGTATAAAATAAAAGTGCTTAATTCGGCCGTTTTAAATCTTAGTATACCCTTTACCATCATGTGCATAGGTATAGTGACCACAAAGTAGCTTAGCCTTGATTTCAGATATAATGTAAGACGCCATTCTGCTTTTTTAGTTCCGACGTCATCTTTGATTTTGTTACCCATATTGATGGGAATATGAAAAAAAAAAAATATTTGCCATTGAGTTTAGGGCGCCATCTTGAATTTTAACTTTTTTTCATAGTTTGCTGTATTCTGTTGCTCAAGCCCTTTCATTTGATTCCAATATTATGGGGGTAAAAGAAGGCAAATTCGTAATTACTATATTTGACCTATATATCTGACATTTTATTTCGGACGACATCTTGAGTTTAAACTTTTTCATACTTTACTATATTCCACTGGTCAAGCCATTTTACTAATACCAATATTTAGGGCGTTACTTACTGGGTTTAACCCAAATATAAATTTACTGTATGACATTTTGTATTGGCGGCCATCATGAATTTTAAAATTTTTCTTTGGGTACTACGGCTCCCCTCTGTTGTCTAGAGCTGAAAAACATTGATTTTTGTAAATTCTAGAAACAACATTGAAGTAGTTGTTTGTTTTTGCTTATATCTCAGATATTTAAATTCCAACCGACTTATCAGTTTTTTTATAAATAATTTGCAAGACTACAGCGTGTATTTTGGGGTCTTTAGCGTGACTACAAATTTATTAGAAGCTTTAGTATTTTGATTAGATAAAAAAAAACTATTAAATATATGTTTTCCTATAACTTTTACGATTTATAGAAATTAAAAAAAACCTCAAGGCATACATATATACAAATAGTAGCAAACGTGTCTATAAATTATCTTACAGCTGCAAAATTTGAATTTTTATGTTATAAATATAAGAAAAATAGAGGCAGTCATGTTTATTTGCTTATATCTCTGAAATGGTGCAACATGTGTAAGAACCAACACATGGACTTACGGACATTTCTCATTTGACTGCCCTATTCATTAGAGGTTAGAAAATGAATATTGTAGAAACTACAAACGGAATGACAAAATCTATATGTGACAGCATAGAGAAAATGACCTAAGGGCAAAAACAGGTTTTGTTCAGGAGAGCCGTTTTAAAGATTAAATGATTTTTATATTTTTTTAAATTGTTCATAAGGAAAAAAATAAATTTTTTGTAGTTTCGTAAAATCAAGTTATTTTGTTAATTTAGTAGGGGAAAAATGAAAATAAATAAATTGTACCTTTAGGTCCCTTTCTATTTGCGCTTAGAATCGTCGACTTCACTTTTATAAAACGCGCATATCTCTGGGAGGGAACACTTTTGGGGCATGGGATCGGTCTCATTCGATGCTCAGATGTTGTCTACATAAAAAAAAAGTGAAAATTGTTTTTTTTTACCCTAAGGTCCCTTTCCCTATGCGCTGTCACATATATAACCTTGTCACCACAGTTGAAGGGTATAATAGTTCAATTACTAGCAATTTATCGAAAACTATGCTTCTCGAAATTTTTGCGCAAATTATGATTTGATTAAAACCAGACTTAAATTATGTTGTCAACATATGATTTCAGTCTAAATTCTGGGTCACGTTAATGTAGCATAGTGGCATTTTAACCTTCTTTTGAGCATTCCTGGCGTTTTAGTGAAACGTCGTCCTAGCAATGGTGCCTTAGCATTGGTGTCTTTTAAGAAATTGAATTATATTCTAGCTTACACTATATACACGTTTAAACCATGTTTTTATATAAATATGGGGCCAATCAAGTGACTTTGAGATAAAGTTTTTGAAATTATTCCAGTCACAGGTTTGTCACCGCAGATTCTATTTTATAATGAATATTCACATGCGTTCTTAATATTAAGCTGGTAATTGACCATTAAAACGAAATAGATTTTAATAAGAAATATATTGTGTAAAAGCCGTTTCTTTCCTACTTTCTTCTTTCTGTTAGAAAGTATTCAAATTGCCTGATTAGTTTAGAGTTTTTTCACTTTCTTCCTATTTTTTTTCATCTGTTGGAAGTATTCAAATTTTTTGACTATTCCGAGTTTATACACTTTAATATTTTTTGGACTATTTTGAAATATTCGACTGAATATTAAGTGTTTTGTTACATTCGATTTTTGTAAAATCAATTTATAAATCTCTATAGACTATTTCATAGTCCCGTATGGTATGATCTAGTTTAGTTTAGTCTAATCGAAAGACAACACAGCCTAATAATATAGTGTAGAAGGTAGCCTAGAGTCTAGGGTAGAGTTTAGTATATAGTCTAGAGGGATGTATATAATCGGGGGTATATATTTATTATCTTAAATAATAACATTTATTTAATAAAATATTTAGTTCGATTCTTCATGGACTTTTAAAAATGTTTATATTTATATATTTTAAAAAATAAAAACAAATTCTTTTTTCTATTCGTGCAGATTTCTTTTGTTACTCTTAATTAATCTCTTTGTTCGGCTCACCCTTAATATCATTCGTAGTAACACACATGCAAAGTTATGCGAGTTGTTGTTTATTTATTTGTTTTTTTTTTAATATGTATTTGCTGGAAACTTTAAGCAAAATATTCTAAATTTTCAAAATTCAATATTGTTTCAAAGTTGTCAGACATTAGACGTGTTGTGGTTTTCAACGAAGCGACGACGACGGTGGTGGCTTTTTAAGCTCGAACTCGAATGATAAACTGATAATAATTCACAAACAAAAAACGGTTAAATAAAAAAATTAAATTGCCTTACAAATTATTAATAAGAAAAAAATTTCAAAACAGTGCGTAAAACAAGTGTGCATAAATAATTAAAAATTTGTTAAAAAAATAAACTTTTTTTCCAAGTATTTTGCTATAATTTATTGTAATTTTTATTGAAAGTGTTTACCGCAAAATTTCAAATAATTTGCAGTTTTCAACACACAAGTGGTTGCTAAAAGTATTTGTTTTTTCCTTCTACGTACAAGTTATAAATTGTCTGTGTGTGTGTATATTTTTCTTACTTATTCCTAATTGATTTATGTCGTTATCAAATTACTTTTTCAAAAAAAAATTTATTCTTAAAAGTTTTATTTAATGAAATTTAAAAAAAGGAGAAAAAAAAACAAAATTGTGTTGTCATTTATTTCAGTCATCTTAATTGTTATTGACTACTGTTTTATTTATTATTTTGAACTGATTTTACTTAAACATACATATTTGTGTTATAACATTTATTTTATGACAGACATGTGTGTTAAATGCTTCTAAAAAACATATTTTTCTTAAACTAAATTTATTGAAATTTTGTATGACTTTTTTTTAACAACTAAAGTGATGATAAATAGATGGTTTGATTATAACATGCTTAAAGAAAGTAGTGGAAAGTGATAAAAAGAATTGTTTGCGATTTTTAAACTTTTTAGAATTCTTGAAATATTTGATTTAATTATTTGCTAGTGATATAAATAAATATTTCAAATTGTTTTATTCCTTGTGTATATTGAATTAGTTTGAATATATCAGTTATATTTAAGTATAAAATTTGTGTATTGAAAATTTTCAAAATCAGCTTAAAAAAGCTATGATATCAGCAAAGCAAGCTTCTATTTTTTGTTTTTACCGAAAAATTGTTTTGCTTCCGAATATTTCACAGAAATGTTGGTTATATGTATGAACAAGTTAGAGAGAAAAATTTTTGAAAAAAAAAATTTTTTTAAAGCATATTTTCCTCAAAAATATTTAAGTTTTTAAGTTTATAAATAAGTTTAATGATATTATGAGATTATGTTTGTTTTTAAAAAAGTCGAATTTCGATTTTTTTCCGATATTATTACACTGTGCATAAAAAGTTTTTTTCACATTAGCTGATATATGCTGAACATTGTTTGTTAACGACATATGAGATGAGCTATTTAAGTAAATTAATATCTGACTTGTGATAAGACTTTTGTGTATAATTTTAAAGGTAGCGCTTGTCCACATTCTATATCTGTGTATAAAATTTGTAACTTTTATTTTTATACCCTTCATCTGTGGTGCACAAGAGTATACATATATAGCTTTGTCATTCCGTTTGTAATTTCTACAATTTTCATTTCCGACCCCAAATTTTCTGAATGCTTATGAATAGAGGAGTCGATTAAGCCATGACCGTCTGTCCGTTCGCCCGTCTGTCCTTGTGTTGATTGAAATCAATTTTTAGAAGCACCGTCATGTTCCTAAGACCTGTGTATGATATCAGTCTTTTGGAAATATTCGAGAATGAATTGCTATTTAAATTCAGCACACATGCACCATAACTTTCTGAGATGAGATGAGCAAATAAACGCGACTGCCTCTGTTTTTTCCCATATTTTTTCCATCAAAATTAAAAATTTTTTTTATAGGTACCTCTGTCACTATTTGTAGATATAATATGCCTCAAGAGATTTTCGTGAAAAATTTTGGATAAAGCTAATCGGTAAGGTTATAGGCAAAAAAATTTTTTTTTAAATATATATTCAAAAAATTAAAATTTTTAGACAACTAAAAGTCAATATTGGTATCATCTGAAAAGATTTGACTAGCGTAATATAAGGCACTATAAAAAAATCAAAATTCATGTCAGTCGCCACTACAAAATGGCGGACAATCTGTTATTTTAAAAAGTAACTCTTTTAACCCCCACAATATAAGTATCAAATGAAAGGGCTTGACCAGTAAAACACGGTAAATTATTAAAAAATGTAAAATCCAAAATGGCGTCTAAAACAAAATGGCGGAACAAATTTTTTTAACCCCATAAATATGGGTATCAAATGAAAGGGCTTGACTAGTAGAATACAGTTAATTACGTAAAAATTCAAAATCAAGGATGGCGTCGGAAATATAAGGAAAAATGACGTATGACATGAATTATAGGTTAAGCTATGATGTGGGATTATACCTATGTACATGATGGAGAAAGGTATTATCATATAGCACTCTTACTTGTTCTATAGTCTACTCAAATTTTCCTTTAAGTGCGATTCTTTTTAACTCGAAAAAGCTATTTTTGTTTAAAAAAACACACATTGATATTTTATGGATGTAAGATCTTTCAGTTATATATGTAAATAATTTTCGAAATGTTTTCTATTTATGGATATTTTTACACTTTTTTTATTTATTACATTTTTTTATTTTCTTTATTTAAATATTCCTCAGTAAGATGTTTTTTTTTATTTAAAAGTCAAATGCAGCTTCACTTTTGCTTCACACTGTTTTTGTTCCAAACTATTTATAACATTCCTTAAGATTTCTCCTTTTTGTTGTATATATATTTTAGTTTTAATTTTAATTCTGTTTAATAATTAAATAATCACAAAAGAATTTATATTTAAAAATTTGCTCGAATTTTTTCGTCAAATTTAAAAGATTAAATTAATAAATTATTAAGAAAAACCGCAAAATCCATTAGATCGTAATAAAAAAAAAACAAAAAAAAAGCGGTAAAGAATTTAGTTTTAAATTTATGTCTGTGTGATTGTGTGGCGTTGGTGGTCTTTAAAATAAACAGAAAAAAAAAAATAAAAAATATTAATATTTGTGTCATTTAAAAAACAATTAAATGTACAGATGACAGACCATAAAAATCTGTTAAAAATAACAAAAAAAAAGAGTAATAAAGTCTTTAAAGCGGCATGGGAGGTAGTTATTCAATGTGTCACCGTCACAGTTAGCAACACTTTGTAGTTGGTAGTCTATTTAAAAATCAATCAATTAATAGGTTTCTTTAACAACTTCCTAAAAAATTACTACAAATTACGTTTTCCACATATTTTGTGTTTTTAATGTGTTTTTAAAAGGTCGTAAAAAATTTCTTAAAAATAACGCAAACAAAAAGATTACGGTAAACATTAAAAAAAAGACGAACCATAAAAACTCAAATATACACGAATTGGTCTATTAAATAATAATAAACAAAGTTTATGGGAATTTCATACAAGTAAAAAATTTTCTATAGTTTTATTCCAAAAATAAATACAAATACTTATATCTTCTTCTTTAAAATAATGAATTTGTTATTGGAATATGTGTACATATGTATACATATTTACAAAATTTATGTTTTAACAAATTTTAATGCAAATCATAAAATGTATATTAATGCAAATGCCAGCTGTCCAAATTTGAAATACAATTTAATTTTCCGCCATTCTTTAACATTGAAGGAATACAGCAATTTTACCATTCTGCACTCCTTCCCTATCAAACTCTTACTGTGTCAAATCAAGCATTCCTACGTACTTGGAATGTATTTAAAAAGGGGTACACAATTTTATATTCCCAAGACGCAATCATCTTACGCATTCAGTAATGATTTTTTAAAATATTAACTTTCTAGAGGCTATAACATACTGAGGAAACACAAAAAATATTAAAACTACAACAACAACGCACACATTTTTACCATCATGTACAACACTATCTTTTCTTGTGTCTGTTAAAATAGAATGATCTTGTAGCAATCTCATTTAAAACAGAGGCATGCAAGGTTTTTTGCTTATATTTCAGCCGTTAAAAGGTTGAAGTGGTTGATTTTCAATACCAACATTTTCGAAAGTATTTTAAACAAGCTGGTGCTAAATAAGAGTCCGTTGGACATAGGTGGACTTTAAAAAGTTGATTTCAACGCTTACATGGACGGACAGACGGTCATTATTAAATTAATTATTTATCTAGAATGAACTAGAAAATGTATACTGTATGAGATAGCAAATGAACACTACAGAAATTACAAACGGAATGACAAAATTATATAAATATACCTTTTTACATTCTAGTGTGAATTGTATAACAAGTAAGACTACTAAATGAGTTATTGCCTAGTCCTTTATACCGTTCACCAATATGTATTTTAGATTTAAGGTAAAATATTTTATTTTAGACTAGAGTAATCAAATATTTGGTTTATAAAAAAACCCCTTTTTCAAATAATTCGAAAAATAACAATTTTTTAAATCGATTTTCGGTTTTTTACATGTAAAAGAGGTTTGGATAACCGGTTTTTTGTGATGTGTTTTACTAATATAAAAATTAAAAACACACACACAATTTTTTGTTTAGTCATTTACTCGTATTAAGCAGAGCAGTCGATATTTCAGCATCTCTATTTTTGTTATTGTATTTTGACTAGTACGAATCAGGGAAGGAAAATGGCTTTTATGATTTTGTACCAAGTATGAAAACAAAATGTACTTTTTAGGCCATGAAGGTACCATTTTTTTAATATTTATTAATAACAAGTAAAAGCGCTATATTCGGCCGTGCCGAATCTTATATACCCTTCACAACGTGTAGTCATGCAATAACAGTAAATTCACGTATGTATGTTAAAAAAAACAAAAAAAAAAAAAAAATTAAAAAAAAAAAATTAAAAAAAAAAAAAATTTAAAAAAAAAATTAAAAAAAAAAAATTATTATATACATATATAATATATATAAAACAAAAAAAAAATAAAAAAAAATTAAAAAAAAAAAAAATTAAAAAAAAATAATAAAAAAAATATATATAATATATTAAATAAAAAATAAAAAAAAAATAAAAAAAAAATTAAAAAAAAAAATTTTAAAAAATTAAAAAAAAATTTTTTTGGCTCAGCTGGGATTCGATGCCACGTTTTCCCTAACCATTATACACGTTTGTATGTATGTATGTTGTTGTTGTAATGTTGTTTTTGTGAAAAGAAAATCGAGGTGGTCGTGGGTTTTTACTCATATCTCAGTTGTTTAAGCACCGGTGTTTCTGATTTTCAATACCGATCTACTCCCGAATATTTCTGATATTTTAATACCTTACCCGGGTCCAACCTATGTCGGGGGGCTTCAAAAAGTTGATTTCAACATACACACGGACAGACGGACAGACGGACAGACGGACAGACTGACAGGGCTTAATCGACTTCCCTATTCATAAGCTTTCAGAAAATATATACTTTATGGGGTCGGAAATCAAAATTGTAGAAATTTCACACGGAATGACAAACCTATATATACCCTTTTTCACTGTGTGAAGGGTATAAAAACATAAACTTAACAAAAATGTTTATAAAAATTCAGAAGTATGCAATAAAAAAAAAACAGTAACTTATCAAAAATGTGTATAAAAACCCAGTATAAAATAAAAAATATTAAATATTACATTCATTGGTACATACTTTTAGATAATAAATATTCTGTTAATTTAAAATTAAGGCAACAAAAAAGTGTTGACTTCAATAAATCTTTTGTTTGTATCAAATTTGAAACAGTAGAAACGTGTAGTCTATTTCTTTCCTTTGTTTTAATTAGGTTTTGGAATGAAAAAACTCATTCGACGTTGGCCGAAGGATGTGGAATACAGAATTCCTCTTACAGTTTTTGAAATATCTGGGAACATTAACTCATTTTATTCATTTTTCATCTGTGATACTTTAGACCAAAAATAGAAAATATTTTAATCTTTGTGTGATCTAAGTTCAATCACATCGGCTAGAGCTCTGAACTGATTATTTATTACTTCACAGTTTGTTTGTTCGTGTGGAAACATTTTCACCAGAAGAGGTACTATTGAATTTATTTCTCCCATAATAACTTTTTCTGAAGTAAACTTATCGAACCATTTTAGTACTTCATTATTAAAGTCCACCTTACATGCTTACAAATCAAAAGTAAAATCAAATACATCAACAGCCAAGTCGAATTTATGTATCAGGTGGTGCCAGATTAACAGATGATTTTTGTAAGAAGTTTGCAATAAAGTACTAGGCAGATTTTGTTGTTGCAGACTGACACTACCTGGTACATAAATTCGCTTTGACAACAGCATTGCAACAAAAACAGGGAAGCTGACAGTATAAAAAAAAACACACACAAACAAAATTAAAGAGAACAGAGAAGAGGACAAATTTTCAAATTGTACCAAGTAGCTCGCGGTAGTACCACGGTACCAACAAGGTCAAAAATGTACCATAAAAAGTACAATTGTATCATTATTTCCATCCGTGGTACGAATCTATAAATTCTTTTACGTCTCGTTACAACTAGTAATATGACTGTCTCAAGACGTAACTGGCTAAAAATTTAGTTGCAGGGTATATGCAAAGGCAACACTTTAAAACTAAAACGAAATATATACTTTGAAGGAAAAGTTGCGTAATTCTCGAGTGTGTTGGAGACAAAAGTAATTTCTAAACAGAGGTAAAAAAATGTTAACACAAATATTTCTTATATGGACAAGAACATACAAATGTATATAAGCGAACAAAACTGTTTGATATTGTCGAATAATTCGAGACATTAAAACCGCGTTCTCGATAATTCGAAAACCGACAAATTTAAAAAACCGGTTTCAACAACCGGTTTAAAAAAACCGAAAAATATTAATTACTTTTTCGAATTATTCGGAAACCTATATTGATAACTCTACATTTGATGCCAATATTGAAGTATTGATGGTGATAAATTTTATATTATATCATTTTGTTCTGGACTTAGTAATTCTTCTGGACTTAGTAATTTTTCATGACTTACACCCAATTCAGACGATGAATTGAAATCGTGGATTTTTTAAAATTATTTTTAAAAAAAATTACCAAAATCTCTTCTTATTTATATGATATTTTTTTATGATACTTTTGATAATTTTTTTTTGTACTTATAATTGGTAAGCCGCTTGACTTGCTCGCTCGTATTTAAAAAATTTATAAAATATTTTAATCCATTTTAAATATTTGTAATGCAAAATATTTTTCCATTAAATCTTTTTTTCATACAAAATTAAACTTACTTCAAATTATTTTTATCTTTTTGGTAGATTTTTCGCTTTTTATTTCTTTAAAAAAGCATAATAAGGAAACTCATCAGAGTGTAATGAGAAATGCAAAAAAAATCTTCAAAAACAGAAAACATGATGTTTTTGTTCCCCTCTTTTTTTTGCCCTTCTCTTTTACAAAAAAAAAAAAACGTCCTTACACTTCAAATTATCACAGAAATCGAATGGTCATTACATTTCATACTCATATTGAGGTGGTTAAAGGGGGTACATTTTTAAATACTAGACTTGTCTCATATATCCACCATTTTTTCGGACGCCATTTTGGATTTTAATTTTTTTGCAAGATTGTACTGTACTCTGATTCAAATGATTCCCTCAATTGTTTTAAAGCAAAAAAATTTATTTTCGTTCGTAAATATTAAATTCGTTATTAACGTTATTAACAGTTTTATTTTGGTGATTACATCCTCAGTCAGTTATAAATTAATTTTCCTTATTTTCTCGAATATTTAACGAGACTATGGCCTGTAACAAGTTATTAATATCGTGTCTAAAAATTAGTTAAAAGTTTTAGGAATTTGAGCTCCAAATTACTTTTGCCTATAACTTTGTCAATTAGCAACTGATTTGTCCAAATTCTACAAATAATCGTAGAGTCATTTCATCTATAGAAGCAATAACAATACACAATAAAAAATTTGTTTATTACAGTAGTTGTCTGTTTCGTAGTCTTTTCTCTTCTACTGTTAAATAACAGCTGCCATTCTTTGATTCTGTTTATATGAACGACCTTAACTTACATGAAGTCTGTAATATGCTTTAAACGCCATTCATATTCTATTAAACCATTTAAAGACATAATCTATTTATAATTATTATTAACAACTCCATTTGTATTTTTATATTTTAGGCTATTTATTATTGTCTATTACTTTTTTGGGTGTTTTTTTTTTTTTTTTTTTGATTTTAACATCATAATCATAAAAATAAATAATTATATACTATAAAATTTATAACAAAAACAAAAACGTTTTAGACAAATTCAAAACTAGTACAAATCGCCATAAATGGCAAGAACATTTTTTATTATTATTATTTTTTTTAAACAAATTTAGGGGAAACTTAAATTAATATAGAGATAATTGTGGCAATTCGTAAAAATATTAAAGCAATTTACTAAAACAAAATAGATTGATGAAATATTTTAATAATTACCTACAAAATTATTTAACTAGTATCAAAAAAAAATAATTGTACTAAGTTAGAAAATATTAAAATTTTTTTATATTGGTTTTTGGGTTTAAGCTGGTCTATATGCATTTTACTGGTGCTTATGCCATTTCATCAGTAGACCTTTAAACCACAAAACTTATGAAAAATTTTAAAAATGTTACAAACTTTATTAAAAATTTTCATAAACAATATGAAAATTTTAAATAAAATTAGAATTAAATATTAAAAACTCTTTATAAAGCCAACTAACAATTTTAATTCCGTTTTAATTTATTTTATTTTGATAATCCCTCTATATTTGCCTGACACTTGGTTAACAAAAAATATAATTGAGGGCAACCGAAAAATAAAATTGTTTGTCTTAAAAACCAATAAACAAAATTTTTTTATTTTTTTGGGAGATTATCCTAAATAATTAGTAAATTTTCTATCAATAAAGATCTTAAATTTTTTTTTTAAATGTTTAAAAGATTCTTTTACATATAACAATGCTTAGTCTTATGCTTAAAAAATATTAAAAATAAAATGTAATATAAAACTAAGAAAAGAAATAAAAAACTTAAATTTAAAACTAATTTCCTTGTCTTCTAAAAAATCTTAAAGAATTCTTACTACATGTTTTTAAAACCAGCAAAAATGATATATTCGGTATTGCCGAATCTGATAATAACCTTCACCATCATGTACATAGATATAGTAAACACACAGTAGCTTAGAATATATTTAAATGTCATGTTGCTTTAGTATTTGCTACGCAAAGCTTAATTCTGAATTTTTTTTCTAATAGTCAAGCCCTTGATACCCATATTGATGAGGTTAGGAAAAAAAAATTTATCCACCATTTTGTTTCGATTTTGTACTTTTTCCTGGTTTACTGTATTCTACTGATCAAGCCCATTAATTTGATATCCATATCAAGTGAGACGATTATATTTCACTAAATATATCCGCCATTTTATTTAAGACGCCATCCTAAATATAAACCTTTTCTTAATTTGCTTAATTCTGAGATGGTTCGGGGTTTTTTTTTTTTAAATTCTAAATATGACCCAGATATAAATTTATTGTACGACATTTCGTAAGAATGGACTTCATATCTTAAAGCGTGTTATTGCAAGTCAAGCCTGCTCTTTTGATACCCATATCTACCCTTTCGCTTTTAATTTTAAGAAAAACATCGAAGCAGTTGTATATTGGAGCTTATAAATTTTCGTTAAGCTTCGCAACGTTTTGTCAGTTTTTAACAGGAATAATCTTCAAGACTACTCATTTAGTAATTTGATTTATTTAAAAAATATATATATTTTTGCCCATAACTTTGGCAATTAGTAAGAGACTTTTCCAACATTTTTTACGAATAGCTCTAGAGGCATAACATTTAAATTATTGTACGGCTAAAAAGTTTAATTTTAATGGACGTGTATAATTGCGCATATATAAGAAAGTTATGTTGCGATTGTTCCGAAATATTTCCAAAGATAAATACCACACCACATCATACCAATCAACGTTAAAGTTGATTTAACCAACATACGGACTGAAGCAAAACTTTTGCAAATATTTGCTAAAGGTACATGTTTTATAAAGGGTGGTTAAATTTGAAGGGCCGATGTTGAATGTGAACCATACCTAAACTTCAAGTTTTTTTCAGCATTTCATTTGACATTTTTCAATTTCAGACTAACTCAATTTAAACCATGGAAAGATACACAATCGAGAAACGAGTTAAAGTTATTCAGGCAAATTATGAAAATGGGCGTTCAAATCAAAATGCCCAACAATTGCACCTTTCACGCTCGTCGTTGATGAACATTATGCATAAAGAACTAAAGCCTCTTGACCTTTCTAAACGTCGTCAATGGTCAAGAGCTAATGGATGAGATAATTCGGCACATTAACAGCATATAACCTCAATTAGCGCCATCGAAAATTTGGACCATCGGATTGAGGTGTGCCGTCGAGGTCGATTATTATTAAATAAAAAGAAATGACAATAATTTTCTAAATAATTTGTGTTATATTCAAAATCAAAATTTATCCACCCTTTACATACATAACACACGTTTCAAGAAGTTCTACAGGAGCTACAAAATTTAACTTACACGCATTCATGTTTTTTCGCTCGCAATGTGCCCACATAACGGATTTTCAGTAGCCAAATTTTCGAAAGCATATATAATATTTTAATACTATAAAGGAGTCTTAAATATACGTGGGACTTCGAAAAATTTGATTTCAATATACACACGAACAGACGGACTTAGCATAATATATTCCTCTATGTATAAAGATTTAGTATATATGTACTTTGTATAGGGTCGCAAATGAATATAGTAAAAATTACAAATGAAATGACAAACTCATATACACCCTTTTATACTCTCGTGTAAAGGGTGTTATTAAAGGAAGTGTTAATCAAACCAATTAAATAGTATTAGTCGATTCGAAGAAGAAATAGTTTTTTCGTTGTTCAAAAACAAATTAAGATGTTTTATTGTTGCGTTATTAAACACATTTTTTATTTGTTAAATACTATTTAATACGTATAATCCCTTATTTTATAACCGTTAAATTTACTATTTTATGCCGTTTTATTTAATAAAAAAATATTTATTGTTTTTTTTATTAAATTAATGTCAAATTTAAAATCGCTACCAATAATTTAATATTTTTTTATTATTTTTTTTTTTCTCAAAAACTTAAATTTATTTAAAAAAAACGAACGTGTCTCTATCAAGATCAAAATAAAATTTTCTTTGTATAAAGTTTGTAACAACCAGCCTTTAACAAAAATCTACATACAATATAAGCATTTATACATGTTTATATGCAGGTACATATGTCTTAAATAAAATATGATTTTTATAAACACATGCATACATACATACATATGTATGTATTATGTATTTCTGTATGAAACCGATATTGATCTAATCCTATAAAAACAAAAGCCAAGCCAACAAATAGAAATAAATACGATAATTTATGGTAATAGAGACCACCAAAGAACTGGTATTTGAAAAAAAAAAAATTATAAATAAATAAACATCAATATTAAATAAACCATATAACATTAAAAAATTTGATATTTGTTAATTAAATAAGATTTGTATATCAATTGGACATAAAGACGTACATATGTACGTAATTGTACATACAACTAAGAATAGCGTTCCCAGCACTGGAAAAGTCTTTTTCAAGTTTAGAGAGAAGTTAGAAAAATATTCAAACCTCTTAATAAATCACAGAATGTTTTATACATTTCAGTCAATACTTTTAGAATTTATAAACGAGCTAGTCATCAATTCATACGTTATAGCATGCTTCCACGACATATTCAATTACTTGATTCGCTCTTTAAATTACTCAAATGAATTACCCTGTTTCCACGACATATTGCTAGTTTGATTTGGCAGTTCTTCGTGTTTTTTATTTAAATAATCGTTTTGTTTTTTGACGGTGAACATTAAGATATATAAAATTTTATACAGAAAATTATAATTATTTTATTAATGGAGGCAAACAATAGTAATAATATTGTAAATTTATAAGAAATGTATGCAAATAATATCATTATTTTTTTAATTACAAGCAAATAGAAAAAGTGCAAGAAAATAGAAAAAGTGCAAGAAAATAGGACCATTGCAGCCAGCAAAGCCTCTAAACACAATTTCGTCTCATTCACAGCTTTCTTTAAAATTTTCTTTGTTGCTTCCATTTTATTTCTTATATATGAAATTGAACTTTTTTCTTTTTGCTTTTCGCTTTGCTTTGATTTTTTTAACAGCTGGGTATGATAATCTACCCGTTAATATTAGAAAAGACACTGATTTTATTATAATTCGGATGGTAATTCTAAATGAATTACCCTCAAAAATAGTAATTTGCTTTGAAAATTTTGCATGGAAAAATTATGTAATTCAATTCGTAATTAGGCTTTGAATTATAAATAAGACATTGAATTACGAATATCGTTGCCGTGGAAACATGCCATTACATAGTAAAGAGGGGTCGTTACAAACAATAATATTTTAAAAGAAATAATAAAGTTGGCTGGTTATAACTTAAGTAACTATTTATTAACATCCAATACTTTTAACAGCGAAATAATTACATCTTAGGTGTAGAAAAACGAGATGGAATGCTTTTCATAAATAACATATTATGTCCTTACAACAACGTACACTTGTAATGCTAACTATTTAGTGTAAACAAACTTAAGTTGAATAGTTTAATTCTATGTATGTATGCGCCTACTTTTATTTTTGTTGCTTCTTTAATAAAATTTTTTTGTTGCAATCTTAATAAAAAACAGAGTTATTTAAGGTTTTTTGCTCAATTTCTCAGCCGCTAATGGATCGAAATTGAAATTCAATACCAGAGTTATAGAAAGTATTACTGATAAATTGATACATCATACGAGTCCGTGGTATATATGGGGGCTTAAAAAAGTTGATTTCAACGCTCACACGGATAGACAGACGGACAACAATAAATCGATTTGTCTATATATAAGGATTAAGAACATATATACTTTATGCGTTCGCAAGTGAATACTTTAAAAATTACAAACGAAATGACAAACTCATATATACCCTTTTACACTCTCGTGTAAAAATTTCGTTTACACAAAAACTTATACAACAACAACAGCCGTTTTCGCACACATTCGACCGTTATGATTCAGTTAGAAAATTTTTATTTTTTACACAAAAATTTAAACAAAAACAGCAGTCGTTTTCATACACATTCGACCGTTCTAACTCGTTAAGAACATTTTTATTTTGATGCTTTCAATATCGTTGAAATGTTAGCTAATATCACAAATCAAGATACCAGCAAACTGGTGCAGTCATTCAAATATTAAACTAATTTTGATATTGCTCCAGCAACAGGTACAATTACACCGCAAGCACAAGCGTGGTCAATCGGCTGTCGCCATCGCGTGTTTGCTTCAAAAACTGGTGTGGTTTTGTGGTGGCCTATAAATAACATCACTTTAAACATCAACTTACTGAACCATTAATTAATGTCAATAATTGTATTAGGGACTAAAAAATAGCTTTCTATTACAGACAAATTTTTAATTCAATTTGCGATAAATAGTTGCTTATAGACAATTTTTTATAAAATACTTATTATATCACCCCCGTTTTCAAAGCATAATTAATAATTAGTTGGTTAAAAACTAAGTCAATTTAGCAACATTATTGCTGTTTTTTTAAATTTATTTTAATTGATTATTTTGTTTGCTAATAAGCGACAAATGTATGTATGGGTACAACTAATTACCGCTCAGCTACATTTTGTGAATAAGAAGCAATTAAATTAAATTATTTATTTGTATTTGCTTAGAAATATTAAATTTCATTATATTGCTAGTTGAAGACTTAAACAAGTAGCAGTCGATATGATGCTGTTGCCTTGTTTTTGGCGGTACCAGCTAAAACAGAGTTTGTAGGCAGTAATAAGACGACAGTTGAAGCATGGGGTAATCATATATGATGATAGTACAGACGGACAGAATTTTTCGTTAATTTTTTTTTTAAGAAGTTTGACCATTTTTTGGACTGTAATATCTTTTTTATGTATGGAGTTTGACATACATTGGAGCATAAAAAAATGTCAACTAAATTGACACCACTGCCTGTATAAGTGCACCTTAAGATAAAGCATTTATGATGTGTTCGCTTTAATCAAAACATATTACTAATACAGTATAGTGGTTGCAAAATCCTAATTACGACTCGAAGGACCATAAACAACTGTTAGTCATTATGTCCTTGTTGTCTCTGTTTGGCTGTACCAAGGCATAGAGTTTGTAGACTATATACACTAGCAAAATAGTATAAATATTTTCCCACTAATAAATTCATTACCATAATGGCATGCTAAGTGCTTACCTGCTTCCAAGAGCGCTTTTAGAAACATGATTTTTATATACCTACCAGATAATGCCTAATCATGCCTTGTCCTTACATACTGCTGAAAAATAAAGCACTAAATAAGGGAGAAATATAAAAAAATTATTATTAAAATAAATGACGCTCCTTTTTTATTCTGCTAAAAAATAAGCAGTACAGAAGACATACTTTGTTGTGGTTTCGTATACAAACAAATTAAGCATTTCCATGGATGCAATAGGATAAGGTAATAAAGTCTGCACCAGAGAACAGAATGAAACCATTCGCGTTTGCTGATTATCCAAAAATTCATTGCTTTTGTATTGCCTTTAATTGATAATAAAAAATGTTGTGACATTTGCATACTCCTTCCTTTTTTCTGCTTGCACTCTTTGCAATCTCTTTTTGTGATGATGTCACATAAAAGAACTGAAAACATAAGCACCATTCGTTCAGTATTCGTTGACATTTGTGTGTAAAGTTTGTAAACAACGAGTTTTGCTTATGTGCATATGTATATGCATATGTATGTACATAAGAAGATAAACGATTTGGTAATTTAATTTAATTTTTTTTTCAACACAAGATATATATTAAGTTCAATTGTTGTATCATGATTTAAGCCATTCATACTATTCGCTCAGTATTCGTTGCTTATTTAAACAGCATTAAAACCATTCATACCATTCTCTCAGTATTTGTTGCTTTTGCGATTGTTAGTTTACTTTTGTAGAAGACAAGCAATGCATGATAAGCTATTCGTTACACTCCCTTATTATGAATCATGTCATGCATTGCATTACTAAATTAATATATATTGTCAACAAAAGGCTCTCTTTTTGACATTGTATTCAAAGACATAAAATATACTAATCAAACCGTTCTCTGGTCTGCACTGCTTACAAAAAAAATTTGGTGAGTTAATTGTCGCTACAAACTTAATCAGCATTCGTGGTATCTTTGTTTGAAGTTCGTTTTAAACTTAACAGGGCTATTTAATTCACCATCAACACGCTTGTAATTTCTACATTATTAGTTTTCGACCCCATGAAGTGTATATATTCTCTGAAAACTTATGACTAAGAGAGTCGATTAAATAGTGTCAGTCTGTCCGTGTGTTGGTTGAAATTAGTTTTTAGAAGCTTCCACATGTAGCACAGACCTGTAAAAGATATTAACATTTTGCATATACCTGGGAATAAATCGCTATTAAGATCCAGCGTAATTGACCCATAACTTTCTGAGATATGAGCAAATAAATACGACTGCTTCTGTTGTTTCTCATATTTTTTCAACAAAATTCATATTTTTCTACTTTAGGGCTATTTTAGAAAAAATTTTGGACAAATGGGTCACTAATGGGCAAAGTTATAGGCAAAAATAATTTTCAAAAATATATTTTTTAATATATCAAGTTACTTAAGCTTTTAATTAATTTGTAGACACGATAAAGACAGAAAATTAAAAGCCATAGTCTCGAAAGTTATTACTGAGAAAAACTGACTGGTTGAAAACTATTTGAGATATAAGCACAAAAATACAACTGCTTCAATGTTTTTTCTTAAACATAAAATTTTTTTTAGTGTTCAGACAATGGACAGGATCAATAAAGGTATCAAAGGAAAGGGATGGTCTAGCAGAATGTAGAGCTCTATAAAAGAATATCAAATCCATGATGGCCGCTACTAGAAAATGGCGTATAAAAATTTTGTATGTATCACATCTGGTAATTATTTATTAAAATTTATCCCCTTCAAACCCCTCAATATTGATATCAAATAAAAGGACATGATCATTAGAATACAACAAGCTATGAAAAAGTTAAATCCAATATGGCATCCTAAATAAAATTGCGGATACATGGGTCAAATAAAGTAATTATGGGTTGGTCTCCTCAACCCCCACAATATTTTGGTTTCAAATGAATGTGCTTGACTATTATAGTACGGTTGATTATGTAAAAGTGTAAGATTCAAGATGGCGTCTTACACAAAATAGCGGATAATTTCCTTTTTTCTACACCCCATAAATATGGGTATCAAATGAGAGGGCTGGAATAGTAGACAGTGAGCTATGTAAAAATAAAAGATGGCTTCGGAAATAATTAAGCAAAATGGCGTATAGCATTGAATTTGGAACTACTATCAGGTCACTATACCTATTTACTAGATGGTAAAGGGGATTATTAGATTTGGCACGGCCGAATAAAGCATTCTAACTTGTTTTATTTATTAAGAGTAGGGTTCCAAACCATAAATTCTAATAAAATAAGAAAATTCGTGTTAGATAAAGTTTTTTTTTTTTATTAATAATAAAAAAATTAATTGAAAATTGTTAAAATGCTTTTAAATCAACCAAAATCAATTTCGCTAAATCAAGTTAGCTGGCGCCTTATGCTCGGTGGGTCTTATACAAATTTACCTTCAAATATGTTCACATTATATTTAAATATTTGTTTTAAATTATTCTTAATTTCAAACAATTATGAATTTTTATATGGTTTTTGTACAAATCACCAAAATAAATTCATTGTGGTAAATTTGTCACAAGAGTAATAAAAATGCAAATTATTAATTATATAAAAATGCAAATTAATTTTATTTTTATATCTATTAAAGAAGTATGAAACTATATAACTTTTATTTATTTTTTTTAATTTTATGTGGCGCTCATATAGAATATAAATTAATTTAAAAATTTTATAACTTAATTATGTGTTAATTTTTTTTTAAATTCAATCGTGAGCTGTTAAAATAAAATACAATTGAAGTAAAATGAATTATTTAATTTTTAATTATAAGTAACAATGCAAAACAAAACATTTAAGTTAAAGGGAAAGTCAGACCTGGAAATCAATTTATGTTTTGTGAAACTGTAAAATTTAACGGTTTTGTGGATCATATCATACAGTGACACCATAGTTTTTTCTATACAAAAACTATGTATTTTACAGTTTCACCCAGGTCAGTAAAACCAAAATTTTTAAAAATTTTTTAATAAAAAGAAAAACGAATTCTACGAAAACCTAGGGAATTATGTATTTACATATGGGCATTTCCATGTCATCGTACGTGATATTTGTACTCCTATAAAGTGGAGTAATTTTTGCAAAACTAAGAGTAACTGAAACAATTAGATCTTTATGTTCCATTCAAAGGGTACTTTATTAAATAAAAAAATTAATTATATTCGAATCATTGTAGTCTTAAATATCCAAAAAAAAAGAGTATATCGTACGTGACATAAAACAGAAGTGATTTTGAGGTATATATGGAAATATGAAAAAATCTGCGAATCTTGGGAGGTTTTTTTTCTCTTTTTAATTTCTTACACTAAACCAAATATTTTTCATTTAAAATCCATAATACTTAATTGAAAACAATCTTTAAATGATTTTATAATAAATTCAATTTAATATCGTTCGTGACATATCGACCGTGACAGATTTTTCTCTAATAGTATTCTTAGGTAATAAAATATATATTTTGTTAGGAAAAAAAGTTAGTTCTAAATTAGTTGCTCCTGCGACTGTTCAAATACGAATGACGGAGACAAATAATGTTATTGCACTACGTACGTGACATTAAAATAACATCCAAGTGAAATCAAAACAAAAAAATACCGCTAATTGGACTCTATATATTATTTTTTCTTATGGATCTTGTTAATTGTTGTTGTTACCTATATTTTTCAAGAATATTTACAATTACAATTTATTTTTACAATTTAGTCGCTAAAAAAATAGTTGATTGCAATTCTTTAAAATAAGTCAAAGAGATAATCAGACTAAACTCTTATTATTGCTTTTAAAATAATTTAATAAGCTCTTAATACCTGCGCATAGTAAAATTTGAGTGTTTTTCTTTATCAATAAACTTCTATTGTAAAACTTTCAAGAGTTTTTATTTTTACAGTCGTAGTTGACATATTCATGGAAATGCTCATATACAGACGTATGCATATAAATATGTTTATCAAAAAGCCTTGAAATGTTGTATATATGTATATAATAATTTACAATTAAAATTGTTTTAAAAGTCATCAGCATTATGTTAACCATAGCTCTGGAATATCCATAATTAAGCAATTTATTACCATAACAAACCAATTTACAATAAACATTTATGTAAAATTCATGTATTAGTCAGAAAAACACCCATTAATAGGAAATGAGATCCAATAAATTTAAGTTTTTTTTAACATAAATTTAAATTTTGTACAACAAGTAATAAATATTTCAATACATAAATAATTTAAATTAAATTCTATTTAACATTGAACTTTCCAAAGTTTTTTTTTTCTGTAACAACAGAAAAAAGAAAAAAAAATTTATTTATAGCAAATTTTTTTGTGGTTAAACATTTTTTACCTTGAATATTTTCTTGTATTACATAAATGTGTTTTTTTTTTTCTCATAAAACAACATAATATTTTTTACACAAGTGCATAAACTGTTTAGTTACATATTCAAATGACATTAATGATCGAATTTGATGACAATAACAAGATGCCAAGAGAAAACATTGAAATGAGTTTTAGTATTACACATGTAAATACATATGGGGGATTCACAGTAGTGTCATAAAATCATATGTCCTATAATAATAGCATGAAAAATTAAGACTATTGTGAACAACCCCTCATAATTAGGTGTGCTATTTTGAATTTAAATCAGCTGATGTAAAACAATTATAAAAATAAATATTTTCTTTCATAATGCAAAAAAAAAAAAGTGAAAAAAAACACAATAATAGCCAGTTTGCCAGATGTTGTAATGGCAGACTCAAGTAAATAAACCACAAATAAATTAAATTTCGTTTGATAAACAAAAACAGAAGAGTCCTTAGCCGATCTTATTTGATGCCAACAGTAATTTGTTATCAAAAATTAGCAACTGCGCTTGAATTTGGATGTCGGCCCGATAAAAATATACAATAAAGGTCGACGGCTTACAAAAACTTTTGCGGCTTGGCTTAGCCGCTTAGCACAGGTCTCTGCTTATTAAATACGACAGCACAATAAACATGGCGTACAAAGTTCTATTATTATAAGACACTTTTTGTTTGAAAAGCAACAACAACATTTTTAAAACATTGTAAAATTTTAGAACAATATGACAATATGGCATGATAAGACACCTTGTAAATCATCCAATATTATTTTAAAACATAGTAGAAAGTCTACTAACGGACAGCTCCGGTAAGGGGATAGCTTTCATAAACTCAGGTCCCTTGCATAAGATGACAGGAATAAAATAAATAAGTCATTGTAAAAGTTGGCAAAATTTCTTTAAAACATTTTCCATAGACTGACAAAACTCATAGCTCATAAAAATTCTAGTTTCCGTTGACCCCTTTTACTTTTTATAATTTTTAATAGAATAGGCAAAACATTAAACACATTTTAATTTAAATGTAAAATTTGATAATACAATAAATAATAGATTTTATTAAAAAGAAAAAATATTATGTAAATTTCTTCGATCTTTTTATATTAATATATTGTTTTTATTTCTTCGAGCTAAAGATCACTTTTTTATAAAAATTATTATTTTATTCCAATATTTCGCTACCACATTGGGTAGCTTCTTCAGGGAAAGTTTTTACAATTCATAACAATTTAGTGATCTTTAGCTCGAAGAAATAAAAACAATATATTAAAAAAAAAAAATTATTAAAAAAAAAATTAAATAAAAATGATTTGAGTTTTTTTTTCAAAAAATATCAAAATTTTCGAAAGTTTATCTACTAAAAACAAGTTTTTGAAAAGCATTTTATGTAATAAAAACCTTTTAATTTTATTTTAAAATTAGTATATTTTAAACATTTCTTTAAAAATATAAAATTTTGAATAGAAATTTTTCATAAATAAAAAAAAAAATTAGAAATTTTTTATACATAAAAAAATTAAGAAATTTTTCTTAAATAAAAATATTAAGAAATTTTTCTTTAATAAAAATATTAAGAAATTTTTCCTTAATAAAAAAATTAAGAAATTTTTCATAAATAAAAAAATTAAGAAATTTTTCATAAAAAAAAATTAAGAAATTGTTCATAAAAAAATATTTCAAAATTTTTCATAAATAAAAAAATTAAGAAATTTTTCATAAATAAAA
This sequence comes from Phyto melanocephala, assembly GCA_941918925.1. Taxonomy (NCBI): domain Eukaryota; kingdom Metazoa; phylum Arthropoda; class Insecta; order Diptera; family Rhinophoridae; genus Phyto; species Phyto melanocephala. The sequence goes on along the minus strand of OW799236.1, from coordinate 19,367,905 downwards.
AAACTAAGAAATTATTTTAAAACTTCTATAAATAAAAAAATTTTTATAAAAATATAATAAATACATTTTGAAAAATTTATGAACAAACAAATTTTTTATTAACTTCTATAAATAAAAAAAATTTTATAAAAATATAATAAATAAATTTTGAAAAATTTTGAACAAACAAATTTTTTATTAACAAAAAAATTTCGAAAATTTTTTTATAAATAAACAAGCTAATACCCGGTGTGCTTCGCCACCCCCATCGTAATGAAATAAAAATTTTATAGTTCAGTAATATATTTATTTTGCAAGTGCCACGCCTACTATTACTAAATTAACCATTTCTTATTCAAATAGTCATATAGACGTCAAAGTGTCTTTTACAAAATTTGGGTACTCTAACTATTATCGCTTCCCAGATATACGAATTTTTTTTTAATTCATATGACAGGTGCCACGCCCACTATTACTAAAGAATCCATTTATTATCAAAATAGTCATATGGACGTCAAAGTGTCTCTTACAAAATTTGGGTACTCTAACTATTATCGCTTCCCAGATATACAAATTTTTGTATTTAATTCATATGACAGGTGCCACGCCCACTATTACTAAAGCATCCATTTCTTATCAAAATAGTCATATAGATGTCAAAGCTTCTCGTGCAAAATTTCGGTACTCTAACTGTTATCGCTTCCCGAATATACGAATTTAAGTATTCAATTGCTATGAGAGCTGCCACGCCCACTATTTCTAATGTACCCATTTTTTTCAGAAATGCTTTATAAACATTCTTTCTTAAATATGATATAATTTCTTCGATGTGTTTAATTAATAAGTTGGCCTAGTATTCTAAAAAAATATGGCTAATTCGCAAACTGTCCTTAGCGTTGTTTTGTCATAATGTCATAATTTTTAAAAATTTTAAAAAGATTAAAAATGTTTACAATAAATTTTACAATACTTTTCAATAAATTAAAAATTTTTAAAAAATTATGACTTTATGACAATACGACACTTAGTACACGTTTTAAATAAGCCAAATATATGTTTGAAAATTTTTCTATAAAAAAAAATTAAAATCAAAAATCTTTCTGCAAACGTAAAAATGTAACAAAATTCTATATAAGAAAAAAATTTTTAAATATTTAATTTCGAAAAAATGCCTGTAAAAATTTCCCGTAAATACTGGGAAACTGTATTTTACTGGTCAAGTCATTCCATTCCCCAATATTGAGGGAGTTGAAATAATTACCAAGTTTTACCCATGCATAAATTTACTGTACGCCATTTTGTAGTGGCAACCATCATGAATTTTAAATTTATTCTAAGTGTATTATATTTTGCTACTCAAATCTTTACTCTCTCAATTGTCCAGAAGCTAGAAAAAATCGTCTTTTTTTATAAAATTTAAAAAACCTCAAAGCATTTGTTTTTTGGTCCTTATAGCTCAGTTATCTTACAACAGACTTGTCACATTTTCTTAGCAATAAATAAAGCATATATTTTTATTAGGAACTGTGATAAACTGAGATATTTAAAAAATATATACATATAGGTATTTTTTAAGATTATTTCTGCCTATAACTTTGCTGATTAGTGATCGACTTGTGCAAAATACAAATAACACTGAAGGCGTAGCATTAATACAAATAGCAGCAAACTTGTCTATAAATTATCCTAGATCTGAAAAATTGGCAGTTGTTTTTTTGTTTGCCTATATCTCAGAAAGTTATGGGGGATTTCTGCTGAGTTTCAATTACGATTTATTTCTCAAAATTTGCAAAAAAAAAATGTAACCACATACAGATCTGTACAATACGCGGAGGCTTTGAAAGTTGATTTCAACAAGCACACGAACAAAGCATATGTACGCTTGGCACCAGAGGTGAATGGTTTAGTACAACATAGTTGTAACAGCAAAGTTAGCTTTAAATAGAAATTTTATGTGGAAACAGCAATTTTTTTCAAATTTTACTGTAAGAAGCAATTTTTTAAAATTTGTCTGATAATGGCACATTTTTAATTACAATCTTCTTTGTAAATATGATGCCTTTTAAATTTGTTAAATAATAGCAAATAAATGAAATTCCCTTTATTTTTGAAAAATGTTAAAAAAAATATAAAAACTATAAAAAAATGTTTAAATAAAAATGGTTTTTAAATGACAAAATGTCTCTTTATATTTACAACAATCTGTTTTCAATTGATTACGTTCATAGAATTTGTGACTCACTCACTCTACTTTAAAGAAATGTATTTTTGGAGATTAATCCAATTTCACAAGATACTAGTGTTTATTCTCTAATCTTATTTAGTATGCAAAAGTGTGCCAAATAATCCTTAAAAGGTAAAAACCAACAAATGTTCAAACAATTTTTTTTTTATATAAAAAGCAAAAATAATAAATATAAAATTCCAAAAATGGTGCAAATAAACTGGCTAAAGATAATAACTCAAATGACACGTTCAATTGAGTGTGAAATGAATGAACACCATTGACAACACTTTTAAGATAAGCCAAAATATGACAATGTTCTACACATCTTAATTGGCAAAAAATTAAAAAAAAAATGTGTTTATATTGTTACGTTGGAAGATCTATTAATTAAGGTCAATCTAATTAGTAAAGACAAGAAAAGCATAAAATGCGTATAAATATAAATAAACTTATTTTTAATGGTCAACCACACATCAAAATACTTGCAAAATTAAACGATAAAATAAAATTATTTTGAAATAAAATCATTTCTATGCCAAATAAGTCGATAACTCGTTAGCAATTTTAAGATGACCGTTATTTAATCATAGATAAGTTTAACCGATGTTTAATTACTTAACCTATACTTACACCCTAATAAAAGCTCTTCCCTAGTTTAAACTCAAGTAAGCAGTTAATGTGCCAGTTAACAAATAATTATTGTATTTGTACTTGCAGCTCTCAAAAACAGTTTGCTAAATAGTTAATGTGAATATTAATTGATACTACCTGTTAATGTTTACACTTTCGGTTTGGCGTTAAAGTGTAAATTAATAGTTTTGTTATTTTCAAATATTTGGCATTGCGCCAATAACTTAAACACATAAAAATCGGTCAATGAATGAATGAATAAGTAAAGATGTTTATTATGATAAAGAAAACGTGTAAACAACAAATGTGTGTGAAAATTCGTTAAATATGAAAAAAGGAATTCTAAGCATTTACTACATTTAAGATATTTGTATAAAATTTTGTACAAAAACCAGATGTAAAAAAATATTTTAAAAATAAATAGTTTAATAACATAATAAGTACATACATTTTCATTCATTCATCATTTAAAAATAAAATTTATTTAAAAAATTTTTTTTTTAATTTTTTTTATAAAAAATTTTTCAAAAAAATTTTTTTTAAAGGACATGACAGCTGTGTCATGTGTCATTATATTGCTTTTATAGGCGTGGCCCTGCCCACTTTTCTAATCACAAAATAATATAGTCATGACAGCTATATATGTGTGTGCAAAGTTTTACAAAAATCGGTCCAAAGTAAGTACCTTAATATTATAACTTTTTTATGGGCGTGGCCCTGCCCACTTTTCTAATTACGAAATTATAACATCAAGACAGCTCAATATGTGTGCAAAGTTTCAGAAAAATCGGTCCAGTGCAAGTATCTCAAAATTGTAACTTTTTTTATGGGCGTGGCTGCTCACTTTTTTTTCAAAAATTTACTTTTTATAGGAAATTTTTCAAAAATTTGCTTATTATAGGAAATTTTTCAAAAATCTGCTTTTTATTGGAAATTTTTCAAAAATTTGCTTTTTATAGGAAATTTTTCAAAAATTTGCTTTTTATTGGAAATTTTTCAAAAATTTGCTTTTAATGGGCAATTTTTCAAAAATTTGCTTATTTTAGGAAATTTTTCAAAAATTTGCTTATTATAGGAAATTTTTCAAAAATTTGCTTATTATAGGAAATTTTTCAAAAATTTGCTTATTATAGGAAATTTTTCAAAAATCTGCTTATTATAGGAAATTTTTCAAAAACTTGCTTTTTATAGGAAATTTTTCAAAATTCTGCTTTTTATGGGAAATTTTTCAAAAATTTGCTTTTTATAGAAAATTTTTCAAAAATTTTGATTTTTATAGGAAATTTTTCAAAAATTTGCTTTTTATAGGAAATTTTTCAAAAATTTGCTTTTTATAGGAATTTTTCAAAAATTTGCTTTTTATAGGAATTTTTTCAAAAATTTGCTTCTTATAGGAAATTTTTCATTAATTTGCTTTTTATAGGAAATTTTTCAAAAATATGCTTTTTATTGGTAATTTAAAATAAATTTTAAATTAAAGAAAATATTTGCCAAAATTGCTTTTATGACATGCTTGTTTGTTTTTTTTTGTTTTAAAAACAATATTTAATAATTTTTATTGACTTAAAATCTTTATAAAAATTGTGTTCATATTTGTGCAAACATATAAACACTAACGACTATGGGTCTGCAAACAAACTATTGTTGACCTTAATTGTTTGAAAATGTATATTTTAAGGCTGTGTGTCTATTTGTTCGTGATGTGAAAATAAAAAGATTCTCATGAACCAACAAGTTCATACATAGAAACAATATTAACATCTCTTTTGAAGTTGATAAACCTGCACAATATTAACGCAGTTAGAGATAAAGAAACACACAGCCACTTTCAACTTAGGATGAAGTATTTAAACATGCACAAAAAAAAATTTAAACAGTGACCTAAGATACGATATTAGCTGGAAAAGTTCTTTAAAACGCCAAGTTTCCAAAATATTTTTCCTAAATCCTTTTGCTACTTAGGAAAACTGTTCAGTCTGCTTTTATATATTTATTAAGTATTAATGCAAACAATTGTGGACTAATAATAAAAAAAACTTCTCTTAAAGTGTAAATAAAAATGATGAATTGTTCTTACGAAACTCTTTAACTAAAATAATCTTAAATATCTAAACTTTGAACTTCATACAACAAGTAAATGCATGCAAACATAGAAACTTTTAGAAAGTAAATTCTAGTCTGCTCAATAATAAAGTTATAAAATTTGTAAATTTTAGATCTTTATTGTGATCTTAACGAAAACTGCTTATGGGCACATTTAAATAAATTTAAAAATATCAACAAACATTTTCCTTTAACCAACAGTGTTTTTGGCGAGTTCATTTATCTAACCAAATCACCTCAATTATCTTATCGTTTGATATGGAACATTATGCAAACAACATTTTGATAAGATGACAGTTAACAAACAGATAGATCATTGAGTCGATATAATCACAGGAGCAACAACAACAACAAAAACAGCAAAAAATTATTATTCATGAAGCAGTGTTGGTCAAACGATTCTTGAACGTGACCAGGGCTGCTGGATGATTTTAAAAGAAAATGTGTAGTTGTTTTGATGATTATTGCCACAAGAATTTATCAAAATCGTAGAAATTAAAAAAAAATGTTTTTTTTTTAATTATTCATCTTTTAATAAAAATGTTTAAATATTTTATGTATTAGCCTTCCTATTAACACATTTAAAATAAAAATTAAAGTAATTATGAGAATGGGTGAAATGTGTTTTATATTCACAATTAAAAAATATTAAAAATTGTTTATAGAAAAATTAATTGACTTTTAATTGCGCCTGTAAATGAAAGAATAAGAAATAAAAATGGCCTATAAAAGTTTTTTGCATTTGCGAACAAGTTGACTAAAAAGGGGAATTCCCAAATTTACTATTACACGCAAATATATATTTTTAATTAACACAACCTTTCAAAATCATTTTATTTTTATTTTTTTTGTATGCTAAGTTCTGTTGGCTAAGTATTCTACAACTCAAATTGCTAGAGTTCAACAGTTCAGTTTCCGTAAGTCCACCTTTACCTTCATATAGGAAGTCAGAGCTAAACACCTATATTGTAATTGTCTATTCAATGTTTTGCATGTGGTCAAATGAGACTCCGGGTAACTGTAACTCGGTGCAGCTAACCGACGCCATGCAATTAACCAATGCGAGAGTGAGACGCAAAACTCTTGAAGTTAGATGAAAAGGACGGCCTGATTGTCCTTATTAGACAACGATAATGACAATGACGGGCGAGCTCTTGACCGACCAGAGCTGAATTGCGTCTGCAAAATCATTTTATGTAATGAAAATGTGTACACTCACACTTTAAGGTTTTATTCAAGGCGAATTTATTTATCAGGTGGTGGTAATTCTACAACAAATACAACAGTAAAAAAACAACATGGTTTTTTATTGTTGCTTTCGACTGTCGATGTGTCAAAAACTACATGGTTTTTGTTTGTGTTTTTTTGCGCGGGAATGAGTAATCTATGTAAACATAAATAATATTTGACAATCCAATCATCATTTTTGCAAATAAAAAAGTAGATCAGCTGCGTTGTCAACACTACCTGATAATTAAATTCGCTTTGGTTTTATTTTAACTCAGTATTAAAAAAAAATATGTTTTACAATAAAAAGTTAAAATTTTGGTGCATAAGTCAAAAATATTCTCTATAAAGGGTGTCGTAGTTATGATGCACTTCTTCATTTTTAAATGAGAACTCGTATTTTTCACATTTCACAAAAATGTTTAATAGTTGAATTTAAAGAAAAAGATAAAAAAGAACAATGGGCGTGCCGTCCAGAAAAACTTTTACATCTATAATCTTAAAATTTTGTGTGCTTACTAATAGAGTCAAATGAGGGGGCGTGGTACCTCCCATAAAAAGAAGACATATTAAACGGCATATCTGCAGAACTGTAATTGTTATAAGATTTGAATTCTGTGTAATTGGCACGATATCAGTTTACTCTTTCGGGCGCAAAAGTGATAGCATTAAGTCAGAGTATGTGGTGTTCTCACCGCACATTAAAAAAAATATATTTGATGACTTTTCTGGAAAACTGTAATGTAACCAGTAACTGTAATTTTCTAATTAGAACTAAAAACGGTATGGATTGGAGAAGGGGAGTGACAACCTCATATGAATGACATATTATTAATAACAATTATTGCATACCTAACAAATGTTGGCACAAAATATTAAAATCTAACTTCTAATGAATACAATGCAACAACTTTGTTAGGTCCAGCAAAGCGGTCCAGGTTTTGCTAGTATTGATATAATATTTTAGCATATTTCCCAAACAGTTTTTATTATCCTTCAATAGTCCTAAGCTTTACATTGGCAGCCACTGATATAGAGTCTTTTATAAGTTAGAAAATAAATTAGACAAACAAAATAGTAAGTAATCACGCATGTATGTATATGCTAAACTTATATCGATACTCGTGCTTATACGTTAACATGTTTGTATACACGTACATATGTACGTGTTTGAATAACAAACACCAATCAAAATTTAACAACAAAAAGTGATAATAGTTGGCAATTTACTATACACTACATACATATGCATACATAGTTTTATTTTACTATGCCATACGCTACACTAAAGACATAAATTATCACATCGTATATTTAATAAACACTAAAATAAACACACACAAAATATTCTGCAATATATGCCACCTCTTTCTGTCTCCTTTACGTCACCCGCCTGCATTTTGTTAAAAACGGCATGTAAATGCATTCATTGACTGCAACATTAAGCCACTTCAACATTAACAACAGCATTGGATGAAATTATTGCATACATTATAATAAATATGGCCTTTCTAATAACTAGTACAACGAATTTAAATTGACATACCGAATTTTGGGCAGACAACATCTATTGAAAAGTTTCTTTAGAAAAAAGAATGTAAACATTTTTCTAATTTCTCAAATATTTTTATAAAAAGAAAGTTTGCCAAAATTTTCTTAAAAATAACGAAATTTTTCTCAAACTATTGACAGGCAAACATTTTTTATTTGACCGAATTTCTTTTTCCCGCAAAAATTCCTTCGGTCATCTTGTAATAATTACCATATGCATTTTATATTACCTCATATAAAAAGCACCTCTTTGTGTTTATTTGCCCGTAAGTTGTTGTTGGTTTTGTTGTTCTCAAGTATGTTTCTCATATTCTTAAGTATCCGTGTACAATTTATCAAAGAGCTTGTTAAAAGCATCGATGAGTGAGTCAATGAAGTATATATTTGTGCTTTTGTTTTTTGTGTGTTAATCAGAATGTGTTTGAAAATCTAGCGCCTAGCAGAGTTGCCAGATTTATTTTGATATTTTTCCCAAAACTAAATGTTAAAAACCGCCAAAGCTTCTTATTCAGATTTTTTTTCCATGAAACATATATATTTTTCTAATTATTAAAAATACATTTTAAAAATCCAAAAAAATAAATTTGACCCGAATCTCTAAAATTCACTTAAAATGAGAGAAGAGCAAATTAAAAATGATTAGTGAATACAAAAAAGGTACAAAAATTCTAAACGGGAAAATAGAACTGCAGCTAGTTTTTATGACTCATTGGCATGTTTCGAAATATAATTTATTCTTTAAGAATAATTTAGAATAATTCTAAAATAAACGAGATAAAATAAGGAAAACTTAAAAAAATTTAGAAATTGAAGAAAATTTTGTTTACCTTGCTGACCCTAAATCAATTAATAAGGGAAATGCGTACTACAGCAAAATCGTTTTAATTTGATTTATTTAATGGTAAATGTTAAACATCTCGCTAGATACGGTCCATGTTAACTGCATTAACCTTTTAGTCTTCCAAAACTACTAGTGAGATGATCTCTATTATCTATGTCTACATTGTGGTTGACTAATATTATTTTGCAGTATTTCTTTACTCCTAGCTTCTGTTCTGTAAGAGTCCATTGCTGTGACATAGGTTGTAGTGAGAAACTGGCTAAACACTAGTACCAGAGGAAGTCAGAAAATAAAAATGCAAATGTATAGGCCACATGCTACACCGACAAAAATTACACACATTACGAAATTCTTTTGAATAAAATATACAAAGCAGTCGCAGAAAAGACCGACCAAGTTGCAGACAACGCCGACAACTCGATATTGTATCATCAATAAATCGTAAAAAAAGCTAAGCAGCAAATAACTCCACAATGAAAATTTTATTTATCCAGAATATTCCCATTCTTCTGCTCGAATATTTATTAATAAGAACTTGGAAAGACTTGTAAGATGTTCATCAGGCAGAAATCCTGGATTGCTATATGTGTTTTTATTAGATGTTAGAAGGTTGAATACCTATAAGGAAAGATAACTCTAATTGCAGTTAATAACTAGTCAGCTGTAAAATTTATGCAGCAAACGAGATCGAACTTTAAACTGGTGCCTGAATGTGTTCTAAAACTTGATAGGTAAACCGAACTAGCGAGAAGTGGTCTGCGGTGGTATTCTGTAAACCAGAACTTTGAGTTGATCTGAGGGATGGCATAATACGGACAAAAACTCTATAAACCTTAAATGCGAATGGAGCAACAACATGTAGACAGGCTTAAATAATATTTGAATAATATGAAACAAAAGAAAGATGATTTTTGCAGAATGTGCTTGGAGAGTTCTAACACAGCTGCGCATGTAAAATAGAAACGTCCAGCATTGGCTGACAACACACATATGATTACTGGTAGTCTCAAATTAAGTGTGAGCGCTATGGTGGATATAAGTGTAATGAAGATGTTGACGATAACGAAAAACTCTGTTTTGAGAATTGTAAGCAGTCATCAGTCGACAGTTTGAAATCTCGAAACACATCCTTGTTCATCTCTTATCACAACTTATCGGGAATGCTGTGCAGGTCCTATTTTGTGTATAAATAAAACTCTGCATGTGATTCTCGTTCCATAATATAATAAAGGAACAAATTTGTTTGTTGGTCAAATCTTTGGTGTACTTTGAGATTCTTTAATTTAAATAGTTGACGTATAAATAATCTTAATCTTAAATCATTTGAATTTTTATTTAAAAGTATTACGAGAGTGTATAAGAAGAATGGGTGGGGCAATTAAAATTTGAATCGTCTATAATAAGAGTACTTATAATTATTATTTTTTTTAATTTCTGGTTGTATTGAAAAAAAGCTAAAGCTCCTGTTGGACTTTTTTAAAGAAACTGATACATATTTTAGTATAAAGAAATTATTCCTTAATAAAATAATAAAAATTTTTGTAGTATAAAAAAAGTACTACACAAAATTGGCGGGAAGTAACAACAATTTGGGACAGCCGACTGTAGTGCTCTCACTGTTTCACTTTGTAAAGAATTAAAAGTTTTCCCATTTTAAAATTACTTTGTCTGGCATCCCTTTTTTTTAGTCTATGCGCCACTTTGTTGTGCTATAATATTTATGCCCCATTATCATACAATGAGGCAAGTGTTTTATTTATTTTTTTGCTTCGTTGCTTGTGCTAAAAGGGAGGGGAGTATCATAAACAATAAATTCACACAACTTGGAAATTGTTTTATATATATATTTTTTTTTAATTTTTTGAACCGGTTTATTTGTTTGTTTATTAGTTTTTAATATTTTGTTTTTATTCGTTCATTCGAATACCATCAGCAAGTAGAATTTTTATATACATTTTGTTATTACAACAACAAATTCATGTATGATGAAGATGTTGCCGTTGCTATAGCGTAAGTTGCTGATGCGATGATGACTGTGATGGTGAAGTGTGGCATGAATTTATAATTGAAAAAGGAAACGGTTGATTGCATATCAAAATGATAGAAAAAAATTATTTATTCGTAGTAGTCTTAAAAAGTATTTAAAAAATTTTTAATATTTTGTAATTCCCAATTTAGTGTAATAAAATAAAAATATGTTATTTATAATCGTATTAAGATTATAAAGCAGGTTTTCCTAAATAAAGTTGAAATGATAATTCAAAATGTAAAACACCTAAAAGTGTTAATATAGAGATTTAAATGTATTAAATTTTGGGTTGAAAAAAATTATTAATAGCAATAATAATAACAACAAAATAAGTAAAATACAGTGACTTTCAAAACTTTTCATAAACATAATAAGCACTAAAACAAAAATTACAAATTTAGTTGGGTAACAAACTTGAAGTTAAGGTGTGACTCATCGTGACTTATGGTTGGACCTCCTTTTATGATATTCACACTTCTTCATCACCAATCAAAGAGTGTTCATGATGTGTGTTCTAGTGTCGCAGATTGTTCAGATTGTTCTTTCATTGTAACAACTAAATTTCTCTGTAAAAATAAGATGAAAATTTAATTGAGCTCGAGCCCAAATAAAAATTTCATTAATATATGAAATATATGTATTGATACCCTGTTCAATATTTCATGCGAACTATTGTCAAATTCTATATAAAAAAATGGTAAGAAATACTTATCGAATAATGTTGCCAAAGCAGTACTATTTTTATAGCCTTGTACTCTATTTCAATTTGTGAAATACGTTGAGCAACTTTCGACATTTCGCTCTAAGAATTTGTCATACATACATATATAATTTTTAAAACGAGAAAAAAAAATTGATCAGCTCTTGCAATGAATTTCGTACGAAATTACTATTGTTCATATCAGGGATGGAAACAGGATATTAAAAATTATAACAAATATCTTGAAATATAGTACTTTTTTTACCTTAATTGTACTAAAACTTATATTTTTTTAAATTTATACTATTTTTATTTAGATTTATTAAGAATATAAAAAAGATACATTAAATTTCATTGGTACTATGATATAAAGAAACCCAATTCAGTATCAAATACGTATAAACTAAAAATATGGCACTACCAGGGTTCACTTAAACAGGTACCGGTGCCAGCCCAGCTGATTATTTTTTTGTATCCCAATGTGTGTCAAACTCCATATATAAAAACGAGATTTCAGTCCCAATAATTGTCAAACTCTATATATAAAAAAAACAGAGACAAAAAAATACTCTCTCTAGCTTTTAAATCGATTTCGAGATCAGAATTATAATTTTAATAACTTGCGTGAAACATTTTTTTTATTACAATTGCTATTTTAGATTAAACCGCAAGTGTTTCAGTTTTTAGTTAGTTTCTCTCTTTGGTTTTAATTATATTTTGGTAAGAAAATATTCTTTTCACATTTGCTGATGAATTTAGAACTAAAAGTAGGTTAGGTTATGTAGAACAGGCAGCTGTTGTGCATTTTATTGATCCCATTGTGATACCTGAATAGAAAAGTAAGAATAGAATAGAAAAGAGAGAAGAAAAGCAGACAACACCAGAGTCTCTGGAGGGAATCGAACCCGCAACCACCAAACTAGCAGACCAGCACACTACTGACTAGTCCACCGGGGCACCCTAGAACTAATAGTAATCCTCTTACAATTTTTACAAGTTCTGGAAACATCAATTCACCTGTCTCCTTTTTTTATTTTAGATTCTGTTACCCAGAAATCGCCAATATTCGAACCTTTGTAAGATTTTAATATTTCAACATCAGCAACAATGATGAGTTAGTTGCCATATAAAATTACTAAAACTGGCGAGATTCATTAATTGTAATAAATAAGCCATTAATGTACCTTTGTACTTTTCGAGTTAAAATAGTACCAATTTTGCCATCCCTGGTTCATATTATTTCATACGAAATAATATGTTGCTTCAATGTTAACGGAAACATTTTATATGTTTTTTACTGATTAGAGTACTGATTTGGGAACATTATTCTCTTTCTAACGATTTTTTTTTATGGAGGTTGACAACAATTCGTATGAAATATTGAACAGAAGAATAACAGGGGCCGAATTACCTCATTCGAACGTGATCGAAATTTGAAAATTCTTATTAGAATCTCTTTACCTAAAATACAGCGAACTCGATCGTTCGAGTAAAATTTCGATCGATATCGAATGCCGTAATTCGGTCCCAGGCTTATAACGAAAAAAAAACAACAAATAAAATGTATCTGTCAACATTCTAGCAACATTTTATTTTGTATAAAATAATATTGACAATACTTAATTCGTTAAAAATTCAAAGCAAGAGTTGCTTAATTTTTTTTGTTTGCTCGATTTAAAAATTATTTTTGTATGTCAAATTCATCGTATAATATTAAAACAGAGTACTTCTAGGCTTAAGCAGAAAAGTTTGACAAATAAAATTTATTTTTTTTTAAATCCACCTATTTCAGCGTTTAAATTAAGATTATATAAATCACGATCAAATTTACTACTACATTAAATCATATCTTTATTGAATTAAAAATTCAAAGATTTAACCATTAATAATTTACTAGACTATCAAGCGGAACTAATTTATTAAATAGTTTATAACTCGACATACACAGAAATACACTTTTCAGTTTAAGAATAGATTATTATGGCATAACCACATAAATTAGTAAGGAAGACAACAAAACTATAAAAATATTAATATTGAATTTATTAAAATATGTTGTGGTTTTTTGTTAAATTAAAACTTATACAATTTATTACGAATTAAAACAAAAATTTAATGTGTATGTTTGAATATTAAAATGCGTGAGCACAAGGACTAATATTTTATCTATTTATGCTAGTTTGTGCATCGCTATAAGTAATTAAAAAGTTTAAAAGAGTTTAACTCTGTAAGCTGTAAAGAATTTCATTGGAGTCTATTAATTTACTTATACAATCAAATGTGTTAAATCAAAAAATCCCAATGATTTTATAGATTAACAAGAGTAATCTGTGGAAGTTATTAATTAAAGTGGTGATCATATGGAGAGATACGGTGGTAAACGTTATATGCATATATAGTAAATACCTTCAATAGTTTTAAATTTCTGATTGCATAACGACATAAATTAGTTAAGAATTCAATAACAAAGAAAAAAAACTAACTTGTAAAAATTATAATTTTTGTTTTATATAGTGGATTCTTAAATTTATGTGTTACTTATTTAAAACTTATAAAAGACATTTAAAGACAATCAATGTTAAAAAAATTTTGTTCATTACATCCTACAATAATCGCTAAATAAAAAGGCACAGCACGAATACACCTCAAAATGTTAAATAAATTATTTTTAATTGTACTGGTAAGTTAAACAATTTTATATTAAAGTAATTAAAATATTATTATAAAATATACTAAATAGTTTTCCTAAAAATTTAAATGACTGACAAAACCATTAATAAACTAAAAATATCCGACTCCTTTATGGTCCCAAATAATTGATAATTATGACTCCACACAGCTTGCAATTGACTTTAACTTTATTATAATTAGGGCCATTAGAGCAATAAATTGACCATTAAGTATTTTTCGTTATTACAACCTGCCTGCAAAATATACTGTATTTATTTTAAAGTATGGCAGCACCAAAGCAAATGTTGAACAAATTTATTAGTTCTTTAAACCAAAGTGGCAACGACAAGCAAATAGTAAACAATTCCCTTATACGGCAGAAAATATGGTAACTTTTAATTATAAACCTCACGTTAAAAGTTAAAGGTAGAGTGATCTTCCCTTTAACTTATCGGACACTTTTAGGTTAAAGTGAAGTTGTAATAACGAAAAACTAGTTATCTGTCCGATAACATCCTAACTTTAGTTATCGGTAAGTTATAATAATGGCCCTTAACCTACTAACCAACCAGAAACTCTTACCCGCCGTTGCCACATGCAAGTGAAAAAAAACCAATACACTTACAATTTTTTTACTAACACAACCACACTTTGGCAACCTGCGACTCAGCTTGCAAAGAAATTTTTAAGCAAGTAAAATTTTTACAGTTACGGCAAGTAAATTGACAAGCCGAAAAACAGTGTTGTCGAATACTGAGTTTTTTGTTAACTCACTAATATATCATACAATTGTGGTAAATAATTCAGCTAATTTTTTGCATAAAATTGTATATATGTATATGAAGAATATTAAAAAAATATATAAATATTCATTTAAAATGTAAGTTTTAGTATAAATATCAATTTTTGATAATAACAATATTATATGAAAAAGTTATACATATGTCTAAAGGTAACGTTTAATAGTGGCTATTGGCAACACTTAATTGACAATTGAAGTAGCGCTATTTGTTTTGAAGTTTATTTGTTGACGACATTTTGAAAGTGAACTTGCACTGTGCTGTGTAGCCACTCAAAAGAACACTACTTGCAAGTAAGTACTTGCTTGTGGCAACGTAGGGTTATATCAGCCGTCACAGAAAACAGTGTTGCCAATTTGAATTTCTATGTTTTTAAAAAAGGGATAAAATATCATTAAAATATCTTATTTGTTCAAAAAGTCTGCCGATGCCACTATGTACGACATATCATATCGTAAGAATGATCGAAATGGCTTTGCTGTGTGGCGCGCATCTAAAATATTCTTTTATTTTGCTGATGGCACTGATTAGATTCGTTTTATGCGGCACTGTGGTTCATTGCTTTTCTGCATGGGCCTGTGACCTAAGAAAACCCCACAAGATAGAGGCTAACGGATTTAAAATTTCTTGATGGCTAGTTTATATCACATATATATGAGATGATGATGTCGTCAAATTGCTCTTACCGTATAAATAAAAAGAGTTAATGATTATCGACCTTTAGCAACTTAACCCCAAACCAGTGACTTTTACAGAATGCATTGAATCTAATATCGTTTTGTATCTTTGCAAATTTAACAATTTTCCTTCGTCAATTCATCCTTAAAGACATTATTGCTTTAGATAATTTTTTAATGAAAATTTGCATCAGTCTTAAACTGCTCCAGGGCCAATTTAGCACACATATTGTTGTTTATGGAAGTCTACCTTCAGCTACTGGGTCAGTTGATTTTTGTGTAAAAGCAGGCTTAAGTAATGTGGCAAAAATCGCCAGCTTTGCTCTGTAAAACTGACGGTGTTGGTCTGCAAAAGTACTTGCAAGTGACGCAAAACCGATTGCCTTTTTTTCTCTTCGCCACTCAAGAATATTGGAGATATTTTTGAAAGAGTTTTACTTTTTATTATGAAATCAAATCTAGCCATTACAATGCAAATAGTTCTCTCGGTAAAACCATTGTGGCGACTCTAAAATGAGCGAACCATTTTCCGAACAAAACACTCATTTTGATAAAAATAATTTAATCCTCTAAATGGCCGGTACTAACTGTAAAAGTTTGTACTGGAAGACGCAGTATATAGGGTGTTTTGAAAGAGCTAGGTCCAATTATAAACATTTTTTTAGAACATTTGGAGAGTTTTGTTTATTTATCTTAAGTGTCTTTAGTGTGATTTCGGAGGGTAGGATTAAACGGGACTTAGGCTTAATTATGGCCCGATCGTCACAAAATATAATAAAGAGATAATCAATTTCTGTGACTTAATTATTTTTTTTTTAATTGTATGTATTTTACCAGTTGTAGGAACGATAATTTAATTTGCAGGCCAGGGCCAGAATTTTGTAGACCGATTTGTATTGATATAAAACTTGTTTTTGTAAAACATTATTTATATACGCCAGTTACGAACTTTAAAGTCTAATTGCGAGACGACATTTGTATTATTGAAGCTTAAAAACGTAGACCGATTCTGGTCAATATGTTACAACAAACCTATTTTGCCCTTCCATTAATGGTGGCGAAGGCAATTTTCAACTTCTCATAAATGTAACTTGTTTCGATTAAATTTTAAAATATCTGTATCTTTAAATCAAGACTAAAATGTTATTAAAAGTTGTGGAATTTTAAATGTTATTTCTCAAAATGTGGAACATTGTACTCCGGTATAATAATTAACCCATACTTGATGATGTTTTTTAGTGTGATCGACCTTCTAATTCGCATAAGCGACGTCTATCTCTTCTTCATATCGTTAGTCTATCTAAAACAAATGAGTCGTAATTTTTAATAAGAACGTACCATGTACATTTTTGTTGTAATGTACATGTTGTCTATGTTTTTACCTGCTTTGATTTTTTAAGTTATGCACAGTTGCACAGCTCCGGGCAGAGATAAAATAACCTGGCTCCTATAAAAAATTTTTACACAGAAAACCGACGTTAGCGAGGTTTGGAGAGAAAAACTAACCTCCCTTTCGTCCTAACAACGAGTATATACGCAATTGAAGATAGAATAAATGGTTCATTATATTTGAATACAGCATTGTAAACCTTGGACCTCACTTAAGACTTCTTGTTTTATGAAACTTTAAGTTCGTTTCTAGATTTTAATTTTGTACTTATTTTATTGCAGGCCATTCAGACCGGTGGCATTATTACCGGCCTCTCTGCAAATAGCGGAGCCGTGAGCTGTGGTGCGTTATTATGTCGCCCCATAACCGGTCTATTCACTAGAGATCCTCTGCCTGATGATGCTTATATACATGTGGCCACAATACCCGCGGGAGCTTCGAATATTTCTATAACTGAATTGAAGAATAGCATGAATTTGTTGGGTGAGTAATAGATCGGATCAAGGAATCTATATAATATTAAGAAATGTTTCTTTGTTGAAAATTGTTTATTTCTAGTGCTTAACACTGAGGAAGAAAGTTATATTATCAATGGCGACAACTCGGTATCGGAGAGTGGTGCTTATGAAGCGGCTGGAGCTGTTTTTGACTACCATCGTTTGGATGGTTTGCAAGAGCATGGTGAAGGAGTAACCGAATGGGTGACATGTACAGGACCTATAAGGGATAATGTGGAATTGATGGTGAGTATTTTAATAAAGTTTAAAAAAAATTTTAAATAAATTACCTTTTTCTTTTATCCAGATCTACAGCAAAACTATGAATCCTGGCATTAAGTATGAATATTTACTACCCATTACCTCAGATTCGGAGGAAAATGAGGTGTCCGTGGAAAGTGATGGTTTCTTAAAGTCAGGTGGTGAAGAATCTGCCATAAGTGGCAGCCAGACTTCTAAGCGTCGTCGTTTCAATTGGAAGGTGGTAGGTTTTAGTACCTGTTCCAAATCATGCGGTGGTGGCATACAAACTCCCATCATAAGATGTGTACGTGAGAATCCTTTACGTTACTACTCGCAAAGAAGATGTATGCATGCCGAAAAACCAGTCATCAATGAAAACCTCTTAAGGTGTAATACCCAACCCTGTCCAGCTTTTTGGCGTTTAGACGATTGGGGTGAATGTCGGTGTCATCATGGCGAAGGCTCGAAAGAACGCGAATTAAGTTGTGTACAAGAATTGGCCTCAGGCATTGTGATACATGTGGATAATTCAGCTTGTATGGAGGAAAAACCAGTGGTAAAGAAACCCTGTGAGTGTCTTAAGAATCGTAGACGTTTAAATCAACGTTATCGGCTACACGGC
Organism: Phyto melanocephala; assembly: GCA_941918925.1. NCBI lineage: Eukaryota > Metazoa > Arthropoda > Insecta > Diptera > Rhinophoridae > Phyto > Phyto melanocephala. The sequence continues at coordinate 19,349,719 of OW799236.1, read as the reverse complement.
TTAAGCTCCAATACTTCGCACTCTGCTATTAGACGCAACGAAAGAGCTGGTACTTGGCTTATGTCCGACTGGAATCAATATTGTTCTTCGGATTGTGGCATGGGTGTGGAATATAGAACAATTTATTGTGATCGCTCTAAGCCCAATACGGAAAGATGTGATTTTCGTATTACACCAGAAATCACGAGAACCTGTGAACGCGTAAGTGCTTGTGAATCGGGAGAATGGTTTTCAGGACCCTGGACTCCCTGCAATGGCAACTGTTTCAACTTGACAAGAACTCGTCAGGTGTTGTGCATACAAAACCAACTAATAGTGGAAGATGAGGATTGTAAACCGGAGTTGAGACCTTCAAATGTAGAGAAATGTTCTCACGAGGAAGTTGAATACTGTGGACCTAGATGGCATTATTCCGAATGGTCACAGGTGGGTTAAGAACAATATTTCTAAGTAGTAAAGTTTTAAATAAATAAAGAATTTTTTAGTGCACCAAATCCTGCAGTACGGGTACCCAACGACGGACAGTCAAATGTTTGGAATACGATGATCATGAAAATGCCTTAAAAGAGTCGAATAAATGTCGTTACTCCATAAGAGAGCCAATTTACAGAAGCTGTAATACGCACAAATGTGAAGGTAACTACATGCACACGTATTTAGTTATAACATTTTAATGAAATTCATATTTTAATTTGATGTATTATTTAACTCAACGTAATTTTTCAAAATTTTCTTAATTAAATAGAGGCATTTTTTTAAGCAAAAAGTTGGACACAAAAAATTAAATTTTTAATAAAACTTATATTATTTAAATTTCATTTTCAGAAACTCATTATGATCGTATACAGAATGATGGCGCCTCCATTGCCTGTTCTGATGAAATTGCCAACTGTCAGTGGGCTGTCAAAGCTAAACTTTGTAATTATGAGTATTATCAACATAAATGCTGTTACTCTTGCAGCATAGCGGGCTGAGAATGTGTTAGCGATAAAAGCTTAGAAACACTTATGTCAAAAGAGACAAAGTGTTTTGTGAGCAATTTTTAGGCCAGAGATAATTGTGTAATTTAATTCTTTTAGTTCTAAGTTTATTTTCTATGAATGTTTTTTTTTTAATAATTTAATATGAAATTAAACACACAACAAATTAAATCGAATAGTTAAAATGTACATTTTATATACAAACATGCTTAAAGGTGGCCATACACTTTGTTCTTTTTTTAAAATTTTTAACCGCACAATGCAAATTGTACGGGTAAACATGAACAACGACCACATCCATATACTAGACATTTTTTAATTTTGTTCAAGTTTTATTAACTTTACATGGTGGCATCACGACGGCAAAAATAACATCAAAGGTGATACTCAAATGTCAACAAACTAGTGCAATTTGTTTGCATAAATTGTCTGTTATATTACGGCAAGAAAATTTCTATTAACTACAAAACACAAAATTTTGTTCGCATAATCAAAACAAAAAATTATAGCAAAAAATAATCAGCTGGCGTTGACTCTAAAAAAACCGACCTTTTTAGTTACGTAATTCCACACACGAGCAGTTTAGCATTAAAACGTTTAATAACGGACGGTTTAAACCAAGCTGCAAGAGGTATTTTTAAACGCGTGCAAAAAGTACGTCTTTTGGTCGCACACCGTACGGTTAAAAATGACAAAAAAGAACGAAGTATATGGCCGTCATAAGGCAGATTCAAACATGTGTTTCAAACAAATTTCGAATTATTTTTTTATATGTAGTTTGGTCGCCTTTCTTTTAGAGAGAGAGGGAGAGAGATAAACAAATTAATCAAAAATGTTTTGATGGAATTGATTTAATTTTTTATTTTTGTTCCAACAATGTAGCACTGAGGTGCCATATCATATGTTTTATATTTATTTTATAAACAGTTTTGATTTTCCGAACACATGTTTAGGAAAACTTTTAGTTAAAAAAATGTTCTCTGTTTAGGAAATTTGTTTGAAACAAATTGATGGATTTTGCTTTAAAATAAAAAGAAAATAAATTTTTGTATTATTAAAAATAGTAAAAAAGAGGCACTACTAATAAAAACAAAATAAAAAACATTTTTTAATTAAAAATATTAATGAAAATTAAGAACATTTTCTTTCTGTTTTCTTTTGGTTCGATTTGCTTTTACTAAATAACGAAAGGACAGTGTGTATGCGGCCTTTCTCAACTTCTTTCCTCACCACTTACTATTGCTGAATGATCTAAATATCGCCGGCGTAATTAGCACTCCATTTTAAAATTAAGCCAAGCAAACAAATTTGGGCAAAATCTGTTAAATAATTCTGACTTTTATTAACCCTAGGAGCTCTTTGGGTTTACTGTTTCCATTTAGTTTTACTGTTAATCTAGTTGTTCTTATGGTATCCACACATTTTACAACATTGTTTATACAACCAGTCATTTATCGTTGTTGGTTGCATAGTGTGTTGTCAGGTTTATGCTTTAATTTCTTGTTGCATTCTAGGTTTAAAGATATCTAAATATTTTGATTATTTTCTGGTTGCAATGATGTTGGTTGCAAAGTGTAAATCGTTGTTTATTGTTTATTCTGATTTAGTTCATTGAAAACCAGCAAGCTGTGAACTAAATGAAATAAAGAAAAAAGAAAATGGCTGTTGATAAAATAATTGTTGGTAAATTTAAATAATTTATAAAAAGGTGTAAAATAGTTGTGGAACGCTTATATTATCTTATAAGTTACTTTTATAATCTTCAATTTGAATACAAAGTAAAGAAATGATGTTGCGTCTATGGTTCAGCTGTTGATTCCAGTATGCAACATGAAAGATAAACGTGTTGCATATAAGAGGTTGCAATATGTGTACCTACTATTATGTTTGTTTATAAATGTAAATTTTTTTCCAGCTTAAAATTAAATAAACATTTAAAAATATTCACCCTAATTTTAGTTGTCGACAACGTTGTCGTTTTTTATTAAACTTCTCTCTGTTGCTTGTTTTGGATATTAAAGATGTGTTTTTTGTGTTAACGCTAAATAGGCCACGTCATCAAAAGACTGCTAGAGAACACCAAATTAGTGTTTATTATCATCCAATTTATGTCGATGTAGAAACAAAGTCATGTTGACTCAAAAGCGTGTCCAACGTCGACAAGTGTTTTGTTTTAGTTTTAAGCCAGAAGGGCTATAACTCGTTGCTAAAGTTGATTTTTTAGGACAGAACCGGCGTTTTTTTTTCATATTGCTTTAACGAAGAGTTGACAATTTTTTTAACTTACAGCTTTTCAATCGATTGAATTTTGCAATAATGTACTCTCGAGTTCTAAAGTAAAATATACCAAGTCTGAGTGCGCTATGAAAATTCAAATCCCTCTGGTTCGGCTTTACGCTTTCCAAGGCTAAATCGTTCAAAATCAGTAGTCTACTCAAAATTGACAATCAAGCGTTGGAAAATAGACTTTGAGGAGCCACTGCAATTGACATAAAGCAACTTTCGCAGTTTTTGAACTAACGAAAACACGTTTTGATGATAATGTGAGGATGTGGCATATAATGGTGATTTTTAATCAGTGAATTAATGAATTGAGTGCTGCAGGTATGGGATCAAAAACAAACATCGTCAAGTCGGCGAAAAAGAAAAAATTAAAATTTTACCTCATAAGCGGCAAATTTGGTCACTAAAATTTTTTTTTTTGATTCTAAAATTTTTTGGCTGAGGTATATAACCAAAAACTTACGGTATCCCACGTTGGTTCCTTCTCTGTAAATAGACCTATAAATAATCGACAATAAATAGAACTGAGTTTAATGGTTCTCCTCCAGTAACAAAACGTTAGTTCACGCACCGCAAGTCAACTCCTCCAGTAATAAGTAAATGAGTTTATTTGGTACTCCTCCAGTTAATCCAATTAAAAAAAAAAATCACGCGGTTAATTGTAGAAAAGTCTGGAAACTGTATCCAAAGCACAGTTACGCGACGCCACACAACTAACGACGCGAAAATTAGACGTACAACTCTTGAAGTCAGATAAAAAGGGACGGCCTGATTGCCCATAAACGATAATGGCAATGACGCGCGAGCTCTTGAAACGACCAGTACTGAATAACAACTGGCCACTACAATTTAATGCAAAAACATGTGTTTATGTTTTGAAGCTTTTAACGGTATTAGATTTTTTATTGAATAAAAATGAAAAAAAAAATTACAATAAAAAAGCAAAAGTTTCAATTACTCCATTACATTTTATAGCCAAGCAAATGACACAACAAACGCATAGTATAGAAATAAACCATTTCAATTACACCCAAGACACTAAAGCCCAAAAACAAGCCAGCCGTGCCGCCAATATAAACTGTAATAACACATTATTGAATTAAATAAAACCTATAATAATTAAACCTTTAAATAATCCACTGACCCATTAAGTCGGTATAAGTAAAAATTATTTGTCGCTTATAACGTATAGTAGGCCATTCTTTCATGGATAAAATCGTGCCTTTGCCTCCAAAAAACTCCTTCGTTTTGGTTAAGAACTGAAAACAAGTTAAACCGTTATCAAATTTCAATAAACATTTATTTAAGTCTACAGCAGCTAATACACGGCGAGGTTTTTTTCAACTGACTTGTCATGTTGACGACATGTTCGTATTCAGCAGTGGGATATTTGCCAAGTGTGATGTAAAAAACATGTCGTGTATTAGCTGCTTAAAAGGAAATGCTAAAAAAAAAATACTCACAGATATCCTTAAACTTATAACAGAATTCATACAATTCTGTAGGCAATAGCAGGGTGCTATATCTTCGATTTTATTATGAGCCATGGTGCGATACATTTTAAGAAAATAAGCTGCAATTTTCCAAAGACATTATAAGGATAAGTTTGTTAAAAGTTTGAATAGAAAATTTAAGATTTACCAGTATTTTTGGGAAAGCATGCTTTTAAAGTTCGATAATCACAAACAGGTTTAATTTTTCCAACTGTGAAAGAAAATGTTGTAAATTAAAATACAATATAATTTAGAGTATTTAATATTTTGTGTTTTGTAAAACTCCTTTATTGAAATTTTGGTTTGTTGTTAACATTTTGCAAAATATGTAACGCGACATGACGAAAGGGACCTTATCTTGCCAGGGGTCAAAATCGAGTTTTTGATATCAATGGGTAAAGGACAAACTTCTAAACAAAATGACACCAATATCATGCAAAAATCTCAAAAATTGAATTTGAAGTTTTTATTATAATTTTCAATAATTTTGGCAATTTTATTTTTATCTATTTTATTTGTATGTAAAAACACGCTAAAGATAAAAATAAAGTTCTAAAGTGTCAAACACAGCTCATTAAACAGAAGAAAATTACCGATAATGTGATGTAGATACACGACGAGATTTGAAGGTAGCGTTAGGTGCCAAAAGCCCACAACATGAAATTTAGACTTTAATTCACGTTTTGGCCTGTACTGAAAACTTTACTCTGGCAAGATAAGGAGGTCCCTTTCGTCATGCCACCTCACATATACATAGATCATAATTCATATAGATCAAATCATACTTAAGTAATCGCTGTTCGGTAAGAATTTTTTGTTTACATTTTTGATTTTTGAAATAAAGGCCATGACTGACTATACTACAAAGTCGTGCGATTATGTCAAATAAAAATCTGATAGTTTTCTGTCCTACATGAAAAAATCGCAACAAAATGTGTGTTTGCATGCCACACTGTCATACTTTCTTACAAAAAACAACTCTGATCGCACAGAAACTACTATTTTATGAAAATTTCCAAAAGATTATCAAATCGGACACACTTGTCAAAAAATCTGTCACACATGTGCACTTTGTGTCCACACTATTACACTTTCTGAACACACATACAATTTCTGACATATCGAACGACTAAATCTGATAGTCAGTCATGGCTTTAAGTGAGAGCAGAGAGAGAATTCTGTTTGATCACGAATTATAGGCGGAGCATTTTAGGCGAATTATATGGTGTTTTCTTTTCTGACGGTAAATTTTGCATTAATTCTGCCCTATGCCTTTTTTGGTGTTCTATTCTTAAAAATATGTAATATTATAAACGGGTGACATTTTCTTTTATAATAATGTAGCCATAAATATGAGAAAAAATGTTACATATCGTACCCTGAATTAAATCAAAGGGTTAGAATATTGCACTCTTTAACAGCTGATATTAAAAAGGAGAATTAAGCTTTTCTAGTGGTTAAAATAATTGTTAGTTCCAAATTATTAAAATGAAGCAAGAAATGTAGTTTTACTTAAAAATATAGCTATCATGTAAAAAAGCTGAAAATTTCTGTTTTATTCTGCTGATTATGAAGGTAGTATTTTGTTAGGGTGCAGGTGACCTTTGAAAAGTGTTTTACAATAAAACGTCAACATTGTTTGTTAGAAAAGAAGACACCAATAGACAAATTAAAAATGTGGATCTTTTAAAGTAAGATTATTACGAAACTTAAAACATTTAAAAAGGAAAGAATATTGAAAAATTGTTCCGATATTAGCCACGTATAATGCATTTTTGAAATAACCTACTATTTCATTATCAGCATTGTTTATCGGTATACCCATACTTATAATATTGAATCTGCTATTTATGTTATAATTTTATGAAATAAGCATGTGGGAATTATAGCATTTGTTAATAATTTTTCTTTTTTTTTCGTACTATAAAATATATTCTTCATTTTCTTCTCTTCAAGGCGAATTCAATAAGGTGAACTCGTCGCTAAAACAACTACAAAGTGAAAATATACAAACGTGTATTTTGTTAGTCTAAAACAAAACGATATGTCAAAAATACACAAAAATTTGACAAGTGGTCCCTAGAAGTAGTCAACAGCTGATGATCAGCTGATCTAATAAGTTCACCTTATTGAATTCGCCTTGCTTATCATATTATCAAATGTTAACAATTTATTTTAAAAATAGTTAATGAAGTTTAGCAATAAGAAAATTACTTTAAGCCAGAATAAAATCATTTATATTTAAATAAAAAGTTCGTACAAATATTAATTTATTTTTGGATCAATATTTTAAAATTTAAAATATTTGCCTTTAGCAATTGTGGAATTTTTTATAGAATTACTAAATGTTTATTATTCTTTTTTCTTAATTTTATTAAGTTAATTTAAATTCTTAAATTTTTTTTACTAAATAAACTTTTTCTTATTCACTGTAATATACATACATACATACATACTTACATCGATTTGGATAAAAATGCGGTATACACTTGCAAACTTTAAACACCAAATTAAGGCGACACTCTTGCATGCATAAATTCTTTGTATAAACCGGAAAATGTGTTAAATTTGACTCGTGATTAAAACGGCAATTACGCTGGCGAATATTTGATTCACTGTAAAATAGAAAGGCAAAGTACAAAATTTTTAGGCTTAACTGTAACCTTAAATCTTTTTTAAAGTTGCTTATGAAGTACAAATTACGGTAAATTGAGTGAAATTTTCTCATCTTTTTTGTATTTTTTTTGGGGATTAAACTTAAAAATGCCGAATTCACAACAGATGGCGAATCTTTGAATGCTGTTGTACTTCTTATAACCTTTATGTCATATTGATAGGTACATTCATTATACTCTTCGACTGTAGTGTCAATTTCTACTACAATAATTTCTTATGAAGTATATATGTATATTTTGAAAGTTTAAATAATAATTAATAATGTCCGTCTGTCTGGGTATTGATTGAAATCATCCTTTATAAGTCCCAATATGTTGCACAGAACTGTTTCTGGTATCCATATTTTAAAAATATTTGGAAACGAATCGCTAATGAAATCCAGGACAATTGCCCTTTAACTTTCTTAGATATGAGCAAATGAACACTACCGTCTCTTTTTTTCACATTTTAACCACAAAAATTAAAATATTTCAGCCCTCCGATAATTTGTTTATTATTTGTAAAAAATATTTGTCAAATCAGTCGCTAACCGGCCAAGTTATAGACAAAAATTATTTGAAAAAAAATATTTTTTTTTTAAATATAACCAAATCGGTGTGAAACTTACTGAGATATCAGGACCAAAATACAACTTCTTTGTTATTTTCCTAATATTTTTGAGCTTCTAGGCAACCGAGAGGGTAATAAGAATATCAAATATAAGACTTTATTAGCACAATATTATATGGTAAAAAAAATTATGACCGTCACTACAAACCGACTTAAAATTAATGTATATGTGGAATAAATCTATTTTATTAAAAATGTGACCCCTTTACACCCTCAATATTAATTTTAAATAAAAGGTCTTGACCAGTAGAAAACAGTAAAACTATTAAAAAGTGTAAAATCAAGATGGTGTCCGAAAAAATATTTCGAATTTTTTTCTTAACCCTTTCAATGTGAGTATAAAAGGGCTTGACTAGTAGAATATGATGGCGTCGGAAACAATAAAGCTAAATGGCGTATAACATTAAGTCTGAAATCTAGGCTACGGTACGGTGAGGTCAATTTAGCAATGTACATGAAGGTGGATTGCCCACCGATGCTTAGGGGGCATATACTACATGGTTTGTGCGGTTCAAAAGTAGTGACTTTAAGACCAAACATTGCAGGCATTATTCTATGAAGATTGTTGTTAAAAATGTTTTCATGCAGCAGGATTTATGCAAAAGCAGAAAAATTGGATTCTATTTGAATTAAAGTCGAGAGACATACAAATTTATCTGCCGTATTCATAAAAAATGTTTTAGGCTTATTTGATAAATTTCTGTACAACATCTGTCAAAAAAAAAGCCTTTAATAAACCTGAAATATTTTTTTTTAAGAAATGCGACAGTAAAGTCTTATCAACCTTTTTGTGGTGCGATTCTCTAACTTTTAACAGTCCCACACACGTTAAATTTGTTGAATCGTACGGCTGTTTGCACTAACAATTATGGGCGATACAAAAAAGCGCTAAATAAATTCACCTTTAACATCCCTCGCACAGGTATTTGCGTCAAAGCATAGACTTAAACAAATGGTTTAACTTTTTGTCGATTAAATAAATAAAAAACAAGTAAGAGTGCTATATTCGGCCGTGCCGAATCTTATATACCCTTCACAACGTGTAATCATGCAATAACAGTAGTTTGTATCACCATTCCATATGATATACGTACATACATATAAAAAACATACATATATAAAAACATCCCATTGTAAAATTATTAATTTACGTATATATGTTAAAAAAAATTAAAAAAAAAATATTAAAAAAAAAAAATTTAAAAAAAAAAATTAAAAAAAAAATTTTTTAAATAATTAAAATATATATAATAAATATAAAACAAAAAAAATATTTGAAAAAAAAATTAAAAAAAAAATAATAAAAATATAAATAATATATTAAATAAAAAATAAAAAAAAAATAAAAAAAAAATTAAAAAAATAAAAAATTTTTTTTTTGCCTCAGCTGGGATTCGATCCCACGTTTTCTCTAACCAGTATACACGTTTGTATGTATGTATGTATGTTGTTGTTGTAATGTTGTTTTTGTGAAAAAAAAAAAATCGAGGTGGTCGTGGGTTTTTGCTCATATCTCTGTTGTTTATGTACCGATGTTTCTGAGTTTCAATACCGATCTACTCCCGAATATTTCTGATATTGTAATACCTCACTTGAGTCCAAGCGATGTCGGGGGGCTTCAAAAAGTTGATTTCAACATACACACGGACAGACGGACAGACTGACAGGGCTTAATCGACTCCCCTATTCATAAGCTTTCAGAAAATATATACTTTATGGGGTCGGAAATCAAAATTGTAGAAATTTCACACGGAATGACAAACCTATATATACCCTTTTTCACTGTTGGAAGGGTATAAAAACAATTATTGTTGTTGTTTAAAATAATAACAACTTTTTTGAAACGATACGATTACCGTTAAATAATAACAACAAAAATTACAACCGATACAAAATTGCATTCACAAATTAATAGTTACAAATTGTATTTCACTAGGCGATACAATAGGGATGTTGTAAATTAAACAATTATCTTAATACAGATATTGTATATAAATATAATTCTTACGTTTCGAAATTTTCCGTGGTCGTAATCTCTGTAACCGTTGGCTCATAATACAGATTCTCCGTGGTGTAGCCAAAATTATTGTCCACCTTCATGACGTCAAAAGCACTGTGACCATAAAACTGTTTGGAAAAAAGAAAATTAAAATTTTATCTTTTAAAACAAAGTCCAACTGAACTCACATCCATGGCCGATTGAAATCCAATAAAATTAAAATCTATATATTTATCCGGAAATGAGCCCTGCTGTATCGGTCTAACCTGGGCCTCCGCTTCATAAATGTTCTTTTCCGGATATTCCCCAAATATCAAATAACGCGCTGAGTACTTTTCGGGCAAATAACTATTGGTCATATAGCAGAGACCATATTCTGTGAGAATCTGTCGCGTGTGTATGTTCGCTCCATTATCCACAGTGCGCACACGCTGTTTCTCATTAGGGTTCATGGTCTCGTCGGCGGTTAGATTATATATTAATTCCATGTATTTATTAGGTGTTATTTGCAATCTATCCAAAGTACCCTCTACAGTTCTGTGCAGGGGTATGTCTTTAAAATTGAAATATGTGGAGTTGGCTAAGTGCTCCAGAAAATCGAAAAATTCCGTTTTGTGTTCATCGGTTATATCGTAAATTCTACAAATGAAAGTTTTATTCAATTTGTCTTGCATTAACCTTAAATCAATTTTGCTACTTACTCGCAAAAATCATCGAATTTCTTATGATTTAATCTTTCCATGGGACAGATAGTCACACTCGGCAATGTGGTATTCCAACCAAAATAGTTACGCTCTATACCTACGTAACTGTTTTTGTTCATGAAACGTGTTACCGATTGCATAGCGATATAGAAGCAAAAATAATGACAAACAGCCATTAGAATTAACCAAAAAATTCTCTCCAACAGAGTCAGACCATCCTTAACCAGATACACATAACAATGGGCCACACAGGTTTCCAAATATAATTTAATGTATTGCCAAAAGCTTAACAAAACCCTCTTGAGTTTTTTCCAACAAGGAGGGAGTTTTTTGTTGGTTTTATTTTGCTTTAAAGTTGGTTTTAGTTGGTTGAGATAGAGATGTGGAGGTGGTGGTGGTGGTGTTTGTAGCACCGGTTTAACGTTAATGTACATAGCGTTTCTAGAGGTCCTGAATGTTTGCTGGCTGTTGGATAACTGTTTGTCTGTCGGACCTAAGCAAATGAGTTTGTTTGCAAATGCTTTCAATTGTTAACATGAACTGCAAACTTGAATTGCATTAATTGCTTTATCTAACAAGTGTCTGATTATGGTTGGCACGCGATTTGATTTGATAGAGGCAGGCGAAAAAGATTTCTGGAGGAACCATAACAGTAACTTTTAACAATAACAGTAACTTTTAAATAAATATTTTATATCAAAGACAATTTTTGGGACTGCACTTTGGCCATCTTAAGCAATGGTAATACTCGTAGTAAATTTTGAATCAAGACTACGGTCAATATCATTAAATTCCGTAATATGAACACTTTAATAAAAAAAAGAAAATATTTTAAACATTTTTGGTACTTATGGATATTAAAACTTACTTTATATCAGCTGTTTTAATCATTTGAAGAAATGATTACACTCTCAGGTTACCATCTGTACCTCTATTACACATAATATGTACGTTGGAAAAGATCTTTACAACTCTTTATAGGGGATCAGCAGTTAGAAAACCTGTGGAATAGGCGAGTTCAATATTAAACTTTAAAATATGCTTAAGATTTGCATTTTTATATTGTTTCGTGGACTTATGCTCCATCCTGCCTGTAGCATGGGTTAATCGTCCACAACGAACCATTTTCGTTTATATAAATAAAAGGGTGGTTAAATTTTAAGGGCTGATGTTGAATTTGAACCACACTTAAGCGTCAAAGTTTTTTCCTGCATTTCATTTGACATTTATCAACTTCAGACAAACTCAATTTGAACCATGAAAAGATACACAATCGAGCAACGCGTTAAAGTTATTCAGGCTTATTATGAAAATTGGCGTTCAAATCAAAATGCACTTCGTTCACTTAATGATTATTTTGGTCAACATAATCGTTAAAATTCGTCCACAATCGGGAGAACTGTAAAAAATATTTAAATTTCATCAAAACAGGTCTGTATGAAATTTGAAAACATTTGTGATTGCCTTCTTAGTTCGTTGAACGGAAAACATTGCTGTTTTTCGCGATAGTCTGGCCAAATAGCAGTCAACCTCGACTCATCATCGTACCCAACAATTGAACATCAACATTGTCATTGAAAATTTTGATCATCGGATGGAGGTATGCCGCCGAGGTTGCGTCGGCCATTTGGCCGATATTTTGCTCCACACATAATTGAACCATACCAATATTATCATAATAAAAAGGAATGACAATAATTTCCTAAATAATTTGTGTTTCATTCAAAAACATAATCGGCCCTTAAAATTTTACCACCCTTTATTTACCGGCGATTTGTGTGTCTTTTCTTCTTGTGTCACCGAAAATTTCTTCTTTATAATCCTCACTCACAACCCTGGATGAGAAGGTACATTTAACAGTGCAACTTTTGGCTGACACTTAAGAATGAATGATGACCATCATTGCGTACAGCAAAATTTATCTCTTGGATTTGAAATTTTTTAAGATGTGTTGTATTCAGCTAGTCACCCCCTTTTATTTGATGTCCATATTGATGGAGGGGATTAAAAAATACGAAATTCAACATTTTGTGGTGGTAGCCATATTGATTTTAAAACTTCTTATTGCTGTAATGTATTATACCAGTGAAGAGCTTCTAGTCCCTATTGAAAGGCTAAAGAAAAGTATGTAATACGCAATTTTACTTCAGGCACCCTCTTGAATTTATATTTATTCTAGGGGCACTCTATTCCTTACTGCTGCTTTTAAAGCTGAAAAAATTGATTATCCTTTTTAGATTTTAGGAAAAATACAGACTGGGAATCTGTTGTTACTATAGCGTCTAAAAGGTTTGCAAAAGCGATTTAATTCTCAATGTTTCCAAAAGATTTATACCATTAAAGGGTATGCATGACATATAGGGGTTTCCAAAAGTTAATTTTAACCAACACAAGGACAGACGGACGAATTTTTTCTCTATTTATTTACTCTATTTATAAGGTTTCAGAAAATCTTATCATAAGGTTGGAAAGAAACTTTGTAGAAATTACCAACGGAAAGACAAAGCTACATATATTTAACCTTGTTACTAGTGGTGAAGGGTAAATCAACGGTGAGCGGTATAGAGAATCACGACTAAAGCCTTTTTATGACACAACTTAAATATGTTAAAATTGCAAAAATGTGTTTTTAACAAAATGGCGACGTATAGCGCAAATAGTACATTTTAATAATGAAAGTCACATATGACAAACGATTAATTCATTAGTCATAAGACTAGTTTATCTGAGAATATGTGTATCTTTGACGTTAGGTCAAAAGGTGTTAAGTCAAAAAATTTATGTTTATATTTTCAACTGAGGTTTACTGCATTTCTTTAAGTATCAATCATTTGCTCTTTAACTAACAATTCAGAAAAATATTTAATATTAAACAAAAACTTAGGTTACTGACTTAAGTTCTTTTTAGCTAAGTTCAGTGATATGCACATGCATGTATGTCTATGCCGAAACAATCAGCAACATTAAAACATTTAAAAATCAATATTCGACTCATTATTGTTCAAACAAAGCCTGATTTACTGAGAGGAGTGTGTAAACATTTAACTTTCGGTATACTTACGCATAAATTAGAGTGGCCACATTAATACCTCAAACTGCCAATTGGTGTTTTTCAATCAATTCAGAATTAGTAGTCCTCTCTGGAAAAAAATATTAAAAAATTTTATGTAGTAATTTCCAGTTTGTAATGAAATTAAAAATATTTTATATTCAATTTTTTTGGAATTTATTAAAGTTTTTCCAATTTGAAGTAAAATTTTCAACTGTTGATTTTTTTAACTTTGGTTGTTCTCCATGTTGTATGTCAATAAAAAAGACACGCGAATCAAACATCTACCTTAAAACTTTATTACAAAACATTATTCCTTAGACTTTTTTAAGCTCATGTACTTGCAAGTAATTTGCTGTAACAACTAAATCAACTTGACAGGAAAATCAAATTTAGTATTCCGCCTTTTTTAACCTAGAACTTTTCAGTGTTAATTATTAACAACAATAGTAATCATTGAATTTTAAATGTCGCCATATTTAAGCACTTGACCCAAGGTTTCTTACAAACATTTCACTTTGAACTAGTGTCGAGCATACAGTTTATATTCTTCACAAACATCAACATGGCCTTTTGGGCTTCTGTCAGCAATAAATCGCCTTTGAAAATCGCTCCCGTTTTAAATCCTAATCAAAAGCAATTCCTACAAGATGAATTAAGAATTCGTGAAAAACTTGACATATTGGCTCGCAATGATGTGACAAATTTAACTGATTATTATGTGCGCAAACATGAGACCATTGATGATCCGGACTTGCTTGATAAACACGATTCCTTCTATCATACTACCAAAAGTTTGCTAGTGCTTTTCCAAATAATGGGTGTCATGCCGATACATCGCAATCCTCCAAAGAGAAATTTACCACGTACAGGTTTCTCTTGGACTTCAAAACAGGTTTTATGGGCCATCTGTATTTATTGCATACAATCAACCGTGGTGGTAATGGTTTTGAAAGAGAGAGTGAATAAATTTTTGGTGAATTCGGATAAACGGTTTGATGAGGCCATTTACAATGTGATTTTTATAAGTTTACTCTTTACCAATTTCCTACTGCCCGTGGCTAGTTGGCGTCATGGTCCCCAGGTGGCGATTTTTAAAAATATGTGGACTAATTACCAAGTGAAGTTCTTAAAAGTAACCGGCACTCCAATAGTGTTTCCCAATTTATATTCTTTAACTTGGAGTCTGTGTATTTGTTCGTGGGCCTTAAGTATTTTAATCAATTTATCGCAGTACTTTTTGCAACCAGATTTTGAATTGTGGTATACGTTTGCCTATTATCCCATAATAGCCATGTTGAATTGTTTTTGTAGTTTGTGGTGAGACAATTTAAAGCAGAATTAAAAAATTAAAATAATTTAAAATAATTTGACTTTCAGGTACATAAACTGCAACGCCTTTGGCACTGCCAGTAAAGCTCTATTGGAATCTTTACAAACTACCTTAAGAGGAGAAAAGCCCGCTGAAAAATTGACCGAATATAGATATTTATGGGTGGATTTAAGTCACATGATGCAGCAGTTGGGTAAAAAAAAAGAATATTAAAAACAATTTCTTAATTGTAATATTTTTTTTTGTGAACAGGTCGTGCCTATTCCAACATGTATGGCATGTATTGTTTGGTGGTTTTTTTCACCACCATTATTGCCACTTATGGTTCGTTTAGTGAAATTATTGATCACGGAGCCACCTACAAGGAAGTGGGTCTCTTTGTTATTGTTTTCTATTGCATGAGTCTTTTGTATATCATTTGCAATGAGGCCCACTATGCCTCTCAGAAGGTGGGCTTGGATTTTCAAACCCAATTGTTAAATGTCAATCTAACAGCTGTAGATACGGCGACACAGAAGGAAGTGGAAATGTTTCTGGTGGCCACAGCTAAGAATCCGCCCATCATGAATTTGGATGGTTATGCAAATATTAATAGAGAGTTGATAACATCGGTGAGTTTTGAATATTTTAGGTAAAAAGCATTTGCAAAACGAAACTAAGTAATCAGGACGGAACTTAAATTAAACTCAAACTTAAGTATAGCCCTAAATGAGCTCGAACTGCACTACAATTAAACCAGAAATCGAGATTAATTTAAAATGAATTTGTACTGATTTTAGACTAGAGCCCCTCAAAAACAGAACTAAGCTAGATGTGATTAAGTTCCAACAAGATTTAAACTGAGATTTAACCAGAACGCAGCTATTGTTTAATTTTTTTCGAAAATACAGCGAAGTATTTGTATTTTTATGCTTATATCGCAATAAGCTTTCAACCGATATTCAGTTTTACTCAGCAGTATTTTTCGTAACTACGGCTTAATTTTTAGTGTCTTCAGCGTATTCAAAAATGAATTATAGCCTTTTTACACTTGCTCACATCTTTCATCTTTCATCAAATCAACAAGATGTTAACATCTTCCCATATGAATTGTACGTGTTTGTGTGTCAACATATCTCAACATCTTTTAAAGATGTTCCTAAATCATTTTGTTCCACTCAACATCTTTCGATTATTTTAGTGTCTTCACTAGAAAAAAAAATATTGTTGCAAAAAAATGGCATCACTAGAAAAAAATTACAAGTGCCAAAAAAAAAAAAAAAAAAATACATACAACGAGTGGACTTGATATATGTCGTATAAAATAAAATATCTTAATTATCTTCATTCTCTAACAAAATCTGCATATTGTAATAATAATTGCTCTCCAAGGGCAATAATTAATACAATTAATACAGAATTTTTAAATCCATTTTTTTTTAATTTTTATATGCGCAAACATGTAAAAAAAATATTTGACAGATGAAAGATGAAGGATGAAAGATGTTGCAAATGTAAACAAGTTTTTTTCATTTTCAACATCTTCCACGCATTCCGCTAAGATGTGAGTAAGTGTAAAAAGGCTATTAGGAGCTGTAGTAACTTCATGTATTTAAAATAAGTATATATTTTTAAAAACTATTTTTGCCTAAAACTTTGCTGATTAGTGACCGATTTGTCCAACATTTTGAATGAATTTCTTTTGAGGAATATCATATCTACAAATAGTCTACCTAGTCTATATACTTTATTGTCATGATAAAAATATGGGAGAAGCCAGAGGAAGTGGTAGTTTTTTGCTTATATCTCAGAAAGTTTAAGAGCGATTGCGTTGAATTTCACTAGCGATTCATTCCAGAATATTTCTAAAAAAATTGATGCCAACTACAGGTCCATGCAAACAGAAACAGCTTTGAAAAGTAGATTTCAACCAACACAATGGCAGACCGACATTGCTTAATCGTCTCGCCTAGTTATAAGCTCTCAGAAAATATATCTTTGATGGGGTCGAAAGTCAATATTGTAGAAATAACAAATACAAATACATAGACCCTTCGTAACACAGATAAAGGTATAACTAGAATTCCAATAAAACATAATTTCGGCCAAATTTTAGAATTTGATAGCTTTCGACACTTTACTCAAACGTTTTTTTGTTTTTTTTTTTTAGTCTAGAAATTCAAACTATAATTAATATTTTTGCTTTTTAATTTTATTTTCTTTGCAGAATGTATCCTTTATGGCCACGTATCTAGTGGTCCTGCTTCAATTTAAAATTACCGAGCAGCGCGGCATTCGATCACAACAAGCTATGGCGGACACATAGGTTTTAAAATTGAACCATTTGTAGTGTAATCTCAAACGTATTAAAATTTTAACGGGCTACTACTGTATGTACTGTATAAAACAGATTTTTATAATATGTTTATGAATTGAGCAAACGAATTGTTGCATTACTAGTGAATGTGTTCCAAATTGACATATAGAGGGCGCTTATTAATTTTTGATTTAATTCTATAGTGTGTGTGTGTGAGGCTTTGGTGTAAAGAAAAGAAATATTTAAACACACCATGACTACAAGTACTGTTGAAAATCAATTGTGTTTACTAGCATTATTTAAACAAGAGTTTAACTAAATTTTTATATCTAACAGTGTACTGTGGTACAACCAATTGGTAAATCAAAGTGTTTATAAATTTTCAAGTTATGTTACTCATTTAAAGATAAATACCAACAACGAGCTTTGGGAACCAAAAAATTATTTCAACTAAATCACAACAGGAATAAGCAAAGATGAATCAAAATGGATTTTTTCAGCCTTTTGGTCAAATAAAAAGTTTTTTAACAAATTTTAAAATGACTTAATGGTTTTTAAGATGTTAAAGATAAAAATTAGGTGTAATTTTGTATGTATGTCTGTAGCTTACAAGTTGTTAATGCTAAACAAAATCAAACATTTTGTGTCTTTTAATACAGTATAACCTATGTAGTCCGGAGGAGGGGTCGACCTATGAATATCTGACCTGATTAGGGAGGTTATACATACTGTAATTTAAAAAAAATTATAGTTTGTTTTAAAAACTACATTTTCCAAAAATTAACTATTTATAGAGCATAACTCACCCACATACAAAAATCGTGTACTCTTTTGTAATCCAAACTCTCCAGCTTCCGCTTGTGTGAACCAAAACAATTTGTCTAACTTAAAGTTAGATATTTTGTTTAAAATTTATTAATTTTAAAAATTTTTTAATTTAAAAAAAAAAATAACTTTTTTTTGGCACAGATATGCAACGCACAGTTAGGCCCTTTTAAGAATAAATATGTAACTTATAAACTACTCATCTGATTTGCATGAACCATGCATGAACTGCGAATTGTAACAGAAGACCAAGACTTGCCCATTTTTGCATTACAGGGCCCATGCACAACACCATAATAATTGTGCAATCAAGAGACTGTGCCAGCAGATTGACCGTGTATGAGGTTGTGGTGTGATTGTACCAGCTGATGGTGCTTTATCAAAAATAGTTTGATATTTTTTTGATTGTACCAGCATGATTATGTCGTGTGTGGCAAAATTAGCTCATAAAAGTTAAATCGTCAAGGCATAAACATCAAAAGAATACAACATTTTAAATATAAATGCCAATTCATAGCCATTTCTTCATCCAAACACGTTTTTTTTGCTCCTAATTCGTTTTCGTTTTAGGATAATAGTAATAATAAGTGCAGCACAAATTTTTTCGTTATTCATTTCAAACTTTTCCACACAATTTTTCGGTAAAAAATGAATTTTGTACCACCATGCTGGTGTAGTGAGTGCTTAAAGCTTAATTGCACAATTTTATGGTGTTGTGTATGGGCCCTATTAGGTATCTATAAGGGTTTTCAAAGTTAAAGATCTCGGTTTTAAAAAACCTTAATAGGCTTTTAACTTTCATAAATGTGAGACGATTTAAATAATTTATTTTGCTTTGGCTGATTTTCGATCAAATTTAAAGAACAAGGCATGCCCCGTTATATACCATTTGCATTCTTTTCTCTAGAGTTTTGATCCTCAACCCACTTCTTCTACGTATTACGAAAATTCTATTTAAAAGAAATAGAAACTTTTTTTTTTCAATAGTGTTTATATACGTTTAATTATGAAATTAAAATTTTTAAAATAATAAAAAATATTTCTGTGGTAATACGGAAAAACTACATATGTCTGATTTTATAGTTTTTCAAGAAATCATTTTCAAATTTTTGAGGTATTTTTTTTTAAATCAATTGCCTTTAAAATAAAGTCTATTATGTATATGACTTCATCGCTGCATAATTAATAGAGCATATTAGTTTTAGTATATTTAGTTAAACTATAAGTTAATATAAGTTGTTATTCCAAATAATATTGTTCGTTGAAAAAATAAAGGTAATAAGTTTTTATGCTACAACTACCTGTAAAGCAGTTTAAAATAAATGAAAATTGCCGGGGTGTAATTTTAAATCGTCAGATTGTCATAATGTTATTATTCCAGTTTAAACTTATGTCGACTTAAGCAGTTATTTCTCTTTGTCACAGATTTTGTAAATAAATGTATGTAGTTGTTATTGTATTTTTTCCTTTAAGAAAAGACTTTGTAAAATCTTGTAATTTTAAGAACTCAATAATAGAAGTATAAATTTTAAGGATTTTAAGGAGTAGAAAGTAGTAATAAAATAATTTAAACTAGAAAATTCTCAATAAATATAAGTTGTAAAAGTAACTGAAAAAAATAAGACAATCATGCCTGTTCTGTACTCTGAGAGAAATCAAACTGTTCTGTACTCTGAGAGAAATCAAACTGTTTGGAATTGTTAAAATTGCAGTGCTATTTTATTTTGACCACCTTCTCGTGAAATAGTCCGCTATGCGGTGGTCAATTCTTGTTTTGTGGAACCAAAAGTTTTTGTGAAGTATGGTGATGTTGTAGAAAGTTTGTTTTTACAGCAAAAGTAAAGTAAGTCGAGTGTTTCTTTTATGTATGATTCTTATTTAATTCAAACACAAATTTAATTAAAATTTTATTAATTTTTTTTTTGTTGTTTAAGTGCTTCAACTGCAAAGATTTGTATTAATTTTTATGAAATCCATTTTTTTTATTGTGAATCTAAAAAAAGAATTGCATTTCACTTTATACTTTTCTAAAAATTTCCTTGAAATTTTTTATATAAAATGATTGTTTAACAACAACCCAAAAGGATTACTTGTTAACCTCACAAACGGTTGCAAATTTAAATGCAGCATTAAATTTGGGACACCATATATTTTCTAATTACGCGAATATTTTACTTAATTATATGTAATTTTTAACTACATAAACCAATGTATTTTAAATGATGATGTAAATAAATTGTATATTCGTTTTATAAATGTTATAAAATCCGTATTTTATTTTAGTTAATATAAATCATTTTTCCTTCCCCTCCTTTTGTTCGTTTAAAAACATTTTACAAATACATTATAAATGTCCTTATTTGCATTGCACTCAATTCAATCATAAATTTACGATCATCTGTATACTCCAAAGGCAATTCAGCCACCGATAATTTCAGCAGTTTCAATTTCTCTTTACGCATACGATTCAACTCCTTTTGATTAGAGCCCGTGTCACGTTGTATGCGATTACTTTCAGCACCTAAACCGCCAATGGGTAAAAGCTCTTCATGATAGTCGGCAGCAACTAAAGGTTTTTGAGCTTTAAGCAATTGGACATGATTGGCGGACTTGGCATAAACAGCATAATTTTCATACCAAGCATCATCAGGATCGGGTTCAAATTCCATGCGACGATTTTCGTCTAACCAGGCATTACCATCTAGAGTAGTTTCTCTTATGTCTTGGATTTTAAAACGTTGAAAGACATCGTGTACATTAAATTGTACAGCTTTGGAGTACTCAAGATCTTCGTCCTTTTCCAAAATATGCTCGAAACGTACTAAGATTTCATTCTCATGCCAGGGCTCAAAGGTTAAAAGGTGTATATTTTTGGGTAAGGAAACCGAAAGACCAGTAAACTGTTAAGAAAGAGAAAAATCTTAATATTTTCTTATATATACATGTAGATAAAATAGGTTGCTTACAATATTGGTAAACTGTTGCCGCCATTGTTCATATGAAAATTTGGTATCACTAAAGAATCTCCAGGGCGACAGTGTTCTCTCTAATTGCGTAAAGCGTTCTAGCGACTGGGTGGTAGGACTTTTATCCAGTTGCGAAGAGCCAACAATCAAATAATGCACACCCCTAGCTACCAAACCCTGACCAAAGGCGGTCTCATTTAAGGGCTCTGCCACTCCAAAGGCATCATCACACAATAAACGTCTGTGTATCATTAGCTCTAAGGAACCATCACCTAAAGAACTGCCACCCTGGGCACGATCCGTTACAATGGCCATACGCGCATTTTCATCTTCTATGGCAATTTTCGTGGTAATGGGATAATAATTGCCTGCTATTTTTTCTAGCAATTTAACACGCCATGTATCGCGATGATTCCTGAGACGTTTAATCATTTCACGACCATTTGAGTCAGTATAGAAAATACCCTCTGATTCAATATCGGAATTAAAACGTGATACTATTTCCTTACCCTTACCATCGTCGATGGGTATGGGCCCCACCGTCCACACAAATTCTGCATATTTCTTTAGCTTATAAACCCTCACATCCTGGCTAATCCAATCATTGAACTTTTGATGTACTTCCTCTACCAAATTGCCACGATAAACGGTGATTTCCGGAGCCACGGCTACAGTGCGTACACTATCGCTTTTAGGACGGAATATATAGGCTCCCGAGGAACGATTGCGGAACTCAAGATTATTACCTACGGCTCCCTCATAGTATAAGAATTCTTGACTTACAATGCGATTCATACCATCGGCCTGTACGGCCGCTAAAAAGCCATTAGTATCAAAAGTTAAACGTATGTTCTGAAAATAGATGAAAGATATTTAAAAAGATCCAGGTCTTAATGTTATATTATTGTGAAGACTTACCTCATTACCTATTTCTACCAAACTAGACATATTATCAGGTTCCGGCACTGGTTTCATATGGTGACCATTTGTTTTCTTAATATAATACGACTTATAGCCAAATGGCGGCAATTCACTGGCCAGGAAGATCAACTCGTATTTAGCTTGTGATTTGCGGAATGCAAGATTTTGAACTCGCTCGGGCACGGGTATATATTGAATTTCAAGAACCACATCTAAAAATTTGTTTAATTTGTATAAAATACTTGTACAATTTCTTTTTTTGTAAGAAGCTTTTAATGAAAACATTCTCAAGCTTAAGCGTTTTATATGAATATTTAATAATGTCCCCCTTCCACACTGAAGAAATTGAAAGACAGATAGACGTTAAAGTACACATTTATTTGTACTTTAAATTTTTTCGTTTCTCTTTTATTTATTTTAACATTTTTTGCCCTCCTTTAAAATAATTTTTCACATCTTAGAATCTGGTATTTAAGAGAGATAGCAAAAACGAAAAAAAAGAAAAGTCTGTCTGTCTGATTTTTCAAGTTTGAAAGCTCCAAAAATGTCTGCCTTTAAATTTCTCAATTGTAAAAGTGAACTAACTAAAAGTCAGTTTTATGAAGAAGCTTTTAATGAAAACAAAGAAAAGTTTCATTGAAAAGCCACTTTGCTTTAAAGCTTTGCATAAAAAGTTTTATTTTTTTATTTTTTTTTTATATTCTTAAATATAAATGTAATTATAATTAAAAAAAAAAATTATAAGAATAGAATTTTAGAAAAAAGTTTTACTATCTTTTGTAAAAGCTTTTTAACCCTTTATTACTTACCCTTATAGTCCTTTACCACATAATTAACATCCGGCACTGGAAGTCTTACGTAATCATTAGTCGAATGCGATAATGGATTATACAAAGTCAATATGAATTGTTCACTTTGCTCCGATACCTCACAACTGCTAATATTAAGCAGTGAACAAGTTTTAAACTCAAACTGGAAACTTCTGGGTTTTTCATGCCTCTTAAGGCGTGGGGACTCTCCCTGGGTCAAATGATTCAAAACAGCACGAGCATTAGCATTACAAGTGCGCATGCCCACACTCAAACGTCTGGCATAATCAAAGGCCACCTTTTGTTTCTCGGTACCTGTTACAGCATCATGATGTTGCATTATACCCATAGTTTCACGCATAAAGCCCAAATGTGGTAATAGTTCAGGATACAAATTGGGAGCTAAAGCGGTAAGCTGCTTGCAAACTTGCAGAAAATTATTACCTTCACGCTCGTAACGCTTAAGTGTGGGTCTCGAAGTGAAATAACCAGTCCAGTAGGCGTGAGGATCCGAGCCATAGGGGAAAAAGTCATCATCCTTGGTGGGCCAAGTAATGCCTACATCATGCAGAGACTTTAGGTAACATGAAGGTGTGGAATAGAGTAGATTTATGTCGGAGCCGTTGGCTTGACGGGCATTGCCATATCTATAAGTTTAGAGATATTTATAGCAGGTTTAATTGATAGAAGAGAGAGAGAGAGAGAGTGGAAAGAGCATGCTTAGAAGATTTTGGTTAACTCACTTTATAAGTTTATCCAAATTCTTATACCACATATTGGCGTGCTGATAATGAAAATCCTCACCCATGGTGACCAAAATATGATTGGTACGATAACCCTTAGACATATTGCGAGCTATGGCAAAAAACTCATCAACCTACAAAGGGTTTATTACAATAAGGCAGGCCATTAAATGGGCATAAATAGATTCTTTGAAGTAGTTGCAACACATATGTGTATGAAAGTTAAGTGCAAAATATTAATGCTGTGAGAATTTATGTTTTAATTTAGGTTTTCCAAAAAATGTTAACCAAAATTTTCTTATTATAACATGCAAATTTTCCATTTTCGTTTTTTTGTCATTCTTTTTTTCTTTATCACTTTTTCGTTACCGTATTAGTTTGTCCAAATTTTTATAATAAACATTAGCATCCTGATAGGTAAAATCACCACCCATTGTTACTATGATATTAGTAGTGCGATGATATTGTGCTTGTCTTTCAATGAACTCAAAAAACTCATTGACCTGATTAAGATGTTTTTATTCAATAAATAATGATAAGAATTTATGTTACAAAATAAAAGAAGTAAAAAAGAAACATTTACCCTCCTATTAACATTATTATCTGGCGAATGTTTACCATCAATTATGGGTTCATCAGCACACAAAATATCAAAACAGAAGCCGGGCGGTGGTTGATATTGATTGTATAGGGCTCCGGTAAACAAGTGAGCCGCCTCATCTATATTAGCCGATGCCCTCCATATCATTTCGGCTCTTTTCATCATAAGACGCTCATCTTTGTCCTGATAGTCGAGACGTCCAAAGAAGAGACCATCGTAACCCATCTGGGCAAACATTGAAGCCATTTCACGTGAGTGACCGAAGGGATCGATTTGCCAGCCAATACGGGGACGGCCGCATTCACCAAAGGTGTCATTAAGCCGTCTAAAGGAAGAAAGAAAGAAGATTTAATTTGTGTGACAACTAAAAAGAATATTTTAATGAAATTATTTCTATTTTGTACTTGAATATAGCCGACTTTTGCTATAAACAAGACTTTAACAAAAGGTGCATTTTTCGTTACAACTATGAGTCATTGGGAAAAAAATCACATTTATGTATAACGCAAAACGATGAACGTATTTTCATAGACGTTTTTAATAATGGCTGTTTTAAAATTTTTGTTCCAAAAGGCAATGTTTAATTAAATGCGAAGTTTGCTGCAAAGCATTTTGTTTACTTTGATGAGTAAAAATTTAAAAAATTTAGTTTGTCTATACATATCATCAATTTATGTACAAATAAAACATATTCGGCCGTGCCGAATCTGTTAACACACTTCACTATCTTGTACATAGTTATAATTACCACATCATGAATTAGCTAGATTTAATGTTATATGCTCTCTTCTTTATTATTTTCGACGATATTATTGGTTCTAAAATTTAACTCTATGTTTTATACTGTATTCTTCTAGTCAAGCCCTTTTATTTGATGTCCATATTGATGGGGTTATAAAAATATATCGGCCAGTTTGTTTTAGACGACATCTTGGATTTTAAACTTTTCAATAGTTTACTGTTTCTACTGGCCAAACTCTTACATTTGATACCAATATTGTGAGGGTTAAAGGGCACAAAGTCATGTTCCCACGATTTAATGATGCCATCTTGGATTTTTACTTTTTCGAAGTCCACTGTATTTTACTGCTCAAGCCCTTTTATTTGAAAGTAATATTAGCTTTCGCGATTGTGCAAAAACTAAAATAAATCGTTTGTAGATTTTGATGGTCTAATTCATTAAAATTAAAATAGCTTTATAAGACGTTTATAAATCAAATTTTCATAGAAAATCAGTTTTGTAAGCTTTTTGTAAACATTTAATAATTTTTATAAATAAGGCAGTGAGAAAATAACCGAAGAAATTGAATTTTGGTGCTTATATCTCAATTGTGGTAAAAATAGGGGAATAACAGAGACTGTTGTGTTTATTTGCTTATATCTTAGAAAATTATGAGGCTATTATGCTGATTTTCACTAACGATATGTTTGCAAATATTTCTGATATTTGATACCATACAGGGGTCTAGACGTTGTCGGGCATCTTCATAAAACTGATTTCAACATACACATGGACATTGCTCAATCGACTACCCTATTCATAAGCTTTGAGAATATATCTACTTTATGGTATCGGAAATGAATATTGTATAAATTTCACACGGAATGACAGACCTACATATACCCTACACTCTCTGTGAAGGGTATTTTAAGATAATTAAAAACCAAGTACAGTAAGGTCGTTAAATTATCACACAAAAAAATTAAACCAAGAATTAAAAATTAGTTGAAAACTATTTCAAAAATATTTTTTTTGCCTTTCTAGAATTTGACTTCGCAGTCAAAAGTTATTCAAGAATAAAATATAACTCTTCTAAAGTATGAGCAATAATATGGGATATGTCAAACAATACAAATACAAATCCATTGTCATTTTATAAAATGGGTTTTTTTTTTTAAATGCGGAATAAATGCAGTCATAAATTAATAACGAGAAGACAAATGAATACATACTGCTAAAGCAGTGTTTAGATTATAGGATTTTTTTTATTCAACAAAAAAGTTCCTATGAAATGGAACTTTTATCAAAAAAAAATATGTTCTAAAATTTCTTTGAACTAACATCGTCGGATGCAAATCAAATGCTATTAGATGAAAACATCTGTTTTTCTTTGTTATGTCTAAAAACTCAACCTCAACTTAACTAGGTACTCAACCTTTTTTGAAGTACAGTAGGCTCGCGGTAACAAAAACACTGCCTTACGTGAACACTGGATAAGATGAACATAATTTTGTTTACACTGACTACTCTGTAGCGTGAACACAGTGAGAAAGCCTTATAACGTGAACAAGTTTGTCGGTTATGCAAATCGTTTTCATAAAAAGGGGTATCCCCGTAAATGATTGCACAGGTTTAGTTTAGTGCGTGCTGCAGATTTAGCATGACCTAATCTAAAGTTTTTCGTAAAAAATGTCACAAAAGTTAAACTTTTTGTGATTGGAAATGCAACAAATTCTCGCTATTTTAGAAATTTGGAATCTCCTGTGGACTACAATTGCTTCAAATCGTAATGGATTACAGCTGCAATTTTTGAAAATTGGTTTAACTAATAATGGACGCTTTTCGCTATTTAAATTCAACTTGGAAACGTCTTGAAAAGAAAACAATAGCAAAATACTGCCTGAACATTTTTAGTTCTTCACTTTACGTCTAGACGAGCCATCGATTTGTCCAGACTAGAACAAAAAGTCGGCAAAGCAACTGTCAAAAAATTATTCATGTTCTTTAATATGGTTTAAACGCATAAAGTGTATTTTGTGGCAATTTTTATGTCGTCTCTTTCTTTCATATTCAAAATGCCTTTTAATATCAAACATCGTTGTTCGAACAAATGTTCTGACAACGCTGTTTAAACAAGAACATAAAAAGATAACACAGTTTTTAAATTAATTTTAAAGTATTTTTTTTTCCTTACAAACCATATGTACATAACAATCCAAAATACAAAAAAATATATGTATTTGAGTTAAATCACATGTCTAATTTATTTGGAAATTTTAAAGAGTTACACCTTCGTTAACATGAACAACTTCGCAAACGTGAACATGCTCGGTTTTTAATAGTTCACGTTACCGCGAGTCTACTGTATTTTATAAAATAAAAAATCAATTAAACTGCTAAAACTGGCAATCGGATTTAATGTTGGTTGTCATTGAAAATGTGTTTACACTTTAGGATTTTGACTTTCTAATTTACTTTTCGAACAGATCAGACATTCTAAACAAATTATCAGACAGTCAGACAGATTAGTATAATCTAAACAGCGCTTAGTAGAGGATTTATCGTAAGTTAATTTGGTTTGTAGTCGAATTTTAAAGATAACAAATAACTAAATTCATTTATGCTAAGTAATGGAACGTTACGTAACGTTACGCAACTGGAACTACACTTAAACCAACGTAATAAAACAACGTAATTTAATTTAATTGTAAATAAATTAATTGTAGGAATAATAAAATGACAACAACAAAAATAACGCCCAATGTGTACGAAGCATTTGCATAGATGTGTTAATAAATAAAAAAAAATAATTATATATTTAGGATTTTTACTTAAGACACCTCTATTGCTGATTATAATATTAGTCAGAGTCCATGTTGAAGTGGTTAACCGCACTTCAAAAGACTTTAAAAAAAACTACGAATAAATAACAACATCAAATTTAAACTATAAAAAAAATCTCAAAAATATATATAACAATAAAAACCAACGTTACAAAAAAAATTATTAAAAAAAAACAAATATAATAAAAACAAGTAAGAGCGCTATATTCGGCCGTGCCGAATCTTATATACCCTTCACAACGTGTAGTCATGCAATAACAGTAGTTTGTATCACCATTCATCCCATACGAAATACGTACATACATATAAAAAACATACATATATAAAAACATCACATTGTAAAATTATAAATTTACGTATGTATGTTAAAAAATAAAAATAAAAAATGAAAAAAAAAATAAAAAACAAATAAAAAAAAAAAAATTAAAAAAAAAAATAAAAAAAAAATTAAAATATACATATATAATAAATATAAAACAAACAAAAAATAAAAAATTAAAAAAAAAATTAAAAAAAAATTAAAAAAAAAAAATTAAAAATTTAAATAATATATTAAATAAAAAATAAAAAAAATAAGAAAAAATTAAAAAAAAAATTTTAAAACAATAAAAAAAAATTTTTTTTGGCTTAGCTGGGATTCGATGCCACGTTTTCTCCAACCAGTATACACGTTTGTATGTATGTATGTTGTTGTTGTAATGTTGATTTTGTGAAAAAAAAAATCGAGGTAGTCGTGGGTTTTTGCTCATATCTCAGTTGTGTATGTACCGATGTTTCTGATTTTCAATACCGATCTACTCCCGAATATTTCTGATATTTTAATACCTAACCCGGGTCCAAGCGATATCGGGGGGCTTCAAAAAGTTGATTTCAACATACACACGGACAGACTGACAGATCTTAATCGACTTCCCTATTCATAAGCTTTCAGAAAATATATACTTTATGGGGTCGGAAATGAAAATTGTAGAAATTTCACACGGAATGACAAACCTATATAAATATACCCTTTTTCACTGTGTGAAGGGTATAAAAATTAAAACAGTACAGCCTCATTTATTATATTATTTCATGGATAAGGCAGTGTATTTTTTTCTTTTTTATATTATATAATTAGTGTGGGAGAGTTTAAAACATTTTTAATGAGACTTTAACTGAATATCAATAAAAATATCAATAAACTGCATTAAAAAATCCTTTATATTATAAAAATTAAAATTTAATATAAAACAATTAAGTACATATGTACATATATGTATGTAAGAAAAAAACAAAAAAAAATCCTGGTGAGTGTAGCGAAGCGCACCGGGTTAGCTAGTAATAAATATTTTAATAAGTAATATGTTTGCTCGAAGACTTCGTGATGTTTTAATAAAAGCGACAGAAATTTAAAGGATAAAACAATTCAAGCGTTAATTTAATTTAAAAAAATTGTCCTTTTTTTAACCGCTTTACTATTTAAGTTTACCCATTTGTTATGAAAAATTTTTTTATCGAATTCAAGCTGAGAGTTATCTAGACAAAATCATTTCTCTCTCTATCTCTCAAAAAGATATAAAACTAGATAAAAAAAAAAATGTCGAGACAACAATATTGTTCAGAACAAATGGGTGAACTAATGAATGCAACTAATTAATTTAAATTGAATTTTACACACATTTTACTCATACAAAGAATCTTACACATTGTTTTTTTGATGAAGCACAATAAATCAAATACAAATAATATGTATGTAAGAGCTATCACTTGCTTTAAATAATAAAATAATGAAAATAAATGCATAAATTTGCTTTAATTAATTTTTAACTTAAACTACGGCTCACCTTAAACCCCAAGCGAACTGATCAATTATACTTTGATAATGTGTGGTGGCCTCATCGTTCATACTCCAGGCGCCGCCAATAAATTCCAAGCGTCCCTCATCTACCAACATTTTTACTTGGTCCTGCAGTTCAGGTGTTTGTTCACGCCACCATTTAAAAAAGAATGCTGACTCCACATAAATAAAACGTTTGTTGGCATCTTTCAAAAGTTCTTGCACTACTGAGTCTAATATATATTGGACACCGGCTTTTTGTATTAAAGTTTTACTGCCATAATAGTATTGATCAACGGTCTTGAGCCAGCCCACATCGTCGTGGGTGTGAGGTATTAAATGGACATTCAGCATATTATGTTTGATTTTGGGACAATTCTGTTGAAGGAGGGACAAAACAAAAAAGGGAAATTTATGTATTTTTTTTTTGTGCTAAAAAATTCACTCTGTATTTTGTTTATTTATAAATGATTTGTGATAACTTTTGTTAACCTACCGCATAACCGCATTTTTTACCCACATTGGGCATCGATTTTTGGGGACGCAATTCAGCACTTTGAAATAATATTAAAGTAATGCAGACTACTGCAATTACTTTGGCCATTAAGCCGGTTGTCATTGTTAAAATAATATAAATAATTTATTCTAGTTTTGTTATAATTATTTTTATCTTTCACTATTCTTTTTCTTAATTTCCTATAACGCCTTTACGCTTTAAAAATCCCGACTCAACTGAATTAAATTTAAGCATTAAATTCTTACTTATATGAGTTCTTATAAGACCTAATAGTTCTCTAAGAACAAAGAATTATTTATACTCAAACCATCTTTAAGAATTCGAGTGAGAGTGATATATTTTTGGACTTCAATAAGAGCTTAAATGCTTAAGTGTTGCCGTTTGGTTACATATGTTACATATCTTGTAATTTTAAGATGCATAGTTTTTATTACATTAATTAAATAAAATATTTTTAAATTTAAATGCATTTTTACAAAATATTAAAAAATAAGACAATTCGTTAGGTAAATCTCTAAGACCAAATGCTTAGCTATACAAGTGATTTAATAGTGTGAATATTTTAAAAGCGACCAATTAATTGAGTGAAATTAAAACGATAGTAATTTTTTGGCATAAAACAATATAATCATAAAAAACTAAAACTCTTTAAAAATTAATCTTCTCTAATCTAGAAAATAAAATAACAAAACCAAATATCGCTATAATTATCACCCAGATAATGTTAGTTATAATAAATAACAAACTTAAGTGGAACACGCGTGTAGAGAAACTCACATTATAACTATCGGAATTACTTATGTGCTGATATTGCAATACATTTATGTTATTTGTGTAAACATTTTGCAAGTGTGTTTTTTCTTAGTCTATATAAAAGCATAACCAACTGGAAATTGGAATTCAATGTTCATAACTCTCTTAAGATTAACCCGAAGATGGCCTAAGGTCAGGTGTCTTCAATTTACCACTTGTATCGATTACTTTTGATAATTTTTTTGTCTCGCTGTCAAAGAAGCATATCTAATTTGATAGCTTCATATGGCTGCATAAGAACTTTCTTGGCTATAGTTCTAATTTTCTTAAAGTTCATAAAACTCTTAAAAACATTGGGATCTCTGCAAAAAAATTGAGTATTGAACGATATTTGAAAACCTAAGAGCGCACCAAACAAACATTATATTATGTATGATGTTAATGAAGGGCTGAGTCATCTGACTTCTAGTGCAAAAGACAAATCTTAAAAAAAAAAAAATGAGACAATATATAAGGAGGTGGACAACGAGTTGTTTCAAGTTTCTTTACATTCTTCTTTTTTTTGTCATGCCCTCATGTAATTTTTTGTGCAAGTGACAACTCTGAAATATGGCAGCTGTCACATATGTTTTTCCCGATTAAAAAAATTGATGCGTTTTACGAAAGAATAACGCGTTACAATTATAAAAACTTATTACAAAAATTTAGAAAGTTATGCTGAGACCGATCCCAAACTTGTAAAAATTTTAGTCAAAAAAGTGTTGGGAGAACTTAGAATTTGACATTAAATAAAGTATTAGGGCCGTATTCATAAAAAATATTTTAGGTTTATTAAAGGCTTATTTGACAGATGTTGTAGAGAAATTTGTCAAATAAGCCTTCAATAAACCTAAAATATTTTTTATGAATACGGCCCTTAAACTTTGTCTATCCAAATTTGTTTAAAAAAAATTTTGATTTTATTCAACCGCTTGAAACACTGAAATATAACCACAAAGTATCTATTAAATTCTTGTTTAAACTACAACACAGCAGGGTTGCCATATTAAGGATTTTTTTTCAATTAAATTTGTCATATGAAAATTTTATCATAAAAATGGCCATTTAACATTAATATTATTATTATTAAATATTATTATTAATATTATTATTATTAAAACGCTAAAAAAAATTTTTAATTTTAAATTAAAAACGATTTATTTTTAACTTAATTAGTTGTTAAAAGTTTTAAAATAATATAAAATTTATGAAATTATTAAGACCTAACAATTCATATAATTTTTTAAATCATCTGGCATCTCTGTGGGATAGTGTAATGATTAAAAGCCACACGGAGACTTCTATTGACTTTTATCTATCTATACATTTCAAACTCATTGTGGATTTATTCCAAAACAAATAAAATCTAACGAGCCTAATTATAAAACAATGAGAAATTCATTACAAAATTTTACAGTGTAGGGCATAAAATTAACGTGTAAATAAAAAAAATTCACAAATATAAAGTGTATTACCAAAGAAAATAAATTTTAATTGTTTATTAACAAATATAATGCTAAACGATTTACAATACAGGCTGGAAGAAATAACATAATGGGGCTTAACAATTTAATAACATAGAAGCCAACCAAAATGGGGTAAATATGGAAAAGTATGTATAATTACTTTCTAATTCCAAATTACTCGGGTACAAAGTTTAATAGGTGTTTTACTAAAAAAAAATTATGAAATTTAGTGTAACTTGAACATATTCATAACGGGGTAGAATGGAAAAAATTTTAGAAAACATTCTGATACCTTTTAGAACATATCTGTTGTTATGCAAAAATAGTAGACTTATTTACCTTATATTAAGTCTATTAAAATATTTTATTCTTAAATGAATATTTAAACATCTTAAATTAGGCTGATATGGAAAACCCAAAAACGTACTTTTTATAATTTTATATGAATCTATGGGCAACCCAAAAATTTTTAAGTTATAAACAATCGATACGTGATGAGAAAGAAAATTATATAGGCAACACAATAGGTACTTTAATTTTTGGTACTTTTTTTAATTTTTATCTTTTTGAATATACACACATTGAATTGAATGAAATAAGGTACTTTTAATCAAAGCTAGGCTTAAAAATTATAGAGAGGGGACTTTTTTACATTGTTTGAATTTTTTAATCTGAAATTTGGAAACTTTTGAATCTACAATTTGGATATAGAAGTTTAAAACTGAAGTATAATACTAAATTTTATTGAAATTATTTAATAAGTTTATTTAAAGAAGTAAATACTTCTTCGCTGTCAAAAATAAATCTGCGCTAATATAGGGGATTAGTCGCCGTTATTAGGCTCTTAAAGAAAGTAAAATTTGTCTCGGCAACACTGTGTGTTACATCTTTTATTTTAACAACTATTAAGTTCTCTTATTCTCAATTTGTGACCTAAATAGCGTTATCAACTTTGAAATTTCAACGAGCACCAAAATCCGAGATTAAAACGTGTAATTTTCGAAAAGGGGACTTATTTTAAAATTAGTTATTTTTCAAACGTTTTCATAGTCTACTGAGTTTTACTGGTCAAGCCCTTTCGTTAGATACCAATAATGAGAGGGTTGTAGTTTAGTTCCTAAATTTGACCCATATAAACATGTATTATTTTTTGCCCTTTCGCTCCTCTCTGTAATCCGAAAGTTAAAAAAATTTAAAATTAAATGATAAACCCAGAAAAAGTTGTAAAGGGTCCACCATCTAACGTTTTTTTTTAACTAGTGCTTATTTCGTGAATGGTAACACTTAGCTCATGTGTGATTTGACAGATAATTAGTTTTATCCTTCCGCTTAACGATTATGGTTGTGTATACGCTTGAATAACGCTGGGAAATATTGCGACTTTACTTTAGCCGATTTTGCCAAAAAAAATCATCTGTTCAGATAAAGCTCAGAAAACCCGCACACATACATTAAAAAGCCGATACACCCAAAGTGAGCCACTGTTTGATGCGGATTTTGGTCCAGAGGCATAATTGGGCCATTTTTCTTCGAAATGGCAATCATTATCGGATCATGCTGAACGAATTTTTGTTTACAAAAATTGAAGGGGAGGATATTGGCAACATTTGGTTTCAACAGGACGGTGCTACGTGCCGCACAGCCGAAGCTACACATTTTTTATAGCATTTTCAAAAAAAAAAAAAGTTATTTGGCGGACCACCCTTTATTTATTTGCTTATGTCTCAGTTAGCTTCTAACCGATTTGTCAATTTTTCTCAGAAATAGTTTCTGAGACTACAGTTGGTATTTCGATGACTTAAGCGTAAACAAAAATTAATAAAGAGCTTTAGTAACTTGATATAAACAATAAATTTTTTTAAAAATTATTTTTATTTATAACTTGGCCAATAAGTGCCCAATTCGTCTATAACTTTTTACGAAGCTCTAGTGGCACATCATATCTGTAAATAGTAGCAAACGTGCCTGCAAATTATTCGAGGCCTGAAATTTTTGATTTTTATGATAAAAATGTAGGAAATGAGGCAGTCTTGGTTATTTGCTCATATCTCAAAAACTTATGCAGCGATTGTGCGGGATTTCAATAGCATTTTATTCGTCGATATTTAAAAAAAAATTATACTAAATATAAGTAGATCTGTGCATATGTTGTGGCCTCTAAAAAGTTAATTTGAGCAGATGGGCAGTTATAAATTGACTCTGCTAGTCAAAATCATTCAGAAAAAATAATTAATAGGGTCGAAATTGAATATTGTAGAAATAACAAGGTAAATGACAAGCTATATATAACCTTGGAACCACAGGTGAAGGGCTTACAAAAAAAGGACGGAGCACTGAGTCAAAAATTTTCCGTGACAAAAATTAAAAAAAAAAAACACTAAAACAGTGCTAAAAGCACACCGTTGACAACGCGGGACATAAATAACTACATACTTTTTGTTTTTGTTCTTGTTTTGAATATTTTAATCAGCAGTTTTATTGTGGTCGGTCGATTAATAAAAACATAAACAAAGGTTAAGTGAGTCTTACGCTACGAAAAGAGTCGCGTAAGAGTATTTTGAGTGGTTAGAATAAAAATATGTGAGAAAACCGGCTCTAGCAAAAGATAAAATAGAGCTAAATTTAATAAAATGAATTTTAAATTGAACTTAGGTTTTAAATGTGTGTGTTTTTTTTTGGAATGACTTACATGATTGTATTCTATAAACAGGCCATAAGAGTGGGTTGAATATACAAATTAAATTTGAAACAATTGACTATTCTAGAACCAGTTAAGTTGCCTGTCTATAAAATTTTCCACTTAACCAAAAATGAACTTCTAAACATTTTCATAGAACCAATTTTGAAAACTTTTAACTTTCATTAATCTAACTAGCCAGTAGATAGATCCCCTTTAAATAATGTGCTAATCAATTTTAGATATTTTTTGTATATGACTTTTAATAATGTACACTTAGCCATAATGAATTTCAAACTTGAAATTTTCTTTTTCACAAGAAATACATATGTATGTGTGTATGTTGATAACAAATTGAATAAAGTTCTCCCAAAAAAAAGTGTCAGCTACCAAAAATAAAAAAAAGTTAAGATGATAACCAAATCAACTATCTAACGATCAACATTATTGTAAATTCAAAATAAAAATATTGACATTTGGAACTGAATTTGTTTTTTAATATCAATGTGCGGTTTTTTTAGAACTCTGAGCAAAAGAAAGAAAAATTTAAAAAGCTAAAATATAAAAAAAAAATTTTAACTAATTGTATTCATTTGATTTACAGATAGTCAGTTCTTCTAATTAAAGTGTTTTCTTATCAATTATATTGGCTGTTTAATATTCGCTTATAAAATCGTTGCAAATGCTTGAAATTCAGTCAGTTGGCATTTAAAACGCCTAACATTTGGATCAAAGACGTTGAAAACTTAGAATATTTCTAAAAACCGGAAAACTTGTGAAAGTTTCGAATTTAAACGAAACAGTTTTAAAACTTTTGCTGCGGTCAAAAGTGAAATGCAATTATTAACAGCACTAACGGCACTTTTAGTGTTAGTCGGTTTGGACTATGGAGAAGCAGCATGTGGTTATAAGGTGAGCTTAATCTTTACTTTAGAGCACCCTAATTAAACAAATAAAAAATATTTCCCTTAAAGGCCTATTAGACACGCATACTTGTCTTAAGACATGTACGATGGCATACCAAACCTCACTGTGTAATAGTATGTACATATGTCGAGTATGTTAGACATGTATGTTGGTTTTCAAAAATTTTTGAAAACCTGAGTCTGTCGCATACATACTAACATACTCGTCTAATAGCGTGTCTGTCATACTTCATACAAAAATTCATTCAAATTTTTGCCGCTGCTGTGTGCATATCGCAAATTTAAAAAAATGTCCCTCTAATATTATTTTCTGGAAACAGTTTATTGAGAAATATAAAAGCTTCCCACAATTGTGGCAAATAAAATCAAATCTGTACAACAAGAAACAATTGAAAATTAATGCATACAATGCATTAAAAGAAAAATTAAGAGAAATAGAAAAAAATTCAACTATTGACAACTTTCCGCTTCATTGCCATGTGTACGCTTCAAAAATTTCTGTGTATTGAAGTATGCCGTCAGCGTTCGACAGTGTAATAGCTTAACCCAAAGTATGCCATACACATGTCTTAAGACAAGTATGCGTGTCTAATAGGCCTTTTAATATACTTATGTGGAAAAAAGGAATAACTGCTTAAGTCGACATAAGCTAAAATTGAGACAGTAACTCTTTTGCAATGCCACAATTTTTAACTATTTTAGACAACTTTACAGGAAGTTAGAGCGTAAAAACTTTTTGACTATATTTGGTTCAATTAACAAGAGATTTGAAATTATAACTTATTTTAACTTATAATGTAACTATAGATACGAAAACTAATATGCTGTTTAATTTATATAGCGTGGGATTTTTATTTATAAAAATAAATTTAAACATTTTAAAGTGCTTTTCTGAAAAACTATATAACAGATATAAGCAGTTTTTTTTTCCTAACTGCCACAGATATGTCATAACAGTAGTCAATCCGTGGTTCCGTTTTCTGGCTCACTTTCTAAAAAATAAAAATACAAATTCGATGTAATGAAATTTTTATACAAATTGACATCTAAAATACGTCGCAGAAGCGATTTTTTTTATTGTTAAAGCATTTTTTTTATGCTTTTGTTTTAAGACAGTCATCGATTTGTTTAAACAACGAACAAGTTTTTGTGCGCATATAAATTTGCCTTGTGTGGACCGCTGTTGTCTATGTTTTGTTCTTGTTCAAACAGCGTTGTCAGAACATTTGTTTAAACAACGCTGTCTGATATTTAAAGGCTTTTTCAATATAAAAGAAAGAGACGAAAGATATAATTGTTAACTTTGAAAAACAATTAAACTTTTGAAAAAAAAAATACTGAGTAACAGTTGTTTAAGTAAAAAATGCAAGTTTTATATTAAAAAAAATAAAAAACCATGAAAACTCCAAAATGGAAAAAAGTGTAAAGTTGTATTAGTTTCACGTAAAGCCACGTAACCTAACAAAATGAGACATCATTTATAAACACCGATGAACGCGTTTCGCTTTAATTCACAATTAAATGAAGGCACCTCATTTTGAATTTAAGAGGAATAGTTAATTTATTGTAACAAATCGCTAAATATACCCCGCTAAATAACACATTACAATATAATTAGTTAAAAGTACTAGAAAACAGCTATTCACTACTTACAAATTGGCATCTAAACCCATTATTTTAACACGGCGATGTCATTGCAGGCAAGTACTTACCACGCTCGCTTACAAATAGGGAATCAAATAAGTACTTACAAGCCTCGCTACAAATAGTGACTCATATAAGTACTTATTACAGTCGCTTATAAATAGGGACTAAAATAAGTACTTATTTTTATAGCAATATATAAGTACTTGCTTTTAACAACCTAAATATCCCATTAGTATTATTGACTTACAGATGTCGTTCGGTTCTGCGATTCGTTAATTTGAAATTCTTCTTCACTTTGTTAATGAAATGTTTTGCAGCTGTTGCTAAAATCTTTCTTACTTATACTCTAAGCTTGTTAAACTAAATGAGAATTATAAAAAGTTATGGATTTAAATGGCTTCTAGCAAATTTCGCAATAAGTAATTGTATTGTGTGTATATCTAAGCAAATGTCTGAAAATAAGTTCCTACGTATCACATTATAAATCAAGTCATTACTAAAATACTTCTTAGTAAGACAGACTATATGTAATAGTCATTGAAGAGCAAGTCATTACCTAGTTTTTGCTGGGTACATTCAGGGTACACTTATACAAGGTGGCGGTGCCAGCCCAGCTGACTATTTTCTGTGTTCTGGAGTATGTCTAACTACATATTTAAAAAAATGATTTCAACTCCGGAAACTGTCAAACTCCATACATAAAAAAAGAGAGCCAAAAATTGCTCTCCTTTTCGCTATCACCTTATGTAATTACACCATGGGTACATTCATGAGTGCCATTGCACAGTAGTATTTTTGATAAAAAATATGTAAATGAAATCAAAAGTTGTAGATCGATTTGAACGAGATATGGCTCATTTTGGTTGGAACAAAATAACGAAATTCTTGTCATTTTATATTTTTTAAGAAGCGTGGCCTCGGCCTAATGGTGGTGGTTCATGTGACAATGACGACAATTTTACACCCTTTACATCATTACTCACAAAGATGTCATCAATGCTTGGCTATACTTTGTATTAAGCAAGACCTATACAAGAAGCATAGAATGTGATATCCATCTTAACTACCAGTATATCTTTGACCAACATTTTTCTGCAATTCATAGAAACTTTATCAAACATGTTACAAACCTTTCGTTGGCAATTGTAATCACTTGCCTATTAATATCTAAAACAATTTGACTATCTGTCCAGAGTAGAAAACTAATTATTTTAACATCTTTGTCAAAAACAAATTAATTCAAATGTTGTTCACAAGCTGATAACAATTGGGGGAAACAAATAGCAATCACTCCCCCACTCCACCAAATTAATAACAAACAATATTGAATCACTAACTTTGTACAAATTTCAGTCATGTCCCTCCACCAAGAAGGGTATGATTAATGTGCATTTGGTGCCTCATTCACATGATGATGTCGGTTGGTTGAAGACAATTGATCAGTATTATTATGGCAATCGTAATAATATACAACATGCTGGTGTCCAGTATATTTTGGATAGTGTGATTGATGCGCTAATGAAGGATAAATCGAGAAGGTATTTTAACCAAATATAAACAAATTTTTTATTTGATTATTTTAAATCTGTAATATTGAAATCGTTTAGATTTATCCAGGTAGAATTGGCTTACTTCATTAAATGGTATCAAGAATTATCTGCTGAGGGTAAGAAAAATGTCATTATGTTGTTGGAACAGGGTCGTTTAGTGTTGGCTGGCGGTGCGTATAGTATGAACGATGAGGCAGCAGTACATTATCAAAGTATAATTGATCAATTTACACTGGCCTTAAAGTAAGTGTTTTATGTGTTACCAGTGGGGAAAAAAATATAAAAAATTCCTTTTTATTTACAGATTCTTAGCTGATAATTTTGGCTCCTGTGGTCGTCCGCACATTGGCTGGCAAATTGATCCATTTGGGCATTCTCGCGAAATGGCTTCTTTATTCGCTCAAATGGGTTACGATGGACAGTTTTTTGCCCGTATGGATTGGGTAGAGAAAAATACCCGTTTACTCAATTTAACTGCAGAAATGATTTGGAAAGCTTCCGATAGTTTGGGCCAAAGTGCTGAACTATTCACGGGTCTTCTTTACAATCATTATTCAGCTCCTACTGGTTTCTGTTTCGATATTTTGTGCAACGATGCGCCCATCATTGATGGTGACAGTTTTGATAATAATGTTAAGGATAAGGTAAGTTTTTTGGATAAATTTTCTTTTTCTGAAAATATGTAGCTAATTGTATATAATTTTAGATTGATGTTTTTTTTAATTACACTAATAACATGGCCAAACGTTATCGTTCCAAGCATTTGTTAATGCCCATGGGTGATGATTTCAATTATGAAAATGCCAATATAAATTTCAAGAACATGGATAAGTTAATCAAGTATGTAGAACGTAGTGTTTAATTAAATCTTATTCATTTAATTTTCTATTCTTTCCACTTTTAGATACGTTAATCAACGCCAATCAATGGGCGCTAACATTAATATTTTTTATTCCACTCCCGCTTGTTATCTAAAAGCTCTTCATGAAGAACCAAATCTAACCTGGCCAAATAAGACTCAAGATTTCTTTCCCTATAGCACAGACTATCATTCCTATTGGTCGGGTTATTTCACCTCGAGACCCAGCCAAAAACGTTACGAACGCATTGGTAATCATTTCCTACAAGTAGTCAAGCAACTAACCGCTTTAGCCAATCTTACCACCACGGAGGCAAACCAAAACCTGGATAAACTTAGGCAGGTTATGGGTGTTATGCAGCATCATGATGCTATTACAGGTACCGAAAAACAACATGTAGCCGATGATTATAACCGGCTGCTGACCGATGCCATAATGACGGCTCAATATAATGCACGCTCTGCCCTGCAAAAGCTCACCAATTTGACAAACGGTGAATTCGTTTCATGCTTGCAGCTGAATATAAGTGTGTGCGAGTTTACCCAGCAATTGGCCAATAAACTGGTGATTACCGTATTTAATCCCCTGAGTCAACCTAGTGTCCAGTACATAAGAGTACCTGTATTAAATGGTACTTACCTGGTGACCGATGCTAATGGCAAAGAGGTTAAGCATCAAATTTTGCCGGTGCCAGCGGAAGTTTTGGCTCTAACCGCTGCCCGTAAGAATTCGACACAAATTGAGTTGGTTTTTGAAGCTTATGTCGAAAAGTTAGCCAATTTCTATGTGAATCTTAAGCAAAAGCCTAGATACTTTGAATATGATGTTTATAATCATGAGGGCTACCAAATCAATCACAACCGTTTATTAAGATTTAAAGCTAAGAGAAGTAGTGCTGTGGCTTCATCCACATCCACTGCTGAAATGAATGAAGTGAAACCCAAGGCTTTTGAAAATGGTCTGGTGGTGGAAACTAAGGTAAGTTGTGAACCCAACTAAAATAAAAAAAAACATGTTTTTGTCTTTAATTTTAGTGGGTCAAAGTGATGTTCAACAGCAACGGTTTACTATACAATATCCAAATGAATGGTGTTTCCGAAAATATAACCCAAGAGTTCTACTACTACAATGCAGCTTTAGGTAATAATAGTCAATTCAAATACAGGTCTTCTGGAGCCTATATCTTTCGTCCAAATGGTACGGAGGTTTTGGTGAGCCCTACAGCCACACTTAAGTTTTACAACGGTTCTTTGGTTAAAGAAGTTCATCAACATTTCAATGATTGGGTTTCTCAGGTGATACGTTTGTATGAACACAAGAGATTTGTAGAATTCGAATGGGTGATTGGACCCATTCCTATTAATGATTTAATAGGCAAGGAAGTTATAACACGTTATACCAGCAATATTGTCTCGAACGGTGAATTCTATACAGATTCGAATGGCCGTGAAATGTTAAAGAGAGAACGCAATCAAAGAGAATACTTTAAGCCCAACTTAACCGAGAAGGTGTCCAGTAATTATTATCCCGTTATCTCATGTATTGCCCTGAAAAATGAAAGCGTACGCTTGACTTTGTTAAATGATCGTGCTCAAGGAGGTTCCAGCCTAAAGGATGGTGTTTTGGAGTTAATGTTACATCGTCGTCTCTTGCATGATGATGCTTTCGGTGTGGGTGAAGCTCTTAACGAAACAGTTAATGGCAAAGGGTTGGTGGTGCGGGGCAAAACCCAACTAATGCTTAATCTGGTGGCCAGCAAAGCCACATTAGAAGAACGTCATGCTGCCCAAGAATTACACTTACCATATTGGACATTCTTTAGTAGTTCTTTAAGAGCCACCAATAAGAAATTACCCAAACTGCCTCTATTCTCCTCCTTGCCCAAGGGTATTGAGGTATTGACGCTGGAGCCATTTAACGCAAACGAACGTTTGCTGCGTTTGGAGAATATTTATGATAAAACTGAAACTACCGCGATCAGCTTTAATATACGTTTGATTTTCGATGCCTTGGGCGGTGAGGAAATACGCGAAACCACTTTAGATGGTAATATGAAATTGTCCGATATGAAACGTTTTAAATTTCAACCAGATGGTACTGTACCCAAGAAGGTGGAGTATTATACTGCGGCCCACACACCTTTATCGGCAAAGAAGAGTGATGGCATTAATAAGTTTACGATCACGTTGGGACCAATGCAAATTCGTACTTTTATTATTAAGTGGAAATAAATTAAGAGTGTTTTGGGCGTAACCCTTACTTGAGAAAAACGCAATAAATATAGCGAAAAGTTAGAAATGTGTTATTTCTTCAAGGATATTAAAAAGTGAATCAGTGGTCTTAAACACATAGTATTGTATTTGTTATTAATATAATAGCAACTCTCTCTCTCTCTCACAATGTAAATATTTACAGAAATGTAACATTTATTTTACAACAAGCGTAAATACAAAAACAAACAAAGTTTTTACCGGTGCTCTGTTTATGAATCACGTTTGAAATCGATATTGTTCTTTTGATTACGGTATCACTGTAGTATAGAAATTCTAATGTTTACTGGAAGAAGAGCGAGCGATACAAAATTTTAGCGAAGTTTCAGACATTGTTATCTCTTTCAAACTCAGGGAAAATAGGTTCACTTTTTTGATGTATATTAAACCGGTTTGTTTTTATTGCAAACCAGTAGGCTTAAGTGGACAATTGAAGACAAGTAAACATAAACGATTACATGCGTTTATAAGCATGAAGACAGGTAAAGACAAATAAAAGCTGAGGACGGAGAAGTTTTGAAACAACTCCGATAAAAATAGAATGCTAGGTTGTATGATAAAGTTCTAAGACATTTTGATATTTAATCGATCATTATTTCTGCATATATTTGGGTTACCTTTGAACTTGCCTTAGTAAACTTAGGGCTATACCTTACATTCGTTTATGTTTGGGAAATTAGCAAAGACACCACCAGGAGGGTGCTTTAGGACTCACAGCAAGTGACACTGCAAAGATATTGCTAGAGACAGAAAAAATTAAACAAAAAGTGTATTTAATGTCAAAGTAGCAGATCATATAAAGCAAACAATTATAGCAGCTAAGAATGGGAACAACAGGAGTAGGAACTTGTCATTGTCATTACGTACGGTCCACATCAGCCATCGAATTGTTCGAACATCGATCAATTTTTCGTGTGCACATGATATTGCCTGGTGTGGACCGCTGTTGTCGATGTTTTGTTCTTGTTCAAACAGCGTTGTCAGAACATCGATGTCTGATATTAAAAGGCATTTTGAATATGAAAGAAAAAGACGACACATAAAAATATCAACAAAATACACTTTATACGTTTTGTTCATATCAAAGAATAATTTTTTGACAGTTGCTCTGCCAACGTTTTGTTCTAGTCTGAACAAATCGATGGCTCGTCTCGACGTAAAGTTATCGAATACATTTTAGCTAGCACAATATTATCTGCAGGGTTATTGGTTTTGCTGTTTTACTGAAGTTCATTAGT
Organism: Phyto melanocephala; assembly: GCA_941918925.1. Lineage (NCBI taxonomy): Eukaryota > Metazoa > Arthropoda > Insecta > Diptera > Rhinophoridae > Phyto > Phyto melanocephala. Next base: position 19,306,109 of record OW799236.1, on the reverse strand, counting down.
TTAAAGGCTTGTACAGGTTAATGGCTAGATGTACTTATCTGCCACTTTATTGTTTTGCATCCTATGAGTAGTCTTTAAGGACGGTTGTATTTTTACTTTGAGTCTTCTGTTGCTTTTGTTGTTATATGTTTAGATGTTTGAAATTTCTCTCCGTAGACCACCATTCGCTTTAACTTTAATGATTAAAGTTGAATCAGATCAGCGGCTTGAGAAATGTGTCCACCGGGGCACCCTGATGTAGTGGTTAAAAACGTGAAAGTTTAAAAACGAAAGACCCTTTTTCAAATACCGGCTGAGACTAGAAATAGCGCTTGACGCTTAAATTACTATGTAAAATGAAGATTAAATTATTTGCAGGTAAGTACACTTACTCATCACTAAAAAATTAACTAGTATTAAAATTAGTAAGAGAACTCACAAAGGGCAGTGCATACGAAACGATTGAAAAAATGCGCTATTTTTTAACACAACAACAAAATGTATGCATTTACTGGACAACTGCTGTTTTTGACATTTCGACCGTCAATTATTTTATGTAAAAAGAACTAATTGCATTAGGTCCAAAAAAAGTACAAAAATTCATTATAGATTGTTTTAAGTAGAGTAAAACTAAGTTTTTACTTTTTTTCTATTGCTTTCCCTCTCAAAGATAAATGCTGTTCAAAAAAGTACCAAGATTCAGTTTTAACCCGTTTTATCCCCTTAAAACTCAAAATTTCCAAAAAGTACCAGACACCTATCCAATTATTTTTAACAGGCTCTTTGATCCTTTCTGTATTTTTGTAATATCTTTATTAAGCCCGAAGATACTGTGTCACCGATTTTACCCTTTTTTACCCGGAAATCGCTCAACGGATTTTGTGCAAACATAAACCATCTGCACGACCATAGGAACAAACCTTAAAAATTTCATCGAATTCGGTTAGACCGTTCGTGAGTAATAAATTCACAACGCACTTGCAACAATTTTTTATATATATCGACCGTATTTAGACTATGCAATTAACGCCGCAACTTTTGCGTGCAACATTTTTTTTGGTTAGCAAGAGAACACAGAAAAGCATAAACCGAAAACTGTCAAAATAAATGCTCGAGAAAAAAATTGTAATATAAATGTGAAAAGATTTTCGAAGCAACTTTAAAAGAGAATAGCGAAAAAAACTCGGCGTTAATTGCATAGTCTAAATGCGGTCATAGATAAACAAAATTTTAGTGAAGAACCAAGGCACATTTATTCATCAGGTAGTCTTGTTTCGTCAGCTGATTATTTTTTTTCTTCACTTATTTTGAATTTCAGCTGTCAAAGTCTATAGATAAAAAACAAATTTCTTTCCTCTCTCATTAATTTCATATGTCAAAAAAACATAAACAAAAAAATTCTCTCCGAACTGCAATTACCTGATGAATAAACATGCCTCGTGAAGAACCTTCTTCAAACAAAAAAATATGTATTTCGGATTAAAAAAAGGACGCTCGCGTTCAGTGGTTATATGCACAGCAAAAATGGCTTGTGAAAATTTGCATAGGTGCAATCGTGAGTACCCTTAGTATGAAACTATAAACAGCTAACAATTTGGGCTGCTATGACTATATGTGACGCGACATGACGAAAGGGACCTTACCTTTCCAGGGGTCAAAATCGAGTTTCTGATACCAATAGATAAAGGAAAAAAATCTGTACAAAATGGCACCAAAATCATGCAAAAATCTGAAAAATTAACGAAGTTACAGTATTTTGAAGTTTTTGATAATTGAGGTTAAACATAGTCAAATGTTTTTGAACGTATTTTTTAGGATTTGGGACAATGTTCTAAGTGTCAAACACAGCTCAGTAAAAAAAAAAAAAATTACCGATGTGATGTAGATACAAGACGAGATATGTAGGTAGCGTTAGGTGTCAAAAACCAAAAAAATTAAATTTAGACTCACGTTTTGGCATGTACTGAAAATCTTACTCTGTCAAGATAAGGTCCCTTTTGTCATGTCGCGTCACATATTAATTAATAGTTTGATATATGAAAAAGGACACATATGTAACTAGCCTAAAGTTAAAAGCAACTAACTGGTATATTCCAACCACATACTAGTTACTTTACCTGCAGGGTATGTGTGTATGTTGAAATCCAAGGCATATTTATTTATCAGGTACTCTTGATTCGTCAGCTGATTATTTTTTTCTTCACTTATTTTAAATTTCAGCTGTCAAAATGAATAAATAAAAAACAATTTTCTCTCTTTTCCAATTTATTTCAAATGTCAAACCTCATACATAAAAAATATAAACAAAAAAATCCTCTCCGAACTGCAATTACCTGATGAATAAATATACCTTGGTTGAAATCAAAATTCAGCCTAAGGTAGTAATTGCAATAAAATATTAAAACTAATTTTATTTTAAGGCTATTTATTTATTTTATTTTTCAAAAATATTTCACTAAATTTATTTACTAACAATTTTCACAAAGAAATAACTACAATTATTACTAACATGTTAAAATGTTTCTTTTATATATATTTATATAAAAAAAGCTATAACAAATGAATGCATAATTAGATTATGTTAAATACAAAATATAAAATTACCTTTTCAATATTTGTTTTATTAAAATATTAACACTTATAATGTATTAAAAAATAAATGAAATATTAACAAGATTTGAGCAACATTTCAGTTTTCTAAGGCACTTTATGAAAATGAGCATAGTAAAGCTAGAAAATTGTTTTATAAACACTTACAAAATGTTAACAGCTAAAGCGAGTGCAAAAATGCTTAAGATAATTAATTTTAAATATTTTAAATCTATAATAAATTTAACAAATATAATTATTTTTCTTTTTGGTAACAGGCACTTAAGTTACTAAGAAATAGTGATTTTGTTTAAAAATCCTCATCCCAACCAGATAATTCATCGGGTGGTTCGTTTAAGTCACAAGGAAATCGATCAAAATAACAAGTATCTGTTGCATGAGCTATAGGTCGAACAAAGGGTGGTATTAACAATTGACTTTGTAAACCATCCCAATCGAAACCCAGGAACCATCTGGAAAAGGATAACCAGTTTAAATCAATTTTAAAATAATAGAAAAAAAAAACAGAATTCTTACTTATGTTTTTTAATATCTTGTATGCCACCCTTTTGATAGCCCAAACGTTCAGCGGGCACATCTCTGCACAATTTCTTAATCAGTTGCACAGCCGATCGGGACATATGCTTGGGAAAGTCTATCATATCTATGCCTTTTAAGATGATATTATAGGTTTTCATGGGATCATTGGCGGTAAAGGGAGGTCTACAAAGAAAACACAATTTTAAAATTAATAATTTATTATTCTGCTAGTTTTCTTAAACTTACGTTCCATTAAGCAATTCATGTATCAAAACACCCAAGGACCAATAGTCTACAGCACGATCATGACCCTTATTTAAAATGATCTCGGGAGCCACATACTCTGGTGTGCCGCAAAAAGTCCAAGTCTTACTGCTATTGCCAATATATTTAGCAAAGCCAAAGTCCACCTTTCAACACAAACACAATTGTTATTTTATAACTATAAAGTAAAATACCACTTCCATACTCACCAACTTAACATAACCTCTCTCGTCCAACATTAAATTCTCTGGCTTTAAATCTCTATAAATTATACCCTGAGCATGCAAATACTCAAAGGCCTGCAGTACACAAGCGATTATAAATTGTGCAGCATTGTCATCAAATGAACCACGATCTCTGAGCATGGTCCATATCTCGCCACCCATACAGGCTTCTAGCAGCATATAAACATATTTCTCATCACGAAATGTACGATAGAGGCGACATATAAAGGGTGAGTTGCACGACAACATTATAGTTCTCTCACTAAAAACATGCTCTTCTTGCTTTGTATCCACTATATGGCGTTTCTTAAGGCACTTGAGAGCAAATATATCTACATTATTTCTTTGATAAGCCTTAACAAGTTCAACACGTCCAAAGCCGCCTATACCTAAGGTGGTCACAACTTCCAGGTCGGTGAGTTGCAGATCGGGGAATTCTGCGAAGAACATATAGAAAAAGGCTTTAAATTAAATTTTTTTTAAATATTTTTTTATGAAAAGCGTACGAAATTCTTAAAAATTATAAACAATTTTTTTATAATAAGTAAGAATTTTATATTCGGCTGTACCGAATCTGAGTAAAACCCTTCACCATCATGAATATAGGTATAGCAGCCACGTCGTAATTGAACCTTATTTTCAGATTTAATGTTAAACGTCATTTTGTTTTATTATTTTCGATGCCATCTTTGATTTAAAATTTCTACAAAGTTAGCTGTATTCTACAAGTAAAGTCCTTTCATTTGATACCCATATTGACAAGTTGAGAAAAAAAATTATTTGTTTAGGATGCCATCATGTATTTAAACTTTTCCATAGGTCACTGTAATGTACTGTTCAAGCCTTTTAATTTTATACTAATGTTATAGGGGATAAAGGAGACCCATATATCTGCCATTTTATTTTGAACGCCATTTTGGGTTTCAACTTTTTATAGTTTACTGGTCAATCCGATTCGTTTGATACGTTTGAGGGGGTTGAAGTGGGTAAATTTTTAAACGCAAGATTTGAACCATTAATACATTTATTGTACGCCATTTTGTAGTAGCGGCCATCATGAAATTATTCTGCTAGTCTATGCTTTTAGATGACCATATCGATGCTTTCTGTTGTCTAGAAGCTAAAAAAAATCGATTTCATTTGTAAATTTTAGGTAAAACACTAAATCAGTTGTATTCTGGTGCTTATATCTCAGTAAGTTTCATACCAATACGGCAGTTTTTCTTGGAAATAGTTTTTGAAACTACAAGTTAAATTTTGCTGTCTGTTTAAAAAATAGTTTTGCTTATAACTTTGTAGGTTGGTAATGGATTTATCTGAAATTTTAAAAAAAAATTCCCTAGAGACATATCCTAGAAATAGTTTTCTCTCTAAAATTAACCTAGAGCTGAAAAATGTTTTTTGTGGCAAAAATATTTAAAAAAGCAGAGGCAGAGGTGTTTTAATGGCTCATATCCTTGAACGTTATGAGCCTATTGCGGTAGGTTTTTACAGCAATTTATTACCGAATATTTCCGAAAGCTTGATATCTCACACAGATCTGTCCAACATGTGGAGTTTTTTAAAAGTTGATTTTAACCAATACACGGATAGACGGACACTGCTTAATCGACTCCACTATTCATAACCTCTTAGAGAATATATACTTTATGGGGTCGGAAATAAATATTGTAAAAATTACAAATGGAACGACAAACCTATATATTTTCTTGGCACCACAGGCGAAGGGTATACAAATATTTATTGTAATAAATTGATAATCTTTGAAGACAAAAACTTTTAAATAAAAGATTTATTAAACATTTTTAAATCTAATTTTTTCTTAAACCAGGAATTTGTTGTAAATTTTTACTTACCTTGCTTAGTATTAGCACCGAAAATTTCTTTAGTTTTCTCGGAATACTTCATTGCTAAGATGCGATTTTCATCGCCATAGTTTTTCTCCTTTAACTCACACAAATCGCCTATCAAATGGGTAAAGGACTCACGATCCAAAGTTAGGCATTCAACACCCGGTGCCATGGCTATAATATTGGCAGTACGTTTATCCTCATTAATTAAGGCCTGCTCTCCAAAATAGTCTCCCATTTGTAGAGTGCGTATCTCTTTCTCTTCCGAGGAAGCTGAGATTTTTTGTGTTACCTTGACCTCACCCTGCGAAATTAAAAAGAAGGTATCACCACTGGCTCCCTGGCGTATAATATAAGTACCAGCAGCATAAAATTCCTAAAATAAATAAAATTGGGTTTCCTTGTTAGATTAAAAAATATTTTTTAGGAAAAATATCAAACTTACAACTTCTAAAACATCGGCAATTTTGGCTAAAACCTCTTCACTTAGATTCTTAAGCAGAGGTACGGATTTCAAGAAGTTAACACTATTCTCTATGCGCTGCATGCCAGTTCTCATCATAATCTGTTGAAAGATGCGTCTATCCAAGACCCATACTCTAGCATCCGACAACACTTTTACGGAAGCTGTTCTGGTACAGTTATACAAAATGGCTAGTTCACCAAAGGCCTTTCCTGGTCCCATAACACCCAAAATTTTACCATTTTTTTCCACCTCAAATTCTCCCTCGGCCGAAACATATAGATGAGCTCCCACCTCACCCTCTCTTATGACAAATTTACCCTTCTCTATGCTTAAGGAGTACATAGAATCCACTAGTTCTCTTACCTGCGAGGCATCGATATTCTTTAAAAAGTCATTATCCATTATGGCATCCTTAATCAGTTGCTTACTGCTGTAGTCCTTGTTGTATTTGGGTATGGGTATATTGATGGACTGTTGCATGGATATTTCACAACTTTCACCGGATACACCTTGTTTCTTGAGCACTGGGTGGTTGATTGGATTGATGATTTTCGGCTTAACCGAACCGTCAACATTCGATTCAGTTGCCTGATCTCTGCATGACTCCTTGTTATCATCCCTTTCACCCGGTGCCCAGGTCTCGGAGGTATTACCAGTGGAAGCTGAGCGGGAATGACATGATTGATATTGTTCGGATATTGTAGAGTCTATGGAGCTGCCATTGCTATCGGGTGTAATGCGTGATTCACTATTACGATGTTCTGGTATGGCAGTCATACGACTTTCTAGTAGTTTTCTACATTTTTCACAAAATTTATCTTCGCTACTCGAGATGTCATTGCATTGCAATGGCACTAGGAAACGATTGGCTGTGCTATTGACAAAGGGCATGGAAGGCTGAAAGAGTTCATCGCGAACCAAGGGAAAGTGATGGGTAGTTTGTTGTAAAACACTCTAGGTAATTAGGGAAGATAAAGAATGAAGAAGGTTAATGTTATGATTTAAGGCTTTAATAAATGATATAAAAAAATTAAATCAGTAATTCAAATTTACATTTAAAGCCAATTGAAATATTTTAATAATTATACAGAATCTTTCTAAATCCGGTTTACCAGCACACGTATATATTCTTATGTTAAAAAAAACCTATATTGAGCCTTTAAGGGTTAATAGTTTTTGTCTCTGCTTTAATTTTGTGATCTTACAAATGTATTAATTTTAACAACTGTTTTTGTTTCAAATGCAGCAATTGTTTCAAGTGATTAGATTTAATTCAACTTGTTGTCACTTTTGTTGTTGTTAATTGAAATTATTATTCAGATTACCTCCGGTTCTCCACTAAAATCTTTAAAATCTATTTGTTCCTTTAGGTAATTAATAAACCATAAAAGATATTATCAAGGAGAGAAAGAGAAAGAGAGAGAGGGAGGAGAAGAAAATGTAAAAACAAATGCATTTATATATATTTAATTATTAAAATAAATATCGTTTAATACAAACAAAAATAAAGCAATTAGCGTATTATTAAGAAATGAAAAAAAAACAGAAATTAAAGTTACAAAACCAAAAAAGTATGAGCAAGTGATTTTAGAATAATAATTTTTTAATAAAAATTATATATTTTAAGAAAATTATAATTTCTGTGTAATCTAATCAAAATTTTACATTTAAAAAAAACTCCAATCTAAAACTGTTTGTAATTTAAAGAAATTTTTTTTCATGTGAAGGAATTTGTTACATAAATTTTGCATCATCGAAGATCTTAACGCAAAATTTTGTTTTAAAATTTTTTCAAAGAAAATTGTTTAAAAAGCATTTTGCATTAGTTCACATTCCGAGTGAAATTAAATTTTTCGGAATTGTCATTGCAGTGTTGCTTCTTCCAGAGCACCAAAATGCTCACTCACTGCTCGTTATATTCAATCCTTTTGTTTTTTTATTCAATTAATTTTTTTTAACAAATCATATAATTATGCTAGCGGAACTCTGCACTATATTCGGCTGTGCCGAATTTTTGATACCCACCATCAATTTTGTGTACTTTAATAGCACAAAATTTATTCTTTCACAACTTTGTCCATAGAAAAAATTATGTATGTATATGAATTTAAGATAAAGCGTTATATGGGAGGTAGGCGTTAAAGAGGGCGTTTCACCTATATTTTCCAGAATGTAATGTGTTACAAACGGAATGACAAAATTAATATACAACCATAATTTTTTTGGTGTTTGGTATAAAAACTGCATAACTAAAAGGTAATATACTTTAGGTATGTAAATAGTAATTTAAAAAATACACATAACATCACACAGTGACAAAACAATACCTACTTAATGAAAATGTAAATTATAGAATACTTTTTTGCTCTACAAAATAAAAACTAAGAATTTTGCATGTGTTTTGTTTTTGTTACGACAAGAAAACAAAATACGCTTGTATTTGGTAAACAGTGGATACATAACAGACAAACCTAATGCTATAAACACGATCACGTCCACCGACCATCCACTACAAGATGTCAAATATAGAATACATGCGTGCTTATGAGAATATTTATTTAGCCGCTACACGACTACACGGCTACTTTTGTAGCCCATAGCCAACTTAGGCTAATTTCTATTTTTCTTGGCTACAAAAAACAGATTATTGCTGCCAATACAATAAATGCATGAAATGGTGGTTTTAAAAACGCAATACATTAAATATCGCTATTAAAAACGCGAAAAACTATTATAATGGCACCATTGAAAAATAATAATCACCTGTTCATTTGTTTACATTTTTCATTCGTCGTGATTCAGCTCTGGTCGGGTTAAGAGCTCTCGCGTTTTCGCCATTATCGTTTAATGGCAATCAGTTTGTCCCTTTTTATCTGACTTCGAGAGATTTTCGTCTCACTATTCGCGTAGTTAACTGTGTGGCGTCGCGTAACTGTGCTTTGGATACAGTTTCCAGACTATTCTACAGTTAACCGCGTGTTTTCGTTTTAATTGGAGGAGTACCAAATAAACTCATTTTACTTGTGACTGGAGGAGTTCCATAAAACTCAGCAGTAATTATTGTTCAGACGTCTCCGACTTCCTAAACAATGGTATAGGTCGAGCTGCGCTACCTGAACCAAAGTTTTGTAACTGGAGGAGAACCATTAAACTCAATTTTTATTTATTGTTCGAGTGTCTCCGACTTTCTATACAGAGGTATAGGTCGACTTGCGGTGCCTGAATCAACGTTTGTAACTGTAGGAGAACCATTAAACTCATTTTTATTTATTGTCTCAATGTCTCTGACTTCCTATACAGAGGTATAGGTCGTTCCACGGAGAGGGAACTTAGTGAATACCTTGGCTTTTTGGTTAGGTACCTCTGCCATCAAAATTTAAAAACAAAAAAAAAATAAATTTTCATTTACTTTTTATTTGGCGAAAATTCACAAATTCGTTTAAAAAAATTAAGTTTGTTTTATTTTGGTTAACTGTAATACATATGTCAAAACAGATGTTTATTTTTTGTAGTTAGTGGTCGGTAGTCGTTAAAATAATTAAGTAGCTGGCGACTTGGTTATTTTTGTAGCCAGCTACTTTTGTAGTCGGTAGTCGATGGTCGGTAGCATTTAATTGTGTTTATAGCTTAAAACTTAAGAGCAACAATCATTGTGTTTATTCTTCTTGGCGCTAACGATGAAATCACAATTCTAACCCCCCGACCCACGAGCAACATGTTTGGCAATTATTGCCACAGTAATTGTCAAATTCTATTGCCAACACCAGATATTACATGTGGACCGCATAAATATGAATTACAACACATATGTAGCAATTAATGTTATAATACATTGCTGAGCAATCATCTTTTAACACAAGCTGTCAAATTTAATTGCAAAATAAAAATGTAACAACAACACTAATGTATAAAAGAACGTCGCAGAAAAAAAGGAGAAACAATATTTAAATTAATATTGTTAATATTTAAGTTCTTAATTATATTTATATATATAATGGCAAAAAAATCGTTTTAATCAAGTGCCTTTGGTGAAATTTATTTTCGTATATTTTTTGTAAAATTTTTTTATTATAGAACAATTTCCAGGAAAATTTGTAATTTTATATTTTAAGATGTTTACGTGTTCACCACCTAGAGATATAAGTTTGAACATTGGCAATTTGATGCCGTTATTCTGCCAGCATATTAAGACATAATCAATCACTTGTGTGGTCGGGGGGTTATGGATATATTAGACGTGCAATAACTATAATGATACAGCCATATGAAACCAATATTAAATTGGTTTATATGGTAATGGCATTACCGAGAGTCACCTAAATATAATCAAACACATTGTTGCCCATAAGTTTGGTACAAACAGCTGTTTTGTATGGTTATGGTTATAGCACGTCCAATTTAACCATAAATAAATTAATCTTACTAATATGTATAATAAATGTGAATGTTTATATGTTTTGATATTTGTTACCCAATCACGCAAAAACGGCTGAACGGAACTAAATGAAATTTGGCACATACATAGATAGATAAGAACCTAGATTAACACATAGGATACTTTTTATCACGATAACCAGGCGAAGTCGTTGGCAAACTCATCATCACAGCCTAAACGGGTTGTTTGTTTTGTACAATTTTTATTTTTGTTTCAAGTTTTCAATTTTCTTTTTTATTTTCAAATTCAAATTTTCAAATTAATAATCCTACTAATAGGTATAATTAGTGTGAATGTTTGGATAAATTTGACAAACATATAAATAACAATCTAGGTTAATACTAAGTCTTCCTTTTATCCCTATAACTACACAGACGAAGTCGCGGGCACAAGCTAGTTATTTAATAATTTAACCATAAAATTAGTACAATAGTTAATTAATAATTTAAGTAATTTTCGGTTGTGTAGCCTAGATTTTAGGTTTAATTCTATGCTCTATTTAGCTTTAATATTTCTGACGCGATATTATATTTTGAATTTTTACAAAGTTAACTGTATTCTACTAGTCAATTTCGTATTAGTAGGGTTAAAAATATTTATCCGCCATTTTGTTTTAAATGCAATCTTGAATTTTGCATTTCCTTATAGTTTAATATGTTCTACTGGTCAAGCCCTTTTATTTGTTACCAATATTATGGCGTTTGTTGCAGTCGCTATAATTGATGCCTATATTCGTCATTAACGTTGGGACATCCTCTTGGATTTTACCCTTTTCATAGTTTACTGCTCAAGCCCTGATAATTAAGGCAGTTGAAGTGAGTACATTTGTTTAACATAGATTTAAAAATGTTTTATAGTGTATTATATTCTGCTAATTAAAATTTTCAATTTGATGCCGATATTGACTCTCTCAATTGCCTAGAAAAGAGGACTTTAGTTTTAAATTTTTAGAAAAAAAAAACCGAAGCAATTGCACTTTAGTACTTTTAGTTAAGTCAGTCCCAAACCGATTTGTTAGTTTTTCTCAGGAATAATTTCTAAGGGTCCAATAATTATTTAGAAACTTGATATGTATAAAAAAATATATTTATATCTTTCCAAATAATTTTGGATTTAAAATTTTTTTACGAACAGCCTAAGGGCATATCTGTAAATTGGAGCAAATGTTGTTATAAAGTATTCTTGGGCCAAAAAATTATCAATTATTGTGATATATATACATATATGGCGAAAACAGAGGCAGTCGTGTTTATTCTTTCATATCTCTGAAAGTTATGGGGCGATTGTGCTGGATTTCTATAGCAATTCATATCTGAATATTTTTTTTAAGATATTGATTTATGTATTATTCAGGACTGCGCAACATGTTAGGTTTTTTAAAAGTTGATTTCACCTATTCATAAGCTTTCAGAAAATATATAATTTATAGGGCCGGAAATGAATATTGTAGAAATTACACACAGAATGACAAATGTAAAATCTTGGCACCACGGGTGAAGGGAGTAACAATAACAACAAAAATCGTCCATAATTTTACCACATCATCATCGTATTTGTTTTTACTGTAATTTTTTGTTTTTCTCTTTTACGTCCAAAATGATTGAGTGTGTAAAAAAACTTAAACATGCAAACAAACAACAAAGATTCTTTTGTTTTTTTTGTTATTGTTTTTCGATTTTTTTTTATTCGCCGTCTGAGGTGTCATCAGAAGTCAAGTAAACAAACATGTAAAATTAAATAAAGGGCAAATAATACGTACACACATAAAGTAAATACATACATACATATGTACATATATGAAATTAATTTAAATATTCTTTTATTTTTAATAAAAATAATGTTTTTGTTGCGTACAATTTTTTCTATTGTTTATTGTTGTATTTCTATTTCGTCTGTGCATAAATTTTGTACAAAATACTTCTTAGTTGACCGGGCAACGCTTTGACATTGAAGATCGATTTTTGATAAAACGACAAAAAAAACAAGTAAAAGCGCTATATTCGGCCGTGCCGAATCTTATATACCCTTCACAACGTGTAGTCATGCAATAACAGTAAATTCACGTATGTATGTTAAAAAAAACAAAAAAAAAATAAAAAATAAAAAAAAAATTTAAAAAAAAAAATTTAAAAAAAAAATTTAAAAAAAAAAAATTATTATATACATATATAATATATATAAAACAAAAAAAAAATAAAAAAAAAAATAAAAAAAAAATAAAAAAAAAAATAAAAAAAAAATAATAATAAAAATATATATAATATATTAAATAAAAAATAAAAAAAAAATAAAAAAAAAATTAAAAAAAAAAATTTTAAAAAAATTAAAAAAAAAATTTTTTTGCCTCAGCTGGGATTCGATGCCACGTTTTCTCTAACCAGTATACACGTTTGTATGTATGTATGTTGTTGTTGTAATGTTGTTTTTATGAAAAGAAAATCGAGGTGGTCGTGGGTTTTTGCTCATATCTCAGTTGTTTATGTACCGATGTTTCTGATTTTCAATACCGATCTACTCCCGAATATTTCTGATATTTTAATACCTTACCCGGGTCCAACCTATGTCGGGGGGCTTCAAAAAGTTGATTTCAACATACACACGGACAGACGGACAGACGGTCAGGGCTTAATCGACTCCTCTATTCATAAGCTTTCAGAAAATATATACTTTATGGGGTCGGAAATGAAAATTGTAGAAATTTCACACGGAATGACAAACCTATATATACCCTTTTTCACTGTGTGAAGGGTATAAAAAAAGAAAAACAGTGAACACTGGAAGAAATTTTAAGTTTTATTTGTTTAACAAATTATCATAGAGTAGCAAAAACACTTTTTGCAGTTAACAACGAGAAGCAAATATCTTTACTTGGCTAAATGTATTTATTAATTAATTTGTTAATAAATCACAGTAGGCAATATAATATTGATTGAATAAAATAGAACAATTTTTGATTTATGTATCTCTTTCTTTATCAGTAAATAATTTTTGAATTAGGTACTGAATGGACTACTTAAGTATATTCATTGATAATTATTATTTTTAGTAAAGCTCTTAGAAATCCGTCAAACAATTCCTATTTAAAAAGATAACTAAAAGTAACGAAGAAGAAAAAAAGTATTGAAGAAATATTTTGTGCTTTTACCTTACATCGGAATCTAGTACATATTACAAAATTTCGACTAAAATTTGTCATATTTAAACCTATTTTAAAACTTGATTTCGGCAAAATTTATAGAACGAGTAACGAAACCTTTTTTCAACAAATCCCGCTAAAGGTGGCTTCAAACTAGCTCTAGAAAAAAAGCTAGATTTTTTACTAAGAGGTTACATGGAGGGACATGTCATGACATGTAGCTGTGACACAGCTTGCCTTCTTTTTTATTGTTTCTTCTTAAATCTGTTTGCGTTTACATGAAGAGATTTTGTTGCAGTAAACAAGCGACTTTTTGACGTTCAAATTAATATTCCTCTTTATCCCTTCATTCGTAAAAAGGGTTGCCATATGCTAACTAATTGATTATTTGTCAAAAGTAGCAGTGGCAATATAATAAAACTATTTAAAAAAGCAAGTAAAAATAAACTCTTTCTAAAGAACACATAAATTCATTTGTTCTTCACACCTTACTTGTTTTTATTTGCTAAACTTACTGTTATTTATTGCATGCTGTGTTGATATAAATGATTTAGCAATTTTTGAACTCCATAAAATTATAATCTGGCAACGCCGGCCATACATAATATAATAAGAATACAAGAGAAAGAAAGACAAAAAGAGAGAAATGTCAAATTAGCCCCTTCCATATGCATTACTTGTGACAATTATTACCCCGTACTCACCACCACATTCTTTATCAATTAAATCGTGTTATCGCAAGGTTATTTCCCATTATGTAATTTGGCTTTTTAGTAATAAACCGTTAAAGTTATTAAAAAGTTATACAGTCGCATTTCATACTTGAGTTATTGAAAGACAAACATGAGTAGTTCGATGGCAAGGGAATAAATACCTAGAGACACTTCAAAAATTACTTTACACTTGTTTTTTCATTTTCCTAATTTTTAAAATTTTTATCTCTATCAAGGCCAGCTTAATCGTGCAAGTAAAGGAGAGATTATTGAAAAACAGTTTTCTTCTTTGCTTACTGCTGAAATTATAAGTAGTACAGAAGGTTTAATATAGGAGCTTGAAACAAAAATATAATATCTGTATTAACATAAAATGTATTTGTGTCAAATTATTTTTTAATTGTAAATTTTTTTGGGTTCTATTAACGTTAAAAGAATTTTCGGGACAAAGTCTAATACCGGGTGTTTTTTTATGGAGGTATATATGAACTTTAAGTTGGAAACACTTTTTTAGTTGGCTGCCATTTTGTCAACTGTCAATTGATTTATGTTTAGTTTGATTTGGCATTTTAACATGAATAGACGCAAAACAAAGTGTAGATTCAGCGAATGGACCCAAAATTGGATTGTCGTTGATCACGATTTTTATAAGCAAATTTCGTTAAGCGATGAGACTTACTTTTGTTTGAATGGAAACATTAATCAACTGAAAAGTGTAGTATTGGATACACAGTTACATCAGCTGACTGTATGGTGCGCTTTATGGGATCGTAAAATCATTGGTCTGTACTGGTGACCGATATAGAGCCATGACTACTGCCATTTTCGTTTATCAATTAAACAATCTTGTTGTACAGAAGTTGTGGTCTTAACAATGGTTTTAATGATGTATTGAATTTAGTGCGCTATCTTGGATTTTAACTGTTTGATTCAGTTTACTGTATTTTACAGGTTAAGCCCTTTTATTTTATACCCATCTTTAGGGGGTTAAAGTGGTAACCTTTTTAGTTACTCTTTTTGACCTATAAATAAATTTATTTCACACCGTTTTGTGGTGGCGGCTATTATGAACTTAAAAATTTTTTATAGTGTATTATATTCTGATAGTCAACGACTTTTCTTTGACACTCATATCGTTCCTATCTGTTATCAAAAAGCTGAAAAAATCGATTTTCGTTTGTAAATTTTAGGAAAAGCTCCAAAGCATTTGTATTTTTATGCTTATATCTCAGTCCGGTTCTAACCGATTTTTTACATTTTCTTAACATTCGTTTTCGAGACTATGGCTTATATTTTAGTGTCCAAAAATTAATAAGGAGCTTTAATAACTTGATATATTAAAAAAAATATATATTTTAAAAATTTGTTTGGCTATAACTTTGACAATTAGTGACCGATTTGTCTAAAATTGCTTCGAATTAGTCATGAAGGCATTTCATATCTAGAAATAGTAGTAAGCGTGTCTTTAAATTTTTCGAGGGCAAAAATATGGGAAAAAGAAATGACAGTCATGCTTATTTGCTTATATCTCAGAAAGTTATGGGAGGATTGTACTGTATTTGATTGATAGACAGCATTTACAGAACTATGCTATATCTGAGGTCTTCTTGAAGTTGATTTTAACCAGCACACGGATAAACAGACAGTGCTAAAACGATTCTCTCCTACTCATAAGCTTTGAGAGAATTCATTCTTTATGATGTAGACATTGAATACCATAGAAACTACAAACAAAAGTACTATATATAACTACAGGTGAAGGGTATACAAATACTTGTTAGCGTAAAAATAATTCTTCCTCATTACAAGTGGTTTAATATCTTTGAAGGCAACTATGATTAAGGAGATTAAATTTTTTTCCTTAGAGTGAAGTGATTCTCGAGTTGTAAAATCACTACCATTTTCTATAGGCCATTAAAAACTTTTCTAATTTTTATTACAATATAAAGTGGTTTCTTTTATAATTTCGATTAATTTAAAGGTCTTCTACTTCTTCGGTTAATACAAGGTCTTTGCTTTAACGGCTCCACGAAAAGCCCCCCAATGAAATAACGCTCAGGAAACAATCCCCAATGAAGTAAACCCCAAAAAATTGGAAATAACACCCAAAAACAGTGAATGAAATAACATCGAAAAATAAATGAAATAAACCCCGAAGCGAAAACGAAACAACCCCTAATATTTGGGAGTTATTTCATATGAAATAACTCCCAATGATGAAAATGAAATAACCCCCAATGAAATAAACCCCATCAGCAACAAAAATGAAATTATGCCCAAAATTCATAAAAGAGTCAGATTCATTAAGGATTTCATGAAGTCAATATGGACCAACAGTAAAATCGAAAATTTATTGATATAAATTGTATGGAGGCCCGCAGGCGTCTTCTACGAAAGTGTGCCAGCATTCATAATCAATTTTTTTTGTGAAAGAACATATAAAGCTTGTTTAATAGTGACTACTTTTGGTTTTGTAAATGGACTAAGTCCAGTGCAGTTATTTTCCGTTATACGATGGAAGCAATTTCAGATCAGCCACCAACGAGCTCTCGTAAAACTTTCGAATGGCTTGAAAATCCAACTCATGGGAAATGTTATTATAGTTACAATATTGTAAAGAAGGCAGTAATTTTCTGTAATGGGGATGTGAGGATGTATGGACAAAGAATTGTTTAATATTTCCAATATATTTATTTTTGAAACCCAACTACCAAAAAATTATTTTCATGTACATACATAAATAATAAACTTAATACATTATACGTAAGGAATGGTAAAAAAACAAAATGGTGCTCATGATGGAGAAAATATACGTTGTATGTATAAATGCTGGCAGTTGGTTACACTTTGTTATTATGTACCTCCTCACTGCTTGGCAGAAGTGGAACCAACAACCGTCGTAGTCTGTCACGAAGGTCGCACCATCCAAATCCAGAACGTTATCAGTTATGTATTTGAAAAGATATTGTATTATATTCACAGGCTAAAATATTTTTTGTAAAAGGCCTATTTTTATATAATTTATTTACAAACACCCCCAAAAACCAAAAGCTTTAAAAATGAAATAACCCCCGAATACAAAATGAAATATCACCCAAATTATACACGCTATGAAACAAGCCCCGAATTTAAAAATTCGTTGGGTGTTATTTCATTGGAGATTATTTCATAATTTGAAAACCCCAAATGCGAAATGAAATAATTTCCAAAAAAAAATGAAAAACGGCCCAAAAAAATTGGGAGTTATTTCATATGAAATAACACCCAAAAATGTATGAAAAAAAATTGGAGAATATTTCATTTCTCGTTTGGGCGTTATTTCATTGGGGGGCTTTTCGTGGAGCCGCTTTAACTTGTCTAATCTTTGGCCTACAACTGCTTTTAAATATTTTGGAGTATTTTTGTTGTTGTTTAATTGTATGTTATAGCTACTAACATTCTATTTTTAGCTAATTCATTGTTTTAATAACATAAATACTTATAAAAATAAAAACAACCTTTATGACAAATATACCGCTAATTAAGGGAGTGTTCCGCAATACCAATCAATAGTTTATAAATAACTAACGAAAATTATGCCAACTTTAATGTAAAAACAATTATTAAATTTCATAAATACGCAATTAACAGATAACAATGTAAGTGTGTATATATTTGGCGCTAAAACCGTCATAAGCTAAGTACTAAAAATTTGTACTGATAAAAAAATGTAACAAATTATTTTTAAAATTAAACATTAAAAAAATACGCTGTTTTTTATCAACAAATTACTACATAAATAGTATTTAAAAATAAATAAATAAATAAATAACAAAACATACAATTGAAAAAAAAAAAACAAATAGACAGACTTGGAAAAAATCTCATAGATAAACATACATACATATGAAAAATGTGCTAAAAAAATATTTAAATATTAAAAAAACATTTTCAAACAGGCGTGAAATTAATTGTAAATAGTAAAAAAAGAAATAACAATTAATCTAAAACATAAATATAAATTACAACAAAAGAAAAGCTTTTAAGTTTTAAAACTTACCTTTAATTTGTGTATTTCTCTTCGAAGCTTAACAATCTCAGCATCCCGGGATTTGATAACATCTTTTAGGGATACTATTTCTCCCTGCAGAGATTTGATCTGGGCATCCTTGTCATCGATCACTATGCAGCTCTGTGTGGTAACATTCGGACTGAAGCCACACTTAGTGGCCATTGTGTGTGGTGAGGGTGGTGAGTAGATTAAAGCTGGTTGTGTTTGTTGTGCATTAGTAGTTGCCGTCGTCGTTGTTGTTGTTGTTATCATATTTTTTAGTTTTAAGGTTAGAGAGTTTTGGGCGCCTAACTTTAATCCGCTTTTCGTAGGCGAAATCAGTGCTGTGGAACCTGGACTAGTTGTGGAGTTCTTATACACAGACGCAACATTAGTTGCTTGATTGCTATTGCTACTATTATTAAGTGTATTGGATCGTAGAATCATTGAGGTTTTGCGAATCTTTTAAAAGGAGATGGAAAATTGCGAGTACTTAATTGTTGCTTAATACAAATTTAAAATGAATTTTTCATATCCACCACCAATGAAAATTTTTTAAATCTGAATATTATGGGCGAATTTTTATTGCGTGTGTTTTTGTTTAGTTTTAGCTTAATTCTAGTTTAGTTCTAGTTTAAACCAACTTCAGTTCTAGTTCAATTCTAGTCCACGTAAAGTTCAATTTTGATTTTATTCTACTTTAGTTAAAATTAGGTTTAAGCTTAGTTGTAGTTCTAAATAAGTTACTATTTAGTTCTAGTTTTGCATGACATCAGTCATAGCTCAGTTTTAATTCAATAAAAATTTAGTATGAGTAAAGTTTTTATAACAGCTTAATTCTGTACTAATTTTTTGCTTGTTCAAGGTAAGCTTAGCTCTAATTCAGTCCAGTTTTCTCTAAATTATATTCTTTACTTTCAATTTAACTTAATAGAATTTAACTATAACTAAACCGTTTCCTATTGATCTACAATTTCCGAAAACCAATTATTAACCAATTAACTGTTCTGATTGATTGATTATTACACTTGCTTTCAAATAAAAAAAAATATTTTACTGCTTTTGCACTCACCTGCTCAATAACACTGGAGTCCTGCAAAGCCTTTGAAGTCTTCCTTATCAAATTGCTCTGACTGTGTATTGGACCTAAAATACCACTTTCAGCAAAATACTTTTGAGCTGCATCAAAGTTAGAATCATCATTTGTCGAACTCTGACTTGGTAAATTTCTCTTAGTCAAGAGGGGACTAGAAGGAATGGTTGAACCAGGTGATCTTACATCTAATGATTTTTCCGACTCCGACGTAGAACCACCGGAATCTATTTCATGTGATCTTTGCAAAAGCCTTCTACGTTGCGCTGTTGCAGGCGCCGTCAAAGCAGTTTGTTGACGGCGATTTTCAGACAAGGGCGAATGTTTTGGAGAGATTTTTACTAGAATATCTGGATGTATGGCTACATCCAGTATCTGAAAATGGCCTATATTAGGCGAAGAGGAACGTTTGGGTTGTTTAATTTCGACTTTGCCGCCGCGAGCAGTTATAACCGTATCATGAGTTTGTAGCTGAGGAGCTTGCAACAAAGATAGAGATTCTCTAGAGGGATGCTTATTTTCATCGGTAAATATAAAGTCTGTATCGGGATGTGAATATGTTTGAAAAAGTTTTTTTGCTATTGGTTTTTGCAACACCTCCGATCGTCTGGCTAATGGCACAGGCGAGATTTTTTGTAAGGATTTTGCGCCTAAGGGGTCCAGTTGAGGCGGTGAAGAGATTCGCGGTATATGTTTAGCTTTTGAACGTGTTAATGCGACAAGTTCCGTTTCTTGACTAACATTTGGTTTAGCTAATTGTTCAGTATTAGCTGCTGCTAAGTGTTTTGTAAATTCAGCCGTTATCATTGGTGTTGTCTCTGTGGGAGATATCAATTGAGTATCAAAGCTGGCCGTTAGACTCTCTTCTCTTGATAAATAAGCCGAGGTGGCTGAAGATGTTTGTGTGGAGAGTGAATGAAAACCCGAACTAGCAGATAGTTTCGTTGCGCCGTCGGATATTGAAGAGGCTAGTGAGAGCTCGCCATTGGAGGAGGGGGACATAGATAAATGCAAACTTTGCTGCTGTTGTTGTAAATTTTGATTGTGAATTGTAGCCTGTGTTGTTGATGTTGTTACTAACGCTGGTTGTTTATTATCTATTGGGATGGCACGTGAGCTGGCTAAATGACTAGCATCCAATTCCGTTGAAGTGGTAGTGCCACAATTACATTTTGCAAACAAACTACCACAGGTGTGACTTTTACGAAATTTCATACGAAAATTAATAGCTCTTGAGGCTCCTACAGAACTTAAGGCTGGCCTCTGTGTACCTATGACTGTTCTGCCAAACGATATGGGCGATACACTGCCATATTGTTTCTCGTTAAGATCCTCATCATCTTGTGATTTGGAAATACCCAACTTCGGCTGTTGTCGTGAAGTCTCCTGCAACAGTTTAGAGACCCTAGCCGCTTCATTATTTATTTTGGGCACTTGTAGCTGGTTGTTGCTTCTAGTTAGCGGCGTTTCCTGTTTAGTCTCGACCGCATAGTCTTTGTTTTGATTTTCGATGTTTTCCTTTAGTTGACGAGATTCCTCCTTTAAGCCGCTAACGGTCGACATAAGTGTCTCAGTGGTAACAATTGCTGATCTGAGAGCCATTGCTAAAGAAATTTAAAGCTAAAAAGCATTGGGCAACATCTGAAAAGAGAAAGATGAGAAGAATTATAGAATCAGAAGGAAATATAGAAATTACATGTTTATGTACATATATTTAGGAAAACTAAAATTATAGAAAACATGTGTATGTGTATTTGCGAACTGTTTGATAAATTTTATTATTAAAGAACATTTTTTTTCAAAAATGCACTAGTGAAAAGAAAAGTTTAAAAATATGTATGTTTATTTTATAAACATTTTTTCTACTTAAGTACAATCTTCATATCCCTATTAGAGCTTTTGTATGGCTTATATTAAATTTGCTGTACAAGTTTTTAATAGCTTTTAAATCGAATGCTGTTAGAATATAATTTGTCTTAACACAACTTTTTTCTAATCTTTTCTTCTTAACTAACAAGATATGACATATTATCTTACATATTCAAAAACAACATTTTATGATGTACAAAATATCAGTTCTACTATTTATAGAACTAAAACTAATTTTAAATGTTTTTGCTAGTCTTTGACTTGCTTAAATTAACATAAATTCTATTGTGTTTATCTCCGGACAATTCGAATTAAATTCGCATTTACATTAGTTTAGATACTTTGCCTTAAGAATAGACGGACAGACTGTTATACATAATCACACGAGCGATAAAGACATTTATGTGTGTATGTAGATCAGATCTAAGTTTGTAAATAATTTAGCCTATGCATGAGCAATATATCTTACGGATACATACTCGCATGTATTTCAATTGTTGTTTATATATTTATTTGTTACTTTCATATTGTATCAAATAATTAGCATATCAGTGTTATTTATGAGAATTATTTTTTCTTTCTACAAAAATTTGCTATAAAAATCTAGCAAAAAAATTAATTTTTCTTTTTTCTTTCGGATTTTGAACTTATTATAGAAAAATAAATTAAATAACATTTAACACATTATCAAATTTGAACAATTATACCATTTTTAATTTTGAATTAAAAAAAAAAATTTAAAAGAAATAAAAAAATTTATTTTTTTTTCAGAAATATCTTAAATAATAATTTATGGTAAAATATTAAAAATAATTAAAATTTATAAAAAAAGGCTGCATTTCGACTTTCTTTATTTCTTGTTACGAAAAGTAAAAAATTTAACAGACCACCCTAATTAAGAACGGCAGGCGTTGCGTAATATTCCGCAGAGCGATAACGCTTAAGGTGATAAACCTAAACAAGAGCGTCAGCGTTGTGTAATAAACAGTAATGTTCATTTATGTTTTTTAATAAAACTCACTAAATAGAAATAAAATCGCTAGATTGACCTGAAAATAGCTTAACTGGCATTGCTTTTCAACAATTACAAAAGTAAAAAAAAACAACTCCGTAATTCAATTTAACATTAAAATAAAATAAAATGTAAGGAATGAAATAAGACAGGGCCTTTTTATGTTTTTTTTTTCGACCATAGCTCACTTAAGCTTTTAGGGGCGATGGATGTGTTTGTAAGAGGACTATGAGGAGGGATTACACGATTTTTATATTAAGCAATCAACTTATCTGTGGCAATAAGGAAAAACTGCTTAAGTCTGCTTTTAAAATTGTTCAGGAAATCTCTTTAAAACCTTTGAGTAAATTTTTATAAATGAATTTTATTTAAAATGAAGACTTTTAATATGAATTCTGTTCTTTATTTATTAAAAACATAGCGGTTTTAGCAAATTTAGGTTTATAATAAGTTAAAATAAGTCATGATATTGTTGGTTGAAAATAAGTTTTCACGCCATAACTTCCTCAAGGGTTGCTTACGGTATTGAAATGGTGTTACTATCTCTATTTTAGCTTATGTCGACTTAAGCAGTTATTTATTTTTGCCAAAGATACATACAAATCAAACATTATCAGTTGTTAAGTAACTCGATATACAATTATATCAAAAAATATTTTTCAATATTCCTCATAGTGATCTGCAGGTAAAAATATTAGATGAAATACATAAAGAAATTGTAATTCGTTTCTTTTAAAATAAAAAATTGAATTTTTATGACACAAAGCCAAACAAAAATCATTATTCCAAATACAATTGTCTTAAAAATAGAAAATTTTTAATAAATAAAAATTCTTTAATAAATACCATAGTTTGTACAAAGTTTGTAATTTTAAACAAATAAAAAATTTTCTAAAAATAGCAAAGTTTTTTTAATATTAAAGTTTTTCTCAAAAAAAAAAAAAAGGAAAATATGTTAAGAAAACTAAAAAAGAAAAACTCCAAATTTTATGAAGGAGCAAATTTAAAGAATTTTTTGTTTAGATAAAAGCTTTTAACGAAATAAAATAGAAAACAAAAAATTAAATTTTTAGCAAATTTTCTATAAATTGCAAATATCTTGACATGTTCAATTTCTAAACATTTTTTTCACCAATGTTTCAAGTCCACTTTCCGAACGGGTGGGCGTGGTACCTCCGATACATATTTGAACACAATTTATAACATATTTTGAGAACTATAGCAGCTATTCCCTTCAAACTACGAGTTACTTTGATAACAATTTCCTTGTTCAAGAAAAAAATGGTTAGGATCGTAGCAGGGGACATAGTATCCTCCATACAAAACAAATACATTTGATGTCGTATATAGGAAACTATAAACGAAATATGGTTGAAACTTTGTACGAGCAATTTGACGACCATTTCCTTATTACAACCAAAAATGGTTACGATCGGAGCAGAGGTAGTGCTATCCCCTCACAAGTTAAATACTTTCTGTCAATAATCATCAATCAATCAATAAGCTGCGTTAAAAAATCGTTTTATATTATAAAAATTTAAATTACATATGGGCAATTCCATGAAAATGCCAACCACGACTGTAAAAACAAAAACTCTCAATAAAAGTTAATGATAAAAAACACTCAAATTTTACTATGCGCAGGTATTTAGAGCTTATTAAATTATTTTAATAGCAATAGTAAGAGTTAAATCTGATTATCTCTTGGTAAAATGTCCAGCCCATTCCAAGGATAAAAAACTTCATACGTTTTCATACTATGACAAGCACTTTATAAATGTCTCTCAAACTGCATATTCATTAAGAGAAAAAGTTAAAACTTAACTAGTTTGTAGTAGGCTAAGGTGACAGTTAAAACTTAGCACCTAATTTAGAATTTAACTTTTTTTCTTAACATATGTACCTAAGAATATTATAAGAGAAAAATCTGTCACATACAATATGTCACGTACGATATTAAATTGTATTTATTGTAAAATCATTTAAAGATTGTTTTCAATTAAGTATGATGGATTTTAAATGAAAAATATTTGGTTTAGTGTAAGAAATTAAAAAAAGAAAAAATACCTCCCAAGATTCGCAGATTTTTTGATATTTCCATATATACCTCAAAATCACTTCTGTTTTCTGTCACGTACGATAATCTAATTTTGCTCGATATTTTAGACAACAATTATTCGAATATAATTATTTTTTTTTTAAATAAAGTACCCTCTGAATGGAACATAAAGATCTAATTTTTTTCAGTTACTCTTACTTTTGCAAAAATTATTCAACTTTAAAAGAGTACAAATAACACGTACGATGACATGGAATTGCTTATATGTATATAAAATATTTGCGTATAAGTAAAACAATAAAAATTTCCTAATGGGTGTAGCGAAGCACACTGGGTTAGCTAGTTTTAAATAAATATGAAACTTTAAAAAATAAGACAATTGTAAAAATGTTTGAAGAGACAAACATTTAAAGACTGAAACTGTTTAAATTTAAAAATGTTTATTTTTTTTAAAGAGAATTTTAGTAAATTTCCAATAAATTCACAATTTTTAATCATTTTCTCTAAACGCATATTTAAAACGTATTTATAAAAAATACCTATTATTTAAGAGACAAATTTAGAAAAACAATCCTATAAGATCAATCCGTATCAAAAGCAATAAGTCATGATATTGTTGGTTGAAAATAAGTTTTCACGCCATAACTTCCTCAAGGGTTGCTTACGGTATTGAAATGGTGTTACTATCTCTATTTTAGCTAATGTCGAATTAAGCAGTTATTTATTTTTGCCAAAGATACATACAAATCAAACATTATCAGTTGTTAAGTAACTCGATATACAATTATATCAAAAAATATTTTTCAATATTCCTCATAGTTATCTGCAGGTAAAAATATTAGATGAAGTACATAAAGAAATTGTAATTCGTTTCTTTTAAAATAAAAAATTTAATTTTTATGACACAAAGCCAAACAAAAATCATTATTCCAAATACAATTGTCTTAAAAATAGAAAATTTTTAATAAATAAAAATTCTTTAATAAATACCATAGTTTGTACAAAGTTTGTAATTTTAAACAAATAAAAAATTTTCTAAAAATAGCAAAGTTTTTTTAATATTAAATCAATCCGTATCAAAAGCAATTTTTTTTAAATTTATAATAAAAGGTTTTAAAATTAAGCTTGGTAAGGAATTACATTTGTATACGTTTTTTATATATATTTTTATTTTTTTGAAATTTAGCCAATTGGCTAATTAAAAATATATTAAAAGTAAACTCTATAAACTTCTGCATGTTATAAAATAATAATAAAAGAATAATAAAAAACCATTATTATAAACATAAAGTATAACTCATAATAAAATACGTGAGATGTTTGTGCTTAAAAGGCATAGCTGAAAATGTTTGGATCAACTGTCATATTGTGCGCTATAAAGAAATGAAATTCTATAATAAAAACCATAGTTCAGATTCCGTTAATATATAGACTGGGTAAAAATCCCAGTCAATTCAATGAGATTCGCTAGGGATCTCCAGATCGAATTTCTTAGGTATACCAAATTTGGCATAATATCCATGCTAAAGATCTTGATATAAGCGGAATTAAACAAGAAATAAATTTCATTAAATTGAATTTTTTTTTTATAATTTCATTATTAAGAAATTCATTTATTCTACAAAAGGAATTTTTTGTTGCTCTTACCCAATTATTTGTTTATTTCTTAAAGCATTTTGTATTGCCTGCTTTAATTTTATCTCCCAAAATTATGCTATAGTTTATGGTAAGTTAAAGTAACACTCAAATTCTGCAGGGATGGAAAATGTTTATTTTATATTTTTAACTATTTATTTAAAATATCACTTTTCTTAGCTTCAAATTAATTTTGTTTTAATACACATATATTTATTTTAATTAAAATATCTTCCTTTCTTTTAAAAACCTACTTTTTCTGTATATTCTTTCATTATCACAATTAAAAATTTAGTTTCTTTATATAAATATGAGAAATTTTAAATTAGATGAACTTGAGCCAGGTAAAAAAAATATCAATTCAATTTATGTTTTTGTGCTGTTTTTAAAAAATTATTTGCTTTTTTCCCAATTAACTTATCAGTTTGGCCTTTGGCTAAAATTTATAGTACAGCATTACGTTTAGGAAATAAAAAAAGCACCGATTAATTTTCATTCTTGTAATAGATAGTTGTGGCCTTGAAAGAAAAATATATTTGTTTTCTGTGGTTAATGGCACGTGTCTTTAAAGTTTAATTTATTATTATCAAAACAGTTTTGTAAACAGTAATGATTGTTGGTAGTTCATAATCTTTAATTCTCATTTTCTAATCTATATCACTAAACTTAAAGATAGATAGAGGTCCAGGATTTATATTTGATTACAACCTCACGAACTGCATGTTGGGAGTTCGTTAAAATAGTAAAACATTGATTGAGTAGCAAAAACTATATTTGGAGAAGCTTGAACGACCATGTTAATACATCTGTGTTTACTAGAGGAGTGTATAATTACTTGCTTGCAAACATTTTGGACGAGAATCTTTTTTAGCGATTGTCAAATTATGTGGAATCCAACACTGGTAAATTGCATGCTGGTTCCACTAATATTTAAGGTAGCCTTAATCTTACGTTAAGTTATATGACGATCTTGCAGTATCATTTTACGCACAGCATTAACGTTTTTCGGAACAACAACCGATTTTTGACAACCTCCACGAAACTTGTCATTGTGTAAACTACGGTTACGATTGAACTCAGTAAACCAGTGATTAAAAGCCAATATGGCTTTTAAATCAAATTGAATTCATCGATGAGCTATTGTTGATTTAGTTCACGCTGAAAATTGTAAAAACTAATCGCACAAAAATGTTAACGAATTAATTTCAATATTTGGCCGACATAATTTTTTAAAGTTACGGTAAACAACATAAATAGCGTTCGTACATT
The DNA here is from genome assembly GCA_941918925.1 of Phyto melanocephala. NCBI lineage: Eukaryota > Metazoa > Arthropoda > Insecta > Diptera > Rhinophoridae > Phyto > Phyto melanocephala. The sequence goes on along the minus strand of OW799236.1, from coordinate 19,278,946 downwards.
AAAACGTTCCAAGTACGTATATTGTCAAAAATGTCAAACTTTACTATGGAAGTAGTCAGTTTGCCAGATTCCAGCACTGGGGTTGCCCAATCGCAAAATATAAAAGGCAACCCTTGTACTATGGTACATTTTTCAAATAATTGTTTAATTCAAATGAACAATTGGTACCATTTATGCAACAGTTTACAGTATTGTATACTTGTTGTTAATTTTCAAAAAAAAAAAAAAATTGTGTAGAATGAACCACTTTAATTTAAATAGGAATTGGAAGTAAATATTTTTTTGGAAGAATCAAAAATTTATGTTTAATTTTTTTTGCACTAAAAATAATAAATTATATTATTTTTTAAGTTAAATGCTCGGTAAATTTTTTATAATTCTGCTTAAAACTTTATCAAGAATAATTACAAAACTTTTGTGCAACTCTGCATTAGTAGGATTTTAACAACTTCCTACTTTTGATTTGATTATTTACTTGACACATACTATTATTTAACGTTTAACATAAAACCCATATAAAATAAATTGTGTCAACAATTAAACAGTCGAAAACTGTATATAAATATATAATACACATGCTAAAATAAAACGCTGAATTTAACTTTGCCATCCCTGATAAGAATAATTTTCTCTCTTACGATTAATTGAAAGTGATTCTGTTATTAGTTTTTTTAAATAAACTTGTGAATTTAATTATGTTTGAGTATGTATAAAAAAGTATTTTTGCTCCAATTGAGTGTAAATTTAGATGTGCTTTTGTTTTTGTTACAAAAGCAAAATTTATGTTAAATTTACGTTTTCTGTAAACAGCACAACGAATAATTTGAAATTAACAAAGGAGAAAAGTTTAATTAAAGCTATTTGCTAGAAGTAAAACTGCTAAAGACTTAAAATTACAAAATGAAACACGCAATATTTATCTAGCCTTTTACGACTTAAATAACGGCGCAAGCAAAACAATTAATCAATCGTCGGAATTTGTTTAAATTCTTTTATGAAATATTTGAACTGTTAGAACTATTTTTTTTGTTAAGCAAAAAAACATTTTAATGACAAGTAGCTATAGACACTTGTCTGTTAAAAAGTTGCTATTGTTGATTTAACCTCCTTTGATGGTGTTTGAGATATGCCAGTCTGTTTCTGCCAATTGTTATAATCCTTTAACATGCAACATTTATTTTTTTTTGCAATATCCTTCATTTAAGAAGTCCTTTGAGAGTATGCTTTAAAAAAAACTGGTTTTCATTAGATATTTACTTTCACTTTTTAGTTTTGTTTGCAATTGCTTAATGATTAACTGACTACTGAGTGGCTGTTGGTCAATATTTAGTCCAAATTTGTGTACACAATTTTTAATACAAAAATAAAAATAATTACTACGTATGTATATGGCAGACAAAAAACAATGATATAATTTAATTTGTGGTAATTTATTTTTTTGTTTTGTTCTCTTAATTTTTTTCTTTTAATTCCATTCATATTTATGAAAAACAAAACATTTAACTTCTTGCGTATTGGTTAAGTATTCAAGGCCAAGTTCATGTTTTCTTTGTTTTATGACATAAAATTCTTAAATGTTTTAAAATTGTGTACATTTTTTTCTTAATTTTTATTTCATCAAATTGTTTCTTGGCAAAATTTAAATTTTCTGATATTAGCGTGGTAGAAACTGAAACATAGTGGTTTAATATTATAAAGGGGTTCTTGAGGTCAATGATCTTTAAATCAGGACATTGCTCTACTCAAAACAAAAGTATCAATATATCATAATTTAAGATCCACCTGTATTTTTTTTAGTCAAGCCCATTTCATTTGTTATCCATATTAATGTGATTGAGATTTGGTTACGTTGCCATATTCGATTTTATCTTTTTTATAGTTTACTGTGTTTTACTGATCAAGTTTTGATACTAATATTGTGGGGGTTGGAAGGGGGCAGGACTTTAGTTAACGTATTTGACCCATATATCCGCCATTTAACTTAGGACGACCTCATTGATTTTAATATTTTCATAGTTAACTATATTTAACTATTCAAGCCCTTTCGTTTGATAACAATATTAAGAAGGTTAAAGTGGTGATAGTTTTGATTGCTACATTTGACCCAATTGTAAATTTATTAGAAGCCATTTTGAATAGTCGGCCATTATTGATTTTAATATTTAAAAAAAAAAACAAACTTTGTTAGGCTGATTTTAGTTTGAAAATATCGAAAAGGCTGCTGTTTTGTTGCTCATATCTCAGTTAGTTTCCAACCGATTTATCAATTTTTCTCAGCAATAAGTTTCGAGGCTACGTTTTGTATTTTGGTGCCTTTAGCTTATCCAGAAATTAACAAGAAGTTTTAATAATTAAATATAAGTATTTAAGCGAAATATAAATTTTTAAAATAAATTTTTTCCTATAACTTTGCCGATTAGAGACCGATTTGTTAAACATTTTTCACTTACAGCCCTAGAGTCATATGATATCTACAAATAGTAGCAAACATACTTATAAATTATCCTTGGGTTGAATTTGTACTAGATTTAAGTAGCGATACATTTCCGAATATTTGCAAAAGATTGGTCTGAGACATCTATGTCGCAGGTGTGGGCTTCTAAAAGTTGATTTTGAATAATACACGTACAAACGGACGTGGGTTAATCGACTCTCCTGGTCATGAGCTTTCAGGAAATGTTTACTTTATGGGGTCGGAAATAAATATTGTAAAGGGTGTTTTTTCTAAAGCTATAAAACTTTGCAATAAAACAAATATAAATTTCTTAAATTGACAATAACCCTGCGAATGTTTCCTTCCAAGTAGTCAATTGTTTTGGGCTTATCAGCGTAGACTATCGACTACATATATCCCCATAGATAGATAAGCTTGTGGCGTTAAATCGTATGCTCTTGGAGGCTAATTAACGGGTCCAAAATGTGAAAATATGCGGTTATCAAACATTTTCTTAAATAAATCGATTGTGGCACAAGCTGTGTAACATGTTGCGCCATCTTGTTGAAACCACATCTGCTATAATCATGGCTTTATAGCGGTCACAATTTTTTTAAAGGAGTACAGAACAATGATTAAAGGAGCCCTTAAAGCACACCAAACAGTCAGTTTTTCTAGACGGTAACGGTGTCTCAACATACACTTGAGAATTATCGTCACTCCAAATACAGCAGTTCTGCCTATTCACGTATCCATTAAAACAAAAGTGAACTTCATAGCTTAAAAAAATTCGCTTATGAAAATCAGGATCAACGGCAATATTTTGTTTTGGTCCTATTCACCGAATCTGCGCCTTGTTGTGCGCCTATTCATGTTGAAATGTCCAACCCAACTAAATATAAATAACTTGACAGCTGACAAAATGGTAAACAATTGAAAAAGTGTTGCCAACTTAACGTTCTATTGCTCTATAAAAAATACCCAGTAGAAATTACAAATGCAATGATAAAATAATATACATTGACATTGACACCACAGGTGAAGAATACAAGAGGGTGACAGACCCCTCACGTTCGACCAAAATAATATAATTTCTTTGCGAAAGTGCTTCACCAAAAAAAAAAATATCTTTATACTTCGAGATGTATGCAAATTTTCTTGTTGGCTTGTAGGGGTGGTCGCAATAACGGCATTTTTAAACTAATTAACTCAGCAAGTCAAGAATATAGAGAAATTTTGTACATTAAATACATTTTATACACATTTATAATAAAATTTCAAAATTTTGAGTTGGTTTTTATGTTTGCAACAAGGTGAAGTTATTTATTATTTATTTATGTCAATTACAAGACAATTATAAAATAATTTAAAAATCGAGCAGAAGACAAGAGTTTTTGGCAGAAACAACAAACCCATACTCCCTAGAGAAGCAGAGTAGCGCACTACTTTGCACTAGTCCAATCAGACAACCTAAGCTAAACTTAAACGTATAACTCGCTGACAAAAACGAGTAAATTCGGAGGCTAATTGACTCGTTATGGTACACCTATTTAGTTGATAAGAGAAATAACACCACTGAAAAATTTTGAAAAATTCCAAAATAATATGTAAACGTTACCGCCTGTTTGGTATTCTTAGTGGAACTCAATCGCTTAGATTTGTCATAACATTGTGGTTATAAAAACACTGCAATTTTGATTTGATATAAAGAACATGTACGAGTAACTGCATTCAATACTATAACACCAGAAAGGGAATAATGGAATGAGGAATATCCTAGAAACAGTGTCTTCTGTAAAAGTAATATCTTTAATTGAAGTCTATGGCAAAAATAAAAATTAAAAACAAAAGATTTTAATCGTCAATTTGGTATATACCATTAACATACATACTGATACACTTTTTTTGCACACACACAATCACATCCATATAGATATACAAATGTTTTTATCATTGACAAACAAACAAACAAACAGATCGTGTGTTGTTAGAAACATTTAGCGATTACTTTGATTTTTTTTGGTCTAATAGAACAAATGAACCTTATAAAAATCATGATGATGAACTTTTTTTAAAAAATAAATAAATAAAAATAAAAAAAATAAGCAAATACAAAACATAAATAAAAAAATTTCAAAATAATTGTATTTCTTAATTCAAATTAAGGCAAAGTAAATGCCAACGCATTAAATAGAATAGAATATACGACTTACACAGACTTTCTAGAGAGGAAGATACAAACATATAGATCTAGCATAAAACAAACCACAAACAAATAAAGTAATTGAATGAGCAATAAATTTAGATATAAACTAATGGACTTTAGGTGAAGCACAACGAGAAATTTTAGTGATAACAAAATAAAAAATAATAATCAAGAAAAAATTAAACAAAAAGTACTTTTATAATACACCTGTAATAATTCCCGTATGTTATTTCCTATTTCTTGGACATTCCTTATTCCTTAGGGCGGAAAAAAATGTTATGCTACAAACTATAAAAAATTTCCCTCAATGATGGCAAATTATAACTTTAAGTAATTAAAATCAAATTTAAAACAAATATGATTAATTAATTTATTTTTTTAACTTCATAAAAAATACCACCTTTTAACTAAATATTTTTCTCAGCGTATATTCAGATTTCGTATCTTAAAATGTTTATTAAATTAATGGGGGAAAAAAGATTTTAAACTGAAGCAAAGTTCAGGGTGAAACGAAAGAAATGCTAAACAAAAGGAAAACCACACAAGTGACAGATTGTTTTTTTTGATTAGATACACAAATGGATGAATAAATGGGCTGTTGTTAATGCCTTTATGTATCTGTCATTGTAAAGGCAGAATCTGGCATAGCTAGTAGAGTTATTTTGAAATAAAATTCTTTTAGCAAAGAGCATACAGTTAGGGAATTTTCCATAGAAATTTATTATTAAACAAAACTTTTTAAAATAACTTACAGTAAATAGCGAAATTTTAGAGTCCCTACTATAAGCAAGTTTTTGGAAAATTTTTTGTAAATACTTAATTACTAACAAAAAATTTCTATAAAAAGAAAATATTTAACAAATTCCTAAAATAAGTAAATTTTCACAAAATTCCTACAGAAAGAAAATATTTGAAATGAAACCATAAATAAGAGAGGGAAGTTTTAGGAAAATTTACATCAAAAAGAAATTGTCAGAAATTTAGGATTTTTTCTAAATTTTTTTTTAATAGCAAATTTTTATAAAATATTCTATAAAAGCAAATTTTTATAAAATTTTCTATAAAAATAAAATTCTTAAAAAATTTTCTATAAGAAATTTCTTAAAAAAATTTCTATAAAAAGAAAATTCTTAAAGAAGTTCCTATAAAAAGCTACTTTTTAAAAAATTTCCTATAAATGGCAAGTTTTTAAAAAATTTCCTATAAAAAGCAAATTTTTAAAAAATTTTCTATTTAAAGCAAATCTCTGAAAAATTTCCTATTATAAACTAGTTTTTGAAAAATTTCCTATAAAAACTAATTTCTGAAAAATTTCCTTTAAAAAGCAAATTTTTATCAAATATCTTATTAAAAGCAAATTCTTAAAAAATTTCCTATAAAAAGCAAATTTTTACAAAATTTCCTATAAAAAGCAAATTTTTACAAAATTTCCTATAAAAAGACAATTTTTAAAAAATTTCCTATAGTATGCAAATTCTTACAAAATTTCCTATAAAAAGCAAATTCTTACAAAATTTCCTATAAAAAGCAAATTTCTAAAAAATTTCCTACAAAAAGCAAATTCTTAAAAAATTTCCTATAAAAAGACAATTTTTAAAAAATTTCCTATAGTATGCAAATTCTTACAAAATTTCCTATAAAAAGCAAATTCTTAAAAAATTTCCTATAAAAAGCAAATTTTTACAAAATTTCCTATAAAAAGCAAATTTTTACAAAATTTCCTATAAAAAGCAAATTTTTACAAAATTTCCTATAAAAAGCAAATTTCTAAAAAATTTCCTACAAAAAGCAAATTCTTAAAAAATTTCCTATAAAAAGACAATTTTTAAAAAATTTCCTATAGTATGCAAATTCTTACAAAATTTCCTATAAAAAGCAAATTCTTACAAAATTTCCTATAAAAAGCAAATTTTTACAAAATTTCCTATAAAAAGCAAATTTCTAAAAAATTTCCTATAAAAAGCAAATTTCTAAAAAATTTCCTATAAAAAGCAAATTTTTAAAAAATTTGCTATTAAAAGCAAATTTTTAAAAAATTTTCTATAAAAAGCTAATTTTTTAAAAATTTCCTAAAAAGAGCAAATTTTTAAAAAATTTCCTATAAAAAGCAAATTTTTAAAAAATTTACTATAAAAGGCAAATTTTAAAAAAAATTTCCTATAAAAGCAAATTTTTGAAAAATTTCCTATAAAATCAAATTTTTGAAAAATTTCCTATAAAAGCAAATTTTTGAAAAATTTCCTATAAAAGCAAATTTTTGAAAAATTTCCTATAAAAGCAAATTTTTGAAAAATTTCCTATAAAAGCAAATTTTTGAAAAATTTCCTATAAAAGCAAATTTTTGAAAAATTTCCTATAAAAGCAAATTTTTGAAAAATTTCCTATAAAAGCAAATTTTTGAAAAATTTCCTATAAAAGCAAATTTTTGAAAAATTTCCTATAAAAGCAAATTTTTGAAAAATTTCCTATAAAAGCAAATTTTTGAAAAATTTCCTATAAAAGCAAATTTTTGAAAAATTTCCTATAAAAGCAAATTTTTGAAAAATTTCCTATAAAAGCAAATTTTTGAAAAATTTCCTATAAAAGCAAATTTTTGAAAAATTTCCTATAAAAGCAAATTTTTGAAAAATTTCCTATAAAAGCAAATTTTTGAAAAATTTCCTATTAAAGCAAATTTTTGAAAAATTTCCTATAAAAGCAAATTTTTGAAAAATTTCCTATAAAAGCAAATTTTTGAAAAATTTCCTATAAAAGCAAATTTTTGAAAAATTTCCTATAAAAGCAAATTTTTGAAAAATTTCCTATAAAAGCAAATTTTTGAAAAATTTCCTATAAAAGCAAATTTTTGAAAAATTTCCTATAAAAGCAAATTTTTGAAAAATTTCCTATAAAAGCAAATTTTTGAAAAATTTCCTATAAAAAGCAAATTTCTAAAAAATTTCCTATAAAAAGCAAATTTTTAAAAAATTTCCTATTAAAAGCAAATTTTTAAAAAATTTTCTATAAAAAGCTAATTTTTTAAAAATTTCCTAAAAAGAGCAAATTTTTAAAAAATTTCCTATAAAAGCAAATTTTTTAAAAATTTCCTATAAAATCAAATTTTTGAAAAATTTCCTATAAAAAGCAAATTTTTGAAAAATTTCCTAAAAAAAGCAACTTTCCTATGAAAAGCGGTTTTATAATTTATTTAAATACAAAACTTTTTAAAAAACTTTGTAAAATTTTTTTTTTAAATTTTTTAAAACTTTTTATTGAAATAACTTTTTTTTTTAAACTGACTCTTCTAGTCCCACTGTTGGTGATTTTTCGTTAATCACATGTATTTCTTTTATTCAAATTGTAATTGTTTTTTTGTTTAAGTTGAAAAAACTTTTTCTTTTTTACAATTTTGTGCTGCTTAAATGATTGAAATACTATAAAATGAGATCTAAAAATATATATGTATATCAGAAAAGTAAATAAAACTAAAAAAAAAAAAACAAAATCACTTGACTTAAAGTATCAACAAACAAACACTGCTGGTAATTAAAATGAGGGCACTAGAGAAATATAAAACAGTAACAAAGAGTTTTTAAAGCAAATATAGCACAGAAATATTTTATTTCATTTAATATTAAACAAACAGTCATTCTAAACTGAGGATAACCCAGTAATCATTAGGGATAAAATTAATCAATATTTATATATAAAAGAAATATGTGTTAAAGAGTTTTAGAAATTATTAATAAATTTTTTTTTTTTTAAATAATTTTACAATAAAATAAACAAAAAAAAAATTGCTGAAATATTTTTATTTTTACTATTGTAAATTTTGTTAAATTTTTTTTATACAATAAAAAAGTTGATATAAATTTTTTTCTAATACATTGTTCATATTTAAATTTTCTTTTGAATAATTTTTTTTGACATTTTTATATATTAAGTTTTACTTACAATCATACACACGATGATTTTGCTAAATTCTTAATTATAAAAAAGTGCTTTTGAAATAATTTGCTCAATAATGCTCAAAATAATGCATCAAGCATGTTAAAATGTTTTTTAAAAAATTTTTCTTTTTTTATTTCAGAATTGGTTGCTGGGTTTTCATATAAAACAACACTTTAATAAATGTGTGAGAAGTGTAAAGACGTAAGTTTATTTATATAAAAGCCTGCCACTTGACTGTTGTATATTAATTCACTACTATTTGATTATTCTTCACAAGAATTTGTTTGTTTTATTTAAGAAATGAGAAAAGTTTTATTCTTATCAGACACTTAAAAAATGAAAACAATAAATTAATTGCCAAATTTATTAACTTCTTAATATAAAATATTAAAAAAATTAGTATAAAAGTATTTAAAATTAAAACGCTTAACAATTATAATAAATTTTCATTGGAAGAATTAAAAAATTGGAGAACAAAACGTATTACAGGGTCACAAAATAAATGATGAACTCACAACTTCTGTAGTCTCATTGTATGTTGTGCCAGAAATTTTTCTTTAGACAAAAACTACGAAGAGCAAATAAAACTTTATTTAAATTTTTTACAATTCACATAAATACGAGGACACAACACAGGTTGTGAATTGGCTAAATAAATGTTTTTAAACTACTTTATTTCAAATGAAATTTTAGTCATGTTTCTCTATGGTCTCCTCATTAAGTTATCATTTCAAATAAAACCGGCAGGTTTTTTAAATTTATTTTTAATAACAGCCTAAAATATGTCAATTGAGCATGTGTTGAGGCGCTTGTGTATAAAGTCAATATTGTTGTCTTCGTAAAATCATTTAAGGCTATAAAGCCTTACTGAGGAACGTGTGAGATCAAATGAATGACAACAATCTTTGTTCTTAATACTTTTTTGTAGAAACTTTACACGTCATTGAGTACGATCTTACCAAAGGTATGATTTTTCTTTAAGTTGGCACTTAGATTTAACTTTTATGTTCGAAACACGTGTCACACTTAATGAATTTTTGTACCTGCAATATGTTTCTTATATTCTTGTTTGACAAACTACTGAAGTTGTATTGTAATATTAGAATTAAAATTATCAGTTCGTTAATGATTTCAATGACAAATGTGTAATTTATTCTGTCACTGGGTAAATCAATTTACATGGCTTGACAAATATATGTTGTTAAAAATAATGATGTATTTTAAGGCAGTCTTTCTATTATTCTAATTTCACATATCTTATTAGAAATTTGTTTAAACTAATTTGCAAAAAAAAAAAAAAATTTAGTTTGGTTACTACTAAACAACAAACAAATATATCCAAGTTAATACAACGTATATTGCAAATTTTCAGTTGAATGCATTCTTTACTACGACAGTTTTTTTCAAATATTGAACTTATATAAAGTCAAATAGAGGTAAGTAAAATGCAAGTCTGCCATAGATACTGTCAGTGTTACTTGTAGCTCCACCTAACTGCAAAAAAAAGACATGGTCACCATATCACCACGACGGTTATTATATATAAATACTAGCCAATCCCGGTGCGCGTTGCTACGCCCCTTCATGAAATTCAATCGCATTCTGAAGTTTAATCGAATATCAAGTGCAAGGCTAAAAATTATAACTTTTTTTATGAGCTTGACACTGTCCACTTTTCTAATTACGAAACTGTATGGTCATGCCAGCTCAATATGTGTGTGAAAAGTTTCAGAAAAATCGGTGATACTTAAGTAGCTGAAAAGTGATAACTTTTTTTATGGGCGTGGCACTACCCACTTTTCTAATCATGAAATTGTAAAGTCATAACAGCTCAATGTGTGTGCAAAGTTTCAGAAAAATCGGTCCAGTACAAATACCTCAAAATTATAACTTTATTTTATGGGCGTGGCCCTGCCCACTTTTCTAATCACGAAATTATATAGTTATGACAGCTCAATGTGTGTGCAAAGTTTCAGAAAAATCGATCCAGTGCAAGTACCTCAAAATCATAACTATTTTTTATGGGCGTGGCCCCGCCTACTTTTTTAATCACGAAATTATAAAGTCATGACAGCTTAATATGTGTGCAAAGTTTCAGAATAATCGGTCCAGTGCAAGTACCTCAAAATTAAAACTTTTTTAGGGGCGTGGCCCCGCCCACTTTTCTTATCACGAAATAATTTAGTCATGACAGCTCGATATGTGTGCAAAGTTTCAGAAAAATCGGTCAAGTGCAAGTAGCTAAAACTGATAACTAATTTTTTATGGGCGTGGCCCCGCCCACTTTTTTTCACCCATAAACACTCCCTGGTATGTGTACAACAACTTACCAAAGTTTGAGCCCGATCGGTTTTACAGTTTCGGAGTCTATAGCTAACACACACACACACACACACACACACACAGAGTTTCACTTTTATATATATAGATGAATCAACAGGTGGATTAGTCTTTCAATTTGTGTATTGGAGATTTAGTTCCCTTTAGACACTCTGATATGGTATATTATAGCGGGCAAATGGTCTTGGGTATCCAGCAAAAAATTTTTGCACTAGTTCAATGTGAACAATATTTTTCATGTCTTCCAATTCATAAGTGCCAGAGAAGGCATGAAGAATGCCTTCTCCAAACTCAAAATAGTTAGCCTTTAATGATGTGATGCAAAATACATGCAAATTCATGGGTTTCTTTTCATCTACTATGCGTGCGTTCTATGAAGTTATTAGAGTAAAGTGAATTTGGTTAATATATTCATATAAACACAAGCTCTCCTATGACACGTTAAGGTGAATTCATCCATTTGTTCTGAACAAAATTTTTTTCCGGAGAATAACATTTTTTACTGAGAGTTTTCTGCAGAACGATTCACCCATTTCAGAAAATTTGTCCGAAAAAACAATGCTGCCATATAATATAAAAATGCAAACAGTTGTACAAAGTGGCAGCACCGCTAGCAAACTATGTAAATAAATACAAACGTAAATTATTTCATTAAAATATATGTGAAGAAAATGTCGGATAGTAGAAAACTAAAATTATTATTTTTAATTGAAGAGCATAAAGTCAATTTGCTTGCAATAGAAATTTATAAAAAAAAAAAATCGAAAATAAAAAGAGTCGCAGTGAGAAAAATCTTAAAAGAAAGAAGATCACACGGTTTATTTCACACATTGTATTATTGCGACCGATTATGACCCTATGGCTAGGTTTTTGTAAATAAATGAATGTATAAATAAACTAAAATGTACTTACGACCGATTCCAGTGGCGGCTCCTATTTCATTCCATAAACCCTGTTTTAAATAATTCTTTTTGTATGCACTATTGCTCTTGTCATACAAACATTCTCTTCCTGGTTTTTTTAATGCTTCTATTTATTTTTGAGCAATATTTTAATTAAATTTCATTTTAATTGTTAATTTTCGGCAAAAACAATTTTTGTATAATAAATGTACTGACACTGTGTGATGTGGCAATCAAATTCAATTTTCATGTAAATATTGAAAAAAATTGGCATCCCAATTCAGTTTCTTCTGAACAAGAATTAAAATTAAACCAATTCAAAAAAAATCTTTCTGAACAAAATAATCTCTCTCTCTCAAAAGTAAAACGTTAAACTCAATATAAAAAAAAATTTGTTCCGAACTAAAATTTTATGGGTGAATCCAGCTTTAATGTAAAAATCATGCCTGTTTCACCTAAATTTAACCACTTTATCATCAACCAACTCATGCATTCACTATTTCATTTGCATGTGTTTGTTTGCTGGGTGCTACTCCACTCGTTTTATAAAATTAGACTATAATTTGTATTTGTGTTGAAAGTTTATTATTTATAGAAATTTCAATTTGGTTGTCCTCAAAAATAATATGATTAAAAAAATTATTACGTCAAACATGGTATACAAATTTCAAAAAAATAAAATTTATTTATTTAACAGCATTTAAAAATACAAAAAAAAAAATCAAAACTGCTAAGTGCAACAATAGTTTATACCTAAGCAACCAATTTATTATAGCTTTCAACATTATTTAGTTTCTAATAATTTTTCTTTGTAGGGACATTTGTACAAAAATATATAAAAATTTAAAAAATATCAAAAAACGAAGTAGTATAGTCTTCTGCGCTCCTTCTCCAATTTCGAACATTTAGGTCCATTAGGTGTTGTTGGACCTGATCTTTCCATCGGAGCTTCGGTCGTCCTCTTCTGCGGACACCTTCGGGATCATACTCGAAAATTCTTCTTACTGGAGCTTCTTCATCCATCCGCACGACATGTCCAAGCCAGCGCAGTCTTTGTACCTTTATGCGCCTAACAATGTCAATGTCGGCGTACAGCTCATACAGTTCATGATTCATACGATGCCGATAGTCTCCGCTTACACAGACCGGTCCATATATTTTACGAAGGATTTTTCTCTCAAAAACGCCAAGTACAGCTTCATCCGCTTGCGCAAGTACCCATGCCTCTGCACCATACAAAAGCACAGGTAATATGAGTGTCTTGTAAAGTGTTATTTTCGTTACTCGAGAGAGGGCTTTACTTCTAAATTGCCTATGTAGCCCAAAGTAGCATCTATTTGCTAGTATTATTCTTCTTCGTATTTCCAGGCTGATGTTATTGCTCTTATTAATGGATGTCCCGAGGTACACAAATTCTTCTACAACACCAAAGTTATAGTTACCGACGTTCACAGTTTCACCTAATCTAGTAGATTTCCTGTTCGTTGAAACCATCACCTTGGTTTTGCTTTCATTAACTGCCAAGCCCATTTTTAAAGACTGCCTCTCAATGCCTGCAAATGCAGCAGTTACATCTCGCAGTGTCCTACCCATGATATCAATATCATCAGCATATGCGAGGAGCATGTGACTCTTGGTGAAAATTATGCCATTTCTATTAACTGCTGCATCGCGTATGACCTTTTCTAAGGCGATGTTAAAGAGGTCGCACGATAAACAGTCACCCTGTCTGAATCCACGCATGGTGGCAAATGATTCGGAAAGACTATTTCCGATTTTCACTGATGATCTAGTATCAGTTAGTGTCATCCGGCAAAGTCTTATCAACTTCGCCGGAATCCCGAATTCAGACATGGCCTGATACACTTTGGTTCTTATCGGGCTGTCAAAAGCGGCTTTATAATCAACGAATAGGTGGTATGTGTCGATTTGCCTTTCGTGCGTTTTTTCCAGGATTTGGCGTAATGTGAATATCTCGTCAGAGGTGGACTTTCCAGGTCTAAAACCGCATTGGTAGGGGCCAATTATTTCGTTGACCTTTGGTTTTAGTCGTTCACACAATATCGTTGCCAAGATCTTATAGGCGATGGGAAGCAGACTTATGCCTCTATAATTGGCACAGACTGATTTGTCACCCTTCTTATGGACAGGGCATAGCACGCTGAGTTTCCAATCATCGGGCATGCGTTCCTCCAACCAAATTGTGACAATAAGTTGATGCATACACCTAATCAACTCATTGCCTCCGGTTTTAAATAGCTCTGCCGGCAAACCGTCAGCTCCAGCTGCTTTGTTGTTTTTCAGTCTGGATATAGCTATTCCTACCTCAATCTCGCTGGGCGGTGTACATTCGACACCATCATCATCGATTGGATCATTGGTATCTTCATTGTCGCTCCCCTCAGACACCAACAAATTATAGAAATGTTCTTTCCATAACCTCAGCACGCTTTCTTCATCAGTCACCAGATTACCTAGTTGATCCTTACAGGAGGAAATGCCAGTACAAAAACCCTCAGTCTGCTGTTTGATTCTCTGATCAGAAGACCGAAGCGCCTGGAAATCTATTCTTTCCTCGGCTTAAGACCCTTCAGGGTTGTAAAAAGCCATCTATGATGATGATGAAGTAGTATAGTTTATATGAAGTCATATTATCATATTATGACTGCTTAAAATATATTAGGAGGCAATGTGAATATTTTTTGATCATGATGAATTATTTTATGGTTATCATATTATGATAATTTTTAAGTATTTTGTGGTCTTGTAGTATGATCTTGAGATTATATTTTATGTTCATGTGAGTTATATTATCATGATTATATTATGCTTCAAATAACATTTTGCAAACATTATATGTTTTAACTGCAATAAAAAAATATCTTCATAGTAAATTGTTCTAAAATTATAATAGTCTCTATCATGTTTTTTGTATTAAGTGCTCAGTTATTATATTACTAGTATTAAATACTTTTTAATTTTACTTTTTCTTTTTTTCTTCTTTAATAAAACATCTGATTTAACCAAAATATATGAAAGTGTTTGAACCAAATTAAATGCTTGGTCCCATCTTCTGATGAAGTGCAGTAAAAAGTTGTAAATAACAAAATCTAGGAGTCACTTTTTGACTGCACTACTTGCATATTGTATTTTATAACTTCCTAGCCACTGGTTGGTTTGTACTGAAAAGTACATGATCAAAAGTTAACAGTCCTTTCAGAAATTATGACAATATTTTGATCTGTACGTAATTCTACGTAGTTTTCAGGAACATACAGACGGGCGGATATGACGGACTGAGATAATAATTCTAAGTCAATAATTATACTCAATGTTGGATAGTAGATTATTTTCTCTTTGCTGTACCAATACCTAGCAAAATATCTAAGTTCCCGCTCCTTGTGATCTTCGATCGTTTTAGTTATAAAACTCAGCCTGTTCATATCTCTGTGGTAATCATTCTCACAACTAAGCAATTAAGCCGAATTAAAAGAAAATTTTCCAATTTGTTTGTGATAAATCGGTTAAGTGGATAAAATGATATACAGTAAACTCGCAGAAACGTGAACTAATTTTTACCAAGGGTGTTCACGTTTTCGATTTTGTTTACGTTTTAGATTGCATTTTTATACCCTCCACACAGTGAAAAAGGGTATATATAGGTTTGTCATTCCGTGTGAAATTTCTACAATTTTGATTTCCGACCCCATAAAGTATATATTTTCTGAAAGCTTATGAATAGGGGAGTCGATTAAGCGCTGTCAGTCTGTCCGTGTGTATGTTGAAATCAACTTTTTGAAGCCCCCCGACATCGCTTGGACTCGGGTGAGGTATTAAAATATCAGAAATATTCGGGAGTAGATCGGTATTAAAATCAGAAACATCGGTACATAAACAACTGAGATATGAGCAAAAACCCACGACCACCTCGATTTTTTTTTCACAAAAACAACATTACAACAACAACATACATACATACAAACGTGTATACTGGTTAGAGAAAACGTGGCATTGAATCCCAGCTGAGCCAATAAAAGATTTTTTTTATTTTTTTAAAATTTTTTTTTATTTTTTTTTTATTTATTTTTTATTTAATATATTATTTATATTTTTATTATTATTTTTTTTTTAATATTTTTTTATATATTTTTTTTGTTTCATATTTATTACATATATTTTAATTATTTTTTAATTTTTTTTTTTTTTAATTTTTTTTTAAAATTTTTTTTTTTAATGTTTTTTTTAATTTTTTTTATATTTTTTTTAACATACATACGTAAATGTATAATTTTACAATGTGGATGTTTTTATATATGTATGGTTTTTAAATGTATGTACGTATATCATATGGAATGGTGATACAAACTACTGTTATTGCGCTCTTACTTGTTTCTATAACAAAAGGGTTTTTAAGATACTTATTTCTAAATTATTTATTGAATTCATCCAAAATCGAGGTTTAGCATGGTTATTTTCCTTAATTTGATTGTGCAATTCAATAGCTTCCTTGTTATCATAATGCCGCTAACTGGTAGGTTTTTATTTCGAAGTTGGGTAAACCATTTGTACAGAGAGTTTTCCAATTTTGGAAGCTCTGAAGTATGCAGTGTTTTCCGTTTTCCAGGACCCGAAAATGTATTATTAACGCATTTCGAAATTGCATCTTTATTATTATTATTGAACAAATCGTCGATTTGATGACATTTTACTTTTTCGACAAACCAGTTACAGATAAACCTTTGTGTAAAAGCAAAAAAAAAAAAAAAAAATTAAAAACAAACAAACTACGAAATTCTTCTACGGGGAATCCCAAACATTTTAAATGAGCTTACAAAATTGAATTTTAACGTTCGATAAACAGTTCTCGTTTTAGAGCCTTCAGCCTTTGTTCACGTTTTAGAGTAGTCAATGTAATAAAAAAAATTTTCATGTTTTTGGGTAGTTCATGTTACTGGATGTTCACGTTTCTGCGAGTTCACTGTATATCAAAATACTTAAACACCCAAAAAAAAAATAAATGTTTTAACATATTATTTTTAAATTATTTAAAAAAATAATAGTTGAAATAAAATGTTACCAATATATTTAATGCTTGAAGCATTAAACACATATATAACAGCAGGCTACCAGCTACAATCTGTCAAAAATAAAACACATACATACATTTATATTGAGACAATTATTTTGATGCCCTCATAGCTGCCCAATTTGGAAAATTCCTAATTTTGTGAGCGACAATAAGTAGATTTAATGCTGCCAATATGTATATGTTTTAAGAATTGTTAAATTTATAAAAGCTTTAAAATATTTTTTTTTAACAGCAAAGGACATACAAAAATTTATATATTGAGTTAATTAATATTTTTATTAAAAATAACGAGGTGTTTAGCACATACATATATTTGCTTTTAAAATTGTAAGTGGTATACGTACAATATTTAAAAGATGCAAATTTTATTTTTACGTAAATGAAATACTTAATGTGGCTCCAGTGAAATACAAATTTCTACAATAAACAGCTGTTTCCCAATTTATGTTTATGATGCTGCTGTCGTTTTCAAAAAAATTATGCAGCAGACTACACTGCGGCAATTGGAGCCAGCTGCATTTAAAGTAGTGCCGCTTTGTTGCCTGCTGTGGGGAATAAAACCCTTAACTCCAACAATGGGCCTAACACATGCACATCTTGATCGTTTCAGAATCTTTTAAAGTACTTACAATATTAGTACTCGTACACCGCCCTAATTTGCTGGATATACTTATGTACAGTGTCATTTACTGTATTAAAAACCTTAAACAAACTCCCAGTTGTAGCAATTATATTGAACAAACAAAACAATTAATACAAATTGTTCTTTAAATATGCCAACAGATGATACAATATTTATTTAGCAAATACTCATGTAAGTATAATAAAATTATAAAAAGAAATTTAAAAATAGCCCTGAATTCAATAACATATTGAGTACATAGTAAATGCAATATGCATACGAGTAAAAGTAAAAAAAAAATTTTCAAGTAAATTTTTGTAAAAATAAAAGCTATTATTACGAAAATTTTTTCAAAAATGAGGGGAAGTAAATTACTAATTAAAAGGTTATGTGTTACTGCTTATTATTAATGTCCTGCCACAGTGGGCTCTAGTTACGGCGTAGGCCGGGTAAGATATTCATAAAAAAAAATTATTTTAACAATTGTCACAATAAATTAAAATTTCAGATTTTTTTAGTTTTTTTTTAACTTTAATAATAACCGTGCAGTCAAATCTCTTTTATTGAAAATAAAATATGTAAAAACAATTGCCACACGCAAAGAAAAATTATGTTTACGACATGATCACGACAGTCATTTTATATTCTCTATAACAATATTTAATTGCCGAAAACAAGTAATAGTTATTTTTGTTTCATTTTATCATATATTTTTTCACGATAATCAAGCGTTTGTTTGAATTTTATCATTTAATGTTTACTTTTCGTGAAAATTTCGATATGGCTGTCGTTTAAAAATACTATGATATTATTATGACTAAATCACATTAAATGCAAAAACCTTTAAAATTAAAAATAATTATGTAATAATAGGTGAGACAGCAGTATGATTACAAAGTAATCAATCTCTGATTTTGTTATAATAATTTGATTTAAATTTTTCTTCTTTTTCTTGGTGAATAAACTTTTATTATTTTAAAACTTTGAGTTGTCAAAAATATACAACAAAATTTAAAAAAAAATTAGAGAAATTTAAAACGTGAAAAAATAATATAAAAATTGCTGTCAAAAAGGTAAGTATGATCAATATATCGTTGGTCATAGGTAGAAAGGTTCTAACTCAAAAAATTTTAACTTTACACGAGAAGGCAATAACATAATAGAAACTGTATTATTATAATGTAATTTCTTTTTTAAAATTGCATGCAAAACTGTTTTTTTTTGATACTATTGTATTATATTTTTGTGTCGAGATGTATTTGTGTTAAATGTATTGGAATCACTGAAAAAATAAATTTCGTAAAAAATACGAGTTAGGACCTTTATTCTTGTGACCAGCGATATAAAACTAACATTAATAGACAATAATTTGCTGTAGAAAAAAACAAAGATTGTCGATTTCAACTGCAGTTATAAAAATGGTTATTGCATGATAGTTTAATTAACCATAATAAACAGAGCTGCCAAGTGGGACATCGCGAACAAAAAACATGCCTTCCGTAGGCAGGTTGGGAAGGGAGAGTCTAATAAACTCTCCCTTATAAACTCGCTCGATATTTAAAAAAAAAAATCGTGAAACCTTATTATATCGTAAAGTAGACAGAATGAGGTTATGTATGGAACAATATATCGTGCAGATGGCCGCCGCGGCTTTGCACACGCGATCTTTTAATGAAATTTTCAATGACCTTTTTGCATAAATGCTGCGGTATTTCCTTAATGCAGCGTCCAATTTCCTCTTTTAAGGCTTGAGTCGTCGTCGGCTTATTCGCTTTAACCATCGACTTCAAAAAACCCCAAAGAAAAAAATCTAAAGGTGTTAAATCACACGATCTAGGCGGCCAATTCTGGTCTCCAAAACGCGAAATAACACGACCGGGAAATGACTGATGTAGCAATTGAATTGTTTCTCTGTCTGTATGACATGCTGGCTTTAGTTCCTGAGTCAATTGAAGTTTGTATGCATGAAGATGCAAATCTTTCGTCAAAATTCGCTGCATAGTGGATTTGGAGACACCAATTTGCTGAGCTCGGTGTCGAATTGAGGTGGATGGAGTTTGAGCGACATCATCACGTACAGCTGCGACATTTTCGGTCGATCGACCTGGTCGAAGGCGCGTTGTTGTCTTGACATCACTAACAGAGCCAGTTTCGGCAAATTTATCTATTAATCTCTTTACAGTTGATTCTTTTGGAGCATTATTGTGACCCCAAATTGATAGCAATTTGCGAACTGTAGCCGCAAAACTTTCACCATTTTGGTAAAACAATTTCACAATGAGAATGCGTTGTTCATTCGTGTAGCGCTCCATTTTTACTAACCTCGTACCTTCTACTAGCAAACAATAACAATTGTTCAAATGTCAAACAATGACACTTCGAATGGCGCCAAATTTAAAAATTGCGTTCTAGTTGGGACATTATTATGATTTCAAATGAATTCGACAATTTTTGCTCTTTCCTTGAGCAAATTATTGTTTTTTGCTATTTGTTACTTTGCTCATACTTACATTTTCAAACACAGATTTTTAACGAATTTGTTTTTTATTTATGATATCTCGTATCTTTCCCTCCTAATGTAAAACTTTGTGAATTTTTTTGACATCTTTAATTTAACGTTCGTTTTAAAAGTCAGCTTGGGACAAAATAAAGCCATGGTCAAGCCATGAACAACGATATGCGATAAGATGAGATCGGACTTTAAATAACGACGCTATATATAGAAAATAAAAAGTCATGTGTTTTGGGGGGTGGCAAAAAATTTTTTGTTCCTGTTTTATAAACTTTATTACCATATCTTTGATTCTAGGGGGTGACTAGCACAACTTTTTTTCCTTAGTGCAAATGTATGGCGGCCGTGTTGATATTTTTTCAAATACAGTGCGCCAAAAATCTAAAATTTTTAAACTTAAAACAGTTTAATGTATTAATTTTTTTTTCCATTTCACCAAGTAAAAAAAATAAATGCAATGTTTACTACATAATTATTCGCTTTTTACATCCAAAACAATTTATTGTATTTAAATTTTAAAGGAAATCTTTATGCTTACTTTTTCGTCCAACTAACAAAAAAGAAAATTCGATGTGAACTGCAATATAATAAATCTTTTACAACCAAAACAACTTTTTGTGAATAGATTTTAATGAAAATCATTGGGCTTACTTTTTCGTATCACTGTACTGTACAAAATTATCTTGCCAATACAGCTGCAAAACATTTTTGGGCATCTACGTTTTAAATGCTCTTGAATACAATGTTATTGTTGAGAAGCATTATACTATTTTTGTTCACATAATTTTGTAAATCATGTTATTTTTAAAGTAAAGTCATATCGAAGATTTCATGAAAAGTTAACATTAAAGAACAAAATTAAATCAAACACTTAATTGTCATGACAAATATTGTTGAAGAAACTATAACATGACCATCGTGATCATGTCGTGACCATAGTTTTTCTTTGCGTGTATGTGCGTACTTAACATAAGCATTGAACTCTTTATTTATATTGTACAACCTGTAGAGCAACCATAGGCGAGAAACGCCCAACTTATTCACAAGTTTTTAAAGTTTACATTGATGTTGGGTAAACAAAATTATTTTTGGTAGCTAAATATAGCAGCAGCTTTACTTGTGATTTACTTTATCTTTAGTTCTTTCAAAGTGTTATTAATAATTCTTTTTTATTTTTTATTTACGCAACCTTAATTTAAGCCTAACTGTGCTGCTCCTATTATTTGATATCAGCACTGTGCTATTTATACTAAAATCTTCGCTTCTTGTCTTACCACCTCAGAGCAGCGTGTATGTTCGTACTTTAAGAAGTGATAAGAATATATTTTATTACATGTGAATTAATTTTTGTTTGCTTTTGTATTTCGGAAATGTTAATGTTTGTAAGAGGTTTTTGTCGTATGCTGGGTCCAATAACATTGACAAACAGCAGTGTCATTATTATGACTTTAGAAAAACATTTAATTTAACTCGTTGTGGGCTTGTGTGTTTATAATAAAAGTAAGTGCAAAAGAGTTAAGGAGTTGAAGGAGACTGACGGAGTAGACAAAATGTTATATTTTAGTAATGTGATTTCTAAATCGAAAATTAATAAATTATCAAGAATATGAAAGAAGATGAGCCTGAAGACAAAAAATGCCATTTGTTAAGAAAGCAAAAGACAAATTCAAAAATAAATGCTATGCGTTCCTAATTCTAATTTCACTAAAGGAGCTCATACACGGCATGTTTTTACATCTGACTTGTCAAATTCTCCACTGCTAATACAAACATGTCGTGTGTTATCTTTAAAACATTACTTCTGTAAAAACACATGTGTTAAGACGTCTGACAAAATTTTAATTAGAGTGCGCTCTATTTTCTTCTGTAAAAATATGTGACATCAGTCGTTGGCAGAAATCTCTGCTGCTGCAAAGCAGTCAGCGTAAAAGTACAATTTTGACAGACATGTAGATTTACATATGTCTCACAAATTTTAAAGTTAGATGTGAAAAAACATGCCGTGTATTATAGCCTTAAGTTGTAAGTAGCTGTTTCAAATTAAATACGAGTGTACTGATAAAAAGCGCTGATGATGAAATCGTAGCTGCCTTCGAAAATGCATTCCACTCAGCTAATATCGGAATAGTTTTTTCTATATTCTTGAATGATTACAATTTAACTTAACAAATGTTTTTACAAATTTTAATAATAGCAAAATGAACTAAAGCTAGAATAAAAAGGATTTATAATAAACTTAAAAAATTTATTTATTTATGAGTAGTCATATATTGCTTGGCAAGCATAAGTACTTTATTCATGACTTTATTGAAAACAATTTTTATTACCAATTAATAGCTAATTATTTTTTAAAACATTTAAATCATTTTTTTAATAAAAAGATAAGAATTCAATACAACTTTGTTTTTAGTTAATTATGACCACAATTAAGTTATTGGTCTATAAAAATCACATTGAAAGAAAATCAAAGATAAATTGAAAAATTAATAACCAAGACGTATTATGAAAAATAAGATAAGCGAAAATTGCGCTGTAAATTTGGCGTTTGCCTTATGTCCAAATATAGATTTAGGAATTTATATATCCCCTAGGTTTTTGGGGGGTCTTGATGGCCAACGCAAAATTAATTAGTTTTAAACAATTATAAAAAACAATTTTTAGCTTTTATTTAAAAACTATATTATTTTATAATGAAATAATAGTAAACAAAATTACAAAAGTAATTGCCAACTTTATATGTAAACAAGTAAGAGTGCTATATTCGGCCGTGCCGAATCTTATATAGCCTTCACAACGTGTAGTGATCCAATAACAGTAGTTTGTATCACCATTCCCCATATGAAATACGTACATACATATAAAAAACATACATGCATAAAAACATCCCATTGTTAAATTATAAATTTACGTATGTATGTAAAAAAAAAAAATAAAATAAAAAATAAAAAAAAAATTTTTAAAAAAATTAAAAAAAAAAATAAAAATTTTTTTTTAAAAATAATTAAAATATATATAACAAATATAAAACAAAAAAAAAAAAAATAATAAAAAAAAAAGTTAAAAAAAAAATATAAAAAATATAAAAAAAAATTTTTTTGCCAAAGCTGGGATTTGATGCCACGTTTTCTCTATCCAGTATACACGATTGTATGTATGTATGTTGTTGTTGTAATGTTGTTTTTGTGGAAAAAAAAAATCGAGGTGGTCGTGGGTTTTTGCTCATATCTCAGTTGTTTATGTACCGATATTGCTGATTTGCAATACGGATTTACTCCCGAATATTTCTGATATTTTAATACCTCACCCGGGTCCAAGCGATGTCGGGGGGCTTCAAAAAGTTGATTTCAACATACACACGGACAGACTGACAGAGCTTAAGCGACTCCCCTATTCATAAGCTTTCAGAAAATATATACTTTATGGGGTCGGAAATGAAAATTGTAGAAATTTCACACGGAATGACAAACCTATATATACCCTTTTTCACTGTGTGAAGGGTATAAAAAAATTAAAAAAAAATTTAAAAAAAAAATTAAAAAAACAATTAAAAGAAAAATTAAAAAAAAATTTAAAAAAATTAAAAAAAACAATAAAAATATAAATAATATATAAAATGACAAACCTATATACACCCTTTTTTCACTGTGTTAAGGATATAACAAGCAATGCATAAGTGTTGTCAAAGTTTTCATTGTGACATACACCTTTTCCTTCGCGCTTTGCTGTCAAAGTTTGAAATGTCACGCAAAGCGGCGAAGTTTTATCTTAAGGTTTTTTTTTTAGCAATGTAAGAATCGAAATACATATACCAAGAATTCAACACATTTTGTTTGATAGAGAATGTTTTAATTTTTTATGGTCCTTCGAACCGGATCATTCATGTTGCAATAATATTTGGCAGCTGCCAGCGTTAACACTGTTATCACTTTTTGGATTCCTTTTAAATTCCATAATTTTAAGTAGAAGACCTATTTAAGATTTATCGAAATTTTACTCCACGAACACTGACAAACTGTATAGCGGCTTAGAAAATATTTGCTCCATTCGCCTGGTGTCTTACTATAGTTTCAAAACTTTGCTTCATTACAGCCAAAAAGAAACAAAAATATCTATAACTACCGCTACTTGTTTAGCACTCTTGTTTGGTTGTTCAAAACAACGTCTTTGTTTTACTGCTAAATATGGTGACTCTGATTAATTGTTTCGCCTGATTATAATAGTAAAGCTTTGGATAATTTCTAAATAGAGCGAATTCGGTTGATTTTTAAATAAAGCACCAATTCGGGCGATCAACATAAGTTAACTAGTTCATTTATTAAGCAGACTTTAGGTTTCTGTGATACACCATGACCTTGAATGATTCTTTAAATACAACCAATTCGGCAAACTGTTAAATATGCCTTCGATTTACTGTTTAATATAAAAGTTTAACATAAATAATTTAAAGCGGTTTGGCTGACTTTTAAGAAAAAGACCACTTCAGCTGCCTTTTGAATACCGGTCCTTGGAATATTCTTGAACACATCAAATTGTTTTTTTAAACATATTTGCTGCTGATTTTTGTTCAACAAAAATGATTTTGACAAAATGCTAATTGTAGCATTTAAGACTGGGTGTTTAGGTGTTTAAGAATCATTTAATTTTAATTCATTATATTGCGACTAATGAAAACAGCAGAAATAAATTAATTTTAATATTTTAATATTCTGTATTTAATATTGCTGCTCAAAATGTTAAATTAAGGATGTCGTAATTTTGCCATATGAAATTTTAAAGATACCCATTGCGATTACCTTTATTACACTATAAATTATTAAAATTAACAACAAAAATTCTTATTCTTAAAATCTGGCTCTCTTGCACTTCTGTTTTCAACAACATTTAATATCTTGTAATTATTAAACAAATAATAAATATTCAACAGCCATAAATTATTTCAAATATTGTCTGGATTAGGGTAAGAAGCAAAAACAAAAACATTTATAAACCTAAATAATAAACTGAAAATATGATAACGATATTATCTACGAAAATCTAAAAAAGTAATAACAATAATATTGGAGTGAATGACAAAATAATAAACAAAATAAAACAATGAACATTTGTACATACATACATCTATACATATGTACATACATACATGCATATTGTATGTACATGTTAATGAATAATACACTGCATTGCAATGTTTTAGCCGCACATTAATTTTAAGTATTTCTTATATTAACACAGAGATCAGATTAAAAATATATTTATACCATCTGAAATCAAAAATGATAACAATAAGATCACACATTCCGACTTAAAAAAAGTTTCGTTCTGCGTATAGACGTACCAGTGATCGGATTTGAGTCGTTTTTTCAATATTCATAGTGAGTCATAAAATTCGAGTATAAGTGCGTATAAATCATTGAAATTTAACTGAGCTGACGTACGCATACCCACAACAACGTTGACTTATAAGTAAAACTCACAATGAACATGAGTACTACGTCGTACTTAAACTTATACCATCCCATACTTATATGATTCGCAAGACTACTCACGTTGATTCATATTTTTAAGAAAATACTTATCTTCATAGAATGATTCAAGTTAATTCAACAACAAACACATTAACAGCTCTCATTTGTATGAAGAATAAACAATGTTGCTAGGACGGAGAGTGCAAGATAGTTAATAGCCACAGGAAAATTTGTAATTTTACAATGCGTCTTACATATATAATTTTTGCAAGTATCACTATTTAATTTTTAAGTAAATGCAAATAATTATGGCTTTTAGGCTAAGTTTTGGTTGGCTTTTATAGTAAGAGGTAAACAATAACAGTTTTTTTGTGTATTTTATTTTCATATTTAAATATTCCCAGCAAAATCTTTTTGAAATTGTGTAATAGGTTGTCATTACTTTATATATTACATAGTAATGAGGGGTCGTTACCAACATCATTATTTAAGAGTACAGAGTAATGGTCTATTGGTTATGACCTTCGTAAAAACTTTTTATATATTTTTTTAAACAGTGAACTTTAAATTAACTTCATAAATATTATATTATGCCCAATATTATAATTTTTATATTTTTTTGTATTGCAACAGTAGAAAAATATCCAGCTATAATTCAGCTTTATAGGTAACTACTTATTTTATTGCTCTTTGTAAGTTCATTTGGAAGCGCGGGTCATGATTTCTGGGACAACTCAAACAAAAATAAGTGGTTATTCGGTCGAAAAGTAATTAGTTTAAGTGTATCTCCAATATTACTTGCTAACTTACTAGGTAAGTAAAGATTTTGCTGGGATTTTGCAGGGAATTAAAAAACTGTGTTTTTAGGTGCTCACTTAAATTTGAAAGATAATACGCAAAAAAAAAAAAAATTAAATCTGAGTATGTTAAACAGGCACCAAAGCAAGCATTTTATTTTTGCTTTTTGTTTTTACATTATTTTGTAAAATTTATATTGTCTAGTTTTTTTAGCAATCCACAATTATTATAGTGGATGTCAAATTGTAATCTGGCAAGTCTAGTTAAAACGCACAACTTCATAATGAGTACGCGAGTCATACTTGCTTTTGATCGTCTCTTTATCTTGCGTGAACGACAATAGCAATCAACTAAGTCATACGTGTTGCTGAATATGAGTATTTAAAGTACCTTAAATTTAAAAGTGAGTATAAGTAGTGAAGACTTTTCGATAAGTATGAATGCGTATAAAGTAACGAAATAATGAATCATGATTCAAGTTGACTTACTTCATGAGTATTCGTTGCAGATCTCTAGTATAGACGTCATATCAGCCTCGCGCTTAACAAAAGCAATACATAAACAGTGAGATTTATATAAATTAAAGGCAAAAAAAGCATTATAGTTTATCTAAAAGTATATTAGTGCACATATTATGGCTTATATGGTTATAAATCCTTTTTAAGTTAATTAAAAAAATTAAAAAATTGTTGTGTTTTTTTTTTTATTTTTTGTTATAAACTATTATTTAAATTTTTAATCAGGCTTGAGTTCATATTAATATTCTTTATTTTTACAAAGAATTTTTTTTTTTTTTTTTTGTAAAAATAAAGAATATTAATATGAACTCAAGCCTGATTAAAAATTTAAATAATAGTTTAAACAGAAAAGTTCGACAAAATAAAAATTCAATTTATTATACCCTTCACCTGTGGTGTACAAGGGTATATATAGCTTTGTCATTCCGTTTGTAATTTCTACAATTTTCATTTCCGACCCCATAAAGTATATATTTTCTGAAAGCTTATGAATAGAGGAGTCGATTAAGCCCTGACCGTCTGTCCGTCTGTCCGTGTGTTGGTTGAAATCAACTTTTAGAAGCAACTATATGTTCCTCAGTTCTGTATATGGTATCAATCTCTTGGAAATATCCAGGAATGAATCGCTATTGAAATTCAGCACAATCGCCCCATAACTTTCTGAGATATGAGCAAAAAACCACGACCACCTCGTTTTTTTTTCACAATTACAACAACAACATACATACATAGATACATACATGTAAAAAACATACCAAACAAAAAAAATTACAAAAAAAAAAATATTAAAAATAAGAAAAAAATAAAAACAACTACAAAAAAATATTAAAAAAAAATTTTAAAAAAAATTTAAAAAAATTTTTTAAAAATTTTTAAAAAAAAATTTTTTAAAAAAATTCAAAAAAAATATAAAAAAAAATAATAAAATATAAATAATATATTAAATAAAATAAAATTTTTTTGGCTCAGCTGGGATTCGATGCCACATTTATTCTAACGTGTACGTATGCACGTATTTTATATGGGATG
Source organism: Phyto melanocephala (assembly GCA_941918925.1). Taxonomy (NCBI): domain Eukaryota; kingdom Metazoa; phylum Arthropoda; class Insecta; order Diptera; family Rhinophoridae; genus Phyto; species Phyto melanocephala. Next base: position 19,251,101 of record OW799236.1, on the reverse strand, counting down.
AATGGTGATACAAACAATTGTTATTGCATGACTACACGTTGTGAAGGGTATATAAGATTCGGCACGGCCGAATATAGCACTGTTACTTGTTTTTTGTTATTTTTATAATTTATATTTATAACTATTTATTAATTATTTATTTTAGCACATTATTCACTTTTTTACAATTTTTAATTGCAAAATCAATCACTTGTTTGCTTGTGTGACTCACGCATGAGAGAGCTGATTTACAACAAACATGCGCAATGCGTAAAATCTTGTTTCTATTACTCTTAAGCTCAAAGAGCCTTAAAAATTAATAACTAAAGGTATTAACAAAAAAAGGTATACAAATTTTTATTTGTTCTTTATATTTCACCATTATAACAATTTGAGCTACCGTTACTCTCAAGAGAATATTAAAACTAGAAAATATTTTTAAAGCAGTAGTGAGTTGAGCCACCATTGTTGGAAATGAGCTCAATGATTTGATTTATTTTATAAGTTCTAAACATATTTCTTTAGTGATTATCTCTCAAGCATCAATAAAAGCGCCTTTTAGGTTCACATTGCTGTTTTCCAGCATAGATTTTGCTTACCATGATTTTCTAGATAATTTCCACAGAATTTTAGTCTGTAGAACAGGTGAGCGATTTCAATTGCGGTATGTTATATGATTCTAGCCATAATCGGGTTTGATTATTTTTTGCTGGAATATCTTCTGTTTTCTATGATTTCTCTCAAAAAAAGGTTTCAAGTTTGTCTGGAGAAGAGTTGTATATTTTGTCGAATTTATATTCGTACTGGGTAAAGCCAGCTCGAGTGTATAATACAAAACTACCACCAAAATTTCTTTTGAAAAAATAGCGTGGCTCCTAACGCATATCTCTCAGTAAGAGACCGTCTAAATGAAATCTTGTCTCGTCAGAAAATATTATTTACAAACAAGACTTTCAAAGTAATTAGTAAAAATTGCAAAACTACAGGAGAGTTTATGGTTAATGATGCGGCTATAATAATAAACCACCTTGAAATCAAATTTGTTATGACGGTGAAAAGTAAATAAATAAAGTTTTGTTGCTTAATTTATTAATTTTTTGTTGTTCTTTCAGAGGTTTAAAAAGATAATTTCTAATCTTTCTGTTAATATAAAATATACCTAAAATAGACGTGCGGCTAAAATATTGCACCGCAGTGTATAGAATATTAATATTATAGTTGATGTATTGTTTTTTTTTTGTGGAAAGTAGAAGGAAGAACCGATAGCTTTTTTAATATTTAGTTTTTATTTCTTTGGAAAATTATGCTTTACCCATATTCAAAAACAGCCCACCTTAATTAATTACAATAATGTATGTCAACCCATAGAAAACGTAGGTATAACTCTTATCTTTTCAAAAGTGCATTTCATTCTGCCCACTGCTCAAAGTTATAAAAACTAAAGGATATGCAAAACAAATTAAGTGGAAAGTTTTGTTTAATATAAAATATTTAGACAATCAAAATAAAGAAGCCGCAATAAAATAAATAAATAAATATTTGCCTGGAAACTAGATAAGCGCTTAATTGCATTTACTCAAACAAAAACAGAACAAAAAAAAAGAAAAACGTTAGACAAAATAAATTTTGTGAAGTCAATAAAAGTAAAACAACAGGTCGTATAATAAATTTAGATACTGCCACTGGGACTAGATACATAATAAAATCAAATAATAAAATTTACAGAGCAAAAACCCACTTTATAGAACGATGTATTGCATATTTAAAACTTAGTAGTAGTAGTAGTTGTAGTAGTAGTAGTATTAGTAGTAGTAGCAGTAGTAGTAGTAGTAGTAGTAGTAACTAGTAGTAGTAGTGGTAGTAGTAGTAGTAGCAGTAGTAGTAGTAGTAGTAGTAGTAGTAGTAGTAGTAGTAGTAGTAGTAATAGTAGTAGCAGTAGTAGTAGTCGTAGTAGTAGTAGTAATAGTAGTAGTAGTAGTAGTAGTCGTAGTAGTAGTAAATTGGCCCATAAGCACCGCTATCATAGATAGGTATTTTGTGCAGCCATTTGCTTGCCTAAAGGTCAAGTGTTTTGATGAAGTCTTATACCCTACGATGCAAATAATTCGAAATGTCTATTGGCGTAGTAATACTACACTCTAGAAATCGCATTCTCTTTGTGCAAAGTGTCGGAAAATTGCAGAGGACATTCTTAGTGGTCTCATCATCCAGTTTTACTTAAATGGTAAGTATCTGAGATTTATTTAATACTTAAACAGAATCGTGTCTGCAACTTCAAAAATAGCATGACCCAAAATCAAGTCTGCTGCAGTAACTTTAAATACATAATTTTTTTTATTTGATTTTCTCCTCTTCTTATTTTTCGTTACGTCAAAACCACAAAACATCTTAAAACTGCTTTGATGGCTGTCCCTTTTTATATATCTTTTCGAGAATTGGACGTTTAACTACTGCGTATAGTTTATTGTGTTGTATGGCGTAACTCTATCGTGTTACTTTTTTTTAGAGATTTTAAAAGGTATCCGATTTTTTCGTTTAATATTAAGAAGTCGGTGACTTCCTAGAAGCTCTCCGGGTTATGTTATCATGGTTTTCTTGCTTATCGGGATATAGAGGTATTACCAAAAGCTCTGACTGCACAAAGCTAAGAATTTGGGCAGCTAAGAATTCGACTGTCCAGAGGTTTCTTCGAAGTTAAAGCCAAGTGACTGTGATTGTTTTCAAAGTGGGAAGCCAGAAATATGCGGTTTTATAACTGATGCTCGTTGTAATCAATTATGAGAAATTAACGTAAAAGACTTTTACTTAGTTGTTTGTTTGTCATCGTTCAGAGTGTGACGTTGAGAGTTTAGTTTATATCTCTCTGCAAACTTGATCCAATTCGGTAAAACTCCACGCCTTGAATAAAAGATGTAGAGGCTCCGAACACTCGAATAACATACGTGTGCATGAACCGTAAAAATATTGTACAAAAAATTGCCACCTGTATGTCATGTTTGGTAATAATATATGGCGCTTCTTGGTAAAATTTTATGAAAATATGGCAACATTATTAAGAAAATTAATTTCTCATAATGAGAGCATAGAAAAAAACTCCAAAAATAAAATACATTTTTTTACGTGACTGCATGTTGTGACGTATTTAGACAAATTCGTTACGTTAGAATTCTGTTTCGTCATTAAGAGTGGATACTATACTAGTGTTACAATTAAATAAAATTATTTTTTAGGAGTGATGATCATTTCATTAACGTCTGAATAAGACAACTTTTTTCGGTGGTACTTAATAGGGATCTAGTCAGTCTCTAGCAAACTACATGATCAGAGTTTTGACTCTCCCAAGTTATGGCTCCAAGCAGTCATAGGTGTGGATAACACCACCAACCCCTAAGGGATCTAGGGTGGGTAATTTAAAGTCACAGGTTTATGCAAACAAGCTGCACCCCACCAATAGCGAACGAGTCGACACAACCCAAGTCATTGCCTCAATTCAGCTGGATCTATGCCATAAAGCTATTGAAATGAATTAAACCAATTAAAAAGGCTGTTACTTCTTTTTCAAATATTATGAAACTAAAAATTTAACTAGAACTTAACGGAGAAGAACTGGTCTGGATCTAAACTAGAATTGAACTCTTTTTGTGCTAGAATTAAAGTAAAATATAACTTAAACCCAGCTATTTAAGATTAAACGATAACTGAAAAAGTTGAACCTTTTTAAACTTTTGCTAAACTTAAATAGCTTTAGCTAAACTTGAATTAATTAAGTAATTCTCCAAAAAACTTTATGAGTAAAAACTACTTCTTGAATCTCTTACTTAGAGCTTACTAAGAGCGCTTGTAGAAGGCAGGATTTTTATATGCAATGTCCCACTTCGTAGATCTCTTGTTTGCAATTAATAAGCGATAATTTTATCCCTACTACCAGGTGGGACAAAAGAAATCACCCTATTGGAAGATGTTCTTATTTTTGCTAATGGCCAATACCCTGGAAGCCCTCAAGGACAACATTCGACATGAGTGCGAGAATCTGTCGGCCGAAGCTCTCAATCAATTTGTGGCGGCGCCCATTTGGCCGATATCATTTTTCGACTTGACGAATAAAATTCTAAAGGTTACAATTAACATAACCAAAAACCAAAATCGAAGTTTTTCATTTAGAAAAAAATTAGAGCCAAACAACATTGGATGACTTCTTTTGGCCTGTAGAAACAGCTTAATATTGCCAACTCCTTGTGCACTGCTAAAAAGAAGGTGGCAGCAGGTCAGAGAAAAATATACAAAATATCTATGAAATTAAAAAACTCTCCACGGCTAAAATAATAAGCAGTACAGAAGACATACTTTGTTGTGGTTAAAGAATTTCCATAGAAGCAACACGGTAAGGGAATGAAGCCTGCACTGCTTACAAAATACGCAAAATTTTTTTTTGTGGCAACTAACCTTTCAAAACAACCTTCCTATTTTTCACTCCACATTTCTTTAAATTGTAACCCATAAATAATATTTATTTATTTAGTTTTTATTACTAATCTCTAGTTATAATTATTTTTTTTTTGTTTTATCATTAATTGTAGTTTTTATGCAATAAATTAGCAATTAGGTGCTAAAAAAAAGCGAGCAGTTTTTTCATTGTACTTTTAAGTTGAAGGTTGTTTCATTCACCTGTGAAATCATGTTTTTTTCTTAAGACAAGTAGACTAGCAAAATACAATTGCAACAAAGTGCCAACGAGCCAGAATTACACAAAACAATAAATGCTTTTAAATAAAGTCAATAAACAGTTAAATGTTTAAAAATGGCATATAATTAAATAACAATAAAAATTAAATCTAAATAAATATTTGAACATTATTCGAGAGAATCAACACTTTACAGGGTTGATAATTAATTGGGAAAGTACAAACATATTTTCAATCCCAGCAGGTTTGATATGGTTAGCAAAATCATTACCAGACTACTTCTGGTTCCAATAATTTAAAAAAATTTATTTTTGCAATTTTCTGTCTTGAATTTTTAGTTTTTTTTATTAAAATTTGGACTTGTCAAAAATTAAAAAAAAAAATAATATTAATTTAATAAAATTTAGATTTTCTTATTATTCGACCTTAAAATTATAAGTAATTTTTTAAAAAAAAATTTTAATTTCTTTTTAAATTTAATTTTACAAAAACAATTGTTTTTTGTATTGAGCTTGAGATCACTTTCTTTTATAAAAAAATAGTTTTAATTTTATTTTCCGATATTTCGCTACCACATTGGGTAGCTTCTTCAGGGAAAGTTTTTACAATTTCCAACAATTAGCAATTAAAATATTAGAATTGTTCAAAAAATTTAAAAAATTTAATTTTTAATTTTTTTGGTGGTCTGTCTGCTAGTTTTAATTATTCTGCTGTACTTTTGTTTATCCCTCGACTGCAAAGCGTTAATCGTTTATTACTGTATAATAAATTGTTTTCTACATTTTACTTGTTATGACTTCTGTCAGAAATTTAGTTGTTGAATTTCCTACATATTGTTGTTGTTTTTATAATGTTGAATTTTTCTGTTCGAAACTTAAACTTTAATGACCTTGTAACTTGAACTACTTTTAAGAGAAATTTTTCCTTTTGAACGGAAATCGAAAGTTATTACAATTTAGGAAAGTTTTTTAAATTAAATTATATTTTGCTTGTAATTGACCTTGACATATTCATGATGTACATTTTTTTTTACGAAAATTTATTGTAACATGGGATGAATCACAGTTAAGGAAGAAGACATTTTTCCTATCAGTTTTAGTTTATCTATATGTCACAGCGCATAGAGAAAGGAATCTAGGGGTAAAAACAGGTTTTGTTCAGGAGATTTTTCTATTTTTTTAAATTTTTCATAAGAAAAAAAACATTTATTGTAGATTCGTAAAATTAAGTTATTTTGTTAATTTAGTAGGGGGAAAAAAAATGAGAATTGTTTTTTTAACCTTAGGTCCCTTTCTCTATGCGCTGTCACATATGTTTAGCTATAATTCATATGTAGATTAGTATAAGATTAGCTTTTCACTAACAGCAGGCTAATGTTGCTCAATGTAATGGATACCAGAAATACAGTTTGAAAGTCCTTTCAATGACTCATTGTTTTATTACTATACCCTTTACCTGTGCTATATAGCGTTGTCATTACACTTATAATTTCTAAATCATTCATTCACGACCCCATAAAATGTATATTTTCTTAAAGCTTATAACTTTTGGAATTTGTCTGAAATGTCCATTTGTCCGTGTGTTGCTTAAAATCATTTTTGACAAGGACTCACATATTATACGGACATTTAATAGTTTAAAAATATTCAGAAGTGTAAGGCCCATTATTTCCCGAGATATCAACAAATAAACACAACTGCCTCATATTTTTACCATAACATTACCATACCATTAACACTGTTAGCCCTAGAATGACGTTCAGACAGGTTTGTTACTATTTATGGCTATAAATTACTCGTACTTTATTAGAAAAAATACTTAAATAAATCGGTTATTAACCGACAAAGTTATAGGCAAACATTATTTAAAAATATATTTATTTTAAAAATCTATCAGGTTTCTTGAGCTTCTAAATATTTTTTGCCCATGGTACCAACATCAAATTGCAGGCCATAGCCTTGGAAATTATTCTTGAGGAAAGCTTAAATATCAATTAAAAACTAACTGAGATATAAGCACCAAGTAACAACTACTCGGCATTTTGCCTAAAAATTAAAAACAAAAATCGATCTTTTTCAGCGTCAGACAATCGAGAAAGTCAATGTGGGTATACAAAAAAAAAAAGCTTTACTAGAAGATAATAATACACTATAAAGACTTTCAAAACCATGATGGCCGCCACTATGACATTGCGTAGAATAAATGTATATTTGAGTGAAATCTGGTAATTAAAAAATTATCTCCATCAACCCTGACATCATTGATATAAAAATAAAGTCAAACTAGTAGAATATAGTAGGCTATGAAAAATTAAAAATAAAAAATGGCGTCCTAAATAAAATGGCGGATATTTCAGTCACATATAGTAAACACTGATTTGTCCCCGCCAACTTCCACAATAGCGGTATAAAATGAAAAATCTAAATGAAATGAAAGATTAACAGAATACATTAAACAATAAAAAAAATTTAAAACCCAAAATGGCATCCTAAAAAAAGGCAGATTTATGGGTGTGGGTCGTAATAAGCTTTTCCCACTTAACCCCCTTAATATTGGAACCAAATGAAAGGGCTTGACTAGAACAATACATTCAATTATGAAATAAGTGTAAGATTCAAGAATAATATGGCGGATTTCTTTTTTGAACCCCATCATTATGGGCATTCAAATAAAAGGGCTTGATTAGTTTAACACAGTTAGAATTATAATTTTGCCGTATTTCATCGGGAACATAAGCTATTCACAAAGAATCTCCAATTACTTCGGTGTGAAGCTAAGAATCTGAGATCGTTAAAAGATTTGCCGGTTTTATTCACGATAGTCCTTCGCCAGTTAACAATGTAAAATTCTAAATCAATGTTGCCGTCAGATGTAACATTTAATCTGAAATTCATGCTGTGTGGCAATAATACCTGCATAGTGTTTGAGGGTATTATAAGATTCGGCACGACTGAATATTGCACTCTTAATTGTTATGTATCAGATTATCGCCTACTAAAGAAAGTCTAGCAGGCCTGCACGCATAATTTTTTGTCGTTTTGGTTTCTTTTAAAAATGTTGCCCTTTTTTCTGTCCCCCTTTTGTACAATCGATTTTGATTCGAACATGATTCTTGTTGAAGATATTAAGTATAAAAATATCGGTTTAATGGTGAAATTGCACATTTCCAAAGTTTCTGCAATATTCTGCAACCTCTTTAAATAGCATTCTGTCAATGTGATATTCAGTAAAACTCTTAAGATTGTGGTATTTTTTCAATAAATGTGCTATAACATGCTTCGAGCAATACATTTTCAAAAGTCCTTTAATTTGACACTAAGTTCAACTACAAAAAATGATCACTAGCTTATATACCAAACATTTTTTAACGTAAGGGCAGAAAAAGAGCAATATTTTACGAAGAAAAAATATGTTTATTAATTGCCAACCAACGTTGCTAATTTACTTATTTATTGTACTCGAAAACTAATCGTTTATGATTATTCATTTCTATATGGTGTCCATCAAGGACTGAGTAATAAGTAAATGATGTAAAACTTTTATTCGAAAATAACATGGCCTACACAAATTGTTAGCATATACACGGCCTAATTAAACAATTTTAAGTTTTATTTAAGGTCAAGTTTAGACGACACGATAGTCGATTGCTAATCAAATGTTACGTAAAAATTGCCAGCTTTCTGTATAGACATTCTACTTAACATTATCTTATATCGCACCTAATCAAATGCTATAATTTCGCCACAGTTTATTTAAAATCTAATTTTCTTGTTCAGTTGTATGCCAGTTCGGAATCAGTATTTTTCGCTTATGAGCTTTTTGAAAATAAAATTCAATTTGCTATCTTTTTTCTTGCTTAAGTCTCTATGCAATGAGCTTTATTTGTTGTATTTATTTGTTTTGCAAATTTTTTAATTTAATTTGTAAATATTGTAGCGCAACTTTTTTGTTTTTTTTTCTTTTTAAATAACAAATTAAAACACAATGACGTTAAAGTATAAGTCAACAGACATAAAAACACAGTTATTTTAACAAATATTTAAATGCAATTTTTATAAAATAAGACCAACAAATAGGTTTTATTTTCTGATTTATTTTTTTTAAATCAATAATAACAACAAATAAACAACAAAAATCAATGAAAAGTGTAATAATTAAATGAAAGTTTTTAGAGCAGAAGAACGAAGACATATTTAAAGACGTATTTGAAAAGTAAATAAGTCACCTGAAGTAATTTATTTATACGATTTTATAAGGGAGTAGTTCAATAAAAATAATAAAATGCTAGAAAAAAAATGATCTTAAGTAAAAAAAATGTTTTTTTCTGTTTCAAATAAAGAGTGATTTTTTTACTATTCAAAAAAAAGTTGCATGACATGTGACCATGTCAAAAATGCTCAGTAAAGGTTGCCGTTTCATTATAAATATATAAACAAACAAACAATCCGTGCCAGTTATAGAATTATATTAGCGGAATTCACTCTTGGTAGCATTTTTGCAATTAGTGCAAATATGCCTAATTTTTTGCTAACAAGCGTGAGTGCATTTTTCATGTGTGTTGCAAACTTATGATAACAGCTGATTTTTTAGGTATTTAAGAAACAACAAATCTTTTTTGAACTTAATAAATAAGATTCTGTGTTTTAATATTTTCCGAAAAGAAAGTTAATTGATTTAAAAGAAATTGCAATGGTAAAAAATGCCATGGATGAAAATGATTTTGTGGAGATTTTCAGTCTTGAAAGTTAGTAAATTCTGTTTCTGTGCAAATGCAAATTTGTGGGACGATACTTTGCACTGGTTTTCGCTGTGCACATGTGTTCAAGTGATGCAAATTGCGCTTTAATATAATTTGTTTTTGTAGTCGTGCAAAAGTTTAATTGTTTGCTAGACTTGCACGGTCTGCACGACTTGCAAGGGTAGTTTGCATCAAAGAGTGAGTTCCGCTATTATTATAATTCGTACTGTGTGAGAAATGTGTTTTGCAAATTTTGTAGAAATGATCGTCATAATCGACCTAACGAACAGGCTATTCAAGCTGTTGTAATGAACAATTTCACTTCATAAACATTTATTCGCCAAACCGTATGTGAAGACTACAAGAATATTGCTGCTGTATCGATCAGTGTGACATGGCTGAGCTGCGCAGGCTTCATCGCAAGGGCTCTGGTTGGGTGTCATGTACCCAATCCAGTGGTAAGATCACCGTTAGATTATGGCACTCGATGCCGGTGTTGACCTTTATCGAACCATACCTATGTATTGAACAGTGTCAACGAAGATCTCGCTTTATACATAAATTCGTTTCCATTGTTATCAATGGGGTTTGAAACCTGATAGTTACAATACGATGATAACCGACTCCTTTTACTCATAATGGAAGAATTGCACTTGATTGCTATTATGACTTTTTTTACCCATGTGGATTAGATAAAAATATCCTACATTCAATACTGGCTAGCTTGGTAAACAATAAGTTTCACATTAAGAAGCAGCTTAGTGGGTGCCAAGATCATGAGATTTGACTTGACTAGACTGTTTTCGTGACGATACGTAAATATACAGGGACTAGCCAAACACAATTAAAACCCTGGTGAACAGCTGCCATTGTTGAAACACCGGCCGAAGTGCTACAAAAAAACTACGCAGAAATTGATGTTGACGGATGCAACACCTACAACATTTACATGAAATAATCTTTAAAAAGTAAATAGCTGGCATTAATTTATCTCCTTAAAAAAATATTTTTAACACTTTGAAAAATTTTCTCTGTTTTTTTTTTTAAATGTAAGTATCCCAAGCGTTTAAAAAATCACCTGGTATTTTTATACATTTTTTGAACGATCTTTTGAAATGACAGACATGTAGGAGACACTTTAGGAAAATTAGTTAACAACAAACATAAATATTAAATTTTTATATTTTGATAGTTTTTCTATGGGGTACTTCCTAAACTCTTTGTGATCATTCTAAAGCTATAAATTTTGCAATTGATTACTTTGATAATCGTCTAAGTTTTTATATGTAAGCAAATGAACATGATCAAAACACCTGCATAAATAACTTAAATAGCAAAGGTAGTAAAAGTAAACAAACACGACAACAAAACATCATCTTTCTCTCTTCGTCGCTCAGTATTTGTATTGTCTATGTGTGACTTAAGTAGCACCTGCAAAATCTATAATTACTTGTTAAAGTGGAAATCTTTACAAACTGCTAATAAATTACAGATAATTGAGAAACTCAATGAGTTTGCTAGAAAAATAAAACCCATCATAATGAATATTAATTCAGTTGATTGATTTAAATAAAGAAAATAGAAGACAATTTTATTATCTCATGTCATTGCTAAAATATTTAGGAAGAAATAACGAAGCCACGACCCTGTAAAAACAAAATTTTAACTCTTTCTTAGCCTCAGTTTCTTAATGTTGTATTAACAACACTCTTAATAAAGGGTGTTTTTATAAATAAATTTTTTTAAATTGACACAAAATTTACTTCATTCGGAAGATGGATTTCTGGCATTATAATTTAGATATTACTTCTGGCATATGACCCCCATGGCTGACTCGTCCATAGTCTAATATGGAGGTCCAATTTTCGAAGATTTTTTCCAAAATTTGTTGCCGTATATCGACAATAACACAGTCAATCGTTTGAGGTTTATCAACATGGAATATCGACTTTACATATTTCAACATAAAGAAGTATAGAAGCATTAAAATGCACGATCTTGGAGGCCTATTCACAGGTCCAAAACGTGACACTAAAGGGTTACCAAAGGATTTCTTTAACAAATTAATTGAGATACAAGCTGTGTATTATGTTGCGCCGTCTTGTTGAAACCACAGCTCCTGCACATAATTTTTGTTCAATTGATAAACGTTTTTAAAGAAGTACGGACCAATGATTTCACCAGCCCATTAAGCACACCAAACTGTCGGTTTTTCTGGATGTAATGGTGTTTCAACATACACTTGAGTCTTATCATCACTTCAAATATGGCAGTTTTGTTTATTGACGTATCCATTAAAACAAGAGTGAAGTTTATCGCTAAACAAAATTCGCTTATGAAAATTGGGACCAATCCTATTTTGAACATATTCACCGAATGTCCGCCTTGCTATTCATACTTCAGTCTATTCATGTTAAAATACCAAACGAAGCTTAACATTAATCATTTGACAGCTAATAAAATGGTGGCCAGTTAAAAAGTGTTGCCAACTTAATGTTCTATACTTTTATAAAAAATACCCAGTATGTTCGGCTAGCTTTTATGTTGTTGCATTAATCAATTTTTTTTGTTGCAATCCTTATCTAAAATTAATACTTTTGCTGGTAATGGACCGTTTGCAATAATGTTCTTTTATGTATGTTTTATAATGACAATTAACAAACTTATCAAGAAGATAACTTGCAAAATTTTACTTTATTTAAGACATACATACGTATTTTTTTTCTCATATCTCAGCCACTTTCAGGTCAAAATTGCTAGCTTTCAATAGCAAAATTTTCAATAAAATTTCTGATAAATTGGTACTATATGGGAGAACGTGGGATATGTGGGGGTTTTAAAAAGTTGATTTCCACGTTCACACGGACAGACAGACAGACAGCTAGGTCGATTTCTTTAACTACAAGAATTCCGAAAATATATACTTTTTGGGGTTTGCAAATAAATACTGTAGAAATAACAAACGAAATAACAAACTTATATTTACTGTTACGTGTAAAGTTGTTACTAAAAAAATAAATTATTCTTTTGTGTTTTCTATCAATAAATTTGTAATAAATTAATCACTCAAAATTAGTGATTTTTCTTAGTATTGACCTTTTATATGTAACATTTATTGAACAAAAAAATTTATAGAAACAAAAAAACATAAAGTTTTAAATTAAATAATCTGTGTTATAAACTTTGTATTAAAAATTCTTTATACGTTTTCAATATAATACCACAATGCATGTGTAGAATTTTATTTTTAATGAATTCTATGATAAAAATAAAAATTTTATAGTCGCAGCACGTTTAAAGACTACATTACACAATTATTTGGAAAGAAAATAAGTTGTTATTTATTATTTTAAGTTTAATGTAAAATCTCTGTCGACAGTAGAATTGTTAACATACCGACGGCCAGAGATTAAACAAGTAAGAGCGCTATATTCGGCCGTGCCGAATCTTATATACCCTTCACAACGTGTAGTCATTCAATAACAGTAGTTTGTATCACCATTCATCCCATATAATATACGTACATACATATATAAAAACATCCCATTGTAAAATTATAAATTTACGTATGTATGTTTAAAAAAAAATTAAAAAAAAATAATAAAAAAAATTAAAAAAAAATTAAAAAAAAAATTAAAAAAAAAATTAAAAAAAAAAATTTAAAAAAAATAATTAAAATATATATAATATATATAAAACAAAAAAAAAATAAAAAAAAAAATTAAAAAAAAAAACAAGTAAGAGCGCTATATTCGGCCGTGCCGAATCTTATATAACCTTCACAACGTGTAGTCATTCAGTAACAGTAGTTTGTATCACCATTCATCCCATATAAAATACGTACATACATATATAAAAACATTCCATTGTAAAATTATAAATTTACGTATGTATGTTAACAAAAAAAAAATTAAAAAAAAAAAATTTAAAAAAAAAATTAAAAAAAAAATTAAAAAACAAATTAAAAAAAAATTAAAAAAAAAATTTAAAAAAAATAATTAAAATATATATAATATATATAAAACAAAAAAAAATAAAAAAAAAATTAAAAAAAAATAATAATATAACTAATATATTAAATAAAAAATAAAAAAAAAATTAAAAAAAAAATATATAAAAAAATTTTTTTTTGGCTCAGCTGGGATTCGATACCACGTTTTCTCTAACCAGTATACACGTTTGTATGTATGTATGTTGTTGTTGTAATGTTGTTTTTGTGAATAAAAAATCGAGGTGGTCGTGGGTTTTTGCTCATATCTCAGTTGTTTATGTACCGATATTGCTTATTTGCAATACGGATTTACTCCCGAATATTTCTGATATTTTAATACCTCACCCGGGTCAAAGCGATGTCGGGGGGCTTCAAAAAGTTGATTTCAACATACACACGGACAGACTGACAGAGCTTAATCGATATTTTAATGATATTTAATACCTCACCCGGGTCCAAGCGATATCGGGGGGCTTCAAAAAGTTGATTTCAACATACACACGGACAGACGGACAGACTGACAGAGCTTAATCGACTCCCCTATTCATAAGCTTTCAGAAAATATATACTTTATGGGGTCGGAAATGAAAATTGTAGAAATTTCACACGGAATGACAAACCTATATATACCCTTTTTCACTGTGTGAAGGGTATAAAAAATGTCTATAAATTTGACAGTGATAAATAACATGTGGTAGATTAGATAGATACACGCCTACATACTAGCTGGCGTGTATTTACCTTAAAGTTTATGAGTGTTTAGATATGTATGTAGGGTGCTACAAATTGTATACAAGATATACGTAAATGTTTTTAATGAAATATAAAGGCTCTACCTAACATTTACAGAATAGCTCTTGCGGTATCTCAATTTTACCTAAAACTAATTGCGTGTTCAACGATTGGGTCAATAAGTGATTTTAAGAGAGAGATATTCTTCTTCTACTTTCCTAAAACAGCCCAGATTATTTCTTTGTGTAGCTGATGAGTAAAGAGCTGCTTGAAAAATGAACAATAACAAATGAAAAACTTGCTTTGTCACTGCTGAAAGACAAAGTCGGTTTTTAGACGGTCGTATATTTTGAAGGAAAATATCTGGAATTCTCTTTGGGTTTTTATTCGCGTTCACAGAGACGAACATGTAGTCGCCGAAATTCTATTCTTATCGTTATTAATTGTGTTGTGTTTAGTATGCTAATTTGTGTGTTTGTTTGTCAACAAAGCGTGTCACCGTGTATCGAACCAAAAACGATGCTCTTTTCCCCAACCGTAATATCCGTTCAAGCTAAATGTTTTTCTTTTAAATATTCGCTCGTCTAACAAATTTATGTGTGGAAATCAGTCATCAGTCAATTATATATTTTTGTATATTTTTTGTTTCCTTTAATTTCTGACGTTGAAATTTTTTTACTTTCATTGAACTACAAAAACTTTTTCGAGCTTGAAATTTGGTTTTTTGTGTTTACTTTGCATTTTGGTGTTTTAAGAGAGTAATTTTTTTCATTCAACCGAATTTTACCCAGAAAGTACGGGATCGCACCTGCAACAAAAAATTTACAATTTATTACAATTTTTTTTTAACAGAGGAGTAACAACAACCATTTACTCATTGTAGTGTATCAAACCAAATTTTTTGGCGAGAATTGAACTAGCAACACCCACACTAGCACTGTATTGACTGACCACCAAGGCACCCTTAGGTTAGACTAAACAGGCATATAATCCGAAAGACCATCTCACATTAGTGTGCGCGACTGATCCCGACTAAGTAGTACCTGATAATTAGGATAAAGCGCGTAGCTAGTCTCACCTTTACCCAGAGAATAAAAGTTTTCTCAATCTTAAACTCAGACCAGCATATTCTCTTATCATTCGTAAGGTCGTAAAAGAAACTTTGCTCCTAGATGACGAGATCTAAGTCCCAGCACGTATACATACTCTCAACCTCCTCATCGATGTGGTAATTTCTAAAGAAATTATTAAAAAGGAAATTTAATGCCCTAGCGTGAATTCCCAGGATACAGTGTCAAGTTAAAGTACCAATAAGACAAATAAATTGAGAGTGAGTGAGTGGCATAAGTGATCTGATTCGAAGGTTGTGCTTTGAAGGTGACATCTGTTTTACTATTTCACAAGTAGTAGGCCATCAAGTCTGTGCGTATTTGTATAATTGCAATTGGACCGTGCATTGACGGTGACATCTGTTTTACTATTTCACAAGTGGTAGGCCATCAAGTCTGTGCGTATTTGTATAGTTCCTGTTTGGCCATTGTCTTGCGGGATAGAATTAGTGAACCATTTATTGTGTCAGTTTCCCCCGAGTGGGGAACAGTTTCATTTTTCGCTACTTTATCCGCAGTATAGAGCTCTGACACTTTCAAGTGGCCAGGCACCCATCTAACCTCAACAGTAAAATGTCTCGCCATCCCGTTAACAGATGTCTGGCGTTCCATAATCAAAATGGATATTGTATAAACACCCGCTAGTGCCTTGCTAGCTGCCCTATTTTCAATTAAGATACAAAAACGGGTATAATGTTAGCATTCCCTGTAGTGCCCCAACCAGTCAACTGACATTCTAATAGCCGATATTTCAATCTGTAGAATTCCACAGTAGTCCGGTAGCTTTAAGAATACCTTTATTTTAATAAGGGGGATAAGGAAGCCACCACCGACTCTCTTCCCTGATTTTGATTTGACAGTATAAACTAAAAGATGGTCAACCTATTTATCGATTGTTGTCAATTCGGTGATCGATTAAGAGAATCTTCTGTCAAAGAAGGGAGCGGAGATGCAATAGTCTAAATATATGCATTCCATTATAATCCCATGTCCGCAAGAATTCGGTCTTCATGCATTAATAGAGCGCAGTTTAATAGCTGGTCAACCTCACTATAGAAATATTGCTTTTATTTGTATAGTGTTTCATTTTTACCTAACGTTAACTATCATATTAAACTTATTTTGACGACACCCTGTATTTTTTTTTTAAGAATATGATAATTGTTTAGACTTTTTATTTATATTTATCTTATCTTAATTCTACGACATGAAATAGTCTTAATCCCTTTCAAGCGACCCATATTCGAACATCTGCTTGTATTAAAAAGCTCTTATTCTACAAGTTTTTTCCCCTTTCCCCATCGACAGTATTTTTTGTACAAATAAATGTGGATTAGAAACTTGAAGGCAATTTTTTTATATCTAATGATGTCAGGTAAGAAAGTTATAGTTAAGCAAGTCCAACTCTAATATACACTACACCAGTGAACTCTTGTAATGTGTTATAGAGCTCT
Organism: Phyto melanocephala; assembly: GCA_941918925.1. Taxonomy (NCBI): domain Eukaryota; kingdom Metazoa; phylum Arthropoda; class Insecta; order Diptera; family Rhinophoridae; genus Phyto; species Phyto melanocephala. The sequence goes on along the minus strand of OW799236.1, from coordinate 19,234,416 downwards.
TTTAGTTATAGACATAATATTGGCGCAAGAATCAATAATGGGCTACAACTTTGCAATAAATTCTGTATCGATTGGTTTCGGATTTATCAGGTTTTGGGGGAAAAATGCATAATTTCGACTTGTTGTAATACATGAACAGACAGAAATGGTTAAATTGTGCCAGAAAGTTTACAAGTCATTTTTGAACAGTTAGTTGAGAGTTACAAACTCCAGCACAAGCACATATTAATCGTTATATCTCTTGTAGTGTGTTTTTCTTTCACCTCATTCTGTTGAATTTTTAAGTTCAAGTTTGTTTGAAATAAAAGTGTGACTGTAAATAAATTAGTAAAAAAAAAAAATAAGAAAAATCGTATACTCATGCTATTTGATACAACACGATAAGTCAGTTTGATTTATATTTTATTAAAATTTAATTTATCAAAACATTTAGTAAGATTGCGTTAATTAAGTCTGAGTGATCATCTACAATTTGAAAAACATAAAACCTTTTAAAAAATTTTTGTTAAACACTGTTCGCATAAAATTCGGTAAAGCTCTTAAAAAAAATTTACAACAATTTTTAATTATATGCAAGTATATGTATACATACTAAGATGTTAGGAATTGGAGTAAAAATATAAAAAAAAAATTTTTTTTTTCTTAAAGCGATTGGTTAAAACTAAAAGTTTTGAAGATTAAAATAAATTTTGTGGCCTTGAACTTTGAAATCGCTTTGGTTTAGTTTTTCTTTTTATAAAAATTAAAAATCTAAAGCCATCTGATTTTGTGTGAACAAAGCTTTCAATGGGTTAAAAAAAATTAATTAAATTCTTGTAAGACTAACATTATTATTTAAAGTTTTTTTCAATTAAAGAATTTGTCCTGAATATAATATACCCAGCAAAAACTAGGTAATGACTTGCTCTTACTAAACAATATACTTTTCAATGACTATTACATATCGTCTGTCTTACTAAGAAGTATTTTAGTAATGACTTGATTAATAATGTGATACGTAGGTACTTATTTTAAGACTTTTGCTTAGATGCACACACAATAAAATTTTTTATTGCAAAATTTGCTAGGAATCATTCAACTACATGACTTTTTATAATTCTCATTTAGTTTAACATGCTCAGGGTATAAGTAATAATGATTTTGACAACAGCGGCAAAGCATTTCATTAACAAAGGTAGGATTAAAGGCTTCATTAGTCTTTACTTTCTGTTGTCGTTCGACGACGTGCCGTTTTGTTGTTTAATTTTTGTAGTTACTTCTTCCGTAAAAACTCATCTGCCTTAATTTACAAGGTAATCTTACAAAAACAAGCTTATTATATTTTTTGTTTATTTTTCTCGTCAAAGTTCATACATAAAAAAAATTGTAGTGTCAAATTTCATCTATAAGCAAACAGAGTCTCTCTGTTGCAGCGTCCTTTAAAATATAGGCACCTAAATATCAGCTGTTTCTCTCTCAATGACAAGTTCTTCCGCAACAGAACGAAACAGAAAAACTAACGACATATACACATTTTTTATTAATAAAAACAAGTCAGCTGATTCGACGCGGAACAGAAAGTAGAGACTAATTCTATCTTTATAGACTATGTTTTTATTAGGATAATGGTTTCTTTAGGGAAATTTTTCTTTCGCACAATATGCCAATGCCCCGTGTATACCTGTTATGGGTTTCGGCTTTAAATTCCTCTTTTTTTAACCTAACCTAACCTATAGATCTTCACTGACTTTTTAATTTCAAATATCCGTATCGCAGAGTACTCAAACCAAATTTTCGTCCTCAAAAGAACCGAATGATTTCTGTAAGTCTATATTATTAATGGGTTATTTAGGTTATTAAAATCAAGTACTTATTTATTGCTATAAAAGTAAGTACTTATTTAAGTCCCTATTTATAAGCGACCGTAATAAGTACTTATACGAGTCCTTTTTTGTAAGTGAGCGTGGTAAGTACTTGCCTCCAATGATATCGCCATGTTAAAATAATGGGTTTAGATGCCAAATTGTAAGTAGTGAAGAACTGTTTTTTAATACAGTCAAATTCATTATTTTATAATGAGAGTTTTTGCGGGGAAGTTAACAAAAAAGCGCCTGCAATAAAATAATTTGTGTTTTTTTTTAAACAAAATTCAACAAATTCAAAGTACTGATCGAAATTTTGGCTGTATTATCTTACAGATGTCATGGCATTTAATATTTACAAATTATTACAGACATATGGCCTCTGCAACTGTCTTATGAGGACCATCTTGTCGGTACAATTTCGCACCACTAATTGGAGCATAATACCCAGACTTATTTCGTCAATAGTGCGTCGAAAGTTGTATTCTAAATGATTAAACGTTGCTAGTTTATCATCATAGAACGTAGAAACAGTAGCTCGAAGGTCTTCAATCACACAAACCAGGTCAATACTCAAGTCCATTTTTTGGGATAATTTGGCCATTAAACGTTTATCTAAACAAAGTGATAGTTAGAAGCGCTGTATATCATGCTGCGTCGTCTTGTTGGAACCTTTTCTTCTCCAAATTATTTGATAAGATATGAGGAATTAAAAGATCACGAATTATTTGCCTGTAGTGTTTCGCCACCAGTTTCGGATTCAAAGGTAAATAGGTATGTAAACCGCATTAAACAGCGAATTTTTCGGGATAACTGCAGATTCTCTGGGGATTGTTCTTTTTCCAAAATTTACAATTTTGCTCGGTTATATAGACGTTAGGCTAGAAATGAGCCTTAGTGCAAAAGATGATTTGATTATCAGCCCATTTACCGAACACATGGGTTTAATTATTGCATCAGCTAAGTCTTATATGAATGTAATCCATTGAGTTGTGACGTCATTGTGTTTAGTGTGAGATATGATAAAAAGAGTGGTTTTCTTAGACCATCCTTAATATCATGCTTCGAAGGGAGATGGAAAAATTAACTTCGGTGTTGCAGACTCTTTTAAAAATTTAATAATTTAAATGTCATAAAAATATCTAAACATTTGTTCATGTTTTGCATTCCGAGTGAAATTCTAAATGATTTAGTTTTACTTGGACTGCAGAACACAGGCGATTTTCTATTTAACATGTAGTTTATAATTTTAATTAAAAAGTATATTTTTAGTTATTTCTTAAAGAGAAACTGGCTGCACATGTCTGGTGTAAGAGTTTTTATTCAAACTTTTTTAATCAACATTAAAGTAAAACTTTTTAATTTAAATAACTGCCCGTTTTCCTGTCCCCTACTAAAGCAAAAAATGGCCTTTGGAAATCTGCATATTTTGTCACCATTTATACGGCATACAATTAATTCAATGTCCTTTCTTTTAGTTTCTTTGCAATTCATTTTATTTCTCTATTACAAACTCTTTCTTTGCATTCCAAATCCAACCTTTACAATAATTTATGTTATAAAGTGGTCATTTACTGTATTATGGCTACTGATTTGCATAACGTTAGGTTAGGCGCTCTCGTTTGTTTTGAAAATGTGTTGCTGTCAAAGCTTTAAAAAAGTAGGGTGGTTTTATTTATTTCAAGGAGTTTTTTTTTAGGTGAGACATTTATTTTTTAAATAATTTTGTTTTTAGTTTGACATTTAACATGTGTTTGAGTTTATTTCTTAATTTAAATTTAACCTTTAAAAATCTTTATATGTGAAGAAAAAAATTTAATTAAAATATACATTTCTTCAACAAACAGCTGTTCTTGAATTAATGTTTATGGTGCTGCTATTGTATAAAAAATAATTTTTTCGCTGACTACACTGCAGCAATTGGAAACAGCTGCATTTGTGGTTGAGCAGCTATGTAGAATGCTGTGGTCTATGTTTTTAATGTTTCAGGTTTCGATACACACCAGATACTCTGGTATCTTACACTACATCATGCATATTGCCTTTATTATTCTGCTCGGTTAACAAAATTAAAATATTTTTCTTAATTGCGTTGTAATAAAAAATAAAGAAACAAAAAAAGAGGAGTAGGAATGCTGAAATATGAAATTTAAGTGCGCCAAGAGACACCGTTCTGTAATTTTAATAAAGGCTGGATATATGTCACATCAACCAAAAGATACCTCCCTAATACTGATATTTATTTATATTTAAAGCAAGTAATTTTACCCTTGAAGAAAAAAAAAACCACAAAAAGAAGCATGTTCTCTGGAAATTTTCTAACAATATTTAAGGCTAACACTAGTACAAACTCGTATTATATAAAAAAAATATTTATTTTAAACAAAATCTAGGATTATTAAATATTTTTTAAAATAATTAAAATGAAATGAATTTTTAAGAATATTATACTTACAAAATTGTTTTGTGTTTAAGCTTTAAAAAATTGTCTTCCTCTTTTTACAGTTTGTTTCTTTTTTATAATCAATTCAAATCGATTATCAATGTAGAAGCCTTATTTCTTCTTGGCGGCTCCACTTCATCTATGTATCATATACTTTTCATTTGTCCTTGTTGTTGCTGCTGCTGCTCGTTCAAATCTTTTTGCTCTTTTATATGCAGTAAGAAGTTCTGCTCCCGATCATATTCAGTCCAAATTTTAATATTCTTATAAGGCACTGCCACTGTGGTAGTGGTTACTGTGGCAGTCTGTGGATCTTTAGCCGGCCTTAGGGCTCTCTCTGTTGTTGTGGTTGTTGTTATGGATTTTTGTTTAGAATTCTTTATGATAGTGGTTTTAGAATTGGGATTTTGGATTTCAATTTGTTGGGGATCTTGAAAGGTTATGGTACGTCGCCTGGTTTGTGTTAAGGCCAAATTGCGACTTAGACGTTTTGTATGCTCCTCGACAATTGTTATGCTCAAATCATGCATGACCCCAAAGAGATTCTTGTTGGAGTATGAGTTTAAACAAAATTATTTATTTATTTATTTTTCTTTTTATAATTTTTAAGTTTTTATAACACACTTTGAATTGTAAACGTAGTTACGGGTTTGGTTGTAACGTAATTTATTTGGCATTTATAGCTCTTGTTATAAAACGCTTGGCGGGTTACAAAATACCTTATTTCTGTAGATTTTATAAGATTTTAGAAAATATATATGTTGTTGTGTATATTTGTATTTAAAGATTTTTTGTAATAAACTGAGATTCAAAATTTACATTTATAATTTATTTAATAAAAATTAAAAAATTTAAAATTAATTATTAATATGTCCGTTAATATTTTGTATTTTTTTATGTTTTACCAGGAAAATTAAATTATTTATATAGATTGAAAAAAAAATATTTAAAAAAAGTTCAAAAATGTTTCACTAAAATATCCTATGACCGACCCATTGTGTATTTCGTAAGCAGGGTTGCTATAGATTAATTTCAAAAATCTTAAAGCTTAAAAGAAAATAATAAAAATAAAAATTTTTTTAGAATAAAATCTGTTCTGTTTTTATTTTAGTTTAATTTTATGAAATGAGGCTTATTCCAGCCAAAACGACACCGTGATAGTAAGAAATAAATTATCAGTTTCGTCATGAACAGTTAAGTAACCGCAAGGAAATATAGTTGTAAAAAGAAGTCATAAAATCGCTTCTAAATATTATCAAGTCAAGCCTAATAAACGAATTGCTTAGAAATGTGGGCATTTCAGTATTATTTTTAAATAATTCCAACAGAACCGACTTTTAAAAAATTTTGCACCCACTGAGTTCCCATGGAAATACAATTTACTGGTTTGTCAATTGGGCAGTATCACGCCCATACATAATAAACATTATTTTTAAACTGCACTTACTTAACCTTTTCTTATATACATACAGTATTGTAGTGACAAAACAATTTAGTTGGTAGAAAAATATTAAGTGCCACGCCCATACAAAGTAGATAATATTTTTTAACTACTAGTACCAAACCAGGGGCCGAATTACGGCATTCGATATCGATCGAAATTTTACTCGAACGATCGAGTACGCTGTGCTTTAGGTGTGGAGATTCTAATAAGAATTTTCAAATTTCGATTACGTTCGAATGCCGTAATTCGGCCTCAATATTTAAAAAACATGTCACACACAAAAAGTTTTAGTGACAACGCGATTTGTTCGTTAGAAAAGTGGTCAGTGCCACGCCAAAGTAAATAATATTTTTCAACTACTGGTACCAAATCAGTATTTAAGAAATATGTCACACACATACAGTTTTTGTGTCAAAACAATTTAGTGATTTGAAAAGTGGGCAGTGCCGTACCATTGGAAAATATTTTTTTTTCAAATTTATCTAAAGCGATTCTTATAAGATATTTTGTATACAATTCCACAATCTGACTGTTTGCACCAAACTCTATGAGACATCCAAAGTTCAATCTCTATGAATAAAAGAATGCGTGACTTAAAATATTGGCTCTATGACGTTAAGGGAACACGTTTTATTTGACGACATTACAAAACGAACAACTGTTTACGATTTCTCCAAATAAAAGAAATGGCCCCGTTATGGGTGAACTACATTCGTTTTAATGTAAATAAAATATATTTCGTTTTGATTATTGTAACGGATCTTTTAGTAGGGATCTTTTTTAGGGCGACAGTTGATAGCGGCCAAATTCTTAAACTTTTTTTATAAAAATAGTTCTTCTGTTTAGCCAACGTTGTCGCCACAAAATCATTTTCAGCTAACGGTTCCATTAGAAGATTTTTCTGCTTCACTTTACAGCTTTCAGTATCGTTGGAATGTGTGTATTAGTTGGTAAAAACGTAGTGTTGTCTCTTTTTCTCTTCAAATAATATGTCCTGACTGTGCCCCTGTGTTACGTTCTTAAAGTATTTTTGCTTTACTGTTTTTTGTAAATTCCTTCCTAAACCATAACATGGATTATTTACGTGACAGATTTTTTTAGCTGATTCGTTCCGTCACGATACAAATTAACTAACTGGTCCCTAAGGGGCTTATTTATGGATGAATAGGCACGTTAACAAATAAATTTGTGTAATTTGGAACGATATTAATCCATATCGAAAAAGTCTCTGCTTCGTATGGACTTTGGCTGGCGGAGTATATATTTCCTTGACGGGCGCTATAGGCCGATGGCTACCAGTTTTTTTTTTTCATAAATTATCTGATATAGACACCACCGACATGTGGTTTTAACAGGACAGATCTATGTGCCACTCAGCTTTTGTCCCATTTTATATTCCGCACTAACGATTTAAGGGCATGGTTATTTTAAGTGATATGAACTGGTCATAAGTTGTTAAAAAAAAAGGTTAGGATCTTGGCATGGTATGACACCCTCCATACAAAGTAAGGGTTAGTTTTTGATTAAACGGGGTTGATAATAACAAAATTTCTGCATATGGAAAGAGATAAATCGATAAAAGACCCTAAAGAATCCATTATATTTCGGTTCAGCTTACACCATAGTGGTATTGTCGATTTTTGTGGCACCAATTAAGAACTTAAACCTTGTGTTTTGAGCAGTATTTGTTTTTTATAGAGGTATTCACGTTACCAGTTTAAGTTTGGCAAAATTGCAAAAATGCAAAGTTTTATAAATATTGTGCCACATATGACAAATGCTTTTTTGTCGAAGGAAAGCTCTCAACTTGTCAGCTATTTAGGTACAAAAAAAAATCAACAGCCACTATAAGTCTATCGATTTTGTTTTCCAAATATTTAACACTGTTTTAGTAAAAAATTGTGCACACTTCAGCAAATATATATTATCGCAATTTTGCAAGAGTTAAACCAGTAACTTGAAAACCTTTATTAAAAAAATTATTTTATTATAGAGTGCAGAATACTGAATTTTTCATCGCTTTGAAAAAAATTTCGATAAAAATATTGCGACTTGTAGTGTAAACCTAGCTTAATCATACCCCAAGCGTTGTGTCAAGTTATATCTTTATAATAAAACTATTTGTTTATTAAAAGCTTTAATATTAAAATAAGCGGTTTAGTGCTTTTATCAGCATCTACTACTTCTTTGCTTCACCACTTTCGAATGGTTTGTAAAAGCTTTGTATATATTTTTTTTAGTTATTACGTTAAATTAACACCTGTTTAAATATTGTATATTTTTATAATTTGTTTTTTGAAGTTTGAGTTGCTATTTTTATAATTAAAACCTACGTTCATACTAAAATAAATAAGTTTTGGATTCTAAAAATATATTTTTTTTTAACACGTTTTACAAAAAGTGGTAGCCAAGAAAATATTATTAATAAAGTAGAGGCTTCTAAAATTATATTTGCTGTAGCTTAGTAACCATATTCATAATATTTTTACTTTAAAAAAGGTTTAGAAAATAAATTTAAAATGAATTTTTATTATTTTTTTTTTAGAAAATAAATTTAAAATAAATTTTTTTTCTACCCTTGTTTTAAAATTAATATTTAATTTTAAATAAAAGAGTTAATGATTAGTATGCATGTGATGGTAATATGGTGGTGTCTAGGGGTTGATTTTGCCACAGCTTAAAATGAAGAATATCGGACTTAATTGCATCTGAATCTAACATACATATATATCGCAGTACTTTTTTACAACAGTGTAACTTATTAAAAGCATCTTTTACTAGCTTTTCTCTATAAAGGCTCTCAGAAAGTCCCACAACTTCTTTTTGTATCAGTTGACGGTATTGTATGCTTGTTATTGGTAATGTTATTATTTTTTTTTCATTAAAAAAACTTTTGAATTTTGTAAGCAGAGCAGACTTTATTCGCATATACCGTATTGTATCTGTGGAAATGCTTTAATTGTTTGCATACGAAAGAAAAACAAAATGCACTTATGTCTTCTATACTGGTTATTATTTCAGCAGTTGGAGAAAGAAGAGTAGTATATTTCAAAAGTAATACTTTTTTAAATTTCTCCTTTACTTATAGGTACGTTTTTCATTAGTGCGTAAAGGAAAGCTATTCAAGCACTTGTTAGTTGCGAATGATCGCATATAAAAAGTATGCCTTCTAGAAACGCTCTTGAAACTGAATCAGCACTAAGTAAGCGATACAAAAAGCACCTTTTGGTAATAAAGTTTTTTAGTGGGCTATTATTGATATGTTTTTTTATATCCTTAAATGCAAAATTCCTTAAATTTAGATGACTACTACTGTGTATTAAGAGGTACAGTAATTATTTAAATTTTTGTAGAAGTTACTGTTGAAGTGAAATTTCCCTTTATTCTTTATTTTAAGCTGCGGGAAATTTCCTTTTAAAGGAAATTTTAAAACAAATACATTTAAAATAACACATTTTATGTGAATTTAATAACATTTTAAAATAAAAATACCGAAAATAAAAATTCTCTTAAAAAATTTTCTAACAAGGACAATTAATAAATTAGGCCAGATTTACTTTACAAACATATTAAATCTATTTAAAAAATTCACTTTTAAAAGATTATTTACCTTTTGGAGAGGGGAAATTTTGAAAAATATTATTTACCTCAAGCGATGTTTATGTTTACTTAATAAATAAAAATTTATTTAGTAAAATTTCCTTTATAGGGAAATTTATGAATATATAGAAAAGTTTTAAAAAAACTTATCGAATTCACTTGAATATTTAATGGTTTTCCCATATAAGAAAAGTTTTTTTCAAAAACTTTTTTGAAATAAAATTTCTTCAAAGGGAAATTTTTAAGTCTAAGGGAAATTTATAGTTTTTTCCATAAATATTTAAAATAATACATTTGTAAAAAAACGTTAGAAAAATTAACCACATTTATTTTTTAAATAAAATTTCCCTAAATGGGAAATTTTCTTATAGTAAGGAATATTAAGGAAGAAGTACCTAGTTCTATTAATTTTATTGTGTTAAAGATAAACAAAATGTAGTTTTCATTTAATTCATATAAATATTTAACTGTTTTCCCATATTAGAAAAGTTTTTAAAAAAATTATTTTAAAATAAAATTTCTTTAAAGGAAAATTTTTAAGTCTAAGTGCAATTTATAATTTTTGCCATATATATTTGATATAATACATTTGCAAAAGTACAGTATAAAAATTTACTAAATTAGTTTTTTAAATAAAATTTCCCTAAATAGGAATTTTTTTTTTTTTGTAAGGAATATTAAGAAAAAATACCTAGTTCGATTAATGTTATTGTTGTAATCATGAACTAAATGTTGTTTAGTGAAAATTTCTTTTAAATAAAATTTCCCTCAAAAGGAAATTTATATAATTAAGGGATTTTAGAACAAAACGATTTTTTTTTATTAAAAATGATTATATTAAATTTTTTTAAAATATGTACATCGAAATGTATCTTAAAATAATTTTAAAATAAATATACTCTATCTAGGGAAGGGTGCTAATCGTTTAATAAATAAAAACAACAATATAAACATAACTAAACTAATGTAAATAAATAAGCCTGTCATATTGCAAAAACTGTTTCTAGCCAAATTATTGATTACAGGTTTTGGTTCATATTTTATATCTATTATTAATAAACAGAAAAACTATTAAAAACAAAAAAACTGATAACAAAAATCTATATTAAACAAAAAACACCCAAGTTGATAACACTTCTATGTTGACTCGGGTATACACAAGAAACAAATGTGACAATAATATTTATTACGATGTTATTATTTTAAGCGAATGGTTTGAAAAAGGTTTTAATAAACATATTTAAAATGTTAAACATGTCTTAACTGTTAAATGTTAACCTTAATTGTTTCAATAAAAACAATTACTTTTATTATAAATAAGCAATTTAAAACGTAGAATATTTTATAAAATTGCTTTTTAAAATAAAACCATAAACAATATATTAAAAAAATTCCGAAAATATATGGATGATCGCTGAAACTTTTTAAATTCAATATTATATTGTTAAAAAAAACTTAACCATTTCGTTGTTAAGTGATAAAATTTGTTTACAACAAAAAAGTCAAGAATCAACAAAAATACAACAACGAATTGTCAACAAGATTTACTGATTAATAGTATTTGATACTCGTATCTACTATTTATAATCACAACAAATATAATTAAATATGGTTTTTATTTAATAAATATTTTTTTATTATATTTTTATTTTTCATTTCAATTTCGTATAACCAAAGCTATACACTGCCTATGTAGTCAATTTATCCAGTGCATAACTCATATATGTAAGCTTTTTTAGAAGAAGTAGATGTTTATTCATAAATACTCTTGTATCCACTGACTAAGTTAAAAAATTTAACATTCCTTTTTTTAAATGAAATCAGCTCTATATTTAATTGTTACAATAATATCAACTGTGGTTTTAACATAAATAAATTATTTTCAACGGTCTTATAAAAATAAACAAAAAATATTTCGAAAAGAGCTTCAAGTTGGAATCAATATAAAATGTTAAAAATAGAATCATACAAAGATTTGCTAATTTATGTGTGTATTTATACACACATACACAACATAATGTGTCGATTCCAGTCTAGTGATGGGACAAGGGTAAATACCCAAAAGTGTAAATTAGGTATTTAAATGTAAATACTCAGGTGTTTCTTAGCATGTGGGTATAAATCAGAATAAAGAAAAATTTAAATAAATTTAAAGAATTTAATTTTTTATTATGAGTTAGATTTTTCAATAACAAATTAAATAATTTTTAAATTTAATCGTAATCATGTCGCTGTCCGTATCCGATAAAAACTCATATCGAGTAGAGTGTGTGATTCCTGTTGAAGTTGAAGGTATATAGTCTTGAGTAGTGAAGAATTCATGGCATTTTCAAATTGAGTGGAGTGCGTGCTTTCTGCTGAAGGTGGTAAACTATTTAAAAATACAAGTAAGAGCGCTATATTCGGCCGTGCTGAATCTTATATACCCTTCACAACGTGTAGTCATGCAATAACAGTAGTTTGTGTCACCATTCATCCCATATGAAATACGTACATACATATAAAAACATACATATATAAAACATCCCATTGTAAAATTATAAATTCACGTATGTATGTTAAAAAAACAAAAAAACAAAAAAAAAATAAAATAAAAAAAAAATTTAAAAAAAAATTAAAAAAAAAAAATTTTAAAAAAAAATTTAAAAAAAAAATTTAAAAAAAAATTATTATATATATAATATATATAAAACAAAAAAAAAATTATTCAAAAAATAATAATAAATAAAAAAAAAACAAAATTAAAAAAAAATTTAAAAAAAATTAAAAAAAAAAAATTATTGGCTCAGCTGGGATTCGATGCCACGTTTTCTCTAACCAGTATACATGTTTGTATGTATGTATGTTGTTGTTGTAATGTTGTTTTTGTGAAAAAAAAATCGAGGTGGTCGTGGGATTTCGCTCATATCTGAGTTGTTTATGTACCGATGTTTCTGATTTTCAATACCGATCTACTCCCGAATATTTCTGATATTCTAATACCTTACCCGGGTCCAACCTATGTCGTGGGGCTTCAAAAAATTGATTTCAACATACACACGGACAGATGGACAGACGGACAGACTGACAGAGCTTAATCGACTCCCCTATGCATAAGCTTTCAGAAAATATATACTTTATGGGGTCGGAAATGAAAATTGTAGAAATTTCACACGGAATGACAAACCTATTATACCCTTTTTCACTGTGTGAAGGGTATAACAAGTTCCAGTTGCACGATATATTTGTTATTTTTCCTGCTCTATGTGTTGTTAAACGGTTTCTTTTTTTTGAGTGAATGAAGCTGTGGGTGCTAAAAGAACGTTCAGTAGCAGCTGAAGTACAGGGAGCTGTTAAAATTCGAACAGCTAATTTGCTTAATTGCTTGTTAATGTTAATGTCATGCATGTTTCACCTAAATTAAATCTTTTCATCATGGGTTGAACTCATGCATTCACAATTTCTTTTGTATGTCGTTTTTTTTTTGCTGGGTAATTCTATAAATGTCAGATCAAAATTAACCCTAAATTCCATATAGAACTCACCAGTGTAGATTAGCTCCATATTAAAAATAAATAACTTATAAATGGCTCCCATATAAAAACATCTATTCATCCATTATCACCACATTCATAAAATTTATAAAAGAGAAAGAAATTATGGATAAACTTTTGGCCGACTAATGTCTAAAGTCATAACCATAACATGTTGTGTGATGTAGGGTATATTACGTTCGGGCTACATCACACTAAACATTCTTATATGTTTTAATTCATTCATACAAAACTTATAAATGTCTCTCTTCCGTTCATTAATAAGTTCTAATTTTAATTAAAATAATTTACATTTTAAATTTACAAACGTTTGTTTATGTTTGTATTAATTTACAACTAATTAACTTGTCTTATTTAGTATTGTTTGAAATACAATTTTTTTTGTTTTTATTTTTTATTAATAACGTAATCAGTTAATCTGCCTGTTTAAAATGCATATTTTTTTTGTTCGCCATCTGAAATGCGGTTTTCTTTACAACATTTGATTGTTTGTGAATTAATTTGTATCTGTTGACAAATGAAATAAATTAATTTGAAATTGGTAATTTGATTTTGATGTGTGACATGTTAGTATTATGTATGTTTGTAAGTGTGTACATATAAAAGTTTGTCATTCTGTCTGTAATTTTGACAATATATTTTTGGGAACTAATAGATTATATATGTACACTCTGTCCGTCTTCCCATGGTTTTACTGAAATCAGGCTTTAGATTTCTCACGGGCCCTTATTTGAAATGAAGATGTATGCTTTTTATGTATGTATTTCTTTGAAAATTATGATATTAAACATCAGCACAATTGGCCTTTAATCAACGGATATACAATACATCGCTTCGAATCACGTCGATCAGACATTTTATATTAGTTAAAAATTTTGTCGTTTATAAGAGTGCCCCTGTGGACTAGTCAGTAAAAGGACAAGTCAGTTGTTTGGGGGTTGCGGGTTCGATTCCCGCCGGAGACTCTGGAATTGTCGGCTTCTCTTTCTATTAAGGCGTCACAATGGACCGTAATGGTCTCCGAGTGAAGGTGTGAGGGTAACTTTGCACCAGCCTTACCTACCTACCTACCTACCTATCTGAGTGTGCGTAGCAAATGTATATTATGTGTGTGGGCAAAGAAAAATGGGTATTCCCCATTTTAGACTAGTAAATGATAAAGATCATCTGCTGATTACTAGGCGAGGGTCGTTAGTATGTAGTTTTAATTTTAAACTGCACTTTCTGATGAGCACTTAAATAAAGTATTTTTAACGACTTAACAAAGAAGGCAAAAGAGTTTAAAAAAAAGTTGACATTTCGGTTGTTAGATAGTTTGGATAGTTTGAAAAGGCTGTTGGGATTGAAAGATATCTTCAACTTGCGGCTTTTAAGATAAAATTCATTTGTTTCAAATACGCTAATAAAACGGGACATGCAACCAATATAAAATTCAACACAAATATACCGTAAATTGTGTTTCTCCGGTCACAATCAGAGAATTTATAGCGGGGTTAAGTCGCATATTCAGACACAGTTCGACAAGTTTTCTTCAGAAAGTTTTCTTTTCCTTATATAAAACTACTGGCAACAAAGAAAGGTCTGCCTCACATGGAAGTGTTCGCAGTTCCAGCTACAGCAAAAATTTGCAAATTACAAATGTTAAGAAAAGACTGCAACCCGACATAATAGCAAGGATATGAACTATACGGAAATCATATAAAGGTGTTGGGATTTGTTACTAGACAATAACCGATAGCGCACAATCATACTAAATTTTTATACTCTTAACATCAGATCAATTGTAAATTTATATTTACAATATTGTGATAACAATGAAAACAAGAGTCGTTAAACGCTAATTTGACTTTATCATATTAATATTGCAAATATTTCTGTCTACATGCAAAGGCAAGTTTAAAGAAGAAAAAAAGGAAACTTTCGGCAAAAAAACTTGTTCAATGTAAACTCAGACTTGCTTTTAAAAAAAGTTTCATTATTTCTAATAAGGGTTTTACAAAAAATTACTACTACATTTTTCCAATTAAACTTTTTGTCCCAAAATATTTCCTATACTTCTCACTAGACAATCTACAACTTTAACGTAATTTTAATACAAAAATTCATTTTGCATAAATGTCACCTTAAATGTCTAGCACGTTTTAATAATCAACAATTTGTATTTTAGCTACAAAAATGATTAGATTTTAGTATTTTTAAACAGTTTGAATGATTAAAGAAATACGATGAATTCAGTGGAAATTTTGTTTAATTTTTTGTTTGTTTTTATGTTATTTTAGAAGCACTAATTAAATTTCTTACCAATTATAATTGACAGATTTTAAACACGCGCAAGTGAGCAGCAGATCACAAAAAAAATGGAAGATAAAAAATCACTGAGAAATTTTCATCGGGTGTTTTTTAAGCCATTTAGGTTTTATAAATTAAAAAAAAAACGCAGAAATTTTACAAAGGTGAATAAAACATTTTTTTGGGCCGATAAATGTATGCCTACCATATACTTTTTAAATACTATTTTATGTAAATATTATTTCGTAATATAGTTGTCTATGCGTGAGCTAAAATTTGGCCCACTCTTTGCAATTATTTGGCCGGTAGTTCATTTGTAATATTGTCTTCCAGGGCTGGAATTGTGACTGGCTTGTCCAGGGATACTTTTCTTAGCCCCACAAAACTTCTTCAAAACGTGAGATTATTCGGTCCCAAACTCTGCCCTCAAAAGTTTCATAGTATCGCTTGCCATGTGACACGTAGAATAGTCTTCTTCAAAACGTAGAACAGTCTTCTTCAACTCAGTTCAATTCTTAAATTTTGTGTAAAAAATAGATAAAATAGCTTGAATATTTTGTTTGGTGGGACGATAATGACTACCATAAAATGAGCGTTATTTACGAAACCTATTTCTCACACATGACGAAGTTCGATAGTAAAACTCAATGTTTAATGAGTATTTTTGGTATTGCCACATTTAACGGATCTTTTTTGCAATAAAAATCTTAGATCTTAGTAAAAAAAATCACCCTTTATTTAAACTGTTTTTGTATTAAATTACAAATCTGTTGACTGTTAACAAAATACTGTGATGCAGGAGAAGACAACCTTAAATTTTGTTTATAATCAGAGATAATTTTTTTTCTTGATTCTTTTGCACTAATAGGCGTATTTCTTGGTGTGTTTACGTTAAGCAAGTTTTTTTGTCGCATGTTTGAGAGCAAGAGAAAATAAGATCTTTAGCGCAATTAAATGAAATTCTTTAATATCACAGTGTCGAATTAATGTTATCAACTTTAAATATATATTGTAAAGATTCCGCCAAATTACTTTTTTTTTTTTTAACCCTTCGGTTGTGTGGCACGTAGCGCCGTTCTGTTGAAACCAAATGTTGCCAATATCATCCTCTTCAAATTTTGTGAGCAAAAATTCGTTCAACATGGCCCGATAACGATCGTCATTGACTACGGCCACTCCTTGCTCATTTTCGAAGAAAAATGGCCCAATTATGCCTCTGGACCAAAATCCGCACCAAACAGTGACTCGCTTTGGGTGCAAACGATTTTTTAACATCGTAAACTGTGTTTTATTCTTAGCATGTTTTGAAAACAGAAAATATAAAAAGAAGCTTTTATAAAAATATAAATTTTTCCAAACCTTTTTAGAAATATAATTTAAATATTAATTTTTTCACCAAACACAATGCTTGCGAATCTTTAACGTTTACGTAAGAGTAACGAGGCCTTTAGAGAAGTTTCTTAGATAGAATACAATACTCTTGCTTGTTTTTGTTTTTTATTTTTTTTTGAAGATCAAGGATAACTTTTGAAAAGCTATAAAATTTTATAAATCAAAATCACATCAATTTAAAATTCCATAATTTAAAATCACATAAAATAGTTTTATAAATTTTTCTAGGCAATTAAAATGCGAGACTTGGCATTAATAAAAAAAAAATAATAATAACAAAATAAACAGGTTTTAAAGTAATAAAAATTAATTAATTGCCTTTTCTTGAACATAATATTTACAACCATTCCCTCTGATCCGTTCCTAAGCATTTTTAGCTTGAATATGGCAATTATTATCATAGTTAATCGAAATTAAATTAAACTTATTTTATTTGAAATTAAAAATTTTTTTTTACGTTTAACATTTCAATTTGAACACTACGCTTGCGAATCCACAACGTTTACGTAGGAGTAACGAGGCATTTGGAAAAGTTTTTTGTATAGAATACAATACTCTTACTTGTTTTTTTAATTTTTTTTTAAGATCAAGGATAACTTTAAAAAAATTAAATCGAACGTATTCTATTAGAAGTTAAAAAAATAATACTAATATAACACGTTTACCAAATTTTAATTTAAAAACTACGCTTGCGAATACACAACGTTTACGTAAGAGTGGCGGGTCTTTATAGAAGTTTTTTAGATAGATACTTGTTTTTTAACTTTTTTGAAAATCAAGGATTACTTTTTAAAAGCTATACAATTTTATAAATCAAATTAACATCAATTTAAAATTGCATAATTTAAAATCACATAAAATTTTTCTAGAAAATAAAATGCGAAACTTGGAATTATTAAAAATAAATAAATTAAACAGGAATTATTATAATAAAAATTAATTTATTGTATTTTCTATAACATATAATTTCCAACAAACATATACTTTGTATGGGGTGAACCATTGTCTCTGTTCCGATTCTAAGTATTTTAAGCTTGAATGTGACAATTGTTATTAAAGTGCTGTATGGACAATTTTCAGTCTGTAGTGGTTACAATTTTCTAAATGTGTCATAATATGTACGTTTACCACCTCTGCGTTTCTAAATGTTGTTAGCTTGAAAAAAGCATTAACATTAGGACACGAAAAAAGTAAAAACTTGTAATAAATATGTCATGTTATTTTCAAGCATATCATAGAGAGTAATAATCTCTCTGCTTCTATCCTATTTTTTGTTTTTAGCTCGAATATAACAAGTATTATCAGGGTTTCCCACAACAAGTTAAAACCCTAAAGTAGTAATATTTTTGTAAATATTTTAGGTTGTGTATATATTCTGTATGCCACGTACCACGCCTTCCAATCCTATTCAATTTTCGTTGAATAAAAAAATTTTTCTAAATGTTGCCCATAATTATTTCACAGACCACATTAATTACAGATCCCTAAATACTTATGGAGTTATCAGTAGCCCTGCCCCCATCTTGTCAATTACGTAATTCGAATGAGAATAACATGTTGTTGTTATATATTGACAGTGTCTGAATATTTTCACCCCAAATTAACACAAAAAACCTGATAAATTTAACCTGCAAAATTTAATTACAGACACCGGCCAGGTGAAAGTAAAAAAATAACCAAAAACATAAAAAATATTTTAAATATTAACTCCATATTTCTAAATAATTTTAAAATCTATCAAGGGTTTATTAAACAAAATTTTTATATAAAAAAAGATTAAAATTTTTATATAAAAAAGATTCAACTTTAAAAAAAATTTTGTTTTAATAAAATGTTGTGTCCTGTTAAACTAGGTTTATTCAAAAAAAAAAATATGTTTTAATAACAAAATATAAACTAAAAATATGTTTTAATACTTTGTATTAAATTTTAAATCTCATTTATTTATTTTAAAGGTTTTTATATTGTTTTTAATTATAATTTTTAGTTAATGTGGCCCATAAAAAGTTATTAAATTATTTTTGCAGTTATTTGCTACACTTAGTGGCTAATGGTTTTTATTTTTATGACCACTCACTGTAAGCACTGTTAATTTTTAAACATTTTATCAAAACTTGTAAAAAAAATAACCAAAATATTTACGGCTTAATTTAAGCAATTTTTGTTATAATTACGGCTCATTATCTCTTTTATAAAATAAATAAAATTATTTTTCTTACTTTGCACTTTCTTGTGATTTTATTATAATTTTATTTTAAATACTTTATTCTTTTAAAATTTTCTTTATATTGCTTTTTAAACTTTCCTTAAGCACTTTCCATAAAGAACTGATTTAAATCCTTAAATATCACTGGTATTTAAATCACAATTTTCTATAAAATACATATGCACATACATATGTATGTATGTACACACACGCATACTCTGTTTTATATTAGAAATTTCCTTTAACACCATAAATCTTTGATTTTTATATTAAATACTCATACAGAGAAACGCTTTAATTTGCATGATATTGAAATTATCCCTGAATTGTTAAAAAGGAACTTTAGTTCGCGTACTCGTTTTTAACGGTTAAAAAATTTAAATTTTCTTTTCACTTCCGCTGTCAACGTTTAAATGGCATTGCCATCATTTTTCTTTTCGTATTATTTTTTTTATATTTTCGCAATTATTTTATTGCATTTTGTTTTGCCACTTAATTCACATTTTATATGTAGCGTTTACGCGAGACTACCTCTAACGTCATTACACAAAAGCGCGCGGCCAACAACTGAATTTCTTTTGTTATTCAATTAAATTGTTTAACTAACAGGTGTTTTAGATAAAATAAGTGGAGACTTATTAAGAATGAACAAAAAGTTTTTTTTGTTTTAATCAGTGTTGCCGCTATCACAGATTTGGGCGATAAAAAACGAATGATTATTTTTTATATGTTTGATAAAAAACTTGCTAAGTTAAAAAACAATTATTGTTATTATTATTTGAAATATTCAAACTCTAAAACAAATATGAGCCAGGAATATTGGAAATATGTGTTGAATATAACTTTCTGATTTTTAAAGCAATTTTTCAATATTTATGCAATAAAAAATTTATTTTTAACGTTCACTTAAAAAAAGCCATAATTTTTAATCAATTTTTTTCGGCTAAAAATTACGATTAAATAATATTAGGTTTTTGAATAAAAGAAAAAAGATTTAAAAATCGTATTTAAAGCAGCAAAATGGCTGAAAAACAAGTAAAAGTGCTATATTCGGCCGTGGTGATTCTGATAATACCCTTTACCGTCATATAGATAGGTATAATGACCACATCGTTGCTTATAGGGCCCATACACAACACCATAACATTGTGCAATCAAGTGTTTGTGCAAGTAAGCTTTAAGCACACACTACACCAGCATGGTGGTACAAAATCCATTTTTTACCCAAAAATTGTGTGGAAAAGTTTGTAATGAATAACAAAAAAATTTGTGCTGCACTTATTATTACTATTATCGTAAAACGAAAACGAATTAGGAGCAAAAAAAAATATTTTTGGATAAAGAAATGGCTATGAATTGGCATTTATATTTAAAATGTTGTATTTTTTTGATGTTTATGCCTTGACGATTTAACTTTTATGAGCTAATTTTGCCACACACGACTAAATCATGCTGTTACAATCAAAAATATTTTTGATAAAGCACCATCAGCTGGTACAATCACACCACAACCTCATACACGGTCAATCAGCTGACACAGTCACTTGATTGCACAATTATTATGGTGTTGTGTATGGGCCCTATTAGTCTCGATTTTAGATTTCATGTAATACGCTATTTTTTTTTTTATTATATCTGATGCCATCCTTGATTTTAAATTTTTACATAGTTAAATAAATTTTACTAGCCAAGCCCTTTCATTTGATACCCATATTGTTGGGGTTAAAAAAATTTTCTCCGCCATTTTGTTTCAGACGCCATCTTGTATTTTACACTTTTTAAAGTTGACTAACATATTTTATTTATTTAAATTTCACACGGCATGACGAACCTACATATACCCTTTTATACTGTCTTGTGATGGGTATAATACAGATTTTAAAATTATAATAGACTTTTAATTGTTTTAAAATAATTAAACTTATGTTTAAAGCAGTTTTCAAAAAATACTTTTGATGTTTCACATCTTTCTAGTTAGAAAACGGCCAAATACTAAGAATAAGTACAGACGGCTGTCAGATTTTACAATGTTGCAAGAATGATAAAAACAAGATTACGCTGTCAGACTGTTAAAAAAATATTGCTTCACATCAGCCTTGCATTTAACAAGAGCAATACATAAACGGTGAGGTTTATATAAGCTAAATGAGAATAAAAGCATTATAGTTTATTTAAAAGTATATTATTAAACATATTACGGCTTTAGTTTATAGATATTTACCGTTTCTCAGTTGATTTTCAAAAAACAAAAATATATAAATTATAAATAATTTTTTTGTTTTTCTCCGTTCATATTTTTATATGTTATTTAATGTTGTTTATTATTATTTATAATTATTCATAAATATTGTTATTTATTAAATATTTATTATAATGTTATTTCTATTTTTTTATTATACAGAAGTCGGCAACACTGCTTTAAAATTGTTGGTCGTTAAGTTGCTAACCCTACGTTGCCACAGGCAAGTATTTACTTGCAAGTAGTGTATACGTATTACTAACGAAAATCAGGAGAAATGCCAAAAAAAACACAAAAATTTTTTGAGTGTCTACACAGCACAATGCAAGTTCATTTTTAAAATGTCGCCAACAAATAAACTTCAAACAAATTTAAAACAAATGGCGCTGCTTCAATTGGTAATTAAGTGTTGTCAATAGCCACTATTGAACGTTACCTTTAGACATGTAACTTTTTAATATAATTTTTTTTATTAAATATTGATATTTATATTAAAACTTACATTTTAAATGAATATTTATATTTTTTTCTTAATATTCTTCATATACATATATACATATTTATTAAAAAAATTAGCTGAATTATTTACCACAATTGTATGATATATTGTTGAGTTAACAAAAAACTCAGTATTAGACAACACTGTTTTTCGGCTTGTCACTTTACTTGCCGTAACTGTAAAAATTTTACTTGCTTAAAAATTTCCTCGCAAGCTGAGTCGTAGGTTGTCAAAGTGTAGTTGTGTTAGTAAAAAAGTGTTAGTGTATTGGTTTTTTTTCACTTGCACTTGCATGTGGCAACGGTAGGTAAACAAGTAGAGAAATTTCTAACAGCAATACCTTTGAAC
Source organism: Phyto melanocephala (assembly GCA_941918925.1). NCBI lineage: Eukaryota > Metazoa > Arthropoda > Insecta > Diptera > Rhinophoridae > Phyto > Phyto melanocephala. The sequence goes on along the minus strand of OW799236.1, from coordinate 19,212,582 downwards.
TGTTAAAATATATTAACAGCAGCATGTTAACTAAAAGCTCTTTCTGAGGCGATATTTAAGTGGAGATTTTGAAGCAGAATGTTTAACGGATACCAAAATCAAAGAACTTTCAATAAAATATAATTTTTGTCAAAATTTTTAAGTAAGTAGCAAAATTAATGAGTTTTTTTTTTAAATAAAATAATTTTTACATTTTATATTATTAATTTGTTCGGTATATAAAAGATGCTCGTTAAAGATGGAATGTGACAACAATTACATACAAAATATGATAGAAAATTTTTTTTAATATTTTTTTTGGAAAATTTAAAAAAATTAAAACAACTGTTACATAATTTTTTTAATTATTTTTTTAATTATTTTTTTAATTATTTATTTAATTAATTATATACAAAATATAGCAAAATACTTAATTAATCTGCTTCTAGCTTTTAATATTTATCACTATTCTCAAAGTGTTTGTATTATTTTATTTAATTAAATTTTTATTTTAATATCTTACACATTTTATAAATTGTTTTTTTTTTCTCCAAATGCTAAAATATATTTACGGTTACACGAGATTTTAATTTGTATATGCATTATGTATTTTATATGCTAATTAAAATTTAAAAAAAAATTTACAACAGTTTTATATTAAACTTTTAAAGAAAATTCTGAAACGCTTCGATTTTTCAAGAAAAGATTTTAAAAATCTTGAGTTAATTAAACCAAATATAGTTTTAAGTAGATCAGAGATAAGTTTGGAACCTTTGTTATTATCATTCTCAAATTCAACAGGTGATAATGAAGAAAAATTTTTATCCCAATGGAAACTATTAGGATTTTTAAATATTATTTTGGACAGTGATATATGTATTGCTGAGTTTTGGGATAAAGTGTCCAAACATAAAAATGCAATGAACGAAAAGTGTTTCGAAGAACTTATTTATATTGTTCAAAACTTATTGTCTTTGTCACATAGTTCAGCTGCTGCAAAAAGAATTTTTTTACTGCCAAACAATTAACAATGTTATGCAATCAAAGAATTGTGCAAGAAATGTCTACCAAAACTTTGTTTAAAAAACGTCTAAAATTCAAATCAAAATAATTTTTAATTTTGGTTATTTTTTTTTCCTCATTTGGTTACATTTTTAAGACAATTTTGTTAAAAAAATTTTTTGGTAGTGGCAACACTGCTCACAATCAACCACAAACGCAATCGTGTCAAAATTTTGTAGTAGTATTTGGCGCCTATCAAGCGCAATATGGACGATTTTTTAATCCGTTTTTATCCGTGAACGATACGTGGATCCAATATAACACAACACATCAGAGACCAAACAGCAGTGAAAACAGTGAGTTTTTCGGTTTTAAAGACGGGAAAAGTAGGTTTGTCTGTCGGTACCCAACAAACTAAATTTGAATTAAAAATTAGCTAACCAACAACCAATATTCTGTTACCTTTATCAACAATGCTTGCGAAACACTTATGCTTACTATAGTTTTCTAAGTGTTTATGTTCTTTGAAATTATTTATATTTTTATTTTGAATTTGAATTTATAATGTGTTGAACAACATCTTAGTAGCCCAGTTGTGAAACGTCAGTGTCAATGTAAAAAAAAAAAAAAATTTTAAAGAATATTGAAAGTTTTCGTTGAAAATAAACTTTTCTTAAAATATACATAATTAAGTTTTTATGTTCTTAAAAGGAAAAAGAGCTGCTAACGTGACTGTTAAAGAAAAAGTACAATACCTTATTCATAGTTTTGTCTAGAATGGTTTTCTAAATATCTCGAAAAATTTTATTTTGTGATATACATACTTATGTATATGGTTGCCCATGAAAACAACATATTTATGTACTAGGATTAATACTTTTGCAGAAGACTTTGCACTTAATACTTAGTAACCCTACTGAAAATCATTGCTTTATGTTATATACCCCTAAGTTTTACAAAATTTTGTTTTAATTTTCTTAATCGAATAAACACAATAAATTATTTTTTTCTATTACTCATAATTTTGTCCAAAAATAAACCTTTTCGTTAAGGTCACTTAAAGTTTAATATCCAGCTAGTCCAAAAATATTTCATGTCCTCAACTGAAGGAGCTGAAACCCCTCATACAGGAGAAATATCAAACTATTTATGCAATTAATTTTTAATACTACACCTACTACAAAAAGGATTTGTTGTAAAGGCCTTTTTTAATATTTAATAAGAAATTTTAATTACAGCACGTAACATAACAAAAAAAGCCAAAAAGTAAAAAAAGTTAATTGAAAACTATCATGTAATTCAACCAAAAACACATTATAAATTATATTTTATGATTATTAGTTGTTGCAAAGGGTCAGTTAATTTTAGATTAAGGAAGAAAGACATTTTAGCGAGGATGAGTGACTGGAATAACAAGAACAAGACAAAAAGGCAGCTTAATTTGTTTATGCGTCATTACATGTGTCACTCACTTACTTTGATTACTGTCTGTGTAATAAAAGCCTAACAAATTGGTCATAAAAACAACAAAGTTGTAAATAATATCACAAGTTTAACGAAAAATCACAATAATAGAATATTTTGGTACAAAAAAAAAAAAAATAGTTTTCTTAACAAGTGTACAAACCAAAGCAAATAAATTTTTGGTAATTTAGAAAAAACTCAATAATTCAAATGTTATTTTTCTGCAAAGAAAGTTTGCCTTAAAAATGTTAAAAATGCATATTTCATTAACTATTGTATTGGCTACAAATAGCAAGTTTTGTTATGACTTTCTTCAAATAGCAACCGGAATACTTTTGAGAAAACTCCCAATGATAGCAAATTAAAGAAAAACTACGATATAAGCAAATTTCAAAGAAATTTTTTATATTAAAACAATAGTGTTATATTTGCCCATGCCGAATCTGTAAATACCCTGCACCATCTCGTACATAGGTATAGTGACCAGAGCTTAACTTTGCCTAGATTTCAATATTAATGTTATAAGACATTTTGCCTTATTATTTCCGACGCCATCTTTGATCTTGAAATTTCAAATTTTTTTACTTTTATGTCAGTTATTTACGAACCTTTTGTAAAATTATCAAATAAGGTTATGTATCGATGGCTGATAATAAAAAGGGAGTATCTTGATTTTTAACAAAAACCAGTTATTAATGTTTTTTTGCAATTCACATATACACACACATCATCCCTAAAAAATTAAGTGAGCTGTGGATAAAAATAACGGATTTATGGCCAAATAAAAAAAAATTCTTTTAAATTTTATTCAGTTTTTTCTTTCTCCTTTAAAGTTGTAAAAATCGAGTTACGCCTTTTTTATATTAAGCCATCGGTATGTATGTATGTATGTATGTATGTATGTATGTATGTATGTATGTATGTATGTATGTATGTATGTATGTATGTATGTATGTATGTATGTATGTATGTATGTATGTATGTATGTATGTATGTATGTATGTATGTATGTATGTATGTATGTATGTATGTATGTATGTATGTATGTATGTATGTATGTATGTATGTATGTATGTATGTATGTATGTATGTATGTATTTTTATTTATTTATTTAATTAATTTAATTAAAACAAAATGTTTTGGCCTACCCCGTATAAGAACCAGCTTTCCTCGGTTCTTTAGTTCAGTCACATAACCACTAGACTTCCAACGTTATTAGATGTTCTTTTTTTTGCCGATTTAATTAAAAATAATTTAAAAAATGAATATTTACTTACAGTTGCACATACATATATGCATAAATTATGGAAAAAATAATAAAATATTTAGGCGTATCTTAAATTTGGATATTTGTTTTTATAGTGCATTGTATTATCTCATTAATGAGAAACACATCCATACATGCAAAAATGTTTCATTATTTATATATTTATTATTTTATTAATATATTATACTTTATTATTTAAGTGAACGTATGTATGTATAAAAAAATTAAAATTTTTATTTTTATTTGTCTCAACTGGGATTCGAACCTACTTTCATCCGGTTTGTATGAAAGTGTTGTTCAAAGAAGAGGTATAGTTTTTTTCATTATATCTTAGTTGTTTATGAACTGAATTTCCTGATTTTAAATACCAATCAGCTTTCGAATATTTCTGATATTAAAGTGCTACACACGGATCTGAGAAATGTTGGGGGGCTACAAAAAACTGATTTCAACATACACACGGACAGATGGACAATTTTCATAAGCTAAGTAGTCATAAGTTTTCAAAAAAAAAATTTACTTTATGGAGTCGCAAACGGATGTTGTAGAAATTTCACACGGAACAACAAACTTATATGTATATACTAGGGTGATCGATTATTCGACATTTTTAAGAAACCGGTTTTCAAATAGTTTAAAATTTAGAATTTAAAAAAAAACCGGTTGCTCTTTTAAAAATTTAGAAAAAACCGGTTAACCGGTCGAATACAAAATATATAATTTTTTCTTATACCCTTGACAGAGATACATATAAAGGTATAAACTAGTTTGTTCTATGGTTTAATTGCATTTTAAGTTGACACGAATTCAATGGCATTATTATAAAATGGCGTTATTTCAAATAAAAAGGTAAAAGACAGACCCTTTTTACCTAAAAGTGACCGAAAAGTTAAGTTTATGCTTCAATTATTTTTAACTTTTAAGGTAAGGTTTATTAATTTAAAAATGCTATTGTTTCTCCATAATAAACAAAATATGGCAACTAAATTGTGATATATATTTTTCTTCTACTTCGGCCTTTTAATTTTATTTATTTTAAGTTTTAATTTTCTAATACAATAATGCTAACACAAAACAGTAAATTAATCAATAAAAATTTTATTTCTTTTTGTTTATAAAATGTATAAATTTACATTCTTGCCACTACATTTTTTTAAGAACTAAATTAATTTGTTAAAAATAACCGGTATTTGCTTTGGTTCTGCCATATAAAAAAAACCTTTGTTTCAAGGAGGTTTTAATACGGTAGTCAACTTTATAAGCGAGATATAATAATGACCCTTTGTGTGCCTAACTGTTTTAGTATACAAGTCATATGTTATCAGAGATATTATTTAAGCTATGGGTAGTCTTTTGTACAAGTCGCTAGATTTCGTAGAAGCAAAATATTATGAAATTCGAAAATCAGATCAAAAAGTATTGCAAAGTACAAAAATTTGGTAAAAAAACTTAACTGAACAGCTGATTATCACAGCAAATTATAAGCGCAAGAACGTATAAAACATTTAAAACAAATAATTTTTAACCTAATTATTTTTCTTATTTTACATTTGTTTTTGAAACAACAAATAAATTTCTTACAATATTATGGAAGAGTATTTAATAAATTTTCTGATTTTTCGAAATTTTTTGAGTAATAAATATACTATGGTACGTTTGGTTACAAAGATAAATAAACATAAAACTCAAAATGAAAAAAACCGGCTTCTGTGAGTAAAAAAACCGGTATATTCGACATTCGAAAAATTAACATTTGGAAAAAACCGCCAGGTAAAAAAGTAAAAAAACCGGGTTTTACACCGGTTGTAAAACCGAATCGATCACCCTAGTATATACCCTTGTGGAGTAATTTGAAATCAATATATATTACTGTAGGGTAGTTTTAAGCTTATTATTTCTATAAATACTTACTCTCTTTATTATAAAATTGCCACTCAGTTGTTACTTAATTGTAATTAATTAATTGTCGTAACTTTATAACAACAAATATACTATACCGTTGTATTCCTTAAACATTTTCAAATCCCAAAAAATTTGAATAAAAATTATAAAAAACTTTAGCCTTAAACTGACATCTTTTTCTTAAAAGCATTTCACTAGCTTAAAGTCTAAAAATAAATCCAAAGTATATAATCTGCCCGGATATTAATTTTTATGTTAGGGCCAGTGGCGTTAATTAGCGCCGGCAACTAAAATAATTGGAGTTTTTTTGAAACAGTAACTTAACCCCTCTGTGATCATTACACCCTGACACTCTCTGTTTAAGGGTTTAAAAAAATTCAAGAATTTATAATTTTATAAAATTTCTTATAAATAGCAAATTGAAAAAAAAATTCATTTTAAAAAATTCATTTAAAAATATTTCCTGTAGGCAGCATATTTAAAAAAAATTAATGTAAAGGCATTTACATAAAGAACTAGCGGACCCGGCGAACTTCGCCTCGCCTCAATTTTAAGCCTTCAGATAAACTTTAGATATCACATTTACTGTAAAAAATTACAATGCCAAAATGACACCTGTCAGATCGCGCAAAGTCTAAGTCAACGTATAACGCCATCTATCGGATTTTGGCTGAGAACTTTATATTTTTTCATTAGCAAAGCCATTAAGGAATAATTTGACATAAAATTTCATACAAAAACTCGATTTTCAAATTTTCCGACTTTTCCGGAGGGATTTTACGAATAACTGACAAATAATTTTACAGATATCAGCCCAGCCGTTCTCATTTTATGAATTACTATACATTTTTAACACCATTTTTATATATATAGATTTTTAAAAATAGTTTTTTCCGAAAGAATTTTCTTATAATAACATTTTATTAAAAGATTTGCTATAAATAGCATTTGTGCAAAAAATTTTCTATAAATAGCACATTTTTAAAATATATGCCATAGATAGCATATTCGCGAAAAATTGCATTAAAATAGCATATTTGAGAAAAATTGCCTTTCAACAGCATATTTTAAATAAATAGCCTATAAAAAAGCACATTTAAAAAAAAAATTATAAATAGCATATTTTTAAACATTAAAAAATCATAAAAAAATTTTTTTTTAAGATTTTATATAAATAGCACTTATATAAAGATTTTTTCTTAAATAGCATATCCTTTCAACCAGATTTTTTATAAATAGCATATTTATTAACACTTTTTTTATATATAGCTTATTCAAAAAAAATTTTCTTTTAAAAACCAAATTTGCGAAAAATTGCCTGTAAATAGCACATTTTTATTTGAATTGCCTATAAATAGCAAATAAATTTATTTTTAAGAGTATTTATATAAGGAATTTTTATTAAAATAGCGTATTGTTAAAAAATTTCTTCTTATAAAAATATTTTTAAAAAATTTCCTATAAATAGTAAATTTAAAAAAAACCTTTAAATTGATTGAGAAAAATAATGTTTGTGCATTTGGTTAATGTAAAATTTTGTTACTCGGAAAATTGTAATCTTTAATGTATGGGTACATCCCAGCAAAACGATTATGATTAAGTCAGTATGAAGTGATTTAATGGTGATAAAGACGATATTCATTTTGTGCAAATATATAAATAATTTTACTATTATGCTCTAAACACATAGACGACAGCAGACAGCAAGCAGCAATACGTCAATAATAAAATCCATGTGTTTAAATGAAAACAATTATTTTGACGGCAGCACAGCAGCAAGACTGCACAACAGCATTTGCTGCTGCTGCCAACTTAGGCTATTTTCTATTTTGACGGGCAGCAAGAACAAATATAGTGTTGCCATTATATATATTAAATTGGAAAAAAATAAAAAAAACTTATTTTTGATATTAAACATAAAAGAACATTACAAAAATACAATAAAGAAATAAGTGTATGTGTTTTTATAGTTTTTCGTGATATTATTACATTTTTTTATCAACAACTTTAATATTATTCATTATAAAATATATATGCGGCATCCCTGAAATTTGTATTGTGAAAATACACATCAGCTGATTATTATGTTGCTGCTGTCTTCAAAATAATTATGAAGCTGACTTTAGAGCAGCATTTGAAGTTGGCAGCATTTGAAGCCTTGAAGTTGTGAAGTCTGCTGGCGTCTATGTGTTTAGAGCTTTAGAGCTTTAGCGTAACGTTGAAAATCATGTGTTTATGTAAATTTTTTAATAACATTTACTCTATTCTATCCCTCCAGTGCCATAGTATCTTGGCGAAGTGCCCACACCTTGCTATTATTGCTAGTCCGGGGTAAAGAGATGTTATAAGCACCTCTGACTTGGGTATAGGAGAATCTTGGACGTAGTACATAAAGACTGTGGATGCCAATGGAGCGCATGCGTGGAGTGAATATGCCTGAGAGGCTGCATGGCATGTTTATAGCGAATGAATCCTTGCACAATGAGGGCATGTATAGAGACATCAGTATCATTAAGTGCGATTGCTTAGGGGTCCCTAGTCTAATGTAGTTGATAATGGTTACGAAAGACTGTGCTATTAGCTTTTTCAACAATCACCAGGGACTCAGTAAAGAAATTGATGCTGATAGGTAGCCACGAAATCACTGTGAAGCGAAGGGGGTCGAAAAGGGACCCTTCTGCTTCGATATTCCCCCAACACACATATACTATTCTACTCAATTGCATAGCACTTTTGCATAGTAGGTGAAAAAAGCTATGTTTAATGAGTTTTTGATTTGTTTGTTAACATCAATTGTGAAAAGTACATATTAACCATGACTTTGCACTTATTGTAAAGCACATCATTTATGAGAAATCATTTTACCTTCAGAGAGGCACTTAAAATGGACAATTAATTAAAAAGTCTTTAAAATGTATTCACTTTGAATTATTTTCCAACTTTTTGCTGGGTTATCTTAAGTACTAAAAATAACATTCTAAAATCAATATTACGTACATATGTGCCTTAAATCATACTAGATATTATCTGATTTATGACTACTTGAAATTAATATGAATTTAAATTATTCAACTTACCGTTAGCTTGTTTCTTCAGCCATAATCCATAGCACTCAAAATTCCTTTAATATTTTTTCTAACACAAATATTTTATTAAGTATTTTATTATTATTATTTTATTTTGTTTTCCAATTATTGATATTTATCAAAAAAATTTAAAATTATTTATTTTTTTTTTGCTCATTTATTTGCTAAAAATCTTATTACAATTTTTTTAATTGTTTTTCTTAAAACTCAAACTTATTTTTACTCAATTGTTGTTTAAACTACAGCGCCTATTGGAAAACTGAAGTTTTTTGTTATATTATTCGTAGAAATGTTTGTTATTTTTCAGTTTTTATTTTCTCAGTATAAATGAAAAAAATTATACGACTACAAATTTCACTACAATCATTTAACCTCACTTCCCTTCAACTAGACTAAGACTGTGTAATGTGTGACATGTGAATTTGTTAGTGTAAAGTAAAACACCAAAGTAAAAAAATAAACAACGTAGCACTGTCAGTAAGAATTGTTTTTGGTTTCAATCAAGGCATGTAATTAAGGGAAAAACGACTTAACTGACATTATATAATAAAAAAATAATTAAAATTTTATAATTTACATAAGCATATATCTCATGATCAAAAAATTCCTAAAATAATTTTAAAAAAAGGAAGACTGTTCTTAAATATTTTTTGCTTTTAATTCAACTCATTTTATTTTCTATATAAATAATTTACAAAAAAAACATTTTTTCTTGTTCTGATGTTAAAAAAATCTATGCTTCTTTTTGTTATTGCCTTTTTATTCATTTCATTTACTGTTATTTCTTTTGCTTTTGCAAAAATTTCCTTTTAACAGTGTGTTTTTCCCAACTTGCATTGTTATTGACTCAGTTCAAAGCAAATGGTTGTTAGTAAACACCGGAAAACCTTTTACCTACATTCATACATACATACACATATGTATGCATGTATGTGTACATTAGTATATAGGTTTTTATTTATTGTTTAAACATTGTTGTACTTGTATAATTGAAAGTAGACAGTAAAAATAACACGTGCCTTTAATGATTTTAAAGGTTTTGGGTAAATGTGTTATTTATTTGTAAAATAATCTTTTATGTGAGAGGGTCTGAAGAAATTTTTTTTGGGGATTTTTTTTAGGAAATTTTAAGTAGTTATACTTATAATTTATAGCAATTAAACCCGTTAGTATATTTCTAAAAATTAAATTGGGCTAATTAAAAGCGAATTTTTGAAAAATTCCCTATAAAAAGCGAATTTTTGAAAAATTCCCTATAAAAAGAGAATTCTTGAAAAATTCCCTATAAAAAGAGAATTCTTGAAAAATTCCCTATAAAAAGCGAGTTTTTGAAAAATTCCCTATAAAAAGCGAATTTTTGAAAAATTCCCTATAAAAAGCAAATTTTTGAAAAATTCCCTATAAAAAGCGAATTTTTGAAAAATTCCCTATAAAAAGAGAATTCTTGAAAAATACCCTATAAAAAGCGAAATTTTGAAAAATTCCCTATAAAAAGCGAATTTTTGAAAAATTCCCTATAAAAAGCGAATTTTTGAAAAAATCCCTATAAAAAGCAAATTTTTTAAAAATTCCCTATAAAAAGCGAATTTTTGAAAAATTCCCTATAAAAAGCAAATTTCCCTATAAAATTTTTTTTTTTTGGAAATCCCTATAAAAAGAGAATTTTTTGAAAAATTCCCTATAAAAAAAGAGAATTTTTGTTAAATTCCCTATAAAAAGAGAATTTTTGTAAAATTCCCTATAAAAAGCGAATTTTTGTAAAATTCGCTATAAAAAGAGAATTTTTGAAAAATTTCCATTCAAAGCGAATTTTTGAAAAATTTTCATTCAAAGCGAATTTTTGATAAACTCCCCATTAAAAGTGTATTTTAAAAAAAATTTTTGTTAATAGTAAATTAAAAAAAAAAAAAACCTCATATATACCAAATATAGAATGAAATCCCTAAATAATATGTTTTTATATTCTTTATTTTGAAAAAATCCTTTAAAAATTTCCTAACAAAAAAAATTTTAGATGTCGACCTTTAACCAGCTTATAGCTACCATTGGGGTTCTTCATAATGCTCGTCGCACAATTGGGACGAACGACGAATTTCGCCCAACACGACTAACTCTTCGGTAAAAATTCGTTGTGCAAATTCGTCGTGTGAAGCACAACAACGACGAAAAAGTAACATCTTTTATAGTTGATAAAATTGTTTAGTGTTTGTGCAAAGAAAAAACAAAAATAATCGAAGAATTTAATTTTTTGTGAAACTCGACAAAACAATAAATATAATTTCTGTAATAATAAAAACTTGTTCACGTATAAGCAAACGTTTGCAAAGAATGTCGTGGGTTGGTGCATTAAACAATAATAAAAATTTTGTTTGTGTATAACAGCTAATAGTGTGACCATATAAAAAAAAGATCACTTAATAAACTTAAACATTTGCAAAAACACAAATAAAAACAAATTTTTGTACTTAACTTTTTTATACTTATTTTAAATGTTTTAAAATAAAAAATTAAACAATTTTCAAAGTAAAAACTAACTTTATTTTCTTGAAAAGTTGAGAAGTAAGCCCAAATTTAATAATAAATGGTCACATTGTATCAATTTGTTCGTCGTTCGCCGGTGTAAGAAATATAAATAAATCTTATGCAGAGTTCAACGCGTATAGCGAACTTCAACTAACGCCACAATTGTATGCATTCTCATATACACAAATGTGTTTTATTTTTGATGTCGAATATTCGCGACGAAAAATTCGTCGTTCGTCCCAAGAAATCCATTTCTTGGTACTATTTTCTATATATTTTATATGTTGATAAAATGATTCAATTTAAAAAAAAATATTTCAGCTTCTCTCATGAGTAAATTATATTTCTTAGCAATATATGCGTACTACGAGTAGTCTTAAAAGTAGTAAACAATTTTATAAAGTAAAATAATAAATAAAAATATTTTCTATATTAACAAGATTTTTTTTTCAAAATGTTTGAAAACATTGAACAGAATTGTTCGATTTTTAGTTTTAAAATTTTTAAAATATTTTGACATTATGACAATACGAGCGTAAGTACCTTATGAATTCACCAACTTATTAAATAAAAATATTTAAATTTTCTTGATTGTGGAGATCATGGGTGGTATGAGCAATATTTAATTAGACCACAGGTGGTATGATTAATAATAATTTTATTTAATTTTTTTTAATAAAAAGAGCAAAAATATTTTAACAATATTTTTGCTAACAATTTAAAATATTTGTTTGAAATTTTAGATGTTGTTTTAATTTAATGTTTATTTTTATTTTAAAACTAATTATAAATTTTAATTGTAAAGCTTGTTCTTAAATTATTTACAGTAATTTTATATGGATTTTAACAAACATTTATATTATATATTTTCATAAAATTTTTAATTGTTTTTTTATTGTTTTTTTTGTAAAACCAAAGTCTTTATTTGTTTTTCCGCATTTAATGACCCTTAAAATATAAATAGAAATATAGTTGTCGTGGTCATCATAGTTTTGTTTACCGTTATCGTCTGCATGCAATATTTGTAGGATTTTTTATAGCTTTTAGTAAAAGCTCTGCTGTTCCACTCGCCTCTGCCCTCGTGCTTTTCAACCTTAAATACTTTTAGGTACTTTTGTTGTTATTCTTTGTTTATAACTATCATTTCAGTTGATTTACTATAATATTTTCTTTTTAGCTGTCGGCTGTGGTCTTTTGCTGCTGCTACCATTTCGGCTAAAAATAGTTGTGCGCTGTAAATACGTAAGTATATATGTATGTGCATTATTATTTTACTGTTTAGTATTTTGAGGCACTTAGTATAAAAAAACATGATTTTATTAACCTTGTACGGGTAGAGGTATAAATGATTGTTGACTTAATGGCACAAGCCACTTTTGTGGGGTGTTAGATTTTTTTTCAAACGGCCTGTTAAGTAGAAAAGCAAATAAATGTTGCTGGAGATTGTTTATAGGTAGATGGTGATTTCTTTTCGGCAAGCATAAAGTTAAAAAATATATGTAAAATATATAAACTTAATTGAAATTGTCAATAGTTAAGTGTGAATAACCATAGGGAATGAGAACAACTCGTGTCTGGTAAATATGTTAAACATTATGTTAAATATTAGCGTAAGGCACTTAATGTTTATAACTCTGATACTAATAATAATAAAAATAATTCTATGAAATCAATTTTCATATTAAAAGCAATTGTTGTCAGATTGAAATTTTATTTAAAAAAATTCGAAATTTTTATAAATGTTTGTATGTATGTATGTATGTATTTTGTTCAAACTTTTTTTATATATTAAATTTTAATGGGAATCATTTTCATTTTGGCTTAAGTTCATGTATTACGAATATAAAACAATACCAACAGGTTTTATGAATAAAAAATGTCATTTGATAGGTGACGTAAAAATAAAAATTTTAAAATTAATAATATTATTCCCGAATTCAAATTTCATTGAATTGTAACATACATACATATATAGAAATTTTCAATTACATAGTGGTATACCGATAAAGAGTGCTAATGATGAAATCGTAGCTGGTTTCGAAAGTGCATTCCACTCGGCTAATATTAGAAATAATTTTAGAGAATATTCTTAAAATATGATTGCAGTTTAATTTAATTTTAATTATAAAAATTAAATAATGGAATAAATGAGCTTAACCCAAAATAAAAATGATTTCCATTAAAATTCTAAATTATTCAACAGTAATCGAAATATGTGACCTTCTTCGAGAAAAGGGACCTAGTGTGTGAAATGAAAAAAAACGAATTTAAAGTTACATAACGCACTATCACTGTAAACACGCCTTCAGTTGGGAGAGAAGCGATTTGGAATGGTTAGTTATTATTGGGTGCCAACTTTGGTGACGTCATGCCTAAAAAAAATTTTTTTTCTAATTTTTATAGATTTTCCCAAGTTTGTTTTGTACGTTTTTATGGGGTAAATAAATTTTAATCAGAAATCTAACTCATTTCATCTTATTCTACACCCTTGTAGATACCACAATCTATAAGCCCATTTTTTGACACACTAGATCTGTTTTCTCGGAGAAGGTCACATATGTATATGTTTTTTGAAATACACGTATGTCACCCTGTTACTTACTACTCTGTTTTTGTTTTTCTTTAATACGATTATTATTGCTGTGCGTAGAGAAGTAAAGCCGAGAAGTAAATTTTTTTTCTAAATATAAAACATAATTTATTTAATGAATTAAAAAAAAAAAGTACAATTACCTATAAAACTAAATACACCTGCTTTTAATTTATTGTTCGACATTGGACATCCATGACACGTATATGCATTAAAAACGATTTTTTAAAGTTTAAAGACCGTCAAAAAGTCTTTGTGAAATCTTAGCTATTGAGAAATAAAAAAATTTATAATATACATATAATACGAGAATATAATTTTCTTTTTAGATCGAGTTGCTATGCTTTTTTTAGGGACATAAAAGTATTTTTAAAATAGGGTCAGTGTTGCTAATTATTGGTAACAAAAAAGCCTGAATTCAATTAAAAACAAGTAACAGTGCTATATTCGGCCATACCGAATCTTATATACCCTTCACAACGTGTAGTTATGCAATAACAATTGTTCGTATCACCATTCATCCCATATGAAATACGTACATACATATAAAAAACATACACATATACAAATATCCCATTGTAAAATTATAAATTTACGTATGTATGTTAAAAAAAAATAAAAAATAAAAAAAAATTTAAAAAAAATTAAAAAAAAAATAAATAAAATAAATATAAAACAAAAAAAAAAAAAAAAAAATAAAAAAAAAAATTAGAAAAAAAAAAAATTTAAAAAAAAAATTTTTTAAAAAAATAAAAATAAGAAATAATAATAATAAAAATAATATATAAATTAAAAAAATATATAAAAAAAAAATTTAAAAAAAAATTAAAAACAAAAATTAAAAAAAGAAAAATTTTTAAAAAATAATTAAAATATAAATAATATATATAAAACAAAAAAAATTAAAAAAAAATAAAAAATAATAAAAATATAAATAATATATTAAATAAAAAAAAAAACCAGGGTCGAAGCGATATTGGGGGTCCTCAAAAAGTTGATTTCAACATACACACGGACAGACGGACAGACTGACAGAGCTTAATCGACTCCCCTATTCATAAGCTTTCAGGAAATATACACTTTATGGGGTCGGAAATGAAAATTGTAGAAATTTCACACGGAATGACAAACCTATATATACCCTTTTTCACTGTGTGAAGGGTATAATAATACTCTTACGATAATACGATTTTAGCGATTTTTTTCTTAAATATTCGATTTTTAGTTTAAATATTTTTAAAAATAAATTTTTAAAAATCTATAAAATGACTATAAAATTTTAAATTAATCGCATGGCATGAAATTGGTGAAAATTGTGCTGTAAATCATAAAAATGAAACCCTGTTGTGAACTCACCTGAAGTCTAAAAAAGTTGTACGAGTAATATAGATTCGTATTCCTCCGCTAAGAGCTAAAAAATAAATATTTTTGAAAAGGTTTCTGGAAATTTATTAATTAATCTTATTACATTTATATCATGGTACAAGATAACCGGGTCGACTTATTAGCGCAGCTGATAATCAGCTGTTAGGACTTAAGTGTCATAGTTTGTTTTTATTGCAATTTTTCTTTAAAGCCTTTAATTTAAAATTTTGCACATGAACGGAGTAAGATTCTTAATATAAAAATAATTAAAAAAAAAAACATTAAAATACAAAATTTTATGTGGAATGGTGAATGTGGAATACAAGGCTGGAAAAGTTAATTCGGTCAAACGTTGTTATTTTAAAGCATTATTGTACTAGAATAATATTTAAATTTTAATTTAGGCTTGAGTTCATAATAACATTCTTATTGTAACAAAGAATTGTATAATTGTGATAAATAAAAAAATAATCTAAAAAATTATATTTTACGGACATTAGACGAATGGAATGCATATTAAATTTAAAAATTTTAGTTGAAATAAAATGTTTACCACTTTTAGCAAAATTTTTAAATTTCCATCCCTGACATATTAAAAAATTTAAAATATGTGATGCCAGTTTGAAGCTTTAAGCAAAAACAAATTTTCTGTGTTTATTGTTGGGACGAGTTTACCTGGTCTTCTTGTACCATGATGTATATTTATTTAAAGAAGTAAAAGGTTTATATTTGGCTATGCCGAATTTGAAGATACCCTTCACCATGCATGTGGATGTAATATTGTAATTTTTATACCCGCCACCAAAAAAATGGTGGGGGTATATTCATTTTGTCATTCCGTTTGTAACACATCGAAATATCCATTTAAGACCCCATAAAGTATATATATTCTGAATCGGGGTTTGATTTGATGACGATCTAGCTATGTCCGTCCGTCTGTCCGTCTGTCCGTCTGTCCGTCTGTTGAAAGCACGATAGAGGTCGCACCGAAAAAGCTAGGGGGCTCAAATTTTGCCAGAATCTTTCTTATAGACAAGGTTTGTTTGGTATTGAAAATGGGCTAAATCGGAATATTAGGAAGAGAGTTATAGCTCGAAAAGCAAGAGTAGGTCGAAAAAACCGTGTCCTTCTAACATCGAATAAAATGGAATTGTGTCCAAACGGATAAACGTAGAGTCATGAAACTTCGGATATATATTTCTCGAGTCAAAAGAATATTTCTCCCCAAAAATCGCTTAAATCTATGAATTAGGAAAAGAGATATAGATAAAAATGTACGAAAATTTATACCGCACAGTGTATATTTCAAATTTAAAACGTAATAAAACTGACAAAACTATATGTACGGTTCTGAAATTTTGCAAACATGGATTTTTGGTCAAAGTCTTCGTTATAACGGAAAATAAATGTGCCACGTCCACTTTTTTTTTTAATTTTTATAAAAATATATTAGTCATATTCATTTGCATTTATTCATTGCAGATGGCGACATCTGTTGAAGGCGCCACTACATTTTGCAAACACTGAGGATGATGTCTTTGCTAAACATCACGTAGAACACTAGATGACTCTAGTAACATTTTTTTGCCCAAACTAAAAAGGAATTTTATAGGGGTTTGTGAAAACGAAAATGACCGAAGTTTGTTGACAAAAATTAACTAGAGTAATGATTTGTGCCCAACTTTACATATAGTTGTACACACAGTCTTATGAGGTTTAAAATTTAAAAATATTAAAAAAACTGTGCATCAGTAGATTTAAAATAAGTATTTGAATATTTAAAATACATATTTTAACTAAATTTTTTTTATTTATCTATTTTTTTGTAAAGGGTGGTTAAATTTTAAGGGCCACAGGGTGATTCAAAATAGACATGCTCAGCATTTTGCTAAAACGGAAAACTTATTAGTAAGATTTTGATTTTTAAAGTTCTATAACATTTTACTTTTAAAAGATTTTCAAACGAAATAAGTTTTGTATAATTTTAAAATTTGTTAGCCATTAGTACATGCAAATAAATAGTTTATAATGTTTAGAAATAATTGTTTTTTTATCTTTAGGTCTAAATTTTCCTAAATTCCTTTTTTTAATACACCATAACTTCTAGAAAACATAAGATAACAAAAAGAAATTAGCATCATTTAGTAGATAAAACTCTCCTCTATACCCCTATACCCCACTGTATACCCGGGACGATCCGAGCGTGATCACCAGACCAATTTTTGTGACACAAGGTCAAATATTTTTTGCAAAATTTTAGTAAAAGAGCTAAACAAATTTTTTTGTAAAGTGTTTTTTTTAAGTATTTTAGTTTTTATACCCGCAACCAAAAAAATGGTATATATATATTTTTAATCGGGGTTTTATTTTATGACGATCTAGCTATGTCCGTCCGTCTGTCCGTCTGTTAAAAGCACGATAGAGGTCCCATCGAAAAAGCTAGTGGGCTCAAATTTTGCCAGAATATGTCTTATACACAAGGTTTGTTTGGAATAGAAAATTGGCTAAATCGGAATATAAGGAAGAAAGTTATAGCTCGTAATGCAAGAGTAGGTCGAAAGAACCATGTCCTTCCAACATCGAATAAAATGGAGTTGTGTCCACCAGCATCTACGTATGAGTCATGAAACTCCAAATATAAACTACCTGAGCAAAAACAATATATCTACCTAAAAATTGCCTAAATGCATGCATTAGGAAGGGAGTTAGAGATCAAAATGTACGAAAATTTATACCGCGCAGTGTATTTTTCAGTATGTTCAAAATTTTAAACCTAATAAGAGTGGCAAAATTAGATCTACGATTCTGAAATTTTGCAGGAATTGCTTTTTGGTCAAAGGCTTTCTTTTGACGGAAAATAAATATGACACGCCAACCTCCTATACAACGTTTGCTCTCAAATTCTTATAATTTCTCTACAAATCGAATAATAAAGGACTTTATTGAAATATCTAAGTTGTATTTATTAGCATAAATAGCTTCGACACACCTACTATAACGCCCACTTTTCACGTTATCTACTGTTAATGAAATTTAAATTTATAAAACCGACAAAATTAGAGGTATGATGATAAAATTTGCTACGGAAATCCTTCTAGTCAATGTTATTGTTATGCCAGAAAATTTAGGTGACACGCCGACTCTTACGCCCACATCCTATACAATGCCTTATCTCAAATTCATATAATTTCTCAATGAATAAATATTTTGGAAGAATTACGGACTATATTGAAATATCTAAGTTGTATTTATTAGCAGAAATTTTATAAACACTCTTACTTTAACGCCCATTTTCACTGAAACACTTAATTTACGAAAACATTTTACCAGCATATCGAAGATATAAAGGGTGGGTTAATTTTAAGGGCCGATTGATGATTTTGAATAAAACACAAATTATTTAGGAAATTATTATCATTTCTTTTTTAATGATAATGTTTGTATGGTTCAATTATGTGTGGAACAAAATATCGGCCAAATGGCCCCCGCGACCTCAACGGCACACCTCGATCCGATAGTCCAAATTTTCAATAACATTGCTGATGCTCAATTGTTTGGCACGATGATGAGTCGAAGTTGACTGTTTTTTTGCCACACTATCGTGAAAAACAGGAATGCTTCTCATTTCACGAATTAAGAAGGCATTCATAGATATTCTAACATTTTATACAGACCTGTTTTAAATTTAAAATTTAACTACCTTCTACAAAGAAAGTGATGTTTATTTTAGAGATTATTCCAAGCGATTAACAAAATAATAAATATTGTGCTTTAAATGTGCACAGAATTGGTGGTGGGTATAAAAGATTCGGCACAGCCGAATATAGTGCTCTTACTTGTTTTTTTTATTATTTTTAAGTCCATATTTAATTTAGAATTTTTAAATAGTTTGCTTTGGTCAAGCCTTTTCATTTGATACCTATATTAATAGAGCTAAGAAAGAAAACATATCCTCACTTTGTTTTAGATGTCATGTTGGATTTTATATTTTTACAAAGTTTACTGTGTTGTAAAGGTTAAATAAGAATTTTTATCCGATACCAATATTGTTTAAGGGGAAAAAAGTTCTAATATGGATGTTGAAGGGGAAACAAGTTCTTCGATTTTAACTTTCATTAAATACCAATACTGAGGGTGTTCAAGCGAGTACATTTCCGAATACTAGACTTGACCCATGAATTAATTTATTATATAAGATTTTGTAGTGGCAGACATCAAGGATTTTTAATTTTTTTTTTATAGTGAATATTAAATTTTTGTTTAAGCATTTTTATTTGATACCCATATCGACTCTCTGTGTTGTCTAGAAGCTAAAAAACTGGATTTTCGTTTGTATATTTGAAGAAGATAACGAAATAGTTGTATTTTGGTGCTTATATCTCAGTTAGTTTCAAGCTAAATTGTTGCTTTTTTTTCTCCTGAGTGATCTTAAAAACTATGGCTTTACCGTCTCCAAAAATTATTAAGGTGCTTTAGTAAGTTGATATATTTAATAAAAATTTATACATTTTGTAAGTTATTTGTGCCTATAACTTTGCCGGTTAGTGTCAAATTCTTTCAAATTTTCTTTAAAATAATTCTTCAAGCATATTATAAATAGTAACAAACGAGTTCCTTGGCCTAAGTATTCTAAGTTTTTGTGGTTAGAATAGGGGAAAAAAACAAAGGCAGTCTTGTTTAATTGCTCATATCTCAGAAAGTTATGGGGCGATTGCGTTAGATTTTAATAGCGATTCATTCCAAAATACTTTCAAAATATTGATAAGACATAATGATCTATGCAGCATGTGGGGGCTTCTAAAAGATGATTTAAACTAACACACGGATAGACTGACATTGCTCAATCGACTCTTCTTTTTATAAGCTTTCAGAAAATATATACTTTATGGGGTACAGAATCAATATTGTAGAAATTTGAAACAGAATTACAAAGCTACATAGCTATACAGTCGTCGTCACAATTAGTTTGACAAACTATTCTCTTGTTTATTTTTAATTTTTTTTTGTTCAAGTGCGTAAGATACCGTTACCTCAGCTTCACTCAAAATAAAGTGCATATTAACAACAACACTTATGTAAAATATTTTGCCCATTGTTTTGTGCACTCTCAAACGGCTGAAAAGAATCATATTAAAGAGGGACTTTCGCTACGGCATAAGTATTTTGACATGCACTTCATTTCATTTTTTATGCGTGTTCTTTGCAATTGAAGGTCACCTAAAATTATTCGAATTAATTTTTGTGTTTTTACTCATAATTTTGATTCATCAGTGATTTGAAGATATGGGAAAAACGGCTGAGTTAACTTATATTGTTAGAGCTTCAATAGTAGCAAAGTTCAATGCCGGCCTCAAGGTAATTGACATAGCTAATGAGTACAATTTGTCACGTCAAACTCTTTCTTATCAAAAAAGCAAATTTAAAAAAAAAAACGATGCACAGAGGAGTATTTGGCCGGAAAAGCTGGCCAAAAAGCAAAACTGAATTTTAAGAAATATTAAAAACTAAGTACGCGGCTCGACAGACAACAATATTTTACATTATATTGTAAATTTTGAAGACTTTTAGTTGCGATTTGTATCTCTAAGACACTGCTAAAGTCAGGAAAGTGAAGAAAATTATATGAGATTTAAATGTTTTTTTTCGGTTTCTGGTTGTTTATATGATATTTTTTTTCACCATTAAATTTTTAAGAACTCCGAAATAGTAATATATAGAATAAAAATGTGTGTTTTTAATTTAAGCAGAATTTCCCGGTGCATCTTTTGATCCTTCTGCTATTAAAAGCGGAGAACCCGTTTTCAAGTTATGACAAAATATTTTAAGCAACCTAACGATTTAGGGGGTGAAATATGCCACGCCTTTAAAAGAAAATCCTTACGTACTAGAGAAAAACGGAAAACAGATTTGAAATAAGGGTATCAAAATCCATATAGTCCATATACTTTTATTTCTAGACAAAAATTTTTTTTTGTTGTGCAGTGTACTTTTGTTGCGCAGTGGAATTTTTTCAAAATCTGCCACTAGACTTTTTATATCATACTACACTACACTACAAACTATCAAAAAACTAAAACTTTTAATTAAAAAAACACGTTTAATAATTTTGGCCAGCTTTTCAGGTCAAATACTCCTCTGTGCGATGTAAAGAAGGTACCGCGATCAGGCGCTAAACGCAAAACATCTCTAAGTGAAGACCGAATCATCTTGCGAAAATTTAAAATAGACGTTCAGTTTAAATCTAAAGATGCCGCAGATGAATTATAAAGCAGACGATTCGGCTACTCTTGAGAGAAGCATGTTTTAAAACTAACATAGCAAGAGATATTGTATACACATATCAAAACAAACTCAAGCGTTAAGCTTTTGCTAATGCACATGTTCAAAAGCCTGAAGAGTTTTAGAAAAAAGTTCTTTGGACCGATGAAGTTTAATTCCAATACAATTCTTCGATAAACAAGATTTATGTAAGACTTTCACAATTAAATTTCAATAAAGTATTTCTAATGTTAAAAAAAAAATTTTTTTCATGTCAAAATAACGACTGTATATACGCCTGGCACCACAGGTGAAAAGTTGATTTCAACATACACATGGACAGTAGTACAGCTGGACAGATTTATCCAAATCAATTGCGCTAGCTACAATAATTGATAACTACTTTATAGGGTGTGCAAATGAGTATTGTAGAAAATACAAACGGAATGACAAACTAATATATACCCGTTTACACACTCAAGTGAAGGATATTAAAAGGGACTACAATGTGACTATAGTACGGCCGATTTATTAAAAAAAAACCGGAATGTTTGCATGATTTGATTGTTAGTGGGTAATATGGTCTGAGATATTTTTATTTTTTATAGTATTCTGCATCAATATATTTCTTTCCTCCTGCAAAATAATAAATTTATTAATTATTTGTTTAAAATATATTTTTTCAATTAGTAGTTAAATTTAAATTTATGTTACAAAAGTTTAAAAACATATTTATTACCTTAATTCTATATATATTTTTTTTATATAAAGAAAACAATATAATCCATAAAAGTGTGCTATATTTAGAGTTCGAAAGAAATAGAGAAAAACTAAAAGGAAGCTTAAAATCATACAAAGAACATAAACAAATGAATTAAAAAGTAAAAAAATAATAATTACTTCAGTCCGAAGTCGTGATTTCTAATAATTGAAAATTTTCATTGGTTTTCGACAATTTGAGCTTTTTTCAATTTTAAAATATCGCTGACAAGGCCGTGCACTTTTGTTTTTAAACAGAATTTTTTTTTGCGAAATCTCCTAAGCAAGACTCGACTAGTGGGGCAAAAAAAGTTATTAAAGGACTGATATGTGATTGTGAGATGTTTAATAACTTTTTTTCCTTAAGGTAATACATTGCAACCAAAGCAAATCTTTTTAGGAGATTTGGGGAGGGCGGGAAGTTTTTACAATAGATGTTAGTAAATAGTGGAAAAAAAAAATTCGTTACACGAAATACATACATTTTATAATTTTTTTAATATTTCCCATAAATAGTTTGCGTTGTTAGTTTTTTTGGTTTGGTGTCAGTCTGGTAGATGTCATTTTAATATCTGCTTGATATTGTGATCTGTGAAAACAAGCTGTGTGTCCTAAATTGTATATGTATTGTTACTGTAATTCAGTTTGAACTTTATTTTTTTTAAGGGTTTTTCTCTTCCGTCATTTTTTAAGGGCAGAATATCACCTCTTTATATGAATATACCCAGTTAGAGTTTCTATGACTTATATCTTTGATGTGACTCCAATAATAATGTCAATGTGATTTATCCAACTTCTTCATTCACTACCTATTTATATTCACACAGCGATAGAATAGGCTCCTGCAACGTTGTATGCGATGATTAGATTTTAACTCGGAGATATAAAGCTAGTACCATAGCTTCATTGTTTTCGCTTTGGTTTTATTCTTTGCTTTTAATGTATACCTGACACTGTCAAAGTCCTGGGTATATTAAAATTGTCCTAGAATTTTATTTCTACAAAGCTTTAAATCTTTTTGTTGTAGTTTTCATTTACACATCGCTGGAATAGGCCCTCGCAGCGTTGTGATGAGCGAAAGTTTGATTGTGATTTGGAGGCTAGTGCGATAGCTTCGTTCTATTCGCTTAGGTTTCATTCTTTGTTTTTAATGTATATTTGATACTGTGTGAGAGAGTCTAATAAGTCCTGTGTACATTAAGTTGCCCTGAAATTTAATTCCTATAAACTTTCAAAGCTTATTGTTGTACTTTGTAGTTATAAAGAGAGAGCTTAAAAGTAACCCTTCAATTTTGTAATATATTCTGACCATTTCTAAAACCTATGCTTAATTTTAGAAGTCAATATCAGCTCACAAGTATTCTTTTGCGACTTTAATATTTTGCTTATAGTTAAAGTCTCTTTTCTAACTTCTTCTACTTGCCTATAAAGCTTTTCGGTACCACAGTGAGTGAGTTTTTTATTGTTTTAAATAACAAAGATATCTTTTTTAACTCATATATTTTAAAGATTTAAATGATTTCCTCAGTTGATAAAGCTTTAAATTATTATTTGTATTTGGCTGCTGTTTATTGGTAACGAACTTTTAAAGCTTTCTGTTTTGTTAAAAACCATTAGACTGTTTAACGATGTCGAAAGAAAATCCAAGCGAAATTTTCATTCGTACAAATACGTTGAACACAAAAACAAATTTTAAGTTTTTGTTGTTGTTTTCAATATATTTGTAAGAATGAAAATTTCGTTCGCATTTAGATAAACAGGCAGTAAGTTTTGTTTCAAATGTGTTGTTGTTGGGTTTGTCCAACAATATAATTTTTTATTTATCTTTACTTTTATATTCGTAAACTTAAAGCTTTTTAGTATTTCAGGGTTAACAAAAAAAAAGCTTTTGCAATTTATTTCACACTTGATGTTACAGCTTATGAATTAGTATGTTACAGATTAGGGGCTTAATACGCGTTCTATGGAACTGTGAAATGAAAAGTTTTTTTTCACCGCAAAAGGTATGGTGGCTCCATATGATATGACAAGTATAAATGCTTCATTTCATAGTTTCATTAAACGCACAAACGCATACAAATCCTTTAGCTGTAATATCAAATGTGAAATAATTTACAAAAGCTTTTTCCACATTAACCCTGAAATTGAGAATTAAGCCCTAGTTGACAAAATCTATCACATAATTTAAACTTGTGACCGTTGTTTGTATGTGCATACTTGCTTTTTATGATCAAGAAATTGTTTTCATTGTTCAAAGTTAAACATTGAGATATTTTCCAAGGAGCAAAAGAGAGACAGCAATACATTTTTATTACATGTACGCGTAATTCCGTATGAGCTTTTTGCTCTGATTAAAGCTTTTTTAACCATGCCTTAAAGTGTTACTGAGCAAAATTTTTTTTTTTTTTAAATAAACCTTCAAAGTTCTTTAAAAGTTCTTTACATGTACGCGTACTTTCATATGAGTTGTTAACTGTGATTTAAGCTTTTTAAACCACGCCTTTAGGTATTACTTATCGAAGCTTTTATTTTTTAAATATAAAACTTCAAAGATATTTAAAAATTCTTTATACTTATGTACGTTTACTTCCATATGAGCTTTTTGCTGCGATTTTAGCTTTTTTAACTATGCCTTAAAGTGTTACTTAGCAAAGCTTTTATTTCTTAAAAATAAACATTTAAATATCTTTATTTTATAAAAATGTTTTATAAGTTTGTGATTTACATATTTTGTTTTTATTTGTGAGCGTAAGATTTGTTATTATTATTAAAGCTTTTGCGTTTAATTTCTGCTTTTTTTAGCTTTTCCTTTAGAGCTTTTACGTAATTATAATTTTCTAAGAGCTTTGTTCTTTTTATCTGCAAATAGATGGTGGTCTTTTGTCTTTATATTTTATCCTTGTTCTCTTTAATATTAGTTTTAAGCTTTTCCGCTTTCAAGGTCTCTCAAAAGCTCCTTGTTTTAAAGTTTTTTTTAACTTTAAATTTAAAAAGCCGATTTGAAGTTTTCTTTTTCTTATTTAGAACTTTTAAACTCTCTTTTATAACATTTTCGAATCAAATGTTGTTGAAAATTAAAAAAAGTGTATTTTTGGTTTTAAATTTTTTTTCGATCTCATTTATTTTTTTTATATTATTTTTCCTTTTTGTGTTCCTCTTTTTTTTCATACTTTAAAACTAAGAATATAAACATAATATATAAAAAAATTGATTTGTTTAACAAAAATTTGTTAGATTTTCTTTTATTTAAACTACAGTAAAACATCTTTAGGATTTCCATTATATTTTATTTTGTTGTTGTTTTCTTTTTTTTTTTTTTTTTAATTATATTTTTTTTTCTTTTACGATTTGACGTTAAAAATATTTCGAAAATTTGTGTTATTGCAATTTAATTTATTTTGTTTTCCTCTATTTACTTAAAAATTATTTATTTTATTTTCAATGTATGTAAGTTAATGAGTTAAAGGTGAATTATTTTTTACGAAATTTTTGCTGATATTTTTTAAATGTGATTTAAGACTTTTAATGGGATTTGTATTTCTTATATAATTATTATTTATGTTCTTCTTGTGTATTTACTAAGTCAAAGTCTTGGTTTATGTTTTATTATTAAATCTTTTTCTTTTTTTTTTTTTTTTTTGCTTAATTCAATATATATTTTTTTATTTTTTTTTAATTTAAGAAGAAAAAATATTTTTCTTTTCAAAAAAAGCTATTCTGTGTTTTCTTAAAAAATTATAGAAAATTTAAAATAAACGAATTTGTTATTTGTTATAATTTTATGTTAATTTTTATATATTCACTTTAATTTAAAGACTTTATTTTTTATTAGTCTTTAATTCATTTAAATTTTTTAAATTTCTATTCAAGTTTTCTTAACACATAAGTATATTTATATATTATTTATAATTATAAATTAAATAAAAAAATTTTTTATTATATTTATAAATTAATTTAATTTATTTCTTTATATTCTTGAATTAAATCTATAACGACAATAAAAAAAATCAGCTTTTATATTTTTAGTTTTATTTTATTTAATACTTTTCTTTTAAGTGCTAGTATTTGTTTGCTTATTTATTAAGTTTTCTTTTTATTTTGCCTTAATTTTGTAAATTTAAAGTTAAATTGAGATTGTTTATTTAATTAAAGTTTTATATTTTTTTTGATGAACTTTTAAACGTCATGTATTTTTCTAGTGTTTTTTGTGATTTTTTTTGTATTTATATACGAAAGAACTATAAAGTAAAAGGAAGTTTATAGGATCTGATTTTTTGTTAACAAAACAAAAATTTCAAAAGATCTAGGTATAAAATATATATTTAGCATTTTGTTCCTTTGTGCTTTTTAGAAAAAGATTTTGTGTATAACCCATTCTAGGACTTTGTTTACAGGAGTTTGCAATAGGGGCTTCAGCCAAATCTGTTATTGCATTAGAATTATCAAACGTTATTTGATAAGGATAATGGTAGTGAAAATATTGCCTGGGTTTATATCTAACATAGTTTTCGTTTACTAATCCCAGATCAGACTATAAAACAATTTTTTTTAAATAATAAAGCTTTTCGTAAAAGCTTTTCGTAAAAGTTTTTAGTAGAACTTAAGTGAGTACAGACTTTTGGTCAACCCTAATTTATAGCGACTAATGTGGAGGTCTGGCCTTTATGTGCCATATGACATTTGAATTAAATTAAATAAAATAAAACTCACAAAGTCCATTTCTTCTTATGAGAGGACTTAAAACTTTCTCTCAAAATTATCTCTAATTGGCAATATGTCCACAGAATTTGCGTTTAGAGCGTAATTAACACTGGTATCGTTGACAGTAAATACCCTTTTAAGATTGACTATCAACAGCGAACTTTACAGATTAAAAAAAAAATGTATTTGACTGTAGTGGATGCCTCATGGCAAGGAATTAAAGAGTAAAGCAAACTGTGGCAAAGATGACGTGCCTAGCCACCCATATCATGAGAATTGAGTGTTTAAAAAATTTTACTTTGGAGTTTTTTGAAGTCGCAAGAGTAAATAATAATCGCCTGATAAATAACTCAGACTAAGGCAGATCTCTGTTACATTCTCATTAAATATTGTATCCATATTACTGATGATAGCAAACTCGCCCCTATTAAATTAGAAATGGCTTTAATTCTAAACAAAAATTTAATGAAGACTAAGCCAAAATTGACTTAAAACTGAACTAGAATTAAAACTAAACTTGAACTGCTACAGAACTGTGAAGGTAGAACTTAATTAAAACTAAACTAAAAGTTAACTAGAAATGAAATAGTACTGAGCTGTACCTGAACAAGAAGTGATTTAGAATCGAAGTATAACTGGATTAGAATTGAATTAGAACTGAATTAGAATTGAACTAGAACTGAAATGAAATTGAACTAGAACGAATTAAAATTGAACTAAAACTGAACTAGAACTATAGCTGAAATTAAACTGAACTAGAAATTAACTAGAACTGAACTGGAACTGAATTAGAATTGAACTAGAACTGAACTAGAAATTTAGCTGAAAAATAACTGTGGGAATTGGTAGCACTGGACGTTTGACTAGACGTGGCCACTCTTTTTAGCAACTCTGTGTGTTTTCATACGGACGAGTATTGACATGATTGTAACGAACAAAATGACTTTGAACGAATTGTGACGGGGCAACGAAAATTTTTTAGAAAAGAGCCAGAATAGGTTTGGACGACGAAGCACAAAGACGTTGCTTAAATTTAAAACAATAAATGTTTAATTCATTAAAATTAAACTAAACGTGTGTTTCATTTTATAAACCTACATAACTGAACTAGAAATTAACTATAACTGAACTGGAACTGAATTAGAATTGAACTAAAACTGAACAAGAACTATAGCTGAAATAAAACTGAACTAGAAATTAACTAGAACTGAACTGGAACTGAATTAGAATTGAACTAGAACTGGATTAGAATTGAACTAGAATTGAACTTGAACTTTAGCTGAAATATAACTAAAATATAAATTAACCAGAACTGAACTATATCCGAAATATAGCAAAACAATAAATGAACTTGAACTGTGGTAGAACTGAAGTATAGCCAAAATATAACTGAACTATAAACGAACTAGCACTAAACTGGAACTGTACGGAAAGAGAACAAAACTACAACTGAACTGAAACAAAAAGTGAACATTTCTTGAACTGCACTAGAACTTAACAAGAAACTTGAACTTTTTTAGTGTTGCACTATAATTAAACTAGAAGAGAGTGGAACTAGAACCAAAGTAGAACTCAAGTAGAACTGAACTAAAACAAAACTAGATGTGAACTAGAACTGAACTAAAATAAAGCTATATATGAATTGAACTAGAACTAAACTGGAGCCAAACCATAGCTAAACTAAAACTAAATTAATGCTAAACTAGAACTGCACAGAAACTTAACAATAACTAAATTACAACTAACAGACCTAAACCTAAACAAGAGCGGCAGGCGTTACGAAATATTCCGCTGAGCAGTAACGCTGAAGTGACAAACCTAAACAAGAGCGTCAACGTTGTGTAATGAACAGTAATGTTCACTTATGTTTTTTAATAAAACTCACCAAATAGAAATAAAATCGTTAGATTAACTTGACAATAGCTAAAATGGCAAGACTTTTAAATAATTAAAAAAGTAAAAAAGAAACAACAAAAGTTGTACTGCAGCCAACTTCCATTCCTAACGCCTTGTAAAAATTGGATTTTCCAATTGTAAAGCTTTGCCGCCGCGGTATTTCGACTTGTTTCATTTTGTTACGTGTTCCAAAAGCACTGCAGTAGTAACGCCGGTTAGCTCAGTGGTTCACCTTGGGAAGGTTACAACCCACCATTACAGCCCACGGACAAGCACAGTAAAAAGAAATGAAATTTACACAAAAAAAAAAAAAAAAAAAACAAATCAGACATCAAGAGGGAGATACAGATCGCAGTTCCTCCACGATCACTCAACGATCCCATCAAACGTTGCTCCCTCTTCTTTAGGTTTGGCTGTAAAGTGGAACAGAGTTGCTTAGTTTCTTTAAGAGTTGCCAACTAAATTTTTCAGTGTGTAGAAAAACAAATCCTTGTGATCTAGCAGTGACTTACACAGAAAAAATAGTATCGTTTGTAAGTAGCAAAATTGTTGCCAATCGTATAGTTTAGTTTTGATAGGAGAATTTTACGGTTGTATATATCGAATTATATTTTGGAATATCAATATATAGACAGCACTTTTAAATTACGATTCTTGCAATAGAAATTATATAACCATAAAAGAAAAGTTCGTGTGTAAGAACTGATCCATTCGGCTGGCAATGAATTTGATTTTTTTGTTGTCTGGGTGTAGTGAAAATCTTTTTAGTTTGGCCTATCGGTAAGTCTATAAACATTGAAACTTTTATTTCGTGATTTATTTATCAACAGAAAAATTTTACCTCTCCAACCAATTTAATATCGTTGAAAGGTGATAAATCTTGAAAAATATGTGCAAAAAGTTTTTCATATTTAACAAATTAAAATAATAATAATGATAAATAATTTCTAAAATATAATTACTTTATTAATTATATTTTTTGTTTAGAAAAATATTCGTATGTATCGAAATGTATCTAGAAAAATTTTTAGTTTTGAATATAATGAAGAAAAAAGTTAAAATTTAGAAAGAGGAATTTGTGTTAATGAGTTTTGCTTTTAATATTTTATAATAATTTTTTTTATATTTAATGATGTTTTTTTATTTAAGAATACTGCTTAAGTTCTTTGGTTATTTGCTATAGTGTTTTGAATACAGCAAACACTGTTTCATGAATTAACTAACAATTCATATTATTGCTTGGATTTTTACAATAACAATTTTTTTTTTATTTTATTTCTTGTTCTCTCTTTTGTTGTAGTGATCGTGAGTTTTATCGTTTATGAAAATCTTGCCTATTATTTGCTTTCTTTATTATTAATTTTTTTTAAATCTTATCATGCAATTCTTCCATTAATTTAAAATTAAAATTGCTTGAAATATGATTTTGCTAATAAATATTTTATTATTAATTTTAAATAATTACACGTAGTAAACTATTCAACTTACATTTATAGTTCTATTATTAATACTTTTTGATATTTACACAATGCAAGTAATTTCTTTTTACAATTTTTTTTTAAAGAATTTTCTTCCTTAACTCCTTTGCAATTTGGTCTTTGGTATTTCTTAAAACTTTTTTTTTTGTTCACTTAATTTATAATTTAGAATATTATTTACGTTTATTAAGCATTGTTGTTTTATTTATAATTTATTTTTCCAAAAAAAAAATTCATATTCCCTTAAAGCCTGTTTAGCTAGTCTTTAGAAAAATATGAATTTTTTTTCACAACAATTACTTTTTTGAAAATGTCAACCGAAAATTTTGTGTGTAATTTTTAATTAAAATAAATATTTTTTGCAATGACTTGCTCGATGAGCCTTGTTTCATTATTTACAAATTGTGCATTAATTTGTGCAATGTCTACATGGGGCAAAAAAAAAATATTTAAAAAAAAATATGAGTTTTTAAAAAAATTTGTTGGTATTTTAAAATTTGCAAATGTATATTGAAATTATGAAAATATGAGAATCAGCAAATAACTTTTTGTGAATTTATCTCTAGTAAATATAACAGTTAACATGATGTTTTACTTAGGTGTCGCTTGAAAACTAGAATGCAGCGGGTTGCCGTATGGTTTTTGTGGCTAAGTTATGTTAGACATCAGCGTATGAAGTTTTTCTTTACTATTAAGTCACTGATGTGAAATATCTTTTGGGGTATGCATTTATTATTATTTAACCTAATTAAGAGAATGCTTAACGGGTCAATTATGAAATAAACATGATGGACGTTCAAAGAAGAGTGTTCGACATTACTTCAACAGTAGCTTATAGAGTAGTTGCATACAAATTTCGACAAAAAAAAAAATAACTTGTTAAATAGTTAGAGAGATAAACTATACCCAAAGTGAATTAATATAAAGAAAAAAAAACCTTTGTATATGGCTAAGCATGTTTCCACAATGCTGCTAATTACGTAATTTTCTCTTTGAATTATTTCTGCGAATTACCTTGTTCACACGACATATTCTTGATTGAATATCACAATTGTTTTTGCTGTTTGTATATACAAAAATGTTTGTATGTAATAAAATGCAAATATTTTTCTTGTATTTAATAATAATCTCTTTCAAAAATTTATAGTTATAAGTAATTTTCTTTTTAAATTACTAATACGAATTATCTTGTTCACACGACTCATTTTTGATTGGCCATGACAATTGTTTTTGCTGTTTGTATATACGGAAAACATATACACATAAATGTTGTAATAAAAAACAAATTATTTTCTTGTATTTAATAATAATCTCTTTTAAAAATTTAAGTGTATACATGTTCCCACAACGCCGCCAATAACGTAATTTTCTTTTCAAATTACTAATGTGAATTACCTAGTTCACACGAAACATTCTTGATTGGCTATGACAATTGTTATTTTACACATACATGTAGATATTTTAACAAAATGCAAATAACAAATAATAAGGCCAAATGTGTGTGTCAATTTTGTTTTTTCTTGTATTTTCATACTTGTTTATTATTTACTTAGTATATTTCGTTTTGCTTCATTTTAATAGCTGATTCGGACAAACTCTCGATAAAAATGATGGTACTAATTTGATTATAATTCAGGTGGCAATTTTTAGTTTTTTTTTTAAGAAAAGGTAATTCGCATCAAAAATTTTTTTAAGGCAAATAATGTTATTAAGCACGTAAATAAGTTTTGAATTATGAATATGATATTGAATTATGAATATTACTGCCATGGAAACATGCTTTAGGAAACTATCATTCCATTCAGTTATAGGCTAGCTGTCAAACCAGCACGTTTGTGTTGTGTTCTAATTAAAAAACAAAGATAATAAATTAAATGATTTTTTTGGATAGATGTATGACCGGCAAAGGTTTAAAATGGATTAATAAAAAGTAAAATTTAAAAATTATCACATAACCGATTTCATCAAAACAGCGACGTTTTGTACATTTTGTATAGAAATATTTCCTTTTAAAATAAATGATAAAAAGATAATAAATTTGGCGATTTTTTCTTTGTTTAAAAGAAATATTGTAAAACTTTGATTTTGGTAATTTTTGATTAAAGTTTTGACAATGGAGACCAAAAAAAAAAACCATAAACTCTGCACACAGTTAAGGCCGAAAAGAAAAATAGATCTAAGCTGGGTAGTTTCATGTCTCTTTGCTTTTTAGATTTCTCGATTTGAATATTTTCCCTTTATTGCAAACTTTTTTTTTTAAATTCCATTGTATATTGGGTGATATATCATGAATTATGATTTTCAATAGGGTTTTTTGACAGATCGAGCATGACTCTATTAAAATTCTTTATCATTTTTGTTCACCATCGTTCAGCAAATCGTTATAGAAAGACTTACACCACAACAGCATTTTTTGAGAAATGTTTAGTGCTTAAGCTCAATGGCTCAATGAATACGTTTATAAACAAAATTGCCATATTTGGGCTGATGATCAACATGAAGAGTACCAAAAGATACCATAATATCCATAAAAAAAGTGATATTGTGAAGTTTATGGACTGGTGGACTCATTGGTCAATATATATTAAAAAAGCAAATCAGAATATCACTGTCAATGGTAACTGCGCCATGTTATCGCAACATGTTCAAGGACCACGTGCTTCCTGAAATTCTAGCGCTTGGTCTGTGGTTTCATTCAGATGGCATTACGAGCCATACAGCACGTGAAATAATGGACTTGTTTAGAAATCATTTTGGTGTGCACTTAACTTCACGTTTTGCTACGTTAAATTGACCATCTAAATCGTGCGATATCATATCCGTGGACTTTTCTCGCTGGGGATATGTCAATTCTAAGGTCGTTAGGAATAAAACAGCTACGATTGGCTTTTTTTGAAGCCTACACTACCAGTCGTTATGCTTAAACGAGTCGCCCCGAAACAACACAAACATTTTTAAAGTGCCTCTCTTTGTGATGACCACTGTCCTATTGCTTTAAGGCAGAATGGCCATTACGTTGGAATTACTTTCTGGTTGTCCAATTTAATCGTTTTGCAAATTTTAAAATACCTCTGATTGCATAAATTAATATTTAAATTACAAGAAAACTAATTAAATGTTACTCTTATATTTAAAATTTAACTATAAATAAATTTAAAAAATTAATTAAAATACATATAAAAAAGAGAATTATATCTAAAATACAAAAGAGAAAATTTATAAAGAAGTATTAAAACACTTAAAAAGGTTTTAAGAATTTTTTGGAATTTATAAAATAAAATATTTATGGAAATTAATCGATGATAATAATTTTATATCCGTAAGCCTAATTTATTTTGTAGTCAGTGGCAATTGAACTTGAACAAGTTTAAGTTTGTGTTGCGAAGTATAATTTAAAATATTTAATTGTAGTTATTTAAATCTATATAAATAAAAACTAAATATTGAGCAGCGCAGCACTAAAGAATAAATTTAGTTAATTTTTACTCAAATGTTTTAATATATTTTGAGAAATTTTTTTGGGGTAAAAAATTGGAAAAGTTTTACGAAAAATTTAAAAACTTGGGAAAACAAGAACTTTGTTTTTCTATAAAAATTATTAAACAAAGCAACTTATATTTACAATTTAGAAAGCTTTGGACGCTCTACGTCGCGCTGTAGTCGATTAATTTATATGCGTTTTTAAACATCTACATTCTGTGTAAAATGTACAAGTTTTTTTAAAGAAGTTACTGAAATGATACAGTCAATATTTAAGATGGAACCAACTGGGACAGACAAGTACATTACATTGTCTATAATTATATTTAAATTCAGAGAAAACCATCTTATCTCATAATACTTAGAACAGTTACATTCTCTAAGTTTTCTCTGTTCTAGAGGTACTGTTAAAACATAACATATTTAAAATATGTTTTGAATGTTCTATTTCATTCTAAATGTTTGTAAAATTTTCTACAAATAATGTCAGTGGCGCATATTTTTTATAAACATAACAAACGTTTCAGGAAGTTCCAACTGAGGTGCAAAATCAGACTTTTTGGATAAGAAAACAAAGGCTATCGTTTCATTCACTCATATCTCAGCTCGTAATGTGCCTGCGTAACACAAGATGCCATTCAAGAGCCTAAAGTATAAGTGGGTTGGTTGGTTGGTTAACATGGTAGTTCGCTGCACGCAAACAGTCAAGTGGAGTCTGTATGACTCCGCTTTGACAGGATCACATCACTCGTCAGCTCTAATGTATCCCAGAATAACCCCCAAGAGTATGGGTATTAAATCCACCCCATGGCCGTGAGATATCTCAGTAGATAATTCAGTCAAACTTCAGATATCGCAGAGAGGGCGTACAGTACATGTTCGCCTAGAAATCTGTGTCTCTTAGCCGCCAGTGCAGGACATTTGCAGAGAAGGTGGAAAACCGATTCATCCTTCTCTCTATCCCGACAGCTGCGACAATGGTCGTTCGCTGGGAGGCCGAGTCGACTTGCATGTTTGGCTAACATCCAATGACCCGTCAATACCGCCAGCAACCTCGATATGTTCCTCTGACTTCGACTAGTAAGTTGCAATGTACGCCGTGCATCAAAAGAGGACCACGTGAGCCGTGCCACCTTACACGTGCTCCGCCCACGCCACTTGTCATCGGCCTTCCGTAGAAAGTGTCTCGAGATTCTGCTTTTAATAGTTGCCAACGGGATTGTAACTGCATTTGTGTTAGAGAAATTTAAAGCAGATCTTCTCTTGGCTAGCTCATCAGCCCGTTCGATAGTGGGAGTTTAAAAAAAATGATTTCCACATAAACACGGACAGACAGATAGACATTTTGACAGATGGACAGTCAGGCATATGGACAAACGAAGCTTGCTAAAGCATTTTCTATATCTAAAATGAATATTGTAGAAATTGCAAATGGTATGCAAAACTTATATGTAGATCCCATTTAACGCTCTCATGTGAAATGTATAAAAATGTTATTTTCTTAAATTTTTCCGTCAATCCTACGAAGGCGGCTTTTAAGTTGAAATTAATTGAAAAAGCTTCTTTATAAATTTTCCCATTACCTTTTCTACTTATAAATACAAAACAAGGCATATTCATACAGGAACCCTTTTCGCAACAGCTGATCGATATGTAAATATAAGTTGAATTCGCCTTAATTTCATTTCTTAATGCAGGGATGGAATATGAGATTTTTGCTTCGGTATTAAACATTTAACTTAAGTGTACTTTTTGTAAAAAAAATGTGCTTAATTTATTAATATTTGTTGTTAATCTTTATCAATGTTTTCACAATTTGTTATCTTATTTTTTAATTTCATTACAACGTTTCCATCCCTAATATACGAATTCGCCTTGACAGAAAAAATTTACTAGAAAATTGCTTTGTTGTATCAATTATCGTATATATTTATATTTCTGTATAAATATGCCTTGATATAAACATAATATGATGTACAACTAATTTGATTTTAATGTTATTAATTATTTGATAAAATATATTTACAAATTTCTCTTAAGTTCTAGTATTTATAACAACCTAAAGTGCCTTGATATTAAAAAAAAAATTATTTTCTATATTAAGTAGGCTTTGGTATTTTTTTTCTAATTTGAACAACTTAAATACATGTTTACCTATAAATTATTTTTTATTTTTTTTAACTAATAATTAAACAAAATTTTGAATTTTGTTTTGCTTTTAGTTTTTGTGAAATCGTTTTTTTACTTTATTTTTACAAATGATTTTTCTTATTGATTTTTTTCTGTAAATTTATTTACTTACATTAAGAGCTTAGTCAGAGTTATCAGTTTGTTGGGGAGCGAAGGGTTGGTTAAGAGAAAAAAAAATTCTGAGTATTTTTCATAATGATGATGTGAGAGAGAGTTTTATATTACACAATATTTACAATGAAGAAGCTGAATAACTGTAACTTTAAAATTAAAATTTATTGAAAAATTTGTGTTTGAAAATGTAATAGTGAATTTGCTTGTTGTTGTTGTTAGTTTATATTGATATATTTTTGAAATAATTTTAATGTTGGCTGTTTAACAAATTTCGTTACTATTTTTCTTCATTCGAACAAATTTCTTAAAAAAATATCTAGATATAAATTTTAAATTTCAAAGCTTGCATTGAAAACAGCACAAATGTAAAAGGAAAATTTAAAGTTTACTTTTATACACTTTCTTTAAGTGGTTTTTGGTTTTTGGCTAATAATTTTCAA
Organism: Phyto melanocephala; assembly: GCA_941918925.1. Taxonomy (NCBI): domain Eukaryota; kingdom Metazoa; phylum Arthropoda; class Insecta; order Diptera; family Rhinophoridae; genus Phyto; species Phyto melanocephala. The sequence continues at coordinate 19,176,087 of OW799236.1, read as the reverse complement.
ATTTTGAATTTAGCAAAGATTTTTAAATTTTCCTTTTTCTTTTTAATTGAAAATTTCTGTATATGATGAAGAGTTGTGGTTGTATGGTTGTTGCTTGATTGGTTGGTTCTAGTGCCATGAAGTGCTTGTATTTATTTATTTTTTTATATTTTTTATAAAAGTTTTTACAATGTTTTATTTGTTTGTACTAATGGAAAAAACAAAAGCAACAATTTTTTGTTGAAAATTGTTTTCTGCCCATTTGCGGAAAAAAATTTTGTAGCAACAATAAATTGTGCGATTGTTTTCATTCATTATTAAATATTTGTGCATAACACCAAATATTATGCATTTTCATCAACACGCAGATATTATTGCTCGCAGCCACTTGTTCGTTTTTTTTTTTGTTTTACTTTACTTTTCGTTTCTTTCATTTTATTTATTTCATTCAATAGTTGTTGTTAATAAATTTATAAATTTCGTTTTGAACCATTTAATTGTTTTTTTTTGTTTTTGTTTTTGTTATGTTTTTCTTTATTCGTATATTTTTGTTATATTTTCTTCTATTTTTGTTGTATTTAATTGTGTTTGAAAATTAGTTGGTGGTGTTTTATTGCATGTGGCCTTTTTTGGGCCTACAATAAAAGCACCTTTAAAACAAATTTATTTTATAAACATTTTTTTATTTTCCAAAACTATATGTGCAGTTGTGGTTACTGCCACTTATAACTTTCCGTTTTCCACTGCAGCATTGACAAACGCCACAACTTGACATAAGTTGTTTTGAAAGATTTTTCCTCGAATGTTTATAAATAATTTGTTTTTGTTTTGCATGAGTTTGAGGTGTGTGTTTCAAATTGAATGCGTTTTAGTTTGTTTGGTTTGAGTTGTTCGTTTTGTTTAGAAGTTGGTTTATGACGTTTTATGGTTTGATTATCGAATTGGTTTGGTTTTATTAAGATTTTCATCCTCTTCTTTTTGTATAGTTTTGGCCAATTGTGATAAAGACTTTCAAAATCAGCCTTTTAAATATAATTTCTTTTAAGGGTTATTCTATTGGTTTTGTTTCGCTGGTAGTTTTAACGGGAGGAAAGTTTAAGGGTTCTTCGTGAAAACAGTAAAAACTTGTTAACGCGATTTTGTGTCAATATTAACTGTCCAAGAGAAATATATTTTTTTAATCATAATTTTTCCGATTTCATTTCTCCTACAACAAGACAATGTCTTTTAATAATAGTACAGGAAAGCAATATGTAACAAAAGAAATGGGTTAAAAAAATACCACCACAAGAATATTATATATATTTAAATTTATTTGATATAATTAAAAAAATACTTTTTTTAAACTATTAGCCTTGCTTTCCATAAACTTGCTTAATAGTTCGTAAAACAGCTTAAGCTGGGTCTAAAGCGCACACGTCAGTGCCATTATAGTTTAATCCATTTATATAAAAGAATAGCGTGACTGAGTGTAGCATCGCACAGCTCAAACACAATGACCTAGACACATGTAGTTGGGTCAGTGAGTTCCTCTTTTGGTTCATAGCTCTGCTAAGTTGGGATTTTTAAATATTCGAACTTTAACCTCATTTTGGTACTTTAAAAAGAATTTTTTTCTTACATTATTTAAAAGGACATTAATGGATTTTTATTATGAGCAGTTTTTAGGTAAAATTTTTGAAAACATTAAAGGAGACAAAAAAGGCACCAAAATGGGTAAATAAGGGAAAATCTATTTAATTCCTAATTGCAGCGTCAATTCAGAAAAAAAATTAGTTTATTTAATTTAAACATATTTATATCGGGTTGGAAAGTTAAAAATCCAGAAAAATAGTTTAGTACTTTATAGAAAATATTTATTTTTAAGCAAAAACGAATATATTTATTCACTTCAAATCATATCTCATATAAGCTCTGAAAGTTAAAAGTTTGAGGTACATTGCACAAAATGTTATTATAAGGCGTGGGTATACAACAGGACTAACATGGCGTGGAGGGACAGAAGGGACTGCAGAGTGTCAAGGGCTTTATGGCCCAAGATGAACTCAGCGGAGTCTACGTTACCTCTGGGACTGAATAGGGTATGTCTGAGGGCCACTGCTGGGGCTTTAAAAGGGCACTGCCCTGTAAGAGCTAGGATTAGTGGATGGAATCGCGGCACTCCAGATTATTGTAGGATGTGTGAGGATAAGAAGGAGCTGAAGACTGGAGACACATTGTCTGCCACTGGCCGAGTCTACAGAGTCACAGGCTTAAGTTGTTAGGTAGACGATTCCACGATGAGTTGGGTGATTTTTCGGAGTTCAAACTGGGGAATATTATCGGATTCATCATTAAGGGGGTCGGGCTGCTGGTGAACATTCAATGGACCTCGTAGGGAATCTGTATTTCTTTCTTCTATTCTATTTCCTACTAACTATTTCTTATTTTCATTTACTATATCTTCAGCAACCTATTCTCTCTCTCTCTCTCTCTTTTTCTAATCAATCCTCTATCCTTATTATATAAAGGAAAACACAGTGGACCATATTGGTCTCCGAGTGTGGGTGTTGGAGGCGGCTCTTGCTTCCTGCATCCCCATTTCCTACCAACCTACCTTATTATAAGTCTGATAAAATTTATCAAAGACAGATGTGATTTTAGTAGAATGGATGTATGCGCCATAAGGCAATTGCGATCGATTATTTAAAATCATAAATTTCTAAGTTGATTCCGAGAACTGGACATATTAATTGGCGTTTAAGATCACGCTATTTGACAACTCTCGATTGTTTGCTGCAGAATTCTTGATATATGCAGATAAATCAGAAACAATTGACGCCTAGAAGACACATGGTTTACTTATATAACATAGGATTTATACCACGTACATACATGTAGTATACAAACTAGTATTTCGATTGTATGAATATAATATTTATATCATCTACGTTTTCTCAGTATGAGAAGAAGTCATAAACCGATTTTTATTATGGTTTAGTTGTAGTTTAGCTTGACAGTTGTAGTTAACCATACTTTTGTAGAATACAAATCCCATGTCTGTCAGAGGTATTTGAGGCTAATATTGCTTGTATTTATTGTGAGAAGCGACCAGTAATGGTTGCCCAAAATTAGACTTTCAGAATGGTCTCAGTCAAAAACAGCAGCAATATCTATGAGCCCAAAATAATTTGCTATAATAATTGCATGCATTTACTTTTAATAAAATCGAAAATATATTTAGGTCGAGACGATATAAATAAAGTATTGTAAGCACGATATAATGATTTAAGAGTAGTCGTTTAATATATTTAACTTTATATTAAACCATGGCTGATACAGTGTCATATTAAAAATGGTACTGTGTGATAACGTGGCAGCTTTTACTGTTTTCATTAATTTAATTTTTAATTTATTTAAGTGCGTTCAGCTTTAAAAGTTTTGGAAAAATGTTACAGGAATTTAAAGGAATTATTTAAGAATTAAGCTTCTCTTTTTAATACTAATTAGGGGAATTTTACTTGTAATTTATAATAAATAAATTAAATTTATTTTATTGATAATTTATGGCAGTATTTAATTTCGTATTCAAAATACATTTTATTAATTTTTTTTTTTAATTTATATTTTATTTTTATATTTGGGTTTTTGTTAGGGAAACCGTGAATTTTTGGGAATTAAATGAAATGAAATTATAATTATTTTTTTTTTAAATAGACTTTACAAAACCATAACAAAATTAAAAAAAAAAAAATTTTTTTTCCTAATTTCATTGAAAATTAAATAAATTTTGTATAAAAAATTTTGATTTCAATTTGACAAACTAATGGATTTTATTTAAGATTTTTAATCAATTCTAAAAAAAATAATAATTTAAATTTTACTTATAAAGCAATTAATTTTTCCTAGTATTTACAAATATTAATAATTTTTTTTTTGATTTAAAGATGCCATTTTAATTAAAAATAAATGGAAGAATATTATTTTCATTTTGATTATTAATCTGTGGTTGTTTTTTTTTTATTTTAATTTGGAAAGTTGTGATTACGGAGGGGATTGGAAATTATTATAAGAAAAGAAAAAGTTATGTATGGTCGTATGAAAGTTTAATAAGAAAGTTTAAAAATGGATTTTAGTTTAATGTTTAAAGGATTTTATTTAATGGTTTTAAAATTATTTGTTTGTTTAAGTTTTGTTTAAATTTACTTTTAGGAAGAAAAATGTATTTAATTTTTTTTTAAGTTTTTTTTTTATTTTTCTCTTTTTTTGTTTTAAATTTTTTATTTATTTTTTTACGTTTTTTTTTTTAATAATTAATTTTTTAATTATTTAATTATTGTTTTAAGTGTTTTTTAATTATTTTTTTTGCGGGTTTTTTTTGGTTTTTATTTAAAAATTTTCGTTATTAATTTAATAATTAACAAATTGATTTTATGATAAAACCAATAACAATAACCACCTCTCTCATATAGCTACGAGACAATAATATGTGGTGCTGATAGTAGTACAGCTATTGTAGCTAATATTGTGAACATTGTGAATAAGATAAGGCACAGTCTGTCAACGACCATAGCGGCAAATTTCCAATCATTGGCTATATCATTTTCTTCATCTTCTTTGCGAAGCTATATATTTACATATATACACATACATAAATGAATTTTTGTGTACATAGTTTAATAAATTTAAAAATAATTTTCAACAAAAAAAATATAAATTTTAATGTTTGTGTTAGGTGTGAGTTTTGAAAAAGTTAGTTGTGGAAAGGTCGTAGGTCATAAATATTATTTATTTATTTTATACGAAAAAAACAAAAATAGAAAATTAATAATAAAATAGAGAAGTTAATGTGAAAGAACAAAAAGTGAGGAGTTACAGTAAAATATTAAAATGTTAATCATTTTTAAATAAATTAGAATTTAGAGGTTCAGCTTAACAGAGTCGCGAAATAATAACTTCAGCTAAAAATAACCGAACAATTATATTATTGTATAAAAGAAGAAATTAACTTGCAATTTCCAAAAAATTGTACTGAACGAGAACTGAAAAAAGAGTGAACTGGAATTAACAGCAAACTAAACTGTAGATCACTGGATTTAAAGTAGACTTAAAACAGAACTAAATAGAAATTAAACTAAACTATAAATGGGATAGAACTGGTTTGAGACAAAATGAAAATAAATAAGGACTGAACTGAAAGAAGCTAAAACTCAACTGTAATTGAACCACAACTGAAATTGTTTTGAGTTTGAACTAAACTAGAACTTAATCTGAGTTGAACTACAACTGTACTAGAGGAGCAGAAATATAACTGAACCAGAATTAAAATAGAACTGAGCTAGAACTGGATAAACTAGAAGTGAACTAGAACTAAACTAAAACTGAACTAGAACTGAACTAGAACTGAACTAAAACTGAACTAGAACTGAGCTAGAACTGAACTAGAACTGAACTTGAACAGAACTAGAACTGAACTAGAACCGGACTAGAACTGAATTAGTACTGAACTAGAACTGAGCTAGAACTGAACTAGAACTGAACTAGAACTGAACTAGAACTGAACTAGAACTGAACTAGAACTGACCTAAAACTGAACTAGAACTGAACTAGAACTGAACTAGAACTGAACTACAACTGAACTAGAACTGAACTAGAACTGAACTAGAACTGAACTAGAACTGAACTAGAACTGAACTAGAACTGAACTAGAACTGAACTAGAACTGAACCAGAACTGAACTAGAACTGAACTAGAAATACACTGAACTAGAACTGAACTAGAACTGAATTAGAACTGAACTAGAATTAAACTAGAATTTAACTAGAACTGAACTAGAACTGAACTAGAACTGAACTAGAACTGATGTAGAACTGAACTAGAACTGAACTGAAACTAAACTAGAACTGAACTAGAACTGAACTAGAACTGAACTAGAACTGAACTAGAACTGAACTAGAACTGAACGAGAGCTGAACTAGAACTGAACTAAAACTGAACTAGAACTGAACTAGAACTGAACTAGAACTGAACTAGAACTGAACTAGAACTGAACTTGAACTGAGCTAGGACTGAACTAGAACTGAACTAGAACTGAACTAGAACTGAACTAGAACTTAACTAGAACTGAACTAGAACTGAACTAGAACTGAACTAGAAATTAACAAGAAATTAACAAGAAATGGACTAGAACTGAAATAGAACTAACCATGAACTAAGCTTAAACTGAACTAGAACTGGACGAAAACTAGAACTAAGTTGTAGCTGAAGCAGAATTGAATTAAAACTGAACCACAACTAAATTTGAACTGAACTTTAACTAAACTCAAAACTGAATAGCAAAAAATTAGAACTTCAGTAGAGTTACTTAGGAACTATTTGTAGCCTACACTCATCTTATTTTTTAATTAAGTCGCGCTCTGTTAAACTGAACCCCTTTTTTGTGATAAAAACTATTTTCTACTTAAAATCAAAAGCTTACCTGATCCGTGATGAAACGTATTTCTTTTAATATTAAACTTAATTCATATTCAGTTTGTGTTTTTATACATGTATGATGCGTTACAGCATCTGGCATCCGAGTGCTACCAATGGGACCTATGCTGCCATCATCACCTTGTCTAAAGCGTTAGAAAAGAATTGCAAATTAATTTATGTCAATGGAAAACAATCAGAGAAAAACATCAATATAATCCCAAAATTAAATACCCATAAACTGTACGATAAAATGCTGGATTATGAGGCAGTGTACCACCGGGTGTCATGGGGCGTACATTACGAAAATCATCATCAATATCCAAAACATTAGCCAGCAGGGATTTTGAGGACCTTAGGTTATCAAAAGAGAAAAAAAACATTATATTAATACTTTTCTTTAAATTTAATATTTATTTTATTTGGCAACTGTTTACCGCTCTTTAAGCTCCACATCGGATAAAATTTGATGTTTCCTCTCCGACGATGTATCCGAACAGGGTGTTGAGGAGAAATCCAATATTATAGGTCTACCTGGACGTTGCATACGTAAGATCCAGGGTAACCAGCCTAGAAATACCACTCGTATCTAAGCATTTCGTTGTTGTTGTTATTTCCCATATTTTGTTTTTGTTTAATATATTTAAGAAAATAGAAAATATTAGTAAAATGTTTTACCATATAAACTTAAAACAATATTTTTGAATGATTTCTTTGTTTTAGTAATAATTAGATGGTTTTTGTGATCTTTATCTTGTTCTCATACGTGATAGTTTGCTTTAAGCATTTGGTTCTCAGTTGGGTTTTCCGAAGTTTTCAGGTCAATTTTTTAATAGATTATTGGATTATTTTCGTTAGTAGTTTGTTAAAAAAACAGGCATGCATATTATTCTTAGAGATTTTTTTTAGAATATTCACATTAAGTTAAACGAATATACGTAAAGCGTTTAGAAAAAGGCGCTCGGATTTTTCTTGGTAATTGTTTAAGTGATAAAATAAATTTGTATTTAGTTGGTTAATTAGTGCTAAAATTTTGTATAGTTTTTAACAAATTTTTGGTAATTTTCGAATTGTGATAACTATTTTACTGTAGCCAAAACCGATTTAGGTTCCTAATAATCTAAACCTTTAATAAAATTTTTTTTTTTTTTAAATTCCGGCGATAACTTTCTTGATAATTGAACCACCAATACAAGATTCTCTGTAAATGTTTCCAAAGGTGCGTTGTATATATATTTGGATTGAAAAGGTACAGGAGCTACAAAATCTGACCTTTTTTATGTAAACAAAGGAGAAATCGTGTAATTTCGCTCATATGTTAACTAAAAATGTACTCACAAATCCGACTTTCAATAGCAAAATTTCTGACAGCATATCTAATTAGTTGATACCATACAAAAGTCAAAAATATACTTGGAGCTTCGAAAAGTTGATTTCAACATCTAAATGGATAGGCGGACTTATCAAAACAATTACGTAAAATATATTCTTTATAGGGTCTGTAATGAATATTATAGAAATTACAAACGGAATGACAAACTTATACGGGGGTTCACTTTTGTACTTCGGAATTGGGCAAACCCAGTACTGCAATATGGCAACTGACGTCCCTATAGAAAAGTTGAACTTTTTTTTTAACAATATAGGTACTCAAAAAGTTTTTACGTACCAACGCTTTTTGCGCTGCTTACGACTAAAAATGGAAGAAGATCATGAACATTTTTTCATGCTTATTTTTTATAATTTTTAACAGCAGAGTATCTATGAACCAGATTCAATGAAATGAAATTCTATTATGGACCAATATTTATCAATGTTTTACTGAATTCAATCATGGCCGTAGATCGTTCAAGGGCAAAGTTCATTCAAAATCACTTGATGATCTGAAAACAAACGATGCTGTGCAGAAAATGATAGTGCAAAATCGTCATGTATTTTATCGTGAAATTGGGGAATTATTTAATATTAGTGAGACCAGTATACATTCAATATTAGATGAACATTTGGCTACAAAAAATATTCCTTCGCGTTAAAACTCACATAATTTGACAATCGCGTAAAAAACGATAATGTCTCGTGTAAATTGGTCGCAAACAATTCTCAAAAAATTCAAAAGCTTTGCTTCAAAACATGCGTATGACAACTTGACAGATGAGGAATTGTGAATCAAAGCATAGAAGCCTATAAGTAGGTAGCAGTTCATTGTGGGGATCTTCGAAGTTGAGCAAAATCTCACAAAAGTCATTAAAAATTCATGTTTTGGAGGTTTATCGATCGGAATAGAAAATCTGCTTTCAAAATTGCTTTACAACTATGCAAAAGAGTATTAATCTTCATGGAAAATATTTTGAAAAGCCATTTTTGATGATTTTTTTTTTGCTGATTTGTTGTCTTTAATACCGAAATAAAAAAGGCAACTCTAGTATATTCCCTTTTATACTACCGTGTAAAGGGTAAACAAATTTTTTTTCCATTGAAAGAGTTTACTTTTAATATCACTTCTACATTATTGTAATAAAGTTAATAGAATCGTTTTGGAAAAAATCTTTACAAAAGTAAAGAAACTGGAAAACGTAATTTTTTAAAAAAGTACTTTCTGAAAAAGTACCTTTTGATTAAAGAGCTTATACCGAGAACAAATTTTATATACATATTTACATTTAAAAAGGTGTTTGTATGAAGTGTCTGTTTTAATAAAAATTTTATAAAATTCCTTGAAATTTACTCCTTTGAAACGAAGAAGCCGACAATTGCACAGTTTAACACTAAAACAAAAATGGAGTTCTAACGATTGATTCTGGTAGAATCACTGGAATTCGACGTCGACATCAAAAATTATTAACTTACAATATACAACATGTTGTAATCAGGCTAAAAATCACGATTCAGTGTACAAAAATATGAAAAGGATATAATGAAGGGCGAGGAGAGGAAATAAAAAAAAATATTTCTGGAATCGTTTTAAAATTTTTTAAGTCCTCGGGTATGAGTGGCTTAAGCCGAATGCATATGTTATTGAAAATACTTGTGAACTAGCAGATAAAAAGCATTTATTTAATTGTTTGTCGCTTCAACAACAAAATGGCGTTTAATTAGTTTAATTTCTGTTACATAATATTTTATCCACTATATGGAATAAAAACCAGAGAATGGAGTAGCTTCCTTATTCTTTTAAAAGATCACATGAAAATTTTATTTTGGAAGCGATTAAGGTTTCTCAGGTTAGAACTGCTCTTACAGCATATCGGTATATAAAACTATGTTTTCTTTACATCTGAGGTGTAGGCTATGTTTGTAAAAAGTACTATGGCAAATATTTTTTTGCAACATAATAACCCTATAACTCCTCTTTATAATGGCATTTTGTGACTTTGTTTTAACAAGCAGTAAAAAGCACCTAGAAAGGGAGAAGGGTGGGAATCAAATGTTCTATAAAAGTGTTTACCACAAAATTTAACTATTTTTGTCAGAGCATACGAAAACTCATAAATGAAGACAGATGCCAAAAATCGGTCAAATGCATATGAAGGTTTAATTTAGGTTTTAATATTAATTTAGTTATTATTTTGATTTAGTATAGGACTTGGTATGAGTCTTTTAAACATGGGTTTTTAAGGGTTGAACAGAAAATTCTTTTAATGATACAAAATAGAAATACATAAAAAAAAAATACTTAAGTTCATTTGTTTTCAAATCACTGTATATTTCGCTCTTTGACACCTTTGCCGAACAATGTCCAACAGAAATCTGTTATTTATTTATTTATTTTCGTATTTATTATAATTAAAATTACAATAAATCTTAAAGCTAAGAGCACTAGCGAAAAAGTTCATGCGGGACTTAAAAAAATTAGTTATTGTTGGCATGTGAACTCTTTGAACTTTTTATTTTTTTAAATGGGATCATTTTTAAAATGGGATCATTTTTTTAATTCCATCACCGTAGAGAATGCTTAATCCTTAGAAGGTGAAAATTAACTTTGGGTTTTTTTGTTAGGAGCAGTCTGGATGTGGAAAACTACTGCTGTCGGTAAGGCAGTGATGGCGATCCAGTAATTAGTGTAATAACCAGTCACATAGAAGTGCAGACTCATAGCTTAAAAGGGGCTGTCTAATGAAATGACGTGTAGAGCTTGCGAAGAAGAGAATTAGACTTTGAAACACTAGCTTTGTCAATGTCCTAGGTTTGGGCGTATTATTATTAGGCAAGAACTTTAACGTGGACACTAAGCCGATCTTGGAGTACCTAAGAAATCCAAGTTATAAATTCATAAATAATTACATTGACGGGAAAGGGTTTGTGACGTATTCAAAATATTAACTGAATTATGAGCATGGTTTTGTTAAGGAAACTTCAGAACCTTAGAGCACATACAACACGTTTACCTGTCATTAATATGCGCATTTTAATGACGTTTTTACAACCCAACCTTTCTTGAAACAAAGTTCTTTAACTACTATTCAGTAAAACTGTGAGCAAAAATTAGTTTTTATTTTTGCTTCATAAGCTAATGATTTTTTTTGTTAAATACAAGTTAAATAAGTGAAAGATTTTTCTGTGTGATTTTACTACCGCTCGTAAAAATAAATCAATTTATCATTTTGCACTATTGTTATGGATGTTTTTAATTTAAATTCTTTGTTAAACAAATGATTGAAAAAAAACGAGGATATAAACTTCAGATAAAATACAATAAAGCATTAATTAAAAACAAATGTATTAAAAATTAAACATTTTTTTTTGATACACAATGACTGGCACAGCACAAGCAATTACAAACATTGTATGTGTATCAAATTGCATGCATTATAAATGAGACCTCATGAATGCATGCATCCAGCATTAAGAAGATTCTTGTTGTGAAGAAAAAAAAATAATTGTGACATACCATGTTAAGTCAATTATATCGGAATGTTTTTACTTTGTTGGTTTTTAAATTTGTAATACAGTTAAATGCTGTTGATATAAAATAACAATAATGTAGTTGTTATTGTTAAAAGTTTATGCACTTGCAACAAGAACAGTGGTTCTTGCAATAATATCACTTGTTAGTGACAAGAGTTTTTAGTTGATTTTTTATGCCATGTTCTACTGTATCAGTTTTCAACTTGGATATAATTATGGACTTAAATCTATTCAAATTCAAATTCAAAAAATTTAGAACCCTAATTGGGCTTAAATTGAAAAATTATAACATATAAATACAAGATAATGGACTAGTTACTAAATTGTATTTAAAAGAAATCAATTTATAAAGAAAAATAATTTACAAGAAAAGTTTTTTACTTTATGAAAATGTAAATAATTTGATGACATTTTTGAGCATTTATACCACAAAAATCATAATTTATAATCCTTAAGTTGTAGTGCTATTAAACTGTTTTACACGCTTAATGGCAATTTAGCGAACAAAATATTAAGAACAAACGTAAAGTGTCACTTAAGTAACTTTTAGAATATATTTTGGAAACAATATAACGCAAATTAAGGAAAATATGAAATTAAGCACAAAAAATGGTATTAGATTAACCACATATTGCAAATGGATGCCATGAATGTAATGCGAAAGATGTCATAGTAAGAAACTCATTAGAACAATCGACACGTAGAAATGAAAAAAATATTTCAAATATTATATTTAATCTAAAAAACGATTCTTATTGTTAATAGTATTTTAGTACTGAAGCAGAAAGTTCATGTTATATGGTTAAATGTTCGTTAATAGGACCATGGACATATGACTTCTAAGATCTGCAAGTGTCAGCAATTTCTTTGACCATAACATAAATCTTCTTTATATTTAAGAGCATGGTTGGCTTTGGGTTTGTTAACTTAGACTGTTTGCGCTAATTTAATTCATTAGAATAATACCTGGTTGTGTTGATATAGGGGAGCAATTTTTATTAGTAAAACTATAAAGTTTATAAGCAGATTATGTTTTATGGAATAATTGATTTACATGTTACTTCCTCGTTATCTAAGTTGGACTGACGTGAATCTTTCTTGGAATTGACCTAAATAAAGTTTTCTTAAAAGAACGTGAATCCAGTAAATTGTTTTTAATAAAATGCATCAAATAGCAATCAGCTTTTGATGTGATTTTTATTGTTTGTTTTTTTTTTTTTTTTTTTTGAAGAGATTTCCAGTAGGACGATTGGCGTTACTTATTTTTTTTCTTGTAGTGGCAAAAGCTTAAACATTTTTTCTTGGGGTGGGAGAGGGTTTTAAAATATGAAACTGAGTTAATATTATATAGATATTATATGTAAATTATTAATTCTTTTAAGTTCTTTTGGCGGCGCACAACAAAATTTTATGTTTGCTAGCAGCCCCTGACAAAACTGAAAATTCTTAAGTCCTATGACAGCACTGACTTATATTGTTGTCAAAAATAATACGACAAAAGTTTGGGTTAACCACATGGTTGTATTTCTTTAAAAAACATTTTCTCTATTCTGCTAAAACGCAAAAAGTGAAATAGTCAAGTTTTGAAAAGAACCTCCTCAAAAATCTATCTGATATGAAGTACTTCGTCACCAGTTGAACCCCTGCAAATTCACTTTTTTGTCATAGGTTTTTTTGCTGGGATTGTATAAATACATACATGCGTATACGTACTATATAAAACAAGTTTTATAGTATATTACGTATACGTACAGATGTATGAGTATAAAATACTGTTGGAAAAAGTGGCACAATCGTGCCATTTTTGGCATTTTTTCAAACAATTAAAAAATATAATTTTAATTACTTTTTAAGAAATATATTTTTATTAATAAGAAATAAATGCTTTTTCTCCCAGTAAATATTGAAATAAGTACGCACTGCTCAGTTTAAAAAAATTTTGCCATTTTATTACGTTCGTATGTTGGAAAATGTGTTGATCGATTTTTGACGTTAGTTCAAGTACCTGATGGTTCCGCTAAATCGATTTTTATTGAACGTTCTACAGGATAATGAAATTCCTATAAAAAATTTAATCGGATTTGGTTTAGATAATTGTTTGGTTATGATGGGAGAGAATAATGGTTTGCTGGCTCTGCTTAAAGAAGTTGTATCTGCCAGAATTTGAATTTAGCGTCCGGCTTCAGGTAAACATTTTATCATCATTAATTCAATCTAAGGATTTATTAAAATCCAACTCAAAATGTTGTTATGACAGTGATCTCTTAAACAAATTTTTTTATATAATAATAAATCTGAATAAATGGATTTAATTGTTTTAAATATGTAGACATGTGTATATATATTGTTATGACACTTTTTCAGATGTTTTGGCACTTTTTAGTTGAAATTTTGGCACAAGAATGAAACTCTCATATATTTACCATCACTGTATTGTATACGTACATCTGTGCGTATACGTACTATATAATAAAAGTTTATTATAAATTACGTATACGTGCGAATGTATGAGTATGAACTCGAATTCAACAAAACACAACATATGTATATTGCGCAATTTCTTCGGACCAGATTAATTCGATCAAATGTATTTATTTTTCCTAGAAAATCTTGGTACGGTGTCTGGTGAGCAGGGTGAAAGATTAAACCAAAATATTGCGCACATGGAAAAATATATAACGGCAAGTGGTTCCCAGAAATTTAAGCTGATTTCTGCTTACAGCAAGTAACACTTATAACAAAGGGATTAATTTTTAATGTTATATTAATATTAAATTTTATTTAAGATTATAGCTTATACAAAAGAAGTCATTTAAATGTACTTTTGTACTTTTGTTAAAATAAATACGTATTATATATTTCAATATCAGTATTTAATTGGAATAAGAATATCTCGAAAGCTAGACGCGACATAATTAATATGAAAACTGATTTTTTACTTTTGCAGAGTATTCCAATAGGACCATTGGCGTTAATAAAATTTTATTCTGGGAGTGGCAAGAGCTTAAAAATATTTTTCATGGGGAAAGTTATAAAATCTGCAACTAAATTAATTTTATATGAATATTATATATAAATAATTAATTCCTTCAAATTCTTTTGGGGGCGCATTGTTTGAATCAAAACATAACTGTTTTTTTAAGCGACATAACTAAAATTTATTTTTCCAACAGCCGTGACAAAACTATATTATTCCATTTCAAATTTTTGATATACATACGAAAATACTACTTATAATAATTATTAAATTATATTAATTTTTATAAATTCTTAAATCTTATAGAATGCACTTGTCACCTAGTATAATGCAACGAAAGTTTAGATTAAAAAAATCTCCAATTTTGCTAAAACGCAAAAATGGTATAGTCAAGTTTTGAAGAGAACCTTCTAAAATATTCTGTATAAAACCATTAATTATATAAGAACATTGGTGCGTATACGTAATATACAATAAAATTTGAAGACAAATGACGTATACGTATAGATGTATGAAGAACTCCAAATAAACATTTCTTTTTGTTTACCCTTTTAATAAAAAATTGTAGTTTTGTGTACGTTTGTTGAAAAATATGACCGTTAAGAGGACTTCATGTTCTATTCTAATAAGTTACCGCACTTTTTGTACTGTATTAAAATGCAGATTAGCTAGAGCCCTGATTATCTGTTTGTTTAATTTTTGTAGAAGAAAAAACACAATTTTTTTTAAATAATTTTTTTTATAATTATTTAATAATTTATGTTCTTTCTTAAATAAGTTATATCTTCTTAATTTCTAAAATTTATATTAAATTTAACATTATTTCATCAACTGCAACATACAGCTATATCTTCTTTTCATTGATCACCAGGCACACTTTATGGGATGCACCCGAAAATAAAGGAATAGCACAAAAATTAATAAGCCTCATAAAGGAGCTATATTCACATTCTGTCTCCGAAGTAAATTTTAGTAGTTTTTAGAAAAGTAAACCATTTTAATCAACCAGAGGAGTAAGGCAATGCTGCGTTCTATTTCTTGCGCTATTTGTAATTCTACCTGACTGTGTTGTGTAGCAAACTAACATTGAATCCCTTTCGCTGAAGTTTCAGTGATTATCTCAATGATATTGATTATGCCGACTACCTTTGCCAAATGGCACACCACTTCTTTGATGTTAAAGAAAATCTACACATGCTCGCTTAGAACGTAAATGCAGATGGTTTGAAAATTAATATAAAAAAATTAACTAATGCATATTGGTTCAGTAATAGACACTCCTCTTACATTGAATGGAAAAGTCAAACAGAAATGCGTTATGTCGATCCAACTATACGGTTGCATAACGTAGGGCATATCAAAACTTTAAATGACTAACAAACATTAACTAACTACCAAAGGCTTATAAACCGATGCCTAGACAAAATTTTCTGCACAAAATGGGTAACGAATGAACAGTTGCTGTTAATATAAAATATGATCTCAGAGCCAAAAGAAATACTAAAATGTACATGACATGTACATGGGTAGGCTACATACACCGAAGACCCAGAAATTATATTACGAGAGTTGCCTTTGAATGGAATCCGCAAGTACATCGTAGACTCGAACCTAGTAACTAATTCTAGTGAAAGAATGCCAAATGACACAATAATCAGGAAGTCAAATTAAATTCCTCGCCATTAACAGTAATGAATGAACAAGATTCGCTGGTGCCCCAAGTTCTACTACATGATTTTATCTTTTAATAATTCAAAAACTTTGTGCATAATTAGTATAAATAAAGGCAATAAAGGGTTCCCCGGTGAACTAGTCAAAAGTGTGCTGGCCTGCTAGTTTGCGGGTTGCGGATTCGATTCCCGCCAGAGGCTTTGGACTGGTCTGCTTTTCTTGCGTTTCTATTCTCTTTCTTTTCTCAATTCTCTTATGACATGAAGCGCACAACATGCAGATTGGGCATAAATGTAAACCTGTTGTGGGTTAGGGCTTTTAGTGACTCTCCTCTTCAACCTAACCTACGTAACCTAAAAGTAATAAAAAAATATATATTTTAAATTTATTTTAGGCTATAAGTTTAATGTGGTAATGACAGAATATCTAGGAAAATTTATTTATCCTTTAATAGATGAATGATATGCATTTTTATAAACAAATTATAGTTTCATCAACAGCACTCTGTGATCAGAACTGCAAATATTGTTTGTAAATATCAACGATTTAAGTCAAAATTCTAATGAAGTTTGAAACATAGAATTTTTTGCTCTAATTGATTTCTTGTTTTTTCTTATTCCAATAAGTTAAAGTAAAATTTCCCAACAACTGTTTTTCCTTTATTCTTCTTGGCATGTCGTTACCTCTAGTTTAATTTCTCTATTTAGCTATAGATGCTACTAAAGCATAAATATCTTTCAGTTTTGCGATGTCAGTTAAGGATTTTAAGTACAGGGTGGTTATATTTTAAGGGCCGATCTTGAATGTGAACCAAACCTAAAGGTCAAGTTTTTTTCCGCATTTTATTTTAAATTTCTTAATTTCCATGGAACGATACACAATCGAGCAACGTGTTATGGTTATTCAGGTTTATTATGAAAATGGGCGTTCAAATCAAAATGCCCAACAACTGTACCTCTCACGCTCGTCGTTGATGAAGATTGTGGTATAAAGTCTTGCATTTACACGCTAACAAGGCATAATTGACTCAAGAACTAAAGCATCTTGATCACTCTAAACGTCGTCAATGGTCGAGAGCTAATGGATAGATGAGATAATTTGGCATATTAACGGCATAGATCCCCAATTATGCCTCAGCGTCATCGAAAATTTGGACCATGGGTTAGAGGTGTATCGCCGAGGTCGCGGCAGCCATTTGGCTGATATTTTGTTTCATACAGAATTAAACCATACCAATATTATCATCATAAAAAGATATAGCAATTATTTCCTAAATAATTTGTGTTTTATTAAAAATCATCATAGGCCCTTAAAATTTAACCACCCTTTATATGCATATCAGAAGTGCTAGTTAAAAGCAAACACCATTGGAAAAATCGTACATAAATTGAATAACTTTTTCGTCGTATGAAACCCTGTATAATCACTTTTTCATAAAATTTTTTTTCTGTATTGCTTTGCATTATATTAAAGAGATCTCACTTAAAAGTTGAAAATAATTTAACAATTTAAATGCGTATATGCATAAAATCTCTTTATAAATTTTAAATTATCTCTTTGTCAGTTGATTGAAACTCGTCATTAAATAGTTCTGTGCTCCATCCATCCAAAACATAATAAAAATACAATTTTAAATAAGTATTTATTTATTGCTATATTTGCCGACAAAAAAAATATCTATTAAAATTCTGTAATATATTTACTCATTTGAACATTACGCACAACATTTATGGCAACGAACTGTGTGTGGCATTAACTGTGTTGTGCGGACAAAATAAAACTATTAAATTTAATTAAAAATGACGCCAGACCATAAAGTAGCAACAACAACAACTACATATATAGTTTAAATATCCTTTTAGGTTGGCTATATGTGTGTCCTATGTATGTCCTCCTCTGGATTATTTTCCTTTTAAATATATATTTAAAAGTACTCCATAATTCTTGTGCAAATAAGTATGCTGGTAAATAGTAAATAAATACAATTATATAAATCATGTGAGAGCAAATTATGGCATTATAAAAAATAAGTATATAAATAGGAAACTGTAAGGAAAATAGAAAAAACTATTAAACAAAAATTACACAGCAGAAGGAATAAAAATAATTGAGAAAAAAGAAAAAAGGAATATTTGTGTAAAAAAAATCTTTTTATACTGGTTAAATAAGTGGGCAAATAAGGAGTTAAGATAATAATAATTTTTTTTGTTTTTGCAAGTAGTTAGAGAAGAATTATCGATTTCTTTAGATTTGAATTTTTGTGAAATTTTGAGAAAATGGATTATGAATAGAGAATATTTTAAAAGCCTTAAAAAAGTTTTTTTTTTAATCAATCCAAAATATCTTTTGACAGTAACTCCATACTATTGTTCACGTCATGACGTTGTCACTTGATTTTTCCAGAGGAAAATAATATAATTTTTAATTTGATCGGAAAAACCTTTAATCGAATAAATTTGGTATGTACAGCATCAAACTTTGATAGAAATAAAAATCTCTGTAACAGCCGCTTTTAGTTTCATTTCCATTTTCAAGCTAAGAGATAGAATTTTTGTTTTTAAAGGAAACGATTATTATTTAGAACGAAATTATACCATTATTAACAGAGTCATTTAAATATATAGCGCGAAATATAATGGACTTTATTTTGCCTTACCTAAGCATACAAATTGGTCAAGTTGCCAACAAATATACGTTAAACGTTAACCTATAGAATTAATAAAATTGTTGGATTGTAACCCCAAAGAAAACAGTTTAAAGGGCTTAAAACATAATTTAATTGTTCAAAAATGGCCAGATTTCGAAAGCCCATAACAATTAAATTCGAGCTAACTTTTTAAACCCCTTTGGCAGTTTTGCTAAGTTAAATGAACTTTCATTTCCCATTGGAGTTGTTAAGGGTGGCGGCAATGTCCCGAAATTGATTGCACAGTGTTTGGCATAGTGGAGATAGAATCTGAACTTTAATGAAAATTTTAATAATGTGAAACTGTTTCTAAGTAATACCTTTCTCCACAAAACATAACACAGAATAGTGTAGTGTAAAATAGTTGCGAACCGACTACACTTCTACTCGAGAAATGTTGAAAACAAAATACAAGATTCTTAATCGAAAAATCGTAACTAAAAGGCTGATGTTAATATAATCTTCAGGAATGGAAAGGAAAATACGTCCATATACGATTCTACGATACGATACATGATACATGTCTGATATGCCTACAATTAAAAGTTTAACCACTGCCACATACGCTGATGATACAGCTATTTTGTACGCGAATCAGTACCCGCACAAGGCCGCTGCAATGGTGCAAATACAATTAAATTTGACTGAAAAGTGGTTACAAAAATGAAATATAAAAATTAATACAAAGAAATCAATCCATGTGAGTTTCACATTGAGAAAAGTGATTGCCCAACACTAACGTTGAAATACTTAGGTCTCCATTTAGATAGAAGACTATCATGGACAGATTTATAGAATTCTTATTGCTCTTATTTGACCTTTATTAATATTAACACAAAATATTTATTACTAAATTTAAAGCTTGTGGGAATGTTATTTCTTGTGTATTAAATGACTATAGTTCTGAGCAACATTATCTGTGTCTGCCTTAAAGTTAATTCTTTGTGTTCCTGGAATATTAATTATCTGTAGCATTTCTAACATATATCTACGTTTGTAATTATGTTCAATGTTTAGAACTGATACATTTTCAAAGTTTGGATAGTGATTCGATTTATAACAATGTGTTGCCAAAGCCGTTTTCTGTGAATTAATATTGTCTCTATACTTTTGGTCCGATCTATGTCCAGCTATTGTCGTCTTAAGTTTATTCTTTGTCGTAATAAATATTTTGTGTTAATATTTTGTTATGTTACATTTTTAATATAATAATTTTTATGTTGATTTTTGTAATACTACGTTTTTAGAAAAAAATTTTTTGAAATGTTTATAAAATATTTGTATGTTAGAAAATTATATAAAATTTTGTGAAAAACACACAATTTCTTTCCTGAAGATGCTACACAAAGGAGTAGCGAAATATTGAATAATAAATAAATCAACAAATATTTATAAAGACCACGATCTTGAAAAATCAATTAAGAATGGAAGGATTTACATAAGCAGTTACATTGAGTGGACTGGGTTCTTGGACTAGTCCGTTATTTATGGGAAATTATGATTATGGTTTTTGTTTGGGAATTCCATTTTCCATATGGAGCGCACAACATCCCAGCCGGGCATTAGTGTATACCTGTCATGATTTTGGGGTTTAAGTTCTTTTTAACCTAACCTAACCTAACCTAACATTGAAGGATCATATCAAATCTAAGAGAGAAAACTTTAACATTCAAACTAGAAAAATGCTTTGACTCTTGAGACCAAGGTCAGAATTGAGTTTAAGAAACAAGACCATTCTATACAAGACAATTTTAAAGCCAGTTTGAATATATGGTCTTCAACTGTGGGGAACAATAAGCAATTCTAATGTTGAAATACTCTAAAGATATCAATAAAAACATTGCGATTACAGACAAATGCCCCTTGATTTATAAGTAACAGCTGCCTACATAATGACCTAGGAATGACTGCATTAAAGAAGGAGATTAATAATTACAGCGAAAGAAATTTGAATAGACTCCACTCCAACTTGTTAGCTATTTGACTTCTAGACGATAGTGAGGAGATTCGAAGACTTAAGAGATTACATGTTCTAGATGTACTCCTTAGAAGAAGTTAAATTCACACATTAACATAATTATTTGCACATAATTATTAATAATCAATTTTAACCAACTGTTCTTTTTAAAATTTATTAAGTTCACTGGAACTTAATAGAATAAGTTATTTTTTATTACTTATAAGCTTTGCTTAATATTTTTCTTGTAAAATAGATTTTAAAATAAAGGAAATACAAAAAAAAATTGTGAAGCGCCACTTAATAAAATTAAATTTAATCGATTTCGGTATTCCTTAACATATTGTTAATTTTATACCTTTTTAAAATAAATTTTTGATTATTTTCTTTAAAATTAGCCAGCGTCCGTTCATAGGCTGCAGTCTCATTACAAAAACTTATAAGACTCTATCTAAATGTAAAGTAAAAACTTTACATACAGGGTAATTCCACTGATACAGGCAATATGTTAATAACTTCTTGAAATAAAAAAAAATTATGTGATTTTTTCTTCGTATATAACAATTTGTTAAAAAATTTCTCGTAATTTATTTTCAATGATAATTGCAAGTAAGCATTTTCTCAACATTTTTTTATCACTTGATGTTGATAATGATAAGATAACAATGTTAGTTTCTCTTTTGAAACTATTAAAAACTATTGCAAAAACAAAAACTTTGTAAAAACAGCTTAAGATTTAAAGTAGGTTGTAATAAAATAATGTTCCAACTTTTAATACAATTTTCAACTTCTAATGTCCTTTTTCCTCTCTCCCGCACACTAACTACTCTTTTAAAAAAATTTTATTTATTTTTATATCGTTTTTTTTTAATCTTATTTTCTTTGCCCAAGATTTATTACTAATAAGATTTTCTATTGTTAAATAAAATCTTTGATTATTTTTTTTTGGTTTTGTAATGCAGTTGTTAGTTGTTACTAACACTCTTCCATATAAAAAAAAAGATGTTGTTCTCTTCTTTTTCTTAAGAAAAAGAGTTTTATTTTTATTTGCTTGTAAAGCGCGCTTTAAGGATTTGAATACAAGCAACAGTATGTATAAATGATTGTATAAATGAAAAATTGTTATAAAATTTTCTTTTCGAATTTCTATGGTTACAATAATAACGATTTTACATTTGTTGCAGTAATACAGTAGAAAAAGCGCATATAATAACAATTGGCTACAATAGCGAATAGAAGTATGGGTGAGTATCTGGCTAACACATGCATATACTCACATGCTTGAATACATAATGGAAATAAAGAAATTTACGCTTTAAAAAGAAGAAGAGATTATGAAAGTTTTCTTTGTGTACAAAATGTGTAATAAATTTTTTTTATATTGACAATATTTTAATATTTTTAAAGCACACTTTAAATAAATGGTTTTATAATAATAATAATAAAAATAATAACAGTGTAAACTTAAAAAAACTTACATTATATTTTTGTTCTATTTTTCTTAAGTACTGAACGAATTTCATCACATTTTGTTTTTAAAAAAAATTTAATGAAAATTTTACGACTTGTGTTATAGTCTAAGCAAACCTTAAGCATGTAAACTCGTCGCTGTTTAATGGATGACTTAATTAGAGGTCACAGAAGTAAATAAGATCACTGCTTGGTTAAATTTGGAATCTACGCGTTAAGTGGGCGTTTCTTCTGAAATAAGTATCTTAAGTGAGTGCATTACTAATGAATTTCTGTAGTCAAGTATGAAGTGAGTAGTAGGAGTGATATATTCGGCCGTTTCGAATCTGAAAATCCTTTTAACCATCATGTACATAAATATGTATAATGATTAAATCGTAGCTTATCCTTAATTTCATATTATGCTCCATTTTTCTTTATTATTTTCGACGATATCTTCTTATAAAGATTTTGTCTATAGCACGTCTATAGAACCTTTTATTGAGACACAACATGCTTTTGATATGATAAATCTGTGGTTTTCATGGGCAACAACGTACATGTGTGTTAAAAACAAATTTTTCAGGAGAGCCACAAAACCGTTATATAAAATAACGGGTTAGGTTTTGAACTTTTTTAAGTTTTTTTTACCATTCATGTCAATTAAGATCTAAAAGTTCTCTTATAAAAATTACAGACAAATATCATTTAAAAATTAGGTCATAGCGAATACCAAAATAAACAAAGTGGTACGAAGGCTAAAAGTGTGTGCAAATAAAGCAGCGTATGTCAACATACACAAGTAAAATTATCTGAAAAATTATATGAAAATAACTTTCAAATGTGTTCAGAAAAAACAACGTATATGGTTGTGTGTTTTTCTAAAAAATTAAATAATTTGCCACTAAGCACACGTAAGTCAACATGCTGCGTTAGTGCTGAACGCTTTTTGAATATATATAGAAGTTACGTTGTTATGCCATTAAAAAAATCGGAATGGGTCCATCTTATTTCAGAAATTTTCAAAACCAAGCAATATGGCATTATTAACTCAAAATTGTAAAAAATGTACATACACGGTTGCGCATGAAAACCACAGGAATAATCTCTCTATAAGGAATTTTTTTCTGTCATATAATATTTTTTTTATACAAACATTAGTTAACTAATAACTTAACCTAAACCAAAATAATAACTTTTTTTAATGTGTCTCATAAATCTATAAATTCGTTTGGATGAAGCAGAAGTCCGTCAGTCTCCAGCTTCTATTTTATACAGAAGTTCGGCTGTATTAAGCTGTATTTAAGCTATGAAACATGTACTTACAAACATGCTTTTACACATACAGTTGAGAAAACTCAACACTTCATGGTAAACAGTTTTTTAAGAATCATCGAACCATAATATTTACCCTTTCTTAATATTAGGGTTTTGAAAATTTTTATTTATTCGATTATAGCTTCGAATTTTCGAACATTGTAAAAAATTTGATAGTTTGAATTCTTAACATTTAACATTTTTTAAACAATAATTTAACCATAGATCTATTAAGTCGTAAAATTTACAATTTTAATCATTTAATAAATTTTAGTTAAAAATTGATTGATTTCAATGTTCGAAAGTCATAAAACTGTCGCAATAGTTAACAAAATCAATAAAATATTAACTTATTTTCAACATTAGGGTCCTATATAATAGTTTTTAATATTTAAAAATTTTTCGAATATAACTTCGAATTTTCGAACATTGTAAAAAATTTAATATTTTTAATACTAAAGCAGTAAATAATGCATAAAATTAAAAATTGTACTCTATTTTTGAATATCTCTTCAAACTTTTTCGAACAACGAAAAAATTAAGCATATTTATACATATTTATTTTATTTTTTTTATTTTAATATGATTGCTTTGAAAGCTTTATAAATTCCCTCTGTATATACATACTTACATCCATACATAAGTATTGTAACATTTTTATTTTATTTTCTTCTTATTATTCTCAATTATTGGCATCAAAACTCACTGAAATTAAATTCCTTTAAAAAGCATATTAAAGAAAATTTTAAAATAAGCATTTATTTATTGTAATTTTTAGCTGAAACATTTTAAATTTAATATATAATTTTAAGGCTTTTTAACTTGTGTCTCTTTTATGCATTGTTAATAAAAAAAATTGAAATAGTTAATTTATTAAAAAATAAAGTCTTTAATTTACCAGTAGAAAATCCGAACGCCTTTATTTGGTTAGTAGAGGAAAACAATTATTTTAATATATGTATTTATTGAAATCTTTACATAGTTGTCATTAAATAATTTTAAGCGTTTTTTTTTTGCAATTGTAACAGTTTTTTTTTTAACACACACACATATAAATATTTTTTTTTAACATTTAATATACAACACTGTGGTATACTTATATGGCCCAACATCAACATTACGATATTTTTCATTACATATTTTAAATGGTAGACGCTGACAACATTTAAGCTCAAAGTAAACACAAAAAAATAAAAATTAAAATATTGCTTGCAAAATAAAAATAAATTTCCACAAAAAAAATGCATCAAAACAAAAGCTTAGTTAGTCAGACAAAGCCTAAAAGTAGACTCTAAATTTTTGGTTGCACATTTTGTAGTTTTTTCTTCATTTGTTTGTTGGGAGCAACTTTATTAAAGTGAAATATAAATTTTATTTGTTTTTCTTTTTTTGCAGGACGATGTTGTATGATCTTGTTGTTTCCTTTTCAAAGTCTCATATAACTATATATTTGTTGTGTTTTTTTTTTAATTTTATTTATTGTTTATTTTTTTTAAATACTACAACTGAAAAGTTAAAAAAATGAAATAAAAAAATTTTAACATTTTTTTTGGTGTTAAACAACAAACATACAACTATTACATCTATACAAATATGTTTAATTTTTTTGTTTTTTCTTTTTTTTTAAACTAAATTTAGACACACATACATACACAGTTGCAACATAATAACAACAATAACAGCAATTTGATTTGTGTTATATATTTATTTATATTGTCGTTTTTTTTCATTTGAGAGAAGGGATATACAATAGGGAGCTTAAGGTTTAAGAGCATTTTCAATAAATATTTAAGTGACGATTTAAGTAATGCTAATTAAAAAAAATTATTAAAATTCTGTTTCCTTAAATTTAGTTCGTTTTTTTTAATTGATGTGGCATTATTATTAATATTGTCACCTTTAATAAAAATTTTTTATTGTTGTACATTCCTCCATCTGTAATGCCTGTACATGTATTAATTTATAACTATTTTTCTAGTATCATTTAAATCAGTAAGATATATTTATTTTATTCGTTTACATATTTTTGGTTCCAAATGAGCGAGACTCACCTTATATGTTATCTCAGGTATCAAAACCTATCCAGTAGCTTTTGAGTTAATCGAGTTCGGAAAGACAGACAGACAATCCGACAAAATTTCTAAAAACTGAAAATTTGTATTTTTGATCGTTGACAGACAAAGTTTTATTATAATCTTATTTAAAGTATTGATTCAGGAGAGAGATTTTAAATGAGAGCATCAGAATAAATGCACTCAAAAACTGATCAAATTTGGTCTTATTTTTTCCTTATGCAAGTGGCAACTCCATAATCTGACGGTTGTCACATATATTTTTTTCCAATTATTAAAAGTGAAGTGAAAAGTTATGCTGAGACCTTTTGCAAACTTCTAGAAATTCTAGCATATGGAGGAGTTCAAACAATCTAACCATGGAAAGCGCCGACAATGCATTTAATGGGTCATGGAGGAAGTCAATATCAATTTTTCGTAAAAAAACTCATCTTCTCCCTTAAATAGCATTTGCATCTAAATACATAGCTTCGTTAAAACACAAAATTGTCAAATTTGGGGCTCCAAAAATCCCCTTACAATCCACACGAAATAATTGCATCCACCACGAGCAACTGTTTGTTGCAGACAGTTACTGCCTAAATTGCAGTAACTGTATACGGCATTCGTTTGGGGCACATGATCAGTCATGTCACAGAACACAATTCCGATCGAAAAAGTTTTTTATCCTGAAAGTCAGGTCTTTAGAAAATGAAAAACTAAAAATTTTGTCGGAATGAATTAACTTTATAACTCCAAAGTGGAATTAATATTTTTAATGATTTATTAAAAAAAATATTCACAAAACTATGTAAGTAAAAATGAAATCTTGATATTTTTGTTTGATTATTTCAATTGATTTGTTAAGCATTTAGTTGGGTGCCCCGGTGGACTAGTCAGTAGTGTGCTGGTCTGCTAGTTTTGGGGGTTGCGGTTCGATTCCCGCCAGAGAGACTCTGGACTGGTCTGCTTCTCTTTATATTCTAACTATTTCTATTTTTATTCTATTCTTCTCTCTATTAAGGCGTCACAACGGACCGTAATGGTCTCCGAGTGAGGGTGTGAGGGTAACTTTGCGCCACCCTTACCTACCTAAACATTTAGTTAATATTTACACAAAAACATTTTAATTTTTTAAACTTGTTGAGAAACAAACTGATGTTTTTAAACAAAAATGTTTAAAGTAGACAATATTGAAGTGGTGCTGCTTTTTATGGTTAGTTTTTTTTTGTTTTGTCATGCACAATACTGCCATACCTTTTTTGGGAATAAAAAAAAATCGCTCGGAATCTGAAGAACCTAAAACAACGTCTATCGTAATCGCACATACGGATTCAAAACCAATCCAATCGGAATGTGTGATATGGCTGTAGAATGGAGTTCTTGTGGCCTGGAAGACATGAATCTAGGCGATATGTGGTTTCAACAAGACAGCATCACCTGCCACACCGCTTAAGAAACAAACAATTTATTTCAGCAGCGATCTCCAGAAAAAAATATCTCATGAAATTCGAAATTCGGTGGGGTCAACTGGCCTCAAAATCATGCGATTTAAAGCCGTGCAATTTTCTTCTTTGGGGTTTTTTGTGAAATCTCTTGTTTATGCATATAAACCAGAAACTATTCATGAGCTGAAATCCCTGATCCAATACGTCATCGGTGAGATGCAGCTACATCTCTGGGTAAAACTCATGAAAAATTAAACAAAAAGAGTAATTGCCGAACATAAGAGCGGTGGGCGCCATTTTACAATTATTTTGTTTTGTTCTTAATTGGAACATGTCTAATTTACGATCCAATAAAAAAAATTACTAAAAAAATCTAAAAAAATTCTTCTTATATTTTTAGAATGAAGAAGTGAGATCTTACTTAGACACCCTTTAAATCACGACGAATTTTAAAGATGGCTTTTAATTGTTATGCCCTAGTTCTGTTTGATAAATAAAATGAATTACTTTTTTGTATCCACTGGGATACAATTACCACTAATATATTGACTGACTGTAGAAGCGCGTTAAGCCAGCTCTTGCACCATTAAGGTGTCAAGCTGTACCGGAAGGTATAGTATGTTCAAGAGAGTATTATTTTATCCAAACTATATTCAATTATTAATATATTTGCAAGTTATTTCAAAAATATTTTCTAAATTAAATACATTAGATTTAATTGTTAATTATCTGTATCCTGGTTAATGCTCTTAAAGCTATAGCCCCTACCGTCATCAGAGTTTGTCAAACTTTTCTATCGTATGATAAATTTGTATTTTTTATTTATTTATTTATTTTTTTGATGATAGTGATAATAAGTGATTGTGATTTGAGAGAAGGAGTTTTAGAGAGTTAGAGATTAGAAATGTCTAACGTAACACAAAATCTTACAAACTTACCCATTCGGACATTTCGTGTGTATCAGCATTTCGATGATGATAATTTAATATTAAAATCGTTGACACAACGGATGAAGCTACCATAAACATTATGCAATTGAAATATGTACCTGTTGGTTGGTTGGGCGTGTCATAATATATAATATATTTTATGATCAGTTGGTTTTTTTTTTTGGTTTTAAATATATATTTTATTTTGAACAAAATATATATGCAGTTTAGTGGGGAATTTTGAATTTTTTGTTGTTGGACAAGAAAATTTCAAAATTTTGAAACATTTATTGTGGTTTTCATTTTGTTTTTTTGCACATACAAAATTTTATTTTAATTAAAATTTTATAATTTAATAAAATGAAACGAATTGAATTGAAAAAAAAAATCAAATTTATTTTTTATTTAAATAAGATTTTTTTTTTTTTGGTTGGGATTAGTGTTGCCATAGAAAAGCGCAGTTTAGTGTTAAGAGTTGTAATGCGGAAAAGGTGTTAAAAGAGTTTAAGTTTAGGTTGTTTAAAAAAAATTTTTTTTGTTATTATTTTAATTGTAAGTTGGTGTTGAAGAGAGTTAAGTTTCATTATTGTTTTGCAGAGTTTAAGGTGTTGGAAAAAAGTATAGAGAAAAAAGAAAAGAAATTTATAAAAAAATGGGGAAAAATTATATACACATTTTTGATTAAAGTTTGGTTTTAAGCAAAATCTATATATATTGTTTTTTTTAAATTAATTTTATATTTATGTTAAAGTTTGATAAACAAAAGTAGGTGGTAAATAGAGTTCTAAAATACATTTTTAAAAATAATTATGTTCGCCACACCAAAGGTAAATAAGTAATTATTTATGTTAAATTATAACGTATACAACTTGTTATAAAAAATAATTGAACAATATTTTTATTCATAGACAGTGAGTTTTTGTTTTAATGTATTTTTTATTTAAGGATTTTATTTATACTTTTTAAGGGATTTTTTCGAAAACAATTTATATGCACCAACTGTTAATGATAAGTTATTTTCTCAAATAAAATGTCTATTATTCTGTGTTGTTAATCTCAAGCTCATATAAAAATTTTTGTCTGTCTGTCCTTCTGTCGGCATGTTATTTGCAATATATTTTCTGAAAACTGCCTGCAGGCACCTTTATGATTAATTAATATTTATAAAACGAACCTAAAACTAAGTTAGGCAAGTTGTAGAAGCTCATTTATGTTCTGAGTGAATTTCAGTTTTTTGATTTGTTCTTTTTAGTAACTGTTGGCGAAAAATTTGGCTTATGTTCCTGACAACCACTATAGGTTATAAACACAGTGCTTAAGGTATATATTATTCATTATTGCATTGATTTATTTAAATTTTTTTAATAAGTTAAGTTTTCAACTTTAATTAAATTTTCACTCTAGTGTTGGAGTGTGGCTAGCAAGACCAGTTCTACATATATGATTAAGGTCTGTATTTTAACTTCCTCAAAATAAGTTTTCTTACGCTATTTATGGAAACACGTTTTTGTTGAAAATACTAATAATAATATGACGCGTAATATTGTAAATTGACAAAAATTTTGATTATTATGAGAAAAATATGGGAATAAAAAAGAAAATTTAAAATTTTTGAAGCCCTCCACCAATTTTGTGTGGTACTTTAATAAAACAAAATTTATTATTTTGTTTATAAACAGTAACCGCTATGAAATAATCTTTTAATAATAAAATATATCTTACTTTCTTTGTGCAGCTTCGACTTGCTATTCATTGATTTTCTTAAATTTATTCTAACAATGGAAACTTAAGTATTTTTAGATAAGAAATGATACTACTGACTATTTTTATACCCTTCACGTGTGGTGCACAAGGGTATATATAGCTTTGTCATTCCGTTTGTAATTTCTACAATTTTCATTTCCAACCTCATAAAGTGTATATTTTCTGAAAGCTTATTAATAGAGGAGTCCATTAAGCTATGTCCGTCTGTCCATGTGTTGGTTGAAATTCACTTTTAGAAGCAACCATATCTTCCTCAGATCTTTCCCATAACTTTTTGAGATATGAGCAAGTAAACACGACTGCCTCGTTTTTTTCCTCCTATTCTTGTGTGTATGGTATCAATCTTTTGGAAATATCCGGGAATAAATATGAAAATATAAATAAAAATAATAAATAAAATAAAATATAAATAAAATAAACATGACTGCCTATGTTTTTCCCATATTTTTACCATCAAAATTAAAATTTTTCAGCCATAAAATAATTTATAGATGCCTTTGCTACAGAGAACAACCTGGATACTATGAACAAGCCTTGCAAAAATTAGTTCACTATATCCAGACACGACTGTATATATATTCCAAAAATGTACAAACTAAAATCAAGTTTTTTTCAGCTTCTAGACAACCCAGAGAGTCAGTGTTGATATTATCTGAATAGACTTTACTAGCGCAATATAAGCAATATAAACAAATTGAAATTCATGTTGGCCGCCACTACAAAATGGCGGACAATAAATTTATATATGGGCCAAATCTGGTGTTGTAAAATGTAACTTCTTAAATACCTTTAATATTGGTATCAAATGAAAGGGCTTGACCATTAATATACAGTAAATTATTAAAAAAAATTTAATCCATAATGGCGTCTAAAACAAAATGGCAGAACAAATTTTTTTAACCCTATCAATATGGGTATCAAATGAAAGGGCTTGACTAGTAGAATACAAATAACTACGTAAAAATTCAAAACCGAGAATGGCGTATGAAAAAATAATGAAAAATGGAAATATAGGTTAAGCTGCGATGTGGGACTTTACCTATGTACATGATGGCGAAGGGTAATATCGGATTTGGCACGGACGAATATAGCACTCTTACTTGTTTACTACAGTGTTGATTTTTTTTTTTTAGAATCTGAAGAGTATAATTTGGTACTCAGCGGTAGTTTTAAAATAATATTTACGTTGTGTGTAAAGTTATACAATTGAATTTTACTTAGACAATACATTATAGATTTCTTTTTTTTTCCGAAAATTGTGTCTATCTAGAAATAATATGAATTTAGTTTATATGGGCGGTGGGCGCTAAAGTGCGCTTCTCACCTTTACTTTCAGCATTAGAATAAAATTTACCAGAGTGCTATATATTCAAAATTTCATCATTTAATCATCTATAATACGCCAAGGCGTATCAAATTAGTTTTAGCTAATGAATTTAGCTAAGATATTTTAATATATAGTCCTTTATTCTTCTACAAATCTTTTTACTTACAAATATTATGTGAATCAGGGGCAATACTTTATATGGGAGCTGGGCGTGTCACCTGGATTTCCTTGCATTATTATAACCTTGACCATGAAGATCTTTATGACAATTTTCATCATCATACATCTAATTCTGTCGCTTTAATGAGTTTTTAATTTCATTAGAAATGGAATATGTGAAAAAATGGGCGTTAAAATAAGCGTGTTAAAATAGTTTCTGCTAAAAAACTTTACCTAAAAATTTAAGTATGGAATCCTTAATTCTTCCAAAATCTTCGTTAATAAAGATAATATATGAATTCAGATAAAGCGTAATATGGAAGGTGGGTGTTAAAGTAGGCATTTCACCTTAATTTTTGGAAATTATACTTATATTGACGAGAGATGTGTATATGAGGTGTATATGTGAGGTGGGCGTGTCACCTAAATTAACTATTATTATAAACCTATTGAGCAAAAAGCAACGTCTGAGTATTGCAAATTTAATTTTGTCATTTTTATTACATTTTAAATTTTATATTTTGCGAAAAAGACACTGTGCGATTTAAATTTTCGTACATTTTAATCTACAACTTCTTTCGTAATATATACATAGATTCGATAAATTTTTTTGGAGGGACAGATATTTTAGTTTACTTATATTGTTTTCTTTTCTCAAACAAACTGTATAATTTTTTTTCCTTTTATTAAAAAACTAGAAAAGCCCGGCGCGCGTTGCTACGCCCATTCATGAATTTTAATCGCATTTTAAATTTTAATCGAATATCAAGTGCAAGGCAAAAAACTATAACTTTTCCTTTATGAGCGTGGCACTGCCCACTTTTCTAATTACGAAACTGTATCGTCATGACAGCTCAATAAGTGTGCAAAGTTTCAGAAAAATCGGTCCAGTGAAAGTACCTTAAAATTATAACTTTTTTTATGGGCGTGGCCCTGCCCACTTTTATAATCACGAAATAATATAGTCATGACAGCTCAATATGAGTGCAAAGTTTCAGCAAAATCAGTCCAGTGCAAGTACCTCAAAACGATACCTTTTTTAATGGGCGTGGCACTAACCACTTTTCTAATGACGAAAGTGTAAAGTCATGACAGCTCAGTATGTTTGCAAAGTTTCAGAAAATTCGGTCCAGTGTAAGTAGCTAAAACTGATGACTAATTTTTTATGGGCGTCGCCCCGCCCACTTTTTTAATCACGAAATTATAAAGTCATGACAGCTCAATATGTGTGCAAAGTTTCGGAAAAATCGGTCCAGTGTAAGTACCTCAAAATTAAAACTATTTTAGGGGCGTGGCCCCGCCCACTTTTCTTATCACGAAATTATTTAGTCATGACAGCTCAATATGTGTGCAAAGTTTCAGAAAAATCGGTCAAGTGCAAGTAGCTAAAACTGATAACTAATTTTTTATGGGCGTGGCCCCGCCCACTTTTTTCTACCCATAAACACTCCCTGGAATGTGTACAATAACTTGCCAAAGTTTGAGTTCGATCGGTTTTACAGTTTCGGAGTCTATAGCTAACACACACACACACACAGAGTTTCACTTTTATATAGATGTAGTTGTGTGTTCTTTTCTAAAAAAAATGTGTCTTTTTAAAGAGCTGCGTGTTTTATTTGAATAATTTTCCCCTATTTAATGCATAAGTAATTGCACAATTTGCATCGTATAAAATCACAGGGTAGGGTAGGTAGTGTCCCGAAATTATTAAATACGTCAATTGCGATAAATTAAAAAATTAAAAATTGCAATGAATAGCACTAAGGCCCATAATCAAATTTTGTTTTGGTCATTTACGACATTTTTATTTATTAACACATTATTACGAGTTTAATTCGACCTTCCAATATTTAAAAGTTTTTATACGCAAAAACTATACTTATCGGTGTAATTATATCGTACTAGCACTGTCATAATATTTGGTGATATGCACATTTTTTGATGTTTTGTTTATATGCATAGACTAGCCTTTTTTGCATCTGTGAAAAGTTTGAAAAGAAAAAATAAAAAGTTTGTTTTCTTCAGCTCAAAATGATTATTGCTGAAATAACCTCAGCTGTTTAAAACAGGGCGATACTTTTGTCATAATTTGTGTTCTTTTCTTAACAAAAAATGTATCGCATTATTGCAGGGTAAGTTTAACCTATTAAATATGTGCATTGTAAAAGGGTGACACTTTCTTTTGAGAAAAGAAAACACCATTAGGAAATATACTTGCAAAATTTGATTATTCTACCTCAATGCGTTTAAACACAAACGTATTTTATTCGGTAAAAGAAAGACATTTTATTCTGAGCTACTCTTACATTACGAGCTATAACTCTCTTCCTAATATTCCGAATTAGCCCATTTTTAATAACAAACAAGCTTTGTGTATAAGAAAGATTCTGGCAAAATTATTTACCTATATTTTTTTTCGCTTCGAGCTCTATCTTGTTTTCAACAGACCGAGAGAGGGATAGATCGACAGACGGACGGACATAGCCAGATCATCCTTAAATGAAACCAGGGGCCGAATTACGGCATTCGAACGTGATCGAAATTGTACAATTCTTATTAGAATCTCTATACCTAAAGCACAGCTAACTCGATCGTTCGAGTAAAATTTCGATCGTGATCGAATGCCGTAATTCGGCCCCAGGACTCAAAAAATGTCTTCAATAGATATTTCGATGTGTTACAAACGGAATAATACAATTTTTTCCTGCTGAGTATCGTAAGGTAAGGTATGGTAAAATCGTTGTTGTCTCAAATAATTTTTAAAAAAATATTAAATTTGTATTAACAGCTTTTGCATATAAATTGTTAACATTTAGTTCAATTGGTTTATTTTATTTTACTCTATTGGAATAACATTTATGACATATTTTTGGGTCTATAACAAAACAGTGATAACGTATTATATTTATATAAAATATTGAACTTTTTTTTTATAAGAAATGGGGGATAAAAATGCGTGCAGAAAAGAAAAACATATTTAAGTTTATAAAGTGAAATTTTATATTTATAAAAAAAAACATGTTTTATTTGGAAGTAAGGGCATAATATTTTACTTAAAATTTATCTTTCAATTATACAACTGGTGCAATGAAAAGAAAGACTAACAGAACTATTAGAAAAAATAAAAATTAAAATAAATTAAATTAAATAAAACAAAATAATTAAAAACAAAATTATTAATTAAAAAAAAATAATTAAAAAAACTTTAAACATTAGCAAAAGTTTATTAAAAGTAAAAGTAAAAAAAATTAAAATAAAATTTATATAAAAAGAAGAAAATTTAAATTTCTGTTTTAATTAAATATTTTAAGTGTCCAGGAGTTAAAATTAAATAAATTTATGGAAAAATCTGTTTAATGCTAAAATTTTAAACTTCACCCAGCAAAATTTGTTGTAGTAAATATTAAATTAAACTTTATTTATGGATATGAAGAGATTAGCTAAATTTTATTTAACATTTTGCTGGATTTTTTAATGGGTGGGTGCATATTGCAATATGAAGGAATTTAGTTTTAATAAATTTTAATTTAGATGTGGTAATTTTATTTAAATTGCTCTGCTTCCAATAGTTGCCAGTTATTTGCTCTACAGCTAAAACAAATTTCCGGCTAAAACTTTATTTCAACTCAAAAGTCAAGCCAATGAAAATTTGTAATAGTCCTTATCATTAAATATTCAAATAACTGTGTCTCTTAGTTTTGAAAGGGGGATCTTTTTTCTTTTTTATTCATTTCGTTTATTGAGTGTCAAAGTTTTAATATCATAAAATCATCAACTTTTTTTTGTTGTTTTATTTATTGGCCAGTTGGTTTTAATGAAATGCATTATCTTTTTACTTTGTTAATAACAATGATGGAATTTTTAGTAGCTTTTGTTTTTATGTTTTACATGACAATGGGTTAGTGACATAAATTTATTATTAGTTTAATGAGAATTTTTTTTTTATGATTTTTCTTGATTAATTTTTACTGTTATTTAAATCGCTATAAAATTATGATTTTTTAAGGTTAGAATTTTAGTATTTTGTTATTTATGGCATAAACAAAAATGTTAGTAAAAAATTAGATTTTTTAATAAAACGAAAATAAAATTGAAATAAAAATTGTTGAGAGAATATAATGTTAACGCACACACAATTACAGTTATCTAGCTAAAAAACAGTAATAGACACACACACACAATTATTGAAACACACACAAAGAACGAAAGAGGAGTGTTAATCAAACGAACTTACCTAAGAGAGGAACAGCATCTGAAGTTGCTGGCATCGTTTCGGCAACCATATTAAGGAAGACCGTAAGAGACAATAAAATAGTGACGCCTGAAAAGAATCAGAAAAGTATATTTGTATTAATTTTACACAAATCAAGTGTAAAGTTGTATGTAATTTAAGGTAAAAGGATAAATAATTCAAGGTTCACTAAAGTTGAATAGAGCTAAATAGAGATTTTTTTGAGCCAGGATAGGGTGAGCCAAAAGTCATCATGGGGTTTAAAAATTTAGATATTTCTTCGTTTATAAAATGTTATTTTATTTATTATTTTTTTAGATTTGAAAGTCTACAAAATGGAATTTTATTTACACCGTGTATAAAAAATAATGTCACTTGAATGATCCCCAATATCAGCTTTGCTATGATGGGCACGTTTTAGAGTATTTTCAAGAACATATTTTAAAATAAGTATCTTTAGCGCTCGAATTTCTGCAACGATGATGACCTCAAGTTCAATTATTATCTTGCGCTTGTTCACATATATTCGCTTTTTCATATAGCTCAAAAAGAAAATAGTCGGGAGCTGACAAATCTGACAACGGCACTGGCCAATAAATTTCCGGATCTTTAGAAATTTTGTACTCTCAAAAGTGCCAAAGTACCTCAAGCAAAAGCCCAATGATATTTTTAGATGTAAAGCCACACCATATTGTACATCCAATGGAGTGCAATTGGCATTGAGAAAAGGCTCTTAGATTTCCAGAACCCACAATTCGGCTTACTAAAGAAGCCATACAAATAAAAATGAGCTTAATTACTCATAGTCAGGTTTTCAATAAAGTTGATATCTTTTCTGGCCAACCTTTTGCAATGTTACTGCAAAATTTAGACGTTGCCGATAAATCTGAATAAGAAGAAGAATCACAGCTGTATAACTGCCCTCGTAGATGTTGCTGAGGATGTAAGACAACAGATAGACAACGGTAATGTTACCTTTTTAGTTCTCTTGGATCATTCTAGAGCGTTTGATACGGTTGACTACAATATTTTGTGTCTTAAACTTAAACATATCTTTAGATTTGCATCAAGTGCCACAGATCTCATACATTCATATCTAATTGATAGATATCAATACGTAGAAACTTCTACTTCAGTTTCAGGATCATTGCCATTAAGTCGAGGTGTTCCACAAGGTTCGATCTTAGGCCCTCTACTGTTTTCGTTATACGTGAATAATCTGCAGGGCAAACTCGAACACTGCAGGGTAAGGCTGCATGCAGACGATGTACAGCTTTATATCAGTTGCAGCAACACCGCGGTTGATGAATGTGTGAGGACTTTAAATCAGGAGTTAGGTCTTGTTAACGAGTGGGCCACCGCTAATGGGCTGGCAATTAATCCTTCTAAATCGAAGTGTTTGATTATTAAAAAGAGGCTTTTTAAACTTGACTGCAACCCCATTTGAACTTTAAATAACCAGTCCATAGATATTGTAAGCTCTGCCAAAAATTTTGGTATATATTTTAATAACAACCTTACTTGGTCTAATCACGTTAACGTTGCATGTGGTAGAATGTTCTCAATGCTAAGAAATCTATGGCAAACTCAATATTGTACTCCAATTAAAATTAGAATACTTCTTGCCAAAACTTATTTAATACCTATCTTATTGTATGGTTGTGAACTATTTATTTGCCAGTTGCGATAGTGAAAGTAAAAGAAAACTTAATGTGGCATTTAATAACATAATTCGGTACGTATATGGTCTAAAAAGATATGACCATATCTCCCCCTACGTAACCTTGCTTTACGGTATTAGTTTTGATGATTATTTAAGAGTGCGTTGTTTATTGTTTATGCATAAAATTATATATACACATCAGCCTGAACATCTCCATGAACGTATAAATTTTTCAACACTTGATAGAGGCAAAAGAATTCTAGCATTTAGTCATCGAACGCTGATTTCTAAATACAATTTCTTTATTAATGCTATCAGTCTCTGGAACGGAATCCCCTATAGATCACAAACCATTAGTAACGCACGACAATTCAGAAAATTTATTTTTGGTCATTTCTCACGTTAAAATACATACATATATAAATTTTGCTTGTATATTGTTTTATCTTTTTTTTATTATTGTTTTGTCTTATTTTATTTTATCTTATTTTATTAAATTTTATTAACACTTTGTTATTAAATTTGGTTAATTTCTATATTTTGCTTTTCTTAATTTTTTATTTAAAATTACTTACAATTTATGTTAAAAATTACACCTATTTTGTCATTATTTGCATACGCTCAGTTCCATACTGCAATATAAGACTTAAAGTCTTGTGTATGGGACATCGAAAAGAAATAAAAATAAATAAATAAATAAATAGTTAATCGTTTGCTAGGATCCGCTGCAATGGCGTACGAGCTGTTCTTAGCTGGTAGATTTTTCTTTATTTTTGTAAGCACTTTGCTCTACGTATTCATATATTTTCAGCAGTGTGAAGTAAACGTCTATCGGTCTATGGGTACGAGACAAATCTCTTTGAAAGCCATGTTAGTAATGAACTGAGAAACGAATCAATGCTTCAAAGGGTAGCAAGTCTTACGTTAGAATCTCGACAATATTTTTTTCGCATTAAAATTATAAAATTCTATTATTCTGGTTCTTAGATAATTTCTAAGTTTTCCTATTATTTATTCTCCAGGTGCCTACTTAGTGTGAAGAAAAAATATATAAACGAAAAAATTTTTTTCAACCCCATTGCGACTTTTGGCCCACGATGTACTAAACAAGAACTGAACTAGAATTTACTCAAAATTTAATTATTATTAAGTTACAACTGAACTAGTTAGACTGAGCAAGAAGTGGGCTTAAGATGAATTAGATAAACTAGAACTTAACATGAACTAAACTCGAAGAAAACTGAAAATCAACTGAAAGAGAACTGAAAACGAAATAGAAGAGAGCTAAAACTGAACCATAAAAATACGCAATGAGAACCAGAAGTAAATTAGAACTCAACTGGAACTTAACTAGAACTGAACTATAAGAGAACATATAACAATCCTCAACTAAGCTATTTACAATATATAACTGAAGTTAAAGTGAACTACAACTGAATTAAGACAGAGTTCAGTTCTGTTTTAATTCAGTTTTAATTCAGTTCAGAAAAGAACTAGACCAGAACAAAAACTCAACTTGAACTGAAATAGAACTACACTAGAACTGAAGTACAGCAGAACATGAAACAAGTGACCCAACTTGAACTGAAATAGAACTACACTAGAACTGAAGTACAGCTGAACATGAAACAAGTGACTCAACTTGAACTGAAATAGAACTACACTAGAACCGAAGTACAGCAGAAGATAAAGCAAGTGAACAAGAATTATCTAGAAAACTAACTGGAGCTTAATTAAGTAAAACTCAACTAGAACTATACGAGAACCTCACTATAAATGACGACTAAGAGCTTCAAGAATCTACAATTGTATTAGTACTAAACCAAAGCTGAGGCAGAACTGAATTAGAAATTAACTAAGCTGAGTTTTAAACAAAATTGGAACATAGTTATATTTAAGCCTCAAATTTATTAGAACTGTACTATTAACAAACTCGAAGTAAATGAGAGCAACAGAAAAACTGAAGCTAACACAGATCTCTATTTTAAGTGAACTATAACTTAGCTAGTACTAAATTTGAGTACTAAACTAGGGTAGAACTTGAATTCAACTGAAAGTAAAACAACTTTGTAAATATTTTTTAGTCTATGCTAATTTTCGAAGCATTTTTAATTTTTTTGCAAATGATAGTTAGCAGTTGGTGATATTTGTATTTATCTACTGAAGGTACAAGTATTGGGGGAAGACCAGGTCTTAAGGCATAATCAACATAAGTGATAGGTTGGTTGGTAGGTAGGTAGATAGGTTAGGCTGGTGCAAAAGTTGACCTCACCCGAAGACCATTACGGTCCATTGTAACGCTTTAAAATAGAAATATAGAGAATAATAGAATAAGAATAGGAATGGTTAGAATAGAAGAGAAAGAGAAGCAGACCAGTCCAGAGTCTCTGGCGGGAATCGAACCCGCAACCCCCGAACTATACTAGGCTGACTAGTCCACCGGGGCACCGTGTCATGATTTTTTTTTAAGTCTCTGTACTAACACTTAACTAAACTATATACCAGAAGCATATTTGATGGATTTTTATAGCTTAAGCTTTAAGCATGTAAAAATAACAATTGAAATTTTTTTTTTGTATTTTTTTTTCCTCGTTTTTTTGACACACTTGACTATAAAATTCTTCTACTCCCATGCCGTCATTGTCTAACTTCATTTTAATACTTACTCTTGATAAAAACTTAAAGTGTTGAGTAGATCTTCTCTATTTCTTTTTCCAATTACTCTTTGCTTGTGTTTGTGTGCTGTAATTTAAAAGCTTACAAACCGAAAATTTGAAGTGAACGAAAAAAAACGAACAAACTAAAGCATTTTCGTTGTATTTTTAAGTGGATTTAAATTAATGTAGTTGTTTGCTTGTGTTAGCCCACTACAAACACATAGAGATAATGATAGATTCCCAGGGGTCTTACACAAACAAAGATGATGAATTAAGTGTAGAGAAAGTATTTTGTACCAGGCAAATAGTGTGTGGGTTTATGCAAAAATGCTAAAAAGTATGCAATTCTATTATATCATTATTACAGCTGAATTGTTTTAAAGTATTTTATTTAATTTAATTTAATTTTTATTAAAATTTTTTCTTTAAAGAGCACATCTATCTTCTATCTATATATATAAAAGTGAAACTCTGTGTGTGTGTGTGTGTGTGTGTGTTAGCTATAGACTCTGAAACTGCAAAACCGATTGGGCTCAAACTTTGGTAAGTTGTTATACACATACCGAGGAGTGTTTATGGATGAAAAAAAGTGGGCGGGGCCACGCCCATAAAAAATTAGTTATCAGTTTTAGCTACTTGCACTTGACCGATTTTTCTGAAACTTTGCACACATATCGAGCTGTCATGACTAAATAATTTCGTGATAAGAAAAGTGGGCGGGGCCACGCCCCTAAAAAAGTTTTAATTTTGAGGTACTTGCACTGGACCGATTTTTCTGAAACCTTGCACACATATTAACCTGTCGTGACTTTATAATTTTGTGATTAAAAAAGTGGGCGGGGCCACGCCCATAAAAAAAGGGTACAATTTTGAGGTACTTGCACCAGAAAGATTTTTCTGAAACTTTGCACACATATTGAGCTGTCATGACTAAATAATTTCGTGATTAGAAAAGTGGGCAGGGCCACGCCCATAAAAAAAATTTTAATTTTGAGGTACTTGCACTGGTCCGATTCTTCTGAAACTTTGCACACATATTGAGCTGTTATGACTTTACAATTTCGTGATTAGAAAAGTGGGCAATGCCACGCCCATAAAAAAATTATAATATTTAGCCTTTTGCACTTGATATTCAATTAAAGTTCAGAATGCATTTCGATTCATTAAGGGGCGTAGCAACGCGCGCCGGGTTTGGCTAGTTTATCTATATATATAAAAGTGAAACTCTGTGTGTGTGTGTGTGTGTGTGTGTGTTAGCTATAGACTCCGAAACTGTAAAACCGATCGGACTCAAACTTTGGTAAGTTGTTGTACACATACCAGGGAGTGTTTATGGGTGAAAAAAAGTGGGCGGAGCCACGCCCATAAAAAATTAGTTATCAGTTTTAGCTACTTGCACTTGACCGATTTTTCTGAAACTTTGCACACATATCGAGCTGTCATGACTAAATAATTTCGAAATAAGAAAAGTGGGCGGGGCCACGCCCCTAAAAAAGTTTTAATTTTGAGGTACTTGCACTGGACCGATTTTTCTGAAACTTTGCACACATATTGAGCTGTCATGGCTTTATAATTTCGTGATTGAAAAAGTGGGCGGGGCCATGCCCATACAAAATTAGTTACC
Source organism: Phyto melanocephala (assembly GCA_941918925.1). Classification (NCBI taxonomy): domain Eukaryota; kingdom Metazoa; phylum Arthropoda; class Insecta; order Diptera; family Rhinophoridae; genus Phyto; species Phyto melanocephala. The sequence continues at coordinate 19,134,843 of OW799236.1, read as the reverse complement.
AGTTTTAGCTACTTGCACTGGACCGAATTTTCTGAAACTTTGCAAACATACTGAGCTGTCATGACTTTACACTTTCGTCATTAGAAAAGTGGGCAGTGCCACGCCCATAAAAAAAAAGTTGTCATTTTAAGGTACTTGCACTGGCCCGATTTTTCTGAAACTTTGCTCACATATTGAGCTGTCTTGACTTTATAATTTCGTGATTAGAAAAGTGGACAGGGCTAGGCCCATTAAAAAAGTTATAATTTTGAGGTACTTACACTGGACCGATTTTTCTGAAACCTTGCACACTTATTGAGCTGTCATGACAATACAGTTTCGTAATTAGAAAAGTGGGCAGTGCCACGCTCATAAAGAAAAAGTTATAGTTTTTAGCCTTGCACTTGATATTCGATTAAAATTTAGAATGCGATTAAAATTCATGAAGGGGCGTAGCAACGCGCGCCGGGATTGGCTAGTTATTAATAAATAAAACACTATGGAAGTAATCCTTAAAGTATGCTGTACTTATTTGTTAAATAGCATTTAATGAAGAAGAATAAATACATAAATCATCAATTATGATAGGAGTTAAGTATTAATGTCTTTAAGCATATATGCAATAATTGGTCTTAAGTACAATAAAGATAAATGCAAGTGCCTTAAGCATTAAAGTATAGGATTTCTAAGGTTTCACAAAAGAAAAATCTGTAAATTTTTTGCTTTACCTTTACCTTAAATTTTTTATTTGAATTACATATTTACATTGTATTTTAATTTCCTTTTAGTAGTTTTCAGCTTCTTAAAACTATTTAACTTTAACAATGTTAAACTCTAACATAATTTCTGAAATATTAAAAACTAACAACAAAATATAATTCTTTCACTACTAAAGACTTTCAAACATTCTTCTTCTCCTTCTTCTTCTTCGTTTTCTTAAGCTCAGCAAATCTAGTACAAGTCAAAGCTGTTGAAATCCCCCTGTGGCTTTTATTTAACCAAATGCAATGGGCTAACATGCAGGTTCACAAACATGTATGTACATGGCAGCTGTAAGTAACTTTTGAATCCAGCAAATTACATTGAAAATTCCAACAGCATTAACCAGACTCAATATAACCCCCCACCAAATAAACTATAACCAATTGACCGCAACTAAGACAGCACCATATGCTGTGGTGTGACAGAGAGTGGGTGTCAAAGTGCATGAGTACTCCTACTTACACATGTGGCTTATTTACATATACTGTTGGTCAAACAATTTTCAATTAAATTTTGTGTTTAATTAGAGGCCTGTTTAAACAATTGCTTTTAAAATCAATGTGGGAAATGTATAAATTCATTAGCAAAGGTCTATAAACACTTTAGGGATTTAAATTACCTTAAACACATTTATTTAACACCATTGTACTGTGTGTGAGCAAATTTGTTAAAAATATATATTCTTTTTACAAATACTTGCTGCATGTGTCTTAACCAGCATATTTTCCTTTCAGTTTCTCTATTTACTCTTGACAAATTGTGTATCTTCTTCTACTTGAGCAAATTCTCATTGCAGCGAGGTCCTTTTATTCTGTACTCCATCATCCGCAAGAAATTTCTTGAAAATGTCCAAAAGTTTTTGCTTAAAGTTGTGCTAAACAAATTTTGTTTCGGTTTGCAATTTTTCTTTTTTTACTTTTTAAAAGTTTGTTTTACTTTTAGTTTGTGCAAATTATATGCAGGTCACTTCCAGGGTGTATTTGAATTTTTTATTTTTTTTGCTGTGTTTTTCTTGCGGTTTGGATGTCAAAGTACCAAAACTATTCAAAGATACATTTCTTATATCAAATATTTATCAATGTTGTGCTAATTTAACAAGCAAATAGAATTGGCCAAGAGTAAAGAAAGTTTTATTGTATTTTTTTTTATTCTCTAATGCGAAGTAAAAGAAACCTTGACATATTGAACTCAAATTGGCAGGGGAAAATTGTAATGAGATACTTGAACATTAAACTTCACTTGAAAGGAAAATGAATTTAAGAAATTTCACATCGCCTAGCAAGAGAGTGTTAGTTACTTATTTAATTCGTAATTGAAAGATATTTTTATACATTTGAGAAAAAAAAGCTTGTACGAGGGTTGTATTTTATATTTCCATTGAGATTGAACAAAGCCAGTGTTAGAATATGGCAATTGACATATCTATATTGAAGTTTGACATTTTTTACAATACACGTACTCAGAACAGTTGTTTACAGTATATTGAAGAGTTTATGTGATCCTAATCATGAAGATTTTCGTGCGATTATTTTTGTATAAAAATAGACATGGATTGAATCAACAATAGTCTATCGACGAAATCGATTCAATTTTTACCGATGAAGCTCTATTAAGAATCGATGGGTTAATAAATTCAATCATGGTCGTAGTTTCCTCAACAACGAGTTTAGTTTAGCTCCTCCAAAATAGGTTGTTGCTTCGAAAAGCATTAATGCTGTACGCGAAATAGGACTGCGAGATCATCATGTAATTTATCGAGAGATAAAGACGACCTTAGATATAAATTTGGCGCCATTTGAAGTGTCATTGTTTGACATTTGAACAATTGTTATTGCTTGCTAGTAGAAGGTACGAGGTTAGTAAAAATGAAGCGATACACGAATAAACAACGCATTCTCATTGTGAAATTGTTTTACCAAAATGGTGAAAGTTTTACGGCTAAAGGTTGCAAATTGCGATCAATTTGGGGTCACATTTCCATCTTGATGGCTTCGTGAATAGGCAGAATTGTCGCATTTGGGGTGAGGAAAATCCTCTAGTGATTCACGAGAAGCAAATGCATCGTCAATGTATCACTGTGTGGTGTGGTTTTTGGGCTGGAGAAATCATGAGGCAGGTCAAGCGCAAACAGTCAATGGTGTTCGGTATCGTGAAATGATAACCAGTTTTTTCTTGCCTAGAATTGAGGAAATGAATGTGGAAGGCATGTGGTTTCAACAAGATGGCGCCATATGTCATACAGCCAGAGAAACAATTCAGTTGGTGCATCCGTCATTTCCCGGTCGTGTTATTTTGCGGTTTTGAGACCAGAATTGGCCGCCTAGATCGTGTGATTTAACACCTTTAGATTTTTTCTTTGTGGTTTTTTTGAAGTCGATGGTTTACGCGAATAAGCCGACGATGACCCAAGCCTTAAAAGAGGAAATTGGACGCTGCATTAATGAAATACCGCAGCATTTATGCCAAAAGGTCATTGAAAATTTTATTAAAAGATCGCGTGTGTGCCAGCAAAGCCGCGGCGGGCATCTGCACGACATATTGTTCCATACATAACCACATTCCGCCTACTTTACGATATAATAAAGTTTCACGATTTTTTTTTAAATATCTGTGTTTTATTTAAAATTTAAAAATTACGTTCTAGTTGGGACACCCGATATTAGTGAGGCCAGCATACATTAAATATTGTATGAGTATTTGACTGTAAAAAAATTTACTCGTGTTAGATGCCACATAATTTGACAGTCGCTTAAAAAAGAAAAAAAAAAGACTTGTGTCAGTAGGTCGCAAAAAATTAAAAAAAATACGATCGTGGTGCTTTAAAATGTCTGTATGACATCGTGACAGGTGACAGATCGTAAATCTGTGCATATGAGTAAGGAAGTAAACGGAAGTGGAGTGCCAAGCTCTACCAAGTCGAGTAAAACCCTACAAAAGTTATTTGGATTAAAATCACTTCGAAGGAATTGGTCGCCCGTTTCTAAGGAAATACTGGACCTGTGTTATTCGTACTACTACTGCAACGTAAAGCAGTGGCTTTTAAAAGGTGCACAATCATTTGTTTGCCAGAAGTCTTTGGAGAAATAAGAAAACCCCAACCGACATAGAGGGATCAATATCCACCACGATAATGCGAGCTTTGACACATCGACTCAGACAAGATACCTTTTAGGCACTAAAAATGTTGACTTAATGAGTCATCTGCTATTTAGTCCTGACTCTGAATCCATTGGTTTCTTTTCAATCTGAACATGAAAAATAAATTTCGAGGTCAATGCTGATGAAGCAGGCATGTTTCAAAGGCACCTTAATCTAAATAAAACAAGTAAGAATACTATATTCGGCCATGCCGAATCTTATATACCCTTCACAACGTGTAGTCATGCAATAACAGTTGCTTGTATCACCATTCATCCCATATGAAATACGTACACGTATGTATGTTAAAAAAACGAAAAAAAAAAAAATTTTTTTTAAAAATTAAAAAAAAAAAAATTAAAAAAAAAAATTATTATATATATAATATACATATATAAAACAAAAAAAAAATTAAAAAAAAAATAATAATAAAAATATAAATAATATATTAAATAAAAAAAAAAATTAAAAAAAAAATTTTTTTTGGCTCAGCTGGGATTCGATGCCACGTTTTCTCTAACCAGTATACACGTTTGTATGTATGTATGTTGTTGTTGTAATTGTTATCTGTAAGACAATAATTTTCTGGTTGTTTGTTTTATTGCAACAAATATTTTCTTACAACCGTCCCAAAAACCTTCGGTTTAAGTATCGGCTATGGCGCTATCGCCTTAAAGAGTGATAATGGTTGAGAGTTTTTAATAATTTTTTTAACATAAATTGCGACATTCAAAAGTGAATAATTGTTACTCGAATGTTAAGTTTTCGGCAACAATGAAATGTTATTATTTGGGAAGGGAGTCAAGCAAGGGCATTACAACGTGATCGAAATTTCAACAATTCTATTAGAATCTCTATACCAAAAGTACAGTGAACTTGATTGTTCGAATGTCGTAATGGTAACGATGTTCTAATAAGAATTTCAAAAAAATTTTCCACTTTCGAATGTCGCAATTTACCTACAAGCACGCGATCTTACACAAATGCTTATTGGAAAATCCATACCTAAAGTAAAGAAAAAAGGCAGGCTCGTAAAAATATTCCACAGCTTTCTCGATTGATGTTGTTTACACCGGTATGCACATAATTCTTTTTTTTATTCTAGTAGAGTTCTAGTTCATTTTAAGTTCAGTTATTGTTTAGTTTCGTTCTGCTTTAATTGAACCAAGGCAATTTTATTCACCGTCGCACAGAGGAGTATTTGGCCTGAAAAGCTGGCCAAAATTATTAAACGTGTTTTTTGAATTAAAAGTTCTAGTTTTTTGATAGTTTTAGGTGTAGTATGATATAAAAAATCTAGTGGCAGATTTTGAAATAAATTACACTGCGCAACAAAAGTACATTACGAAAAAAAAAAATTTTTTTGTCTCTGCTAGAAATAAAAGTATGCGAACTATATTGATTTTGATGCCCTTTATTCAAATCTGTTTTCCGTTTTTCTCTAGCACGTAAGGATTTGATTTTAAAGGCGTGGCATATATCACCCCCTAAATCATTGGGTTGCCTAATATATTTAATCATAACTTGTAAACGAGTTCTCCTATTTTATTAGGAGGAGAATTAGAAGATGCACCGGAAAATTCTGCTTAAAATAACCAAACACATTTCTTTTCTATCTATTACTATTTCGGAGTTATTAAAAATGAAATGGCGAAAAAAAAAATTGTCCTGCAAAATTCGTCAAATTTTTTGTTTTCAAAATGCCATAAAAAAACGTAAGAACCAAAAATTTAAATTTTTAAGAATTTTCCAAAAGCCACATTCCTAAGGAATAAAAGTCGGTATAAATAGTAAAACTCAATCAACAAATGTTGATTTTAAAGGTTTAAACTCATTCTTAACAGACTGTATGTACATGCATACATATTATGATTTACGGTCTAAATAATTAAAAAAAAATTTAAAAATCGTAAGGCGCTTATAGAACAGTATTTTTTTATGAAAAAAGGCTTCATTATATATATTTTATATTATTTAATACTTAATAAACGGACAAGTTAAAGTAATAAAATTCCTCAATAATTATTATGTCGTATGTATATCCTTATTAGATGCATTATCGGTGTCAAGAAGAAGAAGTGTGATGGTTTTTGATGAAAAAGCTTTTTTTATTAATCCGCTCTCTTTGCATACTGCAAAAAAAAAAAGTCTCACTGCTCAGAAATAACCTATTCAAGACATCTCGATTTGTATCGCTTCTGCTGAATTTCCTTGAATAATTCGTACGATATAATCGTAAGGGCTTATATCTGGCCTGGGCAGCTTCTTTTGACAATTGGATGGTAGCCTGATACCTGGGTGCCCATGTATTTTTTATGTACCTGCATTTATTTTTTGTAAACTTGTTTTTGTGATTAATGCTTTTAATAATTATTCTTATTCGGTACGCATATTTATTTTTTTTAACATATAATGTTTTGTAGAGCAGGTATATAAAAATATCCTTTATGAGGATTTGTGGACATTCCCTTATAACTATTATCGATAATAAAGAATTTTTCAAATTTATAATTATAGGCAGGTATCAATATTGTGAAGTGTTAAAAGTGATGGGAATAACAGTTAAAATCAATAATTCGAAATACATAAGAGTTTATGACGATATAAATGTATAAGAAAATGTGCCTGATGAGCAAAAATGGAAGAAGTGTGAAAATTTAAAAAATCGTCAAAAGTAATCTCGCAAATTTGCGCAAACTTTTTTTTTGTTTCTAAAATTAGAGACTCCAAGTTTATTGTGGTATCAAACATAATTCGTAGAGATGCTAACCTCACTTTTAAAAACCTCATGTTTTTTTTTTTTTTATTCAAAAAAAGTATATAATTTTTTTTTTTTGCTTTTGAACGAATTGTTTTAACATGAATATTCAATATATTTAAATTTTTTTTTACTTTTTTTAATAACTTTAAATCAAACCTTTCAGCGAAAAAAAAAATATTGTTGAGCCCTTATTCGTTTGGCCGCGAAAAAAAAAATATCATATAAACATCCAGAAACCGAAAAAAACATTTAAATCTCATATAATTTTCTTCACTTTCCTGACTTTAGCAGGGTCTCAGAGCTACAAATCGCAACTAAAAGTCTTAAAAATTTACAATATAATGTAGAATATTGTTGTCTGTCGAGGTACGTACTTAGTTCTTAAGATTTCTTAAAATTCAGTTTTGCCTTTTTGGCCAGCTTTTCAGGTCAAATACTCCTCTGTGCGTCGTAGTATTGATTCATCAGCTGAGTATTTTTTCTTCTTCAAATATTTTAAACTTTAATTGTCAAAGTAAAACACACTTCCCGCTCTTTTCTCTGTTTTAACTCAAAAGTCATGCTTCGTATGTATAATAAATTTATACTCCTCGAACTATGATTACTGGTTGAATGTACATATATGCCTTGAATTAATATTTCTTTTATTCTGTTTGATAATCTTTTAATTAAGTTACAATTATGATTTAAGTTACTTACCCAATGATAATTTTTCACCGGAATCTGGTGGCAGTGTAAAACCTAATAAAGCCATTGATGCAATCAGTACACAGGGTATAATTAAATTAAAAAAATAATAAAGTGTCCTCCTTCGTATTATAATCGCAAACGTTATATCTATATAAGGTTCCGGACAGCAATTATAATAAATCTCATTACGTTTACCGGGCACACCTAATTTTTTTTTTTTGAGAAAAAAAAATGAAAGAAAAATATGAATTTAATTAAAACCATAAATGAGTTTGCAAATTTAATTTTTATGTCTGGTCAAATATGAATAAGATTTTTATTTGTTTAATTAAAATTTTTTTTATTTATTTATAGCAATGAATAGAATAATTTATGTATTTTGATAGTAATAAAATGCAGTATAGTTTTAGGAATATAAAAATTATGGGTTTGTCGTAATAAACGTAGTTGAAAAGGATTGATAATTGTTTGTACAACGAAACTCAATATTAAGATGGTAAATAAAAAAAAATTAAGTTAGAATTAATATTCAAAACTTGCATGCATGCATGATTTCCTATTTAATACATTTAGTTTTTAGACACTTGATAATTTGCCTAAAAGTAGGCCATGAATTAGTAATAAATAACTGTTGTATTGGTGTGTTTTAGTTTTTAATTTGCCAGCCAAATATTTGCTATATTTAACAAAAGTGCATTTTGTTGATGTATATTTTTTTTTTATTTATTTACAACGTTCCATTTCAATTAAACAAATAAAACTATGTATTGTTATATTCGGTTAATATATTTTGTGTAAATTGGTTTACTTTTGTCACACGTCAAACAAATATATTTGCTAAACTATTTGATTTGGAAAATTTTTACAAATTTGCACAATTTACGTCTAAAACTTTGTTGCAGTTAGTGAAAAATGCCCTAAAGAGCAATTATTTATTATGTTTAGAAATTTTTTCAAACGACAATGCAACAGAAATGTATATGTAAGTATTTCTGGTGTCAAACTTTGTTATACCAAATATATTTTGGGCTCATATTTTTATAGCAAAAAATTACTTTCAAACAATATTTAAAAAATTACATATTCACTAAAGAAAATACTTACATACAAGGAAACATTAACTACATTTAAAAATTGTCTTTAACAAAAGCAAAATTATATGTTAAAAATTTCCCACATATCCTAAAGCACGAACTTATAATAATTTTCTGAAATCAATAAACGGTATCGTCCGTCTGTGCATACTAAAGAACTGAGCAACATGTTCTAAAAGCTATGTGCTTTTGTTTTATACTACTTCTATTCACTATGTTTTAGTGATAATAGAAAAAACACAATAAACATAACAAAACATGACTCTCACTGAAACAAATCAATAAATACTTTAACAGTTTTTATCAACCGCTTTGTTAGTGTTTTTTAAACAAAGTAGAATATAAACACAAAACAAGATAATGAAATAAACAAACGCTAAGTCATAGTAGAAATATTGAGTGCAAAAACATACATAAATTTAAAAAAGTACTAAGCAACAGCGTTACTAAATAAAAATATTTAGGGCAGTTTAAAGAGAAAATAGGCGATATTGTCAGTATATGTATGTGACCTCATCTCATTTCAGAACATTAAAAGTTAAAGGGCCGTATTCACAAAAAATATTTCAAGTTTATTGAAGGCTTATTTGACAAATTTCTCTACAAAATTTGTCAAATCGGTATTTGATAAACATAAAATATGTTCTATAAATTCAGCAAAAAGTGTTTATGTAAGTTTTCCTTGACCTATGTCTACTATCAAAACATTCTAACATGTTTTGAAAGTTCTATTTCAGCTTTTTTGTTTTACTTCAATATTGTTCCGATTCCTCTTTATTTTTTTTTTCAACATTATTTTATTTAAATTTTTTCCTATTCTTCAATGTTTTGTTCGTAAATGAAAACACATATTTTTGGCAGTATGCACTTGATAATGGGAGAGTAAATGACACACAGTTTTCAAATTAATGAGATTGCTTGTAAGCCATTTTTTTATGCTTGTGCAGATCGTATACATTTATGTAACCATTGCAAGAAATGTACAAATGACAAATTTAGGTTAATTTTTACTAAGTTTTTCCACGAAAATACTGGATTCCAAAGACCATCTTTATTTCCTTAGCATTAGGCAAAAATGTATTAAGTAAAAGAATGCATATTAATTTTTTTTGTTAAAATATTATTTTTTCTCTTTAATTGTGTGAGTTATTAACGACTAGGATAGATTTTAGCAGTAATTTTTATAACTTAAGCAGCTAATACACGGTATGTTTTTTACATCTGACTTGTAAAATTCCCCACTGCTAAAGACATACATGTCGTGTGTTAGCATTAAAACATTACTTCTGTCAAACAATTACTTATGGATACCAAATTACCATGTCGAATGTAAAAAACATGCCGTGTATTAGCCACCTTATTAAGTCCTATTACAAATGTCCTATCGACATTAAACTTAAGAGGTCATAAGTAATCTATAAAATTTATTCAGGCCAACAGAAACTAGTTAGAAATTAACTTAATCTGACGCGTGAGTCTGGCCAGACCTTTTTTAGTTTAAAATGCTATTTAACCATATTTCACACTTAGTCAGAGTCTTGGAGTTTAAGGTATCCTCCTAAAATGTAGTAGGCTATAAATACTTAATAAAGAAAAAATTAAAAAGGATATTGAAAGAAATTTATTCGAATAAATATATATCACATGAGGTTGGCTAGACCCATATATCTTTTTAATATAAATGCTGTGTTATACAATTTTTTTTTGGCTATTTTCAATTAAGATTTGTTCAAATATTTCTTATTGAGATTTTTATGTCAATTACCCAATATTGAAAACCGAAAGAATAACATTGATATACTCAAACAATTAAGTACTCGCTTAGCTATATATGTAAGACAAATAGATGTAAGTTTTAATTAAGGAAAAAAAATTTAATAATAATTTAATTAGATAATTAATCTAATTTTTATTTTGACTAATTTAGATTAGATCAATAGTAACCAGTAGTAGTGGCGGTGGTAATATTTTGGAAAATAAATAGTATTATCGCTGTAGAAGTTTGTACAAAACGGTACATCACAACCATTATGGCAGGTCTAATAGAAATAGTTGAACAAGCATTACTGGTAAATCAGTACAACAACAGATTGCGTTGTGTGTATATCAAATTGAGTTTGATAACATGGTGCGTATCAATGAGTAGAATAATAAAAAAATTAACGCATACGAGATATGAGCAACAAAATGCAACTGCTGCAGTGCTCATCTTAAAATCTACAAATAAAAATCCAATTTTTCAGCTTTTTAACAACCAAAGTGTCAGTATGGGTCTCAAACTAAATGTGTTTAGCAGTAAACTGCAGTAAATAAGATAGAATTAAAATAATCATGTACCACCACCACTACAAAATGGTGTACAATGGATTTATATATGTAACTCAAAATGTGCTTTTGCAACAGGTTAACACTCACTAACAAATTTAAGAAGCCGTTTTTGACAAGAATAGGCAAGAACTTGTTTAAAAACTTTCTAGAAATAGTTTTCTTATAACATTTTGCTACAATAGCAGTTTGTTTAAAAAAAAAATTTATTATAAAAATGTTCATGCTAGTTTTCTTTATAAGCATTTTTCTATTTCCACAGAGTTCTTTGCGGCTCTAGGCTCTTAGTAGAGTCAATATGCACACACGCATACATGTTCATATTATACTATGTATGAATAAAAACTTTATAATTTAAGCTTTCATTCACTTGTTCCATTTATTAATTAAACTATTGTTGATTTTTGGGATTTAAAAATTATTACAATTTAATTTTTTTTTGTTGCGCAACTTTAGTGATCCATTTGTTTGAAAATTGAGTTTTCAAATTGAATTAAAATTAATTAAAAACCGTAAAACAAAAAGTCAATAATGTGCAAAGAGGACATAAACTTTCGAACAATTAGTATGAAGCAAAAAACGATAGAAAAAATAAAGCATGTAAAATCAAGCAATAAATAGTTGATGAAATAAAATATTGTTTTGCATGTTTGGTTTTAATGGAGTAAAAAAATAAATAAATAAAAGAAACTAGAAATCAAAAATTCAGTTAAAAGTTTTAGTTGCTTTTTTTTCTCACAAATATTTACAGAGTTGCTATTTGCTTTGACTCTTAATAGAACGTGAGAGTTTTCTATTTTTGTTTTTACTCCCAATTTTCTCTGTTTTTTTCTTTAAATAAAATAAAGTAAAGCATACTTAAGGGCTAAATACACAAAATAATTGAGTTGCATAGTTTCAGCAGCCCTTTTTGCCCAGATTTTTCATTTAAGGAAATTTTTATGTGCTGCAGCATATTTTTAAAATCCTTTTTTAAACAATTTTTTTTCTCTGTTGAAATTCAATTCCATTTAAAATTGTTGTCTTTGTGCTACAGTATTTTATGCATACACATAGATGTACATAAATATTTTTGTTATTTATTAACATTTTTTTTGGCCAAATTTTTGTTTATATAATTTCCCCCTCTCTTCTTGGAAAATATTTTTCTTTTTTCATCTTTTACTTCTTTAATTTGTTAATTGACTACGAAACATTTTCGCAAATGAAAGTTTTTGTTTTGCTTTGTGTCGTATTGTGGCAGGGAGAAGACTTTTTTGCTTGTTGGAACACATAATTTGGTTTTTTAGTTTTTTGTTTCTTGTTCATACGATATTTTTAAATCATCTTAATTTTTTTTATACCAACTGCTCTACACTCTTTCATAATTTTAATAAAAAATTGCAGCAGTTTTTGTTTTTAATAGAGTTTAAGAGCAAAGTATTAAACAAAACAAATTAAGTTTATGATAATGCGATTTTTTCAACACTAATGCACACAAAAATAGTGAAAAATTTTGTAGTTGGTTGAGTTTGACTGTATTATAAATACATTATAGAACTGGTACTTAAAGCGTTTTGTACAAAAATTATGAGATTTTAACAAAAATGTTTGTAAAAAACAGTCATGAGATTTTTTTTAATCTTATTTATTTATTTTTTTTTTAAATTGATCTAGGTAATAAAATATCTAAACATTTTTGAAGATATGGCAACATTGCTGGATGAGAGTGCTTTAAAACTAGAGCACATGAACAAAAAAATAAAAAATAAAATGTGTGAAAAAATTCGTCATTCCTTAGATTTACCTACAATTTACGCCACGTATGGCGATATAGGGTTCTGGTATTACTAATGCTAAAACTGCTTAATAATAATTGCCCCATTTCAACTAGATTCTCGTATTGTACTATGTCATATATTTCACATTTATATGCACAAAGAAAACCGTTTTCGTTGTAAGTACCAGAATTAATGCTAATCATATACATAGTTCTGATAGTAGAACTTTTTGGTTGTATCTGCAGAATTTTAATTCAACACTAGTAGTAGTAGTAGTAGTAGTAGTAGTAGTAGTAGTAGTTGTAGTAGTAGTAGTAGTAGTAGTAGTAGTAGTAGTAGTAGTAGAAATAAATTGGCCTATAAGAACCGCTTCCAAAAATAGGTATTTTGTGCAACCATTAGCTTGCCTAGAGGTCTTTTGGTGAAGCCTTTTACCCTACGAGATAAAGAATTCGAAATGACGATTGGCGTAACAACACTACACTCTAGCCAAAGTAATCTCCTTGCGAAGAGAGCCTGGCAATTTCAAAGGACGTGTTAACGGTCTCTTCATTCATATCGCAAAACCGGCACATCACCACATCCGACCTCTCTGTTGTACCTAAATGGTATCTGAGATTACAATGTCCAGTTAAAAAACCTGATAAAACTCCCAGGTCCTTTCTGTCCAAGGAGAGAAGTCTCCTAGTTTTGGCTCTTGAAAGATACACAAACTTCTTACGTTGACCCTGAAGCATTCGTCAGTAAGAAGCATACTCAGCGTCCAGGTAGGCGGATAGTTCGCTTTCAATACAACATGAAGGTATGCCACAAAAAAGCTTTGGGCCAATCATTAAACGGCTCGCCTTACAGTTTGCCAAACGGTTGCCACGTTCATTGCTTACATGGCCTCGTGACTCGTCGATTGAGAACGTCAATACATTCCAGCACCAAAGCCGAGTTGACAAAACATGAGCCATAAGAGCTTTTAAGGCCTCTTGACTATACGAGATGATATAGATATGGGCCTTCCTCACATTGCTTCTCAAAAATTCATAGACTGTTATACAAATACGAAAATTCCAGCTTGAAATATTAAAGGATATCTGCCCATAGGCAAGTCCCTTTGAAAACTCAGTCAGCACTAAGAAATAATGATTTATGCAATAGAGATTTTACAACAAAAAAATAAAAAATTGATTGCAAAAACTGATCTATACGATTGGCAATTAATTTGATTGTCTGTTTTCTGGGTTTGACGAGAGACTTTTATAAATTTTATAAATTTTACTTGAGTAGCGTTTCCGTTTTTTGTTTGTTTGCTAATAAGTAGATGGTGAAGATTTTACTGTTTTCGTTTTTAAGACATTTTTAAATGTAATGATTTTCATAAAAAACAAGCACTTGTTTTAGAATACAACATTTTTAAAGCTAATCTGAAATGAATAATAAATCTTTTTATTTTGTGATTTTTTCCCATAAATTTTGTTAAAGTTTTTAGTTGTTTTTTGGCAACACTGTATTAAATACAAAAATAGAAGTACACTGAAGAGTTTCTATCTGACTGGGAAAATAATTAAAAATAATATTTATTTTATATCATCACGCTATGCCCTCGTCACTTTTCCACATACAACACGACCGTAAGGAAAACTTACTATTAAGATCGTAATTTAATAATTCGATTTAGTTCTGTGATAACTTTCAAACAGACGAACCGTTGTCGCTGAATTTATGATAAAACAAAAGCAAAACTCATAGCTAAGAAATTAACTATGTATGTATGTAGCTTCACGACTCCTTTTAGTAATATTTTCGGCACATTTTGAATATTATACACTTTGATATCACCACTAACTGATGAAACGGATCAGCAGATTTTAACAGATTTTCAGGATCTGCAGAAGTTGTATGTCAAGTTTGCACGAAATCGGCTAGTATTTCCGGAGATATAGCATTTGTATTTCCCTATATATTCTCATAGAAATATCAAAAAAATGCCCCCCCATTTTCCACATTATTATTTTTATTGTCACTTGAAAAGTTACCAAATCATGTATTGTAATGTTTTATGTGTATATTGGCATTCAGTCCTTGTAATTGAAACTGGAAAGAAGGAGAAGGGTGAGTGATAAACTCATATGTAATGAAAGCAATGCAAACAATTTGTTGTGCCAGCAGATTGGTTCGGGTTTTACTATTTGCATTATATTGGAAAAAATTGTCTTTAATATTTTTTTACTGGCACAAAATTTCTCGCAGTGCACACAACCCTACAGATAATATTGGTCTACGTGATCCATTTTAGCTAAATGGACTACTTACAATATTGTCCTATGTTATGCAGTCACGGACCATTTCATTTTCAAACAAGAGATTGTTGTTAAACGACAAGTGTTCGTGTTTTAACGATTACATATAACGTTGTTAAAACGTGTATAATGCTCGTGTAGGTGCTCCATCTAGTAGTGACAAAGAGCAGTTTTGAGACTACTCCGATGAGTTATGTGGTCCAGCCCTAGGACATCGTAATGTTAAATCGACCATGTTTTCTCCATACATTTAAGTTACCTTTGGACTAGTCCTAGTCTATTATGGAGTACACTTTACATGCGTGTATGGACTACTCACGTTATCTGCAGGGAAAATACACTCACTCATACACACATATTTTAAAACTGTCTCTCTTTGTGATGACGACTGATGAAGTCACAAATATTTATGTTGAATCAAAATTACCAACAACTCATGTGGGCTTGTACATGTTACTAGGAAATAGCATTTATAGCACTGATATGCAGCACTTTGAATTTGCCTGATAAAAAGTTGCAAGCAAAAGAATTTTTTAATATTTACATTGAAATTGAATTCTGGATTGAGGTTCAATGCAGCATTTATTTTTCTTATGAAAAAATTTAAATTTTTCTAAAAAAAAAGGAGTTTAATATCTTATTTAGTGTTTTAAGAGGTTTTTTTTCAACAAATTATAAGATGGTTAAAACTTCTACAACTTGCAGATTATATTTAAAGGCAAATTAATAAGCATGCAAAAAATAAAAACTTTAGATATAACAAATAAATATGTACAATATTTAAATACTTATGTATAATAATTTTAATACTACGAACATGCAAACTACATTCAAATATATTCTAGAATAATATTAAAGGTCAGTTTTAAGTTACACTTTTTTCAGAAATTCTTTTATCAATTGCAGTTTCTTTCCTAAGAATCTATAGAAAAAATTCGCAAATTGTTAAAACAAAAAAGAATGACAGAAATATCTTAATCTCAAATTGTTGAAAAAATGTCTTTTATAAAAATCGCTCCAGCAGCATTTTGTTTTAATTAACACCTTGTTTTCGAAAACAGTTTTGCTTACTGTCAGGCACTTTATCAAAAGTTTTTCTAAAGGGTCCGCCAAATAATTTTTTTGTTTTTTGAAAATGTTATAAAAAGTGTATCTTCGTTTGTGTGGCACGTAGCGCCGTACTGTTGAAACCAAATGTTGCCAATATCCTCCTCTTCAATTTTTGTAAACAAAAGTTCGTTCAACATGGCCCGATAAAGATGTCCATTGACTACGGCCACTACTTGCTCATTTTCGAAAAAAAAAATGGTCCAATTATGATTCTGGACCAAAATCCGCACCAAACAGTGACTCGGCTTTTCAATGTATTCGTGCTGGTTTTCTGTGCCCAAATGCAACAATTTTGCTTGTTTACATACCCGCCAAGATCAAAATGAGCTTTATCTGAAAAGATGATTTTTTTTTGGCAAAATCGGCCAAGGTAATGTCCGAGCGTTGTTCAAGCGTATACACAACCATATTCGTTCAGCGGAAGGATAAAACTAATTATCTGTTAAGTCAGACATTAGCTAAGTGTTACCATTCATGAAATAAGCACTAGTTGGAAAAAAGTTAGATGGCGGACCCTTTATATTAATTCGTCTAAAGCATATTTATCTTTTACAGAAATTGCGTCAAGAAGAACATTTATAGGAAATTAACAAAAATAGCAAATTTTTGTGTTAAACACAATATTTTTTTTTTGTTTCTGTCTCGAGTTTATTTATTTTTAATTTCTCATGATGTTCAGAAAATTTTAAGCCAATCAGCTACTAATCGGCTAAGTTATAGGCAAAAATTATTTAGAAAAATTTTATACAAAATTTTTAAATTTATCCAGTTTCAGTTTCAAGCTCCTAAAAAATTTTTGGGCATGCTTATGACATTAAATTCTAAGTGTTAATCTCCAAAATTATTCTTGAGATGAAAGAACAAACATGTTTGAAGCTAACTGAGATATAAGCAGAAATTTACAAATGTTTCGATGTTTTTCCTAAAATTTATAATTTTTATTTTTTTCAGCTTTAAGGCAACCGGGAGGCTGAATACTGATATCAAACCAAAGGGCTGAACTAGCAAAATATAATAATTATAAAGAAAAGAAATGAAATGGCCGCTACCATAAATAAATTTTTATTTATATTAGTCAAATCTACCCAACAAAAAAATCCATGACAAAAAAGTGAATTGATAGGGATTTAACTGGTAGCGAAGTGATTAAATTAAGGTGAAAACACTAATGATTTTAACATTAGCCTGTCATTGAAGATCATGTGTTTACATGAGTATCTCAATCTCTCTCACAGAACTCATGCATATATGGTGAAAAGCATCTGCTGTTATATGAGTTAATTTTGTTTGTTTACATGAACGTATGGGCCGGTGCTTCAAAGTCTATTTTGGAGTTACTCGACCGCGTACAGGAGAGGGCGAAGGACCTTATTAACGACAGTAGGGTAACCAACTCTATTGACTCTCTCGAACACCGTCGCAATGTGGGTTGTGTTTCACTGTTCTATCGATATTACAATGGAATATGCTTCGATAAGATAAGGGAACTTGTTCCCGAAAACCGCAATTTTGCACGTAATACTCGTTTTTCCAGAAGAGCACACCCATATGTGGTCGATTGGCCAGTGGATCGAACTACACACTACATGGAAAATTCGTTCTTTAGCCGTACTGTTCGTATGTGGAACAGACTTCCCGCTGAAGTTTTTCCAGCCACTTACAATCTGGAAAAGTTTAAATCAAATGTCCACAAACACTACTCCCTTTCTCCTCCTACCCATAACCTATTTTCCTGATACCAACACAATGCATGCATGAATAGGGGACATCTCCTGAGTGTTGTGTATTAAAAAAAATAAAATGTACCTATATAAGATATTTTTCATGATGTTGCATACACTTTTAAGCACATAATTTATGACACATTGCTTCGCATTTAGGGAGTCATTTAGAATTATTGATTTTACACAATTAAGTTAGAAGTCTTTAAAAGATTATTCGCTTTGCACTAGTTCTAATTTTGTTTGCTGGGTAGGTATTTAATAATGAACTATATAAAAGGGCTTCGCTAGTGACATACAGAAAACTATGAGAAAGCTCTAGTCCAAGATGGCGTCTTAAATAAAATGGCGGATATTTGGATCATGTATAGTAATTAAGGTATGGTTCCCTTCAACACCCCTCTATACTGGTAATGAATAGAAAGGCTTGACTGTAGTTAACTATAAAAAAGTGAAAAATCCAAAATGGGGTTCAAAACAAAATGACGAATAATTTTTATGCTCAACCCCATCAATATGGGTATCAAATAAGAGGGCATGACTAGTGGAATACAGTTAAATATGTAAAAACACAAAATCAATGAGGGGCACCAGAAATAATAATAAATCACATTAACATTAAATATGGAATCTAGCTACGCTACGCTACGATTCTATAAACATGACGGTTAATGGTTAAGGGGTTTCTTATTTTTTAATTTATTTTTTACCTTAAAAGTTTAGCTGCAGATTCTGTTCGATATTTTGTAATACGAGTAGCGTTTCTATAGAAATCGAATCAAATACAAATTTAACTTTTTGAAATTATTGTTTAGCAATAACTTGATATTAAGTAATTTCTGGAATTTTTTGAGATTTGATTTCTGCCATTAAGAACCTGAACTCTTTTGGTTTCTTAAAACTGACCATTTTTTTATAAATTTATTAATGTGGTTTTTATTGTGTAAATTTTATTTATAGTTTTAAGTATTTTTGTATTCGCTTTTAAAAATACTGTTCAATTTGGAGATCATTGAATTGATTTTAAAGGATTTTTTTTTATTAAAAAAAATCTTACCTTGTGTTCTTTTATTTTTTTATTTTCTTTTCAATTACAATCAATATTTTTTTAAAAGAGGAAAATTAAATTTTTTCTTTATTTCAGCAAACGGTGCAGGAAAAAATTTAATTTTCTTCTTGTTTGTTTTAAAAAAAGTTGTTGTTGTTGTGTCTTTGTTTTACATAGTGAAACATTTAAGGCGGATATTTCGGTCTTGTAAAGTTAAAGCGCCCAATGTTATGCAGTGAGTTTTGCATTTCATTTAGTTATTTGTGTTGTTGTAATATCTTTTATACATAAATATTTTTTTATTATAAACTTTTTAAATATACTTGGTGTAGGAGGGTGAGAACTCTGGATAAGCATAGTGTGTAGTTTAAACTAATTTTCTTATTTTTTATTTTATTTTTTTTATCTGTTGTCGATTTTTGTTAATTCGTTCAAGTTTATTTGCGGGTGTTAGTTAAATTTGATTTTTATTTTATATTTCTTTAAATTGTTTTCGATTTTTAGGTTAATTGTTGTCGTTATTTTTAATTTTATCGCTTTAACTATTAGAGGAGTTGTTGATTTTATTTCTTTTTTTTTAAATATTTATTTAGAGAAATTATCCAACATTAAGTGGAGCAATTTGGAAAAGCAGTGCATTTTTGAAAATGGCGTAATAAAGTAGAGATACTAAAAGAAATGGTTGTAAGAGTAAACATCATAAAGAAGCATAAATAATCTTAAGAAGTACTAGAAAGGAACTGTTGTAGATTATAAATTTCAACAATTAATGTTAATAAGTTTTCTATAGAGAACATGGTGAGAGTTTTTTTTTACTTGCGGCCATCTTTGACTTTTAAATAAAATTTAAATAGAAAACTTTTCAAAGTCAGCAGATTCCCTGAAAAACTTGATGACACTCAATGATTTAAATTGAAAACTTGGCAACGTCCATAGATGTCTAACAAAAACTTGGTGATAGCATCAAATATCCAAAGAAAAAAACTTAGCGACAATTACAGATTTATGACAAAAACTTGAAATTTCTAAGTGGTCCGCCAAATAACTTTTTTTTTTTAAATGCTATAAAAAATTGTAGCTTCGGCTGTGTGGCACGTAGCGCTGTCTGTTGAAACCAAGTGTTGCCAATATCCTCCTCTTCAATTTTTGTGAACACAAATTCATTCAACATGGCCCGATAACGATCGCCGTTGAACACGGCCACTCTTTGCTCATTTTTGAAGAAAAGTGGCCCAATTATGCCTCTGGACCAAAATCCGTACCAAACAGTGACTCGTTTTGGCTGTGTCGGCTTTTTAATGTATGCGTGCGGGATTTCTGTGCCCCAAATGGGACAATTTTGTTTGTTTACATACCCACCAAAATCAAAATGAGCTTCAGTTGAAAATATGATTTTTGTTGGCAAAATCGGCCAAAGTAATATCGCAATACTTCCCAGCGTTGCTCAAGCCTATATACAGCCATATTCGTTCAGCGGAAGGATAAAACTAATTATCTGTCAAATCAGACATGTGCTAAGTGCTACCATTCACGAAATAAGCACTAGTTGAAAAAACGTTGATGGCGGACCCTTTACAAGCTCTTTATAGAAATCAATGGGTCTAAATGGCCCAGGAATTTTGCAGAAACTTTCTATAGAAAACTCAAGGATTTTAATAGTTTATTAAAATATAATTAAATGAAAACCTTTAAGACACTATAAACTACGAAGTAAATCATCAAATTATCTCCTAAACTATTAAGAAACTTGTTCCCTTCTTAACAACTTTTTAAAACAATAACAATTTTATGTTGCATTATTATCCTTTAAAACAAATGAAAGCTTTTTAGGTTGTCAATTTAAAAGCCTCCATTTTAGTTTCGCCTTTTTTCTTTCTTCAAACACCTACAGTAATTCTATTCAACTTCTGCCCACAATTTGGGATGGAGCGAGAAAATAAATTCAACTCAATTGAATGTTTTGGCCAACATAAATTATTGCGGTTAAACCTACGCTAAATCTGTAGGTAAGATTACCGCAAATAAAACACCAAAACTAAATAGAAATGGCAACCAAAATTATACAAATATTAGAGCAGTGCTAAATATTCTAACTGGTTGCCAGCATAGTTTTTGTTAACTAAAGGTTGTTCCAACCATAAAGCCAAATGTTAGTTGTGAGACACACCCAACTTAGTTTAACATTTCTTCGCTTCGTTGTTTGTCATATTAAACCATTAAGAGAAGCACAATTTTAATTTAAAGACAACAACAATAAAGTGTCTTCACAATTTTAAAATAATTATTTACGGAAAATTAATTAATTGCTATTTGCTATTGAGCAGTAAAAGAAATAGATTTTTTAAAAGAACCATGAGCTGCTTAACTGTATTTGGGTATAAGGCAAATGACGGCTTAAACAACACCAATGTATCAATTTTCGTTCCATGAAACTATGGTGCCACCATAGCCTTTGCTATACAAATTCATTTCACAGTTTCACAGAATGTGAATTGAGCCCCAGCTAGTGGTTTATCGGGTGTGTCATAAGAGATACTGGTAGGCACGCCTTTAGTTCAACCGTGGAAAAAAACAAGGTAAGATATCAGAATTTCAGCTTTAAGAATCATCTGAGCATGTAAAAATCACAGAGAATGATACCTTCATAATGTGACTCGAGAAGTTAGAGAAGGCAGCTTACGTTGTATGTGAATATCCAACACAGTCTGTCCAAAGACGTAGAACTACTGGCAAATTTGGTCTAAATAATAAGGAAAGCAAGACAGAAGAATACATTTTGGCGTTTACGAAAGACATTGTGATGGGAAATATTGGCAATAGCTAGTCGATAGTCTGTCATCTTTTGAATTACTGGCTGTGATTGCATGGGACTCAGTAAAGTATATCACCATAGAACGAAAGGAGTGGAAAAGCGCGACAATGGTGTGTGATGAAATACTGAAAAGAAAACTAAAATTTTTTCGGAGCACAGACCATGAAATCGCATATAATACTATAAACTGGAATTTACAAGCACCATGCCCGGTGAACACAACTGGTTGTTTGAGGCTTTCAAACTAGACCAAAAAATTTTTATAAAAATTATTTATAAAGATTCCAATATTTATGTATTACAAAACAAAATAAAGCCATTAAAATGCTGCCAGAAAAATTAAAACATTATTTGGTTTCCTCTGAACTTTATAGTTTTGTGTAACAAATTTAGTGCATAATTTTAGGGGCATATTTACAATAAAATCCCACAATTCCTTGTATATACAGGGTGGGCCAAAAGAAACCAAGGGGTGTTAAAGTTTAATAACTTTTTCGTTTACTAATTTTTTTTTTTTAGTTTTTCTTTCAGATTATATAGACAACACTTGGAGAATTTATAATGGAGAGGTTTACAACTGAACAGAGAACCAGAACAATAGAATTTTATTATTTAAACCACAGATCAATTATTTTAACGCAAAGAGCATAGCGTCGACATTTAAACGTCAGAATTTCGCACTCTGAAGCAATGATTCGTTGCTTAGTTGATCGTCATCACCAACATGGCAGCGTAACAAATTTGCCTCGAACCGGTAGACCACGTTTAAGTCGCACTGCGGAAAATATTGAACGAGTACAGCAAACTGTTAACGAAGCACCAGAAACATCTGCCAGAAAGCGTTCTGCTCAGCTAGGAATGTCTCGTACGTCACTAAGGCGCATTTTAAAAAAAGATTTACAGTTATACCCATATAAGGTGCAAGAATTAAAACCCGCAAATCAACTTTATTAAAAATTTGATTATGAGTGATGAAGCTCATCTTCATTTGAACGGCTTTGTTAATAAGCAGAACTGTAGGTTCTGGGGTTCTCAAGATTCAAGAGCCTTTCATCAACACCAATTGCACCTCATCAGGTGTACAGTATGATGTGGGATCACATCTGAAAATGTCATTTGGCCTTACTTCTTCGAGAATGAAGATGGAAGTGCTGTAACCGTAAATGGAGAGCGGTATCGGTTTATAATAGAAAATTTTTTACGCCCTAATCCTGAAAACAGAACTGGTATGTGGTTTCAGCAGGACGGCGGAGCCACTGCCCATACTGCCCGAGACACAATGGCACTTTTAAGTCAAATTTTTGGAAGGCGAATAATTTCCAGAAATTCGGAAATTATTTTGCCAGCGCGATCGCCAGATTTGACAGCACCCGACTATTTGCTTTGGGGTTATTTGAAGGAGCGAGTGTATGTGAACAAGCCAGAGACAATCCTTGAACTCAAGGCAAACATTGTTGCAGAAATTCAAACGCTAAAGCCACACGTTTTGAAAGATGTTATGGAAAATGCTCTAAAAAGAGCCCATCAGTGCGAAGCTTAAAACGGTGGTCATTTAAGAGACATTCATTTTTCATGCTTAGTGTAAAAAAATTTCCCTTTTGTATATTATATAATCTGAAAGAAAAAATAAAAAAAAAATTAATAAACGAAAAAGTTATTAAAATTTTACACCCCTTGGTTTCTTTTGGCCCACCCTGTATTTGTTTATTGTTTTTTTCGGTTAAAAATTTTATTTCGTTATATAGATCTCGTACATTTGACTTTTTATGTTAGAACTTTTTAGTTGTTTAATTGGGTTATTAGTTTGTTTGTTTTTGGTTGTTTGTTTTTGATTGTTTATTTGGAAAACATTAATATTAAAAGCAACATGAACATTTATATGTAACAGCAGCAACATCAACATTTACAACATTTATGTGTGTTTACCTACGTATGTATTGGTTATAGTATACAACAACAATAATAGCAACCATTTAAAAACATTTATGTTATACAATTTGTCAGAGATAATAACCAAAAAAAAAAAAAAAAATAAACGATATTTGTAACTACTTGTTGTTTTTGTTTTGTTTAGTTTTTTATGGAAAAATGTATGAAATATATCTCTTTAGAATAGAGCAAAACTAAACAAACAAACTAAAAAATGATGAAATGCCATAATTGATAGATTTATTTAAGAATGTTTGTTTCTCTAGACTGATGTTTTCATTTCAGTTCGCTGGTTATTTTACGACTTAAACGTTGTTTTAAGGTGGATGTATGAATTTGACTTTTTTATTTATATAATTTTAGGTTTCTCTTTGGTTTTTGTTTTGAAATTGATGTGCATTTCAATTACTCACCCAGTAGTTCCCACTCGCCGTTGAGCACGTAACTGCTGATATCACCGCCAGTTTCATCTTGTAATTGCAAATCCAGCTGTCGAAACATGATGATGAGGAGTTGAGAAATTAGTTTTGATTTTTTTTTTGTAATAAAAAACAAATA
This sequence comes from Phyto melanocephala, assembly GCA_941918925.1. Lineage (NCBI taxonomy): Eukaryota > Metazoa > Arthropoda > Insecta > Diptera > Rhinophoridae > Phyto > Phyto melanocephala. Next base: position 19,110,865 of record OW799236.1, on the reverse strand, counting down.
AAGATTTCATATACAAAACTAAGAAATAACTGAAAAAAATCATTTAATAAATTAAAAACAAAAAAACCTATTAAGTACTCCCACGCTTTTTTTTTTAAGGGCGTTAAAAGAAAGCACCAATTAAAGAAAATCTCTTCTTTTGTTCAGTGTTTTATCTTTTGAGCTTTTGTGCTACAATATAGCCTGACAGCTTGTTTTTGCTTTACTATGTTATTTATTTTTGCCAAACCTGAAATCCATCATATGTCCAACTGCCAAATTTCATTTCACAACGTTGATCATCAAACGGAAACCATGTTATGTCGATTTTACATGTTGACTTGAATATGCCAGGCGGCACATAGAGACAAGAGCCATTATTGCGCACCACCACATTTGTTTGATATGTACCATCGAAACCCTCATCAGCACTGTTATACATCAGCACATCCGGTTTCCATATCCGATGCGGCGGTATACGTAAATCTTTTATACCACCATAATCTGAAGTATTCCAACGCAAATTCATATCGTTCCATTCCTAACAGCAGCACATAATGAGAAAAGAAAAAATTGCGTAAAATTAAACAAAGGAAAACTTAATAAAATCAGTAAAAAGTTTAAAGCAGCAATTTGTGACGAAATATTCATATTATGTTGCTGTAAAAGAAACTACAATGACATTTTAAAGGTTTCTTTAAAGGCAATGCAAGCAAGATTAAAAAGACGTTCTCTAACGAAAAATGTCATAATGTTTGCAAGGCATACCCAGCAAAAATTACTGCATACCCGGAAGCAGGTTTGTAAGGGAGAGACAAATGTACTCTCCTTTCCCAACCTGCTTCAGGAAGGCATGATTTTTATATGAGATGTCCCACTTTTATGTGTTTTCAATAAATTTTTTAAGAACTACAGTAAAGAGAGGTAATCATTCGCTTACATTCCTGCATCCTCGTAAGCGAGAGAAGTTGCAGTAAGTTATTTTGTAAAAAAATGAAATATATTTAATAGAAATTTCTGACTTCCATTTATAGCACCCTCGAATGCGCTCTAATATTGCGCTATAAGAAGGCATGATTTTTATTTACTGCTTACCGGTACAAAATAAATTTTTGCTGGGTAGTAAGTGGTATCACTGTTTTTATCAAATTTAAAAGCATAAAAGACTTTATAATCTACCCAGCAAAATAGCACATTACAAAATAATGAGTTGAAAGTACTAGAAAACAGTTCTTCACTGTAATTGGAGGCAAGCACATACCACGCTCGCTTAAGGCCATGACTGACTATTCTACAAAGTCGTGCGATTATGTAAAAAAAAAAAATCTAAAAGTTTTCTGTCCTACATAAAAAAATCGCAACAAAATGTGTGATTGGATGCCACACTGTCATACTTGCTCACAAAAAGCAACTCTGATCGCAATTTTATGAAAATTTCCAAAAGAATATTAAATCTGACACATCTGTCAATAAATCTGTCACACATGTGCACTTTTTGTCCATACTATCACACTTTCTGATCACACATATAATTTTCGACATATGGAACGACTGAATCAGATACTCAGTCATGGCCTTAACAAATAGGATTTTAATTAAGTACTTACCACCCTTGCTTACAAATAGGGACTCGTATAAGTACTTATTACGATCGCTTTTAAAAAGGGACTTGAACAAGTACTTACTTTAATAGCAATAAATAAGTACTTGTTTTGAATAACCTAAATAACCCATTAATAATATGGGCTTACAGAAGTCGGTCAAAAATTCGGTTCGATTATTCTACGATACGTTATTTTGGAATTTAAAAATCGGTGAAAATCTATAAGTCATCAGTTTGCTTATGAATTGCTTTGCCTAAACATTATTCCTTATACCCTAAGCGTGTTAAAATAAATGAGAATTAAAAAAAGTTATGTAGTTGAATGGCTTCTAGCAAATTTCGCAATAAGGAATTGTGTTGTGGGTGTATCAAAGCAAATGTCTGAAAATAACTACTTATGTGTGACATTATAAATCAAGTCATTACTAAAATACTTCTTAGTAAGACATACGATATGTAATAGTCATTGAAAAGTATATTGTTTAGTAAGAGCAAGTCATTACCTAGTCTTCCCTGGGTAAGCATCATATTTTGAGTCAAACCACCCAAATCTGGTAGAAAATATGTTACTCTTTCTAGCCCGCAAGAATTAATGTTTAAAAATTCGTACGTGTTTGAACGCATGAAGTCATTTTTTGCTATCATGACATTAATATGATGACCTGGCCAATAATAAATGATTATTTCATAATATAAATAACTGCCAGTACGCGCGAATCAAGTTTAGGAGTAGGGGAAGGTTTTGTAAAAATGTATGAAAAGTTTATTGAATGTATGAACGTCATTTAAAGGACATTGATGTGATGACCTGGCCATTAATAAATAATTATTTTATAGTATACCGGCAAGCTCACTTGTATCCAGCTTACGTGTTTAGGGGAAGGGAAAGTTTTAATTTAAATGTAAGAACCGTTTATTTTTTGACCAAACTTTATGCCAAAACTATTTTTTGTTAAAAGAAAAAAAATAGGTTTTGGGGGTGTATTTTCCTCCCCTGACTCCGCGCTTGCAATCAAATAATATAAAATTTTACACCCTTCATCATGAAGAGGTTAAATTATTGAGTTTAATACTGACAGAACCTAAACAATAAAAAGCGTGACTTTTTTTGTTTTCCAAAAACGAAGTCTTCGCCCTTTTTTAATTTTTATCAAATATTAAATTTTGTTTCTTTTCCAATGAAAGTTACAAGATGAATACAAAAACAATTTTCCAACAAATGAAAGATACAAAAACTGGTATCGACTTTTTTTAAATGAAATCTTGGGCTTTGTTTTTGTTCCCAATGTTCTTAACATTCTTCTTGTAAATCAGCACGGATAATCAAGTAACGTTTACAATTAAGTTGCATTATACGTTTACCAGATTACAACGAAAAATTCATACAACGAAAAATTCTCAACTAGAACATTTTAAGCCTCTGCAGTTGCTGGCTAGAGTTTTAATTAATTTTTTATATTAGTAATGTATTGTAAGTGCCACCATACGCACTTAGTTTCTTACTCAACCTTTTAATAAACTCTATTAAACAAATAATTGGGAATTACTGTCAAGTATGAATATGCACATTGGGCGGGGATTCCCTCAATTTGTTGTATTAAAATAAGGGTGTGGAGCCAATGTAAGCGGTATGCGGAAAAGCTCAACATTTTTAACACTTCTCTTCTCTTCGCTTAAGAAAACTAAATAACTAAATCCAATCCGCAGTGGTTTTTCGGATTAGCCCACCACTATAAATGTGATTTCACTTCAATTCTATTAATCAAAATAAGGTTTTGCTTGCACTAATTCTTTACAGTGATTAAAAAAACTATGTATTAATCGGTTGAATAATTCGAATGGCAGGAGTTCTAGCATATCGGTCGAATATGTAGATTTAGGGCAAAGTTATACATCAGGTTATCTTGATTCATCAGCTGATAATATTTTTCTTCGCTTTTTTTAAACCTCAGCTGTCAAAGTTCATAGATAAATACATAATTCTCTCTCTTCTCTTATTTATTTCAAAAGCCAAATTTCATTTATAAAAAATATAAACGAAAAAAGTCTCCTCAAATTGCCATTACCTGATAAATATGTAAATACAAAATGGTGAAAATAAAACATTTTAGAATGAACTTTTCAGGCCTACCACGTCTGCCGCGACTCTTGTTAATTTTAGCTTTTTTATAATAAAACTTTATGATTAAAAGATTATTATACCATTTACCTTTAATGTCAAGGGTATATGTATATAGATTTGTCATTCCGTTTGCGATTTCTACAATAATGATTTGTGACCCTGATCCGTCTGTCAGGGTGTTGGTTAAAAGCAATTTTAAAAGCCTCATGGTAGAAATCTTTTAAAAATATTCAGGAATAAGCCGCTATTGAAATTTTTTATACTCTCCTAGTAAGTTTCTGAGATGTTAGCAAAAATAAAAAAGGGGCCGCGCTAGACTAGTCAGTAGTGTGCTGGTCTGCTAGTTTGACCAGAGACTCTGGACTTATCTGCTTGTTTTTCTCTTTTCTTTTCTATTCTTACATTTCAATTCAATTTTCACAAAGGGAGCAATAAAATGGACCCAAGTGAGCTGCACAACAGCTGCCTGTTCTATCTATGAGCAAATAAGCATTTTCCAACTCTGGCATAATTAATTGGCACGTTTCTCATAATTTATAAACACTTTATAACTCTAGGGATAATCATGAAAATTTTGGACGATTCGGTAACTAGCCGGCACAGTTATAGGCTAAAAATGTTTGAAGAAATATATACATGAAGTTTTTCAAACTTCTAAAAAAAATGTTGGACATACTTAAGACCTAAAATTGCGACTGGTAGCCTCGGAAATTATTTCTGGAAAAATCCAGCAAATCGGTTTGTAACTAACTGAGTTAGTAAGATCGAAATACAATTGCTGCGATGTTTTTCCTAAAAACATACAGCTTCTCGACAATCGACAGAATCGTATAGGTACCAAAAGAAATAGTTTGACAAGAGAAAAATAATTCATGATGAGCGCTACTACAAAATGGCGTACAATTAATTTGTATATGGATCAAATCTAGTATTTAACAATATTCCCTTCCACTATTAGTAGCAAATGCCAGGGATTTAAAAACTATTAAAAACTTATTAAAAAATCCAACATGATGTTATAACTAAAATGGCGGTTATAAGGGTCAAATATAGTAGTAACAACCCCATACAATATTGATTGGTGTCAGGTGAAAAGACTTGACTTAAAGTCAAACTCAAAGATGGCTGTGAAAATAATATAGCAAAATGGTGTATAATATTATACCCAATTTTGTACAAGATGCTGAAGGGTATTATCGGATTCAGCATGACCGAATAGAGCATTCTTTTTCGATTCTTTGTATCGTGTAATTCTAAGCTCCTGTTTCTCTAATTTTAGAACTTGTTTTGCATTAAAACAGTTTAAACATAGAATGAACTTTTAACAATGGATTGACATTACTTACTGAATTCTATACACCTAATTTGACACATGTTGCTAAAACAGAGGTCATATGGGTCTGTCGTTACTGCAACTCTTCTCCAATCAATTAAGTTCATTTTTGTTTAGTTCAGCTCATATTTTTTTCCAAAACTTTAAACCATTTTTAATAACTTTTTTTATTTGAAAATTTCAGTCCTATTTTTTATCATAAAAGTTTAATGCTTTTACGCTTTTGTCAGATAAATGAATTCATTGCATACATTTTAAATTTTTTCAATTGCCAATTTACATTTTGTTTATCGTTTTGTGAAATTATTGATCAAATATCATTTTGTCATGACAACCTGAAACGTACAAACTCACACTGTTACACATACTAAACCCATCGTACACAACATGGCATTAAATTATTTCCTGTTTGAGTTAATTTTTTTTCTTCTTCTTTATTTTCATCATTCATTTGTGCGGTAATTTGTGTGAAACATGCAAATATGTAAATTTGTATTGGTGTGTTATTATTCAACACACATACAGCATACAGTCAATCGTATATCGCACAAATATTTAACTGCGTTTATTTGGGTAAGAATGTATATATTTGAATGTGGGCGTTTGTGTGCGCACATCTTAACGTTGTGTGCAACTGAATTTTATTCTGTTTGCATTTTGTTTTGTATTTCGCATTTTTACAACTGCTTGTACACAATATGTGTTTAAAGTGTGTTTGTATTAAAGTTTTATTAATAAATTTAAACGCTAAGACTTATTCATACACACAAATACCTAAAAAAGAGACGCACTAACACATTCGCTTAATGATGTTTATGTTCACATAAAATGATGGTGAGAAATTTCTCCTGTCAAGGTGGGCTGCAGACCATTAAAATTTCTGATTATTTATGTATGAATGCGTATTGAATATTTGAGCAGAATGTGGATTTGTGTTAATTTTTAATGTTCCCTTTATGTACAAGTTCTACAAAAGCAAAAATCGCCATATGCAGGTGAGTGTGTGTGTTCATATTTGCATGTATTTACAGCAAAATTTGTTGAATACGTTTAAGTATTTCATGCCTTTACACGCATGTTAATGTCTACATGTGTGTGTCTGATTAAATTGGTGTAATAAATTACATATTTGCCTTAGAGCCGTTGTTTTAAGAGGCAGTAAATATATGACTGGCAGAGATAATTTCCATAAAATATTCAAGATAAGTATTGTTTTTAAGTGGTTACACATGTACTAAGAATATGTTTAAAGACTTTAATAAACTTGAACTGACACTGGAAAAGAATGAACTGAAATTAAAAAGGCAAGAACTTAAGATGAAAATAAACTTTGTTTTTGGGGGTGGAGAATTTTGAATTGAAACAGAATTGACAGACTTTGTTAAATTAATTAACGTGGCTTAAACAACACTTTTGCATTTTACTCTATTTAATTCAATAATTTTTTATTTCTTCTCATGTCTTCTGGATATTTTGTACTTCACTTTACAGAAAAAAATTTCGCCATTGGTCGGTCTTGGCATTTACTTCCTTGGATTATCTTCATTGTTTTTGTCGGGCTATACTTCTTAATGGCTGGAAATGTGTGTGTCCTATCAAATCCACTTAATTTCTGGTAGTTTAACAGCTTAAAATGGCTAAAGGGGCTATACGTTTCATTAACACTTGCTAACAAATGCTTTTAGTTTCTGGGTCAAAGAGGTTGTCATTAGCCAGGTTTCACTGCCTTACAAAAATGTAAATTTTACACTAATACTAAAGACGCGAATAGTGTTTATAAATAGATCTGGTTTTGATTGCTTGATTTTCCTAACCGCCATAGAAAGGCGAAAAAGCTAAATATCCCTTACAACAACTTCTGCAAAAGGTGCGATAACAAAGAACATCTTCTCTGTAATTGTCCTGCATTCGGGGACCTGAGACACCAGATTCTAGGTCACCGAATACTTGCAAGTAAAACTTGTCTTTCCGCAGGTGATCTGGGAAAGATTCACACCTTTATAAACAGGACAGGATGGCTGAGGAACGACGGCCAGAGGACGTAGACAAACGGGCATTGGTGCTTACAGTATCACAACAGGACCCTCGGAGGACCCAAGTGAGCTATGCGTTTGGGCGGCTGCCGAATGTAACCTAACCTAACCGCCATAGATTCGGATTTTCGATGCCAAAAGTAATGGTAATCAATTTGTGATGACTTCTTCTGTTTATTAATTTAAAGCTGTTGGGTCAATTTAACTTAAAAAGTCTAAGCTGAAGTGTTCGGTGAAAAATGGGCCGAATAGGACTAGGAGAATATTGTCCAATTTTAAAATTACCGACAGTCAAGTAGATCTGTTCTGTTTAACACGCCTATTTGTTACTGACATCAAAAATTTTTAACAACTTAAGGGAAAAATGTCTTAACTCCTTAAGATGCTGATAAGAAGGATATTTAATTTCACTAACTTACCAATTTCAGCCAAACATTTGTTACCAGCAATTGATTCTTTTCATCCTGCAAGGAGAAAAATAAATACATTAGCAAATATTTATTCACATTATTTAGTTAAATTTTTTTATTATTTGTACTCAATTAAAACAAATTACATTAAGTTATCTGTGGTAATAAAGCAAAACTGCTTATGTATGTTTTTATAGTTTTTCTGGACAGTATTTTTAAGTTTTGGAGCTAATTTTAATAAACTGATTCCCTTCGAAATGAAAAAAAGTATTTTACGTGAATTTCATGCCATCGATAATCAATACATACATACATACGTATTAAACAATTGTGTTTTCCTTCATTCTTGTTTTGTGAACAGATGTTTGCAAGCAGAGGGGTTGCCATATTTCTTTAAATTATCTTTTATTTTATATATCTTTAATTAATGTTAAAAATACATTTTTTTTGTTGATTCCATTTATATTTTTTAAAGTTTAAAGTATATTTTGCTAGAAACCAAGCGAAAAAAGTGAATACGGAATCCCTGAAAATGATAAGAAATCAACTGAGCTCCTAAAAAGATCACCAATATCAGCGCACAGTTCCTTCTCACTTTTATCGAAAAATTCTTGAACTTTGGGTACTTGTCAGCCGGCATTAAAGAAGTAGACATTATTACGAGGGAATATTGCCAATTGCCTGAACTTAAAAGAGATAACGTTGCTCAGTACAAGATAATAGCAATCATTATAAATTGTAGACCATGCCGAGCGTTGCGTGATGAATTGCTACAGGAACAAACAGTATTTTGTACTGTACTCTGTGTTGACCACGCATATACCGTGAGAATAATTAACGAGCAATCCGTTATTTCTTATACCTAACGTTCACTTATTTCGAGAAAACTTTCAATACTCTCACACAATCAGTACTATGGGGTGCTATTCGATGCAGAGGTATCTCAGATAAAATAATAGTTCTCATACGAAATCTTTCTTATTAGGACAATTGCCGAATACTGAACGAAGATATAATTTACGGCATAATTGCAGGCACATGCAGCACATATCAATGGAGGCAGCAACTGGGAACCGCATGAATATTTAAAAGATGTTGTTTCTTAGATGATATTTGCCTTCGTGCTTACAGATACTCTGACATAGAAGACAAACACAGTTCGATTGAGGAAATGCCCTTAAGAGAAGGACTTAAAATTAAACTTAAAAAGAGCAAGACATTGCAACAACCGGCGGCTCATCTTAGGATGTGAGGCTAGGTTGGACATGGCAAGACGGACTTTTGTTTTGCTAGATCCTTCAAGACGATCCACCCAGCTATCTTTTAACACCAGACTGATAATTTTGAACTCTCACGTAAAGTCTATATTGATATAAATGGTTTTTCAATAAGAGCGCTACCCAATAAAGCGGTTTCCAATAAATTGATTGTGACATTTGCTGTGTGGCCTGTGGCGCCGTTCTGTTGGAACCACATGTCCTCTAAGTCCATATCACCCAATTGGGGCCAAAAATATTCTGTTATCATTGAACGGTAGCGATTTCCATTCACAGTAACATGCCGGTCTTGATCATCACGGAAGAAGTACGGCCCAAAGACGCCGGCGGCCCATAAACCGCACCAAACCGTAATTTTTTCGGGATGCAATGATGACTCATGGAGTACTTTTAGATTGCTGTCTAACCAATAACGCATATTTTGCTTGTTGACAAAGCCATTCAGCCAGAAATGAGCCTCATGGCTGAAGATGATTTTTCGATGAAAATCCGAATAATTTTCAAGTTGTTGCTTAGCCCAATTCACGAACATACCACGCTTCTGGTTGTCAAGCGGCTTCAGTTCTTGCGTCAATTTGATTTTGTAAGGATGTAGGCCAAGATGTTTTTGCAAAATTTGCCACAACGACGTCACAGAGATGCCCAACGCTTAAGTTGAAAACGACGTGTGAGAGACACATTTTTGCTTTCTTCAACTAAAGCCAACTAAAGCAGCAATATTCTCGACACTACGGGCACTTCTTTGTCTCACTGGCACGGGAACATGTTGTTCTGTGCCTGTACTGTGCCTGTGGATTTAAATTTTTCCACTATTTAGACGCTCAATTTTTGACCTGGTAGGACTATTATGACGACCATAAATTGGACGTAGCGCTCTTAACCTTGAGGCCACTGACTCCGAATTTCTGAAGTAAATTTTAAGAATTTTGACACGTTGTTGGATTGTACATCTTTTCATCATGAAATAGCTAACCTTAATGAAGAGAAATGTCAAAAGAGCGGCAAAAAATATGGCGTCGTTTTCTGTCCCTATCGGTCTACTTTTGTAGCGTGCCTGTTGAAAACTCTTTATGACAGTTAATCTTAGAAGTCCTATTTATATTCTGGACAAAAAAAATAATATACATTTTTTAAATACCAGCCACCCATCCAAATACCCAAATACTCATCCAGTTGAAGATTCGTGGCGTCATATGCTTAGCAGGCTATAGACTTAAATGCCTACTCATACTTGGAGGAGACAGCCGAAATAACAGTTTCAGAATGCAGCTGCAGTTAAATAAACCATATTGCAATGAAATGAGTTGATTGGAAGAACTTTGTTGTGTCCCTGTAATTCTTATAGGAACAACAGAATAAATTATATGGGATTTTTACATCATGCATTATGGTTATTTAGTTATATGACTGATTCAAACCAGAAGTAGTTAAAAACTTAGATTGTCAATAATTGAAAAATAAAATACAGCATACATTTAGGATTAAATTTAATGTACTCATAATTTAGTGTTTTTTTTTTCTTTGAAAGCAATTTCCTTCTATATTCATTAAATATTTTCAATATAATGTAAACTTTTAGGCTCCATTTACATTGCTTAATACCATATATGTATTAGTGTATCTTAACAATAAAAATATATTTTATTCTGTAGGCTGTTAGTATTGTGGTATTGTGTATTTTTGATATAATTTTTGTGTGTACACTTGCACATACTCAAATATTTATACATATAATTGTCTATGTCGATGAAGCACTGCACATATGTATGAACCGTATAAATATAAATATATACATACATACATACATACATACTTCTACAGACAGAAATATGTTAGGGTGTGTATTATACATAAATAATATTGGTTTGATTCTACCTCAACATCCTTAAACTAAAGATTATGTGCTTAAACAATGTTTGTAATTCTTCTCTGCATTTGTTGGAATTGCAATATTAGAAAGTATTTTTAGAAGAGAAATTGACCTGAACACCTAAATTTGTTAGTATATAAAGAAAATTAATTTTGAAAATACTAATAAGGCAATGTAAAGATACTCATGCGTTAAAGTATTTTTGTGCTAAGAATAACTGCTGCATACTTTTAGGCCATGTGTGGAGCAAATATGTTGGAAAAAATCTTTTTTTTAAAAGTGGTTTCTATTTTTTAAAGTGGCAAGAGTATTCTAAAAATTATTTATTTTTTTAATTTGTTTTATGCGCAGTTATTTTATAAACAATTTTCTATTGGTAAAAATTTTGTTTTATGTGATAAAAATAAATTCCTAATTTTTTTTAAATTTTTAGTTATCTCCTTAATATTATTTGAGAATCCCTTTCTTCGAGCTCAGTTAAACATTATCGGATCTTATTTACAAAAATATGTTTTTGAAAGAATTTTAATTACAAAGTTTTATACATAGTGCACTTAAAAGTGTGCATTAAAAACAAATAACAAAAAACTATGCTTTAATAATACTGCCAAAGCAAGTAGTTTTATTTTATATTTTTTTGTTTTTTGAAAAATATTTTTCAAATACTCTTAAACTTTACATTCCTTAAGTGTTTCCTTTTTGTTTTGCTGTTTTTACGCTTAAAAATATTTAGAGGTCTTCTTGTTTTTGTGCCATGATTATTGCTCTTTAGTACTTGCCTTATACAAGATACTTACAAACATAAATCTGTCATGATCTTTATACATTATAAATGTTATTTATGTTCTGCTTTATATACTTTGTAGTATATGTATGTAAGTCAAAAGCACGAAATCATCCTACTCATGTAATGTGCGACCTTTGTGTAGAAATTTTATTTATATTTTATTTCACCTACATTTTAATAGCCAGAGAAATTTCATTTAAAAGAGAATAAATATATGATAAACTTATTTTGGAAAATATTAGATTTAAATTAACGGAAAAATATTAACCTTTGTACTGTGTTATCGTCATGTTTAAGTTGCATTATTCTAGAGAATATTATTATAGCGAGTTACCAACTTAGAATTTGTAAAGAATGACAGACTGATAATGTTGTAAAATAACGAGTAAAGTTGAAAATTCAATAACATTTTAAGGTCATGGGAAAATTACCTCATTTTTAATTTCAATAAGCTAGGAGGAGCTATAGTTTGATCGCCATCATTCTTTTCCGTAGAGTCTGTTGGCATAACAAGATCTAAGTTTTGGTAAGAAGAAAAAATTCAATTGTTATAAAATGGTTGGCCTATGTTTAAATTAGAAAAAAAAAAATTCAAAACTTTTGTTTCAGAATTTCAAATCACCTTTTTGCTCCACATTAGCAAGAAACAAAAAAAAAAAAGCATTCCATCGAAAACGTCATCTTCGTAAGTTTTATTGAAAAAGGAGTAAAAATAGTGGCAATTTATAATTAAACAATTTTCCATTAGAAATCATTTACCAACCCTAACTAGTTTTCTACTGATGAGCCAGGAACGAGTTTAATTTGGATGGAGTCTTTGACTTGTTAGTCATAGTCATTATTTCAGGGATTATGTGGCGAAAGTTATATATGTTTGTATAATAGACGATTAAATTAAGGCAACCTTAAGGTAATAAAAATAAAAATAAAATTATAGTTATGAGCAAAATTTAAACAACAACATTACTTTCGCAGATATCAATTTTTTTCGTCAGTAGTACTCTAGTTCAGGAATTTACACGAAAGCTCGTACAAAGTAAAACAGAGAAACCTAGCTTCATATAAATTATTATCATTGCATGCCATCAGTCTTGAGTGAACTTTGGATAAAATACCCAACTCGATATATTATTCCCCAAAAGGAAGGAACAAATAAAGAACAACGTGTTTAAGTATAATTTAAAAAGAAAAAAAATTAATTATCGAAACTAAGATATGAAAAGTTAGTGAAATTATTAAACATTAGAAACTGTGGTTAAAAGTGTGAAGAAAAAAAAAAAAAGAGAGAAAATTTTTATCATATAAGGAAGTAAAACTAGGTTTTTATCACATATAAGCATTTATTAACGTCACAGTGTTTTGTTTACGTGACATCACAATTAATTACCAGTAAAACCAATCATAAAAAAGAAAAATATATAATAGAAAAAAACGATTTTGTAATAGTAAAATAATTATAGTGAGTTTTGTGTGTTAACATTAAAAATCCATTGTGAATGATCACCGATAAATATGGTCGAATAATAAGAAAATAATATATGTACATATGTACTTATTTATGACTTATTACTTATTTTATTCGCGGTAATATACAAATTTATTAAATTTCCGATAGCTTCATTAACCAAGCAAAAGCAAAAATAGTACATTCATATATAAAATTTTTTTTCAATTCGGAACAGTTAAATATCGAAACAAAAAGTGATCATATCAAAAATAAAAAGAAACCGTACAAGCAAATTAAAATATAGATAAAACATACCAAAATTATCTTGTCTATATATATTTACAATTATATACATATTTATTCTCTTACAACACCAAAAGCGTAGCTGACAACGAAAGCAGAACATTGGAAGGCCTTTCATCGTTACTGTCCGTAAGTCATTGTTATTATTTTCTTTAATTAATAAAGACATATTAGTTCAAGTCATTATGCAGTTCAATGAATAATTTGTCTAAAGTTTGATTGGATATTAAATAGAATCATATGCTAATTCTTATTGGTTACAGATAGTGCCTTGAACTAATATATTTTTTTTAAGTTGTTAACTTATGTATATGATCACCAACGAGAGAAAAAAAAATTATATATACTTAAGTACATAAAAAAATTATATGCACTTGTATCAATTTGTTCCATTTATACATACATACACATACATATATATATATATACCTATATATTTTCTCTGTTTTATTTTTTTAAATTTGTTTTCAAATCTAATTTGGCCAATAGAATGAATAAACCTAAATAATTCGTTAAAAAAAAAATAAAAGAAGGGAAACGTCCTTATGTAAAACTAAAACAACAAAATAATAAATCAAAAAAATAAATAAATAAATAAAACCAAAGAGAGAAAATATATTTATGTAAGTATGTATATATAAAAAAACTTTTAAAACAACAATAACAACGTATCAATAACTAATATTGAACAAGAAGAAATATAAAAAGAAAAAAAATGAGAAAAGAATAAAGGTGGAGTTACATACCATCCGTTCATGCGTTGTTGCGTTTGATACTTTTTCACCTTTTTATACGTTTCTAAACTCAAGTTACACACAATGCGTTTTATGCATCAACTCTTATGTTTTAATCAGCTGTTGTGTTAGGATTGCCATTCGTACTGTTTTAAACAGTACATGTACTGTTTTTTGTAATGTGTACTGTTATATTCACAATACCTAAAACAGTACGAAAAAGTACTGTTTTTTATATTTGTACTGTTTTTGGATACACATGTATTGAATTTTGTAATTTTTTGAAGAATGAAATAGGAAAAAATTGTATTGTTAAATGTGTACAAAAAAGGGATAAATATTTATAATTTATTTTTGAATTAACTTTTTTTGTAAGCATAAATTATTTTCTTTTATATAACTATACCACCTCTATTTGTGTTGTATAATTATTTATTGAATTTTAAAAATTATCAAATGTATTCATTTTAAAAATTCAATTGACTTTTTTTAGAATTTTTTTAACAATATTTAATTAGTACTTTTGGATTACTATATATAATTTAAAAAATATCAATTTTAAATGACAAATTATCAATTTTAAAGTAGACTTTACTTTATTGTTCATAAAAATTGTTATTGTCTTTAAAATAAACTTCAAAAAAATTATTAAAAGTAATATTATAGTCGACTTTAACAAGAAATGTTTTCTTTTTGTTGAGCCTAAATATTATTTTCTTAAATATTGTTAAATATTGATTTTAAGTTCAATAACAATTTCTATGCGTGATAGATTAAGTGCCATTATTACAGCTTGTCTTTAGTTAAAGGTAGGATTTTGTCTGTTCGATAAATAGCTTTGCATTATTACATCTTCCATTTTTTATTGTTATTATTATTAAATTTAATAATATTTAATGAATAAAAAATAATAAATTAAGGGTTTATAATGCAAAGCCATTTATCTGCCAAACAAAATTCTGCCTTTAGCTAACGGCAAGTTGTAATAATGGCCCTAAGTCTACTTAAGAATTGATAATTTGTCAATTACAAGTGATATTTTTTACGTTATAAATAGTATTCCAAAAGTATTAATGGAATATTATTGTAATTTTAAGAAACAAATTAATTGAATTTGCATATTATAGATAATTTCAAAATTCAACTCGTAGTTTTTGAAATTCAATTACCAATTTCGAAATTCTATTTACTATTTTTTAAATATAATTAATAACTTTTGAAATACATTAGATCATTTTCAAAATAAAGTTTGAAAATATAGTGCATAATTCTGAAATATAGTCGAAAATGTTAAAGCATTGGTATTTCGTTTATTCAAACTAGTATCAATATTAAAATTGAAAAACGATGTTAAATTTGTGTTTTTGACCACGTGTTTACATGTTTTTATGTTTCTTCTTAACTATTTTTAAATAAAAATGTGGTGTATTGAAGTAAAAGTTATGTTATCAAAATCAAAATGTACTGTTTTTCTTTTTTTTTAAATTACTGTTTTTCCCCCTCAATGTACTTTTTTTCACTTTTCAAATATGGCAACCCTATGTTGTGTTTATATTTTTATTAACTAAAAACAATTTTGCCAAAATGGAAAGTAAAATTGACAATTTAAGGGCATTTATGGAATTCATTTAGTTTATGTACATGATATTTTGTGCTACAAAAAGTTCAAAAATAACACAAGCATCAATAAGCATCTCCTCCATTGCACTTGTTTTCTTTTAATAATAAACAGAGATGACACTCAGCACATAATAATTATCGATAAGTGGAATAAAAATTTTGGTAATGAAAAAATTGTGTTTAAAATTAGTTTTTATGAATGTTTTTCTTAAAAGTAATTGTAAACTTTATTTCGAATGCTTTTTCTTTTATTAAAAACATTTTTTTAATACAAAAAAATTAAAAAAATAAATCCACCACACAATCAGATTTATCGATAACATCGACAAAAAAATATTATTTGTCATCCATGGCTATCAACAACAGCTGACATTTATTCACCTTTTATGCGACGGATACAAAAGTAGAAAGTAAACCTACTTTGCTGCGTTGATACGTTTATGCATTCTATGCGTTTTGCCGTGTAACTTGTCACATACAATTACACTGATTCTACTTTTTGACTGATGCATAAAACGGAACAACGGATAGAACGCATGGTATGTAACTCCAGCTTAACTTTACAGATTTAAGAAAATAAAGATCACCATTAAAACTCACTATAAGAATAAACGAAAACAAAACAATATATTAATAAATAGAGAAAAAATTTAGTCATTTACAGCAGAAAGGAAAAGAGAGTTATATGTAAAATAAAGTAAAAAATTTGATAAATTTTTTTTGCAATTCGGTTTTGTAGTTGTTTGTTGCCCTATATCCGCGTAGATGTAATATCAGTTAGTTATATATTTTGCACCCTATGTATAGCCAACTAAAATATATTTCATCGTGATAAATATAACCAGTTTATAAGTGAAAATTTTTATATTATTAAAATTTTTATTAATAATTAAGAAAATTAAAGTAATATAATTTAAAGAACGAGTGAATTCAATCTATGTATAGATAACCCATATTAGATAGCAAAAATGAATTTTTATTGAAATTTTTATAAAAGAAAAATAAAAAAAAAAATTATGAGTAAATAAATTACATAAAGACTTCTCCCTTGGGTAAGTGAAATCAACTATATATTTGGGTCCTGTAATCGAGTATAGTGCAATACAGGACAAGGATGGGTGGGTTTTGAGCACAGGGGTTTACCATCTTCTACCCTTTAGAAAATTTACACAAGCATATCCACCTCCGAAACATGAAATACAATTTTGATAACTATTGAGTTATAGTATTAGTGTTAAGGAATTAATTGTTGGTCAATATTATTTTTAGGGACTCTGTAACAAGAAAAATATTGTAATGGTGTAGTTTGTAGATGCAGGTCAAGAACCTCCCCAACCACTGAACATAGCTGGAAATATGGGTCCCGCCGACTCGCATTACTACAAACATTAAATCTTCATGGTTTTCTTATTTATTAGTTATAAACTAATATCATTTGAGGTAAAGGTTGGTAACTAGGAAGAAAACTGTGGTCCGATAAGTATCATCGTTTAACGATGCTCTTTATTATTGGTAAACTTGAATTACACAACGAAAAAAAATAAAAACAACCCATTACAGAAAATGGCGCCCAACGTGGGGCCTGTATTGTTTAAATGTATTTTGTCAAAATTAGTACAATTATATTAACAATCAGGTCTCCAATAGAGGAGTGTGACTCCTGTGTAGCAAAATTTTTTTGTGTGCACGAATCTTCACAAAATTTTTTTTTTTTATATTTATTTAAACAGATTTTTAACGCTAAAATTTATTAAAATTTGTTTACGCAGAATAAATTTTGTTAATTCTTCTGGATTTCGACTACGAGTTGTGTGATTGGAACTAGTAGATTTCGACCGATGGATTCCTTGAAATTCTTTTCTGTGTATTTTTTTTAATGAAAACTTGATTTTGATTATCTGTAGGTTTTATACTTCATTTTCTTTTGTTCCCTTAAAGAGCTAGCTTAGTTTTAATGGATTATCAAAATATTGCTCCTTACAGTATATTTTGATCCGATTATTAAGGTTTCTGTTTGAGTGATTATATGATTATTAAGTATAAAATTGTTAATTTATTGACCAAGTATAAACTGTTTTTTTTTGTGTAAGTTTCTTTTAATTATTATTTTTTTAAACAATGGTTTGCATTAGCCATTGAATAAGTTGATTTCACACCCATAATAGGGAAGTCGATAACGTAAAATAAATTGTAGCCTACAGGAAACATTTAAAACTTTCAAATTAATTTAATTTTTTTATTTTCAAAAATAAATAAAAAAATCATTTCAATAAATTCCCTTGAGGTTAGCTGTTTTTAGTTAATTTTGTTTGTTTTGAATTTGTATTGCATATCATGGTTTTGGCGCACAGTAATGAAGACATCACCACGATAGGTGATACTAACCCAACAAATTCTTGTTCGTTATGTGAAAAGCAAATTACAACTCTTTCAGAATGTCGTCGCACTAAATGTAAACATATTTTTCACCAAGAATGTATTATTAATTGGCTTAAAGATTACCATGAATGTCCCAACTGCAAAGTTTTATGTCATGAGCGTGACCTGGATATTCCTGGTCAAGACCAGTTAACAAAATCTTCGATGGCGGGGGAAGAAAAAATTGTATCTGCTAGAGAGACTAAAAGAGTAAATCATAGAGGTAGGGGTCGTGGGTCTGCCGCAAAAACGTATAACACTCGAAGTACCAAATATCGAGAGGAAATCAGTAATTCACAGCAAAGTCAAGCAAATGTTGAAAAAGGGGCAATACCTAAAAATCCATTGGTAAATGAAGATATTGACACGAGTCTAAATATTAATATATCTCAACCCTCTACTAATCTGTCTAACTATTCACGTCGTTATAATCGTAATCGCCGTTCAAATGTTGATTATAATCAAATTTCCCAAATGATTGAATCTAATGTACAAAGACTTTTATCTAATTTAAATATTAACTCACCTATGCCACAGCAGGCACTTACAATTTCACCCTGTTCGCAAAATCATTCAGCTAATAGAAATCCAAGTTCTCAGTTAAATTCAGCTTCTTTAAACACCAATTCAGCCAAAGTTGCTGCTCTCATACAATCTTCGATCAAGAAATATAAATTATTCTGTTGGTCAGGAAGTATACCGACGAAATTTTGCACAGAGCAATGCAGTACAGAAATTTAATGCAAAACTTAGCCCGTTGTTCATAAAAGCTCGTGTAAAAGAACGATTAGGTAATTGCTATTATATCCTGGAGGATGTAGAAGGAAAGAATTCTGGCACCTATCATGCCAAGGATATTAAAACATAATTGCTTATTCCGGCTAATATGTTCGAAAATTCTTCATATTATACGGTTTTGTAATGTGCGACCTTTGTGTAGAAATTTTATTTATATTTTATTTCACCTACATTTTAATAGCCAGAGAAATTTCATTTAAAAGAGAATAAATATATGATAAACTTATTTTGGAAAATATTAGATTTAAATTAACGGAAAAATATTAACCTTTGTACTGTGTTATCGTCATGTTTAAGTTGCATTATTCTAGAGAATATTATTATAGCGAGTTACCAACTTAGAATTTGTAAAGAATGACAGACTGATAATGTTGTAAAATAACGAGTAAAGTTGAAAATTCAATAACATTTTAAGGTCATGGGAAAATTACCTCATTTTTAATTTCAATAAGCTAGGAGGAGCTATAGTTTGATCGCCATCATTCTTTTCCGTAGAGTCTGTTGGCATAACAAGATCTAAGTTTTGGTAAGAAGAAAAAATTCAATTGTTATAAAATGGTTGGCCTATGTTTAAATTAGAAAAAAAAAAATTCAAAACTTTTGTTTCAGAATTTCAAATCACCTTTTTGCTCCACATTAGCAAGAAACAAAAAAAAAAAAGCATTCCATCGAAAACGTCATCTTCGTAAGTTTTATTGAAAAAGGAGTAAAAATAGTGGCAATTTATAATTAAACAATTTTCCATTAGAAATCATTTACCAACCCTAACTAGTTTTCTACTGATGAGCCAGGAACGAGTTTAATTTGGATGGAGTCTTTGACTTGTTAGTCATAGTCATTATTTCAGGGATTATGTGGCGAAAGTTATATATGTTTGTATAATAGACGATTAAATTAAGGCAACCTTAAGGTAATAAAAATAAAAATAAAATTATAGTTATGAGCAAAATTTAAACAACAACATTACTTTCGCAGATATCAATTTTTTTCGTCAGTAGTACTCTAGTTCAGGAATTTACACGAAAGCTCGTACAAAGTAAAACAGAGAAACCTAGCTTCATATAAATTATTATCATTGCATGCCATCAGTCTTGAGTGAACTTTGGATAAAATACCCAACTCGATATATTATTCCCCAAAAGGAAGGAACAAATAAAGAACAACGTGTTTAAGTATAATTTAAAAAGAAAAAAAATTAATTATCGAAACTAAGATATGAAAAGTTAGTGAAATTATTAAACATTAGAAACTGTGGTTAAAAGTGTGAAGAAAAAAAAAAAAAGAGAGAAAATTTTTATCATATAAGGAAGTAAAACTAGGTTTTTATCACATATAAGCATTTATTAACGTCACAGTGTTTTGTTTACGTGACATCACAATTAATTACCAGTAAAACCAATCATAAAAAAGAAAAATATATAATAGAAAAAAACGATTTTGTAATAGTAAAATAATTATAGTGAGTTTTGTGTGTTAACATTAAAAATCCATTGTGAATGATCACCGATAAATATGGTCGAATAATAAGAAAATAATATATGTACATATGTACTTATTTATGACTTATTACTTATTTTATTCGCGGTAATATACAAATTTATTAAATTTCCGATAGCTTCATTAACCAAGCAAAAGCAAAAATAGTACATTCATATATAAAATTTTTTTTCAATTCGGAACAGTTAAATATCGAAACAAAAAGTGATCATATCAAAAATAAAAAGAAACCGTACAAGCAAATTAAAATATAGATAAAACATACCAAAATTATCTTGTCTATATATATTTACAATTATATACATATTTATTCTCTTACAACACCAAAAGCGTAGCTGACAACGAAAGCAGAACATTGGAAGGCCTTTCATCGTTACTGTCCGTAAGTCATTGTTATTATTTTCTTTAATTAATAAAGACATATTAGTTCAAGTCATTATGCAGTTCAATGAATAATTTGTCTAAAGTTTGATTGGATATTAAATAGAATCATATGCTAATTCTTATTGGTTACAGATAGTGCCTTGAACTAATATATTTTTTTTAAGTTGTTAACTTATGTATATGATCACCAACGAGAGAAAAAAAAATTATATATACTTAAGTACATAAAAAAATTATATGCACTTGTATCAATTTGTTCCATTTATACATACATACACATACATATATATATATATACCTATATATTTTCTCTGTTTTATTTTTTTAAATTTGTTTTCAAATCTAATTTGGCCAATAGAATGAATAAACCTAAATAATTCGTTAAAAAAAAAATAAAAGAAGGGAAACGTCCTTATGTAAAACTAAAACAACAAAATAATAAATCAAAAAAATAAATAAATAAATAAAACCAAAGAGAGAAAATATATTTATGTAAGTATGTATATATAAAAAAACTTTTAAAACAACAATAACAACGTATCAATAACTAATATTGAACAAGAAGAAATATAAAAAGAAAAAAAATGAGAAAAGAATAACTTTACAGATTTAAGAAAATAAAGATCACCATTAAAACTCACTATAAGAATAAACGAAAACAAAACAATATATTAATAAATAGAGAAAAAATTTAGTCATTTACAGCAGAAAGGAAAAGAGAGTTATATGTAAAATAAAGTAAAAAATTTGATAAATTTTTTTTGCAATTCGGTTTTGTAGTTGTTTGTTGCCCTATATCCGCGTAGATGTAATATCAGTTAGTTATATATTTTGCACCCTATGTATAGCCAACTAAAATATATTTCATCGTGATAAATATAACCAGTTTATAAGTGAAAATTTTTATATTATTAAAATTTTTATTAATAATTAAGAAAATTAAAGTAATATAATTTAAAGAACGAGTGAATTCAATCTATGTATAGATAACCCATATTAGATAGCAAAAATGAATTTTTATTGAAATTTTTATAAAAGAAAAATAAAAAAAAAAATTATGAGTAAATAAATTACATAAAGACTTCTCCCTTGGGTAAGTGAAATCAACTATATATTTGGGTCCTGTAATCGAGTATAGTGCAATACAGGACAAGGATGGGTGGGTTTTGAGCACAGGGGTTTACCATCTTCTACCCTTTAGAAAATTTACACAAGCATATCCACCTCCGAAACATGAAATACAATTTTGATAACTATTGAGTTATAGTATTAGTGTTAAGGAATTAATTGTTGGTCAATATTATTTTTAGGGACTCTGTAACAAGAAAAATATTGTAATGGTGTAGTTTGTAGATGCAGGTCAAGAACCTCCCCAACCACTGAACATAGCTGGAAATATGGGTCCCGCCGACTCGCATTACTACAAACATTAAATCTTCATGGTTTTCTTATTTATTAGTTATAAACTAATATCATTTGAGGTAAAGGTTGGTAACTAGGAAGAAAACTGTGGTCCGATAAGTATCATCGTTTAACGATGCTCTTTATTATTGGTAAACTTGAATTACACAACGAAAAAAAAATAAAAACAACCCATTACACTCAATGATGGGATGCATAGAAATAAATATTTTGTGGAGCTTCAGGTTTGCGGCTAAGTTTAAGTACTTGTGACGAGCATGATTTAATGTTTAAACTAAATATTTATTGAAAATGCAAATTAGAAAATAGAGGTAGACTTCGCTCATTATATCTGTGGCTTGGAGTTAAAAGGGCCAATGTCAAGTTTTTGCTCTTTTGAGTTAATCATTGCATTAGATTTGTTTTCTTGCTCTATTTTATTATGGTAAAACAGCTAAAGTCATACTTAACCTAGAAAAGCTTCATAAATAAAATGCTGTACAATGTCACTATGAAAGCATATATAAAAGTTAAAGTTCAATTCAAATTTAAATATGTAAAGGGGATACCGAATCAGACTTCCTCCTCGCTTAACATGTGTTTCTTATAAAATAGTGTAAACAAGTGTAGCTTTCGGCGACGAATTCTCGTTTGGCACGGAATCAAATTTTATAACTCTGTTAGAGTCTCAAAAAATCAAATTGTATTTCTTACGATTACTAATGAAGTTTGTAGCGGTACCCAAATTATGTACATGTTCCTATTTTCAAATATCTAAATTCACTTAATTCTCAATGCTTTCTGGATCCGAAATCAGCATGTGCAGACAATAATTTTGCATAAAAAACTACACTGAAACAATCACACTGAAATATGAACACATAAATCAAGAAACTTTCCATCAATGTAATTGCGTAATCAAATAGGGAAAGGGGTATCGATTTGTGACTGACAACTAAGGAAGTGATTATGCTGAAGTTTTGTTTGGTTCGAAGAACTGTTTAAATTTATAAAAGTGATGGGATGCATGCCGAACCAACACAGGCATTGCTTGATTTGCTGCTACTACTTTGAAAAGGGTCCGCCTAATAACTTTTTTTTTTTGAAAATGCTATAAAAAAAAAAGTAGCTTCGGCTGTGTGGCACGTAGCGCCGTCCTGTTGAAGTCAAATGTTGCCAATATCCTCCCCTTCAATTTTTGTGAACAAAAATTCGTTCAACATGGCCCGATAACGATCGCCATTGACTCTGCCACTCCTTGCTCATTTTCGAAGAAAAATGGCCCAATTATGCCTCTGAACCAAAATCCGCGCCAAACAGTGACTCGTTTTGTGTGTATCGGCTTTTCAATGAATGCGTGCGGGTTTTTTGTGCCCCAAATGCGACAATTTTGCTTGCTTACATACCCGCCAGGATAAAAATGAGCTTCATCTGAAAAGATGATTTTTTTTTGCAAAATTGGCATCTTCTGTAAGTCGATCGCAGGCCCACTTAACATAAAAGGTTATTATGTCAAATCTAGGCGGGTTAGGGAATGTACCAGAGCTCTGAGTGGAATTATGGACTTTTTCTGCGTCAGATTGTATTTGCTGCCAGGGAATCGTGGACTTGTCGGTAAAATAAATGCAGATTAATTCGCATGCGGTGGATTGGCAGTAGGACCAAGATTTAAAAAGATCATTTAAAGGCCACCGATAAACCACTATTTTGGGTGAATTGGGGCGTGGTTATCAGACAGTTCTAATATGGCGTGGAGAAACAGAAGGAACTTTAGTTTGTCAAGGGCTAAATGGCTAAGGGTAAACTCCTCGGACTCTACGGTACTCCTATAACTGAATACGGTATGTCTCAGGGCCACTATTGAGGTTAAAACAAGACATTGTTCAGTCTACTGAAGGATGTGTGTGGATGAAGAAGAGAGAGAAATGGTAGATCATGGATCTGCTAGAGACCAGAGAACCAGAGAGTAGTTAGGTAAGCGATTTCACGATGAATTGAGAGGTGCTTCAAAGTGTAAAGATCATGATTTGGTTCATCATGGGGATCGGGTGATTAGTGAAAAAACGGGGTTAAGCACTGAGTCTTCACATATTTTATTTAAATTTCTTTACATTTACTCTCTTTCCTTAATTTATTAAATTTTTAATAAATGGTCCGCCAAATAACTTTCTTTTTTGAAAATGCTAAAAAAAAAAGTGCAGCTTCGGCTGGGTGGCACGTAGCGCCGTCCTGTTGAAACCAAATGTTGCCAATATCCTCCCCTTCAATTTTTGTGAACAAAAATTCGTTCAACATGGCCCGATAACGATCGCCATTGACTCTGCCACTCCTTGCTCATTTTCGAAGAAAAATGGCCCAATTATGCCTCTGAACCAAAATCCGCGCCAAACAGTGACTCGTTTTGTGTGTATCGGCTTTTCAATGAATGCGTGCGGGTTTTTTGTGCCCCAAATGCGACAATTTTGCTTGCTTACATACCCGCCAGGATAAAAATGAGCTTCATCTGAAAAGATGATTTTTTTTTGCAAAATTGGCATCTTCTGTAAGTCGATCGCAGGCCCACTTAACGCATTGGATAGTCAGTTGGCTTCAAACCCTTCATCGGTAGGATAAAACTAATTATCTAACAAATCAGACATGAGCTAAGTGTTAACATTCACGAAATAAGCATAAGTTGAAAAAAAAACGTTAGATGGCACTGCGTATAGAAATGGATCGCATTTTGAAGGGCTTGAAGCATAAGAGTACTCCGGACCTTGTACATAAAGAAGTTACGAATATTCTTATATGGATGAAGTACATGAGTTGGGTAAAAGTGAATAAAAGGCTAAATGGCTCTCTAAGGACGGGAACGCAGGAGCCGGGTAATATTTAACTATGTGTCTGTGCACTAGACACAGATGCTTGAATTTCTATATAATTTGAATCACCTGTAGGAATGTAGAGTGCAAGGAAGATAATTTTCATTGAGGTTTACAAAGTAACTGTCGTAAAATGCTTCAGGCAGTCGAAATATTTTTTAAATTTTTCATGAATCTAAAAAAAAAGTTCCTCTGTGAACGAGGTAACGCTGATGGGGAATTAAAGGTATTTGGGAACAGGTGGTAATAAAATGGATAAGAATTTGCTAGGTATTCAGATTTCGTAAACCAGGGAAAGGTTTTTCAGGGAATATGATGTTGTCTTATATTTGGTTAAGCCTATGAACTTGAAAAGGTCACTAGAGGCAACCACATGTGTGCAGGCTCGTATTCCATCAAAAAACTTTATCGCCATAAAGCGCTTCTTGAATCATCTCATTTTTTCCACTGCTGAAATAATAAGCATTACAGTAGATATGCTTTGTTGTGCTTTCGTATGCATTACTGCTTAATCAAGAAATTTTTGGTAGGACGTTACCCAAAAAACTTATTGGCAGGAGTGTAGCTTAGATACTCAGATATTGTTAAAACAACCCAGTGCGATGATCACAGAACTCTAAAACTTCAAATACCTTTAGAACAAGATAAAAATCGAGGAAAATGATGTTTGAATTATTGTACCTAGAAAGTACTGGCGCATGTTAATCTCCAGTTCTGGCTTGACATGAGCTGAAAACACCGACAGGCAAACATTAAAAGTGGATGTAGAACCGATGATGGCAATTATCACTTAGGATTTAAGACACTTGCCAGTTAACAGTTCAAACTCCCTCAAATGTACAACAGAGGATTGTAAGAGTACGAAGCGTTGTAACGGTGCTAAAACAACTATGATTTAGATTAGGATTCAAAGGGTATCATGTTTAGACTTTAGGGAAACTCGAATAAAAAATATCAGGAGTGTTAATGATGGGTGTATAAGTAGAAACAAAAGCTACAGCTTTAATCATGCAAGATCTTGATTAGAAATTGTGTAGAGAAAGCTTATATGAGCCCATAAAAACTGAGCCATTCGTAAATAAATTCTGAAAAAACTATCGTAAGATTTGATGCGATGCACTTTTAACGATCCGAAAATCGATAATTTTACGACGCTAATTTTTATCTGCACTAACGATTAGTCGATTCACCAAATACTTTTAACGATGCTTTTCAACTGTTGTTATCTCGGATATTTAAAAAAAAATCAGCAAATTAGTTATTCACTAACATCTCTACCAGAGGTAGTCGCTCCATAGACGAGACTTTTATTAAAATATTAGACTAAATATTGAAAACGATTAAATTGTTGTATACCCTTCTCAACGATGCGATTATCAGTTAAACATATTAGGAAAAAGTACGACTAATGAGAAAATAATGGTTCATCTAAGAATCTAAATAAGTTTTATTTTCGTTCAACAAAATATTTTAATAATAAAAAATTAAAAAATTTGAAACAAATTTTCTAAACCCGCAAACAAATTTATTGAAAATATTATACCAAACAAAGAGCTAAACAGCGTATAAGAAGTATTCGCGCCCTATAGTTTCATAAAATCTCTAACTAAGCGCAACCACTGGTTCAATCTCTTTTTCTTTGCATTTGCTAAGTGTTCTTTTAGTATGCACATAAATTCTTAGATGTATAGTTATTTAAGGAAATGATTTGCATATGAATTTCATAAATATTTCAATTTGCCGTACATTGGTCTTTTAAACAGAATCGTCTACATAACTATAGATAACTATAGATACTTTAACTACCACCCACACTCATTCACAGCAGTATTAAAACAGAAATAAAAAGCATTTGTATGTATTAGTGTATACAACTAAGCCCACACAGTCTTAAGTGTGTTTTAAGTATAAAATGCAGTTGATATGCAAATCTCTTTCTATTTAACTTTGCATTTCGAAACCCACATGCATTTGTATATATTCGTTGTCAGTGATATATTTTATAAGCCCACATAGCCATGTGTAAGTTTGATATAAGTGTAGAGGCATTATGTTAGATGTTTGAATATAAATGAAATTGATAAATAGAAGAGCTTTTTTTGAGAGAATTTCTTATCAATAAGTTGTGCGAAAAGTTATTATTATTAAGTCTTTATGATGGGTTTTAAAGCCTTTGTGTAAATCTAAAGCATACTTTAAGGAGAAAAAAAAAATATTATGTTTTGTTAAATAAGATTTACATTTAAATGAGACTTAAATCGAATAGCCTTGGGTATTTGGCCTGATTTAGTAAATTCTGGAGGCCCAACTCTAAATCATTTTAGAAGAATTCCAAGCATTGTTTTCTTTTATGCTGTCCGAAATTTTTGCTAAGTTCGCTTAAACTATAAAATTTTACAATACCCCAGAAAAATCAATTAAAGCCGTGAGTAGCATTAAAGTGATTATTATTGAAGTGTCTTGCTTTGAGTTTGTTTGATTTTCCATAAGATAGCTCCTATTGAAAAACGTCTCTTAAAAAAAATTATGCGGTTCTACAGGGGAACAAAAACACTTTTGAAAATATTTTCAATTGAATCACCTGGAATATTTTTTTATTTTTTTGATCACATAAATGTCCTGGGATATATATTTTATCCCAACTTTCCTAATTCAATTAATAACCCGCCTCCACTTACTTAACATCTTGTATACCCCTAACATAACATAATGTAATGTGTGTTATTGGGATTGTAGATTTTTTCTTCGTTGATTACAATAACAATAAAATAATATTGATTTGTCGTTGTTGCGATATTCACTTATATAGCTTTCTATTGTTTTTGTTATTGCAAAATAAAATTGGAAGTAATAACAGTGTTATTTCATTGTTATGCTCTCACCGAACTGCTCACCTGGCAAAACACAATTCGCAAGCCACAAAGTATGCAACATGATTTTCCTGTATTTAAATCAACCACAAAATGGCAAAGCCACACGATAAATAAAGATTTGCTTGTGTTTGGCAGGAGCATTTGGGACGAAAAGGGTGACTTTTTTTTGGTTATAGCAATGCTTTTGTAAATCTCATTAGCTTGTGTTTTACAGTTACTTGAGTTTGGTTGCATGAAAATAACAAAAAAAACAATAAAAAAAATAATGCAATTGTTTTTATTTGTGTAATTTCTTGCTTATTTTGTTTAAGGTTGGCAATATTTTTTGTTTTAATTCTAAATAAACAAATTGAAAAAAATATATAAAAAAAGAAATCAAAATACAAGTGATTTCCGTTGTGTATATATAAAACCACAGTATTTGATTGTTGTTAAATTTTCTGTTGTTTTAGACAACCAGAATTAAGTTGTTTTAGGAGGCAATAAGGGAAAGCAAAAAAATAAGCAATAATAGAAATTGAGTTGAGTGTTTTTGAAATGTGGTTTCTTATGTGACAAACGTTTTATTTTTCTGGAAATTTTTTTTTGTTTCGTTTCTCTATAACCACTCTGAAACAATAACATTAGCTAATAATATTGCTAAAGACAAAAAGCTTTTCGCTGTGAAAGAGTTGTCAGCCACAGAATCAAAACTGAAAGAAAAATAAAAAACTCATCAGCATTACAGCTGTATTTGGTTGAAGAAACATGTCAACGTCTTAAGGATAGACAACTGCTATTCATTTTGAAGCCATTGTCTAATATTGGTGGGTGCTTCAAGAGAGGGGATAACTAGATTGATGTTTCTATATATTTGCAGCTAGAAACTTTTTGCTTTTCTTTAAATCAAAATTAAACGGAATTGAAAAATCTGTTTACACAAATAAAAAGAGTATGATATGAAAAAGATTTAATAAAAATGTAGCATATGCTAGAGGTTATTGAATTATATATAAAAAATTTAAAAGGATGCTCACCCTAATATATTTCGTTTTAAATTTAAAATACAGTTATTGATTTCATTACAACTTTATTACTTATAATGTGACCGGATATTTGTTTAGGATAAGGTCTAAAATGTTAAGTACATAAATTAAACGTGGGAGTAGAAATCTACAAAAACTTCAAAGTCATATTAAAAAAATTTGATCGTAGTCTTTTATTCATATTTTTACAAATTTAATGTGATTTGTTTTTTTACAATCAATTATTAGCTTTACACCTCCTTGTCCTATAAAATAATAACACAACAAAATCTTAAAATTTTTCATTTTATACAGCCAATTGTCATCTATTTATTTTATTAGTTTAAGAGCATATTAATGTATTCATTATGATATACTGCATTACCGGCTTCAGGTTGTGGAATTTACTAATATTATTAATATAGAAAATTATAGGTCATTTTACATCGTAACGATTATGGCAAAAAAAGAGCAGCCGGTATAGCAGTAGTGCAACAGAGTACGGTGTGTGTATATCAAATTTAGTTTTTAATACAAGGTGAACAGCAATATGTGAATTAATAAATAAAGTGCTGTAGAAGTTTAACTTATACCACAAAAATGCAATCAAATAAAAAATCATTTTAAAAAAATAATGAAATGGCCAAAGATTTTGTAGTGCAAATTTCAACTATTTTTATTTTTTTTTTTGAATTTTGAAGAATATCTTTTAATGATCTAGTCCTGTTAAACTAAAATTACATCAACTTAAATTTTTCATTTTTTTTAATTCCTTACATTCACTTCAATCTTACGTTCTTTACATTACTCTCAACCTTTTTAATTCATTTCACTTTCTCATATCTTGAGCTTATTAAATGATATTCTCTCCATCTAGCCAATAATTTTTAATAATCTCAACCAATTTAATTGCCAATTCAATTGCCTGCTTAACGAGAATTTATTAACAATGACCAGATAATATAATGAGTAATAAAGTTAAAAAAGGGGAAACAAAGCCATTAAAACAGACAGAATAGTTCAAATAATGTAGTTTAAGCAAAACGAAAAGTAAGTGTAAAAAAACAGATATTGCAATTGATTTCTTAAAAGCATAATAAAAAAAAACACGAAAAAAATGAGAGGAAAAAATATAAAATGCTAAATGGAATGCGGTAATCAAAAGAAGATTTATGATAAAGAAAATTAATTGTCAAAATGTCATTAAACATTGAAGGAGTACTTATCAAACCAAGAAGTATGGAAAAAATTAAAAAAGTTGACAATTTATAATTATCGTTAAATACATTTCCTAGAGTTGAACTGAAAACAGAAATGTTGATTGAAGTCGTATAAAATGAAAACTACTTAAAAAATTAGGCATTGTTGCCTAATTCTAAAAATTCTATAACGACTTGAGAATGCTAAATAACGTTCCTTTCAATTACTACTACTGTTGCCTACATTATATATGAAATATTTATTATATTGTTACGTAAATACCTTTTATAAACGTTGGCTTACTTCCTTTAAATAATCTTTGAGTTTTTTTATTGCAATTAAAAACACTTGAAATTTATTATTAAATTAAGAGCACTTTATTTACTTAAACACACTCAGATATTGTTTAATAGCTTTTTTATTATCAAACTCACTTTGACACACACTTAACAAGCTCTACTGTTATACTGATCAAGTAAACTGTGTTGTTTAGTTCTAGTTCATTCGAAAACCGTTACATTTAAATTACGACGTAATGTTAATGTTAAGTAATATGCCGGAATAATAAAAGTGCCTAAGAGTATGCTACACATGATAACTCACATCATGTTCGAACAACCAGCGAAATAAACTAATACAAATAAATCTACTGTTACTTAAACTACTACAACTAAAACAGAATTTTAATGTAAATTAAGTTATTTAAAAATAAATCTGTAACAATATGTTTATAATATAGTGTTGCATTATTTAAAAGAGTTATTTTAAAAAGTTGCATTTTATTTGATGTTTTTATATTTTCTGTTGGAAATTAAATATCATCTAGCAATAAAAAGGCAGCCTATGTGTTAAATCAGGTATCAGTGTAACTAAAAAAATTTTAATAAAAAATTTATCTAGTAGCTACTGAGCCATTTGGGTTCAGAAAGACAGACAGACAAACAAAAATTCTAAAAAGTAGTGCTTTGTATCCTAGATCATTGAAAACATATATAAACTTTTAACTTTTTGAGACATATCTCATGTAAAGACGTAATTTTTTAATAATCTTATTATTAAACAAAAATTTTACAACTTGTTGTTTTTGAGCCTAAACGAGGCTGTAGCATAAGTGCTGTCTAAGGGCATCCAGAATTAAAAATAGATTTGATGTTTAGGAAATATAAATAAATTAATACGACACTTTAACGTTTTTGGGGTTTTGAAACGCTTGTTTTATACACATTAAATTAACTGGGGTACTTTTAATTGCAAATAGTAATCAGCTCTCTTGAAATTAACGTTATAAATGTTTATTTACTTAAAAAAAATATACTCGTATATAATAATGGTTTGCAAATATTTCATTGTTATTTAATTCAACTTGAATTTCACTTTTGTTTGCATTATGCAGTCTGTTAGATGCTACATGCTGTTGTTTTCCTACAGATAATTTTCCGAAGAATAAAAACCTGGAAAATTATTATTTTACAAGCATTCGAAAAGTATGCTATAAAGTGTGAATTGTTCATAATTTAAATATTATCAAAGGTGAGTTAGTTAACTTTATTGAGACATTCATTTTCTATACTTTATAAAATGATAGGACTTGGCTTTTTTATAACCTTTTTTGATGACAGGAAATTTTACGTTTAAATTGATGATTTGTTTTCTTCTCTGGGTGATATTTCTTGTGGTGCTCCACAGGGCTCTGTATTGGCACCTCTTTTGTACAACATATTTATACATGATTTTTCCCATGAATTAAATAATTCTAAGGGTATACTTTATGCTGACGATTCATTACTTAATTCTTATGATGAATCTCCTCTAGTAGCCTTTCAACGTGTTGCATGCTTCCAAAAAATGCAAATATATTGTTGTCCCAGAAAGCTAAAACTTTGGAAAAGGAGTTAAATATGTAGTTCGGAAATCATACTTAAGGATAGCGTGAAGTATCTTGGAGTAAACTTTAATAAATTGTTAAAGTTTTGTAAGCATGTTGTTTATAATTTAGAGAAGGCAAATCGAGTTAAATGTGCTTTTTCGAGATCTTTTAATAGTAAATCTTTACAAGGTAACACAAAATTACTTTTGTACAACGTAAGTGTAAGTCCAATTCTTTTATTAGAATTTCCAATATGGTTTAGCATCTCTAAGACAATGATGAAAAGAATGAAGCTATTTGAGCGCCATATTGTAAGAAAGTGCATTGGAAAAAATTTAAGTCTTTTGCGAAAAGGTTTTCAAATAAATAAATGTATATACAAGCAGGCGAACACATCTCCTCGAGCAGGAATTTAATTGGTAAAACACTAACTATCTTTCCGCGATTGGAATTTTAAGGGAACGACTAGCTAGTTTTTCTGGTCAAAATTTTCACTCATGTTATACTCCCAGGGTACATATTTATTTTTATTTCATTTTGTTTTGTTTTTCCTTTATTTTATAGTAATAAGTAGTCTTAGGATTTTGTTTTTTTATTAGTATTAAGTTTGTAAGGAGTAGATATTACTCTACTAGTTTGGTAAAATGTTGGGAGCAAGCATTGTTAAATTTTTTCCAATACATTTTTGCATAATATGGCGCTAAATAATTCTATCAATTCCATATTTGAAATGCATATGGAAGTGCCATTAATTTAAATACTTCATTCTACAAACGAGTTTGAAAATCTGAGATTTAAAATATTAATTAACGAAAACGAATTTAATAGCTATACCAACACCCATTGTACCATTGCCTCTGACAATATTAAAGATATTAAGACATAGATTTCTTTTAGAAGGCAAATGTATTTCCTGTATTAAAGCCACTTCAACAATAAATTGGTTTAATAACATATTTAGTTCAATTCTCCTAACTAATGTCCTAGTGTTAGACCAAAGAACCAACATTAAAAGTAACTAATTTAAAAAAACTACGCACCATAGGCATCCTGAATATCCTTAATTTAACTTAGGCACTCTTTTCTAGCCTGATCTTTTGTCAAAGATTTATAGTTTTGCTTAAAGTTTTTTTTATAAATATTGTCTTCTAACGTCCGAGAAACTAGAGCTCAAAGAAGCTCTGCCTGAATTATGAATTCTTTATTTCCAAAAGTTTTAAATCAAAATCTAAATTACTCTAAAGTAAATCACACAGATGTTAATAGGAATTATAATATAAATAAATGTAAGCTAGACTTATGAAATAAATATCTAATAAAATTAATATCTCAACAATAAGTTTAATAATTATACTAGCTAATACCCAGTGTGCTTCGCCACCCCAAATTTTAGTATTTTATTCATATGGCAGGTGCCACGCCCACTATTGTTAATGCACCCATTTTTTCCATAAATGTTTATTTGAATATCAAAGTTGCGTTTGCAAAATTTTACTGCTCTAATCGATATCGTTTTCCATATATGCGAATTTTAGTATTTAATTTATATGGTAGGTGCCACGCCCACTGTTGCTAATGCACCCATTTTTTCCATAAATGTTTATTTGAATATAAAAAAGTTGCTTTTGCAAAATTTTAGTACTCTAATCGATATCGTTTTCCAGATATAAGAATTTTAGTATTTAATTCATATGGTAGGTGCCACGCCCACTATTGTTAATGCACCCATTTTTTCCATAACTGTTTATTTAAATATCAAAGTTGCTATTGCAAAATTTTGTTACTCTAATCGATATCGTTTTCCAAATATACGAATTTTAGTATTTAATTCATGTGGCCACGCCTACTATTGCAAGTCCGCCCATTTTTTACCCAAATGTTTGTGTGAATGTCACAGTTTACAGTACTTAATTTGAAGACTCTAGCTCTAGACTCTACTTTAAACTTTGTCTCCAGCAATATGTTAACATTTTAGCATTTTTTTTATGCAGCCCCTATTGGGTCTTAACTAAACATCCCCTTCTGTCAACAGCTCGAAATGCATATAAACAAAATTACTTGTTGCTAAATATATACTTCAGCACAATCATTAACATTTATAATTATGTGTGTGTGTATGTATGTATGTACGTTAAAAAAAATATTTTGTTTTTCAAAAAGCATTTATATTTAATTAGAAAATTAGAAAATCCCCTTCATGGGTTTCTCATTGATAATACTAATAAAAATAAAAATGTTTTTGCAACACGCCACATAATTTTCGCATGAAGGACCAGTAACTCAAAGGGACTGTTAATGTAAATAACAAAATTTTAAAACTTATATATTAGCAAGTATTGCTACATTCATATACAAAATGTATTTAAGCCAAATATGCACGCATACATACATTCATACATCCATACATACATGCTGATACACTTCATGCAACTACATGAGCCATAGAAAGAATTTATAAAAAAAAAAACTGGTGTTGCTTTATTTACCACCTCTATGCAGGTGACATTTTTTCCTCTAGATTTTAATCTATGTTTTGGTTAGATTTTACTTGTTTTTGGTTTTTGCATTTTCTGCTGCGACAATTTAAAATTTGCTTACAAACAGTGTGTATACCTATATGATGACTGAGTGGCTGGCTGGTTTGCCTAAACTGTTACATACACAACAAAAACAACAACAATAATAACAAAAAATATATATTACTTGTTACTAGGGACAATTTACGTTTATGCCCGTTTTAACATTTATTGTACATGTTCAAAGTGTAAACATATTCGTATATAAAGAGACACACATACATACACACATACATAATAGCAAACATCACCTGTCTGCCTCTACAATGGTCGTTTTGTGCATACATATGAGTGTGTAATTGTTTTTGAGTGAGCAAAGGAAAACCAACCGCTACGGACCTCAAACAGAAGGTAAACAGGAAATGTTGCAACTGTTACTTGTAATGCAATGCAATAATTTATTGCTGTGGCATGTATGAATTAATTACATTTTGGATGCAGTTTTTGTTTCGTGGTCATATTTTATTCGTATTTTTCGAATTTTTTCGGAACGTGGTCTAAGGAGGCTTTAAAAAATGGAAATAAGAAACTTAAAGCGCCTACCTGTACATTAAAAAAAAACAAATAGCATCAATAATTAATTAAAAATCCTGTTTCTAAAGGCAATTATGAAAACATGAAAATAAAAAAAAAAAAAAATTAAGGCATATTTATTCATCAGGTAACTGCAGTTTGGAGAGAATTTTTTTGTTATAATTTTTATATATGAAGTTTAACATTTGAAATTTATTAGAAAAGAGAGAAAATTGTTTCTTATTTATCCATTTTGACAGTTGAAATTTAAAATAAGTGATGACAAAAAAATAATCAGCTGACGAAACAAGAGTACCTGGTGAATAAATATGCCTTGAAAAAAATATTTCAATATTTATTTGGTTGGTAGGTTTAAGCTGGTCTATATGCATTTCAT
The DNA here is from genome assembly GCA_941918925.1 of Phyto melanocephala. Taxonomy (NCBI): domain Eukaryota; kingdom Metazoa; phylum Arthropoda; class Insecta; order Diptera; family Rhinophoridae; genus Phyto; species Phyto melanocephala. The sequence continues at coordinate 19,075,558 of OW799236.1, read as the reverse complement.
TGGTGCTTATACCAGTATTTTTATAATAATAAAATCAGAAAATTGAATTAATAAATCAGTATAAGGACTTTATTCGGCCGTGCCGTATCTTATAATACCTTTCACCACAATGTTTATAGGTATAATGACCACATCGTAGCTTAGCCTAGATTTTAGGTTTTATATTATGCACCGTTTTGCTGTATTATTTTTGACGCCATCCTTAATTTTAAGCTTTTACTTAATTAGCTTTATTCCACTAGTTAAGCTCTTTCATTTGATACCCATATTGATGGGGTTACAAGAAAAATTTCGCCATTTTGTTTCAGAAGCCATCTTGGATTTTATACTTTTTTAATAGTTTATTGTATTGTACTGGTCAATGCCTTATATTTGATACCAACAATGTGGCCGTTAAAGGGAAAAAAGGCGTAACTACTATATTAGACTCATATATTCGGCATTGAACCTAAGAACGCCATCTTGGATTTTTACTTCTTATGGACTCCTGCATATTACTTATCGAGCACTCTTATTTGATACTAATGTTGGATCTTCTGGTGGTATAGAAAGCGAATAAATCGATTTTCGTTTGTTAGTTTTAGGAAAACCACTAAAGCAGTTGTATTTTGGTGCTTATATCACCGTTAATTTCATATCGTTCTGACAGTTTTTCTCAGAAATAATTTTTTTCGAGACCACGGCTTAGATTAAGATGTCTTTATCGTAGCAAAAATTATTTATGAGCTTGAAAAGTTTGCTATATTTAAAAAAATATATATTTTTCAAATAATTTTCGCTTATAACTTTACCGATTAGTGAACGATTTGTGCAAACTTATTCACGAATATATCTAGAGGTATACCATATCTCTAAATAGTCAGAAGCATGTCTATAAATTATAATAGGGCTAAAAATGATTGATTTTTATGGTAAAAGAAAGGAAAAAACAGAGGCAGTCGTGTTTATTTGCTCATGTCTCAGAAAGTTATGGGGCGATTACGCTTATTTTGAATAACATCTGCTCCCAAATATTTCTGATATTGTTATTGCACTCACAGGTCTTGGTGATGTCAGGGGGCTTCAGAAAACTGATTTTAATATACATACGAACAGACGGAGGAAGCTTATTCGACTTCCCTATTCATAAGTTTTTAAAGAAAACAGACTTTACTGGGTTGGAAATGAATATTGTAGAAATTACAGATAGAGAGATGAGCCTATATATACTCTTGTTCTCTTTGTAAAGTGTATGCAAAGAAGTAGTAATTAATGCCATATTTAGCATAATGCTTTATTACCTTTGGACTTATTAAGCTATTTAAATACAGTTTGTCATATACATATATATGGAAGAAGAATATGTACGAGTCATAGTCAAAGAACGAATTTGGTTAGTGATTTTATTTCTTAATTTTTTCTAAAGATCTTAAAAACAAATGTTAAGTTCTTAGTCGGCATTTAAACTATTATTATCTTAATCAATTGCCCAACCCAAAATCATTTCTTATATATTCTAAGTAGTTTTTAATATTTTATTTGTTTAAATTTCATCAACAAACCTAGATTCAGTTTTAGTTATTATTTTTTTAAATTTTAATTTCTCTTCATTGTTGGCACATAAAAGTCAATGTGTCAAAATGCGCTTGGCACTTGTCAGGGTTTATTACAAAAAACTTGCCACAAAAAATAAAAACAATAAAAAAATAAATTTCTTTTTAGTAATATTAAACAATAGCAAATATGGTGTGAATATATATTTTTAAATATATAGTATTTGATTTTAATACTGTATCAATTGTCAATATTTGAATTACGTTGTGCTTTTAGTGTTCTTTTTATAAAGTTCTCTTTTGTCTGCATGATATTTAATACTTTTGATATATATAGTTTTTATAACACATTTGCACAAAGTGAAAATATACCTTAAGGCAATTTGAGTATTTTATTCATATCGCTTTGCCACAAACATGAATTGTATGTAGTGGCAATACAACATTTAACAGTATTGTATTATTGCACGGTGATGAAGGAGGGCTTGAACTAGTGAAAAAATGAATTGCAAGAAAAAAAAGAAAATTAAAAGAAAAATAAATATAAATACATTATTTTGTTTTGAGTTTTTTAAGGTAAAACTTTAACAAAAATAATATTTGATTATATTCAAAATTTTTAAATTCATTTGAAAATTTATTTAAAAAAACTGTAATTTTTTCTTTACAGGCCCCTTGAAGTATGCTTCAAATTTGTTGTCTGTACCAAGGCGAATTCAATAAGGTGAACTCGGCGCTAAAACAACTACAAAGTGAAAAAATACAAAAGTGTATTTTGTCAGTGTAAAACAAAACGATATGTCAAAAATACACAAAAATTTGACAAGTGGTCCCTAGAAAAAGTAAACAACTGATGATCAGCTGATCAAATAAGTTCACCTTATTGAATTTGCCTTGGTCCTGTACCTTTCAATTATAAAATATTAATTTTTTTAAAAGTTTACTTTTTTTTTAATTATTTTTTTACACAAAAAATATTATTAAAAACCTAAATATTAATTTAATATCCAGATGTAGCTACAGAACGGAGTATCAAAATATTGAGATAAATAATAAAATTATAAACAATATTTTTTTTTATAAAAAAGAAGTTAAGATAAAATATAAGTATAGGTATATTAAAAATTATTTTAAAAAAAGGTCAAAATACAAAACAATTTTTATACGATTTTTTCAATGCCGGCTTTACTTAATATTGTAATTCACAGTCTATGTCTAGACTTAACCGCTAAAATTACGCAACCACAAAAACCAAGTTTTACAGGAGAAGCTTTTTAACTTTTGTTTTAATTTGTTTAGAATTTTTTTTAATGAAAATTAATATTTTTAAATTTTTAATTAGGCTTGGGTTCATATTTAAAATAAAAAGAAATCAATTTAATGAAAATTTTAATGTAGCCTACCCATGACCTTATGCGACTTAAAAATAAGTTTGAGAAGAATTGAGGAGCCGCAGAACAAAGGGTGCTTTTTCGCTCATTTAAAAATTATGGAAAATTTAGATTTATTTTTTTCGACCCTTTAAAAAACTGCAAGAACCTAATGCTTACACGATTTTTACTTATCTACAGGTGCATCTAACTGTCATAAGTCACCCCATTAAATGTTAAGGATGTTTGATATAATTCCATTTTTATTTCGGAAAAAAGCACCTTTTGCAAAAAAGAAAGCAAAAAAGCACCTTTAGTTAAGGGAAAAAGTAAAAAAACACTGTTTGTTAAGAAAAAGTAAAACAGCACGTTTTGGTAATAGAAGGAAAAAGTACATTGTGTAATGCGAATACACACATATGACGATAAAATTTTTACTGAATGTGGTTAAGCCTGATCTAATATATTCAAAAATGTTAAGCAAAATATATTATTTTTGTCGTTTTATTAAATTAAATTCCAACTTTAACATTTCTTTCTCAGCCTTAAATTAAATATTAATAAAATTTGTTAAATAGTTAAGCTCTTGTTCCAACATCTTCTTCTAGGCAAGAACATCCAACATTTTCGTCTATTGAATCCTCCATATATCTTTATCCTGTTTATACGTGTTGAAATAATAAACAAAAATAAATAAATAAAAAAGCACCTTTTGTTAAGCATCAATTGTTTAGAACCCATTTACTTTGTAAAAAAAATAAAAAAATGATAGTGCTAACTTGATCGTTTCTTCAAGATCTCAACCTAAATTTTATAAAAATACCATAAAACCTATTTTTCGCTAAATGCGAAAAAGTACCTTTTGTTCTGCGGCTCCTTAATTATTTCCATATAGAAATTGGTTTTTTGTCAATTACGTTGACTGTGTTATCGACGTTTCTAACAGGTTAGATGAAAATGTAGGGTGAACAAACGGTTATTATTCGACCGGTTTTAACCGGGTTTTTCAGTTTAGTTGAATTAGAATTTTTTTAATGCTTATTTTTCGAATATCGAATAAAACGGTGATTTTAGTACAAATTAACCAGTTAACCGGTTTTTTAATGGTTACCCGAAAACCGGTTTTTTTTTATATTAACTATTCGGAATTACGAAACCCGGTTTTCAAAAAAACTCGAATAACTGATCTTCCTGCTAAAATGTAACCTCAAAAATAATACACGTAAAAAATTATAAAGAAGACGTTTTTGTAGTTTTTTTTTTAAATTAATTTCAATGTGTCACGTTTAGCACTTATTTGCTTTTATAAATTCTTCCAATATTTTTGAACTTGAAAATAAAAACTGTTCACAAGAGAAATTAGAAATCCAGCTTCATCGTGATCCAACTTCAATTTACCAGAGTTATAATAATAGCAATTAAAAAACCACTAAATACAAATATAAGAGGTGAGTCGTTGGCAGTAAGTTTGTATTATATATTTGAATTAGCTTTTCAAGTATAAATATGGAAATCATTTAATCATCATAATCATAAGGTTTTTTTTTTCTATCGCGTTAAAATTTTTATTATATTTACGTAAGCGTACATGTGTGCAAACTAACAAAAACAAAGGCATTTATTAGTAATATTTTTAACGTGAGCTGAATGATTGTGAGTAAAAAGTTATTTACGATTCCATCTCTAGATTATTTTATTTATTTTTTTAGATTTAAATAACTAACAGGTTATAGTTAAAAATAGAAATATTGGTTGCTCTTAACAATTAATTCGATTGTTTATTTCACTAATTATTCGGTGAATCTAATTTTTTTAATGTCAGTTATGCTATTTTTGCAGTTACACAAAAAGCTGTAACGTTAAAATTTAATGGCTTGTATTTATGTAACTATTTTGAATTTCCATTCAATATTTTTACAGACAAAGTGTTAGAGGCTGAAGAACAATTCTGCATCAAAAAGAAAAATTCTAAAAATATGTCAGTTACGTTATTTTCGCTGTTACGGATCAACATTTTTCCTGCTAAAGCCCATTTAAAAACTAAATTAAAATCATAGACCTTTTAACTGCTCCTAGCAAACATTTACATTGTTCAAATTCAAGTGCATTAAACTAAATGCCTTTTATTTAAAAAAATCTTTAGCTTTTATTGAAAATTAAAAAAAAAAATCTGCTACAAATTGCTTTTAATGAAATGCTTTTGTTAACAAGACAGAGAAAAAATAAAAATTGGTATTTCATTCAACCACGTTACTAAATGTTATCGGATTTTTACGTAAAACAAAAAATAGCAATTGGTTTAAAAGAGTCATTCGGTTTTTGTCATAGTTTTTAGTGAGAAACAATTGCCTAAACTGATTGCTTTTTCATTGTGCACACATTAAAGGGTGATTAAAAGGTTTATCCATAATAAAGTGTTTGTTTAAAGCGTTTTAGTAAAAACTTTGAGACTTTTAAATTTTCAGTTTTCTTAAGCCATTACAGGACAAGAGTGTATTAAGTAAAACAAAACCTATATTGCTGTTTTTATACCCTTTACACAGTGAAAAAGGGTATATATAGGTTTGTCATTCCGTGTGAAATTTCTACAATTTTCATTTCCGACCCCATAAAGTGTATATTTTCTGAAAGCTTATGATTAGGGGAGTCGATTAAAGTCTGTCCGTCTGTACGTGTGTATGGGTGAGGTATTCAAATATCAGAAATATTTAGGAGAAGAGCGGTATTGAAAATCAGAAACATCGGTGCATAAGCAACTGAGGTATGAGCAAAAAACCAGGACCACCTCGATTTTTTTTTTCACAAAAACAAAATTACAACAACAACATACATACATACAAACATGTATACTGGTTAGAGTAAACGTGGCATCGGATCCCATCTGAGCCAAAAAATTGTTTTTTTAATTTTTTTTTTTATATTTTTTTCTAATTTTTTTTATTTTTTTTTTATTTTTTATTTTATATATTATTTATATTTTTATTATTTTTTTTTTAATTTTTTTTTTGTTTTTAATTTTTTTTTTTATTTTTTGTTTGTTTTATATTTATTATGTATATTAATTATTTTTTTAAATTTTTTTTCTTAAATTTTTTTTTTAATTTTTTTTAAATTTTTTTTTAAATTTGTTTTTTTTTAACATACATTGGGATGTTTTTAGATATGTATGTTTTTTTTATATGTATGTACGTATTTCATATGAGATGAATGGTGATACAAACTACTGGTCTTGCATGACTACACGTTGTGAAGGGTACATAAGATTCGGTACGGCCGAATATAGCACTCTTACTTGTTTATGTTCCGTTATTACCAATGAAAATTTATTAACAGCTGATCAGGAAATACTAAATTTCTTTTTTTTACCCTTCACGGAGAGTGTAAAGACATATATAGGCTTGAAATTTCCTCAATATTAATTTTCGTCTCCATTAAGTATATATTTTTGGAAAGCTTGTAAATAGGGGAGTCTATTAAACATTTTCCGGTTGTCCATGTGTGGTATCAAAATATCAGAAATATTTGGCAGCAACTTGGTACTGAAAATCAGCACTATCGCCAAATAAATTTCTGAGATATCAGCAAAAAAACAAAACTGACTCCGTTTTTTCCCTTATTTTTGGCACAAATATTAAAATTATTTAGCCTGATATAATGAATAGACATGCCTGTGACTACTTAAATATATGAGATGCCCTTAGAAATTCTTTTCAAAATTTTGGACAAATCGGTCTTAATCGGCAAAGTTATAGGCAAGAATTATTTTGAATCTTCTTAAATATATCAAATTTTTCTGGTTCCTAAGTAAGTTTTACTCACAATAAAGATATCAAATTAGTAGCCATTGTGTTAGAAATTATTTCTGAGAACAACCTACAAATTTTTCTTTTCTTAGAAACTGACTAAGATATGAACACCAAAATACAATTGCTTCGATGATTTGCCTAAAATTTACAAACGAAAAACGATTTTTTTTTAAATTTTTGTACCACTAACAAAGTTAACATTGGTATTAAATAGAAGATCTGGACAGTAACCTTTCAAAATCCAAGATGGCTCAAAGTGGTATTTCTTCATACATCTAACTGCAAAAAATAGGAGTGATCCTACAACAATGAAATTTAGCACACTTATCAATTTGAAGTAGAAAAGAAAAATTCAAAAAATTTTTAAAATCCATCGGCTCTTAGGGGTACCTCCCTTGGACTGCCAATTTTTTCCTCAATGTAAAGATAACCTGATGCAATTTGGCACACATCTTTAAATTTATACAAAAGATAGTTCTGATTATTTTTGTTGAAATCCGTCTACTATTAGGGTTACCTCCCTTCGACCCCCATTTTTCGCTTATTTTTCTTCACAACATATGGGCAGTAATTCATAACGGAATTTGATAAAATATAGCAGATGTCCATAAGTTGACCTAAAAAAAGAGTACTACAAATTTTGGTTGAAATCCGTCGACTGCTAGGGTACCTTCCATGGACCCCCATTTTTCCAGTGTTTTTTTTCAATGTTTAGGGAGCAAGAATTTGATAAAATTTGGCACACGCCTATTAAAGATGTATTTACTTTCTAATCAAGTCGCGTTTTTCCGAAAGAAATAAGATTTGATTTTGTGCGCTTCTCCCCAATGATTTAAAAAATTTGTTAACAAGTCGACATTGCTACCACAATCAATAAGTTCCTGGTACAATTCACTATATGACACAGAAAATAAAATCATTTTTAGAATTATACTTTAAATTTTATTACAATACTTATTAACATTAACAATTTGTTGCAAATTTTCTTTTCAATTTAAGCGGTTTTCTTCTATATATTTTCTTTTATTAAAACATATGATTAGGTTTTTTTTATTCACTTTTAAATACAGCTGTCAAAAATTTATTAACAAATTGTTATAATTAGAGTAACTTCGGGTATTGTGGAACCCCTATTTTTATTTTTACTCTCTTCAAAATAATAGCGGTAAATTTTCTACCAAATTGATTGAAGTATGCTTATTGATTAGTTGCCTAGCGGAGTACATCACATAAATTAAATTAACTTTATCCTAAAAAAAGTTATAAACCAAAACTCAGAGGTACCTCAAAAGTCGTCATTTAAAAAATTAGAGGATAATGTGGAACCCCTTAGGTGGGTAATATGGTACTATACCACATTACCAGAAATGAAATAGCAGTAAATAAAAAATTTAACTGAATAAAAGATTTGTTTTTTTTTATTTTAATTAAACATAAGATTGCTTCATTCACAGAACATATACAAAGATAAGTAAACAACTTAAAAAAATTAAGATAAATCAAATTATTACTTAGCCTTCATGGCTATTGGTTTAAGTATAAAAAATAAATAGAAATAAGAATAACAAAAAACAAAAAAGAAAAAACTAAAATAATAAGGAACAAAATATATTGAAAAACGATAGATTATCCTTTTATGTAGATATTTATGCCTTCAAACAGGACTCACACATGAAAATTGCTTGCTTTTTTGGAAGGCATTCATCGTGGGCCCAAACTATATCACACTGTAAACATTGTGCCCATTTTTTGGGTGAGCTATCTTCGTTACACGAAATATTACAAAACATGCATTTAGTTTCTCTATTAGACGGAAAATCAGGGAAAAGTTCATCACCATCAGAGTCATGTAAAATTAGCTTCACTTGATGATGATACTGTGGGCATTCGACGTTTCTTACTATTGATAGCATTTTTTTCAACCTTTTTTTTAGGTTTCTGCACTTTCTCCTTGCGCTGTTTGATTGAATCCACACTTTTTTGCAATTCGTTTTTATAAGGGGATGTAGTAAGAACGGTTGGTTTAGTTTTTCTTCCTTGGCGACTTGTGGATGGGCGTTGTATTTTTGGAGGAGGCGATATTTGCCAAGGTGTTATGGAACTTATTGTATTTGGGGAAGGATCTATATTCAAATTAGTCGCAACTCTATTTCTAGCGGAGTTTTTCTCAATACTAAGAGATACCTCAGGTCCTTTTTTTTAATTTGTGGCATTGCCCTTATCAATTACTTTTGATGTTTCACAATCATTTTCTAAGGTAAAAGAATTTGCAAGGTGTTCATTTTCAATTATTTCACCTGCAACAAAATCAGACTCCTTAAAAATGCTCCTATCAAATGGATAAATACCAGAGCATTTAAAACCATTTATAGCAATCTCACCCATTTGCACTTTTAGGTATGCTCTAGCAAATAACTCTGACACGTCATATTGAGTGACTTTTCGTGCATTTTCCCTAGTGAATCTCCTGATTTCTTCGCTGTAATAAATTTTTAAGGGTCCCATAAATGTCTTGTCTAAGGGCTGCATTTTGTGGCTCGAGTGTGGAGGAAGTGAAATAATTGTCACGCCATTTTGACGAGCTAGCTCTAATAAGTCAATGTTCCTTGTATGACTGTAATGTCCATCTAAAATGAGTAAATTAGGTTAATTTTTTGTAGGTTTCGCGAACTTTAGAAAATGCTTGAACCATTTTGTAAAAATATCTGTTTGAACCCAACCAGATATGTGGCACACCGAAGTAGAACCAGGTGGGGCATTTTTCATTAGTTGTGGGTTGTCATTTTTGCGCGGAAATATGAAAAATGGTGGAACAAATGAGCCACCCGCACTCATACAAGTAATTACTGTAATAAGGGAACCACGTTCAGCTGATGTCATTGCACCAATTTGTCGTTTCCCCTTATTTGCTATAACTTTCGGATATTTAGTTTGAACAACGGAGAGACCTGTTTCGTCAACATTCCATATAGAGGTTGCAGGAAAGTTGTACTGGCAATATTCTGTTTCGAGAATATCAAAAAACAATTTCACATTTTCACGGGAGAAACCTTTTGCTCTGTCAAAGGAAGTACCTGTTGGTGCACGTATGCTTAGCTTATTTTTATGTCGTCTCAAAAATCCATATAGCCAATCTTTGCCAGCGCACTCTTTTATGATGGAGAAGTTGTTCAAAACACCGTTTCTTTTCGCAAGCTGGAATGCAAGGGATCGGATATCACTCCGAGTAAGACCCCAGTAACGAGACTCCATTTCTAGGGCATATTTTACCAAGTCGGCTTCCATTTCTTTAGAAAAGACTGGCTTTCGACCTAAAGGTGTCTGCAAAAGTTCGGTTATACCTGTGTTACTTCTTGCCATTCTGTAAAGTGTTGTGTGAGGAACGTTGAAGGTTTTTGAGGCTAATGTTATCCCCATTTCATTTTTCTTTACTGATTCCACGGCTAACCTCATATTATTCGGGTCCCATTTTCTAATTAATCCTCTATTTGGCATGACTTAAAAGTTTCTGTAACAAAATTAAATATAAAATCAGTTAGCGGGTAATGTGGAATATAGTTCCACAATACCCGCCTTTATTTATTCCACATTAGCCGAATGGCAGATTTTTAAAAACAGATCTTATAAAAATTAAACCACTTATTCGATTTACATACTTGCCGTTTCGAAGTAATATTATGTTTATTATTTGCAATGTATAATGAAAAAACATAAATAAACTTTAAATACTTGGAACAAAACAACCGTTTGAATATGAGCTCAAAAAAAAGTCGACTGCACTTGTTTTCACTTAGAAACAAACTGAAAGCTAACAGTACGAAGTTATGCGTAGCCAAACATGTAATGTAAATATTTCACTGTAAACTGTACTAACATACAGAAAAAGCATCTAAATAACATTTAGTTTACGAAATAAAGGAGGGTTCCACATTGCCCGACTATTCCACAATACCCGAAGTTACTCTAATAACTCAAATTTCTTTAAAACGTTAAGCCTAAAGGTATGCAAGACTTTTTTATTATAAATACTAGCATGCAATATTCGTGACTTTTTTTTTACTAAATTTGGATTTTTTCAAAAGATTGACAAATGTTGGTGAATTTTTTTAACTAATTCGAAAGAAGAGATTTTTACCTTTCATTTCGTTATACTGAGCGCACGGAGGGAAGTAAACCGAGCTAACTGACTTTTTCTCCAACGAAAACAGCCAATACTGAATTTTAAAGGACAATTTTGATGCACTTATATCTCCGAATAACTTTTTCCTTTCCTTTAAATTAAAAACAAAGCTTCGGATTTAAATAAAATCGACAATCAGATTTTTCTGTTTGAAACATCTTCGATATATAAATCTCTGAATAAGAACAAAATTACTATATATTTCCCTAATTTCAATCGATCTTTTATAAGAATATATATACGTATATCTTAAAAGAAATGCAGATTTTTGTTTGCCAGACTCTTCTCTATAAAATAGAATTTTTTAAAAGTATTTAATAGTCAAAAAATGCCTTTTTTGCAGCAGAAATCCCATAGTTTGGCGTTCTAGATTAAATGTTACATATAAGAGTCATATATAATAGTAAAGGTTTTGTTCCCCTTAAACTCTTTAATATTGGTATCAAAAAAAAAAAAAAATTTAACGCCATCAATATGGGTATCAAATGAAAAGGTTGACTTTAGTGAACCATGCAAAATGTCAAAATCAAATATGACATCGGAAATAATAAAGAAAATGGCAAATAAAACGAAATCTAGGCTAAGCTACGATGTGGTCATTATGCCTATGTACATGGTGGTGAAGGGTATTATCAGATTCGGTCCAAATGTATATGTTTTTTTTATTAATTTTTTTTTATATTAAACATAATATAACAACTTCTCCATCCCTGATATATGAATTTGCCTTAACAGTAAAGATTAACTAAAAAGTTGATTATTACCTAACAAATCCTATGTCAATCAAAGAAGTCAATTAAAAGCTCTTAAACATATAGCAAATTTTAATGCAGATTGATTCCTTTCCAAAAATATATCAAGATCGAAATAAAAGCTAAAATATCATTTTGTGCATAAAAAATACAAACAAAAATTTAAATATGTTGCGCACACTTGTATGAATATTTGGAAATGTTTGGAAATAAATCGTTTTTTTAATTCAGCAATATTACTCCATAACTTGTTGAGATGTGAACCAAAAAAAAAAACACCTCCGTACATGATGGTGAAGGGTGCATAAGACAGTACGGTTGAATAAATAATTTCTGCTTTTTGTGACTCTATTTTCACGTTTATTTCCAACATCGGTTTAATCTAAAAATCTTTTAAAGGTAAAAAATTTTTTTGTTGAATTTACGAAGTGTCCTAAGTGTTGTATTGTCGTATTGTCATAATTGTTCAAATTAAAAAAAAAAAAAACAATTTAAAATTTTTTCATTAAACAACAAAATATTTTTAGCGAATTTAAAGTTTTTTGGCTTATTAGGCCATTATGACAATACGATACTTAGCACATGTTGTGAATACGCCAACTATTATTTTCTATAAAAATGTTTTTTTTTTATAAAATTATCAACTAAATTGTGTTTTAAGTTTTTTTCTGTTAAATTTGTTTATATTGTTAATCAAGTGTTTTTCAATCAAAAGTCACCCCTAAGGGATTTTAAATTTATTTTAAATACTTAAAGTCATTTTCAATTAAGCTTTAACTGGCAAAACTTATAACTTCACTTATTACTATCCAGCATCATGGTAGACATTATCAACATCATCAGCTTTTTCTTATAAATATCAAAGTCTTTGCTGTTCTTTTTTTTTATCCCTCCTTTATCTCTATTATCCCTGTGATATGTATTCCTAAACTTAAAGCTTCTTGCCGTTCGTCTATACACTCGCGTGCTAACTTCCCTTCGCGCTTACGTGCCACTCTTAACATTTGTTCACAACATAAATGCTGCTGTGAGTTTAAGAAAGTGTCATTCAAGTCAATTAATTTCTGTTTAAAATTTTGATTTTAACTTGAATCAATGACGTGTAAAAATGGCGAGACATAAGTTTAATGTTGATGCGATACCGCGATACGCGATAATGAATTGTTGTGTGTGCTCATTTCTATTTAAAAATAAATTTGGGTTAATCAATCGTTTGATGTTGTAGAGAAGTTTGGATTGTAATCTTTAAGGATAAAATGGGACAATGTCTTAAGTAGATTGATAGATTTCGATGTGTTTTGTATTGGCTTTTGTTGGTCGTAAAGTTGATGGCGAGCCTTTTTTAGGGATAAACTGATACTTTTTTTTTTGAAATTTGAAAACTTTTTGCTTTAAATGGTAAAATCAAAATTCCTCTAATTAGAAATGACAAAATATACTTACATACTTACAATAAGATTGTATAAAATCTATGTCTATGCCAAAAATCATTTGGAAAATTTAAAAGGCACATCATAAATCCTTTAATATAGAATATAAATAAAAAATCAATTTTTGAATTTTTTGTCTGACTGTCTTTCTCTTTGACTTTCTGAACTCCAATAGCTCACAAACTACCGGATGGATTTTGATAAAATTTAACACGAAGAAACGTTATTATGTGGGCTATTTTATTTCAAAAGAGTTACTTTCTATTGAAAAAAGAGGAAAAATGTTATACTAGAAAATTACTAAGAAATTAATTAATGCACAGCCATAAAACACTTTGCATTAATAATCTATTTATATAAAAATCAATGTGTGTTTGTATGTTTGTTTGTGCTTTATAGACGGTTAAACGGCTAGACCGATTTTCTTGAAATTTTCACAGAATCTTTCTGTATGTCTGGAAGGAACTACAGGCTATACTTTGGTTTGAAATTGTAAGTGGGCGGGATGCCATGCCCTATTAAAGAATAAGTATTAAACATTATATATCACGAAAGTTAATGCAGCTAGAGTATTCAAATTAAGTACGGTAAACTTTGATATCCACACAAACATTTGGGTAAAAAATGGGCGGACTTTCAATAGTTGGCGTAGCCACATGAATTAAATAATAAATTTCGTATATTTGGAAAACGATATCGATTAGAGTACTAAAATTTTGCAAGAGCAACTTTGACACCCAAATAAACATTTCTAGAAAAAATTGGTACATTAGAAATAGTGGGCGTGGCAGCTCTCATAGCAATTGAATACTAAAATTCGGATATTCGGGAAGCGATAACAGTTAGAGTACCCAAATTTTGCACGAGAAGCTTTGACATTTATATGACTATTTTGATAAGAAATGGATGCTTTGGTAATAGTGGGCGTGGCACCTGTCATATGAATTAAATACAAAAATTCGTATATCTGGGAAGCGATAACAGTTAGAGTACCCAAATTTTGCATGATCAGCTTTGACATCAATATGACTATTTTGATAAGAAATGGATGCTTTAGTAAAAGTGGGCGTGGCACCTGTCATATGAATGAAATACAAAAATTCGTATATCTAGGAAACGATAATAGTTAAAGTACCCAAATTTTGCAAGAGACAGTTTGACGTCTATATGATTATTTGAATAAGAAATGGTTGATTTAGTAATAGTAGGCGTGGCACTTGCAAAATAAATATATATTTGAACTATAAAATTTTTATTTCATTACGATGGGGGTGGCGAAGCACACCGGGTATTAGCTAGTATTGAAATAAAAGTTACCAACAGCGACAATACCGGCTCAGCATTTGAATTATTTACTGAATTCTGCACACGTAACGGGTAACGTATTTATTGCCTGTTAGCATTATTTTCTTGGGAAATAAATTTTAATGCATAAGCTTCCGAATATTCGCTCTTGTCGCTGCATTGTATATTTGTTCATATTGGCGCAACGTGATCATACAGTTGGCAAGCCGAAAAGATTGGCAAAATGCAGTCAGCTTATTAACGCGTCGATTAGAAGCAGTATAAATTTTTGTAAAATTTATTTGTAGTTATAATTGGCGATTGTTTAATAAAGTTTGTCGTCGATTAGAAGCAGTACAAATTCCTTTTAATCAATTTAAAGTTATAATTAAACATTGCTAGTGAAAGTTTCGAATTTAATTTTAAATATTAAAAAGTGCAGACATTAAAATATATTAATTTTATGTAACCTGGCGCAGTCGGTCACGCCTGATTAATTTGTTTTGAAGGCCTTCTCTTATATCCTCAAATAAGAAAAGTTAAAAACTTTTTGTGAGACCATCTTTGTGTTCAGGGCCAGCCGGTTTATTAATAAGTAAGAATATAGCTCGGCTATGCGGAATCTTATATACACTACCAACCACCAACCACAAACTTGTGTTGTTGTTTTAGCTAAATCAACTTCTCTATATATTCAGGATTCAGATTATATTTATCTTTAGTGGTTGAATACTGTAAGAATTATTGTATCCCAGTAACTTATATTACTTATCAGCACTAACAGTTTTGGGATCATAACTTATAATTATTTGGTAATCAAAACTAATTTAGGGAATCGATGGTGGGAACTTTAAGTTAATTTTTTTATTTTCCAAAACTGTTTTTGGCGATATCTCGGTCGGAACCAAGGTTTTCTGTAAATCTTGTCTACATGTGTTATATACTTAACAAGGATTTCAAGAAGTATTATAGGAGCTGCAAAATTAGTATTTTTTAAAGAAAAACAGAGGCAATAGTGTTCAAGTGCTCACATCTAAACTCTTAATGAACAGACATATCTCATTTACAATAACAATATTCTTGAAAGCATATCTGATATACTGATACTATACGAGAGCCTTATGCATACGTGGGGGCTTCAAAAAGTTGATTTCCACATTCTCACGAACAAATAAGCTAAGCTTAATCGTTTACTCTATCTATCAGGTAAGCAAGTGAACGTCGTAGAAATTACAAACGCAATGACTAACTCTTGTGTTAAGTGTCTAATAAAACTATAATAAAAAATTTAACAAATGTTTTTAATTAACAGTTTTTATAATTTTTATATTTTTCTTTAATTACCGACAGTTTATCTTTTCTAAGCCATAGAGTTAAAGGCGCCTTGTTTAATATATTTCAGTCAAAAGTGACAAATATTCTTAACATAGTTTGTTAATTGCTTAATATATATCCCAGTTTCTATTGCAGCACACCGTCCAATTAAAAAACCTTTCCATATAATTTCCTCTTCGCTTTAATTTATGCTTTGCATATTCAAGTATTAATTTTTCCTGAAATTTATCTGATTGTCCTACACGCTTTTGTTTAACATAAATTTCATTTCTTGTTTGCTTTATATTTTTACCCTCATTGCTTTGTCGTACATTGTATTAGTCAAATT
Organism: Phyto melanocephala; assembly: GCA_941918925.1. Lineage (NCBI taxonomy): Eukaryota > Metazoa > Arthropoda > Insecta > Diptera > Rhinophoridae > Phyto > Phyto melanocephala. The sequence goes on along the minus strand of OW799236.1, from coordinate 19,059,541 downwards.
TAATCCATGATTAAAAGTCTCTCTTAAAATCTACTCGTCATTTTGTTGTTTTTAGGGTGAATTCAATTTAAATTCTGATGAAAATTTCCATTTCGTATGAAATAACATTTTTTCATTAAGACTTAAGTGTGGCCAAACAAAGTGAACAAACACAGACACAAATAAACGTACACAGACAGACGTTTGCAATACATTAAGTCAAACGTAGAAATAGTGTAGATAAATACATAAAGAAAAAAAAAACAAACAGGACTTTAAGCAAATACAAACACAGCATACCCATATGTAACGCAACGACATATGAAAATAATAGTTAAAGAAAATAACAAGGCAAGAAACACAGCATACTTTTCGGCTTTTAACAACACCATTTCGCACAATACGCTCTCTCTACACACATACGCGCACACACTTGTGCATATCATTTTATATCACTTGCCCATAAGTATTTATTTAAGTGAGTTCTGTAAATTTGTTTGAGTATGTTTGTGTATTGATATGTGAGTTTTGAGGTGTATGTGCAATCAACGTATAGACAAACTCATACAGCCACGCAAACATACACAAATACACACATTTTGTAATTTAAACATTTATTGCATCCCATAGAATTGTTTGTTGATTTAACCCATATAGAAAAAGAAAACAAAACAAAAAAAGGCAATGGTCACACTAAATAAAAATAAAAAAATGTGAAAAAGAAGTGTTTTAGAACGGAATACAATAACAAAAATGGGAATGTGGAAAATTTCTTTTTATAGATTCTTATTTAAAAAAGTACTGGTTTCAGTTAAAACAGGAGAAGAAGTCTTAAGCGTAAAGAGAATTTTACGAAATTTATATTTTAAGGCTAGAGGGCAGTTCAGTCTAAATGTAAGGTGGTGTGAACATTTTAATTTATTTTTAAAACAGCAACAGTCGTGTTTAAGAATATGTAAAGGTACGAAAATAATAATCAAATTATAAATATTAAAAAAAGTTCATGTCTGCAACTGGGTATCGGAGTAGGTTTTTCCAATTCAACGCGATATAATTTCACTATTTGGCAAGACATCGACTTGAGGTTTTAAATATATTTTTTTAACATCTAAAAATTATTAATCAAAAAATTTTTGGAAAAAGTCTTTTAGAAGTTTTTGTAATTTACCCTTTAACCATACAGAAGACATACTGAGGTAAGCACAAAACTATTAATTATATCTTCTACTGTATATATAACGGATGGACCATAAAACAAATTTAGACTACCGATTACTTTGACTTTGAAAACCAGAATAACATTTATTTCTATTTTCAAATTTTTATTTCTAATTTGCAAAATGAGACGCTGAGAGCCCAACCAAAACTGGGATATATTAAAAACTTACTTCCAAAGTCGTGAGTCTTAAACGCAAACTATAAGAAATCAGCGTGAATTATTTTAGAGAAGAGATCAACCTTAAGTTTAGTTAGTGCGTCAATTTGTGAAGCGAGTTCATAAAAATGGATCTTTATTGCACACAGCGACTCGCGTAAGTTCTCGGCCAGTGCGTTCATTCGAAAGAATGCTGCTACTGTGGCTGAGAATTTACAAGAACATTCATCTGCATTAAAAGCGTCATCGTTCTTAGTAACTAAATATTTTCCGCACTTCTTTTAGAAAAGTTTTGCATAAAGACCTCGGTATGAAGGCTTACAAAGTTTAATTCGTCCAACAACTGATACGTTTTCGCTTCGCCTAATGGATCAAAGACCGTTTGGCAGAAGAAAAAAAATTTAATCGAAAAATCCTGTTTGCAGATGAAGCTCACAGATATTGACTGTTAAATCTACAACAGTTCAAGGTTTTCGCATATCAATTCCCGGCCATCTTTTTGACAAATTCTACCCAGTTGGGCTTCTTCTGCTTATATATTTAATTAAAGATTTACATAAAGTGCTAGGTCAGTTATAGTTTAAACTAAGAAAAGCTAGAGTTCAAATTTAGTTAAGTTTAACACCAGTTCTAGTTCAATTTTAAACTAGTTGCAGTTTACTTTTATTTTAGATCAAGTTTAATTATAGAACTCTTTCTATAAGGCAACAGATCTCATAGTGGAACACGTTTCGAGGTTCACGTAGGTTTTTCTTAATGTGGATACTTACACGGCTGTCAGGGTATTGAAAGGTTATTATGTCAAATCTAGGCGGGTTAGGGAATGTACCAGAGCTCTGAGTGGAATTATGGACTTTTTCTGCGTCAGATTGTATTTGCTGCCAGGGAATCGTGGACTTGTCGGTAAAATAAATGCAGATTAATTCGCATGCGGTGGATTGGCAGTAGGACCAAGATTTAAAAAGATCATTTAAAGGCCACCGATAAACCACTATTTTGGGTGAATTGGGGCGTGGTTATCAGACAGTTCTAATATGGCGTGGAGAAACAGAAGGAACTTTAGTTTGTCAAGGGCTAAATGGCTAAGGGTAAACTCCTCGGACTCTACGGTACTCCTATAACTGAATACGGTATGTCTCAGGGCCACTATTGAGGTTAAAACAAGACATTGTTCAGTCTACTGAAGGATGTGTGTGGATGAAGAAGAGAGAGAAATGGTAGATCATGGATCTGCTAGAGACCAGAGAACCAGAGAGTAGTTAGGTAAGCGATTTCACGATGAATTGAGAGGTGCTTCAAAGTGTAAAGATCATGATTTGGTTCATCATGGGGATCGGGTGATTAGTGAAAAAACGGGGTTAAGCACTGAGTCTTCACATATTTTATTTAAATTTCTTTACATTTACTCTCTTTCCTTAATTTATTAAATTTTTAATAAATGGTCCGCCAAATAACTTTCTTTTTTGAAAATGCTAAAAAAAAAAGTGCAGCTTCGGCTGGGTGGCACGTAGCGCCGTCCTGTTGAAACCAAATGTTGCCAATATCGTCCTCTTCAATTTTTGTGAAAAAAAATTCGTTTAACATGGCCCGATAACGATCGCCATTGACTACAGTCACTCCTTTCCCATTTTCGAAGAAAAATAGACCAATTATGCCTCTGGACCAAAATCCGCACCAAACACTGACTCATTTTGGGCTTTTCAATGTATGCGTGTAGTTTCTCTGTGCCCCAAATGCAACAATGTTGCTTGTTTACATACCCGCCAAGATCAAAATGAGCTTCATCTGAAAAGATGACTTTTTTGGCAAAATCGGCCAAATTAATGTTGCAATATTTCCCAGCGAGGTTTAAGCGTATACACAACCATATTCGTTCAGCGGAAGGATAAAACTTATTATATGTCAAATCAGACATGAGCTAAGTGTTAATTGTAACAGATTGGACCACATAGGTCTCCGAGAGTGGTTGTTGGAGGTGTCTACTGGCTTCCGGAACCCCTTTTTCCAAACATCCCTATTACCTATATCTACTGGTTTAAATTCAATTTTAATTCGGTACTGGTTTAGTTTAGCTTTAGTTCAGTTCTAGTTTAGTTCTAGTTCAGTTCCATTTCAGTTCTTGTTCCATTCTATTTTTGTTCTAGTACAGTTCTAATTGAGCTTCTGTTCAGTTCCAATTCAATGGTAGCTCAGTTTTATTTCAGGGGCCGAATTACGGCATTCGACCGTGATCGAAATTGTAAAATTCTTATTAGAATCTCTATACCTAAAGCACAGCGAACTCGATCGTTCGAGTTAGATTTCGATCGTGATCGAATGCCGTAATTCGGCACCAGTTCAAGGTCAGTTTTTGTTCAGTTCTGGCTTAGTTCTAGTTTAGTGAAGGTTTAGCTAACTAAGCTATAAGTGGGATTAAAGTACTTATGGTTGAGTTCAAGCTCACTAAGTTTTAGTTCAGTTTCAATTCTGTGGTATTCCACTTACAGTTCAATTTTGCTTTAGTTTTAGTTCACTTTTGTTTTGATTTTAGTTCAAGTTTAGTTCTATTTCTTGTATGTTTTAGTTTTCGTATTTATTCTTCTAAGTTGTAGCTCACTTTTTGTTCGAAATTTTTGACAAAATTCTATACAAATGCGATAAGTTATTTAAATTTTTTATAAAATTGAAAAGTTGTCAATTAAATCGTATATTTACCAAAACATTATTTTAATTCTTAAATATTATCGATTTTCTTACTTTTGTTTAATGGAAGTTCTCTTTTAATTTTATTTTTATTACTCAATTCCCCAAACCTGTGTATAACTGTTTTTTTATGTTTCCTTAGGTACTGTCCCGCTTCTCCTTTTTTTAGGTTATGTAATTTATTATGAATTGAGGTTGTTATGGAACTCCTTTTCGCACACACTTAAACATGCATACGCTTAAATGCAAAATAAAATAAAATAAAATTTTATAAAACACGTTAAACTTGTATGCTGTGTTAATAAAAAAGGACTATCACATCTCATCCTTTTATGTACAGGCAAATTTGAAAAAAAATAAATATTAAAAACATGTACATAAAACATATTTTTGGAAAATAAAGAAGCAGAAAATAAAGAATACAGGACCTGGATGTTAACAAGTTTTTTTTTCACATATTTGTGTCACTCCTGCAAACATCAGTGTGCGTTTGTGTATAAAATTGTATTTATACGTTGATATATGGATATGGAGCATGTTGACACTATAATACTGTATTTCATGCATAAAATGTTTTGTTTCTTTTAGTTGCTGCAGTTGTTCAGCATAAAGAGAGTAAGTTGAAAGGCCTGAGTTTCTATTACTATTCCTTAGAAATTTTCCTATGTGTTTTAGTTTTTATTGTCTGTTGTTTTTTCCTCTTCACAGTCTTTGTATTATTTAGAGAAAAAAAAAATAGGACTAGAAAGTGAAAACATTTCATTATGAGACTGAAACGTGTTCAAATATAATTCTTTTTAATGAAGTAGCAGTAAAAAACTCACTTTTACTTTTTTGTGAAAATAAAAAATTGAAAAAAAAATATTTAAAATTTAAGGGAAAATTTATGCAGCATCTAATTACAAGCTTAGAATTTCAAAATATATTGCTTTTGCAAGGGAAATACTTAAGTTTTTTTATGGGAAACGATTAATAGATATAATTTACATTGTCACAGTAGTACTTTCGTGCTATCTCCTTAATACAAACAATGGGTACTCCTTTATAAAGACATGTCACTCTAAGGTTTTAATATCTTAAACATAATTCGGTTTTTAAATCTTATGTGCAATCCCTTAATTCCAGCTACTTAGTGTCTACACATTTAACTATCGGTCTGCTTAATATTTTAATAAATATTATAGTATACTTATGGGCATATATTTAATTCATTTTACTGTAGCATATTTTAAAGCCTTTTAAAATGTATAATGAAATTTTCATTTATTTTTCATAGCATACTTTTAAGCTGTTTATTGTTAAACAAAAAAGAAAAACAACAACCAGTAAATGTAAATTCTCAACGAATTTTCATCTCGCTGTCAAAGTAGGCATTTTTATTTTATTTAATATTTTCACTTGGAATGAAATTAAACAAAAATGGAGGACAAACAAAAAAATACAAAAATATGGTATAAAGCTTTATGCTCACTCTATATTTAATAGGATTTTCTCTTCTCTTTTTTCTTAAATTTTATATATTAAATCCGTTTTAATTTTTAAGTAGTATTTTTTACATTTGTAATACAAATCACATTCAATATGCATCAGGTTGAAATATTTTACATAAATTGACGATAGCACACATGATATTTTTCATGGGATTATTGGTGGGATTTGAGTATTTCAATTTGTTGATAATTTTAATGTGTTGGCGAGTTAACTCTTTGAGGGCTAAAGTTTTATTATTTTTATATGAGTAGTTTAGAACCCCATTTTTTTAAATTATTGATTAAAAATAAATTTCTAAAAAAATATAAACAGTTTTTTTTTTATTGAGCTTGAGATCACTTTTTTTTAATAAAAAATAGTTTTAATTGGAAAATAAAATTAAAACTATTTTTTATTAAAAAAAAGTGATCTCAAGCTCAATAAAAAAAAAGAAAAAAAACAACTGTTTATATAAATTTAAAAGATCGAAAACATTCATTTATTATATTTTCTATAAATTTTCAATTCCAAACAGTGATATAGAATGAATGACTGAGTTATGGAATTTTTAGGGTTTTTGCTGCTCTGGAGGAAATATATTTAAGTTCGTAGGTGTCTAACGTTTGATTAGTTGAAATTTCCTCCTCAAATTCTTTCTATATTTATTTCTCTATGTCACTAATTAAAGGAGCTATCAGTAATGAACTCTCATCACTGTGGTCCGCAAAGGGTTAAATATTTGACTTGCCTGAATATTTACTTGTTATTATTTTATTGGTTTTGCATAGTAATGATAGTTTTTATACATTGTACTTACCACATCAATTATTTGCATTAAAGTTAAACCGAAACTTAATTGTAATGGATCCGATTCATTTAAAACCGGACGTTCTAGTGTATTGTATGTATCTAATAGATCATGTAACAGTCTCTTTTCATTGTAACCTGCTAAGCAAACTGGAAAGAGATGAAACAAATAAAAATAAATTAAATTAGTACAAAAGGTAAAAGTTTTTTTAAAATAATTTTTTTTTACTATATAAAACAGGTTTTTTTTTTGGTTAATGTATGTTAAAATTTTTCGAAATTCGAAGATGAAATTTCTAAAAGGAAATTTAAACAAAAATGATATTTTGTATTTGCAAATTTAAACAAAATTAATATTTTTTGTTGGTATTTGGGTTAAGTGCAAAATATTTAGTTTTGACCATGTTCGAAAATTCGAAGAAAAGTTTTGTTAATATATGTTGAAAATTTTTTTGAAATTCGAACATAAAAATTCCAAAAGGAAATTAAAATAAAAATAATATATTGTATTGGTATTTAGACTTAAGCTCAAAATGATAGGTTAAGACCATGTTCGAAAATTCGAAGACAAGTTTGGAAATTTTACAAAATTACTAAACAAACTGAAATATTTTTTTCATTTTTTCGACAACCTTTTAATCCTGCAATGCCAACGCTTTTTTATACTATTGTGCTTTAAAGAAAAGTTAAACTTCACCTAAAATATACGTACATTAGTAATACAGGACTTAAATTGATAAAATATTTTCGTTTAACTTTTGCTGAATTTGTAATATTTAAAAGATTTTCTTGATTGTGAATTTCAAACATTTTTATATTCTCCTAGAGTGTGAATATCAAAAAAAGGACAAATTATGTCATATGAACGCAACCGAACTTATATAACAAGACTTAAATCAGACAGAATTTCGAGCAAAATAAGGATCATGTTTATATGGCCCCTGTACACTTTTAAAAACTTAAACTGCATTTTTTATATTTAGCTCTTTAGTTAAAGTGTAAATTACAGAGTTAATGTCAAACCTGTGTTCAATATAATAAAAATAGATGTGATTTCAATAATATTGGAAATTGCATGTTTTGCAATTCCGGTTCTGCTACATCTGTTTGTGTTCGAAAACAAAAACATATAATTTCGTAGTATACTAATTCTAATTTAACTGAGTTGTAACGTAAATACAAAGTAGTTTAAAAATTACATATAAAATATACTCTCTTTAAAAAATCATGAACTTTCTATAACAGACACTACAAAATATGGTCTGGGTATCAATTCTCGCTCTATGAAACTATGAAATGAAAAGTTTTTGTGTGTAATATCATATGGTACCACCATACCCTCTGCTTTACGAAAACTTTTTCATTTCACAGTTTCACAGAACGAGAATTGAGCCCCTGTTCTTTAGGAAATACTGTCAGCTACAGTTGGTCAAGAATCATTACTTTAATTCATTTTTTCCAACAACCTCGGTCGTTCTTTGAAGAACCTCTATTAAATTATCTTGTGGCTTGTGCAAAAAATTAAAGTGGTTGGCTGTAACCAACTAATCGAGCTTAAGTAACCGATTGACCCACCTTTACTGCCGGCCGAAGGATGGATATAGAAAGCCTAACAAAATTGTATTAAGAATATGAGAGATACAAGATAAGAAAGAAGAGGACATATTTAAAAATGAATGCTATGCTTCTTTAATTATAATTTCATTAAGTTGTAACATAAAAAGTAGTTTCAAAACTACATATGAATATACTGATAAAGAGTGCTGATGATGAAATCGTAGCTGGTTTCGAATATGCATTCCACTCGACTAATAACGGAATAGTTTTTTATTATTCTTAAAATTATTACAATTGAGTTCAATTAAATAAATGTTTTTAGGAAGTTTATTAACAGAAAAATTATCTTAAGCCAGAATAAAAATGATTAATAATAAATTTAAGAATAAAAAGTTTGACTAAATATTAGTTTATAATATTTAGTATAATTTATATACTTAATGGTTTTATAAGGTGCATATAAATATATTTTAAATAAACTTTGCGCCTTAGGATATGCAAGAATTTGGAGTGCATATCGCATAGAAGTACAATAGAAATTATTTAACACTAGTTATCGCTAGTTCACTTTAGAGTTGGACCAGGCAAATACACAGCTCTGATACGCTCAAATTTTAGTTTGACATATTTTCTTGAATTCTCCTTTAAACTTTTTTTGATGCACAGATACAGAACTTTTTATTTGACAAATTCATGTGTGATTTTATTATTATGAGTGATGTGCGAATGCGAAAAACAAAAGAGTACATACTCTCTATTTCTCTTACCAACAATATCAAGAATTTCAGCCAGGAGGCAGCCCCAGAGTCAGAATAGAATGCATAAGCTAAATCGGTTGTACATGGGCAGAATAGCTTAATGAAATTACACTAATAATGGCCATTATAGGATTCAAAAGAAATAATAAAGGCAAATCTACAATCGGGGTTTTACTGTCCAACTTATTGTTTGAGCTATACTTTCTTTTATAGTCCACGCACTATAACAACGACTATAAAGTAAAGTCTAAATTTAGGTCAATCTAGTTTGTAGTGTGTGCTGTAGTATACCGTTACGGCGCTTGGCCACAGTTTACACTATTATATTAAAAAAATCATATAAGCTATCTACAGTTTAGGCTTGACTGCAATGAACAGTTTATAATCCAGATTAGTGTCTACTCTTTAGTTAAGTGAAAAGCTTAATTTAAAATGCATAAGTTCATAATAGAATAGCTGCCTTATCTGTTTTTTTTATGTCAAAAAAATATGTCATAAAATATATGTCACAAATTAGGTGTCACAAAGAATGTGTCTTAAAAAATGTGGCTCTTTTTTAACACATTATTTGAAAATGTTAAAGACCATTTTATCAGTTAATATATGTGGTAACACCTGTATTAAACATGTCTCTTTGATTATTTCAATTATTTTAATAGTTTATTTCTACATCGGTCTATGTGCTAGAGAGGGTGATAGCACTTACATAGACAGGCGGGTTGGAATTATATCTCAGTTGTTAAGTAAGAATTCCATTTTCAAATAATTGACAGTTTAATATGGGTTATGAAAGCGTAGACATACTTGACAGTTGATGTGATACCAGAATTAAAAAATAATAATCAATATCGATTTGATAAGAGATGGTTTTTATTATGTTTTTTTTTTTTGCTATGAAAATTCCATTGATGTGCAAAATAAATCTTGCTTCGATATATAGAGTAGATGCAAGAAAGAATAGATATGTACATACATGCATACATACATAAGAGATTTTGCAACAGGGAATTGTGTAAGAACAAGAAAAAACACACTTAGATAAGCATTTTGCATGCTGTTCTTGGCGAGTCTTCGTTTCTACTTATGGTATGTATTATAATTTTATAAAATTTAAATTATTTATCAAGTTAAAATTGCTCTTTAATTTACCCATTTATTTAATTCTATATCAGTATTATTATTTTGTTTTATATAAAATCCTCTACTTAATCGTCCGACACACTACCAATTCAGCCTTAATTCTTTACTTCCATTTATTGAAACAAATAGTTTTAAACTCCTTTCCGTACAATTTCCTTTTAAACATTTTTCACTATTTATAATTTTACTGCTATAATTTTCATTATCTGCTTAAATCGGTAAAACATATTTAAAATTTATAGCATACTTGTTGGGGCCAAAGTTTATAAATTATTCATCAAGCAATGATTACCATTGAAATATTATTATTGTTATTAATATTTGCATTTACAGCTTTTTTTTTGTTTGCTATTTCTTGCATTATTTATTAACAATTGTTTAATATTTATGTACATATGAAATGCATTTCGAACACTAGAACTGTTCGAACTACAAAACCCCACAAAATAGTGAACAGAATTTTCTCGTTTTGTTTTTATAAATCAATATAATTTAATCAACAATTTGCAGTGTGTATGCATTAAATATAAACAAACACATGTTTTAAAATACACAAACACATACAAACAGATATATGTATGTTCATAAACACATGCATAGATAAATAGCCAACGGACCCATAATGATAATGCTTTAATAATAAATTCGCAATGTTCAATATTTTGAAAAGACACATACGCTCTTGATATAAACTCTTGATGTAAACTGACCCGCTGTAGGTATAACAATTAACTTATGCTTATGCTTAAACTGCTCTATTTTATTGTTTTGTCTTTAAGGCTGAGCTAAAATAGCAAATTATAAAAAAGTAATAACAACAATATAAATTAAGAAGAAATGGTTATTAATAAAATGTTTTAGAAAAGAAAAATGATATGCGTATCATAGTGTTAAGAGTAACCAAGCAAAATACACTCCTCAGCAGCAAAATCCTCCATTTAATAAAACTATGTGGACTATATTGATTTTTATTTCAAAGACAAGTAGCTCTCAGAAAAAGTTTTAAAATGTTGAATATTTGCCTTATATTTTTTCTTAATTCCATTTTTAAATTGAAAAATATTACGAATTTTGCACGAAAAAAAAATTTTTTCTCCATTAATTTCTAAATAACTCCAAAACGATAAGAGATAGAGAAAAACTGTATTCCACTGAAATAAAACAATTTTGTTCAACATTTTTTGGTGTTTCATTTTTGAAAATCGGATGACTGGTTTTCGAGTTAGGATTAAATATGTGTCCATACCTGAAAAATTTAGGGGGGGGGGGTAAATTTGCCACGCCCATAAAAAAATCCCGATCTGATGGAAAAAAACCGACAACGGATTTAAGTTCAGCGCGTCAAAATCCATATAGTCCACATAGTTTTATTAAATGGGAAAACAAAAAATTATTTTTTGCAGAACAGTGTTATTAGTGTTTCATATTATTACGACTAACCAAGAACTGATTCAGCTATGAACGTGAAAACTGAATTAAACCAGTACCGAACAAGAACAAAACTAAGATTTGATTATCATTATTAAATAAATCCAATAATAAAAAATAAATGAAACTTGCACTGAATTACACTTAAAATATAAGTATAAATTAAATATATATAAACAACAATGAATCTAAATAGAACTGGACTATAACTGATCAACGACTGATTTAGAAAAAAACTAAAATGGAACTAAAATTTAAGAAGAACAGAACTAATACTAAACAAAAACGAAACTAGAACACAAATAAAAATGAACTAGAAGTAAAATTTTAGGCTGCGGTGGCTGAGAATTTTTTTACGGCTGCTATAACAAAATGAAAACGGCGGCTTAAAAATTCAAGTGACGTCACTAAAATTAAAAAAAAAAAATGTACGGTAATAAGTTACTAAATTTTCCATCTCTTTTTAAAACTAAATTTCTATTTGAGTCGACTGAAGCTTAACCAAGCGGCGGCTTTCTTGAGCCAATTTAAGCCTTCAAAAACGGCGACGTCGTGAATATTGAAAAATAAACCGGCACGCCGTCAACTCTGAGTCGATCGACTTGTGTCACTACGTAAACTTTTTTGAATTATCATTTTGCTCTTAAAAAGAAGAAAAAGAAGAAGAAAAAGAAGTAAAATTAAAATTAAAACCACTTTTGATTTCTTAAGTGTAAATTTATTATAGACGTTTTCTCTATACATTACACATGGCAAACAGCTTTTTGTATTCATACATTAAGGATCTTCAAATTATTATTTGCTCAATAATATTTGAAGCAGAGATACCATATAAAAGTTTTTATTTTAGTTGTTAAGCACTTTTTTTCTAAAACTAAGACCTTTTTCTACAAATAAAAATTTTGCTGCGAAAATTTTTCTATGAAAATTTCTGGCAACACTGATTTGAAGGCAAAAAAAAAGTATTCCGTGACACCTTAAAACGAGGCGAATTCATACAGTTGAAATTAGCAGCACAGCTGATGGGGAAATATTTTGTCAAAACAAGTTAAATTCGGTTTGATTTCACTTATTAAGGCAGGGCTGGAAAATTAGATTTTAGTTTCGGTATTATAGAGTTAAGTTATGTGTAATTATTTAATAATAAATGTACGAAATTAAGGAGCATTTGTTGCTTTTAAGTCATTTAAAATGTGTTTCACAAATATATATTCTTTTTTAATTAAATTTTCTTATAGCAAACATATCATAACAACACTACCATCCCTGACATAAAATATCCCAAAAAAGGTTTCTTTGTTGAGTCAGTTCGCCGTTGCATATACCTGTATGAATATGACTTGCCTTAAAATATGCAATTACTTATTTTTACAAGCATATATAAAAAATAATCGAAATCTAACAAGTAAAAGTGCTGTATTCTACTAGTCAAGCCCTTCCATTTTATACCCATATTAATAGGGTTCAAAAATTTTTTTTCGCTATTTTTACTGAGCAGGCCCTTTCATTTGATAGCAATATTGTGGGAGTGAAAAGATTTACATTTTAAAATACCAGATTTGGCCCATATATAAATTTATTGTCTGTCATTTTGTAGTGGCGGCCAACATGAATTGGAAATTTTCTTAATATACCTTATATTGAGCTAGTCAAGTCCTTTCGTTTGTAAATTTTTGGAATATATATTTTTTTAAATATTTTACACTATAGTGTTAAGATTGTAAAAAGGTAAAGCAAAAAGAAACGAAATTGTTAATATCAATTATACACCATTCCTGTCAGAATATATGGCAGGCCCATATAACTGAAATAGAACGTAACTAGAACTAAACTACAACTTCATACGAGTGGTCTAAAGGATATATATAAGTTTGTCATTCTGTCTGTAACTTTAACAATATTCATTTGAGATCATATAAATTATCTATGTATATAAATAGAGCAAATGGTTTAGCTAAGACCTTTTGTCCACCTGTCCGTGAGCATGTTGAAATCAACTCTTTAAGACCCCACAAACTTAAGAGTACTCTTATATGGTATAAGTTTATCAGATTGTTATCAAAAATTTTGCTTTTTAAAATCAATTATGCAGTTTTATTATGAGCCGAAATATAAACGACAAAACACGATTGCCTCAAAATTTGTCACAAACAAAGGCAGATTTTGCAGCTCCTTAAAACGTTTGTGACGTGTACATATATAAAAAAAAATGACAACATTTGGAGAAAAACTTGGTCCCATGGGTTCATTATCGGCGAACAAAGTTAAACCATAATGTCAATTATCATATATAAATTTTGATCGAATTCCTCAACAAGGTTAGGTCATGGTTGTGCCACATAATTGCAAGTTGAGGTGTTAAAACTACTACTTTTGAAAAAAAACCATAATTGCTAAACAAGCTAATGAGATATAAGCAAAAAAAATCACTAGTACTTTTGTTTTTTTAACCCAATTTTTTACACAAAAATCTTTTTAGCTCAGCCTCCGGATAGTTGCTTTTTTTATATACATAAAAAAACCCTTTTTTGTGGAAATATTTAGTCCAATAGTTTTATAAATCTCAAAAATATAGCCAATAAATATTTTTCCATAAATATGTTACATTTAAAAAACAAATAACTCTGCGAAGGGTATATAAGATACGGTATAGCCGAATATAGTGCATTAAATTATTTTGTATTGATTTAAGGTTTTATTTTTTTTTTTCATTGCAAAACAAATTCTTAATTGTCATACTTCTAAATTCTATAACATTTAAACAATTTAATTTCAAAATGTTCAATTTATTGGGAACCAAAACATAAACACAATTTAACGAAAAAGTTTTAACTGAGAAATTTGGCAAAAAAAAAAAAACGAGAAAAATTCATGAAAACTTTTATTGTTCAGCAAAGCGTAACATTTAAAGTTTAGACAATAGAACTTTTCGCAAAACATTAAGATGGAAAAAAATGAACTCAAATATAATTACCACTGCACTATGTATGCAATTGCATTTATGGAAACTTGGCTAAAAATAGCCATAAAATACTAAACATCCTCCGTTTCCGTTAACAGAAACAAAATTAAAATAACTGAGTCAAGCGTAAAAAAAAAATATTTATGCTTTGAAGCACAAACAATTGCTAAGTATTGCAATAAAAAGTTTTAGTAAAGCTTAACTGTTATCCTACATTTGTTCCATTAGTATTTATTAAATTAATGTTTAAAGTCATACTTTTTGAGGTTTTTTTTTTAATTTAAATTAAGAATATAGAGCAATTTATTGCTGACATACTGGAATTTCAATATCATATTCTCTAAGGTTAAATATTTTTAAAAATGTTTCTTTTAAATATTTTTTTCTTCTTCCCCCTTTTAAAATCGAAATTTTAATTTGGAGATTTTATAAGTGTATTAAATCGCCCTTCAGCTTTGACCATCAAGATTTTCGTAACAAAACACCTTAACATAGGCTTTTTTATTCATAGTATATTTACCCCTCTAAATACCACTGTTCGCAATCTCGTTAATTTGTTACACCTAAAACACTTTTTTAACCCTAATTAAAATATTTTACACTTGAAATTTATCTTCACAGAAAAATACTTGCACTTATTTAGATTAACAAATGAAAATTGCAAAAACACAATAGAAGCATTTGTGCACTTTTTCCGAAAGGGTGTGTAAAAGAATAAAACACAAAAATATAACAGTAAAGTTTAAAAAAATACACACACACACTTACTTTAACCACTTATTATAGTCATTTTTACCACTAACAGACTTATCATCTAGAATGTCACTACTTATGTTTTAAGAAGAGCAAAACAAAACAAAGAAAAAAAGCAAAAATAATAATAAAAATAAACAGAAAAAAGGTAAAATTGTTACACAACAAACGCAAGCACATAACTACTTAACAAAAAATAAGACAAAGAAAATATAGAAGGGTGCTTAGACATATAGAGACGTATTGTCATTTTAACTTACGTTACAGTATAACTATTAGGAAAATAAAAAAACAGTTAAATGTAATAGATTTAACCTGGAGGCAAATTACGGCATTCGAACGTGATCGAAATTTGAACATTCTTATTGGAACCTCTATACCTAAAGCTCGCTCGTTCGAGTAAAATTTCAATCGTGATTGAATGCCGTAATTTGGCCGCCCCTGCTTTAGTCGAGCTGTTTAGTTTTGACAAAACCGGTTATTTTTTAAATTTTCCATTATTCGAATAAACTGGTCATTTTGACATAATAAGCGGGTTATTTAAAAAAGTTTAATTTGCGTACATTTTCTTTCTGTTGCTGTAAATATTCACACTCTTAATTTAAGTATTTTTTCATTGTAATATTCACCTTCATTTTTGGCAACCCTTCACATTTCGTGGAAATGGGGAAAATATTATGTAAAATAAGAAAAGAAACCCAATGTGTGGTGAAAATATAAATTGTATATTAAAGTAGGTATTTCTGCTAAAAAAAAGTTAAAAAAGTTTTTAGTAAAAAGAGCAAAAAGTTATTTGTGTGTTAATATTTAAGAAATTCAACAGTATGGAATATAACTCCTTTGATGTTTCAAAAAAACTTTTAATTTTAGCCACTAATTTGACTTTGATGTTATAATATAATTCAGCAAAACTGGATCTTATTTTAAATTTTTAACCGAAAACCGGTTTTTGAAAAAAGTCGAATGATCGATCTCCCTAAATTAAACTTAACTAGAAGTGAACTGATATCATACTATAACTGATGCAGAACATGGTATCGAACTAGAACTGAACGAAACTAGAAACAATTTTCAACAAGAATTGTAAGAGAATTGACAGTCAACTTAGAGATCTTTTAACTAGAGCTAAACTAGGATTTTCTCATAAGAGTGAATAGAGGTTGATTGCCCGTTGCTTAGTTGTAGTTGTAGTTCACTACGAGCAAACTGCCAAATGAAATACGTATGACACGATTTTGACAAAAACACTTTTTCAGACTCTGTGTCTTTTGAAATAAATCAAAGAGACGGGTACTATATCAACTCTGTAGCCCGGAGTTATTTTAGCAGATCATTTAGTATGACCTGACATATCTCAGAGCGGTTATCAAGTAAATGTTTGTCTACGATTCTGTTACTCTTAACAGACAGGGTAAGATTTTCGCAAAGAAGGTGTAAAACCTATGTTTCCTTCTCCAAATCCAGACAACTCAAATAACTGTAATTTGAGGGAATTCCGAATTGGATTGTATGTTTCCCTATTATACAGTAAACCAACAATACTACTGGCAGCCTCCTGATGTTTTTACGAATTTGGCTCTTAAGTTGCTATGTATGCCTGATATCAAAATAGGGTCAAGTAAGCTGGGCAGCTGTACATCACGAATTCACGTCATATGTTCTTGGCTTTTGCAAAAACGTGCCAGGAGATTTTACTTTTGATAGTTCCCAATGGGACTACCAAATGCCAATGGATGTCATTTGCATTGGAGAAATCAAATTCAAAGTAAACCTCGTCCTGGATAGCTTATCCGCTTTTTGTAACCATAGTGGCTGTATGCGCAGGGACCCAGACTAGAACAACATCAGTCAGTTGATCGAGCCTTAAAAACACTTTCCTAAATGAGTGACTAATTTAGGTGAGCTGGTATATGATCTAAATGACAAGAGTGCCGCCTAAATGTCAGAAAAAATACCAATATTCTCGTGAGTATTCTAATCTTTCAGCAATCCTTCCTCCTCCCAGATGTCTAATATTGCAGTCTAAAATACAATACATTTATCAGGAAGGCGGAAAGAGAGATTTTGTTCACCAGAAGAGTCGTCAGATCCAACAACATAGAATCATTTAATCAACATAATCATCCTAGAATCATTTAATTTAATATTGGTGTCGAAGCTACCTTAAAGTTTACCCCCATCTCCACCCACTGCTGGAGGAAATAAGAATTTGTAATGTCCTATCCCAATTCATTTAGGGGGTGATATAATAAGAAGGCTGGATCAAGCTCGAAGGCAGCCTGGCCAGAATACCTGCATGACCACTTGTTCTCGACCTCCAATATCTAGATGTATTCAGCCTTAGAGCACTATCTGGAAAAATAGTTAGTGGAATGAAGTGCAACATAGTATTCAGTACCTCTGAAGGAGTAGTTCCAAATGTTCTCGTAACGCCCGAAATAGTCATCATGTTTTTGTAGTCAAATCAGTCTTGAATTATTAAATACTTACTACAAAACTATACTGTCTAGTAACATGACTGAAGCTTTCGTCAAAATGATAAATATTTGTTATCGAAAAAGTACATGTTAATGTACACATTGCGATTGTTGAACCCATTTGATAGCAGACGACAAGGACATTAAAAAATTATTCATCACAACTCAAAAAGAACGATTTCTAAACAACACTTTTGAGGCATAGAAATGATAGATTAGTCGAGAACATCGTCTCATTCAGTGGAAGTGTGTCTCTAAAGAAAAATTACTAACTGCTGCTTATTTTATGTGCGAAACAATGTTGGACCAAATTCGGAAGTATTAAATACCATTATGAGATTTTTGTTATCTTAGTTCGCAGCACGATGTTGCTATATGCTAGACATCTTGCAATAGATATTCCTCCTGAAAGAATCGAGATTGTTGTTTATCGCAGAAATGTTTTGAATTGTTTGCTAAAACCTAACATGACATCGCTAGATTTTTCTTGTAGGGTTTTATAAAATTTGAAATCTTTGACAATAAACTGTAATTATTTAAAGTCTATAAACCAGATGTAATCGCTTAAATTTTGCAGGATATAAGCTAAGAAGTCAATGAAAATTGAAGACTGTAATGCCTTTCGTCTTGAACGTTCACTAAGAATATTTTAAGGGTGTAGAAGTACTTGTTACATGTTACTGAATTAGCAATTAGAACTATAGAACTATAGGAAGTTTCACAGCAACATGACTGAAATACAGCTCACCTAAGACTACAAAATTTAAAAATTTAATCATTATAGCAAATTGAAAATTTAATTAAATGTCCTTCAAATATTTAGTATTGAATTACACTAGAGAACAGCTAGAGAGAAGCTGCAAAAGCTGGTCTAAAAATAAATATTAAAAAGAGTTAGGTAATGCGCTGCAACACCTTTAATAATAGCAGATTTAAAATACAGGATGTTGAACTAGAGGAAGTAAGGTCGTTTTGCTATGTTGGTAGCATTTTAACTCATACTGGCGGCTGCAGCAATGACGTCGCCTATAGAATGTCAAAGGCCAATCAGGCATTCGGTATGCTCCGCCCTGTATGGAAATCTACTGTTATTTCAAAGCACACTAAGATCAGCATATTCAATTCGTGTGTCAAATCGGTGCTCCTTTACGGTTGTGAGTCATGGAACACAACATCACGTGAAATAAATGCCATACAGGTGTTTGTTAACCGCTGTCTACGAAGGATCCTTAAGATATTCTGGCCAAGTATCATATCAAACATTCAACTATGGTCACAAACAAATCAAAGTCCAATCAACATTGAGATCCTTAAGCGAAAATGGCACTGGATTGGTCACACGCTCCGTAGACCCCAAGGCGACCCTACTAAAACTGCTATTGACTGGAATCCCCATGCAAATACACGAAGATCTGGACGCCCGTCGCACTCCTGGAGACGTCAACTCGAAGCTGAAGTAATCCAAAGTGGGCTAAGCTGGAGGGAAATCAAACACCTAGCATCAAACAGAACCGAATGGAAAGAGTTCGTTGTGGCCCTTTGTTCCTTATAGGAACCACAGGACATAATATTTATATATACACTAGAGAACAATATTTTTTACAAATATTACACTTTTTAACTCATTAAGTGAAAAAATTCGGCACAACATTATATTACGCCTTTGTTGCTTTCATATGGCTGCATGTTCTTAATAGAAGTTAGTTAAATTTTTCTCATACAGCCCCACTGTATGTGTGTTTCAAGATGTCATTAGTTTAATTTCCACTTCATTGTAAATACAAAACTGACATTTACAGCAAGACTTTCAGAGCAAGACTTTCACAGAGTGAAAAGAAGAAGAAAAATACACACTTGCGTTTAGAGGAGGATCTCTTTTTGAAGTATTATTGTTCATATGCCACTACACATGTGGCATACACTTGAAAGTGTCTAAGGTTGTTAGGCGTTTTTCTTGTTTTACTTTAACTAAAAGGATTTTAGCTATTTTTTTTGTTGTGGTAGAAGATTATAAAAAAAAATAAAAACACAAATAAAAAATCTGCGGTAATCTCTGTTATTTGCAAAGCAAACTACGAAAAAACTACGAAAGCTACACACCCAAACTCAAATGTAACAAACAGTACTTAGAAGTTGTTTTAAAAATTTGTAGGCTGCTGTTTTTCATATTTTATTGTTGCAAGAGCAACAAACATTGAAACAAAAAAGGAAAAATAAACTTTATTTGCATACAACTAGGAATAGTTTGTACATAAACATTTATAGCATACTTATGGGAGCTTAATGCGATTATGCAGACAAACAAATGAAGTAAGAGAGCTAAAAACATAATTAACCTAAGTTTTGTTGTTTTCTTTTTTTCTAAAATAAAATCGTACAATTGTTTGTTTAAAAATTTTAAATTATAATGATATATAAAGCGCATGCACGGATATGGTTTAAAAGCAAGTGTGAAATTACGGAAAAACTACTAAAAATATATTTAAATTAGATAAATGAAAATTTAGAAAAATCTTAGAGTTTTGACACAACGGTTAAAACATGCGTGTAAATAAGAAAATAAATAAACATTTACGTGTCTACTTAATTTTGAAGAAATTGTTTATTGTTGTTGGCTGTTCTCTTTAGGGCTACCGAATTAAAACAAAAATTTGTTAGACAACTTTTTCTATCAACTTTTGATTTATAACTCTAATTATTTATTTAAGCTCTTCCTTGTTTTTCAATATTTATAGGTTTTTTACGTTTTCTTTAAAAAAGGTACCTTAAATAATTGACAATAATTTTTTTAATTTAATAATTCGTTCTCCCGTTTTTTTTTCTTATTTTTACCACCAAATTTTTTTTTTAATATTTTTTTCATTGCTGTACTAATATTTAATAATATTCTTGTTAAACCCAAGTGGAGTATCAATTGCGCTTAACTTTCAACAATATATACAATGAATTGGTATGCACTGTCCTGTTTTAGCACGAGTAGCAAACGTTTGTCTTTTTTTTTTTGGGAAGACAATAGAAAAATGGTAAAAATAGAAAAAAGCCAGCATGATAAATCTTTGAAAATATTATAATAGAAAAACGTGCCCCAAATGTTAATTTAAGAAAATTTATGAAAATATTCGGTACTTTGCCCGCGCAGTTCTCACTATGTATTCAGTACTTCAGTTTTATTTTTATTAAATTCTTAATGATTTTTTATGGAAATTATGAAATTTGTATTGTAAGGACATAGCAGGAAACTATTTTCTCCTTTTTATACCCTTTACACAGTGAACAAGGGTATATATAGGTTTGTCATTCTGTGTCAAATTTCTACAATTTTTATTTCCGACCCCATAAAGTATAGATTTTTTGAAAGCTTATAAACCGGGGAGTCGATTAAGCTCTGTCAGTTTGTCCACCTGTTCGTGGGTATGTTGAAATCAACTTTTTGAAGCCCCCCAATATCGCCTAGACCCGGGTAAGGTATTAAAATATCGTAAATATTTGGGAGTAGATCGGTATTGAAAATTGAAAAAATCGGTACATAAACATGAGATATCTATATGTACCCAGAAAAAATTACTGCATACCCGGAAGCAGGTTTGTAAGGGAGAGACAAATGTACTCTCCTTTCCCAACCTTCTTCAGGAAGGCATGATTTTTATATGAGATGCCCCACTTGGTAGGGCTCTTTGATGCTCTAATTATTTGCTATTTTCACACATGGTTAATGCAGTAATATCATGTCTCTTTTATGTGTTTTAAGAACTACAGTAAAGAGAGGTAATCATTCGCTTACATTCCTGCATCCTTGTAAGCGAGAGAAGTTGCAGTAAGTTATTTTATAAAAAATGAAATATATTTAATAGAAATTTCTGACTTCCATTTATAGCACCCTCGAATGCGCTTTAATATTGCGTTATAAGAAGGCATGATTTTTTTTACTGCTTACCGGTACAAAATAAAACAGGATGTATGTATGTATGTAATGTATGGACTTCAAAACGGTTGGACCGATTTTGATAAAATTTTCTGGGATTCTTTAGGCGGGCGACACTGTGAAGTCTGATTTTTGATTTTCGGTCTGCGGATGGAGGGGAGTTGCAAAATCCAATTTTCATATTGCACCTGCAATGACATGTACATATATTTATTTTGTTTGCTTTTTTTTTTTGAAAACCGTTGTCATGCTTTTCAAAACGAGATATTAAACACTTAAATCGGTTATGTCGTTTCGAAGATATTTACAAAAAACCTATGTTAATAATAATCTTATATCAAAATTTTAAAACTTTCGAAATGTTGCATTCAAAAATCCGAGTTTTCGGTTTATTCACAAAAATTATTTACAGCTCAATCAGCAAATTCAATTGAAACTGCCCGGCTGATTTATCAAATACAAATCGATCGACATAGTAATGAATGAATAACAAGCCGTCAATTATCCCATTGAATTTTTGAATTCATTGTAACAACCCGGAATGCCACCACATGTACTAAGATTTTAGGTTGGGTCACCGGTAATTCTCATTCGCAATTTAAACGCACCAAAGTTATGTTACAGAACCAGATTGACCATCAAAAACTGTTTACCAAATTAATTCGAGGCAACAATCATCGGCGGCAGATTCAAAGGCGAAGACGTACTTATTCCACAAATTCCGATGATTTCCAATGATTTACCATTCCAATTCAAGCGGCTCCAAATCCCTTTGCGTCTTACCTTTGCTATAACCATCAACAAAGCACAAGGCCAATCATTGGCTATTTCTGGCCTAATTTTGGAAAATTCATACTTTTCACACGGCTTGCCTTAAACACATGCGTTTTTTTTAGATTGAGCCCAAACTTTATGATAGGTATTCAATGGATTTTTATTTAAAGGCCATAAATTTTGTTAAAAGCTCAGTTTAAACCATGTGATACTATAACACTAATGTTTGCTTAGGGCCAGCAACACAGACCGGGCAAGCTAGTGAGGAATAAACCACGACTACCTAGTTTTATTTCACAAAAAACAACATACAACACATACATACAAACGTGGTAAACTGGTTAGAGTGACATCGAATTCCAACTGACCCAAAAATTTTTTTTTTTATTTTATATATTATTTTTATTTTTATTGTTATTTTTTTTTTAATTTTTTTTTATTTTATTTTTTTTTATATATTTTTTTATTTTTTTGGAAACACATACTCAATTTGTAATTTATAATGGGATGTTTTAAAATATGTATGTTTTTTATATCTGTGTACGTATTTCATATGAGATGAATGGTGATACAAACTACTGTTATTGCATGACTACACGTTGTGAAGGGTATATAAGATTCGGCATGGCCGAATATAGCGCTTTTACTTGTTATATCTGTGTACATATTTCATATGAGATGAATGGTGATACAAACTACTGTTATTGCATGACTACACGTTGTGAAGGGTAAATAAGATTCGGCACTGCCAAATATAGCACTCTTACTTGATAATGATAAGTTTCCTCAATTTTAGAAATCAATAAATTAGTTAAAATAAAGAATTCTTTAGTCCCTCTATCATAACACATAAACTCAGAAATTGAAAAATTACTTTAATATTAAGAAAAGTAGCTTTTGGCTCTTTTCTGTAATTTTAAAACTCACCTTGAATTAATACCGCCGTATGCATAAAACTGATCAAAGGTTTATAGAAGGTTTATTAAAGTGATTTTCTATAAAATTTTGATTCAAAGTTTTTTTTTTAATTTTTATGCAATAAATTGCATAAAAGAATTCAATTTATATTCAAAAACATAAGGTAGGTAAGGCTGGTGCAAAGTTACCCTTACACCCTCACCTGGAGACCATTACGGTCCATTGTGACGCCTTAATATAGAAATAAAGAGAATAATAAAATATGAATAGAAATAGTTAGAATAGAAGAGAAAGAGAAGCAGACCAGTCCAGAGTCTCTGGCGGAAATCGAACCCGCAACCCCCAAACTAGCAGACCAGCACACTACTGACTAGTCCGTGAAAGTGAAATACTAAATAAGGCACCATATAAGTTTGGTTTATTGTTTTAAAAGTTGATCGTGCTTTAAGCTTTCATGATATAAATTTTAAGTGTTAATTTTTTGAAGTATAAAGAGTAGTGATTAAGAAAAGTTATACACTTAACAATATGTGTATTTAGTTCTATTTCTATTTAGTCTATTTAGTTCTGGTTAAGTTTTAATGCAGTTCTGCTTTAGTCTTCTACAGTTTTAGTTTGAGCGTTATTTTTTTCATGTAACAAATTATTTTTATTTAAGAATTTCTATTTAGATTTTCTAATATGAGGGAACATTTCTGGGAAATAGTTAACGTTAAAATAAGGTTTGCTGTAATAAAAATACGCATTATTCCTTAATTGTAAAGTTTCGTACTTTAGTTTTTAAGTCACATAATACAGAAAATTGTTTAAAGGGAAATGGGAAGATCATTTTAATATTTCTATAATTTTTTGTAACAAAAGGAAAAACAATGCAAAAACTCTAGATGTAACTTTAATGGGTTCTTAATGTGTTCAGTACTGGATAAATAATTCAGTAACGTGTTCAGTACTGGATAAATAATTCAGTAACGCAGCCCCAACTGCACTGCTGCTTAAATCTTAAGGGACTAAGGCAAGCAGTCCTTTTACCTTATGTTACAACATTATGACTAAATAAATATCATGGTTATAAATCTCAGGAGTTTATTGTAGCATTTTAGCCAAACATGTCAAGCAGAAAAAGAGGTCTGCTAAAAAAACAAAAATAAAAGAGGCATAGAGAATTAAAATGAAAAAAAAAAAAATATATAATAGTTAACGAAAAGCTTTGTTAACGCCAAAAAAAGTGTCAACTAGTTTAGAAAAAATTCGTTCATATACAATTTTATTTTATCAACTTTGCATAAGCATACAAAAAATACTACAACTGGAGGCTGCATCAGCCCTAAAATATACTCTGAACTAGGCAAAACTTTCTGTACTTTGTTTAGCAATTCCTTAACTTTATTGTTGTTTCCTCCTCTTTTCCTCTTCTTTTTATTTTTTAATTATCTACAAGCAATTGCATGCATTTAACATGTTTAGTTTATGGTTTGAAGAAAACGACAGAGGAAAAAAGCATAAAAGCTTGGCATACTTTAAGGCTTACAAGAAACTAAAAAAGTATGCTTTTGCAAATTACTATAAAGATCATATTTATATTTCTTTTGTTTAAAGTCATTGTTTTTATTTCGAGTTGATATTTACATATTTTTTGTGCATTATTTTATTGTTGTTATTGTACTTTATAGCTACGGACAGCCCATGTCTCTAAAGTCAATGTTTTGGCCTAGAGCTAAAGTAGTCTTTTAGGCTTTAAATGTGTGTGTGCTTAACAATGTCTTACATTTATGTTGCTGTTTTTATGAGTAGTTAAAGCATATTTTTTTTATTGTTAACATCAACAGCACAGGCATTATGAAAGTATAGGGCTGTAAAATTTTCCTTAAGGCTATAAAAGATCTAGTTTAGTTTTTAATTTTTCTTGTAACAAAGTAAAATATGTATTGTTTTCTGTTCTCCTCTCTCTTCATCTTCTTTTATGCACTTAAAAATATTCAGAACTTTTAGGTGAAATGTTAAATAATTTTATGATATGAAGTTAGTTTAAATAAAAACTAAAAATTAATTTACACTCTACGGGTTGTGATGGAAATTTTTTTGGAAGCTAGTGCATAAGGGCGGTTATTAAGTTTCTAAAGAGAATATGAAATTGTTAGTAATATTGTGGAAATAAGGAAGCAGACCACTAATATTTTAGATGTCATTTCGATCCTCTTTGTTTACCAGTGATTTCATGACAAGTTATCGGCATTCCTTCCTTCAATAAGTCTCGCGCCACCACAGAAATTTTCTTTAGACTATAAAACGATTTCACGTTGCCGACTGGTAAATTTCTAATCTCACAATTTGTTTGTGATCGGCAGCATCTTTGTAATACTGGGGTTTTCCCTTCCATTTACTCATAATGTGTGCCTACTTGTGATCATTAGTCTACAGCGATTTGAGTTTCATTACTTCTTATGGTACAAGATTATCTTTTGACTCATCACTAAAGATTCTGAAATAGTTGCTATCTACTTATTGTACATGGACCCGTCCTCTACAAGCATGCTCTGGAGCCTTTCGACCACCTTCATTTGACTAACTCGCTCGATCTGCATATGCAAAGTCTCCCCAAGCTCTTTATGTACGAGGTGCATAATGTTATCTCTACAACCAAGACTATCAATAACACCAAGACGTGTGCTGCTTTTAAAGTATTTATACATAAAGGACACGAACATCATTTGGATTGCCAACTCAAATTCCGCAGCATAGTAACTTTAGCCATAACCAGAATTATGCAGAATTTTAATAAAAATAAACTTTCAAACCTACGTGTATACAGCGCAGAATTCATACTCAGCCTTGTCTCTTTAGTTTTCTCCTTCATTAACAAATCTTAAAACATCATTTTATTAACTAACTGTAACTAAACAAAGTTTTCCAAATACCTCCAAATAGAAAATTTTTTGGCAAAGCAATTTAGATTTTTTTTTGTCAAACGTAGGGGTCTCCTTCAACATTTTTCGTTGTATCTATGGTAATCTTAAAGGAATATCAAAGTGTCATATGTCGATGCTTTTATCTCATGAACATAAAAGGCTTTGCTGTAAGAGCAATTAATCACAATATATGAAAAAATTCCAAAACTCACTTGCTTAATTTTGGTTTTATATTGGATGGCAAACTTTTTCTCGTAAAATAGTACCCTCTTTCAGATTTTTAACCACGATGGTGTATTTTCTATAAGAAAATTATTCAATGCCAAGCTAATTTGCTTTTAGAGCATTCAAGCAGCATATCGAATATGCAAAATAGTCCTTCAAGACCTTTTGGATTCCATTTGTATAATACAATAGCGCATAATAAAAGTGCAAGCTCTTATTGAGTTTGACAAAAATCTTCAAAGAGTGATGCCTTTAATTCGAATTCTCAGACTTTTTTGACTATTCTAGAAGTCCTTGATCCTTCGTGTCAATATTAAAACCGATGACACACATTCACATGGATCCGATCGGAAATTTGTGTGGTGAACATGTTTTTTTTTATATTAAAGAAGTAAAGGAAACCTTCCCGCATATAACGCTTTGTTGCCACAAAGTTCGACATTTTCAGAGAAAAAAGAAATAAAAACAATAATCTGTTTTCATGGCTCTCTAACTGGTGGCTAGAGCAGGCCAAAACTAGCAATCATATGAAAGATAATAACAAACAAAGAAAAAGGGTTGCTGTTTGCTAAAATTCAATCTAACTTGTTGGGATAATAATGTATGGAAAAAGAAAAAAAAATAGTACGGAATTCATTTAACTTCAAAACTTGGGAGTTAAAAAGATGATGATTCAACACTTTATCACCGCTCAAAGACTGCTGATGATAAAATCCATAGTTTGTTACGAAAACGCATTCCACTCGACTAGTGTCGGCAAAGAACACTTCATTAGGATTGTAAAGGGTGGGCCATTTAAAAGTTTAAATTTAAAAATGCAATAAAACAAAAACGGTTTGAAATTTTGCCAAATATTTTTTTTGTGAAGTAAAATTGTTCCATTTAGAAATTAAATATTATTTCATTTATTTAACTACCGCGGCTGGCCTCACTGTATCTTTTTTGATTGCTTCAATTTTCCAGCACTTTTACGAGTGTATGGAGGTGTATCTCGGCAATGGCATCTCGAATGTTGGCCTTCAAATGCTCAATTATCTCTGGTTTGTCCGCATAACACTTGTCCATTACGACGCCCCACAGGAAAAAATTCCAACAATATCAAATCCCAGCTTCTTGGCAGCAACAAATCGACATGGAACCAATTGTCTTTGTTTTGGAAATAAATTTCCAATAAACCCCAACTTTGCTCAGGTGTAAATCGAATTTTGTGATAGAATCAAGGCAATACTGGTAAAATTATCAGCACAGCCAAGGCGAATTCATACAGGTAAAATTATAAGCCCAGCTGATGGGGAAACTGGGGAATTGGCTTTGATAGAAAACACCCCTTAAAAGGTTGCTTTGTTGTATTAATTTGCCGTTGCATATACCGGTATGAATATGCCTTGAGCCCAGCTGATAGGGAAGTAATTTGTCCAAAAATTTGCTGAATTCGCCTTGATTTCATTTATTATACAGGGATGGAAAATGAGATTTTGATTTCGGTATTAAAGAACTTGAACTTAAGTGTATTTTTTTGATAATAAAGGTACCAATTTATGTTCATTTGTTGTTTTTACACCATATGTAATGCGTTTCACAAATAAATATCCTTTTTTTAATAAAATTTTAATAAATTAAACATATCATGAGAACTTTTCGATCCCTGGTATACGAATTGGCCTTGACAGAAAACATGCCCTAAAAAGTTGTAATATTGTATCAATTCGCCGTTAAATATATGTACCTGTATGTACCTTGGATAGAATAGAATGACATAGATAGGCAGGTAGATCAGGCAGCTGTTGTGCAGCTCACTTGGGACCGGTCTAGAGAATCTGGCGGGAATCAAACCCGCAACTACCAGACTAGCAGACCAGATTACTACTGACTAGTCCACCGGAGAACCCTAATAGAATGACATAAGTATTGCCAATTTATAAATAACCGCTGGTTCTAATTTAAACCCATAGGCGGCCTTCATTTATCACAATTTAAAATTTTTTGCAAAAATAAAGAATGTTCAAAATGAACTTGAGCCTGAGTTAAAATTCAAATATTAGAAATCTTAGTAATTTTAACTAAAAAATAAAAGAGTATAAGATAAAATAACGTTACCTTTTGTTATTCAATAGATACGTAACCTATTGTGACTCCTATATTTTTAAAATATATACCCATTAAATAAAAAGCTTTACATTGAATATAGAAAAAAATATTTCAAATATAAGTCTTATCGTTATCGAGACCTTTTCAGAATGCAATTGCTGATAGATCTGGCTATATAAAAATTTCATTATATATAAAAATATATAATATTATTGCAAATCAAACAATGTAAGTATAATAACCGACTGTACTCATAAAATGCCAATGAATCACGCACTCTCGTCTCATTTAATACATACAAACTTTTATTTTCGCTTTATAGTTTCCCTAATGTTCCTCCTTCCCTTATCATTAAATGATTTAATTCCTTTGTTTGTCCAAAATAATTTCATAAATATTAATGTATTTTTTGTTGCTTTTACTGCATGTTTTTTTTTTTAATATTAAATATTCTATTTAGAGACGATTGTGAATTCTGCATAATTTTTAAATTAACTTAATTGTTTAATGAAGTCTATATTGTAAATGGCCATTTCATTTTTTTATTATTCGCATTAATAGTTTTTTTTTCTTTCAGTTCAGCAAATATAATAAAAAGATATAATTTTTCAAATTATCACACCAAAGTTCATTGACTTTTAAGATTATTAACGGCAATAAAGCATAGTTTTAGGAGTAGAGTATGGAAGGCAGTGTGTTAGGGCTTGTAAAAGATAATAATCTAAATGGTGGGTTATAAACGCAAGTAATTGGTTTTAATGAGTGTCAAGATTTAATGGTGCTTTTTTGAAAAGAAATGTTAAAACATGCAAAATAGCAAATTTATGGTGGTAAGAAGGTGCGGGCTTAGTTTAAAAATAAGTTGTAAAAAATAATAGTATAAATTTGAGTATAAAGAAAATTATAAAATTAGCTGTATAGTTAAGGGTAGTTGTGGAAAAGGAAACTAGTTATTAAAAAGATTATAAAATATGATATGAAAGAAAACTAAACTAGAGTTTAAGTCATAGGACGATAAGGATCTATACAGCTTTTATTGAATTTTGTTTACATTAAACCAATTAGTATATTTTTTATAGGTGGTAAGCGAAATGACATTAAAATTTAAAAAATGTATTTTTATAATTCTTAAGAGAAACTATAAAGAAGTAATAACTGATTGATGTTAAAAGAAAATTGTTAAATATGTGGGTGAATACCAAACTGATTGCAATTAAAGCAGACATGAACATTCAAGAATTTTAAATAGAACTGAACCTCTAACGAAAAATATTATTGTCAATGAGATATCCCCCGGGCACTTATCCTTCGCTGAATAGCATAGTAATATCAATTAAAACAAAGATGAACAATCAAACATTTTAAATCGAACTGTACCTCTAACAAAAAGTATTGTTGCCAATGAGATAACCCCCGGAGACATGTATCGTTTGCTACCGCCCAGGACTTAATGGATTGTCACTACGTGGTAGAGCGGTAAGACAAATACCTCTGGCTTCTTGGAGCCATAAAACTCTGATCAGGATGGATAGTCGAGGCTGACCAGCAACATTTCTGGTACCATGGAAACGA
This sequence comes from Phyto melanocephala, assembly GCA_941918925.1. Lineage (NCBI taxonomy): Eukaryota > Metazoa > Arthropoda > Insecta > Diptera > Rhinophoridae > Phyto > Phyto melanocephala. The sequence continues at coordinate 19,029,748 of OW799236.1, read as the reverse complement.
GTAAGATCCTGGAACCTGTTCTAGTCTGTTTATTGCTGAGATCTCATCGGAGAGTCTGTGATTTTTCCTTAAGTGGAAAGTAGATTCGTGAGCAGTAAATGTCTGATGCTAAACCTCGGTCAGACTTAGAAGACCACAGAAGTTTCTGGGCGCGTTTGCCATCTCAACAGAACTAGAGAATGATGATTTATTGCTTGACCCTCACTATGGTCGTGGCACTGAGGACTTCAGGCAGTCATAAAGGTATCGGGGTGCTGTTGCCTTTCAACTAAAGTTCAACTGATTTCAGCCCACACATCTGATTTTAATGCCTATAAGTTTATATCTTGTAGCGAAAAAACTTTAATGAGAGGGTAAATAGCCCAAGTTCTTGAGTAAATAAAACAATAATTAATGGAAGTAAATTTGCTACCTATGGCATGATTGAGTTGCATAAAACAATCACAGGGGCTTTGGTTGGGAGTCAAGGAACGAAGAAAGTGGTAATACCACCGTCGGTGCTGACGTTGATTAAACTTCACGTTTTCAATGAGATGGTACTTTTTAAAAAATGTTATTTATTTATTTTTATTACAATACAATTACAAATTATATTATAATTTAATTAACCGAGCTGACTAACGAAGATCAATTGCCCGTTGTATTGAAACAAACCAGAGTCTCTGGCGGGAATTGAACTTGCAAACCCCAGACTGACAGACTAGTACACTACTTACTGGTCCACCGGGAGCCCTAAAAAATTATTTAATATTAAACTTAAACTAAATTTATCAATTTTATATTGAGGATTTCTTTTCTGATTACTAAAAATTGAGTAGATGTGACAACATTGGTCGTTCGACCTTAACAGAGCTTAAATTCTTCAAATATTAGACACGGTTCGAACTTGAGTTTAAGTTTTTCCTTTGAGTTTCGAATTTAACAAATACTTTTAAACTCTGCAAAAGAATTCTGTTTTCTGCCCTAACATAAATCATAACTTTTAAACTGATCGGCCAAGGTTAGGGCATAATTCTATTGTGCATTTTTATTTACCAAATTCCACAAGTGGGTTCAAAGAAAAATTAAAAGGAGCTTGTTAAGCATGTAGTAGAATGCAAACTTATTTAATTTAATTAAATATTTAAACCTTTAATTCAGGCTCAAGTTCGCTTATAATATTACTCTTTTTTACAAAACATGTTTAAATATGATAATGAGAAAATAATTTAAAAAAGTATGTTCTGCCAACACTAGCCAAGTGAAAGGCAACGTGTAGTAACGTGTTCGTTGTAAATATTATCTATTTAACTCACAGGTTTTTAAACATTTATAAAGATTATTAAACATATATTAATACTTTTGTAGAAAAAAGAAAGCAAAATGATAAACTTATATAGCCACACCATTAGTTGTCAAGTTAACTAAAAAGTGTAGCATGCCTTTAGGAGATTTGATATTGTTGTTATTGGAAGTAAACAATGTTTGTGTAATCAACTATGTACTTTTTTATGCATTTTAAAGAATTTATTATTTTATATTTCTTCTATTCAAATTTTTTAAATATTTTTTTGTATATAATACATTTATATCTATTTTAATTGTATTTCCGTATACTTCATTGCTCCACTGACCACCATTAATACAGCCAGTCATTGCTATTTTCTCCATAAAATATTGTGGCATGAAATGCTGCAACAATTTCATTCTAAACTAATGCTGATGGCAGTGTCAGCTGTTACTTTTCAGTTTTTATTCTCTGTAAAGATGCGGTTACGTGGTTTAACAATCTATTAGCTGTTGCTATCACTCTTTATACAATTGTTGTCCTCGTTTTTAAGTTTAAAAGTTTTTTCAAAATCCTTTGCTACAGTTTAGCAGTTGTATTTTGGTTTATTTTGTGTTTGCAATAGAAGCTGAAAATATTTATTTGTAAATGAATTGAGAAACATACTGTTGCTGCAGCAGTTTTATGGTTGAGATGATTTTTTTTAATATCTCCATGTATGTGTACAGCAAAGCATACATATGTGTATGTTACGAATGGCAAAACAAAATTTATCTCTATATGATGTCAATCGGTTCCATGTAGAATTTAAAGCTTAATAACAAAATTTATAGTGTTTATTTAGAGATTTGTAAAAATTGTTTTTAGTAATTTTTTTTACTTTTACTCAAATAAAAAATAAAAATAAAATAAAAAAATCTACGAAAAACTTATCAAAAAAAAAATTTGTAAAAAAATTATTTCAATACTTAAAACTGTTGAACCCACTTTAAATTAAAAATCTATATTAGAAAATCTAACCCTCTAATTAGTATTGTGAAAAACCCGAAATATGGTGCTCTTGTCATTATATAACTTTGATATTTAAATGTTTTTTTAAATTAAAAATTTTAAAATTTGTACAGCTAAATAAAACAAAAAAATAAGTGAAACAAACATAAATAAATAAATAAATAAAACATAAAGAAAATTGATTAAAAAAAGGAAATATTATGAAAAAATTAGGAAAAAATAAATACAAACTAAAAAAAAAAAAATAAATAAAAACTAAAAAGAAAAATAAATAAAAATTAAAAAAGATTAATACAAATTATTATAACTGTTTAAGTTATGTAGATAACACTGTGTACATTTTATTGTGTGTAGCAATGTTATTTTCGTTTTCATATTTTTAAAAGTAATTAAAACACTCTTCTGTAAAGTTTTGTTTTTGTAACATACGATAGTTTCTCGCACAGGGGTCGATATTTTCTGAAAACTTATGAATAGGAGAGTCCACTAAATATTATCCGTCTGTACGTGTGTATGTGGGGACTATAGAGAGGTCTCTCGAATTCGGGCAGTATACTATGGCAGCCTTCTTGGATATAGAAGGGGCCTTCAATAACGTAACCACCCTTGTGATTCAGAATGCCCTCACTGGTCTAGAGGTAGGTTGAGGAGTACATCAGCAACTGGCTAGTGTCCATGCTGAGCACAAGGGTGGTTATTGCTAATCTTGGTAACACCACTATGTCAAGGCTAGTGGAAAGAGGTACACCTCAGGGCGGTGTGATCTCTCCACTGCTTTGGCTTATTGTTGTTAACAAGATTCTTATTGAACTGGACAATAGCTTAATAAAGGTCGTGGCTTATGCGGACGATGTTGTGATACTAGTATCGGGACTGTTTCCGGACGTGATTAGCGATATCATGTCCGATGCCTTGAGATTACTAAGAAACTGGGCCACGGACAGCGGTCTAGTAGTAAACCCAAGCAAAACGGAACTGGTACTGTTCCCAACAAAGACCAAGATTCCGAGCTTCAGACCACCAAGGTTGGGGAACTGCCAAATTCTCCTATCGGATAAGGCGAAATATCTGGGTATTATCCTGGACTCTAAATTGTCACGGAAGCTGAACGTCCAGCACAGGGTGAAGAAGGCTACGGTGGCCTACTACACGTGTCGTGGGATGTTTGGTAGGAAATGGGGACTTACCCCCAACATGATTAAATGGATGTATACGGCCGTAGTACGTCCGATTCTCACTTATGGATCTCTGGTATGGTGGACTGCAACAGGGCGTAAATATGTTGTGGACCAGTTGTATAGAGTACAGAGATCGGCATGCATTGGGATAACGGGAGCGATGCGAACTAGTCCTTCGGAGGCGCTGAACACTATGTTGCATCTCGTTCCCATAGATATTCATATATTGGCCACATCCGCAAGTAGTGCGGTGAGGCTTAGTGCGACTGGATGTTGGAGGTCGAGGACGTATGGCCATGCGAGTATATTGGCCACGCTGCCTTCGAGCGTGAATCAACCCTCTGACTACATTACGCCCTACATGGATTTTGATGGGGCGTTCAGGGTTCTTATTCCCTCCAGGAGAGAGTGGAATGGGGGTCGCCTTTTGGGGAGCTTTGACACCAGGATCTATACTGACGGTTCGAGGATGGAATGTGGTGTTGGATCTGGTGTCTTCTCTGATGGACCGGAGATTGAACTCTCCTTCCGTCTTCCGGATGATTGCAGCGTTTTTCAGGCGGAAGTACTCGCTATCAGGGAAGCATGTAGAATACTGAATGACGGGAATATCCACGGAAGCATTGGTATATTTGTCGACAGTCAGGCGGCACTCTTGTCACTCAGGTCATACATTATTACGTCTAAATTAGTTGGCCAATGTAGAAAGGAACTGTCAAGGCTTGGTCAGCGGGCTGACGTTACTCTAGTTTGGATTCCTGCGCATAAGGGCCACTATGGTAACGAGCGTGCTGATGAGCTGGCCAGGGGAGGATCTGCTCTGGATATCTCTAATGCAATTGCAGTTGCAATCCCGTTGGGGACTATTAAGGGCAGAATCTCCAGACACTTTCTCCGGAAGGCTGATAACAGGTGGCGTGGGCTGAGCACGTGTAAGGTGGCACGGCTTACGTGGCCCTCTTTTGATGCACGACGTACATTGCAACTTACCAGTCGAAGTCGGAGGGACATATCGAGGTTGCTGGCGGTATTGACGGGTCACTGGATGTTAGGCAAACATGCAAGTCGGCTCGGACTCCCATCGAACGACCATTGTCGCAGTTGTCTGGATAGAGAGAAGGAAGAATCGGTTTTCCACTTTCTCTGCGAATGTCCTGCACTGGCGGCTAAGAGACACAGATTTCTGGGCGAACATATACTAGATGGCCTCTCTGCGATATCTGAAGTTGGACTGAATTATCTACTGAGATATCTCAGGGCCACGGGGTGGATCTAGTACCCTTACTCTTGGATTTTATTCTGAGATACACTGGAAGCTGACGAGTGATGTGGTCCTGTCAAAACGGAGTCATACAGACTCTACTTGACTGTTGGCGTGCAGCGAACTACCACGATAACCAACCAACCCAACGTGTGTATGTTGAAATCAACTTTTTGAAGCCCTCCGACATCGCCAAGACTCGTGTAAGGTAATAAAATATTTGGAAGCAAATTGGTATTGGAAATCAATGTAATCACCTCATAACTTTCTGAGATATGAGCAGATGAACACGACTACCTTTGTTTTTTCGCTTATTTTATCTAAAAAAGTTAAAATTGTCCAGCCCGTAGATAATTGAAGCAAAGCCGCGAAAAACGTTGTAAAAGACAAATTTTGCAAAACCTGTTTTTTTTTAAGATTACCGTTAAAATTAGTCTCTTACATTTGTTCAAACACCAAAACATCAAAATTATGCATTTTATTACCGCCAAAACGAGTCAGTCAGTGGAAGAACGTTGTAAGTTATAAGAAAAATGCTACTAACGCAATTGTCGAAAGTGATTAATAAGTGTAACTGAGGTACAAAAAGAAAAGTATTTGTCGAAAATTGGAAAGACAATAAAAATAAAAGGTTTAGAAATATTGAAAAATCATACGTAACAAACAAAAATTTTAGATATGAAACGTTTTTCCACTAAAAAAAATAAAAACAGTTAATTTATATGTTATTTGAAACTTGAATTTCTTGATTTTGTGCATTATTAATTTTATTTTTATTATTTTTGATAAGCAAAAAAAAATAAAAAAAGAGTTAATCAAACCTTTTAAATACATTTTTTTGCTCTCCTGAAAAATTATTATTTTGTCAATTGCAACGTTATTCGCGGCGATCCTTCAATTATAGACACGATTTTGACTATTTGCAGATTTGGCATGCCAATGCAGATATTCAAATTATTCACTAATCGAAAAAGTTATAGGCAAAAAGTTTTTGAAAAACTATATTTTTTTTTAAATATTTCTAATCTTTTCAAACTCCTAAAAATAATTTTTAAACACGCTCAATTACAAGATTATAAACCGTAATCTTAAAAATTATTTCTTACAAATCGGTTTGAAACCAACTGAGATATAAGCAGCAAAGTACAACTGTTTTGATCTTTCGGTTTGTTTTTAGTTTCTTTACAACCGAGAGAGCCAATATGGGAATCAAATGATAGGGCTTGAGTATTAAAATATAGTTAGCTATGAAAGGAAAAAAATCCCAGATGCCATCCTAGATTAAAATATATGAGGAATATATGAGTCAAATATAGTAGTTACGGCTTTGTCACCTTTAACCCACACAATATTTGTATCAAAAAAACGGCTTGGTCAATACAATACTATTAAAAAGTGTAAAATCCAAGTTGGCGCATTTAACAGTATGGCAGAATAAATATTTTTAACCCCAACAATATGATTATCAAAGAAAGGGCTTTCCAGTAGAACTAGAACTATTTAAACATTTAAAATCAAAGATGGCGTCGAAAACAATAAAGAAAATGACGTATTATATGAAATTTTAAGTCTAGGCTTAGCTACGATGTATTATTTTGTATGTACATAACAGTGATGGGTATATTCAGATTCGGCACAGCCAAATATGACGCTCTTACTTGTTTACTTTATCTCTAACCTTTCTGCAAAATTTCATTAAGTCCAGATTTAAAAAAAAAATAACACAAAAATTGGAAATATTTTAATATTTTAAAGAAATTTCTTGGCAATTGAATATTACTATTAGGCTTACTTAACTTAGAAGGTACTTTCTATTAATCATAACATTTGTAAGTGTTTCTATTTAAAAAGGGGAATATATTAAAAATGTGCATCTCAAAATAAAAAACATAATTTTAAAAATTTTGTTGAAACTCTTCTTTTAGCTGGCTGAAAATTAGAAATATTTAAAGCAGCATTGTCAACTTTGAAATTTCAAAAAGCTTAGGTGCGCCAAAAATAGGGTGTAATTAAAAAAAAAATCACTGCGTTTAAAATTGTTAACTTTTGATTACATTTATTTAATAAAATTATAAATTTTCACATACAAATTTAATAGCTTCTATTAGGAGCATAAGAAGCAGATAAATTAAAAAAATTTTATTTTTAATAATACGGTTTTAAACAGAGTATCAAATTTATAGTTGAAGATATATAAAGCTGAATAGGTATAGCAGAATTAACTTCATCGCTAAAAATATTCTTCCAATGTCTCGAGTTTAATTAAAAATTATTTAAGGTGTTTTATTTAAATGTCGCGCAGTCTACATATGTATATCGAATAATTTCTGTGTAGGGCCTTTCTTGCCAGCTAATAATAAAGAAATAGCACTTAAAAAAATAGAAACAACTTGGAAAAACCCTTTTGAAAACACGCATTACACACTTAATTTACCAACTGCAACACTTTTTTTGGGTTTTCTAAAAAAGCTAAATGAAAAGTTGCTATAGGATGTGTTTAATGTATTGTTTATTGCATGTATACTATACATATATACATACAAACATACATACATCCACACATATTTTCTGTTCTAACTATATATTACAAGTTTTTGTATTTTTTTTTTATAAAATAAACATTACATACATGATTTGTTGTTGCCGTGCACTTCCGATTTCTTAAAGCAATTTTCTACAACTTTTCAAGTTTTTTTTCTTTTCTTTTTTTTTTGCCACTTTTGTATATTTGGTGGCAGGAGGAATGACATGAGTCAAATTTAAACTTGATTAACAAAATTTGTGTTATTTTTGGTTTGTTTGTACTAAGTGCACACACAACAAATTCAATGCATCAACAAAGAAACTGCGACATAGTCGTATTGTATGTGTGTAAGTAAGTGTTTAAGTTTGGTTGTGCATTTAAATGTGTCTATGCCACATATGTTACGAAGTCATGTTTGTGTTGCACGCAATAACATACAACAGCTATTGTGTTCATGTAATGTTCGTGTGTGTGTGTATAAGTTGTTAGTGTAGTTTATATTTAGAGTGTATGCAATTTTACAAGGCAGACATGAACAGACATGTTTAGTTCTTGTATTAAGCGTTTCTTTTCTGAGTTTTTTATTGTGGTTATTTGTTATTTTTATTTTTTCTAAAAAAAACAAATATTGTGGCAACATATTGTAAACTTTTCCAAAAAGATTCCTAAAAGTTTACATTATGTGTACATGCCACTCCTAAAGGCAGTGATTCCTAAAGTGATGATAAACTTCAAAAATGGCCTCGGAAAGAAAAAGCGATTTATTTAAAGTAGAAGTATATAACTAGTTTAATTTGTTAAATATTCAGCTACCTGAATAGGTTGTAAAGAAATTATAGAGAATTTAAATCTAGCTTGTTTTTAGTATTCAGTTAGTTGATAAATCTAATTGGATGGCAACCCTCACAATAGAAGACTAGCCTGCCGGGCAATAAAAAATAAAATATAAATAGAAAAATAATTAACGAAATGATTAATTTTTATCCAGCTGAAAAGGTTTTTTTTATAAAAATTTAAACGCCTAATTTTCATACCGACTAGAGTTTGGTCAATCGGTTACTTTAGTTCGTTTTTGCCAACAACCTGTTTCATTTTATGCACAAACCACAAGGTAATTTAATCAGGTTTCGTGAAAGAAATGACCGCAAATATAAACAAAAGTAACCATTGCACAGTGTGGTAGATCGCAAATCTAACTGGACAAAATTAATAAATCGTGTTCGGTTCACTTCATACTTAAGAATTAAATAGAAATTAAGTTCAAATATACATACAAATGATTATAAAAAATCAACTATTTGAAAAAAAAGAATTTTTTAATAAAATGAGGCAAAAATAAACAGTTCGCACTGTCAAGAAAAAATACATTTTTAAAATAAAAACAAATAATATTTATTTTTGCATTTAGATTTCTCTTCACGTCTTCTGATATATTTTGAAGACCATATCAATGCCAATAAGACCTCCTTGCGATCTATTTTAGGAGTTTTTACCTTTTTTTTAAAAAATTCCTTTCGCGAAAGAGTGGAGGTCATACTGGAAAGTAAAAAAAATGTATGGCGGTCGCAAAAATGCGGCAGATGTTTTTGGTTTACCGTAAAGTGAACACTTGAAAGATTAACCCAAATATAGTTTTACACCGAAATAATCTGGAATAAACAGCTTTAACTCTCCTTGAAAAAAGAAAATATTTTATTTTATGCACTTTCTGAACTGCTTACAAAAAATTTTTTTTTAATACTAATAATGGAAATATTTAAATGTAAATCGTAATATATTTCCCTGAAATCGAGCTTTATAATAATAAAAAAATTATGCCTATAAAATCAACATACATAGCCTTTTTTATCATAAACTAGAGTCACACAAAAAATACGCTTCTCTTCGAAATCTAAATACATTAGTTGACAACAACTGACTTTAAAAGCTTACTTTTTTCTAATCAGAGTTTAAAACAAACATAAATTACAGTTACCTATTGTATTGAAAAGCTCATTAAACGATCAGAAGGAATGTTGCCAGAAATTTTTTTTAATTTTTTGTGCCCAACTCTAATAGCGACTTCACATATTATATTTCTGTTGTTGTTTACATTAATGATAAAATACACTAACTGCCTGTTCAACGATGTCGAAAGAAAACCCAAGCGAAATTTCATTCGTACAAATATATTGAAAACAACAACAAAAACTAAACATTTGTTTTTGTTTTCAACGTATTTGTACGAATGAAATTTCGCTTGGGTTTTCTTTCGACATCGTTGAACAGGCAGTAAATCCCAGGTTACGCCATAAGTAGACTTTAACCTTCGTTTAGATATAGAAGATATTTGAGCATATATCGGGTGTCCCAACTAGAACGAAATTTTTAAATTTGGCGCCATTCGAAGTGTCATTGTTTGACATTTGAACAATTGCTATTGTTTGCTAGTAGAAGGTACGAGGTTAGTAAAAATGGAGCGCTACACGAATGAACAACGCATTCTCATTGTGAAATTGTTTTACCAAAATGGTGAAAGTTTTGCGGCTACAGTTCGCAAATTGCGATCATCCCATTGCAATCTTGATGGCTTCGTCAATAGGCAGAATTGTAGCATTTGGGGTGAGGAAAATCCTGGTTCACGAGAAGCAAATGCATCCTCAACGTGTCACTGTGTGGTGTGGTTTTTTGGCTGGATGAATCATTGGACCTTTTTTTTATGAAAATGAGGCAGGTCAAGCGCAAACAGTCAATGGTGTTCGGTATCGTGAAATGATAACCAGTTTTTTCTTGCCTAGAATTGAAGAAATGAATGTGGAGGGCATGTGGTTTCAACAAGATGGCGCCACATGTTATACAGCCAGAGAAACAATTCAATTGCTGCATCAGTAATTTCCCGGTCGTGTTATTTCGCGTTTTGGAGACCAGAATTGGCCGCCTAGATCGTGTGATTTAACACCTTTAGATTTTTTTTTTTGGGGTTTTTTGAAGTCGATGGTTTACGCGAATAAGCCGACGACGACTCAAGCCTTAAAAGAGAAAATTGGACGCTGCATTATTGAAATATCGCAGCATTTATGCAAAAAGGTCATTGAAACTTTCATTAAAAGATCGCGTGTGTGTCAGCAAAGCCGCGGCGGCCATCTGCACGATATATTGTTCCATACATAACCTCATTCTGTCTACTTTACGATATAATAAAATTTCACGATTTTTTTTTAAATATCTGTGTTTTATTTAAAATTTAAAAGTTGCGTTCTAGTTGGGATACCCGATACATAAAAATTACTTTTAAGTTGTATCAGATTAAATTGTGGCCAAAATCAAAATTTTTTTAATTTAAAAAATTTTTTTTTAATAGAAATGTTTTTAAAGATTTCCCTTAATACAACACCCGTTTCTTTGTTATCTTTAACGAAAAAATTTTCATACATTTTGCTTTAAAAAAATAGATTTAGAAATTTTTAAATTTAAAGGCAAGTTGAGAAATACTGCCTGTCAAATACTGTTTTTTTCTCTCTTCTCTTTCCTTTAAGTGTTTGTATTAAATTAAGATTTATAAAAATTTTGTTATTGTTGTTACTTTAGCAAACAAATATAATACAACTTGTTTTACTTAGCTGTACTGTTTCGCTTTTTCTATTTCGCTGTCAAAGTCTTAAAACTGAAGTAACAACAACAGAAAATAAGTTACATTAAGTTCGTTAAACACTTCTTTTATTTTTCGCAACAGCTGGCATTTATGTGCCTGCTCACGAATGAGCATATAAGTTTCATTTAACCAACACGAAAGTCTAATAATTTAATTTTAATTACAGCGCTTTAAACAACAGGCAATTAAACAACATACAACTGGGCTTGAAATGGAGACCAATGACCGTACTAGAAGGGAAAAAGTTGTAATGGATTTTAAAATTTTATAAAAAAAAACATGTTTTTAATACTTATTATAAATTTTTCTACAATAGGTAGAAGTTTTAATGAATTAGACAATAACGTATGGGTGAAGGAGCATTTTTGTAAAAAATACTTAAAATATATCCTTTTTATTTATATTTAATAAGAGTACTTTAAAGTAAATTACAAAGAAAAAATAATAAAAATGCAAAAGCTATAAAAACACCCCTTTTATAGGTGTCAAGATCTCATTAAAATTGTTTGCTAAGATTTTGCAATCGAACTGCAGCAAACCTTTCCTCATTACGTTAAATGACATAATTCATAGTATAGTTTTAGGCTCCAATATAAAATATTTTTTCTTTTCTTTCAAATAACTAAAGCGGAAGTCATAATAATTCAAAAATCATATACTTTTAAACTTATAAGAAAAAACCATAAATAAACACATATAAACTATAGGTTTATACAAATTTAAGCCGTTGAATATGTACACACATACAAGTGAGTACACAAAAATGTATGAGTGTGTCATTGTAATATTTTTATCTCTTTATTTTATGGCATTATAAAATGCCACATGAATTCTTTCAACTCGAACCTGTTATTTTCTTTTTTTTAAGGAACACATGAAGCATATATTTTATATAGTTTTGCACTTTACGTTGCAAAATGTGAGTTTTGTTTTTTTGAATTTTTTTTTATACCGAAATAAATTTTCTACAATATTTTATTATTTTTACGGGTCTTTTGGAATAAGCAGCTGTAGTAGTTTTATTTTACGTTTTGTGTTAAAATATTGTTTATTTTCTGCTCTACTCACTTATGGCCAGAGGTGACCAAAGTTTCCACAAAAAAAGCAAGAAGAAAATTATCATAAATATTTAATGGGGAGAAAAGTTTTAAACGCATTTAAGTACATTTTTTTTAAAAATTCTAAATATATTAAAACTTAGATAAAAATTCAAAAATATTAGAGCAGATTCTTAAAATATATTTTTTCATAAATGTTTGTCAATTTTTTTAACTAAATCCGACTTTGATTTATTGCCGAAAATAACTGGAAATTTTGGGTATAACAGTTTTGAGCACTTAATTGATTTAAAAACAAGTAACAGTGCCATATTCGGCCGTGCCGAATATTATATACCCTTCACAACGTGTAGTCATGCAATAACAATTGTTTGTATCACCATTCATCCCATATAAAATACGTGCATACGTACACGTTAAAATAAATGTTGCATCGAATCCCAGCTGAGCCAAAAAAATTTTATTTTATTTTATTTAATATATTATTTATATTTTATTATTTTTTGTTATATTTTTAAATTTTTTAAAAAATTTTTTTAGAAAAATTTTTTTTTAATTTTTTTAAATTTTTTTTTGTAGTTTTTTTTATAATTTTTTTTTTATTTTTATTTTTAATTTTTTTTTTTTTTGTAATTTTTTTTGTTTGGTATGTTTTTTACATGTATGTATGTATGTATGTATGTATGTTGTTGTTGTAATTGTGAAAAAAACGAGGTGGTCGTGGTTTTTTGCTCATTACTTTTTTCACAAATGTTGGTTCTTTTAATTAACAAGACTTTTTGCGTTTTATTTTCGAAAGCGAAAAAGGAAATTTTCGGTATAAAAGTTCTGAGTACTTTATTGATTTTTAAAACAGCGAGTAGAACGTTTACGCTATAATTTAAATTTATGCAGTACCTTACTTATCATCTTAGTTACGGTTAAGCACCTTTGTAGTGTAAACGCATTACACTTTATCATTAGAAAATATCGCATGTAAACATGCTCTATATAATCCTATTTCATTTAGTACTAAGCCCATAACATATCTGTATTATAATAAGTTCCTAATTTTTACTACTAAGAATATACTATCTATATTAACATGGATGCATACATAGAATATTAGAAAATGCTTAATAAAAAGTGAAGTAAATGTATAACCGCCAATCTAAACACTTCGTTCTTATTTCCATGGGCAGTGCTTTTGCTACCATCCACCACACCTTGCTAGCAAACTCAATTTGGTATACACACAACTCATTCTGTTGTGTTACTGCTGTGTCAGCTGCACTAATTAAACTATGCTGCCATAATGGTTACGATCTGCAATAATCTACAAACTTCTACAACAATAATACTAGTAATTTCCAGAACTGAAAATATAAGAAACAATCACTCTGTGTTGAAAAAAATCTAAAGGATCCAAATGCTGATTATCGCTTGTAAAAAAATATAGATCAGTATAAATCTGCAAAAATAAAAATGACGACAGAATAAACTTTGTTTGAAATTGATATTTTTAGAGGACCAGACCATTTTTGCTAATGAGCTCTTCATAAATAATTTCTTTCTTAATGATTGAATAGCACTAGAGGCTATCAATACCCTTGCTAGTACTTTTAAATGAAACTGTTAGGTAAGTAGTGAAAATAACCGCAAACTTATGGATTACTACTATCAAGTGCGAAACGTTTTAACCGTCCTATCCCTCTGTCGTATCAAGCGCAATAAAATCCTAGCAAAACTTGAAACAAACCTGGGCAGAAATTATATTAGAAAAAATTATGTGATACGGCAAATGTTGGAAAATATTATTTTCTCCTGCAAGAAGCTGTCCTAAAGAAAAAAACAAGTTGGAACATTACTTTCTATGCGACCGACCAGACATACAAAAACTATGACCGCTAAATATTAACGGTCATAGTTTAACAAGTTCTAGCTATCATTTCTCGTTCAGCGAAACTGTAAAATGATACATATTAAATATTAATTTCATCTTAAACAAAATTTTTTAACTTAACAGTTTTACAGATCGGGCATCAACACATAGCCCTCTTTAGTTTTTAGGAGTATAGAGGGGCTTCCTAAACATCGTGGTAAGTTTGTAATCAAATAAGACTTAATATCAAGTTTAAATTGTGTAATTGTTCTTATATAAATACAAAGCTTATAAACTATTTACTAACGCCTAGTTAATATAAATAAAATTTCAACTTCTATTTCTAAAAAGGCGAAAAAAAGAATTTATTTTTAATTCCGAGGGGAACCTTTCTTTGTGATATACCTGTATCGATATCGCAATAGGTGCACTATCAATTCTAACTGTATTTGTTTAACCTTTAACAGATTTGCATACAACGCTTATAGGACAAATATATATTTAACTCCCCTAAAATTATGCTTCTATATATGAAACTGAAAGTATGCTATTAAATACTGAAACCTTGAGAAATTAAAATTGGTTTCAATCAGACGTTCATTTTACTTCTTAAAGGGATTTATCTCTGATTTATACCTGCATGTGGTCTTACTGCGTTACATATTGTTTCATTAGCGGAAATCACCCTTCGTTGTAAACAGATCATGCAAATGTTGCAGATCTTGCAAGTCTAATATATATTCTATTGCAAACGTTGCTTTTAAAAATTTCCAACTGTTTTTAGTATTGGAAATAAATGCTTGTATTCGAGATGTTATTTTAGTGTATATTGAATTTGTGGTGTTGCAAACTTTAGAATATATACTAGACTTGTAAGATCTGCAACATTTGCATGATCTGTTTACAACAAAGGGTGATTTACGCAAATAAACAAAAAAAGTATATGTAAATTCCAATATTAATTAGCAAATTTGACATCATTGTGTTTGTAGCCAAATAAGATATGCCACCAGAAAGGACTTTTTCCTGGTCGAGCTCATGTTATCACCGATAGCAGTCGCAACCGTTGGGTTCATTGTGTAAAAATAAATAATTACTAAGACAAAAGTTGCTGTTATAGGTTTTAAAAAAAACAATTACAAAAATATATAACTTTTATTTGGTTGTTGTGCTTAAGCTTGTGCATTTCACTGGTGCTTATACCAGATCGTCAGTAGACCTTTTTTTCAAATTCTCATTAACAAAATGAGAAATCAAAAATAATACAAAAATCTAAAAAAAAAAAAGCCCAACCAACATTTGTATTCATTTTGTAAGTATTTTATTAGAAATGGATTAGAAAAATAAAATATTTGAAAAGGAATAATGAATTATAACTTTTAAGAAAGTGTAAGATTTTTTCGATTTGGTAGACATGAAACTATGAGAAGACCTAATAATTTCATTGCGAATATTAAGAAAATAATGTTTTCAGTAATACGCGAAATGTAAGAAAAATTTGTTGAAGTGCAAAATAATGCGAAAGAATATAATTCATATATTTAATTAATATTTGGTTTCGTAGTTGGTAGGTACCAAAACAAAAGTTCGCCACATACTAGCGATAACATTAATTTATATTGACAAATTAATATTTATTTATTTTTTCAGCATATTATTATTAAGCATTAAATAAAAATCAGTTATTGGGTATTTTTAGCTAAAGCAATAATGTTTAATATCACGAACAAAAAGTTTTAAGTAACAATGTCACATCCGTTACAAAAAAATTCTTTTTCCCTAAAAAAATTTGATAATTCTTTAAAATGCTTTATTTTAAGTGTTAATGCAAGTTTTTATTCCTGCTGATAAGTTCTGTTCTATTATTGTAGTCGCCTTTTTGTTTATAAGGATGTAGAGAAGATAGCCAGGTCCTTGCTGCGATTCAGCTAAAAAAATTTATTTCTAAAATATCTAGGTATATATAGCACTATTTCAAATTTTATTAATCTAAGACAACTTGTTTTATATTTTCACAGGACACAGTTTGTACCATTATGTATGTACATACAGCTTGTTTTGTTGTCGCTTTAGCTAAATCGACTTCTTAATCGAGTAAAATTTTTGTGTTTAACATTAGGTAATAAACACAGAAGTACAATGGTTTTTTCTATTGTTTTTTTTTTTTTGCTTATATGTTAGTAATTCATATGGAAATTTTATTGATTTTCTACACTGTTAGTTTCTAGACCATAACTGACAGTTATTTGGTGCAATTGCGGCCATAACTTATTTAGGATACCGATTTAATTTAAATTTTTTTCAAAATTTTTTTTTGCCAATATCTTTGGTCATTAAACCAAATTTTTCTGTAAATGTTGCCAAAGATACAAGTAAATACATTCCTCCTTCTGTAAGGATTAAGACAGGGTCTCACATGGATAGTGTAGAAATTACAAACGGAATGACAAATTAATATATCATTTTACGCTCTAGAGTGAAATATATAAATAAATTACTTAATCACATTTCTGTAAACAAAATCCCATTGATTTCTTAACAGTCTTCATAGAACTAATTTTTTTTTTAGTAAAACCGAGGTAGGAAGTCTCTGCTTAAGTGCACTTTTCAACAGTTTTTTGTGTGTTGATGTTTTAGCTGCTGTGAAAATATACAATTTATGGCACTTCTTGCTGCACAGCTATGAAATTATAGTTTTCACTTATATGTATATTAAATTTAACAGTACGGGAAATAATTATAAGAGAAAAAGAAATATTACAAGTAAAAAACCAAATTTGAATATAATATGAGCTTTCTGTTGAAATCACTTAAAAAAAAAAGCTTTAGAGAAAATTAAGAAGACGTTATTATGCTACCCTTTATTTATTTACCGGACTATAGCTAGTTTTGATAAAATTGCAATTTGTGTGAATATGAGTATAAACTCACACTTCTTCCTAAATTCCTTCAACTATATCCCTTATAATCGCAAATAACTTGGTTAAAGTGTATATATTTGTCAGTATGCTTCATTTAACATCATGCTATAAAATCCCCCAAAAAAAAGAAAAAACCAAATAAATAAAAACTATATTTTTCTTTCCTCCATAGCTGCAGTGGAAACTTTAAATAATAGCAAAAATGTTTTTCGTTGAAAAATATACTTTCGTATACTAAAAAATTAAAAAAAAATTTAATAATATATAAGATTTAATGGAGAGCCGTGAAATGATGCCATGCTACTATCAGGGTTGTCAGATTTTTTTTAACCTCTATCGCCAAATCGATGATCAAAAATCGCCATAATTCGCCAAAAAAATATTTTTTAGTTTTTTACAAGAAAATAAATCACCAAAAGTCGCCTAAATTATTTTTTTTAAGTTATTGGTAAAATATTTGTTTTATTAATAACATTTTGTATACAAAGATTAAATATAAAAACTAATATTTATTTTAAAAAGCTTTCTTTATACAATTACATAGCTAAAAACATATTTCTAGAAGGTTATAAACTTCAGTCTCGTCAATGTGATCTGTGCTGTTTTGTATATTATACATTTCATTGGCATTAAATTTCTGCAACATGTTTTCTGTTGGCTCAAACGTATTGAAACAAATCTTATTTAAATTCATATAATTAATTATTCTTATTAAGGCATCAAGGAGTTCATATTGCACTTTGTTTCTTAAACGAGTTTTGGTAAAATTCATTATCGAAAATACTCTTTCTACGCAAGCGTTGCTAGTCGGAATAACCAACATATTGAGAACGGCCAAAGATATTTCTTTAAAATGAAACGTACCCGCAGCGTCTTTGTAATTATAAACGTTAGGCCAAAAATCAATTAAGTTTGTAGGTATTTCATCCTTAAAGTAGTCTTTCCAATTAATATAGCACAGTTATGCTCGGAGTGTTTTTTTAAATCAATCTTGTGTGATCTTAAGCCAACCTTGCAAGCAAAACACCATGAAGTATTTTGCTCTGGGCATGTTTCTTAGTATATTAAAGGGGCATCTGAAATTGATTTTAACCAACCTGAAAACTGAAAAGTTTATTAAAGTTCAAATATTTTTATGTTGATATTTAAATTCTCCTACCTTTAGCCCAATCCTCGTCTTCCCAGACCTTTTTGTGGCGACGATCAAATTTATTTTTTTTTGAAGAAGACGCCATAGAAAATATTTTAAGTTTCTTTTACACTTCCAATTTGTTCATTCCATTAGTTTATTTCAGCATACTATAAAAGGGACATAAACTACAACGAAGTATGTATGTTTTAATTTTTTTGAACTTAAAAGACACTAGTCAAACTCTAATTTTTTCTTTTTGACAGTCTCGGATTTGTAGATTTTAACAACTATGGTTGTTTTGCTTGTTGCTAATAAAATGGCATTCACTATGTATGATAACAAAACAGAGTATTAAATTAGAATGCCAGATGTTTAAAAAAATGAAGTATGTAATAATAAAAAATCGTTTAAATATTAAAAAAGCCAAATATTTCGCCATGCTGATTTTTAATCGCCAAAAACATCGCCATGTCGCCAAATCAAAAATTTTGTCGCCATGACAAGTAAAAAATCGCCATGTTTGGCGGAAAATCGCCATATATGACAGCCCTGGCTACTATTGTACTAAATAAAGTAAAACTCACAAAGTTCTTCTAGTGAACAATTGATGAGTTGAAATATTGTAAAATCTTCATTGTAAATGAGCTGACAGAATCATACAGATTTTAAGTTGAATACAAAAATATAAAACAAAAACCTTCAAGTGCGTTTGATAAATTGAAACTTTTTGACTAAAAGAGGAGGTTTTGAAGAGTTAACAGATCAATTGTGTGTTAAAACAGTTGTTCAACTGTATGATGGTTTAATTAAAAAGATAAATGAAACAATTTAACTGTTTATGGTATATTTCTCACAAATTTTTACTAAATGCATTTTTCAAAATACTAACACACCTTTAAACAAAATAAGCTGAATTTACAATATAAGATGCCAGCATGCTGCTGTAATCACCCATTTATCAAACTCCACGATGAAAAAACATAATGATTTCATGTAAATAGAGGAAGGCTATAACAGAGGTCTGCAAAATAGCAAAAAATGTACTTTCAGACCATTTAACAACAACACAATTGCATCAAGTCGTGTACCTGTTACGTTTTTAAATAATTCAGAGAGTAAAAATAAAATATATCCCGAAGAGAAAATTACTTAGAATAGATGATACCTGTTTACATGTCTACTAAAGCAATATGTACTTGTTTGTGTACTTTTGCTTTTAAAAGTTTTATAGATTAAGAACCTTAAAGCACAAGGACCTTAACTGACTAAAATTTATTATTGTGAAAAATTAAATTGTATAAAAAGTTAAATTGCAACTTTTAAGCTCACTTTTGTTTGAATGGATACATAAATCAACCAAATTGCAGTTTTTGGCGAGATTATAATCCTTAAGTGTATGTTGAGACAATGTTATATCAAGAAAAACTGACTCTTTGGTGTGCTTTAAAGGCTGGCGGAATCATTGGTCCATAGTTCTTTTAAAGCAATGTTAGTTATAATATGAGTGGCAATGGTGACCGCTATAGAGCCGTGCTTACTGACTTTTTCATTCATCAATTAAATAATAATGATGTTCAGCAGCTGTGGTTTCAACAATATGACGCTAGTTAAATTATGTTGAATACTAGCCAAGCACGGCGCACGTTGCTACGCCCCTTAATGAATAAAAATGCATTCTTAATTTAAATTGAATATCAGGTGCAAGAAGCTAAAAATTAGAACTTTTTTTTGGGCGTGGCACTGCCCACTTTTTTAATCACAAAACTGTATAGTCATGACAGTACAATATATGTGTGCAAAGTTTCAGAAAAATCAGTCCAGTGCAAGTACCTCTAAATTAAAACTTTTTTATGGGCGTGGCACCGCCCACTTTTCTTATCACGAAACTATATAGTCATGACAGCTCAATATAAGTGCAAAGGTTCAGAAAAATCGGTAAAGTTCAAGTTTTTGAAAATGATAATTTATTTCTTATGGGCGTGGCACTGCCCAGTTTTCTAATTGTAAAGTCATGACAACTTAATATGTGTGCAAAGTTTCACAAAAATCGGTCCAGAGCAAGTACCGCAAAATTATATCTTTTTTTATGGGCGTGGCCCTGCCCACTTTTCTAATCACGAAATTGTATAATCATGAGACTTTAATATGTGTGTGAAAAGTTTTAGAAAAATTGGTGAAGTTTAATTAGCTGAAAATTATAACTTTTTTTATGGGCGTGGCACTGCCCAATTTTCTTATCACGAAATTATAAAGTCATAACAGCTCAATATGTGTGCAAAGTTTCAGAAAAATTGTTCAACTGCAAGTAGCAAAAACTGATAACTATTTTTTATGGGCGTGGCCCCGCCCACTTTTTGCCACCCATAAAAACTCCCTGGAACGTGTACAACAACTTGCCAAAGTTTGAGTCTGATCGGTTTTACAGTTACGGGTATATAGCTAACACACACACACACACACACACAGAGTTTCACTTTTATATATATAGATAGAAGAATATATATTTAGTGAAAACATATCCTGCTATGACAAACTGTTCATTTCTACATAGCTGCCTACGCGTAGATAGTCAAGTAAAGTGACGACAGAAAGTCGATCTAAATAGCCTAGACTGACTTTCTTGCATTGACTAACTAGTTGGGAAAGTTTAGAAGCATTGGGAGTGTATTACCCTTAATGCACCCCGGGAGTATGTTATCTTGGTGAAGTATCCAACTCTTTATATTATTGCTAGTCCGGGGTAAAGAAGTGCCATGAACATCTTTGGATGGAGCATAGGAGAGTCCTGAACCTCATACATAAAGGGGTTATGAAGACTCTGATCTCGTTGGAGCGCATGATACAAGTAAAGGTGGTGGCCATTGCACGCTCATAGCGGATGAATCTATGCGCAAAAAGGACATAGAGAGTAATATCAATAATTACTGATGATGGAAAAGAAAATGCTGGACCTCATACTTAAAACTCAGAGAGGCACACATTAAGTGTGCATGCTATGGACGACCTTAGTCTAACAAATATGCTGCCAGTTACGAAGAACTGTGTGATTAAGATTGTCGGCAATAAACAATCGCCAATACAAAATCGTTTTCTAGCCCTAAGGAGGGATGCCAATTGGCATCCGTTGAATTACAGGGGATCGAAGGGGTTTCAAAAAGGACCTGAAAGGCTTCTAAAATAGCAAATAGTTCAGCCTGAAATACACTAAATACATTCAGAGGTCGGCTTAAGATTCCTAATCAAAGCTTGACTGAGAAAACACCGTATTCTCAGCCTTAGTCCAGCCTTAGTCCTTTGATGTGAACAGTATCACTTCTGTCTGAGTTTCGTCCTAGACTAATTTCTGCACTCTAGGTATCGAGTACCTTTATATAAGCAGAATTAATATCATGATTCCAATAGGCAACGTTTTTTTTTGCTTTTGCTATCGAATTCCTCCATACTAATAAAAAGTGTTGCCATCATAGTTGGATGCCAAGAGGCAGTTTATATTGCTGTATTAGTCCAATATGCAAAAATCTGAAAACTTTAACAGTCTAAACAAAAATCATAGGGAGCATAAGTCCTGAACAATGAATTTACAATTAAGCTCTCTGTGTAGACAAATTTGCCTTTTAACCCACTAAAAAGGAAATTTAAGTCTGTGCTTTAGTTAAAGCATGTGACATGCATTAGTGTACGAGTGCTTTAACACTTTTGTGTTGTTTTTTTTTTTAATATAAATTTTAAATTTTAGTAAAACTGATTGATAGATTATGCATTGTAATAATGAAATAAAATTTTTTATATTCCAGAATTTTAAAATAAATAAACTTTTTCACTTCAGTTTTACACACAAAGACACTCTTATTAAAGAAGTGAAACAATAATTGTTACAAGTTTGTTATTAAATATTTGCCACTTACCTCTAGCAGATAGATTCAAATAAATTATTAAAAGTATCCATGAGTATTTATTAAGTCCTTTTGTTATCAACATTAATTGTTCACGGCGACAATGATGCTGTTGTTGCTGTTGTCCACATTCATATTGCTGTCGATTATATATAGGACGACTACTGCTACTATTGGATGCTAGTTGTTGTTGTTGCTGTTGTTGTTCAATAACAGGTGTTAATATATCACTTTGTATTGTTGTTGTAGTTTGTGTCTGTCGCACATTTTGCAACATTAATAAACAATGGTGTTGTTTTTGCTTATAAACTTGATTTTGTTGTTGCTGTTGTTGTAGTTGTTGGAGTTTTATAATTGGCAGTGTTATGGCAGCAATAACAGATGTTAAAATGTATTTTATGTTTGTTGACAATAGTTTTGTTGTCGTCCGATACAGGGCTGTTAGTGTGTGAAAACTTAAACATAGTATTGAACATATGAATTGTTGTAACATTATAATAATACTGTTGCTAAGTCTTTGTTCGTGATGTAAGCAATTTTGGAATGCTAGTGATGTTTCTAATGCTGCTGTTGTACTTGTTGTTATTGTTTCTATGTTATTTAGCTGATAATGACAATTAGTAGATTGTGTTGCAGTTAGGCTGGCTGGGTGTATTTTTTTCTGTTGCCGCTGTTGTTGTTGTTGTTGATGATGACTATAGCTAAAGCTAATTCTGCTACTGTGGTTGTATTTAAAAAATTGTTGCTGCTGGTAGTGGTTGTAGTAGGAGTGACGTTTAAGAAAAAATTTTCTTTTTCTTTTACGTCTCAAGTAACGTTTACGTAGAGCCAGTCTTTGTTTCAAGTCATTTTGTTGAGATTGTGTAAAATATGCTAGTTTATCGTTAATGCTATCTTGCCAGCTGCTATAGCATTTAAGCTCGAAATTGAAAATATTTTTATTGAGCTTATGGCTATTACAGTTGCTACGGCTGTGACTATTGCTAAAGTCTTGTTTTGTAAAAGACAACCTTTTTTCATTAATTTTAAAATGGTTTTGAAAATGTTTGTGTTTTTGCTGCTGCAGCTGATAATGATTGTTGCATGTATTGCTTAATGTTTGCCATGATGAAAGCTTAAAGCTTTTTATTTTATATAAATATCTATCTTGATGTTTAAGCTTTGCAGTGTGTAAGCTGGATTTGAAAGCTTTAACTACCTTAAAGCTTGTTCTACTTTTTCGCCTTGTTTTGTGGTTAATGTAAAGCTTTTTATATAAAAAATCGTTGTGTAGCAGCATTATAGGTGGTTTTTAATTGTTGTTTTTTTAGTTGCAATTACTTTTCTTAAACCGTCATATTAAGCGACTTGCGTGTTTTTAATATGTTGAACAACTTTCGTTCATAACTTCTTTTAAATCCGATTTGTGTGCTTAATACATTTAAAATGTTTATGGAAAATTTTATAAAAAAGTTCTTTTATCATTTAAATTCTCCTTTTAATATGGCGAGTATTTGTGTTATTGTTGCAAGTTCTTTTGTTGTTTTTTTTTATTTTATGTTTTTATATTTTAAGTATTATTATCAGTTCTTTAACAACCCAAGAGCTTTATTTTCGTTTAATATAGTTTATTTATTTATTTATTTAAAAAGAGCTTTTTGTTTTACTTTTCCATGACATTGTTCTCATTATTTCATTATAATGCAGGTGTCCTCTTGTATCTTCTTTTCTTATATAATTTCCAATGTATTTTAAATGCTGCTGCTGGTAGTTAAGAGATCTTTGAATGAAAAACTTACAACTATATTTTCCTTTTGCTTTTGTATCTTTATAATAAATTGCAAGATTTTGTTTTTCGTAGTTTTTTTTATTTAATATACATTTCTTCCTATATTTATGGCAGTGACGTATACTGTGATATCAATTTTTTATGAAGATAAACTGCAAATATTTAAAAGGGAGAAAGAAAAGAGAAATATTAAGTTTATTTATTAAACAAAAGTGTCTATATATGTACATTTTTATACACATAATAAATAATAATTTTTATTACTTTTTTTTGGGGGATAAAGTATAAAAAATATTAAATTCAGTCTGCTGTATAATAAATTTAAGTCCGCCCAAAAGTATGCTGCGGGAAATAATCATTATTATGCTGTTTATAAGGTATCATGTGTGTAAATCACAATAAAAACATTTCAAATATGTATTTATATCAAAATTATCCATTATAAAATAAAAACTGTTTTCTTTTAGCTTTTATTTTGAAATAAAACTGTTTTTATATAAACTGTTGCCTACACAGAGAAAACGGTATCGGTTGTAGGTATCACAATTGTTGCCAATCAAATCCGACATCCGATAATGGCTTGTTATCGGAGCCATCGGGGGCAATTTTATATTTCTCCACACTTAATCGGAACATGTGCGTTCTATATGATAAAAAAAAAAAAAAAAAAAAAAACAACAACAAAACTATCCCAAAATGTAAGTGTTTTTATTTTGAAATTGAAAATCTCATTCTTATAGAGACGCTCTTAATAAATATTTTTAATAGAATGTAGAGGTATATTCACATTAGGCAAATATTTAAAGAAATTTATGTAACAACTAAAATATATTAATTTGTGCTCTAATACATAAGTGTGTATTTCATTGCAAATACTTTGAATGTAAAACAATTGAAATATTTATTCGTCGTGGTATGTTTTGAGTATATTGGAGTAAAACTGATCATAAACAAGTAAGAGCACTATATTCGGCTGCGCCGAAACTTTTATACCCACCACCAATTTTATGTACTTTTATAGCACAAAATTTGTTATTTTGTTATTAATTGTAATCGCTATGGAATAATCTCTTTATACTAAAATATGTATCACTTTCTTTGTATAACTTCGATATGCTAGTAAATTGTTTTCGTAAATTTAGTTTTTCAATGAAAGTGGGAGTTAAAGTGGGCATATCAATATAGTTTCTGCTAATAATTTACACTAAGATATTTAAATATTGTCCTTTATTCTTCCAAAAACTTTGTCCATAGAGAAATTATATGAATTTAAGGTAAACCGTTATATGGAAGGTAGGCGTTAAAGTGGGCGTGGCACCTAAGTTTTCTGGAGTAACAATAACATTGACTAGAAGGATGTATGTAGCAAATTTCATCATCATACCTCTAGTTTTGTCAGTTTTATTAGATTTTAAATTTCATCAACAGTAGATGACGTGAAAAGTGGACGTTATAGGAGGCGTGTCAAAGTAGTTTCTACTAATGAGTACAACTTAAATATTTTAATATAGTCCTCTATTAATCCAAAATCTTTATTCATAGAGAGATTATATGAATTTGAGATAAAGCGTTATAAGGGAGGTTGAGTTAAAGTGGGCGTGTCACATTTATTTTCCGTTAGGACAAAACCTTTGACCAAAAAGCAATGGTACATCTAATTTTGTCAGTTTTATTAGGTTTAAAATTTTAAATATACCGAAAAATACATTGTGCGGTATAAATATTCGTACATTTTATTCTAGAACTTCTTTCCTAATGCATAGATTAAAGGAATTTTTAGGGAAAAATATTTTTTTACTCAGGAAATATATATCCGAAGTTTCATGACTTTAAACGTTTGGACATAATTTCATTTTATTCGATGTTGGAAGGAGACTGTTTTTTTACCTACTCTTGCATTACGAACTATAACTCTCTTCCTAATATTTCGATTTAGCCCATTTTCAATACCAGACAAACCATGTGTATAAGAAATATTCTGACAAAATTTTAGCCCCCTAGCTTTTTTGGTCCGACCTCTATCGTGCTTTCAACAGACGGACAAACAAACAGATTGAAAGACGGACGGACAAACGGAATGACAAAATATATATACCCCACCATTTTTTCAATATCGGGTATAAAAAGCAAATAATTTGCTTGTCCTAAGTCCAATAACTATTTTCTTTTGTATAAATATTTAAATAAATAAAAGATTACATCCATAATTTGAATGAGTTGTTTCCTAAAAGTTGAAATATTATAAAAAGAAAACTTTTACTTTATTCAGCACCATAATTGATTACACAAACTCTGTGTGCCTGTCCTTTGTCTTACATTATTTTCTCTAAACTCAAAATATCAATAGTAACAAAAAGTTGACAAAAACATCCACCACCCTCCCACGCACCCACAATAAATTATAATCAACATATTTCTAGCAGCACCCACAACACAGCATTATCAAATTCCCTGGAAAAGTCAACAAAAATTATGCAAATATGAAGGCATCATCTATTTTTTGTGATATACTTGTACAATCTGTTTCCAAGACTAAGTAATGCGTTCACATAAAACTTTTTTTCTTTTTGGATTTTCTTTTGTTTAAAGAGTCATACAAAAAGCATATGTAAAATTCAGTTGGTTTTTAGCTTTTCTTTCATTTAGCTGACATTTTGATAGAATATTATTTGTCATTCTCTGATGGAGAAGAACATGTTTTGAGGCGGTTTGTATTAAAACAATAATGAGCGCTACGTTGGTCTGTATCAAATCTTTAAATAATAAACTTCGCAATAGTGCAGATACACAACAGTTATCCACAATCTCCCGCTCCCGTGCTGGACATTCGCATGCTAAATGTTTTGCTATATCGATATCCTCAAAGCACACCCTACAATTATCATCATCCTCGATCGTCGTTGGTGAAACCCTTAGACTTGGATAAAATAGACTAGAGCTTAGATGGCTGATGCTCGCACATTTATTATCTCTGATTTATAGTTTTTGTGTAGATAATTTCCTGGTGGTTGTTTGTCATTGTATTCATTGCAAACATATTTGGTGTTGTTGCTAATTAACCATATACCTTGGACCAAGGAGCTAAAAAGTTTAAGCTCTCCAGCGACTTTCTTATACATGATCCACGAAAGTCACATATAATAAGTGGCCACCAATATGTGACTATTCTTGGCATAAAAAGCTATTAAATTTAATTATGTTTATTTGCTCTTTAAATAAACTACGGAGATTTATAATTACAGAATCCTACACTGGTTTTCAAACTTCAAAAATAAGCTCTAACTAAGCTGCAAAAACAGGAATCTAATTTTTCCTTTGATCTTAGATTCGCAATTACTTCACTCTTATTAGCGAATAAAAAAAAGTGTTCAGGCTTTTTTATCGCTAGTGTGGATTTAAGATCAAACTAGCATATAACACGAACTTAACCAAAATAACCTTAAGCTGAATCATATTATAACCAGAACTGAACCAAAACTTAACTCGGAGACCAATATGGTCTATTGCGTTTAGAACTAAAGTAGAACTGATCTCAAACTAAACAAGAATTGAACTTATACTTAACTATATTTTAACTTAAGCTTAAGTTGAATTAAAATACAATTTAACTAAAACTTTAGTACTTTAGTAAGTAAAACTGAATCAGCGACCAAATAACGACATACGATATCGGTCGAAAATGAAATAATTCCAATTAAAAATGCAAGGAAAATTTCTACGTTCGATTGAAATTTTAATGGATATCGAATGTCATAATTCAGTCCCTGAACTGAGTCAGAAGGGAACTAGAACTGAGTTAGATATGAACAAGAACTTAACTACTTACAATGTAGATAGAATTAAACTAAAACTAAAAAAACTGCCTTCAATCATAACTGAAATGGAAATAAATAAGAAACAATTTAACTAAGGCTACACTAAAAACAAATTGGAATTTAACTGAGAGTGACCTTGGGTTAAACTGGAACTAAATTAAAACTATTTAGCGTAAAATAATATCTAATCAGAAATAAACTGTAAATAAAACTACAATTTTATTCTAGTTGATCTCTCAAATAAAAATTTGTTGTGTATCATGATGATGATGAAGAATTTCATTTTCATATCCGCAAAAGTAAATACATATTCAGACAAATAAATTCCTACCCTGCAGATAATACTGAAGTATGAGCTCTTGTGTAGCTCAAATGGACTAGTTACAATGTGGTTCTATGTAATGCAGTTATGGACAAGATCATAATCAAGCAAGAGTATTTAGTTAAGCCATAAGTGTTTGTGTTTTAACGATTACATTTAGTATTGTCAAAAGATGTATAGGAGTCGTGTAGGTGCTCCGTGCGAGTAGTAACAAAGAGTGGCTTTTAGACTACTCCGACGAGTTATATGGTACAGCCCAAGAATATCGTAATATTAAATATATCATATTTTCTTTATACATTATGGGTTAGACTTAACATGCATGTTCGAACTAGTCTGCTGGGTAGTATGAAAATACCAACACTTTTATGGTTTATGCTAATGCACCAATACAACGATAATGTGTATTTCTCTCTATCAACCAATATTTACTGGCATGTGTTGTTAATAGAAATCTGTGTTTGCGCTTGATTGCAAATGTATGTTAATTTTATAAAATGTTATAAAGTTAAAAGTGTTTTTTATACCATTCGCACGATAGTGTAAAAGGGTGTATACAGGTTTGTCATTTCGTGTGAAATTTCTAAAATATTAATTTCCGACCCAATATTTTTTGAAAGCTTTAAAATTAGGAAGTAGATTAAGCATTATCCATCTGTGTGAGTGTTGAAAACAAATTTTTAAAGCCCCCCCGACATTGCTAAGACTCATGTAAGGCATCAAAATAGCAGAAATGTTCAAAAGCAGATCGGTATTGGAAATCAGCATAATCGTCTTATAACTTTCTGAGATATAAGCAAATAATCACGACTGCTTCTGTCTTTTGGCACCACAAAAACTAAAATTTTCCACTCCTATAATATACTGCGATACAAGCACCAAAGTACAACTGGTTCGGTGTTTTTCCTAAAATTTACAAGCGTAAATCAATATTTTTAATTTCCCTACAACAAATTTTTTAACCACAATAACATGGGGTATCAAAGGGCTGGACTGGTAAAATATAGTAAACAATGTAAAAATTTAAAATCAAAGAAAATTCAAATAATAAAGAAATTGGCATTTTACATGAAAACTCTAATCTAGGCTTAGCTACGATGTGCAATTAATTTTTATGTGCACGACTGTGAAGGACATTATCAGATTCGGCGCTCTTACTTGTGTTCATTGAAATCATCGCTTAATTTTGGAATATTTTTTTTTTGCAAATGGTAAGAAAAAAAACTTTGGACATAATTTTATAATTTTAAATAAACAGAAGATGCTCTGACAAAAATTTTTAAAATTGTTGTTTATATGTACGTATGTACATGCGAGTATAAATTCCTTTAAAAAAAAATAAACAATTATTTTCTGTAGTAGAAAATTTTGAATTATTTCTAAAATGCTAAAAAATGTTTTTATGAAATATACATGCAATTTTTATAAATTTCCCTAATGACCATGACGTAGAAACATATATTATACACCAAACAAAAAACCAAGCAATAAATTCTTGTCTCTGTGTGGGCCAATTATGAAAAAAAAAGAAACGAAATAAATAAAAGGCCTATCTCTCTAGTTTACGGAAATCTATTATGCTAAGAGGTGTGAAAAACAGCCTCAATAACTGTTGTTGTGACAGAAAATGTCTTTTTTCTTTTCAACAATAGAGGAAGCAACAGTGGTATAGTTTCCCAAATAAATTTTCGCTAACACGCCTTGAAGCATGCTTATATTAACATATTTGTCTATTTGTGTAAGTATTTGTTTTAAACGTATGTAACAAATGGCTATAAATATTTAATAATATTAGAGACATTCTACTTTAACTCCAGCATCCATATTTAATGTGGAAAATAAATTATCATTAAAAAGATTAATTTGTTTGGGAAAAGTTTGCAAGTGGTTGTGAGAGTAGAAAAACAAAAACTAGGTCAAGTAGTTGCGTTAATATAATGTGTTACGAGCTCAAATTAAAAGGTATAGAAATAAAAAAATATAAAAACCTTGCACGAATTTGTAATTGATAGTTTTGTTTATTGGTTGAAAAATGTTTAAAGAGCATTTTGCATAGTACTAGTACTTAGCAGCATTAACCGAAATGTTGAAAATGTTAAAAAACAATTAAGAGCGCCGTATCGAATCTTATGCAGCCTTCACTATTATGTACAGAAGCTAAGCCTAAAGTTCAGATTTAATATATCAACTGTCCAGAGCCAAACATACACCATTTTGGTTAAAGAGCAATATTTTGGAAATTTTGTTTTGGTCGCATATTTGGATTTAAAATTTTCTCGTTGTTTGCTAATAGTCAAGCCCTTTCATTTGATACTCATATTGATGAGTTTAACTATCAAAATTTAAGGTAGATGCCTACAGTCTTGGTCAGTTTAAGATCACTTTTACCATTTCAATGCGAAAAAATTATTGAGACTAATACTTTCATGTCTATAAATTACTCATCAGCTTTAGGAAAATTTTTCTGAATATCTTTGTTTATATCTTTGTAGGTTTCCAATTGATTTCATCAAAGCTTTGTATGGATAAGAGCAAGCTTGTAATTTCATTTTATTTTTTAAAAAGCAAAAATATGGATTGAAAAATGAGGTGTACTTAACCCTATGACATGCCCCAATGCTTTAAGTCTCACTTTTATTACAGTATTTAAGCATTATAACCATAGTAAAAGAGGAGAGAGGAGGCTAAAATTCCGATGGAGCGCATGAGTCGGGTGAAAGTGGTCGAAAGACTACATCACACGCTCATAGCGGATGGATTCATGCACGATGGGTGCATGGAGAATGACATCAGTATCTTTACTGATGGGTCCTTTATGGACGGAAGGGCAGGTGCTGGTGTGTACTCATCTGAGTTGAATCTATCCTGCACCCTGGGTCTGGGGGAGTACGTGTCGGTCTATCAGGCAGAAATGCTTGGTTTGCTGCACGCCTTGGACCACCTGTTGGAATGCCGAATGTATGGGAAGAAAATTCTTATTGCACTTGACAACCAGTCGGTTATAAAACGTATGCATCGGATGGATGTGAACTCCTCTTTGGTGCTTGAGTGTGTTCTGAAGCTCAATAGTTGTGCCTCTACAAATGAGGTAACGCTGGCGTGGGTTAAGGGACACGTGGGCATAGCTGGGAATGAGGCTGCTGACGAACTTGCGAAGAAGGGATCTGAGGCTGCATTCTGCGGACCGGAACCCAGAACTGCTCTGGGAAATGGGTTAGTGCGGGCGAAGATCTTTCAATGGGTGAACTCTGTGAACTTGCGAAGGTGGATGGAGGGAACCACGTGTAGACAGGCTCGTATGGTGCTCAGGGAGCCACTTGGCAGGGCTGCAGTGAAGATACTCGGTTTTAATCGGAGTATGATGAGCTGGATCACTGCGTTGATTACAGGACATGGTAACTTCAAATATCATCTGAACAGGATGCGGATCGTGGATGATGATATTTGTAGAATGTGCCTGGAGGGTGCCGAGACGGCAGCGCATGTGGTATGCGAGTGTCCGGCGTTAGCGAGCGTAAGATTAAGGATCACAGGCAAGAACACGTTGAGTGTGAGTGCGACCTTAGTCTGAGGGAGATGCTGGCGATTACAAAGGACTGTGCCAGTGTGAAATCGTTTTTCTAGTCCAGAGCAAACGCCGATTGTGGCGCGGGACTCAGTGATTGAGAGTGCGCTGCTCGGTGGACACGAAATCACTTGGGAACGAAGGGGGTCGAAAACGGACCCGTGGTAGTAGTGGTCTGCTTCAATATTCCCCCTACATGTGTATGTAGTAAATAAGATTATTATTCTTAGAAATATTTAATTTATATTTTGACATATCAGTAACTTTAAATCTGTATTTTTTTCTAATAATGTACATTTTGGTTTATAAAACTCTTTCGTGTTCCTTATATTAAGGAAAGCATTACCCCCTGGGTTACGTGTTTTTCATATTTGCAGATTATATTTCATAAACGTTGTATGAAAGATTTGTAATTTAAATAATATTTTTATTCTTATTTTTTATTTAGAAGTTCTGTTAATTGTTCTCTTTTCCATTTTACTTAATGCAATGGGAAAATATGTTTTAATTATGAATGTGTGTAAATATAACAAAACTATTCATTTATGCAACACCTTTGTTACTTGTTACATTGCTTTAGTTTTTATTAAACAATTTCCTTTACATTTGTTTTCAACACTAACAAATTAAACCATACATGCAGAAAAAGAACAAAAAATGTATAAATATTTTCTCGAGACGTAGAAAAAAAAATCTATTAAAATACCCACACTTTACCTCTGACAAAACAATTGGCAACAAAATAAACTGCATTTATGGTGCAGCTTGAGTTTTCTCCACCATAACTGTTTTTCATTGTCTTCACTGTGAATGTGTGTGATTGGCAGTTGGCCAAAAATACTACGACAGAAAGGAAGGAAAGTATAGTTGCTGCTTACTGCCACAACTGCAACAACAAAGAATGATTTTACTCGTAGTGATAGCGGCAACAGTGCTGTGATGGCAGTCAAGCGTTACATAAAATGCAACACAATTGCTTAAGGTAATAGCGGTAAGGCAGACATTAACAATAGTACAAGACACACATACATACATATAAACACTCAACCATACTAGACACTTTTGAATTCAATTGTATACACACATATACACAAGTGCATTTAGCCGCCACACCCGGTATTTAACATTTAAGAGTTGTGTGTTTGTACGCCTGTTTACAAGTGTTTGAGTTAAAAGAACTCATCGTTTTATTGTTGCATTCAACATGTCAAAGCGAAAGGTGCAAAATGTTTATTATTGTTGAAAATTTTTTTTTTTTAAATATTTTATATCTGTATGATTGTGTTGTAAGATGAAAACGACTGAACGAAAAATGAAACGAGCATATGGCCACACTCAACTAAACTTTGCTTTCACTAAATTCTCCTGTTGCAGTGTCATGTCAGGCAGGCTTAAAGATGTTGACCGTAATGTTAACATTTCCCGTTCTTTATTTCTTTCATTATTATTATTATTCTTTTTTAAAGTTCTTTCGTACCATTAGTTTATGTATTTTTCCCCCAACAAAAGGCGACAGTTCAAATCACTTATCAAGATAAGTAATAAAGACATGTTGTAGTTGGAAAAAGCGAATAGAACAACTCAAACGTATAGAAAATAATTTATCAAACACTTTTCTAATACATTAGGATTTTCCGGCTTTATGATTTTATTGCAATTTGTTTAAAAATTGAAAAACAACATTCACACAAACCAACATATAGTACAACGCAGCAGCATTATGTAGCAAAAAGATTATGTGTAAGCCCTAAAGTATGCAACTCTAATGAATTTCTGCATGATTGTTTTTTGTGTTTTATGAGTTTAAAGCACACTTCAAACAATGTTCTTAATGCATTTTTAATATTTTATACTTGGTAGTTTAGAGAAATATTGTTAGAACAAAGGAAGAGGTTGGGTTTTAATTTCAACATAAATAATAATAAATTGTTTAAATTATTAGTAGTATTTTTTGCTTTTCGGAAGGTTGATGAATAAAGTTTAATACTTTTTAAGAATTGTTTAAACATTATTGATTAAGTTACAGTGTTGTTATATCTATTTTCATAATATTTCTAAATCTTAAAACAGTCAAAACTTTAACAATAAATGATTATTCCTTATATTGATTAACTACTGCATTGATTTAAGAAAATTACATTCAAATGGTTATCATTAATAAAGGCCAATAAATAGAGAAGAAGTCCTTACTTAATTGGTTTGCCTGTTAATCAATATATTTGCTATAGCTATTGTTCGTTTGTTTAATTTTCTGATTTCCTAGTAACAACGGAATACAAAGTAACTCTACAAAGTTTTTGGTACTGCCCGCTTTTCGTAATATAATGTCTTTCCACCTAAGCTGAATACGTCTAAAAAGCTCATTAGATTTAGTTTAGCAGGTTACTTTATTGTACTGTCAAAATAGCTCAATTTGTATAAAAAAATTTATAAAAATCGGTTAAGTAGAAGTGATTGGAAATGATACTTATTTTATGTGGGCGTGGCATTTCATAATTTCTAATGACACAGCCGTATTGTTAATGACCTTAGCTGTATGTACAAAGTTTCATATGGACTGATTAAGTAAAAGTGGTTCAGAAAGATTTACTTTTTATGGGCGTGGCACTGCCTTTTTAATTATAGCTTAAAGTTCATCGAACGTCTTAA
Source organism: Phyto melanocephala (assembly GCA_941918925.1). Taxonomy (NCBI): domain Eukaryota; kingdom Metazoa; phylum Arthropoda; class Insecta; order Diptera; family Rhinophoridae; genus Phyto; species Phyto melanocephala. The sequence continues at coordinate 18,995,892 of OW799236.1, read as the reverse complement.
AATTAGTAAAATTTGCGTCTTAAACTTGCATTGCACTGATACATACACAGATATAAGTCAGTCTTTGGTTGGTGGGAGTAAAAATGGGCGCAGCATTTTGATATTTCACCCACGTAGTCCAAGTTTAAAATTGTATTTTTATATTTATTTTATTTTTATATATAGAAGATTGAAAGACATAGCTGCATAAACATTTTGAATATTTAACAAAAAAAATATACAGTTAGAAATAAGTATAAGTATGAATAGGCTTGTCATGCTTATATCTCCTTTATTGTAGTTTAATATAGAACGATAGAGTAGCATAAAAATTTCTGGCTCTTGATAATAAAATACAATATGAATACAAATTAAAATTGAGGAGTACACATCATATTACAGGTGGTCGTAGAAGTAGGCGTGTCTAAATTATTATCTAGTGTCGAAATATCTTTGACAAAATTGTAGTATAGGTGGTATTGAATAAATTGCGTTTTTGTTTAGAGTAGTGGATTACCCGGTTATTGTGTATGTAGTTCTACGAAACTCGAACATTATAGAGGTAAAAGATTGCTACAACTGTGCTCATGTTCTCTCACTATTACTACTAGAAACTTTTTACTTGAAACATGTAAATTGGTCCAGAAATACAATAAACTGAAACAAAGAGCTGGTTTTTCTCACTGTACTGTCTCTGTAACTATTCATGTGAGAAATACCTGTCACGTAAGAAAAATACTCGTAATACACAAAAAAGTGTTTCTGTAAAAATTTTAGGCCAGAATTTCTTACAAATAAAAACACATATGAAAAGTCTTGAGTCAACAACAAACAAACGGACAGTAAAATTATAGAAAAGGTATGGTCTTATTAATTTATTCATTTATTGTATTATTAAGGTCAGGTTTAAATTCCAGAAATAGAGGAAAGTTTAATCCATTTATGCATCAGTTTGTGGCACACATTCTTATAGATTTTGGGATGGACGTATTTCTTATACCTTGACACATAAAAGGAGCTAGTTCATTAAGAAGGACCTGATTAGCCCATACAACTATCAAAATCTGACCTCTGGAAAGTCAAATGGATTAAGTGAATCCCGTAAGTTTCTACAGATACACTTTTTTCTCACACTTTGAGAAACGGTGGCATATTTTGTTTCATAACTTTTCGATGCGAAAAGTTCTCACTAAAGTTACAGAACATATGTAGGTATTGATATATCCTAAACTGAAACAGATACAGTTAAACTTGAATAGGCCACGTCTTTCTTGGTATTCTATGTAACTTCCACTCCGACAATCATAAAGAAAAATATTAAAATCGTTTTATGTACTTCACGAAGAAATTGTTTTAATATACCTTTTGTTTGTTTCTGTTTATACTTTGCTTATGATCCAAAATATTTTAATAAACAAATTTACAGTTTTAACCATTAAAGTTGTATTGGAAAAAAATCAAAATGTTTCCTTGTTTGACAAATTACCAATTATGTAAGCGCACCAACTTCATTCAAAAAAATGAATTAAAAACTTAATTTTTTTGTGTATAAAACTCATTTAGTTATTCATCGATTTTAACACTTTTTGAGAAATACATTTTCTTTTTTTAACCAGAAAAATTACTCTAATTGATTTTATTAAGGCGCAATAGAATTTCGCTCGTTACTAAATGGACATTTCTTTTTTCATGTTAAACCGATTATGTTCATTTTCAATACCAAAGATTTCTGATCTATTAAAAATATCTGAAGTTAATTTCGTTAGTGTGGGCTTGGTTGATTTAACTGTATAATGTTTTCAACAAACACATAGATGAACGGTCAAGGTTGACACTGTTGCATTGCAATGCATTACTTTTTTTATGATGAACCGAAATGTGTACATTTTAAGTATTTTTCATAAAAATAAAATGTTGAGCCCTCGGCATAGTTGTTCGAGATGTATCATGTTTTCAACAGACAGACTTGCGAACAGATTTTGATTGAATATCTTGGAAAAAATATAGTTTCTGAGATTCGAAAAAATTATTTTAATTTGTTACAAATGTAACGATAAACTTAAAATCCTTTCTGTTACTGAAATAATTAACTTATCTCTTTATATAAAAAAATGTTTAAACTGTCTTATTTAAAACACATCAAGGACAGGCATTGTGCACATAAGATAGCATCCATGATCATACATTAAAATAATAAAACTTAATATACCTTAAATATGTATGACTCTAAAATTTGCATTTTTCTTGCGTTCCTCTTCGTGGCAAACTAAATTTAAAAATTTTGCTTCTGTGTCTTCGAACATACATTTTGCATTAAGTTGACATTGACAATGTTGTCAGTTTGTCAAGTTTTTGCTACACACTTTTAAACATATACTCAGAGATGCACATTAAAAATGCAAATACCATTAAATTTAATATTTCAATAACTGGTACACAGAGAGCCACTCATACACTCACTCATAAACTTATTCATTCTTACTCACATTTGTACTTAAATATAAAAACACAACATAGAACTTGACACTGCAGCCACTGCAGCAGTATTTTCAATTGCGGTTATTGTCTCAACACTAAAATGCCAAACAGTACACTATGTGGTCTTTCTAACAAGTACTTTTGTATAAATAGAGGAAATTATTTATAAATAATTTTCCACCAGAGATATTTAAACTATAAAAGTGCCATATGTAAATAAATATAATGCCACAAGTTGCCGTTAACTGTAGTATGGGTATTGCCAAAACTATGAAGGTTATTAGAAGAGATGCAGTAAATTGTTCATAACGAAAGACAAATATATAAATTCAACACACTGCAGCAGCAATTTTTCGTGGAAATTGGTTTATGCCACTTAACAAATGGAAGAGACAAGCAGTTGAGTAAATTTTATAAAATTATTAAATTGGGTCATGTATAAATTTTTAATTATTTTAATAAAACAATTCAATAACACACAAAAATAAAAATACGTAAAAAAAAGCTTTTAAGCATCAGTGTAATGCTTCAGGCATGTATAATTAAAGTTTCTCTTAAAGAGTTTTCCTTCAGAATTTTAGTACTTAAATATAAAAAAAATTAAGTTAGATTGAGCTTTTTTGTTGGGGAAAAATTAATGAAAATTATAAAATTAATTTAATTGGACTTTTTATTTAAATTTATTGTAAATCATTTTATTCTGGCTTAAGATCATTTTACTATTATTTAACTTATTAAATTTGAAAGGACTCTGTGATGATTATAGACAATCACCAGTCGACAGTCGGAAATTACAAAAGCCTAAGGCAAAAGGTTGTGACGGCACGATGCTTAGAGGGGCAGGAGTTACCACTTCTTTAGTATTTAAATCACTGTGAAACAAAGTGGTTTTAAAAATTTATAAAAAATTTTGCCTTTGTCACTTTAGAAGACTCCGTTTTTCTCGGGTTCACTTTCTGTACCTTTACATGTCATTAACTCCAAAAAGTTTGAAAACGGAAAATTTAATAGAATTTTTGGTTTTTGTACAAAATTAACAACACTTTTGCTTAGGGTATATTGATCCCTTTGTGATACCTGAATAGAAAAGTAAGAATATAATAGAAAAGAGAGAAGAGAAGCAGACAAGTCCAGAGTCTCTGGCGGGAATCGAATCCACAACCCCCAAAACTAGCAGACCAGCACACTACTGACTAGTACATCGGGGCACCCTTGAATTTGTTGTAAATACGTTATCATATTCTGTAATCAAACTTCACTTTAATATCATTTATTTTATGTTCTTTGCCTATGCCGTTAATGCTAATGGCATCACCGGAATTGTTTTCGATGAAAAAGGACGAATTATGTCACTGGTGAACGACACGTCATTTGGGTTGGAAAAATTACATATAAGACAATTTTGCTTCCTTACGTTCAAAGATGAGACTTTTCTTAAAAAAGTCTTTTTGTGCCAAATTTGGACTGAACCCATTTTTAAACGCTCCTACGACTACTTAGTGAAAAAGTGGCATAAGAGATGGTTATTGAAGTTGCTCTTCTAGACCAGGTTAATAAAGAACATGCAAATGTTCTTAATTCTAAAAGAAAACTTTGAGTGTACAAAGGTTATCTTAGATTCTTTCTTACATTTTCCAAGACACCAACGATATATTTAACCGATATAACTTTTGCTTGACAAAATGGTGTTAGAGATTTAAGGTTTTTGCATCAAATATTAAAAACTCGAACTAATGTACCAATCGTAAACAAAACGTACTCTTGTATAGAATATATAGTTCTATTATTTCATATCTTTACGGATAGCCAATCAGTGACTAAGATATTGAGAAAGGAAAAAGTTGAATCCCGGAACGTTCTGCAATGCAAGAGCGACATAAACTCATATGCAAATTGTAAACATCTGGATATAATATAGATACCAAGCCATCACGGGCTTATTGGAAACGTGAAAGCCGACAAATTATCCAAAATGGGAGCTCTTCTGAGTACTATAACTTTGGAAAATGCTAAACCTTTTAAACGATTCAAGGATGAACTTAAATGTTGGGCGGTGGAGCAACATGTCAGAAAATGGCAAGGCACTGATGTCGGCAAAGTAACAAATATACTATGGGGTGACCCAAATCTTAGGAAATCAAAGGAGATTCTGAGACTAAGTAGACTAACACTTAGGAAACTAACCAGTGTAATTACAGGTCATACGGAATTGAAAACCCATCTAGCCCGCATAAAATTATCTGAGGAAACAACATTTATAGCATGCGAGGAAGAGGATGAAACTTTGGTACACTACCTCTGTCATTGTCCTGCGTTTGGGCATATTAGACGCGAAAATTTTACAGTGGATACTATGCCGAACATGGAATACCTGGGGAACTCGAACTGGAGATCCATAAGGAGTTACATTGAGGGGACTGGGTTCTTGGACTAGTCCGTAATTTATGGGAAATTATGTTTATGGTTTTTGTTTTGAAACTCCGTTTTCCATATGGAGCATGCCAACTGGGCATAAGTCTATCTATACCTGTCATGGGTTTGGGTTTTTAGTGTCCCTCCTTTTCAACCTAACCTAACCTAACCTCTATTACTTGGACATGCTGTTCAATAATATCAATTGATATGTACATTAAAGAGCGAGTACTAAACGCCCTTATCTACTTATTAATATAAGAAATAGCTTACGTGAATTATTATGAAATCATATAAATATTGCCAAATATTTGCCCTGAAAAATATGGTTTAGATAAATTACCAAAGAATGTCAACATACAAGGTAACTTCTTGTTTCTTATTTTTAAAAGAAATAAGAAGTTTTTGCAAAAAGAAGTAATGAAATTTCTTAAAAATATATGCTTTCACTTTTTGTTTAACGCTCGAGTTGCAGTTACTCAATGTTATTAAAGTATTTTGTTGCAAGTTTTTGTTTTAATACCTGTAAGCCCATTTAAGATTTAGAAAATATTTAAATTGCTCTTGTGTTGTTTTGGTGTAAGTGTACAAAGTTTAAAAAGTTTCCACATTTAATCTCTTATAAAACATGCATTATACACTTCATTGCCAATCATGAAAAGAAAATCTCTTGTGTCTATATAAACTCATTAAATTTACAATAGCCAAGCTGCAAGTAAAACAAAAGCAGCAACAACTACCACGAATATGGCAGCATTAAAGAAACAAAAGGAAAGACAGGCGTTAAAAAAAGAACACTGTTCAAATAGACTGCAGGAGAAAGAGACCCTAAGTTGTCATATGCACGCAAAGACTTTAACTGGAACATTAAATCTCAAACTCACACATAAGAGCACTCTAATTCATAATTATACACAAAACATTAACACACACACACACACACATACACTCTTAAGTATTCATACATATTTGTAATGACCTTAATCTAGCAGTTTTCATTAAAAATGCATCACCATTGTTGCAACAAACAATATTGAACTTTTTGCCACAGAACAAGCGACAAGTTAGCAACAGTGTGGCACCAAGTAAATGAACAGCACTTTATTAGTCTGTTAGATAGTGCTAGTGCAATTCGAAGTGACTATACAGTTGACTGAATGACTGACTGCAACTTTTCGTTGCTTCAAATCAAGATTCTTAAGAACACTTTTATAGCAAAAGGAAAATAATGCCATAAAATTTCAAGAGTTTGTTTTCGCCGTACTGCTGTGTACTGGCAACATTGTTTTAGATAATAAAAGTAAAGTTTTATGTGAAACAATTGTAGATAATATCCGAAATTACTCTATGGTAATAGTGGAAAAACAGATTTGAATGTAGCAAAATGGATTTAACGGAGGGGAAAAAAATAATTTTAAATGAAATAAAATACAAAATATGAGAATGAAAATGAAAAGACGTTCAGTTGAAGGTTTAAATGAAGAAAATTTCTGTTCTATCATAATAAAATTAAAGCTAAAGTGAATAAATAAAATTACTGAAGTCACACTAAGGGCTGTTAACAATAAAAAAATTAACCTACAGTTAACATTAAACTCAAAATGTATACCTTGGTTATTTCAAAATACATTCAGTTTTTAATAAATTTATATTTATGTACACATTTCTTCTTATTTATGAAATTCATTCATAATAATTGATAACTACTAGTTAACTAACTCTTGCCTATTGTTAACGAACATTTTTAATTTATAGTTAAAACTTCACTTTAAGCTTACTGAAAGTTAGTTAACTTTTACGTTAAATTTATTTAACTGAATATTATGTTAATAGGGCTAAGAAAATATATTTACAGAAATAAAAGTTTGGGTGACTAAAGGAATTATAGCATAATTTTAGGGTGATTTGCTATATTTGGCCATGCCGAATCGTATAATACCCCTTACCATCATGTACTTAGTTATGGTCACAACATCGCACAGTGAGACAACGCCGGCATTAAATACAAGGAGTAATTGCAGAGTTCTGAAATTTTGCACAGGTTACTTTTGAGACAATTCGAGTTAAAAAAAAAAAAAAAATTAAGAAAATTCGCCCACTTTTACGCCCACCTCCCATACAATCGAAATTTGTAAAATGCCGTATTGTCCGTAATACTTAAGGGATAACTTTAAATTTTGGTATACTTGAATGTTATATTGTTACAAACATTATCGGAATAAAGTTTTGGACTTTGGCCCACTTTTACCCCCACCCCCCATACAACCTCAACATAAAAAGTGCCATATTTTCTAAAATATTTTAGGTACAATCTTCAAATTTGATATTATTATTATTTATATAATTTAAAATGTTTCATGCAAAAATTACAATAACACGCCCACTCTTACACCCACTTCCCATAAAAATGCAATAAAAAAGAACAATTTTTTTAATTCTATCAATAATTTTTTAATATCATCATGGTATTCTAATTTTTTCAATATCTTTATTGCTATCGATCCAAATATCAGAAATTGCACTATAAAAAATTATTGAATTGTCCATGACCTTGTAAACTTTTTTTAACACTTTATATAAACTTGTATAAACTTGCACTCTCAAATATGTATGTAGATTGTGAATTAAACATAAGTATACATAATTGCAATTACCGTTTGTTGATCAATAATATTTAAAACAACAACAATGTAATATTTTTTTTACAGTTTGTTTTTAAAAAGTTTGTGAGCACAATATAAAATATCAAACAAACAATTAAAAAAAAAAAAAAAATTAAAAATTTGTAAACATGCTATTGCATGCTAACATACATAAGTATGTACATACGTATAGCGACAAAATGTGCACGTTGCGTATTTTTTGTAGTTTTTTGTATTTTTAAAGTACTTTTGCAAACTTTTGCTATATGTCCTCTACTTTAAATGAAAGCTGAGACTTCAATCTTTCAGTTGATATAAGTCTGCACCTAGGGCGAAGGGCTGCTCTATATTTCCTAGTCCATTGAAAATGCAAAATGTTAAATTTTTACACCACAATTCTGTTGTAAAGAATTTTTTTTTTGTGTTTCTTTTTTTAAATTTATTTTTTTATCTACTCATTCTACAACAACTAAATTAATTAAAAAAATACTTTAAGGTTATATTTATTATGTATTTTTTTATTGATAAGCTTTTGAATATTACATATTGAACCAACATATTTCAAGCGCGTTAGCATACCTCAACTTTGACTTGCTCTAGACCAAAAAGTAATGAAGTTATGAATCTCAAATTTCAGGGAATTGTTGCTCATATATCTGTTAATATACTGTGAAAATTGGACGACACGTCAAAAACTATTTTTTGCCGCTGTTACTTTAGAGGTGCCTCACTGTGCATCGTAGCTTAGACAAGATACTAGATTTATTGTTATAAGCAATGCTGCCTTATTGTTTTCGACGCCATCTTTGTCTTTGAATTTTTATATCGTTCGCTATGTTTTACTAGCCATTCCCTCCCTTTCAAATTATACTCATATTGATGGAGTTCAGAAAAAAATTATCCGCTATTTTGTTTAGGACGCCTTCTTGGATTTTAACTCTTTTCTATTTGACCATATATCCGCCATTTTTTTTGGGCACTATCTTAGATTTTAACGTTTTTCTAAAGCTCACTGTAGTCCACTGGTTAGGCCCCTTTGTTTGGTACCAAAATTTTTCTTTATTAGGTTTGACCCCTATATAAATTTATTGTCCGCGATTTTGTTGTAGTAGCCATTATAGAATTACATTCTGGTAGTCAAGTTTTATTTTCTCTTACCAATGTCGTACCTGTTGTCCGGAGGCTGCCAAAAATCGATTTACGTTGGTAAATTTTAGGAAGAACACCGCCGCATCAATATGTTTGCGCTTATATCTCAGTTAGTTTCATATGAATTTGTAAATTTTTTCTGCTATAACTTTCGAGACCAGGGCTTTAGCGCTTCCAAAAATTAATTGGCAGCTTTAGTAACTCCGTATATTTAAAGAAATATGTAATTTTTAAAATTATGTTTGCCTATAACTTTGCCGATTATAAGAAATCTTATTTTCACTAAAAAAGATAATTTTCAACAATTAAAATATTTTTTTTAAAAAATTGGTACGTGTCAAATTAATTAATATTAATTCACAGTAGATACCAGGGCATTTAATAAATCCCGAAAAAGTAAGTCTTTAGCGTAGATCATGATTTCTTTGGCAATTACGTTAGCCAGGCAAGCTAGATAACGGTAGGTGCTTTCATGTTAAATGACTTTATTTGGCTTGAATTGATAACCCAAACCCCGACAACATGTGGTTGCAACTGGAAGAAGTTATGTGCAATACAGCTCATACTCTATGGGACATTCTGAACGAGTAATTTAAGTTTTTGGTCACTTCTAACGAAGGTGATGCATATTGGACTTTTTTGTGACGTGTTTTTTTTCAGTCGAAGGTCCATGAAGGTTCACCCTTAACGCTAACATAACTTATGAAATTGATCCAGCTCAACCAGATTTATATGCAAGAGTCATGAATATTTTGAATTTTTGCAATCACGCCACCTAGTGAAGCCGCGCAGGACATTTTCATGATGCTATATTTCATACTTAATGATATCGAAAGGCCTTTGAAACTAATGAAAAATTTCCATTGTGTGTCGTACACTATTTGATTTATATTAATTAAAAAAGTTTTAAAAAAAGATCCATTATTTGGTGACAACTAAAACTCAATCAGGTCCCCAAATGATGTTTTAATAACACCACTACTTCTTCGGGTATGACAGATACATTTAAAGTCGGTAGAGCTGTATTCAAATATCGGATACGAAGGTAATAAGACCAATGCAGGAAAAGGCTTACAATATTACTAAGAAGGTCTCCTAAGAGATGAAGCAATTAGTTGTTATTGTGACCTGCTCCTCTTTGTTGGCAAATTTTTTCGTTAAGGCTGCAAGGAAGATCACTTGGGTTAGGTTGGCGGATTAAAAGGCGATAATTAAGGAAATTGTTTCTTCAATAACGGTCTCGAGAATTTGGCAGCTATTCAATTAGACAACAGAAATTGTAACAACATATCGTTAGTCACAGGTAGAAAGGCCATAACTCAAATAATTGTAACTTTACAAGAGAAGGCAAAAACATAACAGAAACTGTATTGTCATAATAAATTGCTTTTGTTAAATTGCAGGTAAAAGTGTTATTTTTAAAGCTATTGCATTAATTTTTTGTATCGAGCTGTATATGTGTGAATTGTATTGGAATCACTTTCTGAAGTAATTCCAATACTCGTAAAAATACGAGTTAGGGACATTCTACATGTGACCATCGATATGTATTTGTTGCCTTCTATAACTTTGATCTTCTTGTCTTCCGCTTATCTCATTAAGGGGCGTAGGGCCTTTATAAACTCTGAATACACACCCTATTAAACTAGGGGATGATAAGTCTTACTGACATCCGCGAAAATAAAAGGTTTTCTACATGAAACTATAGTTTAGCCATTTCAACTAACTGAGTTAGAAACTCCTTATTTTGCTTCTCATAAAATCTTTATTTTATATCCTTTCAAAATTTTGTTAGTTTCTGTAACTTCCCTACCGGTACAACAAAGGGACAGATCTAATGAACATAAGTGGATTGACATTTTAACTTTGATCTATTTTACCAAACTTAAGCATAACAGATCAAATTTGTTTTAGTTTTAATTAATATAGTTATACTGTAATTTAAGTTCAGTTCGTTTAATTCTCTTTCAGTTTGATTTTTTCGTGCAAATTGGTCTATTTTAATTTTCGCGCAGTTTTATCGCAGTCTAGTACTAAAAAAGTTTTTTTTTTAGTTGTTGTTAAGTAATGAAACTAATATATTTTGATTTTCATTAGATCTTAGGCAGTGTCGCCAGAATTTTTAGGGGTAAACTCTGCAAATCTTAACTATATTTTCATAAAAAAAACTGCAAAATCTGCATTTTGTTTTCATAAATCTGCATCTTGTTTTTAAAAATCTTCAAACATATTTTTTTATAGTTTATTTTGTTAAAATTATATCTTAAAAAGTAAATAAAAACACAACTAAATTTAAAATTCAATATCTTTTATTTATTGAGTTTTTTACGTAAATCATACTTATAAATATAACAAAAAGTAAAATACAAAGAGATCAAGTTTTAAGTATTTGAATCGATATTTATTATTATGCAAATATATCATTGTGAGCAATTCTGAAGATATCAATGTGGCAAAACAGTAGGAATTTTAAATAATCTTTTGTGACCAAAACCTCTACTAAAGATTAATTTTCCAAACGATTTCGAATTTTTGTTCTGTTTAAGTTAACCTGCTGAATATTCTCTCGACATTTGCAGACGAATGTGATAAAAACCGTTATATATTGAAAAATTTAGTTAGCGATGGTAAAGCATAATCAGAACCAGGGCGTTTTATATTAGAATTTTTTTTCCAAAAATCCATTAAAGTTATTTCTTTTTCCCTGAAGATACTTTTAAAGTTAAAAAGTTTTAGCTCTCTAATCTCCGAGTCCACATCTTGTCTTTCATTTTATTTCAAAAAATTCGGAAAATAATTCACAATACCGAAAATTGAATCGATTTCACCATTTATTATTAAATTTGGACTAATAATACTAAGAGATTTGATTTGATTTTCAAAATCTACAGAAAAAATTTCCTAATTTTTTATTAAATTTTGTTTTAAGAAGTTGCTCATTACTATATTGTAAGTTTTTAGTTTTTCCATTTGAATTATATAAATTGTTAATCTCAGTCGCTTTGCTTTGAAACACGAAAGGAAAAAGTAAAAAATCAAAAATATCATCACCAGGGATGGCAATTATACGAAAATAAATTTTAGAAAAAGAAATGTCCATATTTTTAATGCTTTTAAAAGTCTGCATTTTGCTGACTAAAATCTTCAAATCTGCATTTTGACATTTTGAGGGTATAAAATCTGCAAAATGCAGATAAATCTGCACTTCTGGCAACAGTGATATTAGGTATTTTCTAGAAAAACTTTTTTATTTATTTATTTAGACTGTTTTGGGCTGTTCTTTAAAATACACTGCGTCTCTGTCCCTTAAGTTTTTAATGCAGATCATAAGTCCAATTAATTTTCTCTTCAATAAAATTTTTTTTGAGCTAGTGAAGTGTAAAATATTGAAAATTGAAATATAAAAAAACACGCTTTATGAAGCTACTAAGTAGAGCTGGAGAAATATGCACAAAAATACTTTGAAAAAACAGTTGCTAAAAATGGCTAGTAGTGAAAAAATGAGGAAATGTAATTTTGTTTTCCATATTTTACAGACTCTTACATACATTCTCTACAACATTTATTTTGTGCATGCAAATGCATGCAGTATGCTAATAATAATAGTACAATGAAAACCATTTTTAAACTCTTGGGATTATATCCTTCTAGTAGCAAACAAAAGCAGTTGCTGATATATACTCTATAGTTTTTATATAAAACAAACTTAACATTAAATTGATATTAAAGCCACGTTTCGCCGCAATGCAGACGCGAATCGTTATTATTGTGTGGCAAACTTTTGGGTTTTTCATAAATAGTTTTGCCCCGTTTTTATTTCTTTTATTTTTTTTCTGTTGAATCCTAGTAAAAGGATAGCAAAATGCTTGTAAAAAATTAATTTACAAAACCAAACAGCCAACTCCAACATTAGCAAAGAAATGGTCAGCCAACAATCAACATGGTTCCTTTATATTTTTGGTAGAATAATATTTTTTTTTTCTCAATATTCACAAGGACCAAAGAGCATTAATATTTTTCTGCTAAAATTTAATAAAACACCAATCATGTATTTTCTCCGCCCGAACTTCTTCTTTTATAGTCCCTTAGAAGTTTTATGGCTGGAGCTGTGTTAACAACTAGCAAAACGACTGTGCAGTAAAACATTAACTAAAATGATACAAAATGATACTATTTGCTCATATACCGACCCCTGAGGAGCAATATTTGTGCAAGTTTTTTTCAGGCGTTTTTTTTTTTTGTTATTTCGGTATAAGAATAAGTTTTAGTCTTAACTGGTTTCTTGGTTCTTTCATTTGCTGTTTGGTAAGTAACAAAACTTTTGTTCAATTATATTTATCCTTAAGGAAATATTACCCGCATTTGTGTAGTAGATTTTGTAGGTAATGTATCTATTATTTATGTGTATGTATATGCAAAGTTGTAATAAACAATAAAAACAAACCTTTAAAAAGAATAAAGTTTTATTTAACTAGAGTGAGAAAAACAAAGACAGCTTTGCTACTAAAGAAAAGTTGAAAAGTGTAGCCTTAAATTATGCTGTAGTTTTAAACAAATATATCCTTAACATATAAAGTGTTAAATATTAGGTATGATTGATATAGACAATACGACATGAGCATAATTTCCCGTTAGCTGACGTATATGGCCCACAGTAGGAGTTGCGTAGTAATAATTTTTCGATTTAAATTAAGCCGAACAAATTTTTAATAAAACAATTTAAATGATTTAAAGGCAAAATCATTGCCAACTGTTAAGTTTGAGGATGCATGTCCTCAATAGGTGTTGTTTAGTTTCACTTCATTCATGGAGTAGTAAATGCGGTTCAATATAAAAATAATCTAATTTCGTTAGTACGAGATCTAGCCGACAGTGGCAAATATGTATTTTAACATGATGGTGCTTCTTTCCGCACAGCCAAAGCGACAAAAAAAAATAGCTTCAAGAAAATGAAATAGATGTCATCTATCCTAATATGTACAGAAATCTTTTAATTTAAAAAATTTAAAGATAATAAAACATGATTTTAAAAAATTTCACTTTTGCGAATATTACACAGGCCAACACTCAATTTGCTTCTTTGAGTTTATCAACTGAATTTAGTTAATCGAGAGCTGATAGAGACAAACTGATTGCAGATTTGAATTCAGCGCAGCCAAACTAGAATCAGTTGATAAATTCAAAAAATCAAAAATCTTTTTTAATTTTGTCGGGCTGTGTTATCTTTTCAAATATGTAGTTTTAAATGCTGCTTTGTCGTAAAATGCTTGGTGTACGAAATAATAATGGTTAGGGCTCGTAATTTACCACCATAATCACAATACAATTTATGAAAGACTAAAGCTAGGATCACACGATTGCCACAAATACAGCAATCATACCCAATTTCTATTGTGCTGAATTGACGCACAATAATAAAATTCTCTCCATCAAATTCTCTGCGGTCACATGATTGACTCATTTTACATAAATTTAATTGTCGCGAATTGACGCAAAACGATTAAGTGTCAATAATTGTCGCACTACAATCATACGATTGTTCTAATGCACGGCAACTCTGAGAAACAGCTGTTGTGGTAGATGCCAAATTTTGTTTTGTTTATATTAGCTTAAATTTTAAAAAAGTCTGCATTCAATCTGCATTCTTCCTACGTAAAGATGCATTTGATTGTGGCAAATCAGCACAATATTGTCCTCGATTGACGTATGGGGCAATAAATTGTGAAATCACACGATTGGCACATAAAATATACCAATAATTGGTGCATTGCGGCAATCGTGTGATCCTACCTTTATGAGATGAATTTCATAAAAAAATGTTTTATTCGTTAACGAAAATATAAGTTGATTTTTAATTTCAATTTATGAATAATCTTTTAAAAGCTCTCCGAAACCCATTTGAGCAATTTACTAAAAACTTATTATTTGTATTATTTCTTATATTTGTTAACTTTATAACCACAAATCTTTAACAAATCAATATGTAAATTTGATAAATAATTACTATTAGATTTAATCAACTTAAAATTTTAATCTCGAATTTAAAAAAAAAATTAAAATAAACAATAAAAACCACAAAAGAAAACTTTTTACAATTATCAACCAAGGAAATAGTGTTTAAGACAAAATGTGGCAAATATTTTCAGAAAATAACAAGCAAATAATGTTTTAAGTTAATTAGCATGCACAAACATGCAATTATTCCCCAAACATATAACAAGGGCAAAAGCACAAGGATTATAAGTTGAAATAGAGTTTGAGAAAATTTAAAACCTAAGGGATTAGCAAGTTGTACTAGGAAACATAATTGAAATAATTTATTTCTTATTATAAAGCATAATAAATCCTTGAAGCGGAAACTGTTTAACGGGGCATAGATTTAGGAAAAGTTATATTTTAAGAATACATGTCGGTATGTATGGTAGTATATACCCAGCAAAAATTACTGCATACCCGGAAGCAGGTTTGTAAGGAAGAGATAAATGTACTCTCCTTTCCCAACCTGCTTCAGGAAGGCATGCTTTTTATATGAGATGTCCCACTTGGTAGGGCTCTTTGATGCTCTAATTATTTGCTATTTTCACACATGGTTCATGCAGTAATATCATGTCTCTTTTATGTGTTTTCAATAAATTTTTTAAGAACTACAGTAAAGAGAGGTAATCATTCGCTTACATTCCTGCATCCTCGTAAGCGAGAGAAGTTGCAGTAAGTTATTTTATAAAAAATTAAATATATTTAATAGAAATTTCTGACTTCCATTTATATCACCCTCGAATGCGCTCTAATATTGCGCTATAAGAAAGCATGATTTTTTTTCTGCTTACCGGTACAAAATAAATTTTTGCTGGGTATGTATGCTTGGGTGATTGTTCCCTGCAAATTAAGTTACTGGTATGTGGTTAGATATATACGAGGTCCCTCTAACTTCAGACTTGTTACATATCTATCCTGTTTATATCCTTTTTATACTCGCCACAAAAAAAAACGGTGGGGCTTATTCATTTTGTCATTCCGTTTGTAACACAGCAAAATATCAATTTTAGACCCCATAAAGAATGTAGTTTCTGAGTCGTGGTTTCATTTAATGACTATCTAGCTATGTACGTCCGTCCGTCTATCCATCTGCCCGTCTGTTGAAAGCACGATAGAGCTCGAACGAAAAAAGCTAAGGGGCGCAACTTTTGCCAGAATATTTCTTATACACAAGGTTTGTTTGGTACTGAAAATGGGCCAAATCGGACAGTTATAGCTCCTAAAGCAAGAGTAGGTCGAAAAAACCGTGTCCTTCTAACATCGAATAAAATGCAATTGTGTCCAAACGCATTAACTATGAAATTTCGAATGTAGATTTCCTGGGTAAAAGAAATATTTTTCCCTAAAAATTGCTTAAATCTATACATTAGGAAAGGAGCTATAGATCAATATATAGGAAAATTTATACCGCAGAGTTTATTTTTCGGTATTTTCAAAATTTAAAACCTAACCATTGCTTTTTGATCAAAGGCTTTGTACGAACGGAAAAAAATGTGACACGCCCACTTTAACGCTCACCTCCTATTTGAAGGCTTATAAAATCGACAAAATAAGAGTGACGATGGTAAAATTTCGTGCATATAGCTTTCTGGTCAATGTCATTATTATGCCAGAAAATTAAGGTAACACGCCCACTTTAACGCCTACCTCTCATTTAACGCTTTATCTTTAATTCATATAATTTCTCTATGGACAAAGTTTTTGGAAGAATAATGGAATTTTTTGAAATATCTTAGTTGAATAAATTAGCAGAAACTACATTGACACGCCTTCTTTAACGCCTACTTTCAATGAAAGACTAAATTTACGAAAATATTTCACTAGCACATCGAAGTTATACAAAAAAAGTGATACATATTTTAGATTCATCCATAGCGATTACTGTTAATAACAAAATAATAAATTTTGTGCTATAAAAGTACACCAATTTGGTGGTGGGTATAAAAGATTCGGCACAGCCAACTATAGTGCTCTTACTTGTTCATATATCAAACTATCGACTTATATATAAGGTTGTCATAGGGCTTCAACAATTTAATTTGTATATAGTTTTTTCTTGTGAGTAAGTGTACTCACCTCATGCATACTGAACTAAATTTAATATGAATTTTATACAGCAATTTTGCTGCTTAATTAAATAAAATTTTTCTTGTCTCAGCCGGGATTTGAGCCAATGTATATTAATTTTGAACTGTCACGATCTAATCACTGCACCAACACAATATTATACTAAATAGATATTAATAAGATTTATGTTTGAAAACCAAATAACTATTTAAATTGGCGATGGTGAGTTGGCTTATTTTTAATCAATGCTACAGGCTCATTACTGGTTCATATATGACTGGTTCAAAACATTACTTTTTGGTTAAAAATTGAGCTAAAGGGTATGAACGTAAGTTTTAAAAGAAACTACATTTAAAGAAGATATAAAGTGCTCTACAAGGCACCCACTGTGTTGGATATCAGAGTGAGAGCCAAACTTGAAACCACAAAACAGTCTGTGAACTCTTTTTAGCGCTTAAAGGTACACTCTTAAATTAGCCCTAATGTTATAGGATTTTACAAGAAATAATCTCTTTTTTTAATCAATCCTCTATCCTTCTTGTATAAAAGGTAACGCAATAGACCATATTGGTCTTCGAGTGTGGACGTTGGAGGTGGCTCTTGCTTCCTGTATTCCCCTTTCCTACCTATCTACCTTATAAGAAAGAATTCTTAAAACTTTTTTTAAGGCATTTTATTTAATTCGATCTTGTGTTAAAGTAAAAAGTTCCTAGTTAGAACAAATAATAATTTTTAATTTTAATAAGTTGTTAATTGGAAAAAATTCTGTACTACCAAATTAGTACTTTTGTTCATGAGAATAGGTTAATGTCTGATAAACAATCTGGGTTCCGTTCCAACCACAGCTGCATAACTGCTCTTGCACATGTATCAGAGAATATCAGGTGTAATCTTGATGATGGTAAAATTAACTTTTTGGTACTTTTTGATCACTCGAAGGCATTTGATACGGTAGATCATTACATTCTTTGTACCAAACTTATATCTTTATTCAAATTTTCAATGACAGCTACTAAGCTATTTTCATCGTATCTCTCTGATCGGTTTCAGTCAGTTTATGTTAACAACACAGTTTCCTTTAAATTAAAAAGAGGAGTGCCTCAAGGATCTATTTTGGGACCATTACTTCTCTCAATTTACGTTAATGATTTACCACAACAATTATCTTACTGTAATGTTCATATGTATGCAGATGATGTGCAATTGTATATTTGCAGCCCGGTACAATCAATCACAAAAAATATTAACAAACCTAATCATGATTTGAACAACATTCATCGTTGGACATCGGCAAATCGACTATGTTTAAATCCCAATAAATCCAAATGTCTGATTATAAATAAAGAAAACCGTAACCCCTTTCAAAGCAGACATCGTAATAAATAATGAAAAGGTTGACATAGTAACTAGAGTAAGAAACCTAGGAATTGTATTTAACAGCAATCTAAAATGGTCATAAACATAAACATAAACTAGTTGTAAAGGTATATAATAAGTTGAGAACATTATGGTCAGTGCAATCTTTTACGCCGTTAAGAGTAAGAATGCTACTGGCGAAGGCCTATCTGGTTCCTAGTCTGACTTATGGTTGTGAATTGTTTTCAAGTTCTCATTTCCTAAGTAAGAAGAAGCTCGAAGTGTTGTATAATAATATTGTAAGATATGTTTATGGTCTAAGGCAACGTGATCATGTGTCATCTTTTTAAAAAAAATCTCTATTGAGTATCATTTAAAAATGTTTTAAAGATAAGAACACTAATTTTCCTTTGGAAAATAATTTACACTGAAGAGCCAAAATACTTATTTCAAAATATTCGTTTTGTTAGATCATCAAGAGGCAAAAAGATTATAATTCCGAAATTTCGTTGTGTCATTTCTGAGTGGCAGTTTTTCATAAATGCTATTCGTCTTTGGAATACTCTTCCAAACAATCAACAAACAAATATCAACGCAATTAATTTTAAAAAATTTCTATTTAATTATTTCACTTAAACGTTAAAAATTTGTTTTAATAATTTTGTTTAAATTTTTTTTTTAATTTTTTTTAAATTTCTATTTATTGTTTGAAATTGAATAGAGTTTAATTTATTTTATTTTGTATTTAATTTTTATTTGTTTTCGGATAATTATTTGTACAACTTTAAATTCCTGCACTATAATTATAAGACTTAGTCTTGTTGTGCAAGGAGACAATAAATAAATAAGATTGTTTTTCAACTCGATATAAAATTGTGTCTAAAATATTTTAAATATCCCTGATGATGATCTACGAAGTAGGTCGAAATATTGGAATAAAATAAATAAAGAAATTTAAAATCTTTCCTTTAAAATTATAACAAAATTGAACTTTTATGACCTAAAGCCGAACAAAAATCTCTAACAAAATAAATTTAATCATATTAATAACTTATTTAAAAAATTTATATAATTAAATAGACTGTTATTTACGTGGATATTTTTCCATCTGTCCTTCTGAAATTTAAAAGCGCATATTTTATTCCTACCATTAGCTGTGCAATTATGCTTCCGATTTGTGCATTAACGAAAATAATAAGCAATGCAGGACATAATTAAATATATAAGGCTTTTTCTTGTTCACTATACACTAAGCGCATAAAAACAACACTGATTAAAAATTTAAAAAAAAATAAATTATTTGCTAAACTAACCATTTAAACTACATCAGAACGTTTTTTTCCAAGTCAATTAACTTTTTTAAGCTAATGCAAAACTGCCATTAAATTCTCATTATTCACGAACAAAATGAAATAAAATGCATACAGCTCACATTACTTAAAACAATAAATCATTTTTGTGACATATTTCAAAAAATTTTTTATTCGAAATATTTCTTGTGTCATGTTACCTGTCAGAGATTAGTGTTTTCTGTCATTTTACACAAAAACCATTAACAATTGAAAAAAACACTGTTGCTGCAACAGTTATAGTTTCAATTTGCAAAAACAAAAAAAATATGCAGTCATTGCAGTCAAAAATACAAAAATAATATGCAGACCTACAACACAGACTCTTTAAAACAAAGTTACGCACATGTCTATGAATACACAAAATGAAGTCATTAGAGTTGCAGTCAATCATTAAATAACATTTGACATTTATGTATTTTTTCTCTGTCATTTAGTCTTCTAGTCACCACTGTTTTTGTTTAAGTAAAATTTTTTGTGTGTGCTCCTACAACAACAAAAAATGTACATGACATGAGAAACATTTTAAAGAATGTTACAAGTGATGCACACAGCATAGAGAAATTTGAATTAAATTGTGAAACACCGTAAAAATGTTTTAAAAGTGATTTCACACTTAAGGTTGAAACTTGGGGCTAAGTTACGGCATTCGATCACGATCGAAATTTTACTCTAACGATCGAGTTCGCTGTGCTTTAGGTGTACAGATTCTAATAAGAATTTTCAAATTTCGATCACGTTTGAATGCCGTAATTTGCACCCTGGTTTTTTATTAAACCACTAACAGCTGATTTTGGGTTTACACTACAAGTTTAGTTAAATCAGATTCTAATTCACAGTATGTTCAATAAACTTTTTTTAAATAAAATAAATTTTTCGTAGAAGTAAGTGTATTTTTTGAAGTATTTTTTAATACTTTTGTTTAAATATTCGTTTCACACACAGTATATCAGCTGTTTCTGCTTGTATGAAATATATACTAAGAAATTTTTACAACTCGCTCCAAAGTAGAAAGTATTTTATTTTCTGTAAATGAGTAGTTGAAAATTATGGAGATACTTTTTTATTTGATGTTGTTGTTGCTGCATCCTTTGCTTTTGTTTTGTTTGTTTTTTCAATTTTTAAACTATTATTTTGTTCAGCGCCATCTAACATTATCAACTATTTTTAAAGTTTTAGTACTAAATTTAGTTCATCAAAAACAAGGTTGTATTTCATAAAATTTACTTAAAACCAGTTCAAGCAATATTTATGCAGGTATATGCAACGGCGAATTAAAACAACAAAGCAACTTTTAAGGGGATATATTCTGTCATAGCCAATTCGTATAACAGGGATGGAAAACTTATTTTGGT
Source organism: Phyto melanocephala (assembly GCA_941918925.1). Classification (NCBI taxonomy): domain Eukaryota; kingdom Metazoa; phylum Arthropoda; class Insecta; order Diptera; family Rhinophoridae; genus Phyto; species Phyto melanocephala. The sequence goes on along the minus strand of OW799236.1, from coordinate 18,975,069 downwards.
ATGTTTAATTTAATAAAATTTTACTAAAAAAAGGAATTATATTTGTGAAACACGTTATAAATAGTGTAAAAACAACAAATATACATAAATTTGATACATTTATTATCGAAAAAGTACATTTAAGTTAATTTCTTAATACTGAAACCAAAATCTAATTTTTTTCATCTCTTCTTTAATAAATGAAATCAGGGCGAATTCAACAAATTTTGATAAAATGCCTTCCTATCAGCTGGGCTGATAATTTCACCTGTATGAATTCGCCTTGAACCAGTTTTTAATGATTGGTTTTTACGTTAAAACTGAATTTACTATTAAAACCGTAAGTGCAAAAACACTATAAGAGATATTTATTCTATTTTAGACCACGTCCAATGAATACATTTAAGTTTAAATAAAAATAACAAAACATTACTCTCGCATAAAAAAATTAATTTGAAAAGTTTTTCTCTACAGTATTGTTAGTGTTTGTGTCATCAAACAAAGAAGAATATCAAAACAAAAAGCGACAATGAAATAAAGAAACGGTAAATCATAGCGAGAACATCGTGTACAATAGAACGTTTACAAAAAAAGTAAAATATATTCAACAGCAGTGAAACTAAGTCCTCGTCCAAGTGATGGCTTATTTTATCCAAACTTTTTTAAAATTTTCTTTTGAGATTGCACTCACCACAGAGTGAGACTCGGCTTATGAAATTTTTTTTTCGTTGAAATATCTTCATATAACAAACTTTTTAGTGAATTAGAAGAACAATGGAGAATTGCATGTATATAAAATATTTTAACGTTTTTCCCCCTTCATCAACAAATTAAAAATTTTTTAACAAATGTTTTATAATTTGGCAGGCGACTAAATAATTACATTTAGGAGAGATTGAAGAGAAACGACTTTCCTATAAGCAATTTATTTTAAATATTTCTTTCTTCACTAGTTTTTCTTTGTTCTAAGTCAAAACATTCAAACATGCTTGGAATATTCTATGTCAGTTTAAATGTTCTATTTTGTATTTGTTTTTGATTCAGCTTTATTTTATTCCAACGTTGTTCTATTTCAATTGTGTTCTATTCTTCAATGTTTTTATCGTTAAGCAAAACACATTTTTTTTTGTCAAGTATGTATTTGATAATGAGAGTGTAATAAGCATACACTATACAAATTTAATAAGTTTGTTTGTAAGCCATTTTTCTTATGAGTGTGCAGCTCTAAACAGGATTTAAGAAACACTACAAATGATTTAAAAAATAATAATTTTAATTTTGAATAATGTCTTAATTTATACTAATTGTTATCTGATACTCTATTTTAAAGACATATTTATTAAATTTTAGCCAATTTTAACTGTGTCTTTCACTGTTTGTCTGTGTCTTTTATGTAACCACTTGCTTTCACATCTAACACAGATACACTAAACTGCCAACTTCAAACTTAAGTCAATGTCAACAAATATATTTGTATATTACATCTACATGACAATAAAGAACATTAACAATTTTCCAAATTGTTGGCTCAACTAGGAAAACATAACTAGGACTGTGAAGAAACTAAAACAAAAGGAGACTGTTAAAATATGTCATTTTGTCTAGTGTTTGAATATAAACATATTTTTGTTGACATGTAAACAAAGATGTTGGGTTTATGTTGCTTTCAAAAATGATAAATGTTTCGAGTGCGGAGCCAGTAAATAAAGCAACAAAGTCAGAGATAAGATATGCAATGAAACAAAAAATTAACAATCAAAAATGTACTCGAATTGAATTAGAATTAAGGCTTAATTAGTGTTTTCTTTATGTTGGTTTTACTTTCTATGATGTGACGTTCTGTTTTCTAGCTTTTGTTGTCAGTTTGGGATGAAAAAGAGGGCGATAACAGCCAAACCCTTGGCCTGTATAAACGCATGCCTAATTAAAATATTGTAAGCTCTAACGAACGACATTTTCTTAATAAAAATCTATTATTTCAATTTCGTAAATACATCAATTAGGTCAATAACCCAGTTCCTTGAATGTAATTTTTTAGAGATTTCCGATTCGAATTTTCTAGGTATTCTAAGTACGGGATAGTGTCTATGTTAAAATCTTCGCGTATTATACATCCAAAGGCTGGGTATTGACCAAAGCAGTATTTAAAAGCCGCATTCTCTTCCTCACATGCTCTGTACATCCTTTCATCTGATAGTCCTATGCGAGCTGTATGAGTTCTCATCTCTGTGTGATCTGTTATTACACTAGTCAATCACTTAAGTGTTGATCTCTACAATTTCAGAATATTCTTTGATTTCTCAAGATATGGCTCACCTTACTGGCGGCAATATTTTGCCATTTGCTAACGTGCTCCTCTATCGTCCAAAATTTAAGTTAATATTTTAACCTCTGAAATGGTTTTGAATTCTACAAGGTGATGGTATTCAAAAATGATTAAAGTTTTAATAATTTTCCGGTTTGTTTGTTTCCGATTATACCGTAATAGCTTGGTATTCATATTTGTGATTCGAATGAGAGTCAATTTCAGTCTTGCATTGTAGGCTATTCCAAGATAGTATTCAAAAGTGATTAAATTGTAATAATGTTCCGGCTTGTTCGTTTCCGATTATACCGTAATGGCTTGATATTCATATTTTCTCTAGACGTTTGTGATTCGAATGAGAGTTCATTTCAGTCTTGCATTGTAGGCTATTCCAAGATTCAACATTTTCATTTATTAGAGTCTTGATAACTGATCAGAGATTTGTTATCAGTCTACTTCTGCTATTTAATGTCTTTCGTAATTGGCACAAACTCAGCCAGAAAAACAGTATTGTGATCTGGTAGTCGGAAATATTCAACCCCGTTTCGGCCTCTGTCATATAAACCCATTCCAGTACGGTCACCAATCTTCGATCCGTCTGTAAATTTTTATAGTTACATATTTCTGATGTGTAAACTTATCAGTTTTACATTATAAGGTCGATTTACTTATCATAACTTTTTGTATATTTTTTGTCAAAGGCTGTGTTTAAATAGTAAATGTTTAAATGCCAAACTTTCATCTATTAAAAAGAGAGTCTCCCTTAAACTGCCACCTTTAAGATAAAGACTTTTTAATATCAAGTGGTTTTATTTTTAAAATGCTTAACCGCTACAGAAAGAAAGAAAATAAAAAACGTGATGTCATATAAACTAGGGTGATCGATTCAGTTTTATAAACGGTAGAAAACCCGGGTTTTACTCTTTTAGCTGGCGGTTTTTTCCAAATGTTAATTTCCGAATGTCGAATACACCGGTTTTTTCACTCACAGAAGCCGGTTTTTTACATTTTTAGTTTAAAGTTAATTTATCTTTGTAACCAAACGTACCATACTATATTTATTACTCAAAAAATTTCGAAAAATCAGAAAATTTATTAAATACTCTTCCATAATTTTGTAAGAAATTTTTTTGTAGTTTCAAAAACAAATTTAAACTGAGAAAAATAAATAAGCTTTAATATTATTTGTTTTAAATGGAGAGCAGGTATTTTTTACGTTGTTGTGCTTATAATTTGCTGTGATAATCAGCTGTTCAGTTTAGTTTTTTGACTAAATTATTTTACTTTGAAATACTTTTTGATCTCAATTTCGAATTTCATAATATTTTGCTTCTACGAAATCTAGCGACTTGTACTAAAAACTACCCATAGCTTAACTAATAAAGGTAACTTCGACTACCGTGAGCAGTGAAGTGACTTTTAGTTATTTTTTATTCCTTGTAACAAAGTGTTTTTTTTTTCATATGGCAGTACCAAAGCAAATACCGATTACCTTTAACAAATTAATTAAGTGGCAACAATGTAAATTTATAATTTTTATTTACAAGACGCAATAAAATTTTTGATGATTTATTTACTGTTTTGTGTCACTAATATTAGAAAATTAAAACTTAAAATAAAAAAAAAAATAAAAATGTCGAAGTAAAAAGAAAATTTAATCACAATTTAGTTGCCGTATTTTGTTTCATGTAGAGAAATAATAGCATTTTTAAATTTAAGCATAAACTTAACTTTTCGGTCACTTTTAGGTTTAAAGTGTTTGTCCTTTAGCACCTTATTTTGAATAACGGCGAATAATGCAATTGAATGTGTCTCAACTTAAAATTCAAATTAAACAATGTACACACTGTTTATACCCTTATATGTACCTCTGTCATGGGTATAAGAAAAAATTATATTTTATGTATTCAACCGGTAAACCGGTTTTTTCTAAATTTTTAACAGAGCAACCGGTTTTTTTTTAATTCTAAATCTTAAACTATTTGAAAACCGGATTCTTAAAAATGTCGAATAATCGATCACCCTAATATGTACATTATCTATTGACAAAACCCAAGCCAGCTGATGCGTCACGGGACAGAAAGTAGGTAGTAACTCCGACCTTCAACCAGATTTGAACTAGAACTGACATAGAAGTTAACTAGAAAATAACTAGAACAGAACTGAAACTAAACTAAAACTAACGAGAAACTAGTATTAAACTAGAACTACAATAGGACCAAACTTCGCATGTACGCACACATTTCACACAAAAAGTGGGAAGTGTTCATGCACACGAAGTAAATATTATTTTCTTAAATAATTCTAAAAATAAATTTTCATCGAAATTGCAAATACGTTTCATTATAATTTATTGTTTTGAAAATAATGCAGTTGCATGCCTATCAAAGTAAATAGTCTTATTAAGGTACTTCTGCTAAAGCGTACTTTAATGACTCTTTGCGTACACACAGAGATTCTGTAATAATACAATCTAGTGGCTAGAAATGTAAGCAATATCACGTCTATTAGAATTAAATAGAGGGTGTCAAAATTCGGGTTGTTATTTTAATTTTAGTAAAAAAAAGAGTTTTTTTTTGGGATCTTAAAACTATTTTTATTTTAGTTTAATAAAAATAGGTTCCGGTTAAAAATTTTCTTCGTAACGTAAAAGAAAAAAGAAGAATGCTGAAATGGCCAAAAAACACAAAGCAACGACCTAAACCAAATAAACTTTGAAACTAATTGAATAAATGTTGCTTTTTACCGCACCATTTACAAAGTTCCACAATTATATTTATAACCATAATTAAATTTTTGAAATTAATTGAATAAGCGTGGCTTTTTACAGCACAACTTACGAACTGCCGTAATGATAGTTATCACCATAATTAATTGTTTGTCTTTGGCGTGTCCTTCGATTAGAAGTGGGTGGCTCTAACCACTACACCACCGGACGGATAAACAAAATTTCAAGCTAAAGAAATTCTTATTTCAAAAATTCCGATAATCCTAAGCGACATACTATTCAAAATTTGAATTAATTCTATTTTCGATTCGTTTTGTATTTGTAATGACGATCAACATTTTTGAAATAATTGTTCTCTTGATTATATTGGCATATTGGTAATAAAAAGGCTGTTTTTTTTTTTTAATTTTGCTAAGCCTTTTTACTTAATAACTGTCAACAAATTTTGTTTTTTTTGTTTTTTTTTTTTGCATAAAAGTTTTCTTATCAGCTGTCACATTTATGCACTTTTTTACTTCATATAAAAATATTTTCTTTATATTTTTCTTGTTCAATTTTTTTGGCAACTCATTAATGCATAGTTAAAAGTTAAAGAACGCACTTTTTTGTTTTTAATTTGTAGAATACACACACACAAGTAAAAATTAAAGAAATTTGTATGATGACTTCGTAGTTTAACATTTGGCAGGAGTAAGTGTTTATACGAGTATGTATAATGTTCAACAAAGACTTAAACATTTAAAGGAATTATGTGTTTTTTTTTGTTACTGTGACATTTTCATGTCAAGAGTTTAAGTGCTTAAGGAGTCGATATTGCATGTGTGTGCGTTTTTTTTTTTTTTCTTGACATTAAGCTTTTCTAAATACTTAATGGAATTTTTTGAAAACTTTATTATTTTAATAACTTATCAAAGTGGTTTTGGGTTGGTATCTGGTATGAAAAAGTGATTGTCAAGATAAATAAACCTACAGAAATTGAAGAACATACATACATTCGATAAATTCTTTGTTAATAAAATCTTTGTGATAATTTCATATTTTTATAAGAAATTTTTTTATTTTTCTTTTTTACTCTAAACAATCATAAATTAAAGTGCGTAAGGGCGTTTCAACTTTCTGAATTTAAAAATAAACAAGCCTTATTTATTATAGTAAGTAATACTACCCAGTTCCGGGCGTGGTAGTTTTTTTTACTTCTCAATTAAGCCTAATGTTATAACCTTTGGCGTAACTGAGCCATTCTGAGGGATGTAATGACCTCCCAAGTTATGTTTTTCCCCAACTAGAATTTAAAAAAATTAATGTTTACACCTATAAAATAAACTCGATTTTGAGATTTTGGCCCCCATCACTACATAAAATATGTCCAAGCTTTTGCCACCCCCACAATTATTTGCAGCTACGCCAATGGTTATAATCAATGAACAGAATTTGCCATTTTAAAAGTCTTAAGAGTAGCTGCGAGCTGTTTAAGAAAATTGTATGTTTAGAAGAAAGGATCCCAGACATCAAGAATTTTACCTTTTAAAAAATGTAGCTCTTTTAGAATTGAAGCCATAGTCAAGCTATTAACATTATTTAACGATACACAGTATATCTTGATCAGACATAAAATGATGCTGCAAGTCATGAAAAACTAAAATGAGTCATTTTGGGTGTGCAAAAAATTAATATTTTAAAAGCTGAAATTACTTACCTTTTAAAAGGCTATCTTGCACCTTGAAGAAATTAGTTATTTTGGCAAAGTTTTCGAGATATCAGATGTCAAATCAGACTAGATCAGATGGCATCGTTCTCTACAAAATTCAGCTTACTTAGAAGCTCAAACCTGCAGCCTATGGAAAGCACCAGTAATTCTTTCAATGGCTAATCGATGGAAAAAGATATCAGTATCAATTTTTTAAAAAGCCATCTTCTGCGATGAAAACCATTTTCATCTGAATGGCCTCGTGAATACACATTCGCGAATTGCATTCGTTACTGGAACATGATAAGGGAGTTTTTGTGGTCTCTACGGGACGACATGTGGTTTCAACACGAAACAATTAATTTATTATTGAAACGATTTTCAGAACAACTTGTTTCATGAAATTTTGATGTCAACTGTCATCGGTGAGATACAGATATTGAAAAATTTAATACAACAATCAATGGCATGTTATCAGAGCCATTGGTTTCATTTGGCGTATATTTTATTTAATACTTAATCGGCACATTGTAACGTTTATTAATTTAAGTTAATAAAGATAATGTTTTATTTGTTGTTTTGTGCTGTAGTTCCTCTTGGAAGCTCAAAGCTTTATTTAAGAAGCTCGACTTGAAATCTCTAACTTATTAATTAGTTTAATCTTTAGCAATCTTACATACTAACTACTAACCCTATAGTTTTGGTTAGTTTTTATTCTCAGTTCTTATTTAGTATTTTAGCGTGGCCCCGCCCACCTTTCTAATCACGAAATTATATAGTCATGACAGCTCATTATGTATGCAAAGTTGCAGAAAAATCGATCTAGTGCGAGTAGCTAAAAATTATAATTTAGTTTTTATGGGCGTGGCACTGCCCACTTTTCTAATCACGAAATTGTATGGTCATAACAGCTCAATATTTGTGCAAAGTTTCAGAAAAATCGATCTAGTAAGAGTACCCCAAAATTATAACTTTTTTAATGGGCGTGGCCCTGCCCACTTTTCTAATCACGAAATTATAAAGTCATGACAGCTCATTATGTATGCAAAGTTGCAGAAAAATCGATCTAGTGCGAGTAGCTAAAAATTATTATTTATTTTTTATGGGCGTGGCACTGCCCACTTTTCTAATCATGAAATTGTATAATCATGAGAGTTCAATATGTGTGAAAAGTTTCAGAAAAATCTGTCAAGTGCAAGTAGCTAAAAATGATAACTTACATTTCACCACACATAAACACTCCCGGGAATGTGTACAACTTGCCAAAGTTTGAGTCTGATCGGCTTTACGGTATAGCTAATACACACATACAGACAGATAGAATTTCACTTTTATATATATAGATATTTATTACCCTGCAGTACAAAAGGTAATTTACCCATCTCCAATCTAATAAAAAAATCACAACTATGTATATCGCAAAATACGTGGTTTTATTTTAAAAATAAAAACTGAAACTTTCAATGAAGGGATGACCAACGGGTTATTCGGTCACCATGGTAAAGGGAGGGTAAAGAGAACCAGGAAGCAAATTCGATCTAGTTCTCCCCGCAAGAAATAGGATAAGAACGCAAAAATATAAGACACTGGTACAATATCTGCATAATTATCTATCTGTTGCCTATCGCTTCAGCGAACCCACCACCCAAGCCCGACGAGCCTTAGCCGTGCGGAATATCTATATACCAGTGTGGAAGCGATAAACCAGGCAATGCCGATCAAACCTCAAATAGCAGTCAAAATCGCATTGAAAATTTTACATTTCGCCCTTATTGTAACACGAACGTCGAGCAGCAACACACACCGGGCTTAAATACACTTTTTATGAATTAATTTCCAGTCACAAATGTATAGCTTTCTTAGCCATAATTAAATTAAAAAGTGCCTGTAGTGCCCTGCACTTTAAATTTCACATTATTAGTTTAGCAATTCACCACAATGTAAACGAAACTGAATTATACTTTATACCAAACAAACTCTTACACCAACACAAATCTTAATACCTTTATTTATATAGAAGAATATGTATGTCTGTAGGTATGAGTGTTCTACATATATACACACTAAATAAATATTATCACTCAAGTTTTTTTTTTATATAATTACTTCTATAATGATGGTCACTAAATAAAATATTTATTCAACACATTATAGTCTTCGGGGTTTTCTTTGAGTACATTACAGGGCCTATAAATGACAATAGCTGCCCTTATATAAGTTTCTATATTCCAAAAGTAAGCACAATATTATGAGCTGTTAAATTAATACATACATGCATAAAATCACTAGTAGTTACACATACAAAGACACACACACACACACATACTCAAACATATATTTGGTGGTACGAAAACAAACAATAAAGTAACAAACAATAAACGTAGTTGTTTTATAGTAAAGCAGGGTACCATAATCTATCTTGTAGCCGTTTACTTGTTCGTCAGTCAACTCTCATAGTGATGCTTTGATGATACTTTATTATATGACTTGTTTATATGCATGTGTTTATATATGTATATGTGGTTGTGTGTTTGTTTAGCACTTACAGTGGGGGTAAATATAAAAGTTATCCTGTCAAAAGGAAAAGTGTGTCAAATATTTAAATCGTGCTAGTCCCGTGACTTGCAAAAGTATTCAATATGTAACTGGTTCTAATAAAACAACAAAGTGATAATTTAGCAATTAATCTTGTTTTAAATTAATCTAATGATTGACTAATTTAGAGTTTTGGGGATGACTAGGCAAGAGAAGCAATGATGTGGTCAATTATTCTCAAACATTGCCTCTACAGTTTGCTCAAGAAAACGTGGTGGACGGTGATGGGCGAATTAGCCATATTTCTTGTAGGACTTAGTTACCACCAGTGTATCAACATAACCTGCTGGCGAAGTTGCTAATAAATCATACGGAAGGACTGAAATTACCCACAATCCCACTTAAACTTAATTATGAATTAGAATTGGATATGGTCATATGCCTCTTGTCACAAAGTTGCTAGAAGGTGTTAACTAATTCAGTCCAGCAGCTCGCCATGTTTTGAAAAAAAAATCTTTAAATATTAAATTTTAGAACTAAAATCGTGCCCTACTAAGAAACTACTACGTCTACCACTTAGTTTTGTACTACTCATCAGATTGATGGAAAGTTCTTTGGGCAGCAATCAAAGATCTTGGGATCAGCAATCAATTATTGTCCTGTTACATCTATTCTATTCATCAGAATGACGGAAAGTCCAACAACCAAATAATGTTTTCTTACATCTATTCTACTCATCAGAATGACGGAAAGTCCAGCAACCAAATAATGTCTTCTTACATCTATTCTACTCATCAGAATGACGGAAAGTTTTTTGGGCAGCAATCAAGGATCTTTAGATCAGCAACCAATGCCGTAATACATCTATTCTTTTTATCAGACTAACGGAAAGTTCTTTGGGCAGCACTCAAGGATCTTGGGATCAGCAATCAATTCTTGCCCTGTTACATCTATTCTACTCATCAGACTAACGGAAAGTTCTTTTAGCGGCACTCAAGGATCTTGGGATCAGCAACCCAACAGTGCCCTGTTACATCTATTCTACTTATCAGAATGAGGGAAAGTCATTTGGGCAGCAATCAAGGATCTTTAGCTCAGCATTCAAATAATGCCCTGTTACAACAACAATAACTAAAAAAACAAACAAACATTTTTATCCTTCACTTTGGTATTAGTTTGTATTTAGTACCAATAATTATAATACTAAATCCAAAAGAAAGATCAAGTTCATATTCTTCTCTTCTGAGAGATTCTGATTAAGTTATTTATTTCCGCTTGTTTGTGAAAAACATTAGACTTTTGTCTGTCTTTTTAATTATAAATTTGTCCCTTTTACATATTCATACAACATTTAATACTTAAATTTTTCACATTAAAAATTAACCGAAAACGTTTTCTTATTAATTTCCTTATTAAGGACAAACATAAATTATGCCAGGAAATGAAAGCCATACGAATATGTGTTAAGCATGTTAAAAAGCATTAAACATTTCATTTGTTATTACACTATTAAGGGTTAAATACATTCCATATGTATCTTGAGCTTAACTAGCATAATAAATGAATGAAAAGTGAAGAAAAAAATGAAAAGTGAATGGTGAAATCTCAATAGAATCTTAAATTTCCTCCCACAAATACACATACAGATAGGGACATACAATTACAACAAGGCCTATTTAAAAAAAAAAAACGAAAGGGAAAAGGTAACAATAGCAAATATAGTTTGGACTCAATTTACTACAATACATTTGTTAGAAAAGCAAATGTAACAAAACTCTAGACACGTAAAGCTTTTCTTCTTTTTTTTCTCCTTTTTTTTTGTTTGGTTAGTTGGAGAGAAAGATAAACATTGAAACATTTAAGACTAAAATTACAAAGTAAGTATGGTGGGGGGAAAATAAACAGAAAAGAATTCTATAAAGTCTTAACTAACTGATTTGGTTGATGGTGTGTGCGGTAGACAACTTTGCAGGCAACACTGACCAATAGTTGTCGGCAACCAGTAGTCAGCAAGACAAAAGAATGGAATGCACATAATAAAGGCAAACAAGGGAAACTGATAGAACGAAAATCAGTTTACAAAAGGAAATGTCCTTTTAAAAAGACATACCAATTTTTTACACTTTTTTTCCCACATTTTCTTGGCACAAAACATCATTGACAGCGGCAAACTAAATGTTATTGTTATTATTTAAAGGGACTTTAGTTATATGTATGTATAACGTTTGGTTAATGTATTTGTGTGCTTGATTTTGCTTATGAAAAGGGCCTTAGAACTTAATTCATCATATAGTGGTTACAAATGCTACATGTCATATGGAAAATATTTGAGAAGGAATAATGGTAACCAAACTGAAATCTGTTAAGGGACACATTTTTTTGATATTTCTATACCCTTCACATCACGTGGGAAGGGTTTACTTAGCACTGTCATTACGTTTGTAATTTCTACAATATTTCTATGGCAATAGGCAAAAACTGCCTATGTCTGCCAGAGTTGACTGTTAAAAAATTATTTCCTTTAAAGTAAAGACTATTATATGAATTCTGTGCTATGAAAATGAAAAAGCATATTAATTTTCATATATCCAGCTCAATTATAAGGAAAAAAAAATACTCATTACTCCAAATGATATTGTCCTTTGAAAAAATATAGGCAATAAGTTTTACGCTTTAACTTTCTGTTAAGTAATCTAAAATAGTTGAAGTTATGACTGAGGATAGTCTTGAATTTACGCATTTCAATGATGTATTTATATAAATTTTAGCTTATGATGACTTAAGCAGTTTTTCCTTTATGGCACAGAATTATTCATATGTGGTCCCTAACAGGGCTGTCATATATGGCGATTTTCCGCCAAACATGGCGATTTTTTACTTGTCATGGCGACAAAATTTTTGATTTGGCGACATGGCGATGTTTTTGGCGATTAAAAATCAGCATGGCGAAATATTTGGCTTTTTTAATATTTCAGCGATTTTATATTATTACATACTTCATTTTTTTAAACATCTGGAATTCTTATTTAATACTCTGTTTTGTTATCATACATAGTGAATGCCATTTTATTAGCAACAAATCCGAGACTGTCAAAAAGAAAAAATTAAAGTTTGACTAAATAGCGTCTTTTAAGTTCAAAAAAATTAAAACATACATACTTCGTTGTAGTTTATGTCCCTTTTATAGTATGCTGAAATAAACTAATGGAATGAACAAATTGGAAGTGTAAAAGAAACTTAAAATATTTTCTATGGCGTCTTCTTCAAAAAAAACTAAATTTGATCGTCGCCACAAAAAGGACTGGGAAGACGAGGATTGGGCTAAAGTTAGGGGAATTTAATTATCAACATAAAAATATTTGAACTTTAATAAACTTTTCAATTTTCAGGTTGGTTAAAATCAATTTCAGATGCCCCTTTAATATACCAAGAAACATGCCACACTGACGAGACTGAAGTTTATAACCTTTTAGAAATATGTTTTTAGCTATGTAATTGTATAAAGAAAGCTTTATATCTTTAATCTTTGTATACAAAATGTTACCTGAAAAATATTAATTTAGTTTTTGTTTGTTATTTTGTTTTTGTTAAATGAATTATACCAATAAAACAAATATTTTACCAACCACTTAAAAAAATAATTTAGGCGACTTTTGGTGATTTATTTTCTTGTAAAAAACTAAAAAATATTTTTTTTTGGCGAATTATGGCGATTTTTGATCATCGATTTGGCGATGGAGGTTAAAAAAAATCTGACAACCCTGGTCCCTAATAGAAGAAGTGTCTGTCTGTCTGTCCATATTTCCTTTAATTCCTTTTTAATAGATTTAGGCGTAAATCTATATTGCGACTCTAAAATCTAGGTCCATAATCTGTGGAGATATCAGAAAACAACCTTAACCGCCTCTGCTTATTTCCCTATTTGTAAAGGCAAATGTTAAAATTTGCAGGTCCCGGATAATTAACAGGCAAGATTGTTATAACTCGTACTTGTAATGTGATGTTCCTCAATTTATAGGAAGTTTGTCAAATCATTCGGGATTCAGCAAAGTTATAGGCAAAATTATTTCGATTTCTGTTTGAAGCAAATCAAAATCCCAGAGCACGAAATTAACTTTTAAAGATGATTGTACCACTAGGTTCCCTGCCATAGTCTTAAATATTACTGCAAAAAAAAACTGCAATATCGGTTCAAAGCTAACTGAGATAACCACCGTATTTGTAGAAGATCAAAATCTTTTTGCTTAGAAGAGTAAGAGACTAAATATTGTTATCAGATTTAAGGACTTGACAAGCAGAAAAAATTAGGGTCCTAAAACAGGACGGATTTCATATATTCGCAACCCCTTTAATACCCAATGATAAGAATTTACTACTAGACTGAAATATTTACTTTCTTAAACTGTTTAAAGCTGTAGGTTTAAGATAGCAAGTGTTACAAAATGGCGGTTTTATTTTTTTTAGCACCGCCTCATAATGGATATAAAATTAATGGGCTTAACTGGTTGAATATAGTGCACCTGATAATAATTCAAAAATCTAGATGTCGTCCAAAACAAGATAAAGAATCCAATATTTTTTCCAACTCTTGTGAGCCAACGTACTAGACGGTCTAATAAAAACAATGTAAACGAGGTTGTTGCCGAAAACCCAAAAAACATAAATTCGGCATCATTTTCAACAACTTAAAGTTTCACAAGGCACTACGTAGCGAGTTTTGGCAAAGGACTTCCACCTTTAAGCCTACAAAATTCAGCTTACAGAGGAGCCCAAACCAGTAGGCCGCGGAGAGTGCCGGCTTCTTGTTTAATGAGTAATGGAGCAAAGAAATGTCAGTGGTAATTTTTCGAAAAAAGTCATCTACAATTAAGCTTATTTTCATCTGAATGGTTTCGTGAACACACAAAATTGTTGAACTCCTCTATTAATTCATGAGAAATAAATGCACCTACAACGAGCAACTGTCTGGTGCGGAATTTGGTCAACTGATGGTTGGGCCTTTTATTTTTAAAGAAAAGACCGAAATTGAATTGACTTAGAAAGAATTTTATTACAGAAACATAATAATAGAGTTTTCGTGGCCTCAACATATGGTTTTAGCAATACGATGCCATCTGCCACACTGCGCATGACTCAAATTATCTCTAGAAATTCTGATGTCAATTGGCCACTAAGATTATGCGTTTCAACACCAAATGCTTTACTTCTTTGTGGAACATGATAATAGAGTTCTTACGGCCATAAGTACGACATTAATCTGAACGGCATATGGGTTTAGCAATGCGGTGCTATCTGCGACACTGCGAATGACACAAATTTTTTCTAGAAATTCTGATGTCAATTGGCCACCAAGATCATGCGATTTAACACCGAGCGATTTCTTTCTTAGCGTGAATAATCCAGAAATGATTCCTGAGCCCAAATCCTAGATTCAATTCGTCATCGGTGAGATACAGCCATATCTCTGTGAAAGAATCATTAAAAATTTCATAAAAAGATAAATGGCCTGTCAATTAAAAAGTAGGAAACATTTGAAAGGTATTTTAGTCCACATTTAATCGGTATATGGCTTTTTAACAATATAATTAAGAAATCACACCTATATCAATATATACATGATGTAAGTTTGAAATGGAAAAGTACATTCCTACTGAGATACCCTTTACAAATGAAAAGGCTGGAGTAGCACGATACATGGAGTCCAAAACAAAATGAATAATCACATAAATAAATAATCGCGACTACAATTTTTTCAACTCTCTTTACATGAGTATTAATTATTCACTACAACAATTTTTTTCAACTCTGTCGATATGAGTGTTATTCACCACTAGAGTAATGAGTCTAGTAAATTGAAATTGAAAATCAAAGGGCATTTTATTGGAAAAATTTTTAACAACAACAAGACAACGTGTGAAATAAAATGGTGAATTAAATATTATTTTGATCACATATATACGCAGCCGATGGCATGTTCCACGATTTGGTTTTATTCTTATTTTATTTCATTAGATCATTCTTAGGCAATTTTTGGAATTGCTCTATACATGCAGCTTGGTGGAGGGTACATGAAATTGGGCACTGCCAAAACTGGCAGCCTAAAGATCTTTTATTTGCTTCACTGTTATTGAATGCATGTAAAGTCTGACTTTTGTGTGAAAATAAACGTATTCATTTAAGATATCACAGAGTTGTCAGCCTATTTAGTGACTTTATTATTTGTATTGTCATCATATGTTTAAGACGTAAGTTAAGTCCCAGTGAGGGGAACCCTTTTTATAAACAGCACTGGAAAATGACAGGTAGGTGGGGTGTTTGTCTGTCATTTAAGTTGAAATATTAAAAAATGTTGTTTGACATATTTAATAAAGTTAATGTTTAAATGATTTTTTTATGATTTTAAGTCAATCTAAAATTATTATACATCTATCATTCGTTTTTTTAAAAGCATCAAGCAAATACAATAATGTGTGTAATGAAATACGTTACATAAAATAGCTGTTAAGACATCTATAAATATAAAAGTGAAACTCTGTGTGTGTCTGTGTGTTAGCTGTAGACTTCGAAACTGTAAAATCGATCGGACTCAAACTTAAGCAGGGTGTTGTTCACATTCCAGGGAGTGTTTATGGGTTAAAAAAAGTGGGCGGGCCACGCCCATAAAAAATTAGTTATCATTTTTAGCTACTTGCACTTGACCGATTTTTTTGAAACTTTGCACACATACTGAGCTGTCAGGACTTTACATTTTCATGATTAGAAAAGTGGGCAGTGCCACGCCCATAAACAAGTTATCATTTTCAGCTACTTGCACTTGACTGATTATTCTGAAACCTTGCACACATATTGAGCTGTTGTGACTTTATAATTTTGTGATTAGAAAAGTGGGCAGAGCCACGCCCATAAAAAAAAGTTATAATTTTTAGCGCCGGGCTTCTACAGTCAACTTGAATTAAATGGGCAGAATATGTTCATCATATGACATGTTCTTTTTACATCCCCTTCCATATAAGGCGGACTGCCTTAGCAATTTTTGATGATTTTTAACTACATTTGACCTGCTTTAAATTTAATTTGTTTCTCTTTTTATTTTAATTATGACTAACTGCTGGCAACTCTGCTGGCGATCTACTGCAGTAAGTATTTATATGTGCTTGTAAGTGTTAGTAGAGTAACACGTTTATAATGTTTAGGGATTTGTGCCAGAGATTCAGTGAGTTTCCACGCTGTGTGTCTGTTACTTTTATGATGTTTTCACTTAACTTCTTGTTTCTTTTTGAAGCGTTTTTATGTGTGTTTGATTAAAGTATATACATACATATGTAAATATATACAGATGTGAGAATGTAAATAAATATATTTTCAAGTATTTGCTTGTTATTATTACAATTTTTTCTTGTGTCTTTGTTTTGTCATTCGCCTTTTATGCTGTTGAGCTGGTTATAACTTTGGTGTTAATTTTTACTTAATTTGTCATTCTTTTTTTTGCTTGTTTTTCTCTCACTCTCTTTTCTATGAAAAAAAGGAAAGAGTATGTAATAACGCCTAGGATAAAGACAGCAAAAAGACTGTTGCTATTAAAGCTGCTTCACTGCTTCGCTGAATACAAAAGACAATTTTTGTTGGTTTTTGCTGCTGCTGTTGTTATCATATATGTATGTTCATACATTTATACGTATGTGGGTGTCAGAACATTTATACGCTTATCCTTTTCATCTCCTCTTCATTTCTATTTAAACACAAATTCATACACACATACTACATACATGTTTCTATTCTAATGAGGGTGTATAAATGGGTCAAGTTTTTGTTTTGTGTTTGTTTTTTGTTCCTTTCCTCATGATTTGGCGGAACAAAAAAGACGAGGAAGATTTTCGAAAATAATGCGAAAGTTTTTTTTTTTTTTTAAAGACAACAACAAAAACATTGTGAATTATACATAAAATGAGCAACTTCATCTTAATATAACTTATCATCATCATCCTCATCATTGACAACATAATTTTGCAAGCAAAATATTTTTTTTTTATGTTTTTTTTTCTATTAAGAGCCCTGAAATCTGTAAGGAATAACGTTTTTATTTTCTGCCACATACTTTTATGTCTTGATATGTTGTTGAACAATAAAGACAAATATGTATGGATGTTAGTAAACACATACATAAAATGATGTTGCGGTAATTCAGCATGATTATTTATAGTGTGTGTATGCGTCTGTTTTATTTTTTTTTAGGTTCATAAGAGTTATATTAAATCATGTTCTTTTTAATAAAAAAAAAACATATTAAAGATGTTTAAGAACATTAAAGAGAAAAATGTAATAAAAAGGTTTAAGCTTATTGCAACTTTTTTCTAATAAAATTTAAGCAAAATAGTTTTAAAAATTATAGAAAAAAAATTATTGATAAAAAAATCTAAAAATTGTTTTTGTATCTATATAATTTTTAAAGAATCTTTTAGAAAATTTCCTTTAGAAATTGCAATTAATATTTATGTTTTTGCCAAGTTCAACAGTTAAGAGTGCTATATTTGGCCGTACCGAATCTGAAAATACCCTTCACCATCATGTCGGTAGGTACAGTGACCACATCGCAGCTTAGCTTAGATTTCAGATACCATGTTATACGTCATTTTGCTAAAGCAATATAATAAATAAATTGTAGGCAATTATTGATTTTGAATTTTTTTAAAGCTAGTTGCATTCAACTTCTCAAGTTCTTTAATTTGATACCCATATTGATGGGATTGGGAATAATAACTATTTTCCATTTTGTTTAGGGCGCATCTTGGATTTTAACCTGTTCGTTCGTTACTGTATTCTACTCGTCAAACCTTTTAATTTGATATCTTTATTGTGTAGTTTGATGTGGGCAAAGCCGTAATAACTATTTTTGAATCATATACCCGCCATTTTATTTCGGACGCCAACTTGGATTTTAACTTTTTCATTGTTGACTGTATTGAACTTGCCAAGTCCTATCGTTTAATACCAGTATGTCGGGGGTTGAAGTAGGAACCCATTTAAAGAAATAAACAGACATGTGAGGATCTCCTTAGCCTCTACCTTAAAATTTTAATCCTTAAGGGCATGAATTCTTTATTTTTAGAAAAAATATAAATGAAAATGAATTAGTTAACAGTTGTAGTTATAAGAGACAAAAAATTGCATTGAATT
Source organism: Phyto melanocephala (assembly GCA_941918925.1). Taxonomy (NCBI): domain Eukaryota; kingdom Metazoa; phylum Arthropoda; class Insecta; order Diptera; family Rhinophoridae; genus Phyto; species Phyto melanocephala. The sequence continues at coordinate 18,956,661 of OW799236.1, read as the reverse complement.
TTTTTTCTCTTTTAAAAAAAAAAAAAACATTCTGATGTATATCTTTATCATCATGAATAGAAAATTTTTAAAACAATTATTCTTGGTATTTAAACATAAAAGCATATTGCATTTGCTACATGACCACTGTGTGGTATCCCTACATTCAGTAATTTTACATCTCAATCTGTTTGAAATACAAGCCTGTGGCCAACGCCCTCCTTTTGCACATCCAAAAAAGGCAAAGGATGAGACGATCCTCTAGGGTTTTTTTTTTGGAAGTTTTTCCCCAATGATAGGTTAGAAGGTCGCTCTTTTTTATTGTCGTTCATTCATTGCAAAAATCGATACTTGGGAGTTGTTTCTGGGGGTGTGCCTTTCGAACTGACGGGTTTCTTCATAAGTATCCACGAGTTTATAACTGAAAGATTAAAAAAATGATAAAATAGACGGAGGCACTACTTGCGATTCTTAGTGCATTTGCAATCCCGTTGAGGACTATTATAAACGGAATCTCCAGATACTTTTTACGAAAGGCCGATGACAGGTGGAGTGGGCTGAGCACGGTGGCACGGCTTACGTGGCCTTTCTTTAATGCACGGCGTACATTGCAACTTACTAGTCGAAGGGACATATCGAGGTTGTTCGCAGTTTTGGATGTTAGGCAAATATGCAAGTCGACTAGACCTTCCATCGAACGACCATTGTCGCATCTGTCTGGATAGAAAGGAAAAGGAATCGGTTTTTCTCTGCGATTGTCCTTCACTGGGGGCTAAGAGACACAGATTTCTGGGCAAACATGTACTGGATGGCCTCTCTGCGATATCTGAAGTTGGACTGAATCATCTAGTAAGATATCTCACGGCCACAGGTGGATCCAGTACCCTTAACCTTGGATTTATTCTGAGATACATTAGAGCTGATGAGTGATGTGGTCCTAGCAAAACGGAGTCATACAGAATCCACTTGACTGTTTGCTTGCAGCGAACTACCACGTTAACCAACCTACCAACCAACTTGCGATTGTTCATTTTTATACGCTAGAGTCCTAGATAGCTGTCCATTAAATTCGCTTCTCCTATATAATATAATAAAATCCGGTGAATCCCCTTTTTTATTATAATTGAAGAACAGCCAAAAACACTTTGCAAAGTTGTCGTAATCTATCGATATATATAAAAATCAATGTGTGTTATATGTTTGTTTGTGCTTTATAGACGGTTAAACGGCTGGACAGATTTCCTTGAATTTTTCACAGAATCTTTCTGTATGTCTAGAAGGAACTATAGGCTATACCTTGGTTTGAAATTATAAGTGGGCGGGATGCCACGCGCTATTAAAGAATAAGTATTAAATATTATATATCACGAAAGCTAATGCAGCTAGAGGCTTCAAATTAAGTACGGTAAACTTTGACATCCACACAAACATTTGGGTAAAAAATGGGCGGACTTTCAATAGTAGGCGTGGCCACATAATTTAAATACTAAATTTCGTATATTTGGAAAACGATATCGATTAGAGTACTAAAATTTTGCAAGAGCAACTTTGACACCCAAATAAACATTTCTGGAAAAAATGGGTACATTAGAAATAGTGGGCGTGGCAGCTCTAATAGCAATTGAATACTAAAATTCGTATATTCGGGAAGCGATAACAGTTAGAGTACCCAAATTTTGCACGAGAAGCTTTGACATCTATATGACTATTTTGATAAGAAATTGATGTTTTAGTAATAGTGGGCGTGGTACCTGTCATATGAATTAAATACAAAAATTCGTATATCTGGGAAGCAATAATAGTTAGAGTACCCAAATTTTGCAAGAGACAGTTTGACGTCTATATGATTATTTGAATAAGAAATGATTGATTAAGTAATAGTAGGTGTGGTACTTGGAAAATAGATATATATTTAAACTATAAAATTTTTATTTCATTACGATGGGGGTGGCGAAGCACATCGGGTATAAGCTAGTGAAAATAGAAACGAATAAAAATGCGATGCTCATCTACATCTCAATGTTTTTAAGGGTTAACGCATTTAAAAAAAGTATTGTACAACACAATTAAAGGTTATGCTGTAACGGTAAATAATATAGTAAATTTTTATACCCACCAGCAAAGAAATGGTGTGTGGGTACATTCATTTTGTAAGACATAGTAATATCCATTTTAGATCCCACAAAGTACTGGTTCTATTCTGGTTCTGAATTAATTTCGGACGATCTATCTATGTGCGGCCGTCTGGCCGTCTGTTGGAAGCACAAACATTTTTGTAAAACATGTGTCAAATGAGCCTTTAATAAATCTTAAATATTTTTTTATGAATACTGTAGTTATATAAATTTTATTTATTCATTTCTCTCTTTTTAAAAAATATTGATTTTAATTTAATTAAAATTGTTTCTAGTTTTAATTGTATTTATGCTTCCTTGTGTTTTTTTATTATTATTTTTTTTAATTAAATTTTATTATCAAGATTAAGGTTTTCGGATTTTGTAACATTTACTGAATACGCATACATTTTCATGTCCTTGTTGTCCTTTTGGTAATTAGAAGTCATAAAGTTTGTTTTTTTTCCTTCTTTATTAAATTTCTACATTTTTTATTTTGTAATAAAATATTGTATTATCTGCAGCCTAAGTGTTTGAACAATTTTTTTTATATTATATTGAGATTTATTTGACTTTAAATAAGACATTTGGAATAATTTTAAATAACATATACCATCATTATTGTAAGGATAAAAAATACTAATCCTACATTCAGTGTTTAGTATGAATGATTAACAGTCAAACTTAAACAGAAGCAGCACACGCCGCACACTGGGGATTTCGCGGAAAAAAGTCAAATTGTCAACATACTCTTCATACATTATGCAGTGATATTTTGAAATTTTACACTAAATGGTACAATTAAATCAAAAAGAATTACTCCGATCTAACTGCTATTTTTTTTATAGCCGTCTCAAACTCAGTACTTGTATATTTTATCGAACTAACTTAATTTAAACCTTAGAATTTCAAAACGAATATTATTTTGTTATGTGAGCTATAGTTTTTCTTTTTATTTTTTATTTAAAATAGGATATTTCAGTATACTAGAATTGAAAAAATTAACTCTACAGAGACTTAAGTTTTTTTTCGTTTGTTTATTTTTATGAACATATAACAAAAAAACCTTTTTTCTCCAGATATTTGGACCTTTTATCCTTACTTTTCCATAGTTGTAAATCACTACTTAAACATTGTCTCATATCTGTTTTTAAATTTTTAATTAATTTCAAGTGCCACCTCTCAATTTGTTGCATTACACAGTACAACATTTTTCAGCTGATTGATTCGCGACTCAATTCTGATAAGGCTCTTTTGCTTAAACGAATTTAGAAAAATCAAGAATTACAATTACTTTCATCTGTTTTTATAAAGTTTCGTTACATAAGCAACAGTTTCGCAGTTATAAAAATTGTTTGATATAGCGAAAACTTAAAGAGAAAATTGAAATACAGGGTAATATTGTTAAGCGGCCTCCGACCTCCGGAGAACGCCATCCAGATATTTACTGACGGATCGAAATCACATGCTGGAGCTGGATGTGGTATCTTTTCGATCCAGTTGGGTTTGGAATTTTCCTTTAGGTTACCGGATTACTGTAGCACGATACAGGCCGAATTAATGGCTATTAAGACAGCCGCGGAACAGATTCAGTATAATGAAATATCTGGCAGGGATATTTATATATTTACTGACAGCAAGATGGCTATTAGGTCCCTTGAGAGTGTGTACAGCACATCGAAAATTGCCCAGGAATGCCGTGTGTCTCTTGAGGAGATAGCGAGACATTCGACGGTTACTCTTATGTGGGTTCCAGGACATGGGGATATTGATGGTAAATATAGAGCTGATGCGCTTGCAAAAGCTGGTACTATCTTAGATTCGGTTGAATCCAGTTGTGCTTTGGGTATTCCCTTATCGAAGGGTAAGCAGCTAATTTCGCTTCGATTCTATTTGGATGCCAAGGAAAGATGGGTGAGAGAACTCACTTGCTTGGAAACCAGAGAGATCTGGCCTGACATGGATGTGCATAGGACGCAATATGCAGTGAATATGCCCCGAATCCACCTTAGGAACCGCATAGAGGTTATTACCGGACACTGGCCTATAGGTACACATGCGAAAAGGCTGAGTATCTCTTACAACGACTTCTGCAGAAGTTGCGATAACGAGGAAGAGGAGGAGACAACTGAACATCTTCTCTGTAATTGTCCTGCCTTCGGGGACCTGAGACACCAGATTCTAGGTCAGCGAATACTTGTGAGTAAAACTTGTCTTTCCGCAGTTGATCTGGGAAAGATCCACACCTTCGTAAATAGGATAGGATGGCTGAGAAATGACGGCCAGAGGACATAGACGAACGGGCGTTGGTGCCTACGGTATCACAACGGGACCCTCGGAGGACCCAAGTGAGCTATGCCTTCGGGCGGCTGCCGAATCTAACCTAACCTAACCTAATATTGTTAAGCAAGGCTCTGGTACGAAAAATTCAGGAAATAAGTCACAAAGATTCTTTGCTAATCCTGCTTTGATTTCCGAAATCACGGGTCTAGATAAAAACATACTCAAGAGGTTTTTAATAATTCTCGAAGCTATAACAATCACCGAGCTAGTAGATCCCAAAAAAATTTGGTGATTTTTGTCTGGATACGGCAAAAGAGTTTGTCGCACTGTACGAGTGGTACAATATGCCACCCACCTACACTTCACAAAATTCAGATTCATGGAAAAGATATAACTGAAAAGTGTATTTTTCCTGTAGTCTTATTAGCTGAAGAGGCTCAGGAAAGTCATAACAAAGACTATAAAAAATATCGCCTTAGTCACTCCAGAAAATGCAGTCGAATTGCCACAAACGAAGATATTATGCACCGAATAATGGTAACATCAAAACCCATGATCTCACATTTAACTCCTTCATTTAGTCAGAAAAAGCGTAGTATTATAAGCGACAAAGTTAAGGCTCTTTTATTATAATAAATTCAAAATAGATTTAAAATAAATAATAAATTAAAAATAAAAAAATTCATTTAAATTTTATTGTTAGTTAGGGCTTTTTACATTGTAGGTAACGAAATACATTTCTCTAGTTTTCTTTATTTTAATTACTTTTGTGTATTACTATATAAATAAAACTAAATTTGTAATGAAATCTCAACATTTTTTTGAAAAATATATTTTTTTTCCTCACCTCCATACAAAAATTCCCAGTGTGTGCCGTGCTAAGCACTATGTAACTCTAAAACAACATACAACAAATCAGTGTTGTGTATAATTTTGTGTTGTATTTTTTTAAAAAACTGTTGCATGAACTTAGGCTCAAAAAATAAATATTAAAAATAAAGTATATTTTTTTAATATATTTAATTAGTTTTTGGACACCAAAACACACCTAATAAAAGATCGTAGTCTTAAAAATTATTGCTGGAAAAAACTGGCACATCGTCCTGAAACTAACTGAGAAGAACCAAAATACAACTGTGTCGGTGTTTTTTCCTAAAATTTATTCAAATTCTGTACAACCGTGAGGGTCGGTATAGTTAAGGACTTAAATTATGCTTAAAGCAATTTAAAACCTATAATCATCTCCACTACAAAGTAGTCTAATCTATTAATTGGAAATTTATTCCCTTCAAGCCCAGAAATATGAAATTCACATGAAAGAGCTTGTCTAGTAAAAATTAAAAATGTCGTAGGTAGTAATGAAGTAAAATGGCACAAAAAATTGTTAGAGATTTATTTTAAATAGCTTAATTTACATTATAATTTATTTTAGTTGTAGTAGTTTAAGTTACTGTAGTATTATTTGTATTGTTTATTTCGCTGGTTGTTCGAACATGCTATTAAGTTGGTATTATGTGTAGCATACTTTTAGGCAATTTTATTATTCCTGCCTATTACTTAACGTCTTAATTTAAATGTAACGGCTTTCGAATGTACTAGTGTGTACATTAGAGAACTTTGTCGAATGTTACCGAACACCACTATGTTACTACAAATAGCCGAACAATACAGATAACATGATCAGTATAACAGTAGAGCTTGTAAAGTGCGTATCAAAGTAAGTTTGATAATAAAAGTGTACAACAATAAGTGAAATAAGTAAAGTGCTATAAAACAATATCTGAGTGCGTTTAAGTAAATAAAGTGCTCTTAGTTTTATAACGAATTTCAACTGTTCTTGATTGCAATAAAAGAACTCAAGGAAATAAGACAACGTTTATAAAAGGTATAAACGTAACAATATGTTATTTGATATCTAGGCTATGATGTGGTAACTATACCTTTATTCCAGACGGTGTGGAGCATTATCAGATTCGGCACGAGCCAATAGGCATCAAATTTCTAATTTTATTCAAATTTTCTTGCAAAAAGTTTTCTTTTTTTTATTTAAAAAATAACATGTTCCAAGAGAATTTTTCAATAACTGGTTTAAAGTGACTTAAAATAAATTAAAAAGATCTTATATTAATTTATTTTACGAAATCAAATATTGGAAATTAAGAAAAAGACAGAGATTTTTTTTTTTAAATTTATAACCAACAGAAAATAATTAGTGAAATGCTGAACTGACGGCACTTTCTTCAATTAAGAGCATTTCAACATATGTTATCTACAAATTATAATCTTTAGTTCATTCAAATTACCCACATACACACACATGCGAAATCCTTTAAGCTGTTAAAACATTTAAGGCAAATTTGTAGCAAAAATATTTACTATAATAACTATAGCATACTTAAAGGCAGTTAAAGACAATTAACTTTAATGTATTTTGTTTTCTTTCAATATCATACATATTTTCGCATTTTTACTTAATCCTCAAGACTAGTCTTTTTTGTGTTGTGTATAACTTATGCTCTTAGGGTTTTGTTTACTCTCTCTTTGTGTGTGTATTTTTGTTTTTTTTTATTTTTATTTCTTGTGTAGAAAAGTACTCGTTAATAATGAGATAGAAATAAAAGCTTTTTTATACTTCTTTTTTAACTTTATTTTCCAATTTCCATTGTAATAATGTGAATTTTTTTTTCTTGCTGCCTTATGCTTGGTGTAGATATGTGTATGTGTTTATTTTTTTTGTTTCATGTTTTCTTGTTGTTTTATACCTATTTTCTACTTTATCCCTGGATGTTGGAATATTTAAAATGTGTTCTTAGGATATTTCTTTCTCGTTTTTTTTTTTAACTTTGCTAGAGTTTATGTTGTTTTTGTTTTGGAATTTTTATTTTGTTGTTGTTGTTCATTTCATCTATTGCTGCTCTGTGTATATGTGTGCTAAAGATTGCTATTATGAGAGTGTATATTTATTCGTACACACATTTAAACTTTCACAATATTTTAGATGAAAATATGTTGTTGCTGTTTTTACTGGTTTCCTACAGCTAATGTATGTATGTGTTGCTGAGTGTGTACGCTGGTGCGCTTAGGAATGTACGTGTAAATGTGCCAATGCAGAGTGTGCGTGTGTGTGTGTGTATTTTATGTAAAACCTTAAACAAGATAATACCCAAGAATACAACTATTAGAATACAACACACAGACCAAAAGGAAATATATGATAGAAAAATAACATAAACGTATAATGTTTTTTTATATTCCCCAGAGTATCTTCTGTAAACCTAGCAACACATACATACACACACACAGATAAATCCTTGTACTGGGTTAAGCTCTAAATAATATTATACATTAATATTGTTAGAAGTCTTCAAAAACGCTTTTGATGTGGAAAAACTACCATTAACAGTTTAAGATTTCTTTTTTTTTTTTTGTTAAAGAAATTTTTTCTGATTTTATTTGAACGCCTATATTACAGCAAACTTTTGAAATTGCCATCGTTTATATACGTTTGTGACATTTGCATTTATCATGCAAATGAATTCATTTTATGTGTTTCTTTCTTTTTGATGTGTCAAAGGTATTTTATACACAGAAATGAACATACACTTTGTGCAATACAAAGTCGTGTTCAACATTTGCAACACAGCAAAGGCATAAGACAAGAATTGATATGTGCGCAGCAATGTATGCATCAAACCATCTTTAAGATATCAAACTGTGCTTTCGAGTGTAAAGTATAAAGTTGATTAATTTTTCTTAAAAGGTTTTGTTTATTTTGAAATAAATTGTAATTTTTTTTAATAGAATTCGAAAGTCATTTTTAGAAAACTTATAGCTGTGAGTATGTTCATACATGTCTTACAACAGAGAATAATATAATTGTTTTATATTTTTTAAAAACAAAATAAATGGTTTAAAATAAAAATATTAAAAGCAAGCAAAGTTGCCATTAATTTTACGAAAAAATTGTAATTCGAGTTTAAAACACAATCAGTGTATTCACAAGAAGTCAGAAGAGTCGTTTTGTCATAAAGTCATAATTTCCTAAGCATTTTAAAATGATTGGAGAGTATTGTATGATGGTTTTTATAAAAATTTATAGCTTTTTTTATACAAAAAAAATTACGGCATTGTGAATTAGCCACATATATATTATGAAGGTTTATCTAGTAGCTTAAGGCCCCATTGCTATAGCCATCTATATATACCTTAATTTAGTCTCATACATTTATGTATATTCTAAGTCTTTAAATAAAAAATAATAAAATAAAAAGTTTATTTACTAAAAGGTGATTTTTTTATGAATTAAGTTTTTCGGGCTGGCAGCACTGGTTGGTAATTGTGTCCAAACTACATCTGTGAAAGTGAAAAGCGTTCAGTATACGCTGCCATTTCATCATGGAAAAACTCCCAAACGAGCAACGACTGCAAATCATTGAAATTTATAATCAAAATTCGTGCTTACAACAGCTCGATGGAAATCCACTGTTTTATCAAAAAATTGTGTTCAGCGATGTGGCTCATTTCTGACTAAATGGATACGTAAACAAGCAAAACTGTCGCATCTGGGGTGAAGAACAGCCGCATGCCGTACAACAGTCTCCGATGCATCCCGAAAAAATTAACGTTTGGTGTGGATTATGGGCTGGTGGAATTATCGGTCCATTTTTCTTCAAAGACGACCGTAAAAGAAACGTTACCCTTAACGGCGAACGATATCGAGCCATGATATGTGACTTTTTTTTGCCCCAATTGTCTGAGTTGGACATGATTAATACGTGGTTTCAACAAGACGCAGCCACATGTCACACAGCTCGTGACACAATGGACATATTGAAGGATGAATTTGGTGAGCAGTTTTTTTCCTCGAAATGGCCCTGTGAGTTGGCCGCCAAGATCATGTGATTTGACGCCTTTTAACCATTTCCTGTATGGTTATGTGAAGTCGTTGGTCAATGTGGACAAGCCAAACACGATTGAAGCCTTAGAGTATAACACAACACGTGTTATTCATGGAATACAGGCCAAATTGCTCGAAAAAATGGTGTAAAATTGGACCTTACGAATGGACCATTTGAACCGGAGACGCAGGCAACATTTACATGAAGTTATGTTTCAAAAGTAAATGGCAAAGATCAGTTTATCGATTTCAATAAAAATTTTGAATATATGATGCAAATTTGAGTGTTAGATTTTTTTTTGTTAGATTTTTAAAAAAACTACGCTTAAAAAAAATCACAATTTACCAGCAAATGCTTGCGACTACATTTGCAAATTTATCGGGCTACACATGTAGCCTGTGTGTGGATCTACGATAAAATATAAATTAGTAAAATGAAAATAATAAAAAAGATTGAGAGACGAACAACAAGTCATAAGCACAATTCAATTCAGAGGCCGAATTACGGCATTCTTATCTTATTAGAATCTCTATACCTAAAACTCAGCGTACTCGATCGTTCGAGTAAAATTTTGATCAATATCGAATGCCGTAATTCGGCCCCAGATTACTTTGAGCAACATTTTAACATCTACTACACTAGCTGCGACATCTAGTTTTGGCAGATTCCTGATTTTATAAGAAGATTCTAGTTGTAGTTCAGGGTGGTAGTAAAATTTAATACTACTTCTTAAGTAAAATATTGTAAAATCCATATAGTTTTTGGTAAATATGAGAAATATTTGGAGACCTAGTCATCAAATAAGTCTAGAATAATGCTGGCACCGCGAGAACGGTGTGGTCCTACCGCCAAATGCAAAATTTAAGTAGTAGACGATTTTTTATTTCTAACATCCGCCATAAGCCAAAGGAATGATGGCAGCATTGAGATAAAAGAAAGGATAGTGCTGGCAAATAATTTAAACTTGACCTCGCGAAACAGGTATAGTGCCTTTGCTTTCCTTTAAATCTTAAAAGTAAAAAGTGGATGAAGGAGTTTTAAGAATATTAAAAAGAAGTATCCTTTAAAAAATCAATGGGCTTATCTCCTTGGACGGATAGTTAAAAAACCGTATGAACCGTGAGCTAGGACCTGTCAGAGAACAAAGTGGATAAAGAAGCGATTATCTGCAGACAGCAAAGCACAAGCAATCATTTATTGGTCAGGCCAAGGCCACCTTCATTTTGTAGAACCACCTTAATTAATAAAGTATGAGATAAATCGGCTCCATGAAAAGGCCTCAATGAAATAACGCCCAGGAAACAACCTCCAATGAGGTGAACCCCAAAAAATTGGAAATAACACCCAAAAACAGTGAATGAAATAACATCGAAAATTAAATGAAATAAACCCCAAAGCGAAAACGAAACAACCCCCAATATTGATGAAAGTGAAATAACCCCCAATGAAATAAGCCCCATCAGCAAAAAAAATGAAATTATGCCCAAAATTCATAAAAGAGTCAGTTTTATTAAGGATTTCATGAAGTCAATATGGACCAACAGCAAAATCGCAAATTTATTGATATAAATCGTGTGAAGGCCCGCAGGCGTCTTCTTCATAATAAGGATATTTTTTTGGTGAAAGATGGTGGTTTTGTAATTGGACTAAGTCCAGTGCAGTTATTTTCCCTTATACGATGGAAGCAATTTCAGATCAGCCACCAACGAGCTATCCTAAAACTTTCGAATGGCTTGAAATTAGTTACAATATTGCAAAGAAGGCAGTAATTTTCTGCAATGGAGATGTGAGGAAGTATGGACAAAGAATTTCTTAATATTTCCAATATATTTATTTTTGAAACCCGACTACCAAAAAATTATTTTCATGTACATACATTAATAATAAACTCAATACACTATACGTAAAGAATAGTAAAAAAACAAAATGGTTGCCCATGAATTCATATATAAATGCTAGCAGTTGGTTACACTTTTTTATTATGTACCTCCTCACTGCTTGGCATAAGTGAAACCAACAACCGATTACTTTTGATTTAGGGAAAACAATCATTATTGCCGTCCGTAGACTAATTTAGTAGTCTGTCACGAAGGCCGCACCATCCAAATCCAGAACGTTATCATTTATGTATTTGAAAAGATTATGTTATATATTTACAGCCTAAACGTTTTCTTGTAAAAGGCCTATTTTTATATAACCGACAGCTTTAAAAATGAAATAACCCCCGAATACAAAATGAAGAAACACCCAAATTATACACGCTATGAAACAAGCCCCGAATTTTAAAGATTTGTTGGGTGTAGAATAAGTTTTTTCCTGATTATTTTCAATACTTACCAAGTAGGTATATGTCTTAGACGATAAATATTTACCTGCAAGGAGAAAATAAATAAGAATTTTAGTATTTTATGCAAACAGTTGTAATGTATTGTATTAAAGACATTAAAAAAAAGTTTCAGTATTGAACTTACATAGAGCAAGAGTAAGAGCACTATATTAGGTATGAGAAGTAGGCGTTAAAGTAGGCGTGTCAAAGTAGTTTCTGCTATTAAATTCAACTCAGATGTTTCAATATAGATTCCCTTATATTTTCAATATCTTTTTCCATAGAGAAATTATTTGAATTTGAGATAAAGCGTTAAATGAGATGTGGGCGTTAAAATGGTTGTGTCACCATAATTTTCTGTTATTACAAGTCATTTGATCAAGAAGCAAGGGTTGCAAAATTTCAGAATCTGACATCAAATTTTGTCTGTTTGTTTTCGTTTGAAATTTGGAATATGCCGAAAAATACACTGTGCAATATAAATTTTCGTCCGTTTTCATCTATGACTCCTTTTATAATGTATAAATTTGAAAAATTTTCAAGGAAAGACACTTGTTTTACTTAGAGAATACACTTATTCAATTTTATCGTTCACGTCAATGCGTTTAGGCTCAATTGCATTTTTCCCGATGCAGGAAGGACATTGTTTCTTTGGCCTACTTTTACAGTACGAGCTATAAATCTCTTCCTAATATTCCGATAAAGCCCAATTTCAACATCAAATAAGCCTTGTATTAGAAATATTCTGGCGAAATTTGATCCCCATACTTTTTCTTTTCAGTTCGAGCTCTATTGTGCTGTTAACAGACGGACATAGCTAGATCGTCATAAAATGAAACTAGGGCTCCAAAAATATTTATTTTATGGTGTCTAAAATAGATATTTCGATATGTTACAAATGGAATGACGAAATGAATATACCTCCATCATTTTTTGGTGGCGGGTATAAAAACTATTTATTAATTTTAAATTTATATTTTTTCACTAAAAATATAAATTTATCAAATTATAACTCTAAACTAAATAATTCATATTATAGAATAATAAGCCGAAATAATAAGTTAATACTTAACTGTTTAAAATTGGCAGCAATGCAGTGAGTGATGCGTTTCCCTACATTAGAGGCCAATTTCTGGATCTTAGTACAAACGTTCGTCACTTCATCGAGCACATCTCTCATATTACAATTTTTCCTTTTATTGCATGCGTCGAACACGCTTATATTTTCTATAGAGTTGGTTGTTGACTTGCTTTTGCTATGAGCAGTTTTTATGTATAAGGGACTATAAAGTCCAATAAGATCGATTTTGTAAAGAAAAAATTATCTAAATTGACAAAAAAAAGTTAATGGAAGAAAGTCGTCGTCAAATCTTCGATCGTTAGTTGCAACGGCTGTCAAAACTATGGTTAGTACTCTAGTGGTCATATTATAGGAATGGATATTCAAACTAGCTTAAAAAAAACTTATAGCACATTTAAATCTGAGCGAAAACGAAAGATTTGAATTGAAATATTTTTCAAGATTTAGTTTCTAATATTTCGCAAGACTTTGGTTTTCATCAAGACGTATTAATTTATTAGGTGGCGTTAGAAGCTGTATGTACTCTGAGACAACGTATATAACCCATTATTATTATGGAGTTACAGAAGCCGTTTGGTTATTTAAAACACGAAAATTCGGTTTGATTATTCTGCAGTGCGTTAACTTGAAATTTACAAATTAGTAAAAATCTATTAGTCTTTAGTTTGCAGTGTTGTCAAATCGGTAATTTTAGCACTGTTTTTAGTGCTTTGTGAAATTTTTGAAGCGGAAAATTTTTAAACCACTGCCCTGTGTTTTCTTATTTAATTTCCAGTGCTTTGAATTTTTCCTTCAGTGACACCAAATACTAAAATTTAAATAATTTTTTTTTAACAATTTTCGTAAGGATAATTTAGGTAACACTGGTCGACATAATTTTTGGGTCTGACTTATAATTATTAAATTTAAGTACCTTTTATATTACTTGTAGAGGAAATTACCATTTTGTTTTTATCAAAGTTTGCTTTTATAGAAATAAGAGCAGTTTTTCGAGTTGTATGAAATATTAAATACTGATCTTCTCAATATTTTATTATTACTAAATTACAACAAAAAATTCTTTTTGTTTGAACATCGTGGTCTTTTTTAAAACCAAAAAAATTAATAATAATAGCTTAAAAATTTTAAAATAACAAAAAATTAATATAATCAAAATGAAAATTTTTAAGTCAATTTCCTATGTTTGTATGGACTTTTTCGTATTTTTTTAGCTTCCTACCTTCTACAGTATTCATACAGTTAACACAGGCAAAGTGAGGAACCCACAAATAAAACAAAATGAATGAGCGTTTTGTTTAGACTCACTCCCGTGACGCCATTATGTAAATAATGAATACACAGCAACGTTTATTACAGCTGTGATAGATAAGTAAACATGCACCACTTTACTCTATGTGAGAACTATTCACTTTGTTGCAATTTTGATCTCATGTTGTTTTTCGATCATATAAATGAATTAAAACAGGAATCCGGTGTAATTAATAATAATAATTTTTTGTTTATTAGGACTTCAGTTTAGTTGCCAGTTGTAAAATTAGTTATTCCAGAGGGCATCTGGCGTCCGAAAGTTGTGATTTTTTTCGTAAAATAGTGTAAACTATGCTGGCAGCTGTTAAAGTTGCCACACTGTTTAAATACGTACTATTAAAAACATATTTTTAAATTTGTCTCTTTCCTATGCTCCTAATAGAAGCGATGGTAACTTATTATATCAAAATTTTTAATTTTATGATATAGATAGAATCAAAAGTAAATAATTTTAAACTATGGGATATTTTTTCAGGCTTTATAGGCTTTTTGAAATTTCAATGCTAAAAACGCTTTTAGTTTGCTATTGCACTGCTAAGCCGTTATTGTTAATAACATTATTACTTATACTCAAATGGGCATTGTTACAACTTGCCACTAGTTAAAGGCTCAGGATCTATGTATCACATTATAAATTAAGTCATTACTAAAATACTTCTTAGTAAGACATAATAGTCATTGAAAAGTATGTTGTTTAGTACGAGCAAGGCATTATCCAGTTCTTGCTTGGTTGTTCTGGTACAGTAATATTAAATTATGAACAAAACAGAAATAATCGGCAAAGTTATAGGCAAAAATATTTGTTTTAACTTATATATAAATATTTTTTAAATATGAAGCGTCCTGCTAAAGCATTCAAAATACAAACCCTAGTCTAGGAAACTAGATATAAGCACCGCTTTGTTGTTTTTCCTAAAAAATATTTTAAAAATTATTGTTCATGTATATTAAAGCATGTTGAAAAAAACAAAAATGCTTGGATGCCCTAATTTAAATCAGTTAATATTAACAACCGACACCTTCAGCCAGAGATTAAAATTTCAAACTGAAGAAAAGATATAAAAATTCGGCTTTAGGTAAGTTTTAAGTTCTAGAAATGATTGGAGGAATTTTTTTCGTTCAGTATTATTATTGACTAGGTTTAATGTTAAAAGTATGTGAATAAGATAAAGTGGCTCAATTTCGAGGCGTGTCATAAAATTGAGTAAAATGTAGATTTGGAGACTTTCTTGACACGTGCAAAAAATTTTACAATAGGGGGGAATGATCCGAGATATCATAAATGACATCTTTAATTTGACGTTAGATTAAAAAGTCATCCTGAAAAAAATGAAGCCATGAACAACGATATGTGATATGATTACATCGGACTTTAAACGGCGGCGCTATATAAAAGAAACAAAAAGCGATGGCACAACTTTTTTTTTTTTTTTTGTATGGAGGCGGACACGCCTTAATGTATATCGATATCAATTTAAAATACCTTAAGATATGCCTCATTTAGAAAACTATAAGACCTTAACCCTGTAACTACTTCTTTAATGGTTTTAATGGCAGATCAAAAGTTGACTAAATTTAAAGAATTGGTATGTCTGTTGATAACTTTATATAGAAAATTTTAAATTTTTGATTAGTAGAATTAAGGTGTTTTAAGCACATGTTAAACAATCTCCTTTATGTTAATTATTTGAACATAAATGTCATTGAATGTGACTATTATCGCTTGCTCACAATAACGCCAGTATTAAGATAAGCACAAAAGGAATGAAACAAAAAGTTGCCGCCAGTTTTGTTAATAATTTTAATATTTAATACAAAAACTGAAAACCTCATTTGCATTTAATTTTACATATCCAACTACTAATCGAAATATCAATAAATAAAGTTTTAATGCCATGATTATATTTTCATTTAGTTGATGTTTATTAAAACACAATATGTTTATTTAAAGTTTTAATAAAAGTCAAACATGACAATTATGGGCCAAATGTCTCATTTAATTTTTATAACATCTCTGGCCTATTATAAAACAATAACTGTCAACTAATAATAAAAAAGAAAAACAGATAAATAAACACTCACCCAACTGTCAAAGTCATAGTTTTATAATTTTTAAATTGTATGCATATCTCAAACTGTTATCTTGCTACTCCCCCCCCCCCCCCTTTCCCAACTCGTTCAACTAACATGTCAAACTCCAAACTGCGGAAGAAGCCGCAACAGCATGTTCAACTAGCGTTAGTAATAACTTTGGCAGTAAACATTTTCATTTTACTTTTACTTCATATACCCGTTTATTACAATTTTTTTCTTCAATTGTTTCCTCTAGACTTACTGCAACAGCAGTAGTATAAAAGGCGGAAGGGTATTTGAGCAATAAGTAGGGAAATTATAACACAAGTAAGTATTCAATAACAACCCAGTAACCTACTTTAGCTTGAACGAAAGAGAGAGTTGTTGAAGTGGAAATAGAAGTAGTAGAATGTAGTTGAAATGTATATGTACTATCACTGTTATATTTATTATTACTACAACTACTACTAGTAGTGCTGTTTTTGCTAAATACATACTTAAGTCAGTACGAAACTTACTTATACATAAACAATTGACATACAATGCTGCCAGAGCACATGATATATGAAGAGCAAGAGGACATATACTGGCATTAAAATGGCATATTTACTTTAATGCATATTTATTCACACGCACAAGCCCTTACACATATACATACATGCAAACTTGTTTAAAACGCATAAAAATCCTAGTGCCACTAAACTAGTGATTCTGCAGACGACTGTAGTGGAATATTGTGAAATTTAAGGGCGGAATGCAGTGAATTAGCATGAAGAGAGCAAATTCCTTTAACTTCAATAAATAGTATGAGTTAAATAATATGCATTTCTAAAGCAACCCATACACTTTTCAATCCAATTGGTAACTGAGTCGGTTGTTATCTAAATCAAGGCGTGTATGGCTCTGGCAATTGATTAGTTTAGCAGTTGTCCAGTTGGTTGAAATAATATCAAAAGATTTTGATTTTTTCAAGTTGGCTAGTAGGTCTTTCAATTCAATTGTTTGGTGTGTGTTCAATTATCTTGAGTAGCTGTCAAAATTTGTTTGTAGTTTTCACTTCTTTCAATTCAGTTTATTAAGTGTGTGTCTAAGCCACAATTCAATTGAAAGACTCCATTGACAATTGAATTGAAACGTGTATAGTGTGCTTAAATATGATCAAATACAAAATATCAAAACTATTAAAAAACGTCTTAGAAATAAACTATAGTTGAAGTGAAACTAAACCAGGGTTCTCCAATAAGATGTCGTGAATATTGGTAATTTTAGGGGGTTTTATGTTTTGACTACATCTTTTTAAATGTCGTTTGGACAACATTACTGCATCTCTTAAATATATTGTTGCCCCCAAAAACCTGGTGGTCGTGTTCGGTAAATAAAATCACTACAGCCGCTGTGGAAAATAATCATCTTAAATGCGTTTATTAAAAAAGCTCCAGATTGTATGAGAACATATCAATTTAATGTAAACAGTTTCAGGAGATCTCATTTTAGTCGATATCTTGGCATGTATAAGACTATCAGACTTTCGATTTGCAAATTTTTTATGGATCTTGGATTTAACCCATAAAAGTTTCAAGTCTTACTGTAGCTACACTCTTATGACTACCAGCTCCCTTTGCTCATAGTATCTCCTTTGATTCATTTAACAGAGGTCCCCAATCGCATGAATCTTCTGTGTACTAGATAAAATAACCACCTAAATTGCAATATATTGAACAACGTTAAGCTTCGGTTTGGTAAGTATTTTGGGTATAAGGCATTTTCCTTTCATAGTTGTTTGACAAATATTGCAGTAGGTGTGCTAACAACAAACAGCCAGTGAAATAGAGTGTTGATAGCCGTCTTTGTTTAACCTGAATTAAATGACATGAACGTAAGCGATATGGAATTTATTCAAGATGACAAAGCCCAAACAGAACAAACTGCATTAACGATTAGAGAGCACAATTTTCTACCTTTAAATTGAGCTGACTTGACCACTTAAATCGTGTGATGCACATTTTTATTTGGAATTTTCTGAAATTGCGTATTTTTGCTAAATAATTCAATACTCATCAGATTGCGGGAAAGTCGTTGAAAGCTGGACTTTCCGGATGTCTTCCACTTAGTATGCTTCCAAACAGGCAGATGATCTAAAAACCATCACACTGCCATAAACATCTGAACAATATTATATTGAGTTTATTAAGCAAAAGAAACGGTTGCTTATATCTTTTACAATGCCGGTTTCAATTCAATTCAACTTGAAATCATGTCTCTTCCTTTGAAAAACTCTAAACAAAATCTAGGATTGAACTAAAACTTTATTGTGTTTTTTAATTGCATTAGAATTCCAAGAGAATGTAATTGGAACTATAGTAGAACTTTTCGAAAGGTAAAGAAGAACTGAGATAGAATAAAAGTAGATCCAAACTGAAATCTGACCAGTTCAGATTACCAAAACGAAGTGAGAATATCAGAAAGAAGGCAAAACATAAGAGTTTAACCTATGTTTTGCCTTCTTTCTGATTCTGAGTATTGCTGGAATACCAAGTGACTTTTTAGAGAAGTTAGAAAATTATTAATGCTTCGAAAATTTGTTAATGCTTTGAAATTACACGTATTAGCTAAAAAAAAACTGAAATAAGGAACTATGCGAAGTTTAAAGAACTACAGGACTTCAGATTGAATGGATTCTGTAACACACCCCTCTGCAAGAAACTTCAAGCAGGCACTTCATTTGACTATTGTTGGATTATCAAGTGCTTTTCAGAGAATTTAGAAATCAGATCGAGTTGGTAGGAAAAAACAGCTTTATGATTTCTACAATGTTATAAAAATCTGATCCAAAAATAATAAAAAAAAACTAAGGGTAACTCCAAGGGTTTTGATAAATTGTGGAAACTTCCAAGAACAATTCGTTGCAGCCTAGTTTCTTGCTCCTTTAATAATATTAAAGTTCCGATTCTAAACATTCGCAGCAATGAATTATTGCACTTCTTAGTTTGATGTAAATAACATTTTTTATTACTTTTAATTCATAGGTGTAAGAGGAGCATGAGAAATTCCTTCTCCAAATTCAAAATAGTAAGCCTAGCTTCAGAATACATAAAGAAATTTAAAATCTTTTCTTTAAAAATAAAACTATAAAATTGAATTTAGTCATACAAACAAACAAACAAAAACCTGCAACAAAACCAGTTTTTAAGTAAAAATTTTACCCTAATACTACATTTTGCAAGATTTCGTTTTCAAAACAATATATTTATTTACAAGGTGGTCTGAGAGGCTCTCTATGCTCTACTTCTCCAAAACTCAAACTCCATATAAAAAAAATGTAAACAATAAATTACTTGTGCAACTGCTACCATCTTATATATTATGATTGCATTTTTTTTGTGTGCAGCGTAGTATATTTTGTTACAATTTATTAAAAACCACAGTTGCATCACGAAGTAGTACTAGACTTTAAGTAGATTTTGCCAAAATCGAGTTGTGAAGTAGATTTCGTTTTGTATGGGAAATCTGGTAGAAATGAACAAGATTTCGTTCAAAATCCCGTAAGTACTAGATTTGGTGTAGGTGTAAATGTAGTATAAGATTTTTGACTCTGGCTCGCCCATATACAGATACGCATGAAAATTTCATGTAGCTTAAGAACCTGAAAATTAGCTATTTTTTTCATTTCAAAATTTTTTAGTTCTCAGAAAGAAACTTGTTAGATACGATGGGAAAATACTTGATAGATACGATGGGAAAAAATTAAAACTTAAACTTTTCACTGATAGTTTTATTCATTTTAAACAGTTGTTCCATGAAGGGAACAAATATTTCACGGAAGATTCACGATAGCATTTTTCTCCTTCGAGGGGAAAAAAATGTCATGGGCAAAAATATTCCACTTGTTTTCACGATATGGGTGAATATAAAATTTAAAAGCTTAACAAAAAAACAAAATTTTTGGGTGTGCTTTGGGGGTTTCATGTGAATTGGTATTGGGGGCTAGTCACTTAAGTTGGTAAAACGCTCGAAGTACATACATACTTAATCAACCCTCGCAAATAGTATCGACAACGATAGCAATGTTATGAAGTATTTAAACACAAATTTAATTCAACGTCACTTATAAACTAAAGTCCTTGAACTTTTTAAAGTTCTACTTTTTTTTAATATGAAGACATCCCAAAATTAATTGTGACAGCTACCATCAAAAAGAGAAAAAACAAATATATTATTTCTTAGGGAGTTCTTGAAAGTCTTCTCATTAAAACGTAACTCGCGCATCGTTGCTCCATCGCAACAACTATTTTACTTTAACAATTAAATTTATTGCATCCTCACAACACTGCTTTTGATAATATACTTTGATTTGCTGTTGAGCGTTTCTTCCATCCATGATGATTTGATAAAATAAATTTAATAAATGATTCCATATTTGGCAGAGGAGGCATCGGCTAAATGTCTGCTTATTAACTTTGAAAGTTCTTATTCAAGAACAAAATGCAAGTCAACTCTATGACCGATGTAAGCCTAGAGCAAATTTTTGTTTCACTATATTCTGTAGTTGTTAATGTGCATCAAAGCGAAAGCTCGATATTCGGAACCCTAAATTCTTAATTTTATTAAAGAGTTAATAATACAGGAAACCGTATTAGATAAATTATAAAGATAAATACTAAGCACTCAATGTGAAACGCCAAGTATTAGCTTTATGTTACCCGATTTAAAAAAAATATTTTTAGGAAAACTCTAGAACTATTCATGCAAAATTAACTCGTCCATACATAATTTATTTTACCATATTTCTAAAGCTTTAGCTTTAAGCAAAGTAAGACAAGAAAGTAATTTTTATTTAACTTTCCTAAAGTGAATGATTTGAAACACTATTTTGTTTTTGGCATTAAATTCCAGTACAACATTGTTTTGTATTTGTTATGGAACATTTTCAAAACGAAAACACTAACAGCTTTACATAAAGTTTAGCCAGAGTAAACGGAAGTCTGTGAAGAGAATAAAGGAATGACTCGAAATTATAAAACATTTAGTAAAATGGCAGAGAAAACTGTATTAATTGCTTGCAATTTATGCGGAGACACAGAGCTATAAATCCGATTGTTTGGTATTTTGTTGCAAGTGTAAGTTGGTAGTTGTTACAATATAGAAAGTAAGGCATAGAACTATTTATTTATGTTACACAATAATTTATTGGTTTATTTATTACAATTAAGATTTTTTTCTTGGACCGTAACTTATTTTTTCCATAATATTTTTCATTCGCTTTTCGCCTGATTTAGTTCCTACTGTACCCTGTAGTTCTTAGTCGATCAGCATTTACCATGCCTTTGAACATGTTTGAAAATATGTATATTTTTTATGAACAATTAAGACAGGGTTGTTATTTTTACAAAGATTTTATGTTGGTACTACAAAAACTAAACCTAAGACAAGGATAGCATCACATAAATCTGTCGTTAGGAACCCTCTTTCACAAAAAACTGCACTTGCATCTTACTGTTCGGTAGCAGGACATAAGCCAAACTTAAATAATATACAAGTACTGTAGAGAGAGGAGAATTACAAGAAGAGATACTTACTTGAGATGTTACATATAATTGATTTACCGAACAATAAGAGACTAATAATTTCATACGGGTGAAATTATCAGCACATGATTATGGGAAAACACAATGTCTAAATTTGTTAAATTCTCCTTGATTCCATTTATTAATGCAGGAATGGAAATTTACATTTTGGATTCCGAATTAAACATTAAACTTAATTGTGCTTTTTTGATGATATATTTACCAATTTTATGTATATTTTGTGTTCTTGCACCATTTATAATGTGCTTCACAAAGACATATCCTTTTTTAATAAAATTTTATTGAAATAAACATATAAAAACAACTGTTCCATCTTTGTTATGCAAATTGGCCTTGACAGAAAAAATCCCCTAAAAAGTTGCTTTGTCGTATCAACTCGCCGTTGCATATACCTCTATGAATATGCCTTGGTGACGCTTATAAAATGTTTATAAAAAAAAAACAGTCAGCTGATTGGATACGAGTACCTTATGGATATGCCTTGACATACAATAAACAAACATAGAGCAAAAAATAAAAACTGACGTTAAATTTTATTTAAAATTAAATTTTATTTATAATTTCTTTATATTTTTTTTTGTGTTAAATATTTTATGTGTTCTTATATAATGAATGTATATTTCAGATCCCCTAAAGATGATCCAACGAAGTTTGATCGAAATATTGGGAAAAAAACAAAAATTGAAAACAAATAAATTAAAAGCAAAAATATTAATACATGTCTTTTTTCAATTTATTTATAAATATTATTCCATATAAGTATTACCACAAGCCGAATTGATAAAATAATACAAAATTATTTTTTCGCAAAATAAAAAACAGCTTTTTGGCAAAACATCAACGAAATGTTTGAATACGGTTTACCGAGCGTATGAGTAATATTAATTAAGCCGAAATTATGAACAATCTTTTATGGCTCTTATATTTATATTTATAACACAATTTATAGCATTCATATATCAAAATAAAGCTGACATATGGCTGAGTATAAAATTTATAGAAAATCCCTCCAAAACTGTTAAAATTTGCTATCAAAAAATTATTACAGCAATAAATTATTAATTATTAAACTCTTAGCCTGCTGCTAAGCTCAAGCATATTGGCCGCCTACAACAAAGAATACCCCACATAGTACCCTTAATGCCAGCCACTATACTGGCTGCCACAATACACTTGACAGAATGTGTAGAAAAAAAAAAAGCACAAAAAAATGTGCAAAAAATAAACCAAGTCCTTAAATATTTTGAAAATTCAACTTGTTTAGTTGAACTCTCTATGTAAAGTGCTCAATGTGGGCCACAAACACATATGTTGGTGTAAGCCTATGGATGAAAAGATTTATTAAATATGTAAGTGTGTACTCTCGTACTATTACAATTGTAGGGTTTTTTGCTAGTTTTTTCATTCTATTTTTGGGGGCATATTGCCAATTTATTTTAAGTGTCGCGTTGAACTTCACATATTTATTTTGAAAGACCAACACACACATATATTTTTGTATTTATACGTTTATACACATATTAGTTACACTTTTCTTAACACATGCTCTTGCTTGTTCTTTGTTACTAGCATACATTGATAATCTGTATACACACACACACACACTCTGCCAGGCTTAAATACAAGTGTATAATTTTATATATCCAAGTGTGTAC
This sequence comes from Phyto melanocephala, assembly GCA_941918925.1. NCBI lineage: Eukaryota > Metazoa > Arthropoda > Insecta > Diptera > Rhinophoridae > Phyto > Phyto melanocephala. Next base: position 18,933,359 of record OW799236.1, on the reverse strand, counting down.
AGGGTTTTTAAACTAATGTGCGGTTTTATTATTGCATATGTTTAGGTGCTTGCATGTGCGTGTCATTTTTCTGGAGGGGGCTTTGGTCTTTACAAATGTGCTAAAGCCACTTCTAATACATTTAAAGCTTTGACACTTGGGTTTTTTGTTATACATTTTTTTAAATGTAGTTCTAGTATTCATCTAGTGAACTTTTTATTTGCTTTTGCTTTATCATGTCTATGCTAGAGTTGTTCATGCGACACATGTTTTAGCTAGTTTAGCCATAAGTAGCCTTTTCCCTTTTCTTTGTTTATGGCTGGGCTGAGAAGGAAATTAACACATATTTTTTATTATAAATATGATACACAAAATGCGTGAGAGAGAGAGAGAGAGACATAGAAAGAAAAACTTAAATAATTTGTGTGGCACTATAAAGCAATATTGAAATTTTTGTCAACATATAAAATTTATAGCATCTGCAGTTCCGTTTTATAAAAAGTTAAACAGCTTCTCGGAAAGAAACGGCAGTAGTTGAAAGGAAATTGGGATGACAGAACTATAGACATTAATTTGGTGAGGAATCAAATCGAATAGAAAGAACGAAATATATAAAGTGTTTAAAACTCTTAGATTTTCTCACAAAATTTCTTAAAGTTTAGTGGGGCAAATAGATTTTTGCACCTTAATTAAATTTATCAAAAGTTATGAAATTAACTGCTGCCAGTATTATAAAAAAGGAGCACTAAATGGGTAGCATGCTGATATAAAATCCTACTTACAGATCTCACTGAGTTTGTTTGCTACCAATATGATTAAACAAAACTTCAACCTAAGGACAATGTCCATACAAATAGGCATTTAGAATATGTCGATGCATGATGTATGCTTTTGCAGTTTCAGTATAATAAGAGCATTTAAAACTTTATTTTTTTATAAAAATAAAAACTCAAAAGCCGAAGAATTTATCTCATCAGATTTGGTATACTAGTTTAGCCTAGCCGCATCCAGCAGTTAGCCGAACCTGATCCACAGCATTTATTCGGTCAAACTTCACTTAGTATCTAAATTCTTTAAAAATCTGCTTTAAAACTCAATTGCTTATACAATCTGCTGCCTTATAAGACCGTCTTTCCTAATAAAGCTTAAATGAGACGTTTTATAACCATAAAGGCTATAATACACGGCTTGTTTTTTACATCTGACTTTAAAATTTGTAAAACATACGTTAATCTACATGTCTGTCAAAACTGTACTTTTAAGCTGACTGCTTTGCAGTAGCAGAGATTTCTGCCAACGGCTGATGTCACATGTTTTGACAGAAGAAAATAGAGCGCACTGTAATTAAAATTTTGTCAGGTGTCTCAACACATGTCTTTTTACAAAAGTAATGTTTTAAAGGTAACATACGACATGTTTGTAGCAGTGTGGAATTTGACAAGTCAGATGTTAAAAACATGCCGTGTATTAGCTGCTTAAGCAAAACAGTTGTTTTAACCAAAGTTATGGGCAGCAATCAATTTGATTCTAGTTGATTGTCGCCATAACCATACAGACCGTTTGAATTTTGGCTTCTTATAGCTCAGGCATTATGATTATGGCCGCAGATCTTTGTAATGTGTCTGAGGGAGAACGGTCATGTCCAGGGTTGACCAACGGATCTGGGAACCTAAAGAACAATTATGTCACCAATTATTTATTATTTCAGGGGATAACTAACAAAATTATTTTCATCGACATATTTAGTTGTTTCTCTGCAATGTGTTATATATATATATATTATGTCCTGTGGTTCCTATAAGGAACAAAGGGCCAATGCAGTGTGTTAACTATGATTTACTAATCGTAGCAAGCTGGTAAATCGCCATTTGGGTATGGGAAAATATGAGATATTTATAGACGAGATGTCCATTATTCAAATAGATAATGAAGCATACATCTCTAATAAAAATTTCAGCTAATCGGCTTTTGGGGAATGCCCTCCGAGATATGTGGCCGTAATTGAAGACTGCCAAAAAACGTAGTGAAATGAGCTGAGCCAAAGTGGTTTACCAAAGCCACCATGTAAAATGACACTCGAATCTTAATACCTGACATTTATTTATCCGAGAAAACGCATGTCTTGTCTGTACCTAAAACTAAAATAAACAGTAGTGAGCAATACTCTGTTTATTATTTTGGCGACTTAGAGCCAAGATAGGGGTGCCCTGGTGGACTAGTCAGTAGTGTGCTGGTCTACTAGTTTGTGGGTTTTGGGTTCGATTCCCGCCAGAGACTCTGGACTGGTCTGCTTCTCTTTCTCTTCTATTCCAAATATTTCTATCCTTATTCTATTTTTCTCTTTTTATTTCTATATATTAGGGCGACACAATGGACTAGTCAGCAGTGTGCTGTTCTGCGAGTTAGGGGGTTGCGGGTTCGATTCCCGCCGGAGACTCTAGACTTGTCTGCTTCCTTTCTATTCTATTCTTACTTTTCTATTCAGGTGTCACAAAGGGATCAATATAATGGACCCAAGTGAGCTGCACAACAGCTGCCTGTTCTACCTAACCTAACCTAGGGTGACACAATGAACCGTAATGGTCTCCGGGTGAGGGTGTGAGGGTAACTTTGCACCAGCCTTACCTACCTAGAGTCAAGGTATTTATCTTCTTGTATTCCACTTGGTAGATTAATATTGTAGTGTCTGGCTGAAGGATTAGTCGTTCGTATCATTTATGGTGCAGTGTCTTCAATTACTAACCCTTAGGTAATTAGAAGCCAAAATAGATATCTCCCTTCTATTGGTGGTAGTATTAGTGAGTTTTGCCAACCAAATTTTGGTTTATTTTTTTTCATTTATTTTTTACTAGCCAATCCCGGCGCGCGTTGCTACGCCCCTTCATGAATTTTAATCGCATTCTAAATTTTAATCGAATATCAAGTGCAAGGCTAAAAACTATAACTTTTTCTTTATGAGCATGGCAATGCCCACTTTTCTAATTACGAAGCTGTATAGTCATGACAGCTCAATAAGTGTGCAAAGTTTCAGAAAAATCGGTCCAGTGTAAGTACCTCAAAATGATACCTTTTTTTATGGGCGTGGCACTGCCCACTTTTCTAAATACGAAACTGTATAGTCATGACAACTTAATATGTGTGCAAAGTTTCAGAAAAATCGGTCCAGTGCAAGTACCTCAAAATGATACCTTTTTTTAATGGGCGTGGCACTGCCCACTTTTCTAATGACGAAAGTGTAAAGTCATGACAGCTCAGTATGTTTGCAAAGTTTCAGAAAATTCGGTCCAGTGCAAGTAGCTAAAACTGATAACTAATTTTTTATGGGCGTAGCCCCGCCCACTTTTTCAATCACGAAATTATAAAGCCATGACAGCTCAATATGTGTGCAAAGCTTCACAAAAATCGGGACAGTGCAAGTACCTCAAAATTAAAACTTTTTTAGGGGCGTGGCCCCGCCCACTTTTCTTATCACGAAAATATTTAGTCATGACAGCTCGATATGTGTGCAAAGTTTCAGAAAAATCGGTCAAGTGCAAGTAGCTTAAACTGATAACTAATTTTTTATGGGCGTGGCTCCGCCCACTTTTTTTCACCCATAAACACTCCGTGGTATGTGTACAACAACTTACCAAAGTTTGAGCCCGATCGGTTTTACAGTTTCAGAGTCTATAGCTAACACACACACACACACACACACACACACACACAGAGTTTCACTTTTATATATATAGATTGTTTTAATTTTCATAATACAATTAACCTCTTAGATTTCTCTGACCCCCTTTATTATAATCTTGTAACCATTACTTATTATTTTTTTTCTCTTACAACTCACCAACAAGTTAGTAATGGAAATAACATGTTGTGCCGTCATTTACCACCACTTAGCGATGCAACAATTTTCCAAACACAAAACAACAAAAACTTTAAGGTCCTTCGAGCGCTTAAAAAACTATTAACTACAAGAACAAAAAAGAGTGAAAAAATTTCCATAGAAATAAAAAGTGAAAAAAAAAACAGACAAATGAAAAGTGACAGTTTTTCTTCTACAACTGAGAGCAGAGAAACCAGTTAAACGGTCATGTACACAAATGCAATTCACAATATAAATTTAAATAAAAGTCAGACAAAAAGAGTAAAAAAAAATATAAAAAAATAATATTAAAACAAAAATATGGGTCTATTCTGTGAATTCAAAATTCCTTTCATTTTTATGAGGAAAATGAAACTGTGTGTAAGGAAAATATTCTTTTGTTTTAATTGTTATAAAAATTCTATATTATACAAACAGAGACGACGACATAAATTTTTATCAACAATTGCAATGACAAGCAAACTGTGTTAAAAGCCAACTGGGTTGTGGAGAATATTTAATGCCCTATACAAAATGAAAAATTATTAAAAGATGATTTATCAAAAAAAAAAAAAAAAATTTTTTTAAATAAAAAACTGATTAAGAATGTATTAAGAACATAGTCTCTTACAAGGCTGATTTAGCTTATTTTTAATACTCAATTGCTACAGAAAACTCTAAACATTTTAGTTACATTTTACTAAACTTGCTTCTACAGCCATAAGAATGCTTCTCGCAGACAGATGAACATATGTAGTCAGAACGTCATAACAACCAAGCATATACAGTGGCTCTCATTAATATTCGGTATTTTGTTTCAGTTACTTAATCCTTCATTTTAAAATAAAATTTGTTGTATTTAAAAAAATATATATAAAATAATAAGCATATTCATAGCGATTTTCTGTGTTACAAATTATTTTCATACATTAAACAATTTTAATTTTAAAAATTAATATGCTGAAATATTGCACAAATATATGCCCCAATAATATTCGGTATTTTCATCTTGCCAAAAAATGCAACCAAGTAATTTTGCAACTGTGCAAGCATTTTTGTTATAAATCAACTTAATGAAAGTAAAATTTAAAAATGTTTGGCTTTGCAACGATTTTTAGTTTGATTTCCTGTGTATTAGAAACAATCGGTCTTAAAGGTAAAAATACTTAATTGGAGAAGAGAAAGAGAATTGGTTATTTTTCATTACAATAATGGAAAAACGTATAAACATATTGCAGAATTATTAAATGTGAAGCCAAATACTGTAGGTGATATTGTTCGAAGATACAAAAACAAAAGCCGTATTAATTAAAAAAAACAAAACGATCAGCCAAAAAATTAATCGAAGCGGAAGAGCGCTATATTGTGAGAAAAATTATGAATAATCCACGCTTAAGTGCTTCTAATATAGTAACTGAAGTTAAGAAGGAATTAAATAAGACTGTCTCTGCAGAAACAGGGCGTCGTGTCATTAAAAAACAAGGGTACAATGGCCGATTTGCTCGTAAAAATCCGTTCCTAAATTTATACCGTCTTAAGTTTTCAAAGGAACATATAAAAAGGGATGCTGAAAGCAAATGCAACATATTTGGTAGAAGAACAATGGTCTGGCGGAAACCCAATGAAAAATGAAAATCGAAAAACATTACTCCCACAGTAAAACATGGAGGTGGACATGTGATGTTTTGGGGCTGTATATCAGCAAAGGGAGTTGGGAAACTAGTTTTTATTGACGGGACAATGAACAAGGATATGAACTTAAGCATCTTGAGGGAAAATTTGAAGCAGTCCGCCAAAAAAATGGGAATTTCTTCAACCTTCAAATTATATCAAGATAACGATCCCAAACATAAAGCCCATGTTGTCCGCGAATGGTTGCTTTACAATTGCCCAAAAGTTATATATACACCCGTCCAATCCTCTGATATAAACCCCGTAGAAAATTTATGGGATCATTTAGATCGCCAAGTACGTAAAAGTCCTATTTCATCCAGAAATGAGCTTAGAAAAAGATTGCAGGAAGAATGGGATAAAATCAGTGTGAACTACTTAAAAAAAATTATTTATAATATGCCGTTATAAAAAATAACGGCTTCCCAACATGATATTAGTTTTGACATAATTTTAAAGTTTATTTTAATTTCACGAAAATAAACCGAATATTAATGAGGCCTGACTTCTGTTAAGTTTTTCCTTTTTGTACTTTAAATTTCTTTTTTAATGTTTTATACTCGTAAGAATAAATTAATTTAATTTCGAGAAATATATTTTCTATACCACAGCATAAAATTTCTGAGTTTCATTCATCTTCTTGCTAAAATTTTCGTTTAAATAACTGGAAATAAAAATACCGAATATAAATGAGAGTCACTGTATATTCTTTTAGGTCTTATATTACAAGCAAAGAAAAGATACGTTAAGAACACCATGCTCATATTAAAGTTTCTAAAGGGTGGGCCATTTTAAGTTTCTAAATTAAAATACAGATCACTTTGACTTAAAATTTTATTTTTAAGTTTATATGTGACCTTTGCAAAATAGGATGCTAAATGGTCGAACAAAATTGGGCAATATTAAAAACGTACTTCCAAAGTAGAAAGACTTTAAGGCAATCAGCAAGAAATTTACGTGGTAAATTTTTGACAACAGATTGGCTTTAAGTTATGTCTGTGTGTCAATATTTGAAGCGTGTTCATCAAAATGGATGGTCATTGGACAAAGCAATCCGTGTATGTTATTGTCTAGTGCTGCTGTGGCTGAGAATGTACAAAAACATCCATTAACATTAACTCATCGTCGCTTTCATAAACTGAAAATGTCTCGCACTTATTTGAGAAAGAAAAAAATTGAGTTGATCGGACGGGGTACTACCAAGCAAATCGTGATAGTTATATGAATGCTATGGCGCTCCATTCTTAAATAACCAGGTTCAACCTTTCCAGTAAAATCAGCAATTTGAAAAAATCATAAATTTTGTTTTTAATACTCGCAAAGAAAAAACATGGTTGTAATAATCATAATCATATGATCATATGTGATAATCATAATCATATGATTGTAGTTAAAACATATAATGATTACCAGTTATCATTATTATGTTTAATTAAAGTATCATGAAATTATCATACTATGACTAAAAATTCAATATAAAGTTTTTGATTTTTTTTATTCACATTTTATTTCAACAAAAATAAATATCTTCACAAGATTCTGAGGGTGTGTTTGTACTCAAAAATCTCCTACATTCACCTGTTGTCAGAAGCTAACCAGCAACCACCCCAGCATAAATAATGCAGCATTAATCTGACTTGTAAACCATCAGGCGATAGAGCAAAACAATATTTAGAGTAGAATCCACAGGGCCGACATCGATATTAAATTTCAATTGAAAAAAATTTAACATCGTATTGTAGATGTAGATTATTAAAAGAAACTCGCTTCGGCCCCATGCTGATTGCAGGAATATAAAGAATCGAATGTATTAAATATAAAAAATACATTTATCTTATTTGTCGTACTTACTTTTCTAAATAAAACTTTTTCTATAACTGTTGGAACATTTTATTGCTTATTTTAACTATTTCTTTAAAATGTTTATATATTTTTTGTACATGTCAAACTTTTGAATAATAAAAATTCATTTACCAAGAAGAAGAACGTTTGAAAACAAATTATGATTAAAACATATCACAGCGTAATTGCTTTCTAATCATACTGTTGTTTCAATTGTTTTTATATAGTTATTTGTAATTTTAAATGGCTTCGAATAAATGTTATTTTTGTAGAGACATGATATAATTTTGGAATGATAATTTCGTAGATCATACTTTTTTAAAAGGATAACCATATCGAAGTTTTCATGAAAAGTAAAAATAAAATGCTCAAATCATTGGTTATTGTGACAAAAAAAAAATGATAAAACATAACTAAATATTAATCAATAATATTTCCTAAAATATAGCCAGTCCAGCCTAAATTTATTTATGTAAATAAAAATCAATTTTATTACATTTATCCCGACGTTTCGTCAATTTTTGTTGACTTTTTCAAGGGAATCTATTAAAAAACTTTATTTAACAAAAATTGTTCTATTACAAAAACATATAACAATTAAGGCTTACAGTAAATAAGCAAGGAATTTTTATAACATTATTACAGATTTAACATTTAGCCGGAACATTTAAGCTTTTATTTTTATTTAATTTAAATATCAAATTTTTCTATTTGTTTACTATATTGTAACTCTATAACTGTCATTTAGATTGTCCGTGTCTTGTTTTAAATTCATTGTCTTTTCTCTTTTCTGTTGTATTCTTAAGCTCTCAATAGTGTAACCTTTTCCTTTCAATATTTTCTTTATCTAGTATTTTTACACCTTCTAAATCAACCATATGACCTGTATCAAATACATGTTGTGCCAGTGCTGTTGTTTGTTTATGTTTTTCTATGTCTTGTTTATGTTCTTTAATTCTATTGTTATAGAGAATATAATATGATCGTCGTTATCATATCGTAACCATGGTTTTTCATTGCATGTAGCCGCTTTAAATTTTGAATGAGAATATCTGGTTACCAAAAAGAAGTATTAATTATTTTACATTTGTTTTATCAAATATTTCATTGCGATAATAAAGTGTTTGTTTGCATTTTATCATTTAATATGGTTGTCCTTTAAAAATAGTATGATTTACAAAATATTCATGACAAAAATAGTATGATGTTTTCACAAAAATATTATTGTATTTAAACCCATTAACAATTACAAATAACCATTAAATGTTAGGTGAAACAATACTATGATTACAAAGTAATCAGGTTATGACTTTTTTAATCATAATTTGTCATTAACTGTAATTCTTCTTGTTGAGTACTTTTTTTTATTCCAACAGTTTGACATGTTGAAAAAATATAAAAGCATTTTTATAACAATTAATAAAAAATAAAAAAATAAACAATAAAATTTCAACAATTATTAATACAAACAATTTTAATTAAAAGGGTTAGTATAATCAATATAACTTATACCAAAAACAAAAGATTTCTTTATTAAACGGTAAAAATAGTTCATTTAAATTTTAAACATAACATAATTACTGCATGATGCTATAATCAATAACAAAAATGATAACTTGCAACCATTATATGTTTTAACTACAATCACACAATTTAATTATAGTTATAGTTAATTATAGTTAATTATGATTACCACAACCATGTCTCTGCTTTGCATATACTTGGTGTTACACACGAAGTGATAAACTAATTCATACATAAGTATTTTATATAAACTCTGTCACCACTAGTGTTGGTGAATGTTGTAATGAAACTAAGGATATACATAAAAGAATTTGTAAACAAAGGAACATTTTTTTCTGTCCTGTTAGTGTAAATAAAACAATAACAATAAACTGCATTGAAAATCTTGAAATATTTTGTTACTATTGTTGTTGGATATTTAGTTGTTCCTAAGCGTTTAGAGCAAAGAATTTAATAAAAGTTTATATTTAAAACAATTTACAAGACACAATGAAAACGCTACAATATTGGGTGGAGGGAAAAGTTACAACTTAATAAAAAAAACAAAATTTAAAAATAGTTTTACAAAGAATATACAAATTTTTAATAATTAATTTATTAATTTTTAATAACAAATTTTCAGTAATAGAATAACTTGTGCCTTACAGGAAAATCTAAATATGAGAGTTAAGCGTTCTTCGTTGTCGAAAAATCCCTTATGCCCATACGTTTTGTATGAAACATAACGAAATTCCGCGAAGGCAACGCTATGCAATTGGAAAATTCATTTTTGACAAGGTGTTAGCTATTGACCCGGTGGACTAGTCAGTAGTGTGCTGGTCTGCTAGTTTGGGTTCGATTCCCGCCAGAGACTCTGGACTGGTCTGCTTCTCTTTCTATTCTAACTATTTATATTCTTCTCTCTATTAAGGCGTCACAATGGACCGTAATGGTCTCCGAGTGAGGGTGTGAGGATAACTTTGCACCAGCCTTACCTACCTACCTACCTACCTAGATATTAAAGGTGACAACTTATGCTTTTTTTGCTTTTGCAATTGTTGAAAAGTAATGTCATCTAATCATTTTTTAGTTTTAAATAATGACCTTGTCACCATTTTTATATCCATGTAGAAGGTTTTATTAACCTTAATATCAACATCAGCATTAATGGGTATGCTTTGAATTTTAAAGCATCAATGTATTCGAAAGTGACCATTGGTTTGATCAAAGATTTAATGATGTCATCAAAGAAAGGTTGTATATTACATTCTAATATTTGAGCAGAGTTGAAGAACATGGTCTATAGATATGGCCAGTTTTTTAATTTTAACCTCTTACATTAACAAACAATAACAATGACGTCACAACTTAAGGTTTTCCAAAATTTACTTTTTTCCATACATTAAACAAAATGTGGTTGAACTGTTTAAAGATCTTTAATATATTATCAATCATAAAATTATAAAGCTATACAGCAATGCAGTAACCATGGAACGGAATGATACAACCAGCATGACTTCAGACATACGCATTTGTTGCGCAATATCTTTCAATTTAAGTTAAAAATCCAAAATGCATATTTCGATAAAATTAACATTTTTTTCTCTGAAATCATTATATACCAAAAAACTTTTTGTTAAAGATGAAATGCCTTTGTCGCCTGCCGACATGAAAGGGACAATATTCCCACAGTGAATTAATAATAGTGTTTTAAGGCTAAGATTAAAACATTTACAAACACAGAGGTAAAAATTTTGGTAAAAAGTAGGGGTAAGAGGGCCTTATAAAGACTAATTTGGCGGTCATAAGCATTTCACTAACCATCTCATACACATTTATTTTTTACAAGCGTTAAGATATGAAGCAAGCTCTTCCACACTCGTGTTGAAAAACAGAGCGTCTGGAGAATCTTTTGATGAAAAAAATTTGAATTTTTTTATTATTATTAAACAGTTTGTACATTTTTCATAAATTTTTTTATTTTATTTTTTTTTGTTTCTGTTTTGACTTCAGCACAGTGGATCGAACTACACACTACAGGGAAAATTCGTTCTTTAGTCGTACGGTTCGTATGTGGAACAGACTCCCCGCTGAAGTTTTTCCAGCCACTTACAATCTGGAAAAGTTTAAACCAAATGTCCACAAACACTACTCCCTTTCTCCTCTGGCTTTATCTGGCTAAAGTAATGATTTCAAGTTTAAATTTAATTTTTTATTGTTAAGAATACAAAAATTTTAAAAAAATGTTCACACAAATGTACGCTAAAGAGCTGCGTAAAATGTATTAAAAGTTATGTTTTTTTTCACACTACTTCCAGTCACTGTATTTCAGAGTAGACATAAACAACAAAGAACTATTATAACTTAAATTAATTAGTCACCAATAAAAAAGTTTTTCTCTACAGCTTTGTTAGAGTCAGTGTTTTTAAACATAGTAGAATGACAAAAAAGGAAACCCTAATGAAATAAAGAAACAGCGAATCAAAGCAAATACATCGAATACAATAGAACACATAATAGAATCAGCAGTGTTACAAGACAATTAACTTTAAGGCAGTTTAAAGAGAAAAACACTTTAACTGAAATATGTTTTTAATACATGTCAACTTACTTTTTTACAGAACATTTAAAGTTAAAGTCTTCATACAAGTTTTTCTTTGGTCTAGTTCTACTATCAAAACATTCAAATATGTTTTTAATATTCTATTTCAGTTCTAACATTCTCTTGCATTTTTCTTTTGATAAAGGTTATTTTATGCCAAAGTTATTCTATTTCTGTTCTATTTTTATCATAAAGCAAAACACATTTTTTTGGAAAAATGTATTAAACACTGAGAGTGTAATATACTCAAATTATTTCAAATTCAAAGAGATTAATTACAAGCCATTTTTCTGATGCTTGTGCAGCTCTTTGATGTACACCTATATTTCCTTCTTAAAGAAGAAGAGTAAAAAATGATCATTAGATCTTTAGAAGGTAGTTCAGAGGCCTTGTAAAATAGTCTTAGATGCATAAAGTATACAATGAAATTACAAATTCAAAAGATGATGTAGATTCGGCTTCCACAAGGCCTGAGTTATAAAGGCCTGTTGATTTTTACCGGAGGGATTCAAATGTATAAAATAGTACATGTATATTTGTATCCTCTTTTTAATTTGAGTGTATGTAAATAATACTATCCCATTAACACATATTCAAAGTATATGTGTACGAGTTAACATAAGTATAATCAATCAGTCGCCCAAGTACATGTTTGTATCTTTATGTTATTTTGTTAAGAATACTAGACTACGTACATACATACAGACATGTAAATTGCGGCAGTTATTTTTAAGCCGTAACCTCATTTCCAGTTAGTTTTTTATAAAGATTTATTTTTCTTTAATTTTCATTAAAGAAAATTATCATTTGTTATAACATAAGAAAATACTGGGGGAAAAAAAATAACCTGAATTTTATTTGCAGACAGCAACTGACATTCCTGTAACTCGCATGCAAGTCTAGATAAATATCACCTATAAACGTACAGATAATAAGGAAAGATATACATTTTAAATTAAAAAATATTTCTTAAAAGTACGCTGTCTCTATAAAAGTAAACTATGTTTAGCGTGCACCCCAAAACTAATATTTAATTTAAACACTGGATTTAAGGAAATTTCGCTCGCTAACTTAACGGCCAGAGCAACTAACGTAAATGTATGATTTTTCTAACTTATTAGCATACTTTTGAAGTTTGTTATAACAACAAGAACAAACTCGCTGCCAGCCAGGTGCTAATGGTGATAGTAACTGGCACACTTTTACTAGCACAATACTTACACTAATACTTATGCAATGTAACACACTTAGGCAGACTATCTCTTTCAGTATTGTCGTTGAAGTGAGGAATATATAGCTGCATATAATTGCATTGTTTGCTGTGTAATAGTTTCGGGAAAAGCAACAGGATGAAATTTATTTTGCATGTTCGTGCGTGTTTTTTTTTTTTTTTTGTTGTCTTATCTTTAGTAAAACAAAGAATTACGGGCGTGTCCTTGTGTTAAGTTAAGTTTTTGCATAAGAAATGCTACAAGAAAAATGTTTATAAAGTGTAAAAAAAAATTCGAGTGTAAATCTGAGTAAAACAGTAATAAAGTAAGATACTCCTTGAATGGCAGTATCTATAGAAGTTCATACTTTTTTGCTTTTATTCATAATTAAAATAATTGATTTTTATACCCTTCACACAGTGAAAAAGGGTATATATAGGTTTGTCATTCCGTGTGAAATTTCTACAATTTTGATTTCCGACCCCATAAAGTATATATTTTCTGAAAGCTTATGAATAGGGGAGTCGATTAAGCCCTGTCAGTCTGTCCGTCTGTCCGTGTGTATGTTTAAATCAACTTTTTGAAGCCCCCCGACATAGGTTGGACCCGGGTAAGGTATTAAAATATCAGAAATATTCGGGAGTAGATCGGTATTGAAAATCAGAAACATCGGTACATAAACAACTGAGATATGAGCAAAAACCCACGACCACCTCGATTTTTTTTTCACAAAAACAACATTACAACAACAACATACATACATACAAACGTGTATACTGGTTAGAGAAAACGTGGCATCGAATCCCAGCTGAGCCAAAAAAATTTTTTTTAAAATTTTTTTTTTTATTTTTTTTTTATTTTTTTTTTTATTTTTTATTTAATATATTATTTATATTTTTATTATAATTTTTTATAATTTTTTTTTTAAATTTTTTTTATTTTTTTTGTTTTATATATATTGTATAAATAAAAATTTTTTTTTTAAATTTTTTTTTCAAATTTTTTTTAAAAATTTTTTTTTTAATTTTTTAAAAAAATTTTTTTTTAAATTTTTTTAAATTTTTTTTTTTTTTTTTTTTAAATACATACGTGAATTTTATTTTTTACAATGGGACGTTTTTATATACATATGTATGTTTTTATATGTATGTACGTATTTCATATGGGATGAATGGTGACACAAACCACTGTTATTGCATGACTACACGTTGTGAAGGGTATATAAGATTCGGCACGGCCGAATATAGCGCTCTTACTTGTTAAATTTCCTTCTGTTATCTAGAGGTCTTGGTAGTATCAACAAATAACAGCACTACATGCCTTCAGCATACAGGTTTGTGGCAATTCTCAAAATTACCTAATTATTATAGAACGTATGGCATATGCCATGCCCTTTAAGGCGCAATCTTGAATTTTTTATTTTTAGCTGGGTCTACTGGACTCGAGGTCTTCCATTTGATACCCATTTTGATCGGACTTAAGTAGAAATAATCCGCTTTTATGTTTTGGATGCCATTTTGAATCTGATTGAGCCCTTTAAAAGGTTTATCATTAATATATTTCTGATATTATTTTGAATTTTAAATTCATTTAATTTACAAACATGAAACATATTTTTAGGTTATGTATGAAAAATCATATCAGGCAAGTCATCTTCATGACATTGCTACAACATACGAAAGGTTTTCTTTTAAATTCTACGTGGCCAGTCCTAGATTTTCAATATAAAAGCACGGACGGTTGCGGGCGTCTCCAAATTGTCCAACTGTAGTAAAACCTACTAGAAGACCAACTATGCTCAGCCCAACCAAGGAGCTTACAACCATAAATTGACCTTTGCTTCAATAAAATCATCTCATATGTTTTATGGTACCCTCAGTATTAGTCTCTGCCTTAAAACGACAGATTTTCTCTAAAGTTTCTTTACTGTATATCGTCACTGGGCTTTATTTTAACTGTGCGTTTAACTTTAAAAGCAAAAAGGAGTGCCAAGTTTATAAATTTCTAATTGCCATATTATTATTATTTTGGTTTCAGATAATCTCAAAAATGCCAGTATGTTAGCTGTATACTCCGAAACCGTAAAGCCGATCGGACTCAAAGTTTGGCAAGTTATTCCAGGGAGTGTTTAAGAGTGGTATAAAGTGGGCGGGGCTACGCCCATAAAAAATAACTTATCATTTTTAGGTACTTGCACTTGACCGATTTTTCTGAAACTTGGCACACATATTGAACTCTTATGATTATACAATTTCGTGATTAGAAAAGTGGGCATTGCCACGCCTATAGAATATAAGTTATAATTTTTAGCTGCTTGTACTTAATCGATTTATCTGAAACTTTGCACACATATTGAACTCTTATGATAATACAATTTCGTGATTAGAAAAGTGGACAGGGTCACGCCCATAAAAAAAGTTATTATTTTCAGCTACTTGCACTTGACCGTTTTTTCTGAAACTTAGCATACATTTTGAGCTGTAATGACTCTTCAATTTCATGAATAAAAAGTGCCACCCCCATTAAAAATAAGTTACTATTTTCAGCTATTTCCACTCATTCCAATGGTTCCAACCGATTCGCCTTTCAACTTCAAGCAACTACAGTTTCCAGTTCGCCTTGTCTTCGCTATTAGCATCAACAAAGGACAAGGACAATTTCTGCATTTTGGGAACACCAAAAAATTTTTTCATGTTTACAGCAAATGGGATCACAATGGGATCAACAAAATGGACCAGCAAATGGAAAAATCAAAAATATTATTACCCACATGCATTGGAATAAAAATCAATTATATCAATTATATCAATTATATCAATTATAGCACCGCGCGCCGGGCTAGTCAGATTATAAATATCACTAGGTTATTGAATTTAAAGTTATACGAAAAAAAATTTACAAGAACCTTCAAGGGGCTGTCGTCAGAAGCCATTTTTGAAGTTTCTTCAGTGTTTTTTAAACATCTTTTTTTGTAGAACATTCCAAATCTTCCTTACTTACAGAAAATGTTTCACAAATTTTCCATTTTAGGACAACTTTCCTTTAACAATCTATTCGTAACAAACTAGTCATGTTATTAAAAACTCCAACTCTGATCCCTCTTTTTTCATGTTTACTTGCATATTAGATGTGTTGTAATAAATTTATTTAAAAAAAATTATTCCCACAACAAGTCTCAGGAAAATAGCTAAACTCGGAAAGGAAACGGAAAACAGACAAAAAAAATTATAACATTAAATATAAAAAAATGGGAAGAAAAAATGTTTATGAAGGCAGGATGCTTTAAAGCACAAAAATTATAAAACTCACAGTTAAAAGGGAAGCAAAATATACACATACACTTACAAACTGTTATACATATAAATGTACACATGTATGCTTTCGAAAGAAAGAAAAAAATATATAAAAAATTAAAACTCACACACATACAAACACTTATATCGACAAACCAGCTTTGAGATTTCCCTGTTGCATAGTTGCAACAGCTAAAGTATTTCTATAATGATTATTCCTATTACGTGTTTTTCTTTTTCATTTTTGTTGCACATTTTAACGACTCTGAAGCAGTAAAGTGTGTAAAGGCAAAGGGGTTTACCATAAGCGCGGGCTGAAATTGACATAAAACAAATGGTGTTTCAGGGTTTTTCCTGAAAAGTTTTTTAAAAAATTTAATTTTTGTAATACATAGTTGAGAAAATAGAAAAGTAATTTTGTAGTATTTTTTTTTTTCTTTTTAAATTTTCTTAAAAGAGATTTTTAAAAATTTCCTTTTGACATTTTCTTGATGCAGGATTTAAAAAAAAAATATTTTAAACAAACAAATTGTATTAAACCATAAGTTTTTTACAATAACTTTTATAAGTTTTTGTTTTATAAAAATGTTTTAAATAAAAAAAAACTGCAATTGTTTGTTAAAAGTTTGTGAGCCACTGCCTACACATACATAATACGAGTATCATTTTTTTTATATATGGATGCATGTGTGTGTGTTCAGCTGTATGCGTATTTTTTTTTTTTTTCTTTTTTCTGCCTCTAATGTTTAAGCTTTTTTTTCGTTTTCATTATGCCAGAAAGCGTAGTATAGAAAAAAATTAAATTTAAATTAAATAAAATAGAGGGAAAAATGAAAACAATAACACAAGTTGCAACAGCAGCACTAACAGCAACAAATAGAAAATATAGGTCAAATGCATGCGCCATATACAACAATAATTTTTAGCTGGATGTTATCGTTGTCAAAGTTTTAATCGCACCATCTACACAATTTTCGCTAGCACAGTTTTCTTTTTCTTTACTTTCAACCATTGTATTTGCAACAAAATATGCAGAGAAAAAATTTGAAAAATTTGAAATTATAAAGACAGAATGCAACAAGCCGAAGTTTTGTATTGTTTTGTTTTGGCTGTACAAAAAGGGAGGATTATTGTGTAGAAAGTCAGGACACTAGGATAAACCAGGCTTAAAAGGAAAATGTGCCATTTTTTAGAAGACTTTTTGTATTTATTTAAATTTTTGTATTGTATAAACAAAAATACTTTTTTAAAAATGTCAATTCTTATTGTTTGAGTAAGTCAGTATAGATTCTGATTATACAGCCGATTTTAAAAAATTTAAAATACTCGTTGAACAAACATTTTCTTGCAGATGTGCACGATAAAGATTCAAATTAGACACGTTTAGTATTTTAGGAGTTATCAGCGGTAAGACAACTCTTGCAAGCTTAAATTGAAGTTTGCAATATTTTTAATTAGTTGGTGTGAGGGAAGGAGTGAATAAGGTGGAAGAGGAATACAG
The DNA here is from genome assembly GCA_941918925.1 of Phyto melanocephala. Lineage (NCBI taxonomy): Eukaryota > Metazoa > Arthropoda > Insecta > Diptera > Rhinophoridae > Phyto > Phyto melanocephala. The sequence goes on along the minus strand of OW799236.1, from coordinate 18,915,904 downwards.
AGTTATTCGTATTCGAACATTTCCTTTATAAAACTACCACACGCAAACACACTTGATAACAAAGGCACACAAATAAAAATTTGTTAAAATAAAATTTCGGTGTCTAAGCGCCAAAAAATGTTTGAAGTATAATTTAAAAAAATTTATTAAACTAAAGTTTGTGTACCTGAGCCCTGAGTTAAAGTTTCTACTAACTTCAAAGAAAACAACATGTTTATTGTATTCTACTGGTGTTCAAACTAATACAGGTTCGTATGCGTTAACGTATTTTTCTTTTGACAATGCTAATATTTCATTTATACAAATATTATCGTGAATTTTTTATGAAAATTATTGTGAATTGCTCTATGAAAATTATTGTGAATTATTTGAATATATAACAGTTTGTTTTAACGAATTTTTGACGAAGAATTGAACGAAAAAGGCTGAGTCGGTCTGGTGATTCGAGGCACTTACGCTCGAGCAGTTGGCGAAGAAACATCGGTCTGTCTCAAGCAGCATCTCGTCAAGAAATCGGTGACAAACTTCAATTTCCTTTTTAATTAGCTAAACTCTTATAACAAAGAAAGAAAGAAAACAATAAATTGTATTGTAATTATTTAACACGCCCTGTGTAATCATTCAAGCATTTAAATTAAACAACTGGTCAAGCCCTTTCATTTGATACCATAATTGTGGAGGTTGAAGTGGATAAAGTCGTAATAACTCTAATTGACCCATATATACGCCATTTATTTGGGTGCCATCTTGAATTTTAACTTTTTTATACCCGCCACCAAAAAAATGGTGGGGGTATATTCATTTTGTCATTCCGTTTGTAACACATCGAAATATCCATTTTAGACCCCATAAAGTATATATATTCTGAATCAGGGTTTAATCTTATGACGATCTAGCTATGTCCGTCCGTCTGTCCGTCTGTCCGTCTGTCCGTCTGTCCGTCTGTTGAAAGCACGATAGAGGTCGCACCGAAAAAGCTAGGGGGCTCAAATTTTGCCAGAATCTTTCTTATAGACAAGGTTTGTTTGGTATTGAAAATGGGCTAAATCGGAATATTAGGAAGAGAGTTATAGCTCGAAAAGCAAGAGTAGGTCGAAAAAACCGTGTCCTTCAAACATCGAATAAAATGGAATTGTGTCCAAACGCATTAACGTAGACTCATGAAACTTCGAATATATATTTCGTGAGTAAAAACAATATTTTTCCCCGAAAATTATCTAAATCTATGCATTAGGAGAGGAGTTATCGATCAAAATGTACGAAAATTTATACCGCACAGTGTATTTTTCGGTATATTTAAAAACAAAAACGTCATAAAAGCAACAAAATTGGATGTACGACTCTGAAATTTTGCATACTTTGCTTATTGGTGAGACGCTTTTTTGTAACGGAAAATCAATGTGCCACGCCCACTTTTACGCCCACCTCCCATATAACGTTTTACCCAAAATTCATATAATTTCTCAATTTATGTAGATTTTGGAATAATAAAGGGCTATATTGAAACATCTCAGTTCTACTCATTCGAAAATACAACTTTGACACGCCCACTATAACGCCCACTTTTCACGTTATATACCGTTAATGAAATTTAAAAGCTCATAAAACCGCCAAAATTAGAGGTATGATGATCAAATTCGCTACGTATATCCTTTTAGGCAATGTCATTACTGCGCCAGAAAATTAAGGCACCACGCCCACTTTTACGCCCACCTCCCATATAACGTTTTATTTTAAATTCATATAATTCCTCTATTAATAAAGATTTTGGAATAATAAAGGACTATATTGAAACACCTAAGTTGTACTCATTCGCAAAAATAACTTTGACACGCCTACTATAACGCCCACTTTTCACGTTATATACCGTTAATGAAATTTAAAAGCTCATAAAACCGCCAAAATAAGAGGTATGATGATAAAATTTGCTACGTATATCCCCCTAGGCAATGTCATTACTGTGCTAGAAATTTGAGTTGCCACGCCCACTTTTACGCCCACCTCCCATATAACGTTTTACTCAAAATTCCTCTAATTTCTCTATTAATAATGATTTTGGATTAATAAAGGGCTATATTGAAACACCTAAGTTGTACTCATTCGCCAAAACAACTTTGACACGCCTACTATAACGCCCACTTTTCACGTAATCTACCGTTAATGAAATTTAAAAGCTCATAAAACCGCCAAAATTAGAGGTATGATGATCAAATTTGCTGTGTATATCCTCCTAATCAATGTTATTGTTGTGCCAAAAAGTTTAGGTGACACGGCCACTTTAACGCCTACCTCCCATACAACGGCTTACCTTAAATTCATGTAATTTCTCTATTGACAAAGTTTTTGGGAAAATAAAGGGCTATATTGAAATATTTAAGTTGTATTTATTAGTAGAAACTTTATTGACACAGCTACTTTAACACACTTTCATTGAATTTCATTTCATTTAAGGACCGATGTTGTATTTAAATAAAACACAAATTATTTAGGATATTATTATTTCTTTTTATAATGATAATATTTGTATGGTTCAATTATGTATTTAACAAAATATCGGCCAAATGACCCCCCCCCCCCCCATCCTTGGCGCCACTCCTCTATCTGATGGTCCAAATTTTCAATAACAATGTTGATGCTCAATTATTGGGCATGATGATGAGTCGAGGTTGACTGCTCTTTTGCCACACTATCGCAAAAAACAGCAACAGTTCCCATTCAACGAACTAAGAAGGCATTCACAGATTTTCTAACATTTTATACAGACCTGTTTTGCAGAAATTTAAATATTTTTTACAATTCTCCCGATTGTGGACGAATTTGAACGATTATGTTGATCAAACGAATTACGAAGTGCACAAAATGCATTTTGATTTGAACGCCCATTTTTATAAAAAACCTGAATAACTTTAAAGCGTTGCTCATTTGCGTATCTTTCCACGGATCAAAATGAGTAAGTTTGAGATTGAGAAATGTCAAGTGAAATGCAGAAAACAAACTGAAAGACTAGGTGTAGTTCACCTTCAACATGGGCCCTTAAAATTTAACCACCCTCTACAAAGAAAGTGATACATATTTTATTATAAAGAGATTATTCCATAATGATTAACAAAATAATAAATATTGTGCTTTAAATGTACACAAAATTGGTGGTGGGTATAAAAGATTCGGCACAGCCGAATATAGTGCTCTTACTTGTTTTATAATTAACAGTTTTTTACTAGTTTAACCATTTAATTTGGCAGCTAAATTGAGAGGGAAGAAGGGGACAAATTATTTTTATTTGCTTGTCAAGCCCTTTCTTTTGGTACCCATATCATTCCGGTCTTTTTTAAAGAAGCTAAGAAAACGATTTTCGTTTGTAAATTTTAGGAAAAACATCGAAGTAGTTGTATTTTGATGCCTAATTCTCAGTTAGTTTCTAACCGATTTCTCAGTTTATCTTGCCATGATTTTTGGGGCTAGCTAGCATGTATTTTAGTCAGAACTGTTAAATTTAGATTACGATTAGTAATCAATTAGATTACATTTTAAAAATAATGGTATTGATTACATAATTCCCTTTTGAAAAATTCTCGATTACTAATTGATTATGATTACAAATAATCCAAAAGTAGTTAAAATTATTTAGGATTACGAGAATATAATCAAAAATAATCAAAAGTAATCCAAAAACGAATTGACTACTTTCAGAATATTTTTGATTACATTTGATTATTTTTTAAAAATTTTGGATTTACAGCATGTTACACATATATACATATTATTTTTAAAAATCAACAAAAAAGAAAAAAATACGTAAAAAAATTATAATAAGAAACAAATTCATTCAAAATACATTCAATTCCCATTATGATTTACATATATTTACAATTGGCTTTCATTACAACTAATTTTACAAAAGAAAAATCAGACAATAATTGCCGCCTTGGACTTTTGACGATCACGGCAAAAGAAAACAGTCGTTCAACTGGAGCTGAAGACTCAGTGAATCAAATTTTTGCCAAAAATAATAATAACAAAAAATGAAAAAAACAACAACTAATTGAATAATGGTAGAATTTCATGAAGAAAAATATATTTGTGACAGTATTGCCTTAATCTTGCCAAATAAAAAAAAAAAAATAACCAAAAATAATCGAAATTAATCCTTGAAAGTAGTCGAATTATTTTTTGATTACTTTTGATTATTTTTGATTATTTTCTCGTAATCCTAAATAATCTTGACTACTTTTGGATATCTGTAATCGTAATCAATTAGTAATCGTGAAAATCTGAAAATAATCGTAATATAATCATTACTTCAACTTTAAAAAAAATCTAATTACAAATTATTACGATTAGTAATCATTACTTAACAACCATGATTTTAGTAGCTTGAGCGCTACCGAATATTTATAAGGGTTCTTAGTAACTTGATATATATAAAATATATTTTTGCCTTAAACTTTGTCGAATAGTGGCCGATTTATCCTAAATTGTTTACAAATAGCCCTAGAGGCATCTCTTATTTATAAAAAGTAACAAGTGTGTTTTTAAATTATCCAAGACTTAAAAATGTTGATAAAAATATGAGAAACATCAAAGTTAGTCGTGTTAATTTGCTCATTATGGGTGAATTAATTTGGATCTCAATAGCTATTTATTCCCCTATTTTTGCCAAAGACTGATACCACATACGGATATATGCTACATGTGAGGGCTTTTGAAAGTTTACACACGGCCAGAAGGACATTTCTTAGTCAACTCCCCTATTCATTAGCTACTTTATTTAATTGGAAATCCATATTGATAAAAACTGCAAGCAGTGTTCATGTTCTTTTACTCTCGCTACTACAAACTTTTCACTTGAAACATGTAAATTGGTACAGAAATACAATAAATCGAGACAAACAGCTGTTTTTGGCTCACTGTACTGTTTCTGTAACTATTCATGTGAGAAATACGTGTCACGTAAGAAAAATACTCGTAAGCCATAAAAAAGTGTTTCAGACGAGAATTTCTCACTTTGTCAAAATAAGTCACAAGCAAAAAGACCACGGGATTGGAAAAACTTTTAGTCAAAAAATATAAAAAGTAAAATATGAGTGACAAAAACATGTAAAAGGTAAAGTTTAAACGTTTTTTTATTATTAATACATACATATGTATGTTTGAATATTTATATCGTAAATTTGTTATCGTTTAGAAAAATATACGCGTTTCAAAACAACAAAAAGAAAAATTTATGTTAAAAAATCAGTGAACGAAAAGAAACGAAACGAAACACAGTACAAATCATCTAAGTCAGAAACTTTTCAATTTTCATGAATCGTTTTGTTTGCGAGCAAAACAAAACCACAAACTTTTCAATGCAAAAGAGCATAAACAAAACAATTCGGGTTTTGTACGTTTTGAAACGTTCAAAAAACGTTTTGAAACGTTTGCAGAAAGTATTGTACGGTATTTTTTTGCATGTTACATATTGAAGCTGAGTACTTTTCGATTCTGGTTTGGTTTGCACTCATAGTACAAAACAATACAAAACAAAATGCATGTACCGTTATCCTGGGTTTTGTTTCGTTTTGTTTTCCCTCTCTGAAATGATCGAAACAAAACTATTGGAAACGTTTCCTTTTGTTTGTTTTCGTACTCTGTAAAAAATTAAGAATTCGCCAGTGGATGGTTTGGAGGAACACTTTTTTAAACAGTTTTATTTTCTAAATTTTATATGTATTATTATTTCCGCACTTTTAAAGTTTATTTTTCTTTTTTTCTTCTAATAATAAAGAAACTATTTTTAATAGATCTAACGTAACAACGTCATCATAATTGGTATTTTTCGTCATGAGTTACAGATACACTTTTTTCTCACAGTTCGAGAAACGATGGGATATTTTGTTTTGTGACTTTACGGTGCAAGAAGTTCTCGCTAAAGTTACAGAATATGGGTACAGAATAACGAACTATGGCAGCACAGGTTGTGTTGTCACAAATTGTTTTTGTAAAGAGTTCCTAAGGTGTTTGGTATAAAAACAAAACAGAACGAATGTAACAATTAAAGTTCCCATTTTCAATTAGGTAGTCACAGTTTATTGAATTACCTTTCATATTGCATATTGTTTTTTAAGAATACCTTAAGGCATTGTGGGGACCACCAAAGGCGTCTAGGTTCTTCCAACTACTCAGTTGCTCTAGCTGGTACATTTACGTACGTTTCGTTTTTTTAATGGTATTTAAAATTGTACCGACTTTTGGTCCCTGCTACTACCAAAAATATCAACTACTGCATCTGGTAAAATGTTTGCAACCTTTATTAGTATTTTTTTTCTTTTTAATTTTTTACTTTTTCATTTTACGAGTTTTGCATATTAGTCCACGCACACATGGAAAGTTTCGTGGTTGTAAGTCGATGGGCTTTAACCATGCAGTTCTTAGAGAAGTCAAGCTTAAGTCTATAAGATAACAGTTGAACAATATTTTTATATTTAATATTTATATGTATTACATTTTAATTACCGGATATATCGGGTGATTCATCAAGAGGTTTGATATTCAATATGAATTCTTTTTTTGACAGATCACGCATGACTCATATTAAACTGATTGGTCATTTTTGTTCAGTATCGCTTGTTAAGTCGCTTGTCTTAGAAAGAATCATACCATTACAGGGTCTTCAAATGTTCAGCTGTATTAAGAAAAATATCGTTCTACGAGAAATGTTTTTCTCTCAATTTATCATGAAATTTTGTTCAGAGATGAAGCACATTTCTAGATCAATGGATAAAATATAATAAAAAAAATAATGAATAAATAAAATTGCAGCATTTGATAAGCTACTCGAAGATTAGCAAGAGCTTCCATTTTTTTAATAAAAATTAAAATTAAATAAATTATGGGCCGAAGGATTCGTGGATCCATATTTCATAAAAAGATAATGAGGCAAAACAGACGCTTACCGTCAATGCTAACCGTTATCACGCCATGATAACGGTCTATGTACTTGCTGAAATTCAAGCACATGGTCTCGATGAGCTCTGGTTTCAACAAGACGCTGTTACTAGTCATAAGGAGCGTTAAACCATGGGCTTGTTGAGACATCATTTGGTGGGTACTTAATTTCATATTTTGCTATGGTAAATTGTCCACCTAGATCGGGCGACATAACACCTTTGTACTATTTTCTCTAATGCTATGTAAAATCCGAATTCTTGTGTTAAAAGTCAGGTATGATTGATGCTTTGAAAGCTTATATTACTCGTGTTATTAGCGAGATATCAGTCGCTGTGTTCGAACGAGTCAACCTAAATTGTTCTTAACGAATGGATCACCTCAAACTTCGCCGTGAACAACATTTACATGATATCATTTTCAAACAGTAAATGCCATAATTTGTTCTTTCAAGTGATAATTAAAATTGTAAGTCCATTTTAAAATTTACACAGAAAAAAATATTATTTAAATTTGTTTAATTAATTAAATTTTTGATTTGTTTTTGAATTCTAATTATACTTTTAATTCATTTAATTAAATTTTTTAACTGATATTAAATATTTTCAAAAAACAAAGAGATTTCTGTCAGTTGAAAATAAATTTAAAAAAAATAAAAAATATTATTTCAAATGACATATTCTTGAAAATTTAATTTGAAGAATAAATTTATTATAATTGTTTCTCAAGGAGCGGAATAATAAAAAATGGTCGCCAATCTGCAAGAGAAAGATCGGGTAAGTGCACATATGTACATACTTATATAAAAATATGTTCTGTTTTAAATATAATAAATTATTTCGGTTTCATTGTAGGTATGCCAAAATTCATTACATTCCTCAGAATTATCATTTTAATAGTTAAGTTAGTTGAATTTCTTCACTCTGCCTGATCAGGCCTTTTTACCGGTTAATGTTCCTTTATATCTAGGTCGTTGATGCTAAAAATTATTTTTGGAAATCCGGCTTTTAATATGGTATAGTATGTGTATGTGTATGTAACCCTATTTCTTTTATTAATTTTATTATATAAGTAACGAAATGTAATTAAGAATATAGATTCCTTTGTAATATAAATGTATATTAAGAATAAACAAATATAAAAAAAATAATATTTTTTTTTGTATTTTTTTTGTACAGGTTTAATAAATTATATTATTGATATAATAAATGCTTTAATAATATAAAACCCTCAAATCTCAAATATGGACACGATTAAATTAATTGAAATCATTTTTGAAAATTATGAAAATTTTAATTAATTTTTTAATACTCTTTTAATTGATATTTTTCTCAATATTTTTTCAATTAAAACTATTAATTTTCATTTAATTAATAGTATTATTTTGATGATTGGAGCAAAATCAAACAATTTTTTAATCAATAATAGTAATTTCGTAATTGAAATTCATAATTATTTTTTTCTGTGTATATGTTTTATTTTTTTTTATAAATCAAATAATATAATAATAATAATAGAATTAACCGAAAGGTAATAAAGGCTATTGACGGCTGTTGTGTTGTGGAGTAAGGTATCTGAGGAATTAGAACCCATTACCCCAGTAGCAACATATTGAATACTCGTACTTGATTTTAGAGCAAAATTGCTTAAATAGCTTTTAACTGATATACTTTTCAACTGGCTGAGAGATCATATATCAAACCTGAAGGGTATCTTTTTGTAAAACTACTACTGACATAATTATTTTATTTCTGAAAATGAAATTATTTTGTTGTTGCTGTTATTTACTTTCAGCGAATATACACGGCATACGACTTGGTGTGCGTGTTTCAACTCTCATTTTGTTGTATTGGCGCGTGAATGGGTATGCGCTGATGGGAGAATATGCACGTGTGTATGTATCTATCGCTATGTTAAGAATCTATAAATGTGTTTCTATGCATTCACTTCAAAATGCACAAAATAATACAAAGTCTTGCTGCAAAGTTTATTGTTTATTTTATTATGATACATTTTGTTTTCTTTTTATCGCAATAAATTTAAATTAAAAAAAAGGAAAATGAAATTATTTAACTTTAAAAGAGGAAGATTTGCTACAAACCCTTCGCAAATAACGAAATCAAAACAAATTTTAGATTAATTTAAACAATATATTAAAAATCGTTTGTTAATAGAAAACGTATTAGAAAGTTTATAACAGTGCATTTAAAATTTACAATACAAAAGGAATTTCTTGAAAGTTTTAATTATTAAAGGACAATTTGTTAAAAATTAAGAAAAGTTTACTAAACAATATACTTTATTATAGAATAAAAAAACTACATTTTTCCATACAAAAATGTATAGAAAATATTTTTAAAAGCAATTTCCAAAAATTTTTTTAACAAAATATTTAGAAAATTTTTTATTAAAAATAAAAAAAAAATTTATTAAAAAAGTTATAACAAATAATTTTTTTTTCTAAAACACAGTTTTGTATAAAAAATAAAATTAAATTTTTTTTAAACCTTTTTATATAGATAAAAGTTTTTTACAAAAATCATTATTAAAAAATTTTTAAAAGTTTCTAACTAAAAACACACTTTTTTAAGAGTCTCTTACAAAAAAAAATCTTTTGTCAAAATAAAAAAATTTCCGAAAATTATCTATTAAACATAAATTTACATAAAATTTAGATTTTAAAGCTTTGTTCGAAAAATATTTCGTAAAAAAAAATTTTTTTTAAGAATTTTTTTTTTCAATTTCTGGAAAGAGGCCTTTTTAAATTATTCTATAAAAATTTATTTTGCAAAAACAATTCTCAAAATTGTTCTAATAAAAAATTATTTTTCATAATATTCAATGGTTTTAGCCTTGAGGCATGCAACAGTTTTTTTAAGAACCTAAACACAAAATTAGGCTTTATTTTATTTGCAATATTTTAACAAGTACTACCACTTCGTGTTGCATTTTCAGGCAAATATAAAAATATTAAAAAAAATTAAATGAATAAAAGTTTAGTTTTGGAAAAGTGCCTGGAACAAGCAGTGTTTCTTTACAAATTTTAATTTTCTCACACCAATCGCATAATCATTAAGTACTTTCATATGAAATTAATATATGTAATATGGTATAGATTCACTTTTATTTTTTTTTTTTTTTAATATACTGTAAGATTTATATGTCTTCTGCTGACATGCTACTTTACTGAGGTGGTAATATTAACAATGTAGTTGAATGTATTTCCAATCTTAATTCTGACCTGTCTAAAATTCAAGCTTGGGCTGCGGCTAATGGCATCTGTCTCAATCCTGCTAAGTCTAAATGTTTGAAAATTTCGCGAAACTCTTTACAAGATTTAAATATACCCGTCATCGTTTTAAATAATCAACGTATTGTAGCTGTCAGTAAAACTGAAAACCTTGGAAAAATTATTATGTAACACATATGTGGCTGTTTGCATATTATTACAATATTTTTTATAAAACTTTTTTGAGAAAAAATTAGTTAAGATTTTCAATATTAAAATAAATTTAGAATCTATTTATTGTGCAAACAAAACTATCCTTATCAAATAATTTTTTTGTAGTTTAAAGCTTGTCGCTTACTACAGCCCTTTAACTTGTACATAACATTTAACCCTAATCATTAGTCTTTGTTTTCTTTTTTTAAATCCCCCCAAAATTAGGCTTCACATTTTTCCACCTTCTTTCGCCTAATACATAGTCCTAAATTTCTCATGAATTTCTTCATTTGCCACTCGTGCAAATTGCAGCTGCAGCAAAGAACCTCATTTACAATTTTTCGCTAAGATAAATTGTTGTAGTTGTGTTTATATATTTCCAGCATTTAGCTGTGTCAAGCTCTTTTTATTATTTCTTTACATGTCTGCCCTGCCACACATTTGTGATTTGTTGTTGTTGCGAGTACAAAATGTTTGCAAATATTAAAAAAAAAAGAAATTCTAGATATTTTTGTTGCATGATGTAGCAGCCTTGCTTAATCCGCTGTTGCACTTAAGTTTGATTGTTTGTTGGTATTAGTGGTGGCTGTGTATGTGTTCGTAAATATAAACACCACTTAAACTATAAACGAAAGAGTGTAATTTGTAAAATTGTATTTATTGGAGCAAAAATTCATTGAGAAAAATGTTGGTCAATTGTAGTGAAGGGAGTATTTTTTATTTTTGCTTGTTTTCCTACTTTTTTTCATGTGAAACTAAATACGTTGAGAGCTATAAAGTAAATTAAAAATGCACTTACACAAACAACAACTACTGGCAGTTTAAACGTAAAAATCGTTTAGTATTCTGAAGATAGAAAATTAAGTTAAATAAATTAAATACAAATTGGATACGAGTTATTTGCAGTCAATTCTTTTTATACTTGTATAAATTGTAAATATTTAGTTGCATTTATCTTATTGGAAGCTGGTAGCGTTATTTGTATTGACTTTAAATCTAATTAGTGCCAGGATAAGCGGTCAACCAATAGCATGTTTAAGTTGAAATTTGAATTTTTATAGCCAAGAAAAACTTGTTCCGCAATGTCTTATATGAAAAATAATTTAATTCAGTCATTAGGCACAAGAGTTCTATTTGTTTATTTTAATAAGAAATCAGTTGTATTTCTATTAGATATCAAGAGAGTTAGAGCAGAAAGACGAAGTGATATTGTAACATTTAAAAATAAAATTTCAAATAAAAAATAAAATAAAGTTTGTCTCTGTCAACTATTTTCTGTTTTGCTGTAAGTGTGATAAATAAAAAAGTTTGTCACATCTATGTGACACAGATAAATGATAACTTATATACAAACCTCTGCTCTCATATGTATAATTGTGCCAGAATTTTAAATATACAAGAAAATTATCATTTAGTTTCATTAACTTATAGTTTAATATATTAGAAAATATATTTTAAATTTATTAATTTTAACGAAAACTATAATGTCACATGTATGTGACATTGAGCGACGAAGGCGTTAATAAAAGAAATTGCACTAAAATAAAACAATTGATTTTAAATCCCTTAAATATTTAAGCAATGCTTGATATTTTTGATACAAAAACAAATTTTCTACTTGCCTGGCATTAGTTTAATACACATTGATACACACCTGAAATAAGAAAAATTCATAATTAGTCATTAGACATTAACAATTAGTAAATATGTAATTAATTAAAACAATTTGAAAGTATTTAATTAAATATTAAAGACTGCCGCAAAATTAAATTTTATCTAAAAATTTTTAACGTTTTACCGTGTTATGTCACATATGGACATTTCCATGTTATCGTACGTGACATTTGTACCCGTATAAAGTGGAGTAATTTTTGCAAAAGTAAAAGTAACTGAAACAAAAAAAGGATCCTTATGTTCCACTCAAAGGGTACTTTATTTAATAAAAAATAATTATATTCGAATCATTGTTGTCTAAAATATTCAGAAAAATAAGAATATATCGTACGTGACATAAAACAGAAGTGATTTTGAGGTACATATGGAAATATGAAAACATCTGCGAATCTTCAGAGGTATTTTTTTTTTTTTAAATTTCTTACACTAAAGCAAAAATTTTTCTTTTAAAATCCATGATACTTAGGTCAAAACAATTTTTAAATGATTTTGTAATAAATTGAATTTAATATAATTCGTGACATATCGTACGTTTCTCTAGTAGTATTTTTAGGTAATAAAATTTATATTATGGTAAGAAAAAAAGTTAAATTCTAAGCTAGGTGCTCTTGCGACTGTTTAAATACGAATGGCGGAGACAAATAATGGTTTTGCACTACGTACGTGACATTAAAATGACATCCAAGGAAAATCAAAAAAAAAACCGCTAATTGAACTCTATATTTTTTTTCTTCTTATTGTTGTTGTTATCTAAAATTTAAAGCATTTTTACAATTACAATTTATTTTTACAATTTTGTCGCTAAAAAACATAGTTGATTGCAATTCTTTAAAATAAGTCAAAGAGATAATCAGATTAAATTCTTTTTATTGTTTTTGAAATAATATAATAAACTCCTAACACCTGCGCATAGTCAAATTATAGTGTTTTTTTATCAATAAACTTATATTGACTTAACTTTCAAGAGTTTTTATTTTTACAGTCGTGGTTGACATATTCATGGAAATGCCCATATGTATGTGACCACACATTTGTAAATTATATCATACTCTCAATGTGTCAGTTCTTACTGAAACTTTCGTTGCCTTATGTTCTATACTCTATATTATACATCTCCGTTTCGCTTGGTATTGTGAAATGCTTAGTCCAGAAGAGAAGATCTGCATAACATGTTGTCACATATATTTCTGTCTAAAAAAAAAGCATTGCGTTTAGATAAACTTAAGGGTGACCCAGCAAGAATGTACTTTTCAACTTTAAAAGACATGTATTTTTCGAATCCATTATGATTTTGTCATTGGGTTGCAAAGTAGACACGTCGCGAATAAGTATAAAATAAAAAATTTGTCAAATGACTTTTACAGCTCTGGTCCCACCCAGGGCATTACTTTTTGTATTAAATTTAAAATTAATTTTTAACAGAGGTGTGGCCTTATCTCACCGATGACGCTAAAGATCTCGGATCTAAGTTCAGGGTAAAAATTACGGCAGTCTAACGTGATCGAAATTTTAAAATTCTTATTAGAATCCCTATACCTAATGCACAGCGAACTCGATCGTTTGGGAAAAATTTTTAAATGCTAACTAATATTTAAATTTTAATCAGTTTTGAGTTTATATTAGCATTATTGATGTTACAAAGAATTTTTTTTAATTGTGATAAATGAAAGAATAATCTAAAAAATTATATTTTTACCGACATGCCGTAATTTGGCCCCAGAAATTATTTCTGGGTTATTTGCATAAATCCATGATTAAAAAGACGGTGGAGAAAAAATTTACACGGCGCTAAGTCGCATGATCTTAGTGGCCAGTTGACAGCAGCATATCTGAAAACATTATTTTTTTGAAAATGAATTGTTTCATGCGAAGTATGGCAGTTGGCCGAATAGTTAAAGCCATTAGAATACAGTTATCATGTTCCAGTTATTAACATAATTGTAGGAACAATAAGAGAATATCAAAACCAAAAAGGTTTAGAACAGGAAAAAAATTTCATACTGACCATGGGAGTCAGGATAAATAATTTTATATATTTTTTTTCAAACGGTAGTGCTGCTATTACCGTCTTATTATCTTCTTATTACATATTACTTATGAAATGTACTATTTATAACACACCTTTAGGTAGCAACAGTATTGAGTTAAAAGTTTTAATTTAAAATAAAAAACACCTCTAGATAAAATTAAATTTATGTAGAAATGTTCCACCTTAAGTGCAAAACTTTTTTACTACATGCGTATTTATACATACACAAATAAAATGCTGCATTGCATACTTTTAGGTTAAACTATTTTTATTTTATTTGCACTAAATTCAAAACACCTCTTAAATTTGCTATTTTGTTACTTTAATTTTATTTCAAACTTTTATAGCAAGAACCTGCTACAGAAGGAAACATATAAAAGTTTATTTTTTTTACAAGTTTTTGTGTTTTTCTTAACACCATGACAATTTAGCGAAATTAAAGAAAAAGTGCAAAAATAAGCAAAAGTAAAAAACACACAAAGCAAAACGATCCCATATAAAAGGTTATAAAAAGAGCATAAACTATGGAGATACTACATGCATACATATGTATGTACATACATATACTTGTATACTAAATACATATAGATACAGATACAGCCATGGCCTTGGGCAACTTCCCACGCAATTTTTGTGTATGACTAATAAAAATAGAGAAGAAAAACAGTGTAAAAGTTTGTAAGTGCTACTAAAATATTGGAATTATTACACGCTTATACATAAGTGTGTATACGTTTGTATTGTATTGTATATATGTACGTATGAATGACAAATATTTTTTATACACATTTCACACGGTTTTTCTTGGAAAATATTTAAAATTTGTTTTTTTTAATACATAGACAAGCTTTTTGGAAAAAACTTATTCTTTGTAACTTAAATACATCTTATTTAGTTGTGGTTTCCTAAGCTATACACCAATATTTTTTAAAAAAATAATTTATTACAACACACTTCATTCACAAGGTGTCCTACACAGAAAAAATTATAGTTAAAATTTTTTAAAAATTAATTGACTAATTAAATTATTCTTAAATTTGAGCTACATTTTTAATTAATTTAAATAATTTTTTCAATTTGTAGTTAATTCTTTCAAAAACCCTAGAGATTACTGTCAGCTGAAAAAAGTTAATTGAAAAAAAAAAATAATATTTTTTTTTCGTCAAGAATTTATTTTGAAGAAAAGGTTTAATAAAATTTTGAGTAATCATCTGAAATAGGGTGTTAATTCTTAAAAAAAAGTCAATCAGCAGATTAAAATTCTATCAGACTTTGGTCCTAACAAATAGCATAAAGAGCTTAAACTTTATTGCAGATGGGACTGAAGTTAATATTTCTTGCAGCCATATACATACATACATATATTATAATGAATACTAACTTTAATATGTAAGTAATTATTTGAATTCTTTCCCTTCAGTTGATCAACATTTTTTAAGCGTAAAATTTCTTTGTATCTAGTTCTAGGATGCACCCTCTTTACTTAAAAAAAAAATGATGTTATTTTTTTAAAAACATACAACAAAAATATATACAACAAAAAAGAACTGAAAGGTAAACTCGTGTCGTTACATTTTTAAATAAACTTATTCCACATAAAAGGTACATCAATATTTAACTCGGACATTTGATTTAACATCTACTGCATCTAAAACTGTAAATCTAATTATTTAATTTTTTAATCAAAACAATGCAATACGAATACATTAATCCACCTTGAATTTTAGTTAGACGACAATGCGGACAAAAATTTTTGGAAGTAAAAAATTGAATACTTCGCTATTTCTTATCTATATATATAAAAGTGAAACTCTGTGTGTGTGTGTGTGTGTGTGTGTGTTAGCTATAGACTCCGAAACTGTAAAACCGATCGGGCTCAAACTTTGGTAAGTTGTTGTACACATACCAGGGAGTGTTTATGGGTGAAAAAAAGTGGGCGGAGCCACGCCCATAAAAAATTAGTTATCATTTAAAGCTACTTGCACTTGACCGATTTTTCTGAAACTTTGCACACATATCGAGCTGTCATGACTTAATAATTTCGTGATAAGAAAAGTGGGCGGGGCCACGCCCCTAAAAAAGTTTTAATTTTGAGGTACTTGCACTGGACCGATTTTTCTGAAACTTTGCACACATACTAAGCTGTCATAACCATAAAATTTCGTGATTAAAAAAGTGGGCAGGGCCACGCCCATAAAAAAAGGTTATAATTTTGAGGTACTTGCACCAGACCGATTTTTCTGAAACTTTGCACACATATTGAGCTGTCATGACTAAATAATTTCGTGATCAGAAAAGTGGGCAGGGCCACGCCCATAAAAGCAATTATAATTTTTAGGAACTTGCACTGGTCCGATATTTCTGAAACTTTGTACACAAATTGAGCTGTTATGACTTTACAATTTCGTGATTAGAAAAGTGGGAAATGCCATGCCCATAAAAAAAATTATAATTTTTAGGTTTTTGCACTTGATATTCAATTAAAAATTAAATGCGTTTCGATTCATTGAGGGGCGTAGCAACGCGCGCCGGGTTTGGCTAGTTAGTAATAAAGGAAAAAGTGTTTGTGACATTGGAACATAATTGGAAAGACTAAAATCTCCAGTTAGCGGTATTAGGTGCTCCCTACATTAAAAAATATTTGCATGAACCAAAACCTACAGTTAGAAATATAACATCGTGAACTAACGCTCTCGAAAATAAGGAAAAATCAGCACATCCTAAATTGTTGTCTTTATCAGATTAAGGCAGGATTTTTATAAAAAAAAGTAAAGAAACCTCCAATAATAAGTGCTTCAAAATAGACAATGGATGTTGAAAAATATTTAGATGTATGTACGTCGTTGTCCTCAAACAGTAAGAAATGTTTTTGCAAATCAGGGCTTTCATGGAGGAGTGGTACGAAGAAAACCCCTTGTAAGTAAAATTAGTAGAACAAAAACAATCAATTTCGCTAAAACCTATAAAAACGAGGACTGTTGTTCATTTTGAAGGCAAGGGCTGTGTACTGATGAGAGTGAGTTTAACATATTCCGATCTGATTAACAATGTCATGTTTGAAGAAAGGCCAATGAGGTGAGTATGAAACGAAATTAATGACTTAAGCTGGAGTTACTTACTATGCATCTGTCAAGAAGTAGAAATAGTGTAATTGTATGTAACAAGTTACATGGCAAAACGCAAAAAATACTTATAAATATATACATACGTATCAACGCAGCAAAGTAGGTTTACTTTCTACTTTTGTATCCATCGCATAAAGGTGAAAAAATTTCAACTGTTGTTGATAGCCTTGGATGACAAATAATATTATTTTTTTCCATGTTATCGATAAATCTGTTTGTGTGGATTAATTTTTTCCATTTTTTTGTATTTTTTTATATTTTAAATTTTTTAAACTTTTAGGCTATAAGTTCAATGTGATAACGACAAGAATATTAAGGAAAAATTAGTCATCCGATACTATTTAGCTGAGTGGAATGCATTTTCGAAACCAGCTACGGTTTCATCATCAGCACTCTTTTGATCAGAACTACAAAAGAAAAAAACATTCGAAATAAAGTTTACAATTACTTTTAAGAAAAAAAAAAAAACATAAAAACTTATTTTTAATTAAATTTTTCAATACTAATATTTTTATTCTATTTATCGATAACTGTTATGTGCTGAGTGTCATCTCTGTTTTTCTATTATTAAAAAAACAAGTGCAATAGAGGAGCTTATTGATACTCGTGTTATTTTTGAGCTTTTCGTAGGCCCTTGTAGCAAAAAATAGCATGTACTTAAACTTAATGAATTCCATATATTCTTTGAAAACGTCAATTTCACATGTTTTTAGTTTATAAAAATATAAACACAACAGCTGGTCAAAACAAAAAAGTTGATGCATAAAACGCGTTGTGTGAAACTTGAATTTAGAAACGTATAAAAAGGTGAAAAAGTATCAAACGCAACAACGCATGAACAAATGCTATGAAACCCCAGCCTTATTGTAAAGCATGTGGGGGCTCTATTTGTATTTGGGGTTGTATGACTGCAGCTGGAACTAAAGAACTTGTAGCAATTGATGGTATTATGGACCACACAAAATACCTTACCACTCTAAGAAAAAATTTAAAAATAAAAGTGTTGATAAATTTGGAGTCAAAGATTTATTTTACTTCTACCAGGCCAACGACCTCAAATATAGAGCTCTTTATGTCCATTTGTGGTTGCTCTAAAACTGACCCCACATACTAAAAAAACCCACCTTAGTCTCTAGGTTTTCTCGCAACAACAATTGAGAGGGTTGCCAACTAAGCACTGAAACAAGAAGAACGAGTTCATTTTTTTATTTAATTATACTATAAAATATTACGAATTATAAAACTCTTTTAAATAATTTTTTGGTGTATCCTTTTATGTACTATTTAAGCTTTCATTAATGACAAACCAAAGGTTACCTGTGTCCGATTCATTTTTGATGAACTGTATATTTTCTATCATAGTATATTGCTCTTCGATTATTGTCACCACAACCATGTTTTGTTTTTTTTTTTTTGCGTGTTGAGAAATATTTTACGTTCTTGAATTAAAAAAAAAATAAATTTAATAGGAATTTAAATTTTTCAATTGTATATTTTAGATTGGAGTAAATAGTATATTGAGTATACAAAAGTTGAGGGAATATCTATGGCTTAGCTGCCGCATACATAGACTTCTTTCTTTTGTTCTGTTTTTTTTTCTTTTTTCACAAGTTTTCATAACTGCTTGGCATATTTGTGGTTGTTGCCTTGGCAACCAAAGAAATACCATTTGATAATGATAAGGATTACTGCAAACTAATTCCCAGCAAAAAAAAAGACAAGTATTTTTGATAGATAAGTAAATAAGGACTGAGAGGTATTAAAAGTGTGTTGCCATGTTGTTCGAGTTACTTCTCACAGGTGAGTTATTTAAGCCTAGTCCAGTCAGCATTTGGCTCTCAGATACATCTTTGATTTTAAACTGTTTTAATTTCCTTAATTTCAAGTTTATTGTGAACAAAAATTTGTTCAACATGGCTCGATAACGATCGCCATTGACTACGGCCACTCCTTTCTTATTTGCGAAGAAAAATGGCGCAATTATGCCTCTGGACCAAAATCCGCACCAAACAGTGACTTGTTTTGGGTGTATCGGTGTATCAAGCGTATACACAACCATATTCGTTCAGCGGAAGGATACAACTAATTATCTGCCAAATCAGGCATGACCTAAGTGTTAGCATTCACGAAATAAACACTAGTTCAAAAAAAACGTTTGATGAAAGACTAGAGAATTTGTAGTAATAATTTAATTTAGATTAATTTTTTTTTTTCAAAAACTGTTCAAAAATGTGCCTAGAAGGCACACATGGCAGCTTTAACTATTATTCTTGCATATGAAATGTTGGTAGAAATAGCAAAATGAAATTAAATATTGGGAATCCCCTTTTTTGTGGTTAGCTGACATTGTAGTGAGAACGGAACTTTTTTTTTTTTGTACAATGTCGAAAAGCAATATAAATAATTAGACCGGAAGAAATTGAGATCATTATTAAAGAAATTAATTTTGAGGAAGCTCTTAATCAAAAAGTTATTAGTGATGAGACCTACGACAGTTACTTTTCTGTGGATCAGATTTCATTCCAGAATATGGAACGAATTCAGCAGTATTCGAAAGTAAAATGGATCCAGAAGCAAGTACATCAACTATTTATATCGGAAAAGATGGAAAAGAATGAAATTCATTGCCAATCGATGCAAAATATTGCGGACAGACAGAAGGACAGAATATTATTTGAGAATAAACATATACACAAGTTTTACCACCTGGAAACTATATTAATTCTATTGCTGATGCATTTTATTGTATTGGTCTATTGTTGAATGTTCGTGCAAATAAACAAGGTATAACGAGTAGAATAGGAAGAATTCTGGCATCCATTATTTGGTTGAAATGGCAAACCCAGCCTAATCAAATCAGTCACTGATGTCATTAACATAAGGGAAGTTACAAGATTAAATAATTATTTGGGTGCAAACATAAAATGGAAAAAAAGAAGGCGTATCGGTCTATTCGACCCAGCTCTACTTTTTCTTATAAATAACCTTGAAATCAATAAAACCAAGACCAACTTTAAATCGAGGCAGCTCAAAAGCCAGAGGATTTTAATATTACATTTATTTGATTTATGCCATCTTGTTCTATATCAGCAAACACTACTGTGTCTGTTACTTTTTTCGTCCACTTAGTTCGACACATTCTTTTATGTTTTAAGTAGAACAACAAAATTCTATTTCTAAGTTTGAAATTGTAAAAATTATTGCAAAAGTACTTTATTGTATTTTGTTTGCTGGGTAGCAATATTTTATTTCTAAAGTTCGCGTCTTTTTTTTAACCTTGAAGGTTCTTTACACAGCTGAAATTATTTTATTTAAAATATTTGGAATTTCCTAAATAGCTTGCATTCTGCTTTTCTTCCCTTTTCCTTTTGAGACCATGGAATTTTTCGATATATGTATGTATGTGTCTATGCATTAAAGTAATTTAACATTTCCTTGTTAAAAAATTAAATTCAGGCCAAATCTAAACTAAATCATTAAAATACGAAATTTATTAAAGAACATCAAGAAAAATTCTGCAATTCCCTTCAAATCTCCTTCAATTCCTGCGAACAGCTTCTTATCTATACCAACAAACATTAAACATCTATATATACACTCACACGCACAATAAGTAAGTTTATTCGATGTGTGCGTGTGTGTGTGTGTGTCTGTAAGTATAAGTTCATATGTAATTGTGTACGTTTAAGTATAATAAAATTTTCTTTCACCAAATTTTATACAGCATACCGAATTTTAATTCACCAAAAAATGTATACGCACTTATACATACATAAAAACAACAATATAAAAATCATGCTTAACATATACATACACACTCAAACAATTAAATACACAGCAACGCAACACGCATACATTTTCCTAAACACATACTTTGTTTTATTTTGACAAATTTGGTACATGCGTATAGCGAATTTTTGACGTTTGTACTTTCAATATTTAATGTGAGTGTGCTTTTTCTTTTTTTGAAATCAAAATTTAAGACTGAGTTAGCAGCAATACAACAACAACAAAAAAATCATAAATGAAAAGGTCAAACTTGTTAAATAAACGTATTTTGTGTAAAAAGAACACACAACAAAAATAAGATAAAATGAAACAGAAACCCCGAAAGACTCAAGCAGACTCTCGCTAAAATAGAAAATATTACAAGATGTCTTCGCAGGAAAAACAACATCTTAACCAAATGGCAAAGACGATGATGATGATTAAGAAAATTAAACGAAAGTAAGTAGAAAATTTTCTTTTTTTTTATTAAAAATACTGGGCACTTTGTATTTTAAGATTTTTTTCTTTACGGAGTTTTCCACAAACGTTCAAAACTCAAACACAAATAAAATATTGCGGCCCACAAAACGAAAACAAAACGACAACGAGAAAAAAATATTTTTTTTTTTCTTTTTAAAAGTTTAACACCGACAATATTGAAGAGGGTGCTGATGTTTGTTGGGGCAAAATATTAAGGAACGTTTAGGTAGCCGAAACGTTTGCTAAAGAAGAACAAAATTTAGTTTTCATTTATATTAAGGGTGATTCTTTATGACTTTTAACCGTACAACTAGCTAAAGATGTGCTCTACAGTTACAGTGGTAAGAAGGGACAAAAAACTGAACACAAAAATTTCAGGAATATTACAGTTTATTCTGCCTAAATTTAGTTTAAGTTTTTTACCTGTTGAGGTCTAGTTAAGATTTAAGGTTAAGATTTGCTGAAGTTCCATTGCAGTTGTCGTTTAGTTCTAGTTCAGCTCTATATCGGTTCCAGTTTAGCTCTAGTTTATTTTAAGTTTAATGCTAGTTCAGCAGTGCAATTCATTAACTTATTTAAACGATAATTGTATCGTGAAAAAAGATTAACAACAATTTTATCGATTTCGGTATTCAGTAACATATTTTAACGACAGTTGTTATTGTTATCTAAATGTCAATAATTCTGATGTAGTTCAGTTAAACGACAAAAAGTTAAAGTTTAAGTCCGACTCAAAACCCACTTGTTTAAGTTGCGGCTATGGCACGACTACCTCTGTGAGCGATGTTAGTGGTGAGTTTATTTAGTTACTGTCTATGACAAAGATGTCACTTTAATGAAACGAGTATCGTTGAAAAGTATTTACTGAATTTAAGGATTTTCGGATCGTTAAAAGTAAGTGAATCGCAACACAGTTCTATTTCAGTTTTAGTTCATTTTTGGTTCATTCCTAGTTTAATTTTAGTTCTGTTTTCCGCCAGTTCTACATCATTTTTGGTTCAGTGCTAGTTTAGTTCTAGGTCAGTTCTAGTTCAGTTCTTTTTTAATTTTTTTTCTAAATTAGTTTTAGCTTAGTTCTACTTTAGTCGTGGTTAAGTTCTAGTTAAGTTTTAACTATTTCTATTTAAGCTCTAATTAATTTTCGCTTAATTTCTAGTTTAGCTTTAGTTCAGTTGTAATTCTGCGCTACTTAAATTTTTGGTTCAGTTCTATTTAAGTTCTAGTTCACTTTAAGTTTATTACTTTATAGTTCAGTTACAATTTGGTTTTAGTTTAGCGACAAGTTAGATCAAGATCGAAAACATTTTTTTTACCTTTCAAGACTAGGATTCGGATTTTTCAATAACATTCGCCCATTTTTGACTTATTCGATTATGTTAACTTTTTCCCACTATTTCCGACATTTTATACCAACAATTGTATTATTATTAATTTTTTCGAACTATTTATGTAGTATTTTTTAACATTTTTTCGATGTCTACCGACCATATTATGCATTCTTGATTACTTTTAGTTTTTGCGATTATTTTCGAATTTCAAAAATTTGCTGATTTTTAATGTTTGGGGGTTGCGGGTTCGATTCCCACCGGAGACTCTGGAATTGTCTGCTTCTCTTTCTCTTCTATTCTAAATATTTCTATTCTTATTCTGTTCCTCTCTCTATTAAGGCGTTACAATGGACCGTAATGATTTCCGGGTAAAGGTGTGAGGGTAACTTTGCACCCCCTGTGGACTAGTCAGTACAGAACAAGTCAATTGTTTGGGGGTTGCAGGTTCGTTTCCCGCCGGAGACTCTGGAATGGTGTCACAATGGACCGTAATGGTCTCCGGGTAAAGGTGTGAGGGTAACTTTGCACCCCCTGTGGACTTGTCAGTACAGGACAAGCTAATTGTTTGGGGGTTGCGGGTTCGTTTCCCGCCGGAGACTCTGGAATGGCGTCACAATGGACCGTTATGGTCTCCGGGTGAAGGTAACTTTGCACCCCCTGTGGACTAGTCAGTACAGGACAAGTCAGTTGTTTGGGGGTTGCGGGTTCGTTTCCCGCCGGAGGCTCTGGAATGGTCTGCTTCTCCTTCTCTTCTATCCTAAATATTTCTATTCTTATTATATTCTTCTCTCTATTAAGGCATCACAATGGACCGTAATGACCTCCGAAGGTGTGAGGATAACTTTGCACCAGCCTTACCTACCTACCTACTTTATAAGTAAATAAATTTTTCCTCTATTGCGTAGCGAAATATATTGTTACAGATTTACATTTTAAATAGCTTAATTTACATGATAATTTTATTAGTTTTATTTTTCAGCAGTTAAAGCTGCAGTAGTTTATGAACATTAGCTTTAGTTGACTGGTTTTTCGAATATCATATTCAGTAATATACAACCCATGTGTGTTATTATGTGCGGCATACTTTTAGGCACATATATTTTTGCTGCATATTACTTAACATAAACATAACGTGTTTAATTAAATATAATAGCCTATTGCCTAGTAATTTACCAATATGTACTAGTATGTGCAGATGGCAATATTGTAGAATGTTACAGACCACCACTATGTTACCATAAATAGTCGAAGAACCCAGCTAACATGATAAGTATAACAGTAGAGCTTGTAAAGTGTGTATTAAAGTGAGTTTGATAATAAAGGTGTATAACAAAAAGAGATATAAATAAAGTGTTATCTATAAAAACAATATCTGAGTGTATTTAAATAAATAAAGTGCTCTTGATTTTATAACGAACTCAAGTGTTGTTATTTGCAATACAAAAGAACCCCCAGTTTATTTAAGGAAAATAAACCAGCGTTAAAAAAGGTATAAAAGTAAAAATATATTATATTTCGATTATTCGACTTTTTAAAAAAAATATTAATAGATCTTTTGGCTATTTGGTGTTCCAGTATAAAAGAGATTCGTGAGTTGACCCACCAAACACACTTTTCAGTTTCACTCTAAAAGACAATGTCCACCAACTCGTATGAGAAAAGTGCAGGAAAATATTGCTATTGTCTCGGTCAGTATCACCAAAGATCGAGATAAGTAATTTCATCGATATTATTAACAATTGGAGTTATGATATACGTCCAAGTGAAAGATTTTCAGTATGAAACAATCCAATTGGTGCCATATATCACACTGTATAATATTGTGAGGCAAGATTGAGATGCAATTAGTCTCATGTTTGGGGCATCTATTTATAGCCAAAATCATATGACTTAACCCTGATTCAATATTTTTTATTGGAATACGTAAGTCCCTTGTTTAAGATCTCAAGCTACAATACCAGCCCTTGAATACAGCATTAAAATTGCCGTTTTTTAGATACTGGCCGAAGTGCTAGAAAGAGTATGCCGAAATCGAGGCTCACGGATGAACCAACTACGGCACAGCCTAGGGTACGATAAATCTGTATGAATCTTTCAAAAGTAAATAATAGTCTTTCATTTATCACTAAAAATAAATAAATATTTTATTTACATTTGCACAGTGTCAGTGTTATTTAATACCCTTCGGACGATAGTGTAAAAATTCTTGTAGATATAAAAATTTCCGTCTGTCCGTTGGTATGTTGAAATCATCTTTTTGAATCCCCCACTTATACTTCAGACTCTTATATTGCACCAATTTATCAGAAATGGTTTCGAAAATTTCGCTATTTAAAATCAATTATATAGGTATATTACGAGCTGACATATGAGCGAAAGAACACGACTACCTCAGTTTTTTTTTGCCAAACAAAGTCTGATTTTGCAGCTCCTATGGAACTGCTTAAAACGTTTGTTACGTATTTATAAGACATGTACCTTTGATAAAATTTAGAGGAAATCTTTGTTCCATAAGTCAATTGCCGACAAAGATTTCGATAAAAAAATTTAAAAAAATGCCAATTAAAAGTCTAGATTATCGATTTCCTAAATAGGTTTTGGCCGCAGTTGCACCATATTATTTATTTGTGACTGTAAGTGGTAATGAGTGACAAAATTGTCATATAAATTTTTCAGATTCAATAATTTCTACAGATTCAATTAATGTGTTATTAACCATATACGGGTTTGATAAATATGGAAAAGTCATTTAAGCTAAAACAACAACAACAAAGCTAGTGATCGCTAATACATACCTTTGTGTATGTAAACATGATGGTACAAACTGACTAAGGGGTACTAAAGATTCGGCACATATAAGGCTCCTACTTGCTTAATTTCAAAAATCAAACGGCTAAAAAATTACTCGATAAAACCCTAGTTTCCAGTTTTGTTTTCATTATGCTATTGCTTAGTCATTTTTTTGGGTCATTCCACTGTGCGAGCGGTTAAAAAGTGTATGCAGAAAAATATACTAGAATCAGCATCAGTTGCTGCTTGGTTACAATTCAATTACTTTTGATTGCCTTTCATGTATCATTGTATGGAATAGGGACAGACATAACAACTACAAACAAACACTTAGTTTACGACGAGATTCGATTGTGTGTGTATTGCACTATAATAAAAAAAAGTTTGTTTACCCAAGTGTACGTATTTGGATTTTTGTTGAAAGTCTGTCGTGTTTTCTCTTTTTCCTTGCCTCTTGAGATTTTAAGTTTCTCGCCAGAATTTTAGTTTATCGTTCATCTCCTTATTTCTTATAGTTTTTCCATGCTTGTTACACAGAAAACTTCTAATTTTTACTGTTTTCTTGTTGAACTTGTATTTATGGATTGTTGATAATACTAAAAAATGTTGATGACTGACGGTAAACATCAGCAGCAACAGCAATAGCAATACGATTACAATAACAACAACAACAACAAAGAGTAAAATAAAGATGGTTGAAGAACAATTTTGTACACATGGTTAGTGTAAATGTGTAAGTAAGCTTTAAGTATGAGTTGTAAAGTGTGGTATGTACACATTTAAGCATAAGAGTATGAGTGTGATGTTAAGGGTTATTTGTTGTTATATAACCTTAAAGGTATGTTTATGAATTGTTCAATGAACCATTAAAAAATAAATATTTTCCTAACAGCAACGTACTTTTTATTTTTGCCTACAATTTCATATTTTTCTTTTTATATTTCTTTTTCTCCTCTTGACTTTAACATCATCAGCACAGCACAACAGCCCCCAACCCCAAGAAAAGTTAACGATTTATGAAGTTTAATAAAAGAGCCCGTAAGAAAATTTCAAAATGCTGTATGTTTGTTTCAATATGTCAGGAATTTATATCAATAGCGGTTTTGCAATATAAATGGAAATAATAAAAAATATATTAAATAACTTTTTTCTGTAGGTAAATATAAAAATATTAATTTATTAAAACTGTTTGCACGCCTGGAGCAACAGTAGAAATCTAGCAAAAAAAAAAAAAAATATGACAAAAATGGCCAATAAGGCTGTCTCGAGGTGTTTTTATATTTGCAAACCATAACCCTTGTTTTTACAACAGGTAAGAGAAAATGCTTTTAGAAAGTTCAAAAGCTAGGATGGTCGGCCTAATAAAATGCCTAAAATTATACCCATTAGCTCTTGAGTTATTTATTGCTGGCTTATCGACGTACACCCTTTCTTTAAAATTACCCCAAAGAAAGAAGTCCAACGGTGTCAAATCACATGTTCTTGGCGGCCAACTGACATCGCCACCACGTGAGATAACACGGCCATTGAGTTTCGTTAGCTGTGTGGCAAGAGACACCGTTCTGTTGAAACCACATATCGTCAATATCAACATCTTTCAATTCGGGCTATTAAAAGTTCGTTATCATCTCACGTTAGCGAACACCATTCACAGTTTTTGCCTGACCGGTCACTCTTTGTGGATGCATTGGTTTTTTGACAATCACTTTTGAATTTAACATTCGCCCAAATGCGGCAATTCTGCTTATTGATGAATCCACTGAGGTGAAAATGTGCCTCAGAACTGAAGATGATTTTCTTTGAAAATTGATCATCCACTTTTTCCATTTCTTGTCACCATTCTGACCATTAACGATGTTTGGAATGGTCAAGAAGCTTTAGTTCTTGAGTCAGTTGCACCTTGTAAGCATGTAAATTCAAGTCTTTATGCATAATGTTCATCATCGACGAGCGTGAGAGGTGCAATTGTTGGGCATGACGACGAGTTGAGGTGGAGGGCTCCTCAGCCAAACTATCACCATTTATTAAAATACGTTGGAAGATTAATGATCTTTGCCGACTCTCATGCCCGTAATATCTTCACTTCGAAGGTCACCAAAGGTTACGGAAAATCTATACTCTGTTCCTAACGAGACTGATGATTATTTTTTACTAAGATTTCAATACTAAGTCTAATTAAAAGATTGGCTGCGATTTGTTAAAATAAGCTAATAAGTTTTAAGATTCGATTATTTAGTGTAAATTTCAATTAAGAAGATTTAATAGCACAAAAGGAATGTATAATAATTAATCAAGAAGAGACTTATGGATTTTAGTACAGATAGTACTGCTTGAGAGAATATATCAAGGAACAATATATTTGATTGCGAAAGTCCAATTAACAGCCCATTAACTATCAGCGACATTTTCTTAATAAAAGCTTTAAAAGCCGACACTGATCAATGATGTCAATGTCAGGAAAATCCAAATAATTCACAACCACAGTCAAACGGGAATAATTCATAGCCCGCTAAAAATCTAAACAACTCGAAATATAGGTAGTCCCTGAAAAACTCCTTAATTCGAAAAAATTCCACCAATTTTTGATGCCTCGTTAATAAGTATTTTTTTTATAATTCAGACTCTGAGGAAATCCCTTCAAATGATATTTACTGGCAAAGGCATAGTCAAGGCAATGTTTTCTTACAGGTTTGTTTACAACTGCCGTTAGTTTTCTTACTGGAATTTTTAGTGATTCCTAAGATCAGTTTGGTTCTAATTTTTGTGTAAAACTGTGATGTAAAAGAGTCAAAGAAAAACATGAGTAAAAGATTATCGTTATAGGAAAGAAGGACATAAATAAATTCAGCAATTGGCAATGGCGAAAAGAAAATAGAAGCTTTAAAAAGAATTAAATTTCGCTGCCTTAATGCTTTTCTCATATTTGAGAAAGAACAAATCATAGTAGAAGCTACTTCAGGCTGTAGAGAAAAATTAATTCTTTTTGATTTATTTTTTTTTTAATATGAATGCATATGGCTTCCATAAAGCATCTCCATACTACACAATTAGTCACAGATGTTTTCGCGTCCATGTGTATGCATACGCCTTCCAAAATCGTCTGCATAGTACACGATTTTTCGTACTTGTTTTTTCTTCTTTCCAAGCAAGATTGCACTGTCAAAGTTCATGGAGTATCTTGCGTGACCAAATATTCTTTAGCCGACCACGGTTTCCTGAGCCTAACACATTCCTCTTGAGTGCCAACATTATTGTTATTGTATCACTAATCTTGTTTTTTCGTCTTTCCAAGCAAGATTGCACTGTCCAAGTTCATGGAGTATCCTGCGTCACCATATATTTTTTAGCCGATCACGGTTTCCTGAGCCCAGATTTCACTCGAGTGTCATTATTGCTATAGTATCACTAATATTTCTGTTAATGCAGCCTATCGACAACCTCTTTCTTTTTTATTTATTTATTAATTTATATTATTTGCTTTAGTATGAGTTTCTTATTGGTTTTTTAGACATCTGTCCTGCTTATGTTGTTAGTTCAGAATAATCTACATATCGGCCAAAAACGACACAAAATTGGTACAGAAGAGCGTTTTTATTACATTTAAATAAATAAAAACGTACATAACTCTGCTGCGAACGATAAAATGTACGCAGTGATATCTCCATAACTAAAACAGTTATTGCCATAATATTTTATCAGCAGATGGATTAAAGGATATAGAACCAATTTGCATTAAAAAGTGGATTTATAAAAAAACGTAACATACGAAAATTTAGAGCTCAGGGGTCGATATGATTCTAAAGCACTTATTGATAAATACCTGTAGCTCTCGTTTTATTGACTACTATTTATGTCGGTTTTGGCGCCTGCCATTCGCTGCCACTGTACTGCATAAATAGGAAAATTAATCAACTGGTTGGCCTAGTAGCATCATGTTATCGGTGCTTACGTTGTTATCTTTTGCTGTGTGTAACGTATAAATTGTTTCGTTTAAGTAAATTCTTACGTTTTTCAAACAACTGCTTTCTACTTAGAACCTCACTAAGTTGCAACACCTTAATTACCCCTTCTAAATTAACAGTTTTTAGGTATTCATGTCACTAACTTGGTGTTAATAACGATGGCCCTACAGAAAGCCATATCTTTACTTGTTTCAATAGAAAAATTTATTTACTTGTTTTTAGAAAAGTTTTTATTTATGGTATGAAATGTTATGCCCATGTGTTGTAATGTGCTTGATGAAGAAACCCGCCTTTTTTATATTATGAGTAGAACAAATTTTTTTTTAAAGTCGACTGCGTGCGGATTTTCTGTGCCCCAAATGCGACAATTTTGTTTGTTTACATACCCGCCAAGATCAAAATAAGCTTCATCTGAAAAGATGATTTTTTTGGGAAAATCGGCCAAAGTAATCTCGCAGTATTTCGCAGCGTTGTCCAAGCGTATTCACACTTATATTCGTTCAGCGGAAGGATAAAACTAATTATCTGTCAAATCAGACAAGAGAAAAGTGATACCATTCACGAAATAAGCACTAGTTGTAAAAAAAAACGTTAGATGGCAGACCCTATAATATGTAATTTTAAAAGTGTAGAAAGTGTTTTTCATAAGAAAAAAGTGGAATCATATGTGATGCACAGACATTTTTTTTTTAATAATTCTTAACCAGACGTTCTGTGAATCATATGCGATTCACACATTTTATTGAAAAAGTTTACTGCAAACGTTTTGTTGCTTGTTGAATAAATAAATAATGAATCCAAAAGTGTTTTATGGACAAAAAAAGAATAGAAGCGATGATTCCGAGAGTGACAAAGAGGACCCGTTTCAAGATAGCGGTGATGACTATGTTCCTTCTAATATAAGTTTTTCATCATTTTCAGCATCTGATGAAAGGGAAGAAGACTGTGAACACCGTATTTTGGAAAAAGAATTGGTGTCAATTCCATCTACACGACAGCATTCACAATGCTTTAGTCCCAGCAATGGTATTCAACTTTTGAAGCAGGGGAAAGGTTAATTTTTAGTGAAAAAGGTGGTATAAATAAACGCATCACGGTTGATAACGGGGAACCCATGCCAATTAATATATTTTAGCAGTTTTTTGATAAAGAAATAATGGAATTCATGGTAACAGAGACTAATAAGTATACAAGAAAATTTTTGGAAAAATGTCAGCTGCATCGTAATTCCGGTATGAATATATGGTTAGAGGTAACCATGACTGAAATGAAAAACTTTCTAGATATAATTACCCAGATTACCAAAATGTTGATTTCAAAGTACTAGGAAGTGTATATTATACAGAAGTTTCGGTAGCCGAAACAACGATTTCGCACAAGGGAAGACTCTTTTTCAAACAATTTAACCCTGGAAAAGCTCATAAATATGGCATACAAATTTTTCAACTCTGTGAGATGAGCAGCTATGTTTGGAATTTCTCGATATATTGTAGTAAGGGATAATCTGTTTAACAACTTCAATTTAATCTAAAAGTGTCCGATATGTTAAATGGAAGATCACTCTACCTTTAGCTTTTAACGTAAGGTTTATATATTAGAAACTACCATATTATTCGTTTATCGTTGCCACTTTGTTTTTATAGAACCACTTTACTTGTTAAAAATAGTCGGTATTTGCTTTGGTGCTGTCATATTAAAAAAAATAGAATTTATTTTACAGGGAGGTTGTAATAATGAAATATACTTAATGGTCAGTTTATTGCTTACGTTAACAAACGTTACCTTTAATAACCATTAACTTCGTCGGCAAGTTGTAATAAGGCCCTTAATGTGGCAACGCTTTTCATGCATTTTCGCACTTTAAAAATTTAGTGTTGAAAACCATGCTTTACAGACTTTAATAAAATACTGTTTTATTCCACCTTTTTAGCTGACAACATGTACGCGATTTAAACTTATTGCAGTAACTTGCCATATGAAAACATATTATAATAAGTGTACAGACAATAAAGCGTTTACGCATTAAACCGTATTATTATGTACACTGACCTTGTCAATGTCATTGTACAAAATATAAAAAATATTCATCTTAGGCCTAACACAGTAAACATGTGATAAGACCCTTCAACTTTCTAAGACAGTTTTCCAGTGTCCGTAGAAAACATTTTTCAGCAAAATTTACTGAAATTCAAACAAGAATTAGAATTAATAATTATTTAGTTTTTTGACCTTTTCTAATTTAAATATAAAATAAAATTATTTAAGCTCGAGGTCTTTTAATTATTTAAATAAAATCTTTAATTTTTTTTATTAATTCTTCCAACATTTCGCTACACCGTTGTGTAGCATCGTCAGGAAATATTTGTTTTGATTTTTTGTAAAAATTTTTTGTGTGAAAAAATAAATATTAAATAAGAATTAGAATTTTGTAGACTTAAGACTTTTAATTTTACTTTCAGGAACGCAACAAAATAAGATAAAAAATTTGTAAATGTTGTGTCGTATCTTCGAAAGTCATACCAACAATACGCACTAACGAAAATAATTACTATGCCTAAACATTTCAATTGCGGTTCATGTTATCAGTTCCATGAAAACATAAATTTTATCTCCCTACACTTCTCTATATAAACGATGGTTGTGACAGATACGCACCATCACACTTCATTGTGTGCGCATGAGGATTAAAGAGGGGCCCATGTTACATTCATGCATAGATTATTAATAAATATTTTATTGTTCATTAAAACCCTTATTCTAATGAACAATAATTTTGTTTTTAAATCTAATCTATAACAACTATTTTCCCACTGTCTTAATTTTATCTATAACCCTGAAATTGCTGTCGTTCATACTGAAAACACTCACTCATAAATTTTGAAATTTGACCACACGACCCGCATATCACTAAATGTTTGCTTATTTTTTCTTTACAGCCTCTTCAGCAGTCTTTATTAGATGCAACTAATTACACACATTTAAATTGTTACAGCAACTAATGTATACACAAACAGTCATACATCAATTAATATTTTTGTAAATCAAAAATCCTCAACAAAATAAGTAACAAAGGACGAAAAAAAAACAAACAAACAATAAGAGATAAGAGAAATAATTAAATAAATGAAAAACAAGTGACAGTGTTGGACAGGCATATGAGTGAGGGTTTTAGAAATGCGATTACAATCTCATAGAAGCCATTAGATAGCTGTTTTCAATATTATCAAGCAAACACATTAAAATGTATGAACATTTTAGTCCTATTGTGTTGTTTTTCGAATTCCAAAGGATCATTGTATTGTTATCTTAAAGTATTGGTTTTGTTGATAAAGTGTGATAAAATTGAAAGAGTATGAGCAAATAGAGATTAACATACAATTCTGTATGTTAATCTCATAACAACATACAATGGTGTCAATATTAGCTTATCGCTTTTGTGCTGTTTTTTTTTTCTGAAAGTAAAAAATTAACCATAACAAGTTTGTGTGCTATAAAATATGTGTCGAGCTGTGTCGAATCTTAAATACCCATTAGTCTAAACATAGTAAAGGGTGGTCCCACCATATTGCACGCAAAGGCGTGCGTCATCTTTTTTGACCAACTAAATTTTTAACTCATTCATTGAGTTGTACATTTAAGAAACATAACTGAGCACCAAGTTAACAGTGTTGACATTTTTTACGAAAATGGGCGTTCAAATCAAAATGCATTTCGTGCACTGCGTGATTTTTTTTTTGTCAGAATTATCGAACAAATGTGTTCACAATCGAGAGAATTTTGCGCAAATTTTAGCATACCGGGTTTATAGGAAATGTGAAAACACCTGTGCATACTCGCCCATTGCTGTTTTTTGCAATACTCTAGCAGAAAGGTCGTTAGCCTCTACTCCTAGTCGCGAACAACAATTGAACCTCTCAATAACATCACTAATGAAAATTTTGAATACAGATTTATGTTTACAAGGTTCAATTGACTCAAGAGCCGAACCCTACTGACAATTTCAAGCATCGTCAATATGCCGATTAATTGTTCGAATTGACGAAAGTGAATGGTGACTTTACAAAGAAAATCATCTTCAGCAACTAGGTCTACTTTAATATTTTCGTTAACAAGCAAAATTGGCGCATTTGGTCAAGTGAGAATCCAGGAGTGATTTTTGAGATGACGATGCATCCACCAAGTGTGACTGCTTGGTGCGGTTTATGGGCTGGCGGCATCATCGGGGCGCACTTTTTCGAAACTGAGGTCGGTCAAGAAGTTTCTATGTTCGCTATCGCGAGATGCTTACAGAATTCTTGTGGAATTTGAGGGTATGGGCCTGAAGGTAAGCGGTTCTAACAGACTTGACTTTTTGCCACACAGGTTAAGAAACAATGGCTGTTTAGAGCGAGAAATTCAATGACCGTGTTAAAAAACGTCGTGGCGATGTTAATTGGCCGATACGATCATATGATTGTACGCAGTTGTAGTTCTTTCTTTGGACATATTTTAAAGTAAAAGTGTTCGTCAATAAGTCATGACAAATTCCGTAACTAAAGGATGAGAGATTTTGGCACTTTAACGACATTGAATTTCAATTATGTTATGGGAAGAATGCCACCGAAGCTGTAACAATCATTTGTACATTATCTGAAAACTTATTGTTTTAATTACAACGTCGTGCGTTTTAGGTGGACTTCCCTGTAGGTACTTGCAAAACGAGAATATATATATAATAAGAACTGTATATCGATGGTCACAAGTCATTTCTATGAAATTTATTTTTCAGTGATTTCAATACACGACACACACATATACCTCGACACAAAAATTTAATGCACTAGTATCGAAAATACCAAATTTACAAGCAATTATGCAAAAGAAATTACATTGCGATAATACAACTTCTATTACGTTTTTAACTTATTCTGAATTTATTTGATTTAGAGCCTTTCTACCTGTGACCAAAGATATGTTATTTGGTGTTATGTTTGTGATTGAGATGTTGCACGCTAGGAACTATATAAACCCATTCGCTATCGTTTTGTTCGTACAAGAACCAAACACGAGGAAACGTGCAAAGGCAATATTGTTGTTTATGTGTCGTCTCATTCTTTCATATTGGAAATGGCGTTTGAAGTTAGACTTTGTCGTGTGATCAAATGTTGTCCCAACTCAACAAGATTGTTTCGAACGAAATAAATTTAATTACGCTCAAAAAGTTGTTTGTTGTTAGAAAAAATTGTTGACTAAGAGAGACCTATAGTAACAATAGCGATTCATTCGTTCTTTTACTGAAATTAATGCTCGGTCGTAGACAAGCGATTTAGTCAAAATGTGTTTATTTACCAACAAAAAAAAAATTAGTATTTAATTTAATGTACAACAAAATTATTTTTTTTTTTGTAAAAGGTTTCTTTTTCAAAGCAGATTCCGACTGAGAGGATCAAAGAATATATTTGTGGGTATTCTCTAAAAGTTTAAAACTAAGTTTTATTGTAGGAAGGCTCAAGGGACACCCCTTCTCACATTCTTATGGTGAATCGACATTGAAAACGTAAGACTCTTACGTTTTAAGTATACATATGGTGCACTGAGGAAATTAACGTTAAATGCAACAGGCAATACTTTTGTAAAACATTCTTGCCCTCTAGCTATTCAATATATGGATTTTTTGTCACATTTTTGTTTTTTTTTCTCTATGACCGTTGTCGGAATTGTGTTATCTAAGACATACATACCAACACGCAAGAGACGAGGATTACTAGCACGAATTGTATATTTTAGAAATTACAATTAAATATAATTACAAATAAAGAAGTACCGACAGTTTATTGGATATTGTCAAAGTGATTTTAAGCAGCGTATAAAAAGCTTAGATCACTAAATCGACTCTGTAAGTATAAAACGAATGTGCAACCGTTCTAGGATTAAAAATAAATAAATATTGTGAAAATTGCAAATAGAATGACAAACTTATATGTTGCCCATTAGCTACAAATTGTTTTTTGAAGGTGGCAAAAACTGAAACTGAGTTAATTCTATATGTATATTGAATGTAAGTAGTTATTTTTTTTTAATTCTGTTGGGCATTGCTCCACTGATAATGGTCTAGTTAAGCCCATGGCCTTGTCTCTTATAACGAAAGGCATAAATTGGCATTAAGGATCAAAAATCTCCTCTTAAAAATACATTTTCTTGTACGTGTCACATTCCTTTGAAATAAAGTAAGCCAATTTTATATTTGTACAATTTTTACAAGACACTGACATTTTTTTAAAAACATTTAGGGCATTGTAGATAATTTCTTATCACTATTACTTATTTGCCAAACAAAGCTTTGATCTCAATTATAGCGAATGTTTTTTTAAGAACATTTTAAAATAAAGTCGTTCTTTCTCAACAAATAAAATATGAATATTGCTGATTTACTCTTCATTGTTGCTTTTAGAGGCAACTTATGGCATGAGTCATCGGCCTCAACCTAGACTACGTCATTTGTTTACAAAAAATACTCGTAAGATATGAAATGTTAATTCAAAGTTTTGTTGTATTATTGGAAATACATTTATAACAATAATGAAAATTTTAACTTCCCTATTTATAATCAAGTTTTAAATTTAGCACAGAATTAAAGAAAAAACAAAATTCGTTTTACAGACCATTTAAAAATTGATTATGAATATGATCGTAAATCAAGTAATCAAACATCTTAAATAAAAATTTTTTAAACAACAAATTTTTTAGAACTGAAAAGCACAAGTCTTAAAGAGAAAGTTTTTGGTTTGTGAGATATTCCTTTCGCATGAATGCAGCGTATTTCAGGTTGAAATACTCGCTGACTGGGAGGCATATAGGACACATAATGACAGGAATATTCATGGGAATATTTATATTTTTGTAGACAGTCAGTCGGCAATCTTGTCACTAAGGTCATAGACGATCACCTCTAAACTAGTAGGTCAAGGCTGGGGCATGGGTCTAGATTTTAGCTGTTAAAGGCCGTTATTTTAATGAGGGTACGGATGAAGTCGACATGGGATGGGTATCTGCTCTGGATACTTCAACGAAAATGCAGTCGCAATCCTGTTGGGGACTATCAAAAGCAAGATATTTAGACAATTTATAGAAAATCCAAAAAAAGGTTGGAGTGGACTGAATACACTTAAAGTGACTAAGTTTATGTGGCACTCTTTTGATATCAAAATGTCGGAAGGACTGCTCACTGGATAACATGCAAGTCGACTCGGACTTCCTTTGAAGACCATTCCCTTCAACATCAAATTTTCAATTTTAGTCCATTAAAAATCTGTAGCAATTACCATTGACTGAATTTCTATTTTCAACAGTATTTTCTTAAAAAAAATTTAGCAGTGATGTTACTAAAATTCAAAACCAAATGTCACTTTCTTACCGATGGGAAACATAACAGAGGTAACATGTGGCAAAATCCTAACGAGATATGATAGTCCTTTCTGCCTCGTTATAGTACCAGAAAAAGAATGATACGAAGTAGTTAGAGTAAGAAATACCCAAGGTACCATTTTTAAGAGAACATATCGAGTATTGGTGACAGAACTGGAATGACTTTATACTTCATAAGCCGAAACAGAGGTAAACGCTTCCGTATACCGGGTCACAATTTTGTTCTCCAGGCTCAGACTATAGTTTTTACGGAAGGCGTTCAATAGATGAAGGATTAATAAAGTAGCTGCGGTTTGGGTTTTTACGAATAGCCAATTGGTTATCTAGACCCAAATGAACAAAAAGCCAATTGCGAACGTCAAGAGATTATATGCATACAAGGCCATCAGGGCATAATTGAAAACGAATAAGCTGACAAATTGTTCAAAGTGGGATCATTTTTGAATATCATCACCTTGGAGAATGCTAAAGCCTTTCAGAGGTTAAAAAATTTACTCAAACTTTGGCATAAGGATAAACACATCAGAAAGTGACAAAATACTGCTGTCAGTAAGGTAACGGACATATTATGGGGTGAGGCAAATCTTGAGAAATCGAAGGAGATTATGAAAATAAGTAGATCAACACATAAGTGTAATAGCAGGTTACACGAAGGCGAGAAATCATCCATATCGCATAGAACTATCAGATGAAACGATATGCAGATTATGTGAAGCCGAGGCTATGGCTACACTATCTTGGTCAATATCCTGCATTTGAGCGTATTAGACGCGAAAACTTAAACGTGCATACTATTCCGAACTATGAAAATCTAAGAAATTTATATTAGAAATATTTACGGATTATATTAAAGGGACTGGATCCTAGACCTAGTCGAGATTTTAACTGCAGTTTGAATTATGGTTTTTTTAGGAGAATTTTTATCCTTTAAAACGCACAAGATCCAAATTGGGCATACGTGTATACCTGTCATGAGTTTGGGCTTTTCAATATTCCGCTTTTCATCCTAACCTATCTTACGTAATAAACAAAAATATTTTTATATGATTTTTCTCTATCTAGCAACTCTAAATCCAAAAAGTTGGATAAAAAACGTGTTTAAGGTTGAAAAGGGACAGCAAACAACCTATTAAAAGAATATGCACTAAAAACCATTTAATGGTCAGTTATTACTAACAACAACACTGGGATAAAGTAGCTGGAAAACAAACAAAGGGATTAACAAACAAGTAGTGACGTCAGGTTAATGAACGATGAGACGACGGTGACTGGTTTAAATAATATTTTTATGAAATTTTAATGATCCTTTGTAAGCAAACATGACATTGTATGTGTAAGTAAAAAATAAATACAGCGTGAAAATACTCTAACTGACCTAGCTCACTTTATGACCGCTAGATGTCGCTAAGTCTGGGTTAATTGTAACAAATTAATTACAAAGAATATAGTTTTTTTTCCATAAAACAGTGGCAAAAAACAATTTTTAAAGAGACGCCGTAGTTTTTATTTTTTTTTTTTTTTTAGTTTTTTTAATTGTCATTTTTATTAAGACAAAGTTAACGTCCTCATTATATTTATCATTGCTATTTAACGAACTTGTTTATGTTAATTTTGGAAGAAGCTAAGGACATACTTTTTAAAACCAATTGGAAACATTTATTCCATATTGACTATAACATTAAAATAAATTGAAATAGTATTTTCACATTTAACAGTACAGTGCTTTTTGATATATTACGAACCGTTTTGGCCCAGTGAGGTTTCCGGCTAGCTTGTCCGTGGCGATAGCTCAGGCAGGTTCCAACCCTCTCACCGGGCACGCATCCGCTCTTAAAATCAACTGAAAACAAAACAAAAACCACTACATTAAATTCTACGACAAACTCCACCACACGAATAATTCACGAGAGTCAGGTATTTACTCTCGTTTTGCCCACCCAACCATGTCGCAGCAGCATTCGCTGTAAAATTTCTCTGCGACCCAATATTTCATTATTAATGCAATATTATGGTATTTAAGAAGGAATTTTTTTAGTAGATTTTTTTTATTTAAATTATTAATACATAAAATTATTGCTAAACAAAAAAATTTTTTAGAATATAAAACTTATTGACTATGTCACGCCTGTTACAAAAAAAAATTAAATAAAAATTTGATTTAATTCTCTGAAAAATTTCATTTTAATAGGTATTGCACAGTTTTAATGCCATTGCTTGTGTAATGCTGTTGTATTCTTTTTTGTATTCAAAGGGATGTGTAGGAGCAGGACTCGTGTCCTGAGTTTAATATTTCTAAAAAAAATTTAATTTTTTCTCTTTTGGTAAGATATAAAACTATGCCTTATCTATTTAATCTGTGGCTTCTAAAGCAATTTTTCTGCTACAGTGAACTGGTGTCTATATAAACCGACAGTTGTTTCTTGTTTTATATTTTAAAGGAACATTGGATCATACGATTTAGCCGATAAAAGTCACCAAATAGTTTTTATTTTGTCAAATTTTTTTTTTATTAAAGTGCCAGGACTTAAACAAACTTTTTTATACCTTTACAAACATTTATTTATCAGTCTGCCGATTTCACTCTAGTTCATATTGGTGATTCACTTTTAATTCCATTTAACTAGACTAA
Organism: Phyto melanocephala; assembly: GCA_941918925.1. Taxonomy (NCBI): domain Eukaryota; kingdom Metazoa; phylum Arthropoda; class Insecta; order Diptera; family Rhinophoridae; genus Phyto; species Phyto melanocephala. The sequence continues at coordinate 18,876,346 of OW799236.1, read as the reverse complement.
TCTTAGCACAGGGTTCTCTAATATTTATGCATTAAATTATTTATTAATAAACAAATTTAAAAAATCGCTTGCCATAGTCTTGTACATAAAACGTTTTGTCTTCCCCGCACCCTTCTCAAAAATAATCTTTCTGAAATATTTGTATTTATTTAAATGCTCAACATGAGCTATTGTTTTCTACTTAAAATTTTTGTGATAATAGTTTTCTTAATGTGTGTACATACATACATACATACCTATTTACTGTTTTTGTTTTTTTTTTTTTAAGTGAGATAAATTGAAACGGAAACTCAATTTAAGGAACCTTAAATACAATTGGTCATTGTATTGCAATACCCTCATAATTATTTTTTTTTTCATCTCAAATACACTGGATAATGAGAAGTCGAATTATTTACTTTTAGTTTTATTGAAGACTTGTTACTGTTAAGATCGTTTATAAATAAATGTTGAGAAATATTTAAAATTAAATGTTTTATTAAAGAAAAGAGAAAAAAATTAGGAAACAAGTGATTAATTTGAAAAACAAACTAAAAAAACATAAAAAAATTGCACAATATACATAATTTCTGTTTTGAAGGTGATTAAATGAAATATAATTTTAAACTTTAATTGTGTTGTAAATGGTGAAATAATTGCCCAATTCACATTCTCTATGGTACAGATGTATGTTGTAAACCAAAAAAAATTACAAACAAAAGTTTTGAAAACTACAACAAAACAAATCTATTTATATCTTTTACGACTTATGTATTTATATTGATGCAGAAATACTCGCCAAATCGTTGATTGGCCAAATATTTAGTAAAAATCATTTATGTTTTGTGTGATTCTTTAAAAAATTGCCAACTAAAAATAAAAATTTAATAAAAAAAAAACTCTCTAAAGGTATTAAGGAAAAGATTATATTGACGGCAAGTAGTAGGTATTCTACGCGAGAAATAGTTAAACATTTTAAAGTCAGTTAGTCACAAAGGTCCCAAAAATGCTCAAACCCCAACCCAGATATCTTAAAAAGCGATGAAAGAATGTGGACACTCTTCTCATGACACAATAATACAAGCAAAAGAGACAACATCAAAAATTGCTGGTACGAAGGTTGTCTTTTGTATTTCGGGATTTAAGACAACAAATAAATGTTTGTCAATGAAAATGGCTTTCTTGCTTTTTAAGATATTTTTTAGTACTTTTTCCATTCCATTTTTTTCCATTCGCAAAAACATGCATTTTGAACTCATCAACTGCTTGAGAAGGTGATGAAAAAGGTTGACTCGCAATTTTTTTTTTTTTTTTTCATTCAGGAATAAAAAGAATTCATTATCAAGGCCGGAACGTAAGGCGGATGACTTATTAATTCGACGTTTTGAGTGCTCAAAGTGTCTCTTGTCTGGCCTATATGTGGGACCTCTCATTGTCATGGTGGACAATGATCCGTTTTTTGCGGTTGGCTTTTCTTATTTCTTCGAAGGCTTGCAATAAACAAATAATTGTGTACCATTCAAAAGTCACCGTTTTAGTCTTCATATTCCGAAAAATCGGGAAACAACTTGTTTTGAGCCCAAATCGACGTTTTGGTTGCTCAAAATGTTTCTTGCCTGAGCCTATACGTAGAAGTTCTCATTGTCATTGTTGGCAATGATCCGTTTTTTGCGGTTAATTTTTTTTTTTATTTCTTTTAAGACTTCCAATAAACAAATAGTTGTGTACCATTCAAAAGTCACCGTTCTAGTATTGATCGGGACATCATTTGCTTTAGGCCCGAATGACTTTTGAAGGGTTTTGATTTTTTTTTGTTAGACCCACACAGTCAACTACTGTTGAATTTCAGCCTCATACTCATAGACTCGCGACTGATAACCTGCCACGGTGTCATACACATGTTTAAAAACCTCGATCAAGTATTTTTTACAGCCAAATGTTTATGAAGTATTGAATGTCTGCTGTTCCCACTAATATTTAAAGTTGCTTCAATCTCATATGAAAAACTTGCAGTAAAAGCTCACGTTCAACAACAATGTTTTTCGAAACCACAACTGATTTTGAATGACCTTCACGAAACACGTCACTGAGGATTGAGCCTCGATTGAACTCAGTGAACCATCAATCCACAGTTCTTTAAGGATTCACTAAAAATCTTATTGTATTGTATCAATGCACTGCTAACGATATAATATACATTTAAAGTTGAAAAAATTATCGCACAAAAATTATTACGAATTAATTCCATTTTGTCCGACAAGCTAATTTTTAAGTTATTGTAAATAACTTTCGTACGTCAACACGTTCTCAAAACGGAGTCATATAGACACTACTTGACTATTGGCGTGCAGCGAACTACCACGATAACAAACAAAACACGTTCTAAGTACGTATATTATAAAAAAATTTAGACTATAGTATAGGAAGGTCAGTTGCCAGATTGCAGTATTGAGGTTGCTCATTCCCGACATATAAAAGCCATCCTTCGCACATCAAAAAGTAAGCCCGTTAGTCGATGAATAGCAATAAAAATATTGGCTGCATCTCTGCGGTAAAAATTCAAAACCCTGCATTATCGCTTAAAGCAGTAAAGGCTCGTTTATACTTTACCAATAAGAGAGAAATTAGATAGTTTGTGGTTTAGTTATAGCAGCACTATGTGTCATAATCTGACAGTGATCCTACCACTGGGTTGAGTTTCAGACGACTGTATTTTTATAGGCAGTTAATGAAGTTCTTAAAAAAAATAATAAAAAGGAGTTGTTCCATTAAATAATAATTTCCTTAAACACATATCCAATATTAGATATTTGCTTACTTTCTAAGTCAATAGTAATTTTGCTGATTTTAAAAAGAATTAATTTTATTAAGTGGTTACGTTTATTTTGAAAATATTTGTGAACACATCCTTAGTCATTATTTTTGCAAGTTTTGCTAAAATTATTTTCGATCACCGGTCACACCGAGTACATACTAATTTTGGATCCTGATGTATGTAAAAGTTTAGTTGGCTTAATTAAATATTCTTAGTTCAAATCATGTTTTCGAAGACCCTAGAGACTTTTTACACCCATATTTATATATTTTATCAACTATATTCCAATAAATTTGTTATTCAAAATCAACAAGTAATTAACAAAAACTACATGGATATGGATAACTAAATGGATATGACGTCAAGTTTTTTACTGACCAGTCTGGTAACACAACTAAGCAACTTTTTATTTTTGCGAGGTTTTACAGAAAATTGGCAAGCTCTCAAAATACTCAGCGTAGTATTAAAGTAGTATACTGCCTGATCATTCATATTATGAATTATTTCTGGTCATAACAAAGTCGAATATTAGAAATAAGAAACTCTCCGCAAAACGTCTTGTGTTAAAACGGGATAAGAGGTTTCTTTATCTTCCTTTCCATCTGCATGTTCTAACTCATTTTAATGCTAAAAAACTCTCTTCTCACATACATTTATTGGAGCTTCAAAGTTCCTTCACTCTTATCTATGATTTTTAAGAAATTTTATCCAACAAGCAATAGTGGAAAGCGTTGCCAACATTCTTCATTGACATCTATCCGTTTTCTTTATCTTCTAGTCTCACCGTTACTAGCAAAAATGCAAACACTTCTAAAATGGACTCTCATGCTACTGCAGCTTAGCTTAACCCTAACATGGACCGCTGCCGATACGCCTTCCCCTTACTGCTATAGAAACATAACGGAGACTTCCTACAAAGTGGTCACCAAAAGTCGCATTAAAACCGTTAGTGCAAAGGGTTTCTTTAAAAAAATTAGCTTTAAAAAGGAAACCAAAGTCGAGGTATACGAAGACACAGAGCCGGTGTATAAAATCAAGGTGGAACTTTACTGCTGCGAAGGTTACAAAATGACGGATTTGGATTTATGTGAACCGCAATGTGAGGAAAACGGTTGTCCGCAGCACTCAAAGTGTGTCGAACCTGAGGTATGTGAGTGTTTAAAGGGATATTTTTCGACACGTTCGGCCCAAGATGGCAGACATTATTGTGAACCCATTTGTGAGAAGCCGTGTCCAGAGCAGAGTGTTTGTGTGGCTCCAAATGAATGTGCGTGTAAAAAAGGTTTTCAGGTAACGGAAGACAAACAATGTAAACCGTTTTGTGCCTCAGGCTGTCCACACCAAGGTCAATGTGTATCGCCTAATGTATGCGAATGTCAAGAAGGTTATAAAGCCGAAAAGGGTTCCTGTCTAGCCACTTGCTCTCTAGGAGATCAGTGTCTTAATGGTCAATGTGTTAATACAGAGCAATGCGTATGTAATCAAGGGTATGAATGGAATAATGAAAGATCAGCATGCGAATTAAATGCAGAATATGGCAGTACCTCTACTAATTATCCAGAATTCTCAGAACCCCAACAACCAACCGAGTCCATGGAAATAGAAACTGATATAGAAACCTCTAATGAGGACTTTGATCCCAATCAAGTTTTCGATGAAGATATTGAAAGTAGCACTTTTTCATCCTGGACAGATGAATATGGCTACTCTACCACTTCATCGTCTTTAGAAGGAAAAAACCACAAATGCCCCAATGATTACGTTTACCATGAGGGACAGTGTCGCCCTCTAAAATTTGCCAGCAAGGAAATCGACTGCTGGCTAAAACCATGTCAAGATCAACATGCTGTCTGCTTGGAAAATGGCACTTGTGCCTGCACCGAAGAATTTAAGACGTTTAGAACTCATATTGTTGATCACAACTCACCACATCAAACCGTTAAGGTAGAGTGTTTGTCAGACGCTGAGTATGAAGAGCGAGTGCAACAACTAAAATTGAACTCCGAAAAAACGATAATTGAGAAACATATCGACTGGATTACGATTTTCTTTACAGTTCTGGGAGTTTTAATAATAATTATTGCGTTAGTCCTACTGGGTTTTAAATTGTTGTTCAAACAAAGAGGAAAAATGAATGTAGAGGGTAAGTTTGCTACATATTATTTGTAAATAAAGATATTTTAATTTTTTTTTGTTTTAATTTTTTAGGCAAAAATCTGGCTTGTGTATATGAACATCGCGCCTGCAGCATAACGGACAAAAACTCTGAGAAATCCCATGTTTAGGTGCAACTAATAAATTGTACATTTAGTTTAAGATTTTTTTTTAATATATATTTTTTTTTAAACTAGAATATAAGATTTAATTAAAAAAATTTTTAAAACAAGAAAATAAAATATATAAGTAAAAATTTTTTTAGATAATAATAATAAAAAAATAGTTGTGTTGACATTTTTTACTCAGCTACGATTTCATCTTCCACTCATATGTATGTTACAATTTAATGAAATTAGAATTAGGGAAGCATATCACTTATTCCGTTCGGCTAATATTGGAATAAGATTGCACTTCACTTTAATTAAAAAAAATGTGTTTGGAAATTTAATAATAGGATAAATGAACTAAAGCCAGCATACAAATGTTTTACAATAAACTTAAATATAAAATTCGAATAAATATAAATATACAGTAATTAGCAAACAACAAATTTTAAACAGCTTCACATTAACGAGTTATTGAGGGTCCTAAATCGTGTGTGTAAAAAACTATTATTTATAAAATTGGGGAGAAAAAAATCAGTTATTGACAGGTTATTTTTATAACCTTCACCTGTAGTGCGCAAGGGTATATATAGCTTTGTCACTCCGTTTGTAATTGCTACAATTTTCATTTCCGACCCCATAAAGTATATATATATATATATTCTGAATGCTTATGAATATAGCCCTGACCGTCTGTCCGTGTATTGGTTGAAATCAACTTTTAGAAGCAACTATATGTTCCTCAGATCTGTGTATGGTATCAATCCCTTGGAAATATTCGGGAATGCATCGCTATTGAAATTCAGCACAATCGCCCTATAACATACTGAGATATGAGCAAAAAACCACGACCACCTCGTTTTTTCGCAATTACAACAACAACATACATGAATACTGGTAAACGTGGCATCAAATTCCAGATGAGCCAAAAAAACATTTTTTTATTTTTTTTTTTTTTATATATATCAATTATGTTTTTATTATTACTTTTTTATATAAATTTTTTTTTTAAATATTCTTTTTTAATATATTTTTTATTTTTTTTTTATAATTTTTTTTTTAAACATACATACGTAAACACAATTTATAATTTTGCAATGGAATGTTTTTATATATGTATGTATGTACGTATTTTATATGAGATAAATGGTGATGCAAACAATCATTATTAAATGAATGCACATTGTGAAGAGTATATACGATTCGGCACGGCCGAATATAGTACTCTTACTTGTTATATCCTTCACACAGTGAAAAAGGGTATATATAGGTTTGTCATTCCGTGTGAAATTTCTACAATTTTCATTTCCGACCACATAAAGTATATATTTTCTGAAAGCTTATGAATAGGGGAGTCGATTAAGCTCTGTCAGTCTGTCCGTCTGTCCGTCTTTTGGAAGCCCCCCGACATCGCTTGGACCCGGGCGAGGTATTAGAATATCAGAAATATTCGGGAGTAGATCCGTATTGAAAATCAGAAACATCGATACATAAACAACTGAGATATGAGCAAAAACCCACGACCACCTCGATTTTTTTTTCACAAAAACAACATTACAGCAACAACACACTACATACAAACGTGTATACTGGTTAGAAAAAACGTGGCATCGAATCCCCGCTGAGCCAAAAAATATTTTTTTTTATTTTTTTAAATTTTTTTATATTTTTTATTTAATATATTATTTATATTTTTATTATTTTTTTTGTAATATTTTTTTATTTTTTTTTTATTTTTTTTGTTTTGTGTTTATTATATATGTATATCTTAAGTATTTTTTTTTAAATTTTTTTTAAAAAATTTTTTTTTCTAATTTTTTAAAAAAAAAAATTTTCTAATTTTTTAAAAAATTTTTTATTTTTATTTTTTTTAACATACATACGTAAATTTATAATTTTGCAATGGGATGTTTTTATATATGTATGTTTTTTATATGTATGTACGTATTTCATATGGGATGAATGGTGATACAAACTACTGTTATTTCATGACTACACGTTGTGAAGGGTTTATAAGATTCGGCACGGCCGAATATAGCGCTCTTACTTGTTTTTTTCTTGATATCGTAAATACATATATTTAATATCCTAAAACTGAAAATATTTTTATTTTTTCTATATCGTAAAAACTTACATCATAAAATTTTCAATTATATTCAATTATTATAGCATCTGTCACACAAAACAATTAACGCATAATTTTTCAAATACTTAAAAAATCAAGCAACAGTAAAGTTAAAATTCGGTTAATCAACGCCATTTAGTGAAAATTTGTTGATACCGTAAAAAAAAATATCAAATATCACTGAACTTTTCCCTGGTCATTAACCAGTGTAGTGTCTTCCTGCATAATCTAATTCATCAAATTAACTCAATAATTAATCAAAATCAATGACATATTTTGCTGCTATACTGAAAGAAATACCTTTCGCTGCTTACATCAAACATAAGTTTCTTTACAATTTCTTTTTATGAAGTATGCTTCTTTCTTCTTAAAGGACATGACAGGATATAACAAAGTAAACGTAAACAAAAGTCACTTGTTTACCAAGTGCAAGCTGTTCTTATTCTGTTGCTGTTAAAAACGTTATTTAAAATTAATCACTTTTAAGATAATAAAATTAAATTAAATCTTTTAGTGTCCTTCTCAACCTAGATGGTGCTACACAGTAAGTTTTTTTTTATTTTTTATTCTTTTAATTTTCGTTTGTAATTTTTTTGGTCTTTGATAATATACGCCATCATTATTTAACAGTGAAGTACATATACAGAGTTAGTTGTAGTGGAAATATGAAATGAATAAAGGAAGTATTACAGGATGCCTGCAGAGGAAAAAAAGCCAAAATACGGAAGTGGAAAGCGAGAGGAGTGTAAGGAAAGCAACCCATTGAAGGCAAGACCGACAGACAGAGTCACAACCAAAGTTATAATAATGTTTTCTTCTTTAAGGCGGAACACCAAATGTGGCTTTTTTTGTTGTTGAGCTTTCAGTGGCTTTTGTTTTATTTATCTTGAGAAGTAGACTTCAAACAATTTGTTTCTTGTTAGAGCATCAAACATTTCTACGAAAATATTTACGTGTACTCTGAAAAACTTTACAAATATCTGATAATGTATTGTACTATGCAAATAGATAGATAGATGTACATACATACATTAATTTATGTATAAAGATATTAACCAACAAGTTGGAAAACATAAGACATCAATGTTATAACTCGCAATAGATAGGACGTTGAACAGAAGGCTCTTTAAAAGTTTTGGCTCATCAAAGCCTATATAATAAATATGTTATTATAGATACTTGTTTTACCCCTTCGAATTGACAATTAATTACAACAATAAAAAGATTTTACATTTTTAACAAAATTGTATTAACAGACCACACACTTACAAGTTTATACTAATGTTTTTGAAATTGTCTTTTAATGTTTTGAAATATTTTAAGGCATATGATTTTGTTTATTATATTAAACAAAATTTCCTCAAAAGCTCTTAAAAAATTTTAATTTCCCAGTTTGCAAAACCCTGTTGTTTTAAAGAGCAACTAACTGGTTTAACCCTCTTATCTACACACACACAAAACCCATAAATAAATTTCATAATAAAGACTAGAGGCAACTCAATATAAAACAATATACTAACAGTAAATTTAACAACAACAACAACTAATAAAGAAATGTTTAAACAATAAACAAATACAATAATTAAAAATTAGGTCAGCAATGAGTTATTATTTTGTACAAGTCATAATTAGTTTTTGGCCAAATACACACACTAATACTTACACTAACACATACACTTTATCATATACATACATACACAAATAAATACTCTTACTTCAGTATATGGAATGTGTATACCCTGGAACCATGCAAAGTGAAACTGACTTTAAAACTCAAGTACGCACATATTGATAGAATTTTACACATACATACATACATAAATTTATGCATAAAAATGTATACATCTTTTTGCGAAAACTAACTTTTAAATTATGTGAAAATATTTTCAAAATTTTTTATTGCCGAAAGTTTGCAATATTCTAAATACAAAAAAAAAGTAGTAGTGCTTTGCCGATTCTGAAAATACCCTTCATCATCATGTACTTAGGTAGAATGACCACATCGTATGCATTTTAAACTAATATGAATATGAGATTATTAAATACAATAAAGAAGATTTAAGACAATTCAATAACTTTATAAAATTGATTTTAATCGAAATATCTGACAATACAATACTTAACTGGCTATCGGATAACAATACAGTTACAAATAATGTTCTACATTTTTCTTTACCGACCAGAGTATTGAGGACCATTTATCCACTTTAATGTAACGGTACAGAGTCTTTGGCTTAAGTCTAACCCAAAACCGTTAGAGTGGTATTCTATCGCCATATTGACTAATTTTAGTGTATGACAATAATAAGAAAAGTTTTTGGTAAAAGCTCTACCTACGGGCTTAATTATTTTAGTTTGAACATCGAAACTGGTGTCTGATCTACTAAAAAGGAAGAATCCATGAATCAAATTTTTAACTTACATTTTTTTAAATGGTGTCCTAGTAAGAATGCGCTTTTTTAGTTAAGTGTCATTTTTTGTGCAAGTGGCATCCCTAAAATTTGGCAAATGTCACTTAGGTTTATTATTAGGTTATTAAAAATGGAGAGATTAACGAATAAATATGGTGTAATTATAATTGTGGAAAATGACTACATAAATTTGTGGTGAAACCGCTCGCAAGCTACGAAGAATTTCTTATCCAGAAAGTGCACATAATTATATTATAATACTAGCCAAACTCGGCGCACGTTGCTACGCCCCTTAATGAATCGAAATGCATTCTGAATTTTAATTGAATATCAAGTGCAAAAACCTAAAAATTATAATTTTTTTATGGGCGTGGCATTGCCCACTTTTCTAATCACGAAATTGTAAAGTCATAACACCTCAATATGTGTGCAAAGTTTCAGAAGAATCGGTCCAGTGCAAGTACCTCAAAATGATACCTTTTTTTTAAGGGCGTGGCACTGCCCACTTTCCTAATCACGAAATTATTTAGTCATGACAGCCCGAAATGTATGCAATGTTTCAGAAAAATCGGTCTGGTGGAAGTACCTGAAAATTATAACCTTTTTTATGGGCGTGGCCCCGCCCACTTTTTTAATCACGAAATTATAAGGTCATGACAGCTCAATATCTGTGCAAAGTTTCAGAAAAATCGGTCCAGTGCAAGTACCCCAAAATTAAAACTTTTTCAGGGGCGTGGCCCCGCCCACTTTTCTTATCACGAAATTATTTAGTCATGACAGCTCGATATGTGTGCAAAGTTTCAGAAAAATCGGTCAAGTGCAAGTAGCTTAAAATGATAACTAATTTTTTATGGGCGTGGCCCCGCCCACTTTTTTTCACCCATAAACACTCCCTGGTATGTGTACAACAACTTACCAAAGTTTCAGCCCGATCGGTTTTAAAGTTTCGGAGTCTATCTCTAACACACACACACACACACACACACAGAGTTTCACTTTTATATATATAGATGTCAAGCATTTGAACACTGGTCAAAAAATTTGAAAAATTTAATTGGTTATGGACAGCCGGAATTCTGTGCATAAATCTACCGGTCGGCCACTTGAAAACCCTGCTGTTGTAAACAATAATGTCGTCGAACCCTCGAAAATGTAAATTCGTCATAATTCTCAAAAATTTCATAAAGCACTACGCTGCAAATTTTAACAAAAGACCTCCACCTTCATGCATAAAAAATTTTACTTATTTGGAGCTCACTCTAGCCGATCATGAAACCAGCGTCGCCAATTCATTCAACGAATTATAAAGAAAAGTAAATTCAATAAGAAGTTTGCAAAAAAAAGTCATCTTCTCAGACGAAGCGCAATTTCACCTGAATGGCTTTGCAATACAAAAAATTGCCGGGGCGCACAAAAATCTCATTCAATCCATGGAAAATAAGTGCAGGCACAACGAGCAAAGGTCTGGTGCTGATATTAGTCATGCGGCGTGACTGGGCCTGACTGTTTTGAAGATGAGGCCAAAATTACAGTGAATGGAATTCGTTGCAGAAATAAATAATAATCGCCCCATTACTTTCAGAGATATGAGCAAATAACAACGACAGCCTTTGGTAACTCAAATTTTCCAGCCCTTGGATAATTTATAGACAAGGCTGTTACTATATACAAATTTCATATGCCTCTGGAGATATTCAATTTTGGATAAATTGCTCATTAATCGGTAAAGTTATAGGCAAAAATTATTTGAAAAAATATACATATATTTTTTTAAAATATTTTTTATATCTTTTTAGTGCTTCGTGAAATTTTTGAGAACAATGCCGAATTTATATTTATGGGTTTTTGGCGGCACTGCTGTTTACAACAGCAGTGTCTTCAGGAGGCCCATCGGTAGATTGATGCACATAAGTCCTGCTGTCTATAACCAATCTGGATTCCTCAAATTTTTTTAAACTCCCAAATAATTTTTGAACACGCTTAAGATACCAAATTATAAACGGTAATCTTTGAAATTATATCTAAAACAAGACTTACAAACTGGTTTGAAACCAACTGAGATATAAGCTCCAGAGAACAACTAATTCGATGTTTTTCCTAAAATTTACAAACGAAAATCAATATTTTTCAGTTTCTATACAACTGAGAGAGCCAATATGAGGATAAAATAAAAGGGCTGGATTATTAAAATATAGTTAGCTATGAAAAGAAAAAAATCCAACATGGCGTGCTACATTAAATGGCGAATATATGAGTCAAATATAATAGTTACGGCTTTGCCCCCTTAACCCCACAATATTAGTATCAAATAAAAATGCTTGACAACCTAGTAAACTTGTAAACAAGTGTAAAATCTAGAATGGCGTCTGAAAACAAATGGCGGAACAAATTTTTTGAACTCCAACAATATGGGTATCAAATAAAAAGGCTTAACTAGTAGAATACAGTTAACCATGTAAAAATTCAAAATCAAAGATGGCGTCTGAAATAATAAAAAATGGCGTATTACATGCAATCAAAAAACCTAGGCTTAGTAATGATGTGTTTTTCTGAAACTTTGCAGACATATTGAACTGTCATGACTATATAATTTCGTGATCAGAAAAGTGGGCGGTGCCACGCCCATAAAAAGGTTATAATTTTGAGGTACTTGCACTGGACCGATTTTTCTGAAACTTTGCACACATATTGAGCTGTCATGACTTTATGATTTCCTGATTTAAAAAGTGGGAAGTGCCACGCCCATGAGAAATAAATTATAATTTTTAGCTACTTGCACTAGATCGATTTTTCTGAAACTTTGCACACATATTGAGTTGTCATGACTATAAAATTTCTTGATTAGAAAAGTGAGCAGTGTCACGCCCATAAAAAAAATTATCAATTTCAGCTACTTGAACTTCACCGATTTTTCTGAAACTTTGCACACATATTGAGCTGTCATGACTATACAGTTTCGTGATTAGAAAAGTTGACAATGCCACGCCCATTAAAAAAAGTTATAATTTTTAGCTTTTTGCACTTGATATTCAATGCATTTTTATTCATTAAGGGGCGCGCCGGGCTTTTCTAGTTTAACAATAAATAATAAACTTGTTGGCACTTAGCACAAGTTTTGGTTTATTAAAACTGAGAACCTATAAATTTTTTCAAACAGGATTCACCTTTTATATGTATTTTCAAAATCATTTGAAATTAAAGCGCATTTGATGGGGATAAGGATGATATAATTTTTGTTCATTTTTATTTTTGTTCGTACTTACCTTTAAATAACTATTATTTTGTATGCGTTTTAATCTCTAAATATATGATAACCATCCAATTTTTCGTTTAATTATGACATCTAGTACAATATATGATTTCCTTGCGAATGCTATAGTGAGTTATTTGTTAAATTTGTTACTATTGAAGACTACGATGTGTGGATGTTTATAAAATGTTTGACTTAAAAAATTTCTAAGCTTGTTTGTGTTTTATTGAAATCGTATTTATAATGATTAGCTAAGTAATTTGAAGTTATGACTTGACAATATTTTTACACTTTTCATTTAAATATTATTTTCCCCATTTGTGGAGGAAAAAGTTTTTAATGTGGTGAGTTTAATGATAATGCTATTAGTGTTTAAGTTGGCAACACTTGTTGCTGTCTATACGGTTAAAATGTTGTTTGAAGTTTTGTTATATGGATTTAATGACTCGTTCATATGTTATGAGTTTTTAATTAATTTTAAAGAATGCACTATAATATGTTTTTTTTAAGTTAATAAATTTAATGATTTTTTTATATATTTTTTTTGTTATGTTTTTCAAATTATTATTGTTTTATTAATATTATTTTGTTTTGTTGAAGTGAGAGTAGGAAGTTGCTTTTTATTCTAGATGCAATGAAAATTAGTTACATTTTGATGTTTTTGTTATGGTTTTGTTTTAATATTAATTATTATTATTTATTTTTTTTTAACATTAACAGAGAAAAAACACCTTGTTGTTTAACAAATTTTTGCACCTTTTAGCAATCTTTTATTTATTAACCAATTTTTTTTTTTTAATAATTTATTTTAGCTTTCATTTCATGTTTATTTTATAAATAAATTGTTTTTGCATTTTTTACTTGTTATTATTAACTTGTATTACCAATTAATTAATATTGTATATAAATTTGTTTGATTTTAATATAAACTATACACTAAAATGGTGGCTTAGGGAGAGACGATTCTTTTTTGTATTTTCATTGCGTTAATATTAAATTATTTAATAATTATTTTTGTGCGTTTGTGTTGTAGATATTCTCTTGTACGAAATGTTGTTGTCTTTGTAATAATCCATAAACAAATGTATGTTTTTATTTAATTTTTAAAATAAATAATACTTTTTTCAATGACGATGTTTTCATTTTGTAGTGAATTTTTTTTGTTTCAGTTTAAATTTATGTGGCGTTATCTGTAAATATAATTGAAATTATTAAGCTTTTATTGTATAAAATTTTTGATTTAAAAACTATATTTAGGTAGAAAAAATCTTCAGAAAATGAACTGGCGTATTTAAAAAAAATATTTGAGGTTTATTGAAGGCTTATTTGAAAAATTTTCTGTACATCTTTCAAATATGCCGAAGAATTGTTTCCAATATTGTATTTGTCCTGAATCTAATTTAAGGTAAAATTATTCTTCATATTTTCAAAATAAAATATGCATCAATGTTTCTACCAAGCAGCTCAGATAAATATAGAGTTTCATGGATCAAACTTCATTCAATTTATTCCAATTAGAAGAACTTGTGCTGAGGTAAATAAGTTCTATATACACATCGACCTTTCTGATAATGTTGCTGTAACTAAAGGAAAGCTGATAGGGGTTCTCAACTCAACTGATTACATCTAATGCTGTTTCTGTCTTTTTTTTTTTTCAAATTAAAATTTCTTCTCTGAAAAAAAAACTGCTCAACTATAAATTTTATTATGCGTCAGCGCCGTCCAATTCCCCATTCCGAAGATGTTCCCATTCCAAAACTGAATGATTCTTCAGAGCTGAGTTCGGAGTTTGAACATAATACCGCTAGTGATCTAACTGATTACGACAGTGTTTTCGAAGACACAGAAACTATTCCTAAACGTTTTAATCAATGCGAATTAAATAACTTAATTCGAGATTTGGCCTTATCAAAAGAAGCGTCTGAAGTGTTAGCTTCGAGGTTAAATGATAAGAATTTGTTAGAACTTTTGTTAGAATTTTGTTAAAATTTTTACTAAGGAAGACAATCTGGTGTTTTGTAATAATGTAAATGGTCTTATGCAGGAAATGAGGCTATCCAAGTATCTACTACTATCCAAGTTATACTAAGTACCCTTGATTTTTGTGTCTCTGGGATAGCAGATTCAAGCAACAATATTGGCGGCAAAAATATCGGCCTACGAGAGAAAAAATTATTGTAAGCGATAAAAATATTCTAAATGAAGCTTTAGTTGCACGTGAAAATATCGTCCTACCACCGTTGCACATCAAATTAGGAAAAATGCCTAATCTAAGTAGAAATAAGATTAGAGCAGGAGTTTTTGACGGTCTCCAAATAAGGCAGTTTACGAATGACAACGATTTTGATAAGTCAATGACCGAAACTGCACGAAGTGCGTGGACATCATTCGTGAAAGTTATAAAAAATTTCTTGGGAAATAATAAAGCTCCAAATTAGGTTCAATTAGTGGAGAATATGCTGGATAAGTTCAGAGACCTTGGCTGCAACATCAGTATTGAAATCCATTATTTGCACAGTCACTTGGACCGATTTCCCGAAAATTTGGGTAATATTTTGTATTCTAGATCGTTGACTAAATATACCGCCATAAAAATTTGAAAATACTTCAAGTGCAGACACAGTTTTTCTGCAATCTTATTATGTATAAGAAAAGCTTTTTCAATTTTGTGCTATAAATCAGATATTTACCCAAGATAAGATTTAATCTAGTACCTAAGCTATTAGCTCATATAGCAAATTTCATTAAAACACGTTAAGCATTTAATGAGCCAGTCGAGTTCACAAAGAAATACAGACAAACGGATAGACAGATTGACAGACAAATAAAAATTTAAAAAAAATTGTTTAGTGTCGTTCAGATCATTGAAAGTATAAACCTCTAAATTAAACCAGTTATTAAGGTGCCTTTATATTCAATTTTATCAAAATCCTATCAGCAGTGTTTTGAGCTGTTCGTATTAAGAACGACAGACAGAAAGACATACTGACATGAACAATATCTCTCTTTAGACTCTGATTCTATTTTTTCCATGAACTGGTTATTAAATAATTGCCAAGTATGTAATGCTTCATATTTTTTTTATATATAACGAAAAAACCTTTTGATACAGAGGCACTCCAAACAAGTTCATTTATAAGCTTTGATGCTCAGTAGTAAATGTATACAAATTGACTACGAAACCTTTGGCCTTACAAAAGAAATTTATTTTGTTGGCCTGTGTTATTTATCTAATTTTAGAAATTTATTGACCAGTTTCCTATCAAATGTCCTTGTTACCGAACCTACAATTTTTAAAGGATATAAAATATACATAATTTTTTAAATTGTCATACTTTGTAGCAATATAAGTACCCTGCGAGGGGGAGAATTTGGTAGAAAAAATACACACAATTTTTAATTTGCCAGAACATAAAAAAATAATGCCTTTTGAAACTATGATCCCGCCATATCCTTTAAATTTTGCAAAGTGGTTAGGATGCATATAAATATATTATGATTAATTTTTGAAATATTTTGATAAAATTTTTTAAGGACCTGAAAGGATAACATTTTCAAAGGACTTTTTTATTTATTTTATTTTGTTGGCAAGCTTGTAAAACTAATTTTAAATTCATTCTTTAAATTTTCTCTTACATATTTTTATCAGAAAAAAGTTTATATTTGGTATCCTTCAAAAATTTAAGGTGCTATAAGAAGAATAAAGGATCGGAAAATAATAAGGATAAGGTAAGGAATTGTACTACACTTAGTCCCTAATTTAATGTGTATATGGAATTTTTCATGGCCACTAAAAATGTGGAGTTTAGTTTCACTGAACACGCTCGTCATTGCCAATCCCTTTTTTCCTTTTTAACTTATGACTGAGAAGTTTTCTATGCTATAGGCATTTGTCCTGTGCTTGCCATTAAGAATCGATTACTGTGCTTAAAGCTAACGACTAGATAAGTAATTCTTATCACACCATTGCTACCAGAGATTGATTCGATAACTCTATCCTACACTTTAGAAAATTTTTTCTAGATTTTCACACCGATAATAGTGGGACGGATTGTAAGGAAAAAAAATCGATTAACCGCGCGTTACATGAATTTAATTTAATTGTTACGCTTTATTGAAAAACGAAGTGTCCTAACATTGTCTAGCTCATTAAAAATGTCACCAAAAAACTCACCAGAACTACTTAGCCCACATATGTAGGGACTTAGGTACGTACACCTTAATCCAGACACCTGTTTTCTTTATTGTAAGTTAAAAATTATGATTTGAAAATGAAATATTATGTGCTTACCAAATTTAAAATTTATTGTTATATTTTTCTGCTTTCGCAACAAATTTCATTATTAGTCGTTAGTTGTTTTGTTTTTCTTTTTTTGTAATACTTTGTTCGTTTAGCATTTTTCCAGTACACAATTTGTTTACATTTTCATATTTTCTCAAACTAAGACATACAAATATTTTAATGTTAGTTATTTTTTTATATTCTATATTATTAATTTAGTTCACTAATTCGTTTTAAACTATTTTCTTTAATTTAATAATGTATACTATACACTCTAAAACCATTTAGTATGTACTCCTTCAATGTGTTGTGTTGCCATTTCTCCAGATAAAAACGAAGTCTGAAAATAATCAAAAAAACAATTATATTAGAACAAAATATGTCTATTTGAGAGAGAAATTTAACAAAATAATACAGAAAATTTGATTTTTTTTTTTTTTGGAATTTTACAATTAAATTATGGGTTTTAGAATTTTATTTTTCTATTCCGAAGATCTTTTATATTTATATAAATATATTCCATCGTATGATTTTAATAAAGCCCTAAGTTGCATTGAACAAATTTTACAGGAGAAGCAAAAAACTCTCTAATATAAACCAGTAATAGTGCTATTTTCGGCCGTGCCGAATCATATATATCCTTCACAACGTGTAGTCATGCAATAACAATTGTTTGCATCACCATTCATCTCATTAATACGAAACACGACCATTCATACATACATTTATGTTTCATTATCTTTATAAAGACTTTATTTGCCTAAAAACATTTTATTGTAAAATTAGAAATTGAGCTTATGTATGTCTGTTTAAAAAAAATAAAATTTAAAATTATAAAAATTTTTTGGTCTTAACTGGGATTCGAACCTCCGTTCATCCAGTTTGTATTGGTGTGAAAAGACGAGGTGGTCTAGGCTTTTTCATCATATCTCAGTTGTTTTTAAAGCGATTTTTCTGATTTTCGATACCGAACTGCTTCCAAATACTTCTATTATTTGGGTATATTACACGGGTCTTGAAAGTGTCTAAGGGCTTCAAAAAGTTGATTTCAACATACACACGGACAGATGGACAGACGGACAATACTTAATTGACTTCCGTATTCATAAGCTTTCAGAAAACAATACTATATGACGAACCGAAAAACATCGATACTGGTTGGAAAAACGAAGAGACAAAGAACTACTCCTTATTTTATAAAGTTTTTTGATGATACTAACAGGTATGCATTACAATCGACAGGATTTGAATAAAATTTACTCTTAAAAACTAAGAGATTTATTGCTGGATGTTGTAAAAATACCACAAATTTAGATGTCAATTTTAAACTTGAATCTAAAGCAAAAGTATTTTCAAAAATTTGCTTTGACAAAATAAGACAATATTTTCACATAAATGACAAAAACTAACAGCCCCAAGAAGGACGTTAAAACTATGATAAACTTCATAAGGTACGACCATTAGAATATCAGGGTGTCAAAGAACAAACTATTGCTTATATACGTAATTATCAAAAATATGATTTTAGTTGACAGTTAAAAATAGCATCACGCATCAAGAAAACCTCGAAAAGCCTTCAACAAACCTTAAAAAAACACTTCAAACACCTTAAAAGAACTAGTGGCATTTTAAAATTGTTGCTAGAATTGTTTATGATTTGCAATGTCCGTCGGCAAAGGAGCATGCCCATCTAATGGACTGTGAATATCCTCGGATGTTTTGCTGCATTTGTTTTAAATAATTCCAGAAAACCAAAACATGAAATATTTCATTGATTACTAGTTCACTTCCGTTAGTCTTATGATTAAGCTGATATAAAACGGTATATTAGCTACTGAAACAATTAGGGCTTTAAAATTTTTTTTTCTAAAATCTGAAAAAGAATTGCGTTAAAATGGACGAGGATCAAGTGATATCAAATAATAATCTGATCGTATGTCGGCAGCATTATTGTGCAGCTTATTTTAAACTGCATAGAAGAGAATCCGATGATTACATGTGACCGATGGCATAGAAAAGAAAAAAGTTATATTACGATCTCTCATTCTGCTATTATTAATTGCTACAATAAACATAAATGCGTGGTTAATCTCGCTGCTTATTACTTGAGCAAAGACTGCTTATTACTAGAGCTGGACTATATAAACCTGCTTTGCATTACATAGGAGTAGTCGTAAAACTAATTTTTGTCACTTCTCGACGGAGCATTAAAAACGACCATTATACAGTTTTTGACAACACTAACACAATCATTAAAACACGAAAACTTAAGACAATTGTTGCTTAACTACAAACTTTTGTTTGAAAATGACATGGTCCATGGACCATGTTGCAACTAGTCCATTTCAGCTGCAGTGGACAACAAAGTCCAAAATTAGCTGTAGGGTTATTATTCATTTTCATGTGGTAATCTATATATATGGAAATCATTGCCACTTTTCGTTGTAATTTTATAACTCAAGAACGGGCTCACCTATCCAAACCAAATGCTTAGGCTTTGTTCGGACTATTTAATAGATGGTTTATGTGAAGTTTGCAGAAAATCCGTCGAGCGGATTACGGATGAAATCGGTAATTCAGTATCTCCGGGCTTAATAAAGATATTACAAAAATTCAGAAAGGACCAAAGAGCCTGTTCAAAATAATTGGCTAGGTGTCTGGTTTGGTTATCGTGGTAGTTTGCTGCTCGCAGGTCAAGTAGTCAAGTAGAGACTCCGTTTTGACATGGTACTTTTTGGAAATTTTGAACTTAAGGGAATAAAACGGGTAAAAACGGAATGTTGGTATTTTTTAACAGCATTTATCATTGACAGGGATAGCAATAGGAAAAAAGTAAAAACGTAGTTTTACTCTGCTTAAAACAATCTATAATGATACGTAGCGAAGCACGTTCCGGGCGACTACTTTTGTATACAAATCATTACAATCTTTTGCTATGAACAGCTCGAGGTCATTAGATGTTCCCACTTCTTCTTAGAGTTTTTTTCTTGTTTATTTATTTTTTATCGAAAGGCGTATGTTAGATTTTTGTTTTAGGAATTTCTGCGCTTGTTCTAAAAGCTTTTAGAATTTTGTTTTTAACTATGTTAATTTTAATTGTAGGATTGTAAAATTTTGTTGAATTTTATATTTTATTACGGTGCATCATAATCAAAGAAACAAAAAATTCGATTTTTATTTTTTTTTTATCCTAGAGGTTTTTTAAAAAATATATATAACGATTTAAGCCTGTGGAAAATTCTTAAAAAGAAATTAATTTTATTATTGAAAAGTAATGACAGAAATCTTTGTTTTGTATCTTAATAAATATTACTTTGATTTACAAATTTCATGTTTTAAATATTCTATAAATTTTCTTTAAAAAAATTAATGCAAATTCAGTTTTCAAAATTTACTTAAAATTCTTCGAGATTTTTCTTTCCAGTTGCTTTTTAATATTTTTAATTTTTGCACTTCCTAATAGGTATGCTGTTAAAAAAAAACTTACTGAAAGAAAACACATGTAGATTCTTTAAAGTATACCTACATATTAAATTTTAATTTTTCGTTTACAACTTTTAACTTAAATCATATAAAAATTCCTTACAAATATCTCTGTTGTTGCTGTAAGGCAAATATAGGTATGTACATACTTCCAAAAATATTTTCATAAATGCACACACACATGTATGTTCCTATGCACAATAAGTGTTTTATACCCACAAATAAGTACAAACACTCATACTTAGGTGAATATTTGTTTTAAAAAAAATATGATGGAAAATAGCAAAATATGATAAAAAAAAAGAAGAGCTCTTTTAGATAAATGCGGGCACCTGTTATACACAACCATAAAAAACACATTTGTCCTTGGTACGATTTTGCGAGCACAAGAACAGCAGGTTTATTAAACTCTCAGGAGACAGACACCACACCAAACACTTGCTCAGCTAATTGATATAAATTATAATTTTCAATTTCTATTAAAGGGATTTTTTGCTCGTGATATTAATAAACTTGATTAATTTATTTTAAGTATTTCTTTAATATGTTTCCTTTTTTAATATTTTTCTTTTTCCTCTACATATTACTAAAATCTTAAAAATAATAAGATGCTGAAGTTTTCTCAATGATTGGAAATATCAGAAAACACAGGCACATTGAGTTCTTAACACACCCACATACACAGTGAAATATTTTCACACTCACACAAACATTTTACTTTGAACTGAGCACATGCACCTCAATGGAAAGTTGACGATAAAACGGAGTCTACAACAAAATTTAATATAACAACGTCTAAAGTATTTCACCCTACACACACACACACTTGCAACATATGTATTTTTCAAAAAAAAAAAAAAAAACAGCAACTAAAAGTACTTTGAACATGAAAGAGAAATAAATAAATATACAAAAAAAAAAGAAAATAACGGATACAAACATTGTTTCCACAACTGCTTTCTTTCAAGTAAACACACAAAACAAAAAAAAAACAATCATTCACATAGACACTCTTCTATACTTCGATAAACAACAATAACAAAGCCATATGCCAACACAAAAATGAGAGCAAGAGCAAATTTCCTTCGTTTCGTGTTTACCGTTAACGTATTAACGACAATAACAATAAAGAGTGTGCTTGATTTGGAATATTAATATAAATTGAGCACCACTTGAGTATACATGTGTATGTGCAAGTGAGGCATAGAAAACTTTAGCTTGTAGTAGAGCTGATAGATACAAATTTAAGGGACAATTTTTTTATTTAAATTTTTAACGGTTTTTTGTTTTTAATATTAAAAAAATATGTTTATATTAAACGTCTGGTTAAATTTTTATTTATTGATAAAATCTTTGTTTTTATCTTTGTTGATTTTTACAAATTACTATTAAAAAAAAACTATAGGTAATTTATCAGTTTGTTAAAGTTTTTTATAATTAATGTTTAAAAATTAATCCTATTTTGAAAGAAAATTTGTATTAAATTTCAATTGAATTTTCTAAAAGTTTCCTAAAGCGAATTAACACGTTTTAATAAGAGCCCACATTCAGCTAGAACTCCTAAATATGCAAATCAAAAGTGTTACTAATTCAGTGAACAAAATTGAGGTTTAAATTTTCAACAATATGTGAAATGAAAAATAATAATGCATTAATTGGACTTGGAAAAAAAAATTGCGCGAGCTTCCATGTACCCAAATATCGAAAAATTCTTTAATTATACCAATGGTTTTTGAATATTAATATAAAGACGCTCCCTATAAGAAGGTAAATTATTAGAAGAAAATGCCAAGGGTGGAAATAACTAGAGCGAAATGAAGGAAGAGCTATTCGATGAAGATACATCCACATATGGAGGTATCAAAAAGGACTTATTATCAAAGCATTAAAATGGGTTGATATTCAAATGGCTGATCAACGGACTTCAATGTATTTAAAATGCTAATGTTAAAAACTTTAACATAACAAACTCTTTTTTTTTATGTAAAAAACATTTATAAATAAAACTTAGATGTTATTCGCAAATATGAATTATTTTGGCATCGTTTTAATTAGTTCATATTATCGCGAGTTCACTGTAAAATGTGTTATTATTTAGGGCGTTTTTTCAACCCAAAAATTTTTTATTCTAAATATCAATGAATATCATTATCAGTTGAAAATGACTTTGCGTTTCTCAACGAAGTGCATTTTGGACAACATTCTTTTGCACTTCAACAAGTAATATGAACAATGTTGAACATTACATGTCTATCAACATAAGCCAGTGACTTCACCTGGAAATAATATAGTGCTGTAAAATATCCTGCAGATAACGAGACTAGTCCATACACGCAAGTAAAGTATACTCTGTTATGGACTAGGACTAATCCAAAGATCACACAAATGTATGGAGAAAACGTGGTCGATTTAACATTACGATGTCCTAGGGCTGGACCATATAACCCAACGAAGTAGTCTAAAAACTACTTTTTGACAAAAATATATGTAATCGTTAAAACAGGAACACTTGTCGTTTAACTACAATCTCTTGTTCAAAAATGATATGGTCCATGACTGCATAACATAGGACCATGTTGTAAGTAGTCCATTTAGCTAAAATGGACTATGTAGTCCGATATTATCTACAGGGTATGTATGAAATAAATTTTAAGAAATTCAAAACCAAATTTACCTCTTTAATTCGTAAAAGGGAGTAACCGTAGTTTTGGGGAGTTTTATACGCTTTTTTACTCATATAAAAGAAAAATATTAATGGTTTAATTCACAACTTCTTATAATATTCTGTATAGACTATTGAAATACAGTTTTGGTTTATTTACTTGCGAACACAGTAAATTTGTTGTATTGCTTGTATCATTGTATTGTTAGACGTCAATTGATATTAAACGTCAGGTTAATAAAAATCAGAAATGGGAAAGCTGATCTGCTGCCACAAAAAAATATTTTTAAACAGTTTTTCAAATAAAATTTTAAAAAAGGTAAAATAAATCAGCAAAGCCTTAAAGTTAAAAGTATATTCTATAAGTATTTATTTTTTTTTTGGAAGCACAAATATATTTTTATTCTGCAAAATATTCATTCCATCCATATTTAATGACTTGTATTGTCATACAAATTTTAATGGAAACTACCAACAACAAGTATACAATACCGCAAACACATATAAAAATTTAACGAATAGTATAATACAACCAGGGTTGTGAATTGAATTAATATTTACAAACTCTAACAACATGTGTCTCTAAAATATACACACACACATGCATGTAAAAATTAACCCCCTAAATAAAATATTAGAAAAGCCACCAACATATGTCTCTAACGCAGTGTTTACAGCAGGTAAAATTTCAAAATACACGAAATTTCCACACGTTTTTACCAACACAATCACACTACTTACTACAACTTTTCACTTAACTTGCAAGAGTGTTTGTAAGTCAGTGATTTTTATACTCTCCTAAATTAAAGTTAAATTTTATTTGAACTCCATTTGACTTGCCTTCTGTCATGGACTGGGGACAAAAACACTTACGGCCAATAAAAATAATTTAAATATTTATTACTTCGAAAGCGAAAAACTTTCGATTAGAAACATTTTCACAGCAATCTAGAGGCTTTGCTGCGTGAGAACAATAACGACAATGGATACCAACAGACGACCTCTTGACATACAGCTGAAACAGTCTTCGCCACTACTAATTTGATAAGGCGAATGGCTGCTTAAGGCACAATCAATCAAATACTAAACAATAACTGATATCCTGTCGGTGCGAAATATCAGGGATATAATTTGTGTCAAAATTCAAATGAGACAATAACTACATCATCGTTACACTTGAAAAATTAAAGTCAAGATTTCTGTGATAAAGGTCGAAACACATTATCTAGACTAGATGTCAAATTACCGAAAGCAGTAATCAGAAACTGGTTTATGCTTGTGCTTACAAGGGATTTTGGTCAATTAGTATGGTATTTGGTTGTGCAGCATTTTTCGGAATATAAAGCTGTGGCTTTGCTTTATATCTCTCAAAAGGCTACCTCTAATTCTGTCGCTTATAAACCGAGTACTCAGCCAAGTTGCTCGGGTATAAACTGAGATAATTGTATAAAAAATTGCCACCTGTAATTCATTCTTTATAAAGTAAGCATAGACATAAGAAAGGAAGTTGGAAAGTTTTAGTAGTGTAGCACTCTTACAAAAAACCGATTAGTACCTCTTAACCTGTTACCCAGCTGAAATCTTATTCTTGATTCTACTGGATTTCGGGATGTTAACTATACCTTATATATAACAGTTGTAGCACGGCTAACTAGAGGCCAAGTAGCTTATACGACTAGCCTTGAACTGGTTTTTGGTGGGATCTTTTTTAAAACCACGTGATGTTTGTAAAGAAAATACAATCTGGTAGTAAAATAGACCATTTCTAAATGGCTTACATTCGGGTTAGTTGCAGTCTTAGTTCACTTATTATTATATCAGGTTGCTGTCATCTTTCAACACCAATTAATACGCCGACGAATCAAAAAGCATTTAATTAACTTTTACAGCATAGATTATGGGAATTTGATTGATCTAGGTGATGACAGAATATTATTCGAGCCTCCATTTACTGCAAGCATATAATACGAACACTTGTTTAGTTATACAGAGTCTGATGATTGACTAATGAGTGACCCAGAAATTCCATCACATATTTAAGGAACTGAACGATGTGTACAACTACTTACCAATGTCTCACGACGAGTTATAGCAATGAATAGAAATGATTTCATGGCAGTGACTATAGAAAGTCAGTGTTTTAAACACATTTATGGCAGCCTTTCATACATTGTATTCTTAATTTTGTATTTAGCAATTTTTTTATTTTATTTTTTTTTTTATTAAATTCGAAAGTGAAATACAATATATTAATATCATTTTGAATTTTATGTAATTACATGAGGTGACTGCATTTCGTAGCGAACTTTTCGAAAACAATTCTTTATGTGAAGTTTGACAATTGGAAATTATGAGGGAAGAGAAATTTTAATATTTGGAAAGGAACAGCTGATGATCAGCTGCTTAATTGAAACTACTTTATTAAGAGTACCCTGTAGATGATAGTGTTTTTTAAAATATTTATTTCGTTTATGGAATAGTGGAAGCAGAAAATATTTTAGTCGATTTGTACAGGCTAGTAGTTGGTCACAAGCAAAGCCTGGTTGCTTGAAAAATTTATCTAAGAAATTCCCATAGATTTTTTGCTTTAGAATTTTTAACAAAAAAAATTTACCCACCCTAATATTTTTGTTAAAAGTTATTGCATTCAAATTTTTATGAGAAACAAACGGTCAAACAAAGTAACGGTCAGTTCTACGAACAGTTTCTTATTCTGAATTAATTTGGCTCGATTCAATATTTTTAGTTCATTTCCCAAATTCGCTTAAATTTTAATATTTCAATGCACATGATATTCCAAAGCATAATAATTCCCAAAACAAATAAATTAATTTTTGATCCTAAAGTGCTTTGAAGAATCATTAACTTTATGACTAGACTTGAGGTCATCTGTGCAGCAGTTTGATAATAATTTCTTTAAGCACACTTCTTCATAGCTTTTTCTACCTTTTGTCCTTAAATTTGTTTTCTGCTTGGGCGATTTTGCTCATTTAAAATACCAAGTGAAATCAAGAAACTATAAACAGTTCGGGTGAATTTTATCAAATTTTGCGGTGAAAATATTTCTTGCAGACAGAAGGACACAAATCGACTTAAAGTCACAGGAACAATTACTTTTTTTTGGTAAGGCATACCGAATGACACATTCCAGGTACGATTGTTAGTAAAGAAGGATATAAAAAGGTTTCAATTAAGAAATTATCATTTTGAAAACTTCTAAAGTTGTGAATAGAACTCGAGATGTTTAATTAATCTGAAACAACTTAATTAAATATATTGAATAAAAAATCTCTGTTTGAAAACTTTTAGAAAAACTAAAATTTATTTTAAGAAAACTTAAATAGAAAAAAAAGTTAATTTGTTTAGAGTCAAAATTTATTTACTTTGATTTGTGCATTTATTAATTTTTGTTTTATAAATTTTAGAAACATTTTTATATAAAAAAAATTTTGTCAATATTATAATTCGCTTTTACTGATTATTTAAAAATAAATATTTGGTATCCATTGACATTTTCATAAAATTTTAAAATTCACTTTAATTTTTTCTTTAATAATTTAAAAAAAATTATAATTTTTAATAATTTATATATAGCAAATTTAAATAATTATTTATAATTTCAGCCAATTATTTAAAAAAAAAATTTAAATATATTTTTATAGAATAAAGTTTTACCTTTTTAATTTAAATGTTTTAGGTTAATTTTTTATTTTTTTTTAACTTTTCTCTACATTTTGTTTCGGTTTTTTTTTCTTATTCAATATGTTAATTTACACTATTTTGCTTTTAAAAAATTTAAAAAATGCTAAAATTAATTTTAAGTATTTTTTTTATTAATATGTTAAGGTTTTAAGATTTTATTTAATCATTTTATTTTTTTTTTTAACTTTTATTAGAGCAGTTTGGCTTTATTTTTTTTTTTTTTTTGCTTCAAAAAGTTTTCACTCTTGTTTTGTGTATGTGTGTGTAGAGTTGTATTTCTTTTTTTTTTTTTGCTTTTCTGAAATGTGTATTTATTTCTACTTTTTTTGTCTGTTTAAAACAAACCGTCCACGTTTCTTAATTTGAAGGAGGAAAAGGCAACAAACAGCACAACCCGAAACCGGAACACCAACTGAAAGTTAATTTAAGTCTTCAAAAAGGAGCCACCAAAACAGCATATAGGGGCTCAACTTGAATTATTGGAATGCCATGGGAAAGTCAAAGAGATGCTGGAAGTTGAAAAAAGGGAAGCTGTAAAACTCAAATACTTAATAAAAAATGCATAAATGCACTTTACTAAAGAGAGAAATCAAACAAAAAAAAAAAGCTTTTAATATTTACCATTACTACTCTTTGAAACCTACCAACATCTCCCAAAGCTTTAATTTTTTTTACTGCTGAGCTTTCTCCTTTAATTTTATTTCATAGTTTGTACCCATTTTTTTTTTTGTCTTCCGACAAATGTAGGTATTTATTTGTTACAGGATTTGGTTGGGTTATTAAGAAGTCTTTAGGATACAAAATAGGTAATACTTGATATGTAATTATTAACATAAAAAATCTTTATTTTATTTTCTCTCAACTTTTCTTCTATTAGCAGACTTTTTTTAACTTCTAAGTACCCAACTTAAACACTAAGTTCAAGTTTGTGATTAAAGTAACTGGTTAAGCAGCTGCAAATTTTTTTTAATATCTTTTGTTTCTCTTTAACGTTTTAATGGAAAATGTAATAACTGCTGGCTTTTTAATGCGGAGTTAACAAAAACTATTTGAAAAGTAACATTTGTATAAAAAATTGCACCATTTTGGCATACTATGGAGTTCTATGAATATATGTATGAATGAATAATAAAAGTTTCCTTTAGATTAGTTGATTGAGAGTGTCATTAGAGTTTTGATGGATGTTAGCATAGGGGGGCAAAAGCCAAACGAATTCAGAGACAAAAATATGGTATAAAATTAATGTACATACATACACACAATACATTCAAACAAGTTTTTAGTCATTAATATGGAAACAAAAATCAAACGAGATTCGAGGAAAAAAATATAAATCAACTAGAATTAAGAGGTGTGAACCGGCACTGATCTAAAAATAAAATGAAGAAGAAAAAAAAAGAGGTGGAATTGAAACTGGAATGGAACATAACTAAAACGAAAGTAGAACTCATTTAAAACTGAAGGTCGTTTCTTGTTCTGTCAAATGGTGAATTGAAATTTTTGTTCACCTTATAGGTCAGAGTAACTTTGTTTTAATAAACAAATATAAAATCCTCATATTCTTTAATTATGCCCTTCACACAGTGAAAAAGGGTATATATAGGTTTGTCATTCCGTTTGAAATTTCTACAATTTTCATTTCCGACCCCATAAAGTATATATTTTCTGAAAGCTTATGAATAGGGGAGTCGATTAAGCTCTGTCAGTCTGTCCGTCTGACCGTCTGTCTGTGTGTATGTTGAAATCAACTTTTTGAAGCTCCCCGTCATCGCTTGGACCTGGGTGAGGTATAAGAATATCAGAAATATTCGGGAGTAGATCGGTATTGAAAATCAGAAACATCGGTACATAAACAACTGAGACATGAGCAAAAATCCACGACCATCTCTACTTTTTTTTCACAAAAACAACATTACAAAAACAACATACATACATACAAACGTGTACACTGGTTAGAGAAAACGTGGCATCGAATCCCAGCTGACCCAAAAAAATTTTTTTTTTAAATTTTTTTTTTTTAATTTTTTCTTTATTTTTTTTTTTATTTTTTATTTAATATATATTTTTTATATTTTTATTATTTTTTTTTTAATTTTTTTTTTATTTTTTTTTTGTTTTATATATATTTTATACATAATAATTTTTTTTAAAATATTTTTTTTACATTTTTTTTAAATTTTTTTAAATTTTTTTTTAAATTATTTTAAAATTTTTTTTTTTTTTTTGTTTTTTTAACATACATACGTAAATTTTTAATTTTACAATGGGACGTTTTTATATATGTAGGTTTTTATATGTATGTACGTATATCATATGGGATGAATGGTGACACAAACCACTGTTATTGCATGACTACACGTTGTGAAGGGTATATAAGATTCGGCACGGCCGAATATAGCGCTCTTACTTGTTTTTGTATTCATATTATGCATCTTAAATGCTCTACCTCAAAGTCTCATTTATTTTTTTTTTTCTAGCAAGTAGAACTCAATGAGCAAATATTTTTATGTAGATCATAGACTTTAGCAACACAAACTGCAGTGTAATAATAGGAATGAGAAATCTTGTACTAAAAACGAAATCACAAAACTGACTACAAGAAACTAATAAAGTAAAAATACGTACAGTCTAGGAAAAAACTCTACATACACTTTACTATTTTGAACTTTTAGAGAACTAGTGACAATATTAAACATAATTTTGATGTCAATGTTTACGACATTAATAGTTAAGAATGTTGGAAAGAAAAAAATGTTTAAAAATTATGATAATTTATAAACTATTAACGATAAACATAGAAATCGGTGGGAAAAAAGTCTACATACAGCATTGGCATCTCTTAAAATTAATAAGAAAATGAAGAAGACAAAGAGAAAAAACCGTTAGTTTTCTTGAATTGCTTTATTGCTCAAATAATACAATCATTTAAATTCAGAAAGCGATTTGTAAAACACATTTAACTTTAAAAATTGTAAATAAAAGAGAAATAGAGCAATCAGTTCGAAATTTGGTGGTTAACCTTCGAAAAGAAAACAAATCTTACGGAGAAATTGCTAAAATAGTAAAATCAAGTCGCTCAACAGTGCAAACTATTGTCAAAAACCATCAAAACACCAACAGTACCGAAAACAAGCCACGATCTGGAAGACCGAAGAAGCTTTCGAGACGCGATATTAATAGTGTCCTTAAAGAAGTCCAAAAAGATCCGAAAATAAGTTCCTCAAAATTAGCCGAATACCTTGCAAGATATTCAAAT
This sequence comes from Phyto melanocephala, assembly GCA_941918925.1. Taxonomy (NCBI): domain Eukaryota; kingdom Metazoa; phylum Arthropoda; class Insecta; order Diptera; family Rhinophoridae; genus Phyto; species Phyto melanocephala. The sequence goes on along the minus strand of OW799236.1, from coordinate 18,846,120 downwards.
ATTACTGTTTTATCAAGAACAGTAATAAAAGTTTTGCATGATAGCGTCTTTAAAAGTAGAACAGCACGCAAAAAGCTATTTACTTCAGCCAAGAATCGTCAACTTCGCCTGAACTTTGTTAAGGCACATTTACAGAGAGGAGTGGATTTTTTGAACAAAGTTTTATTTACCGATGAAAGTAAGTAAAATATTTTCGGGAATGATGGCCGAAACAAGGTTTTGCGAAAACCGAATACTGCACTTGATCCCAAAAATATTATACCAACTGTGAAACATGGTGGGGACAGTGTTATGGTGTGGGGAGCTATGGCTGCATCTGGAGTTGCTCGATTGGTTTTTGTTGAAGGCGTTATGGACAGATATCAGTATAAGACAATATTGGAATAAGATCTGAAGAGATCTGTGGAAAGCTTGGGCCTGGGAAACCAATGGATTATCCAACAAGACAACGATCCCAAGCATACTGCGCATATTGTTCGAGACTGGCTTCTTTATCATGCACCAAGACAGCTTAATACACCTCCCCAGTCACCAGATCTCAATCCAATTGAGCATATTTGGGACGTTTTGGAAAAATCTGCGCGTAAATACAATTCAGAAATCGTGAAACCCTGTAAAGCGCCCTAACTCGGCCGTGGTCGGAAATTGCGCCCAATATTACGGAGATCTTGGTGATGTCTATGCCACGTCATCTTCAGGCGGTTATTGAAGTCCAAGGTGGTCCTACAAAATATTAAACATATATTGTTTTTTTTTATTTATTTAAAAGAAATTAAATATTGTATTCGATTTTTAAGACTGTATATAGACTTTTTTCTCATCAATTTTTATTGTTTTTTTGTTATTTCTGTTATTGTTATCCTTTTGAATTGGCTTTTTGTTTTGTAAATAAACTTAGTTTTTGGTACTTTAAATATTAATGTAAGCGCTTTATTTATTTGCCTTACAAATATCTCTAAAACACAAAATAAGGGGGTGTATGTAGAGTATTTTCCAAGACTAGATTGTAAATATAACTAGAGAATATAATTTGATTCGTCATGATGGTCATGAGGTTAGTTAGGAAGACTTAATATATTGAACCTTTTCGTTGTATGTCTTCTTCATAATGTCATCTTCATTATTTCTTTCCTCACTTTACCTTATATCTAATAGTTTATTTTCTACCCAACTTTTTGAGTTTTTTAAACATCGGAAAACACAATGGACCACATGGGACTTCGAGTGTGAGTATTGGAAATATCGCATAGATTTCGGTACCCCCCGTTTCTGCCCTCCGTCCTATCTACAAAGCAGTTTAGCATAGAACCGGTACCACATAAATTTTTTGTTTCACGTGTAAATAAATCCAAGCTATATTTTATGACTTTCCAAGACGCAAGGGGGGGTTGTGAATTGAGAAAATTTGAACAAAGAGAAAATAATTACGCATCCGGGTTTGAAAGTATACGATCATAGCCAGTAACCAACGCTTACTTCTACTGCTACATTCGGCTATGTCGAATCTTATATACCATTCAGAAATTTGTTTCCCAAAAATTATATTTGGCCGATGTATTTGTCGTTATTTGACCCATTTAACCCAGACATTCTTCAAATGTTGCCAAAAGCACATACTTTATAAATAAGTTTCAAAAACTCTCACAGGAAATGCAAAATCTGTTTTTGTTAGGGTGAAAAACCGAAGCAGTCATGATCTCGCGCTCATATCCCAGCTCATATTATATCCACATAATTGATTTTTACTAGCAAAATTCTTAAAGGAAACGTGATAAATTGATACCATAAAGAGTGTGAAGTATACATGGGGGCTTCACAGATAGAAAGACTTAGGGAAATAAATTCCTATACCTATAAGGATTCAGAATATATTAGATATCTATGATCACAAACAGAAAGGCCCCAACTCGATTTTTTTACGGAATTGAATTTGAAATCAGCCGTTGACAGAAATCAATTTTGACAGACATGTAGATTTACATACATATGTATGTATGTATGTATGTATGTATGTATGTATGTATGTATGTATGTATGTATGTGTGTGTGTGTGTGTATGTATGTATGTATGTATGTATGTATGTATGTATGTATGTATGTATGTATGTATGTATGTGTGTATGTATGTATGTATGTATGTATGTATGTATGTATGTATGTATGTATGTATGTATGTATGTGTGTATGTATGTATGTCTCACAAATTTTAAAGTCAGAAGATCATTTTTAATTTTTCATTAAACTTGGTTAATTGTTTCTATATCTTTTGCATATAATCTATTATTTAACCATTAATTCACTGCCCACAAGTGTATATTCAATAACTTTTGTTTTGCTTTTAATTAAAAAATAAAACCATATATTGTTTTCTATCGCTCTCTCTCTCTCTTTCTCTCCATTTTAAACAGTCGCCCTCCTAACTCCCTAAAAGCAAATAATTTTCAAATATATTTATGTACATACATACAAATGTATATAAGTATGTATGTGGGTATAAAAACTTTATCATCTTGTTTACAGCTCTCAATTTTGCAACAATTTCTACTCACATAATTGGAGGCAAATGATTTATTGTCCCACAAATTAAATTTTTAAAAGCAATTAAAACAACAGCAATAAAATGAGAAGCAAAAGTAACGTTAGTTTTGTTTCAAAAGCAGGCAAAAGAAAACCAACAAAATAACAACAACCTACACAAAGCTAAAAATATTTGCACTAGCAAATAGGAAAATAAAATAGGCAACATTCGCATGAATGAAATATGAACGTACCACCACCACTCTTTTATTTTAGCAGAATTTTGCCACTTTTATTTTAGATGCTGATTCCTTTTGTTTTTTTGGTTTTCTTGCTCTCCTCTTTCTCTGACATTTTCCCAACATAAAATGAAGTGCCAGAGAAACAAGTGGATACAAACAAACAGCAACAGAAAACAGTATATAGAGTACTACAACACTGGTGGCACATATAAAAAAAGAAAACTTATTTAACACACAGACCTATATTCCAATTTTTTTTTTCTGTTAACTTGATAAACTTGTTTACTCCCAAAAAAAAGTTGTTTTAATAAATGTATGCAAGAGTCCATGGCTCTTGAAGGGCTTTCAACCCTAATTAAAGGTATTGCCATAACAAACCATATTTCCAAAATCATGCAAAAAGCTTTGGCTCTCATCTTCCAGGGTATTTTTTGTAAGCAGCCAAACTATTCTCATGCTCTCTCATTCGCTATCGTTTGTTCCAGTTTTATCCCAGTTTTCCTAGTTAGTATTACTCAACGAAATCCTAATTAAAAGAAAATTGCAAAAATTCTATGATATTGTTTTACACTTTGTTTTTGCGTTCGTCTTACTTTCGTGCAAGTTTAAGCATGTTAAGGTGTAGGTTGTAAATAACTCTCTCTCATATATTTTTTCATAATGTGTTGTATTTACGGTTTCCCAGAGTGGTGAATATGTTGTATGTGTAAGGCTAAGAAGCATATATTTTTATGAATTAAAAATTCAAGCTGCATTAAAAACAAACAAAAAATTAAATAAATAAAGTTTAACGGTATGTTTTTATGCATGTTTAAGCGTACTCCTGGAACAACAATGAATTGTAGATATGGGTGGATAAAGTTGTAGCAGTGTGTGTTGCTGAGTGTTGGCGTTTATTTGATAATGTTGGCGGTAGGTTAAATACTTAATAAATCAAAGGAAACTAGACATTAATAAGTAAAAACTGAAGAAATTTAAATCCTTGTTAAGAGTATAGAGGGGTGTAGCTCTGATACATACATATGTACATACTTACTTACATAGATGTATGTATGTATGTATGTATGTATGTATGTATGTATGTATAAGCCCAATGTTAATAAGCTTAAGTGTAAATGTAAAAATTTCAGACTTTATTTCAGACAAATTATTATACTTACGTATGAATAAAAGTTCTGTAAAAACCTGCTGAATAGTATATTCCTTCCACGGATAATATTTTAACAGCAACAGTTTTTGTTATACATATCTATGTATGTTTTTGGATAAGGTCTTTCAAAGGTTAATGTTTATCTATTGCCATCTATGTATGTATGTATGTATGTATGTATGTATGTACAAAAATAAAATTGATTTCATGGCGCTGAGTTAAATGATTATGCTAATAGCGATGCAGGGTTAATAATATCTTCCATAGAAGTCAAATTTTTCTAATAGACTTCAGTTTCGATATGAGAAAGAGGCAAGGGGGCTAAAATCAGAACCACGTGAATTTCAGACTTTTGTTTTTCGACAAAACAATTTCAACCTCTTTGCCGATGAAATGGCTATTTAGCAGAGCATTTTGCATAAATATGAAAAAAATCAAGAGCCGAAAAAGAATCGACATTGAAAAGATCTTTCAAAAAAAAAGTCGAACAGTTCCGCTTCCTAGGATCAGTGTTAAGTGAGGATTAAAAATTAAAAAAAAAGACCTAAGTTCCAGATTTTACTTAGGTGTCAGATGGACAAAAATTTCCTTAATAAACAAAAGGTGACCACAAAACTAGCTATGTAGAACTATACGTCCACACTCATACTTACCTACATACGGCTGTGGATGATGGGCTCTTACCGCGAACATATAAAGCCAAGTTCAAACAGCTAAAAGAAAGTATTTAAGAAGAGTAGATGGAAAAATCAGAAGACACAAAATTACGACTAAAACGTTTCCAAGGCATCTGAGAACAGAACTATTATAAATTTAAATAAATAGTTTCGAGTTGAGGAACTATGGGCACTTTGCTGGAAATTCAGTAATCTAGAGGCTAAACTAGAACAGAGAGGACGTAGAAGCACAATTTGGCAAGAAATGGTTGACAATATCTTTGAAGAAAATGGCTTAGGCAAAGACCTCTATACTGGAACATAAAGCAGGCCTGGAATAAAAAAGTTTTTTGACATTTCTTCTTCTTAATTTCGTAAACTAACGGTAGTGATGCTTTGACCTTGTATAAAATCATGCTGAAACCCTGTCCTTAAGTAATAAGCTTTCGTCACCTCCTGCCATTACAGAAGTACGGCCAGGTTATACACTCACATCCATTGGCGTTCCTACATTGCATCCACTAAAATGGTCTTGTATCGCTAATAAATACATTCTGGTCCATAGGTAATTGTGTTGTTTTTAGGGTGAGAATGAATTCCATTTGCTAGCAAGTGGTTGTTGAAAAAAGTTTTTCTGCCTAATGAATTGAAGACTACAATTGGCCGCCAATTGACTCTTATAGGCTTTAAGTTCTAGGTTATTGTTAATAAGTCGTTATAATTTTCTACATTCGAGGAACTCAAATGTAGGCGAAAGTAAATCCTCTTACAAACATACCAATTTACGATCTTTTTGTTTATATATTTGAAGTTCACAATTGCTAACAAAGAATATCTACCCACAATGTAATTTACGAGCTTTGTAGATTATTGATTAAATTTTTGTCTACCCATTGCAGACTTGATTTCCTTACACGTTCTTTCTTCGTGCATCATATCACCTTCAACGACTACTACAGTTTCGTCTAGATAAACGTTTATACTTTCTAATGCAGATCGATACTGCCCTAACAGGACATGCTTTATAATATCAAAATTTACAACAGATCCAATGGTTTTCATATACGTTCTCACTTTATGTAATATATATGTAAGTTTGCAAAAATCTGGTAGCTGCTGAATTTTCTCTATCTTAAGGTGTAAACATCAAAGTTTTCACTGAACTTTCTCATAAAAATTGATGATCCTCTTTCGAAAAATTATCTATCCAGTGATGGAATTCTTAAGCGTCCAGCTCTTCTCAAAATTGCTAAAATTTTCAAAGCAAGTGGTTAAATATTATAAACTTTTTGGAGACATATTTCTGTTAGGCTTTTGTTAGGAGCAATTGCAGCACAAATTTTGGTCTAGTTTAATTCAGTTCGCCTTTAGTTAAGGACTACTTCAATTTTGAGCTTCGCGCTAGTTCAGTTTTAGTTAAGTTGTATTTCAGTTTTAGTTTCAGCTTAAGTTCTAGTTTTCCTCTTATTAACTGATTTTTTATATTACAAAGTTCCTTCGTTGGTATTAAACCCGGACTTAGCAATTTGTGCCGTCAAGTTGAGTGACTTTTATATCCCAAGGGTTCTATGTTTTTTCGGTACGTAAAAGAGATCCAAGACAAAGTTTTTTTTAGTTTAATTCTAGTTTATTTTTAGATTAATTAAACTATAATTATTACAGAAAAAAATTTTTAATAATACAGTTTAAAGTTTTCTTCTTTCAACTTAGTCTGAACTCGAATTAAAAACTATTTTAATGCACTGTTTACATGACAATATGAATCTCGTGGTTCGCTCTCTGAATCTCGAATGCGAACCGTGGCTTTCAGACGATAGTTCTTGTTTCAATTTGACATTTGTATATTTTGTTCAACTACTTAACGCGGCTTTTTTGTTTTTCTTTTTTTGGTTTATTTTTAAAATGGATAAAAAAGTAAGTAAAATTTAAAATTATTTCGTGAATATAATTTTATACAATATTTAAATTGACGTTTTTCCATTTTAATTTATATACATATGTATATATTTTTAAACATACTGTTATGTTTATACCTTTTATAAACAATGGCTTATTTCCTTTGAATAAACTTTGAGTTCTTTTATTGCAATCAAAAACAGTTGAAATTAGTTATAAAGTGAACAGCACTTTTTTTACTTAAGCACACTCAGATATTGTTTTATGGCACTTTACTTATTTCACTTATTGTTATAATCTGAAACACTGTTAGCTCACACTTAACAAGGTCTACGGTTAAACTGATCATGTTAGGTGTGTTGTTGGGCTATTTATAGTAACATAGTGGTGTCCGGTTTATTTATTTCCACAATGATTTTTTTTAATTTTTTACACAGAATATTTTTTGGTGTTTTCCTTTATTTATTTTTTCTTGACAGCCAGTCCAGATAAATTACCGATTTTTCGTTATCAAAATTGGAGGTGATAGTAAAGTCTTCGAGATTCACAGCAACATACAAAAAGAACCAGGAAGATTCACTCTTAAAATTTTGTATGGCGAATCTTGTAGACTTAATCGGTCGCGAACCTTAAATCAGAGAGCAAACCTCGAATTTTGCTGTTCGTGTGACCATGCTACAAGAGAGAAAACCAGTGTTGCCTGCTAACTAAAAGAAAATATAATCCTTCAAATACAGGAAAATGAGTATTCCCATGCTCGGTGCACAAATTAACTAACACGACTTATACGGCATTCAAAATGCAAACTAAATTATAACCAAGCCCAGCGATGTGAAGAAGATTTATGACAAAAACAAACTCAAAAGTATTAATAAAAAATGCAATACAAAATGGACTATATAAAAAACTTATATAACAACAAATAACGTATTTAGAAAGACTAAGAGAGCGTATTCAAACTCCAAAATTAAGTGTTGCATACTTTAAGGATACTAAGTAAATAACTTAAAATATTTATTTGTACTATTAAACCTGTTAAACTTTTATAAGGGAATTTTCAATTAATAAAGAATGAAACACTTGTCTAATAGTAGGCTATAATCGTTTAAAAAAATTAAGATGGATTTTTTTGCTTAAAAGTTATTTTAATGTTTTCCGTAGTGCAACTGTTCATATAGACAATCTTAATAAAGACCACAAACATTAAAAGAAAAAACAAATATATATGTACATATATGTGTGTTAAAGAATAATTTAAAAAGCGTCGACAAAGAAATGAACCTAAGAACACAAAGTCATAGATAAATATTGAAATTTAAACACATACATACTCATGTATATGCTAATATTGACTTCCATCCATTGTACTAGGGAACATATAGACATACAAATTAACACCCACGTACTTATGTATATACACACATTTAAAAAAATACACATGTAAAGGAAAATATAACTAAATAAATAGAAATAGAAAAAAAAACAAACTGTTAAAAAGACAATGGTAGCACGTTTTCTTATTGTTATCTCATCAAGTCATGAAGCATATAAAACAGCCGGAAGGGGGTACGAAAAACTTAACAATAAAACAAGACAGGAAAAACCAAAATTTGGATGGGATTGTACCTTTTTAGGGTACCTTTTGTATAAAAACAAAAAGACTAAGGACCATTTGCAACATTAACATATACACTATGGTATACAATTTTGCTGTATTATATACTTGAGATAAGATTGCAAACCAGACGATAGATTTGTTTTGACTTGATTGCAGAATAGGTAGAATAGACTAGACTTAACTATCTATCTGTATATATAAAAGTGAAACTCTGTCTGTGTGTGTGTGTGTTAGCTATAGACTCCGAAACTGTAAAACCGATCGGACTCAAACTGTGGCAAGTTGTTGTACACATTCCAGGGAGTGTTTATGGGTGGCAAAAAGTAAGCGGGGCCACGCCCGTAAAAAATTAGTTATCAGTTTTAGCTACTTGCACTTGACCGATTTTCCTGAAACTTTGCACACATATTGAATTGTCGTGACTATATAATTTTGTGATTAGGGCAGTGCCACGCCCATTTTAAAAAGTTATAATATTTAGCTTTTTGGATTTGATATTAAATTAAAATTCAGAATGCATTTTTATTCATTAAGGAGCGTAGCAACGCGCGTCGGGCTTTTCTAGTCGATTAAATAAAACTCAACTTTAGACTGTATGGTATACTGAACTATACTCAAAAGAAATTATTCTTTCAAAACGTTTAAGTAATTAATTTTTTTATTGAACTATTTACAAATTTAAATAATATTTTTAATTTAATTAAAAAATTTCATTAGTTAATTGGTTTTAGGAAAAGTATGTCACTTAACAAAGTAAAAATAACAACTGTAAAATTTGTATCACCTTCTGATACGAGCTGAGAATGAAAATGTTATGGGCGAGCAAAACGTACTTTTTCGAATTTGTTATGGTACCTTTGGTACTTTCTGCTTTTATAAAGCTAGAATTGTAAAATAAGGTACTATTGGTTTCAGGTGAGACTGAAAATGTTATGGGCGACTATAAAGGTAATTTTTCCCATTTGATTGTACTTTTTGATTTTCAACGTTTATGAAGTTAGAATTGCGAAATAAGGGATCATAAACTTCAGCTGAAGCTGAAAATGTTAAAGGTGACCTAAAAGGTACTTTTTTCAATTTTTATGGTACTTTTTGTATTTTCTACTTCTAAGAAGCTAAAGTTACGAAATTAATGACTATTGATACAAGGTGAGAATTAAAATCTTATGGGCGAGCAAAAGCGTACTTTTTCGAATTTACATCTAATTGTACTTCTTGTATTTTCTACGTTTGTGAGACTAAGGCTGAAACTGCAAATGCAAAATGAATCAGAAAAATAAGTTTTCATAAATCTAACAAAAAACAAATTTAGTAATTAAAAAAAAGGACTTGAGTATTCATTAAATATTATAAAGTGCGCTACCGAAGGAGAGGCTAATATGCTAATAATGAACTTATGAACTAAATTATTAACTATACTACAAGTGAAAGTTTTTATAAGACTAAATACCTACTTGACTATTATAAAGACTATAGCACCATAAGCTTCAGATATTACAATAATTTTTTTTTGCCCGAGACAATTATTAATTTTAAATTTCATCATCTCTGTTATAAAACGAAATACTAATGCTAATTTAGAATGTATTTATGTATGAATGTAGATGCAAAAGGAATTTTAAGAAAGAAGGAATAAATACATATATTAAATATATTATTTTGGCTGTTGTAAAGGGTGTTTTTTTAAGCCCGATAGAACTTGAAATTGTAAAAAATAACACAAAAAATTAAATTGTAATCAAAATTTTTTTTTTATTCGAAAGATCAATACGTGACATTAACATTTGAAAATGATTTCGGGCATATGGGCACCGCGGCTGTTCTTGACGAAGCGCATTCTGGACGTCTAATTTTATCGCAAAATTGTGTTCAGCGATGAGGTGCATTTTTGGGTTAACGGGTTTGTTAATAAGCAAAATTGCCGCATATGGAGCGAGACCAATCCACAAGAGGCCCTACAGACTCCATTACATCCAGAAAAATGCACCGTTTGGTGCGGTTTTCACGCTGGTGGCATCATCGGACCTTATTTCTTCAAAAATGAGGCCGGAGCTCGCGTTCAGGTCAATGGAGATCATTACCGCACCATTATCAATGATTTTTTGTTTGAAAATATGGATGACATTGATCCGGAGGAGATGTGGTTTCAACAGGATGGCGCTACGTGCCATACGGCGAACGCAACCATCGACTTATTGAAATCCAAATTTGGCGATAAGTTGATTTCGAGAAATGGACCTGTCAATTGGCCTCCAAGGTCGTGCGATTTGACACCTCTCGATTATTTCCTGTGGGGCTACGTGAAGTCACTGGTTTATGCTGATAAACCAGCAACAATTGACGCCTTGGAGGCCAGCATTGTTCGTGTTATTCGTGACATACGGCCAGCAGTGCTCGAAAAAGTGGCCCAAAATTGGACGTCCAGAATGCGCTTCGTCAAGAACAGCCGCGGTGCCCATATGCCCGAAATCATTTTCAAATGTTAATGTCACGTATTGATCTTTCGAATAAAAAAAAAATTTTGATTACAATTTAATTTTTTGTGTTATTTTTTACAATTTCAAGTTCTATCGGGCTTAAAAAAACACCCTTTATATGCGTAAGCCAGAGAACGGCATATTCGTAGATACCCTTGAATAGGCCTCAATTTGAAACTTTTGTTCATGTTTAGTAAATTGCAAGGCGAATTCATACAGGTGAAGCTACCAGCCCAGCTGATGGGGAAACTTTTTGTCAAAATTGGTTGAATTTGCCTTGATTTTATTTATTAATGCAGGAAGGAAAATGTGATTTTGGCTTTGGTATTAAACAATCAACTTAAGTGTACTTTTTTGATAATAAATGTACTAAATCTATGTATATTTGTTGCTTTTGCGTCATTAATAATTTATTCCAAAAATTTGTATCTTTTTTTTAATAAAATTTTATTAAATTAAACATAACACAATAAGTTTTCCATCACTGATATACGAATTGGCCTTAATATAAAACATCTTCTCAAAAGTTGCTTTGTTGTATCAATTTGCCGTCGCATATACCTGTATGAATATGCCTTGGTAAATTGTACACAAGTCGACATTTAACCAATATTATCTGTATATTACCGAGTAGTAAGTTATAATCTGTTTTTAGTCGACTAAGTGAAATTTGAGCGAATTTAATTTGTTTTACAATAAATACAAATTAAATTTCTATTATTTTTTTGTTTTTTTTTTTAACAGATTACACGGAAACAATTATTGCTTACCATTTTTATATTAATTGACTAAATTATTAATTTTTAAATTTAGTTTAACTAAAATCACTAATCCTTGCAACTTGATATATTCTCATGGGTTTTTTTTCTTAATATGTAGGTAATTATTTGAGTTCCTTTCCCCTGTTTGATCAAGATATTTTAACAGCAAAATTTTCTTGTGGCTAGGCCGAGGCTGCACCTCTTTTCATTTTAAAATCTGATGTTTGCTTATACAACCAAGTCCTAAATATTTTATACCAGCCAGGCCCTGTTCGCGTTGCTACGCCCCTTAATGAATAAAAATGCATTTTGAATTTTGATTATATATATTACAAATAATATTTTATTGATTTTTATTTTTATGCAAGTGGGTATACAATATTTTCAGTTCAGTTTTTAGTTTATTTTTTAAAAAATTTTTTGGTATTCTCGCTTGAAGTTGAAAGGAAAATCGGTGGGAACCATTGGAATGCATAGAAATAGCTGAAAATAATAACTTACTTTTTATGCGCAGGTATTAAGAGCTTTTTTCTGCGACTATATTGTAAAAAAAATTGTAATTATAAATATGCTTAAAAATTAAGGTAACAATAAGATCATAAGAAAAAAAATATATATAGTCCAATTAGTGGTATTGATTTCCCTTGAATGTTATTTTAATGTCACGTACTAGTGCAAAAACCTTATTTAGAATTTAACTTTTTTTCTTAACATAATATAAATTTTATCACCTAGGAATACTGTTAGAGAAAAATCGATCACGTACGATTTGTCACGAACGATATTAAATTGTATTTATTATTAAATCATTTAAAAATGGTTTTCTATTAAGTGTGATGGATTTTAAATGAAAAATATTTGGTTTAGTGTAAGAAATTAAAAAAGAAACAATACCTCCCAAGATTGCAGATTTTTTATATTGTTATATGTACCTCAAAATCACTTCTGTTTTATGTCACGTACGAGATATTCTTATTTTTCTGGATATTTTAAACGACAATGATTCGAATATAATTGGTTTTTTTTAATAAAGTAACTTTTGAAATTAAAAAAATTTCTCCACTTTATAGGAGTACAAATGTCACGTACGATGACATGGAAATGCACATATGTTAAAAATAAATGCATAAAAATATGCCGATTTTATTTTGGGGTACATTTCTTTAAAACAGATTCAATAAATTATATCACCAATACAATAGATATTTCATTTAAAAAATTCGTAATTTTAATTTTAGGCGTGATTTAATTAATTAAAATAATTTTTAAAAATTAAGGGAATTTTAATTAATTTTTTAGAACAGTTCTAATTGATATTTTTTGCAATACTTTTTCAATTAAAACTATTAATTTTCATTCATTTGTTGATTGGAGCAAAATCAAATATAATTTTAATTAGACATATTAATTTCGTAATTGAAATTGATATCTATTTTTTTCTCTGTACGAAGTTTACGAAGCTGAGTGAATCAGCCAGTTGGTGTTTATATGAAAAAAAATATTCCCTAAAAAAATTAATGATTGCTTGTGTATTTACTCAATATGAATTTTTGTTCTCTAGAACAAAGTCAGACTCTGGTAAAAGCATTAGATGTGGGCTTAGAAAAGATATATAACACATATTAATATAAAGCGGTTATAAAGCAACAATGGGATATAGTTATGGGGAATATTATTGGGATATTTTTAGACTTGTGCAACACAAACAAACATATTCTAATGAATAATAAAAAAAACAGCAAAAAAAAATAATAAATTATACAACAAACAAAATAGTAGAAGATAAATTACAAGTCAAAAACATACAAAACAAAAATATAATTAACAAAATAGAACTTCTACTGTGTTCCCTAGAATTTTTGATACCTTAAACAGAGCTAAACAAGCATACGAAAGATTTCTAACAAACAATCTCATTATAAATTACAGACTTGCAAAAACATGTTTGTGGCTCTACGAAAAAAAAAATATTGATGACAATAACAAAGCCGAAATAAAATTAGTAAGAGCACTATAATCGGCTGTGCTAGGCCAGAAATGGGGAATAAGCCCAAAGATTACACGCTTGCAATATACGAGCGTACTACAACCGATCCTAAAGTTTGTGTCAGTATAGAAGAAATTTAATATTAAAACTCTTCAAAAGATCCACAGACAGTAGTGCATTAGTATATGCGGTAAAATATACTTTTAATTCGGCCGATTTAAATACTCTTCTTTTCAACCTAACCTATCCTAAGTAAAAACAGGAAAGAGAACTATGTTCGACTGTGCCGAATTTTTCATACTCACCACCAATTTTAAGTACTTTTTTTTAGCACAAAAACTAATATTATTTTATTATTAACAGTAATTGCTATAGAAGAATCTCTTTATAAAATATTATTGTAATTATTTTATTGTTTTGTGTAACTTTGATTTGCTTTAAAATTATTTTCTTATTTTTTCATTCTCCAATGAAACCTTTAGCATTTCTGCATTAGGAGTGATACTACTCAAACTTTTTTACTACACTGTTGTATTCTTGCGGAAACTGAAGAGTACATATATTCTGATAGCCAGAGGTAGTTGAAAAATTATATTAGCTTTGTGTGGGCATGGCACCTCCTACTTTTAAAATAAACTAATACAAATTTAAATTCGACTTAGATAATTCATCACATATTTGTTTTCTAAAAATTTTGTAGATATAAAAACAATGTAAATTGAGTATAAAGCGTTATATCGAAGCTGAGCATTAAAGTGTGCTTCTCACCTCTATTTTCTGGCATTATAGTAAAATTAACCAGAAAGCTATCTATGCGTAATTTCATCATCAACTAATAAATCTAATTCTGTGGCTTCTATGAGCTTTTAAATTTCATTAATATCAAACTATGTGAAAAGTAGGCGTTAAAGTAGGCGTGTCAAAGTTATTTCTGCTAATGAACTTAACTTTGATATTTTAAAACAGAGTTCTTTATTCTTTTAAAATCTTTGTCCATAGAGAAATTATATGAATTTAATCGAAAGCCTTATATGGGAGTGATAGGCGTTAAAGTGGAAGTATCACATCCTTTTTTCTGAAATTATAATTATAATGACGAGAAAGGTGTATGGGCAAAATTTCATTATCATACATCTAATTCTGTGGCTTTCATAAGTTTATAGATTTCATTATTAGTTAGTTAAAAAAGAAGTAGGCGTGTCAAAGTAATTTCTGCTAGTGAATTTAACCAAGATATTGTAATAAAAAAACTTTTATTCTTCCATAATCTTTGTCCATAGAGAAATTATATTATTTTAAGGCAGCACGATATATGAGAGGTTGGCATTGAAGTGGGCGTGTCACCTTGATTTTCTCACATTTTAATAAATTTAGTCAGGAAGATATATATCCAAAGTTTTATCATCAACATCTAATTCTGTTGTCTTTATGAGCTTTTATACTTCATCAACAGTAGATTATGTGAGAAGTGGGCATTAAAATAGGCGTATCAAAGAAGTTTTTGCTAATAGAGAAATTATGTTAATAGAGAAATTATATGAATTTAAGGTAAAGCGTTATATGGGAGGTAGCGTATAAGTAGGCGTGTCAACATAGTTTCATTTTGTTTAAATCTAATGACGTAAAGCAATGTTTGCAAAATTTTAAATCTAATTTTATCACTTTTGTTTCGTTTTAAATTTTAAATAGACCGAAAAAGACACTGTATATTTTGATCTCTAACTCCTTTCATAATGTACAGATTTAAGCAATTTTCAGGGAAAAATATTTGTTGGACTCAGGAAATACAGTTTTAAAATTTCATTGCTCTACTTTAATGCGTTTAGACACAACTGCATTTTATTCGATACAGCAAGACATTTTTCTTACCTACATATTTTTATATTACGCGCTTAAACTGTCTTCCTAATATAGCGATTAAGCCAATTATCAACACCAAATATTCCTTATGTATTGGAAATATTGTAGCAAGGTTTGATCTTCCTTACTTTTTCGGTTCGAGCCCTATCGTGCTTTCAACGGACGGACAGACGGACGGCCATAGCTATATTGTCTTAAAATAATCCCACACTCAAAAAATATATCCTTTATGGGGTCTAAAATGGATATTTTGAAAATAAAATGAGTATATCCCCACTAAATTTTTTCTGTTAGGGGTATAAAAAATATTTAAACAAAATAAATTTTTTTACTAAAACTTTACCAATTTGTGACTAAGTTTTTGTTAAATATTTGTACGAATAGCCCTAGCGGCATATCTTATCTATAAATAGTAGCAAAAGTGTGTATAAATTGCCCTAGGGCTGAAAATTTTTATGGTAAAAATATGAGATAAAAGAAGCAGTCGTGTTTAGTTGCTCATAACTCTGAAAGTTATGGCGCGAATGTGCTGGATTTAAATAGCGATTCATTAACGAATATTTTTCAAAAATTGATATTACATATAGATCTTGGAAACATGCGGAGGTTTTAAAAGTAATTTTAAGCCAACACACTAACTGAAGGACATTGCTTTAACGACTCCCTTAGTCATAAGCTTCTAGAAAATATATACTTTATGGGGTCGGAAATGAATACTGTAGAAAATACAAACGGAATGACGAAGTGACCATAACTAAAGGGTATTAGAAGGTGAACAAAAATCTATTGGAATTAAATACAAGAAATTCAACTAATTAGTTTTGTAACAATATTTAGGTTCTCTTGTTTTGTTTAGAAAGAAATGTATCCAAAAGTGATACTCACCTTAACGAAACATCATTTACTCATGAGCATTAGATAGTTGTAAAAATCTAACTTTTGTTTCGCATTTCAATACCTCTTTTGTTATCAGTGGTATACAATTGCAAACTGCCAATTATCTTGCAAGTAGTACTATGAACGTAAATTCAACAATGCACCATTTAACTTATTAAACTTTTTAGGCACTTACGACTGCATACTTCACCAAAGCAACACACATTTAACTTCTTACTGCACTCTTTACTTCCCAAGCTATGACAACAATGGAGCAAATGTTAAGATTAACATCCAATGTACCAGTAGCAAATACAAAACAATGACTGCCTACATAAACACTGAGAAGGATTCTTCATAAACATTAGGCAACAAAATATGGACAATGAAAAATAAAACAAGTAAGAGCACTATATTCGGCTGTGCCGAATCTTTTATACCCACCACCAATTTTGTGTACATTTAAAGCACAATATTTATTATTTTGTTAATCATTATGGAATAATCTCTTTATAATAAAATATGTATCACTTTCTTTGTAGAGGGTGGTTAAATTTTAAGGGCCCATGTTGAAGGTGAACTACACCTAGTCTTTCAGTTTGTTTTCTGCATTTCACTTGACATTTCTCAATCTCAAACTTACTCATTTTGATCCGTGGAAAGATACGCAAATGAGCAACGCTTTAAAGTTATTCAGGTTTTTTATAAAAATGGGCGTTCAAATCAAAATGCATTTTGTGCACTTCGTAATTCGTTTGATCAACATAATCGTTCAAATTCGTCCACAATCGGGAGAATTGTAAAAAATATTTAAATTTCTGCAAAACAGGTCTGTATAAAATGTTAGAAAATCTGTGAATGCCTTCTTAGTTCGTTGAATGGGAACTGTTGCTGTTTTTTGCGATAGTGTGGCAAAAGAGCAGTCAACCTCGACTCATCATCATGCCCAATAATTGAGCATCAACATTGTTATTGAAAATTTGGACCATCAGATAGAGGAGTGGCGCCAAGGATGGGGGGGGGGGGGGTGGTCATTTGGCCGATATTTTGTTAAATACATAATTGAACCATACAAATATTATCATTATAAAAAGAAATAATAATATCCTAAATAATTTGTGTTTTATTTAAATACAACATCGGTCCTTAAATGAAATGAAATTCAATGAAAGTGTGTTAAAGTAGCTGTGTCAATAAAGTTTCTACTAATAAATACAACTTAAATATTTCAATATAGCCCTTTATTTTCCCAAAAACTTTGTCAATAGAGAAATTACATGAATTTAAGGTAAGCCGTTGTATGGGAGGTAGGCGTTAAAGTGGCCGTGTCACCTAAACTTTTTGGCACAACAATAACATTGATTAGGAGGATATACACAGCAAATTTGATCATCATACCTCTAATTTTGGCGGTTTTATGAGCTTTTAAATTTCATTAACGGTAGATTACGTGAAAAGTGGGCGTTATAGTAGGCGTGTCAAAGTTGTTTTGGCGAATGAGTACAACTTAGGTGTTTCAATATAGCCCTTTATTAATCCAAAATCATTATTAATAGAGAAATTAGAGGAATTTTGAGTAAAACGTTATATGGGAGGTGGGCGTAAAAGTGGGCGTGGCAACTCAAATTTCTAGCACAGTAATGACATTGCCTAGGGGGATATACGTAGCAAATTTTATCATCATACCTCTTATTTTGGCGGTTTTATGAGCTTTTAAATTTCATTAACGGTATATAACGTGAAAAGTGGGCGTTATAGTAGGCGTGTCAAAGTTATTTTTGCGAATGAGTACAACTTAGGTGTTTCAATATAGTCCTTTATTATTCCAAAATCTTTATTAATAGAGGAATTATATGAATTTAAAATAAAACGTTATATGGGAGGTGGGCGTAAAAGTGGGCGTGGTGCCTTAATTTTCTGGCGCAGTAATGACATTGCCTAAAAGGATATACGTAGCGAATTTGATCATCATACCTCTAATTTTGGCGGTTTTATGAGCTTTTAAATTTCATTAACGGTATATAACGTGAAAAGTGGGCGTTATAGTGGGCGTGTCAAAGTTGTATTTTCGAATGAGTAGAACTGAGATGTTTCAATATAGCCCTTTATTATTCCAAAATCTACATAAATTGAGAAATTATATGAATTTTGGGTAAAACGTTATATGGGAGGTGGGCGTAAAAGTGGGCGTGGCACATTGATTTTCCGTTACAAAAAAGCGTCTCACCAATAAGCAAAGTATGCAAAATTTCAGAGTCGTACATCCAATTTTGTTGCTTTTATGACGTTTTTGTTTTTAAATATACCGAAAAATACACTGTGCGGTATAAATTTTCGTACATTTTGATCGATAACTCCTCTCCTAATGCATAGATTTAGATAATTTTCGGGGAAAAATATTGTTTTTACTCACGAAATATATATTCGAAGTTTCATGAGTCTACGTTAATGCGTTTGGACACAATTCCATTTTATTCGATGTTTGAAGGACACGGTTTTTTCGACCTACTCTTGCTTTTCGAGCTATAACTCTCTTCCTAATATTCCGATTTAGCCCATTTTCAATACCAAACAAACCTTGTCTATAAGAAAGATTCTGGCAAAATTGGAGCCCCCTAGCTTTTTCGGTGCGACCTCTATCGTGCTTTCAACAGACGGACAGACGGACAGACGGACAGACGGACAGACGGACAGACGGACGGACATAGCTAGATCGTCATAAGATTAAACCCTGATTCAGAATATATATACTTTATGGGGTCTAAAATGGATATTTCGATGTGTTACAAACGGAATGACAAAATGAATATACCCCCACCATTTTTTTGGTGGCGGGTATAAAAAAACCATTAAAGAGGTAACGTGTGCTAAAATGCACACGAGCATTTAAAAATGTTGTTGGTACAGTCGAGCAGGGAGAGAAAATTTGTAGAAAAATGGCTGACAATTTGTTTGTTTATTTCTAAATAAATTTTATTTAAATTAAATGAAGTTTGTAGGAACCGTTTTAGCTTCGGCTGTTTCCGGTAATGTTTGTGTGTATGTTTTCTGAATATTTCCTGAACGCGAAGATTTTTTTAAATGCTTTAGTTTATTATAAATATTTAGCTGGTCTAAGGAAAACCTAAACAGGAAATTTTAAAATATTATTTCATGTTTTGGGTGTTGAAATGTGACACATAAATAAACTCTTTTACACACTTTTAGATAAATATAAAACGTTGGGGTTTGAAAAGGCCTTAATAATAAATGATTATTTGTTAATAATTTTTTTAACAAAGACATTATTATGACAATAATTTAAAAAAATATAGTTTAGTAAGGCTACTACAGTGATACCTCGATTATCCGTAACGGTCGGCACCGGAAGCATTCTGGATAATGGATTTTCCCAGTTAATTTATAACAACTTTGAGTTGTATTTTAAACATTTTTGAATTATATTTAATTCATTTATTCAGAGAAAATATATTTGTCTTTAAAAATTATTCAAATAATAGAAGAAAAAAGATGTTTTTATACCCTTAACACAGTGAAAAAGGGTATATATAGGTTTGTCATTCCGTGTGAAATTTCTACAATTTTTATTTACGACCCCATAAAGTATACATTTTCTGAAAGCTTATGAATAGGGTTTTTGGTTGGTTGGTTGGTTATCGTGGTAGTTCGCTGCACGCCAACAGTCAAGTAGAGTCTGTATGACTCCGTTTTGACAGGACCACATCACTCGTCAGCTTCTAGTGTATCTCAGAATAAAATCCAAGAGTAAGGGTACTAGATCCACCCCGTGGCCCTGAGATATCTCAGTAGATAATTCAGTCCAACTTCAGATATCGCAGAGAGGCCATCTAGTATATGTTCGCCCAGAAATCTGTGTCTCTTAGCCGCCAGTGCAGGACATTCGCAGAGAAAGTGGAAAACCGATTCCTCCTTCTCTCTATCCAGACAACTGCGACAATGGTCGTTCGATGGGAGTCCGAGCCGACTTGCATGTTTGCCTAACATCCAGTGACCCGTCAATACCGCCAGCAACCTCGATATGTCCCTCCGACTCCGACTGGTAAGTTGCAATGTACGTCGTGCATCAAAAGAGGGCCACGTAAGCCGTGCCACCTTACACGTGCTCAGCCCACGCCACCTGTTATCAGCCTTCCGGAGAAAGTGTCTGGAGATTCTGCCCTTAATAGTCCCCAACGGGATTGCAACTGCAATTGCATTAGAGATATCCAGAGCAGATCCTCCCCTGGCTAGCTCATCAGCACGCTCGTTACCATAGTGGCCCTTATGCGCAGGAATCCAAACTAGAGTAACGTCAGCGTGAATAGGGGAGTCGATTAAGCTCTGTCAGTCTGTCCGTCTGTCCGTGTGTATGTTGAAATCAACTTTTTGAAGCCCCCCGACATCGTTTGGACTCGGGTGAGGTATTCAAATATCAGAAATATTCGGGAGTAGATCGGTATTGAAAATCAGAAACAAATGAGATATGAGCAAAAACCCACGACCACCTCGATTTTTTTTCACAAAAACAACATACATACATACAAACGTGTATCTGGTTAAAGTAAACGTGGCATCGAATCTCAGCTGAGCCAACAAAAATTTTTTTTTATTTTTTTTAACTTTTTTTTAATATAGTATTTATATTTTTATTTTTTTTTTAAATTTTTTTTTTAATTTTTTTTTTGTTTTATATTTATATTTTAATTATTTTTAAAAAAAATTTTTTAAATTTTTTTAAAATTTTTTTTTTTTTTTATATTTTTTTTTTTTAAATACATACGTAAATTTTTAATTTTACAATGGGATGTTTTTTATATATGTATGTACGTATTTCATATGGGGAATGGTGATACAAACTACTGTTATTGCATGACTACACGTTGTGAAGGGTATATAAGATTCGGCACGGCCGAATATAGCACTCTTACTTGTTTATAATGACATAGACTCTTTGTATGGCCGCTCCGTATTTTGTGATAATTCACACTCACACACATATTTTTAAATGTTTATGTATTATCTAAGTTTAGTATTCAACAGATAAAACTAATCTTTTTCTTTTTATTGAAGCCATTGTAGAAATAAACAATAAAGATTCGTACTAGCCAAGCTTGTACATATGCTTCTAACTCATCTTATTTGAATGAGGGTCTTATTTGAATGAGGTAACCCTAATTACTTAGTCGGTTACTTAAGTTCGTTTTTGCCAACAACCTAGTTCATCTTTTGCACAAATTATGATGTAATTTAATAGGGGTTCGTGAAAAGAACGACCGAGTTGGTTGACAAAAATTAACTAAAGTAACGACTTGCGACTTGTTATATGTATTTGCATTTAGTTTTAATTGTTCACAGTCCAAAAAAAAGCCTTAAAATCCTAGATTTCTAAAATTTATTAAAAATTTTTTCTTCCGGATAATCGACATTTCCGGTTAATCGATTCATGATAATCGAGGCCCCACTGTATATTAAAAAGTTATACTTGTTTTAAGTCAAATAAAACCTAAAAGGTTTAATATAAAAATTATTAAAAATAAATAAATTTACTCAAATAAAAATAAAAAACAAATTCATTAAATATCAAAATATTGGCATTTTATCATTATAAATTTATTCACTTTATTCGGTTATTCTTCCCTAAAGTTTTTTTTAGCTGTTTCCCTTACCTTTTTGGGCGAGGTGGTCTACGTAAACTAAAATCGGGCATGTGCTGGAATATCTATCTGTGTTTTTTAATTCTTTAACAGGGGCTTAATAACTTTTAACAGGCCGATGTTCTGGACAGATTGATTGTTATTGCTTCCTGTGGAACAAAAATGACATTATTGTTTGAATATCACCCAAGAGCTTTTCATCCATAGTGGAATGATTGATGCCAAGAAAGGCAAAAACCGTTTTTGTAGACACTCTGTAATATATACACTGATGTCTTTATTGATTGGCTTCAAATGGCTTGGCACTTCTTGGAGAATTTTGTTTATTTTTCTGTAGTCCGGTATTGCTCTTCAACATTACCTCTTCTATCAGTCATATAAAAATCCTGTCTCGGTAGTTGTGAAAAGACTGCCACTAGATGAGTTTCAACATCCATCACACAACAGGTGTATCTTTTGTTTAATAAGCTTTGACCTCAATGCTTTTACTTCTTTTGCTTCAAAGAACTTTACCGCATTTCGATCTGGATTTTTCTAAAATTTATAGGACTTTAATCCAGCATTGGCTTTGGTTCTGCGCACAAAACAACCGAGCATTTACATTTGCAAACCACTTCTAGATAGAAGTGTTCGGTGCTTTTCGCAAGAGTTGTTCAACTCTTTCGGCGTTATTCATAACAAAAAATTTGGCATAAAGTGTATTCATAACACACATACCAAACTCTGGCTAACGATCTGCTAAACTCTTGTTAATGAGCTGCAAAGCGTTTGCCGACTTGTAAAAAACAGCTGTTCTGTGCCAAAAAAAAATTTATAAAGAAAAGAATAAAAAATTTTCTGCACGACAAATATATTGTTCGTTTATTTTTTTAAATTATTTTTATATTTTAAAAATTGTATGGATGGAAAAACAAAAAAATTTCAAAATCAGGGATGATATACAAAAAATTGTTGCATTTTTGAGGAGTATCAAACAATTTAAGAGTTTATTTATGAAAAGTTGGCAGACGAATAAAAGTTTGTTATGAATCAAGGCATATTTATTCATCAGGTACTCTTGATTCGTCAGCTGATTATTTTTTTCAACACTTATTTTAAATTTCAGCTGTCAAAATGCATAAATAAAAAACAATTTTCTCTCTTTTCTAATTTATTTCATATGTCAAACTTCATACATAAAAAATATAAAAAAAAAATTCTCTCCGAACTGCAATTACCTGATGATTAAATATGCCTTGGTTATGAATAAACTCTGTGCCAACCAGCTGCCAAGCTTAATCAGCATTCTAGTTAGCAGCTCGTTGTACGTAGTGTATAAACTGTGGCTAACTTTTTGTTATGAATAAGGGCGTTTGTCTTTACCAATATTTGCGAAAAGTTAAAGACAACTATATGCTTTTTATTGTTTCTATAAATCACCTTTTTTTTAAAGAAATTTTCAGTCTGCCTTCAAATTTTCCATACATCCATGTTAAAACGCCTAAAATAAGTTATCTATCCCCCATCTCTCTCTCTAACTTATGTTCAAATTTTTGTGGTCTTTTATTATAATTTTTTTTAGGAAAGCTAAAAGGGTATCACTGGTCTACCGGAACTCAAAACAGTGTTCTAGAGGCCAGTGTTTGTTAGTGGTTTCTATATGAGCCTGTGTTAACATGTTAGTTCCATAGTACTGAAATTTCATTAATAATGTTTGTTATTTTGTAACATTTAGTTTGAATTCAAACTTCAGTTATGTCGTTGGTATGCATGTGTATTCAATTACCCATCATTGTGTAGATGTGGTGTTGCTTGCATGCATGTCTTTATGTAAATTAAAGTTGTGCTTATCTCTGGAGTGCATGTTGTTTTCAATCCTGTTGTTGTATTTAATATACTCCTGTTTACACTTGAAAGCTATTTGGTTTCCAATTTTGGGCAATTCCAATTGAACGGGAGTAAACATTTTGAATGCTTGCATTATTTGCCAAACGAAAACTATAATAAACTCTGTGGCATAATTTAGGCGAGCATTTTCTATGGAAAAAACTGACACAAATAGAAAATTAATTTTAAATTTAGGAAAATCTAAAAAAAATTTATGAAAAAATTCAAAAATTCACCATAAAAACGAAACATGAAAAGTATTTTAAAATAATGTTACAAAGCAATGAGAATGGAAGAGCATAACTTGAACTTAATATTTGACATTTGTTATCGAATGCAGGGACTTTTTTCTATTGACTGAAACAAAAATTAATGTTTTGCTAATTGTTTGGTCATATTTGCATATTTTTTGAATATTCGTATATTTCTAATTGTTTTTGTTATTTGTTTGAATACAAACAAAATTTTCTACACAATTATTTTTTCGCACAGAAATAAGTGAAACATTTTGTCTCCAAAATTTTGAAAAATTGCATACTGGGGCCTTGTTGGGTAAAAGAAAAATAAATTCAGGCGCCATTTGATTTAAAAATTTTAAAAATTTATGTGCAAAAACAGCAAAAAACAACACTTAAGATTGGAAAAAAGGTAAATCAACAGTTCACACTTTTATAGCTCTTCTCTAGGGTCAACGATTATTCGACTTAAAAAGAAAAACGGTTTTTGAACAGATCGAAATTTAGGTTTAAAAAACCGGTTGCTTTTTTTTAAATAAGAAAAAATCGGTCAACAGGTTTATAATTTATATCACAAAATATATTTTTAAAATTTTGTTTTTTTATTTTTATTCAATTTGTTCTTAATCAATTGCAGTTAATAGCAATGTCAAATTTTATCACTACCTAAGCTCAAGCAAATATTTTTGTACATCATTTAATACATTATATTCGTAATAATTTGCTAGAAAGCACTCAGATTTTCAAATAAAAGTATCAGCCAAAGAATTTTCTTATAGAACACACACACAATAAAAAACGACTGGCGAAATGCAACGCTTTTTATGAATTCAATTCTCAGTGACATGAATGGCATGACACGAACTCAATTGACTTTTAGGTCTTTAATATATATTTTATCTTTTGTAGTTTTTTTTTTTAACACAAAATGGCGAGGAAATAGAAAAAACATCATCATTATGACAATGTATGAGATAATAGCTAGTAATACATGTATAACTATTTAGTAGTATGAATAAACAGGGTGGCACAAATTAAGCCAAAATAAGTTAAAATTGTTTATAACTCTGTGAGTTGTTTACAACTCTAATTATTTTTTTCTTTCGTTTTATAATCTTTTAATTATTTATTTATTTATTTATTTCAATCAACATAAAAATATACAGTTGAACAATATTTTTTCAAAGAAAACAATAATAACATGAACAAAGAAAGACAAAAGCATTACCAGACATAAGCATTTGAATTTAGAAACCTTATCAGCTTTTTTCTAGTTACTGCAACATTATCGGAAAAGTCGATGTGTGCATAGAACGTATTTACCTCAGCACAAATTCTTCTAAATGGATCAAAGTTAATGTAGTTTGATCGGTGAAATTTTATAAATAACGGTTCATAAGATCTGAGCTGCCTGTTAGGAACATTGATGCATATTTTACGTTGAAGATATGTAGAATCAATTTTACATTGAATTAAATTCAGGACAAATACAATATTGGAAACAATATTTTGAATTTTAAAATAATTCACTGTATTCCAATAGTCAAGCTCTTTTAATTGATACCCGTAGTGTTGGGGTTAAAAAATAAGTTTCGCCATTTTGTTTTAGACGTCATCTTAGATTTAAAATTTTTTTCAATGGTTTACTGCATTAAAATGGTTAAGCCCATTTATTTTATTGTGGGTGTTAAAGGGGACTAAGCCGTAACTACTATATCTGACTAAGATATTCGCTAGTTGGTCAAGGACGCCATATTGAATTTTCTTTTTTTCAGAGCTAACTATTTTATAGTACCCAAGCCCTTTCATTTGATTCCCATATTAGCCTCGTGGTTGTGTAGAAACTGAAAAATGTCAATCTCCGTTTATAAATTATAGGAAAAACACCGAGTTAGTTGTTCTCTGGAGCTTATATCTCAGTTCATTTCAAACCGATTTGTTAGTTTTTTTTTCGAAATAATTTCTGAGATTACGGTTTATAGTTTGGTATGTTAAACGTGTTCAAACATTATTAAGAAGTTTAAAAAAATTAACTATATTTAAAAAAATATATTATTTTTTGAATAATTTCTGCCTATAACTTTGCCGATTAATGATCAATTTAATCAAAACTGTAAATGACTACCTTTAAAGGAATATTAAATCTACAAACAAGTAACAACCGTCTATTGAAATTATCCTAGAGCTGGTAATTTTTTTTTTTTAAATAAGCGAAAGAACAGAGGCAGTCCTGTTTATTTGCTTATATCTCAGAAAGGTATAAAGCGATAATGCTGATTCCCAATATCTGCTCTCAAATATTTCTAATATTTTGGTATCTCACGCGAGTCTTGGTAGTGTCGGAGGGCTTCAAAAAATTTATTTCAACATTCACACGGACAGATGAATAAAGCTTAATCGACTCCCCTATTTGTAAGCTTTCAGAAAATGTATACTTTATTGAATAGGACATGAATATTTTAGAAATTTTACACGGAATAAGAAGAAGAATAATGTGAAGGGTATACGAATTGTGAATTCTGACAAGCTAAGAACCGCCACAACTAACAACCGAGATATAAAAGCGATACCAACTATTCACAAATATAGAAATTTCCATGTTGAATTACAATACAATATCTTCCATATAAGCCTTTAATAAACCTAAAATATTTGTTTTGAATACGACCTTGATATAGTTCAATTAAAAGTTTAATGGCCGTATTCATAAAATATATTTTAGGTTTATTAAAGGCTTAATTGACAGATGTTGTAGAGAAATTTGTCAAATAAGCCTTAAATTAACCTCAAATATTTTTTATGAATACGGCCCTAAATAAGTTTTTATTCCAAATGATATTGTTCGTTGAAAAAATAAAGGCGATAAGTCTTTAAGTTTTAACTTCCTGCAAAGTTGTTCAAAATAGTTGTAAGTTCGCCTGGGTATATTTTATAATTGTGAGATTGCAATGGGTGTTTGTAATTATCCCAATTTTAGCTTAAGCAGTTATTCCTTTCTGCCACAGACTTACAGATGCTTTGTGATCAATATATAATAATTGCATGGAACTTTAATTAATTGAATGTTTGAGTACTTGATGATTACAAGCAAACATTAACCACAATCATTTTCTTTGCCGGAACGATAATCTGAAAAGAAATATTTCTTTCTTTCTTTTCCTCTGCACACAACAGAACAAGATTTTATTGTATAACAAAATTACCGTAATTTTTTCATAATCCAATATTTTACCAATTAATGCGCCTGTACTCAAATAAGCCGTTGGGCCCATGGTGTAATTATACAAGGTGGCGGTGTCAGCCCAGCTGATTATTTTTTTGTGCTCTGGAGTATGTCAAACTACATATTTAAAAAATGATTTCAACTCCGGAAATTGTCAAACTCAATACATAAAAAAAGAGAGAGAAAATTGCTCTCCTTTACGCTATCACCTTATGTTATTACACCATGGTTGGGCCTACAAATTATACAAAATTTTTGTATTATTCACTCCAAACGTCTTAAAAATATATTTTGTTTATTATCTTGTAACTCGTTTTTCTAAAGTTTAATAGAATTTTCAGAATTTGATTAGTCTGAAAGCATGATCTAAGGCGATAGAATATTAAGTAACTCCAACAGCAAAAGCATACTATGGCGATAAAAGAGAAAAATTTTACCATATTTTTTTGCATCACGGACTAGTCTGTCGAATTGTCTCTTTTTAAAAAAATCTTCATCTTAACAATTTTCTATTCTAACGAACTTTTTGTGAAATTTTCAAATACCCTAAAATTGGTATCTGCTGTTCACTTTCAAAGGAATTCAATTTAGTTGTAATACAACAACAAAAAAACCTAAAACGTTAATACTTAACGCGTGTAAAGATATCTCTCTATTTTCTCTCTGATTTATTGGCATGCAATAAGTAAATCTTTTAGTTATATTTCTCAACTCTATACATGAGTGCATGTGTGCATTTAAATCGAGGGTATAAGTGCAGCCTGAATTTAACATTTTAACAAATATTAAATTTTTTTCTTGCTCTCTTCCTTTCTTCATTTTTACAACAAATTTTTTTTATTTACTCATGTATGAAAAATTTCTAACCATTTGTTATTCAGAATTTTTAAGCAAACTTGAAGCAATATGTATGCACTTCACTACTGTCTCTGCTTTGCTGCTGCTATTTCATGATGATTATGATCATCTTTGGAAGAATTTAGGTAAGAGTGTGTGTGGATATAGATATGTGTGTAAGAGTATGCGCAACCCTGTAGCTAAATAACGTACAATTAAATAAATTTAAGACCAGTCATACAACTCTTAAAAGTGTTTACAAAAGTGATAGATCTTAAATGCATTGAGTGAAAATAAACAAACTCACCGTTTGCCTATCGCAAAATTAAAAGAGTGCTTTTCAAAAAAAAAATCTTATAAATATTAATTTAAAAAAAAAGCCAGTGATGGGAATTTAGCTATTTTTCCCACAAATCTAGTGATTTCAATTGCAGTTTAGCGTGCAAAAATACGTTACCGTTATACCTCTTAAAGCGGCTAACACGCGATATTTTTTTTACATCTGACTTGCAACATTCCCCACTGTTAAAGACGTACATGTTGTGTGTTAGCATTAAAACATTATTTCCGCAAAACGCATATGCTAAGTCAACTGACAATATTTCAATTAAAGCGTGCACTAACCCTCCTCAGCAGCTGATCCGATCAGCTGTTGGCAGATATTTCTGATGCCAGAAAACAGTTAGCGACGTTTATGTGTTATATAATAATTTTGACAGAAATATACAATTCTTATGGATACAAATTTATCAAGACAGCTGTATAAAACATGCCATGTATTACAGCTTTAAGCTCTAGTTTTTGTTAGTGCAACTAAAACTTCATACATAAAAAACGAAAAAAAAAATTTACAACAAATATTGAAATACAAAGTCGAAAATGGAACTGAATAGATTACTGAAAACAAGGCCAAAATATAAGTCACCTTTCTGATAAGGCAAGTCTCTTGCGCAAGTTAGTTTTTTATTTTTCTTTAAACTTATTTATAGTGCCTTAGATTGCGCTAGTTAAGTCCTTTCAGATGATACCAACATTGACTCTCTTTGGTTTTCGTTTGTAAAGTTTTGGAATATATATTTAAAAAAATTGTTCGCCTATAACCGATTAGAGCCCGACTTATCCAAAATTTTTTACGAACATCTCAAGAGGCATATTACATCTACAAATTGTGACAAAGGTACCTATAAATTATTCTATTATTCTATGCTTCTAAAAGTTGATTTCAACCAACACATGGACAGATGGACAGTCGGACAGATGGATGTAGCTTAATCGACTTCTTTATTCATACGCTTTCAGAAAATATATACTTTATGGGGTCGGAAATGAAAATTTTAGAAATTACAAACAAAATGACAAGAGTATGTATAAGTCTATTAACTAATTAGGCTCCTGTGATAAACTTAATTAATTGAATTAATTTTTATTCAAACTTTTTTCTAAAATATTTATTTATTTATTTTTTTCTCGCTTGAGTTTATTTTTATTTGTAATTCTTCTATACGAAGAGAATGAAATTTTTTTCTATTTGTGATAATGAAAAAAAAAGCTGAAGAAATAAGTTTTCTCGGCTCCAGCCGAGTGGAAGGCATTTTCGAAACCTGCTACGGTTTTATCATCAGCACTCTTTGAGCGGAATATTTAGTGTTGGATATAAATATCATCAATTTAACTCACAAGTGTTTTTAATGAAATAGAAAACTTAAATCAACGATATCATTGCTATTCATATTTATTGTCATAGTGAGTGAGAACTAGGGTGATCGATTATTCGACTTTTGTAAGAAACCGGTTTTCGAATAGTTTGAAATTTAAGCTTGGTTTTCACTATGTCATTTTTGTTGTCAAATTGCCCAAATTCTTGGCAATTGTATGAAAACGGGTTGTCATATGGCGTCATATATGTTTGCAGTCAGTTATGCACACAAACTGCCATCTAAACTGACAAATAACTGAAAACGCCAAATTTCAGTTTGTCAGCAGATATGGCAGCATTTTTTTCAAAGTAAATTTGACAACAAGTTGTCAATTATTTTTGTTTGTCGTTCGTCAGTTTTTTTTGTCAGTTTTTTAAATGCAGTGAAAACGCATTTGACGCAAACTGACAAGAATTCATTTGAGGCAGTTTTTGTTGTCATTTCATATGACATAGTGAAAACCAAGCTTTAGAATTTTAAAAAAACCGGTTGCATTTTGAAAATTAAGAAAAAACCGGTTAACCGGTTCGAATATTTCAAATATAATATTTAAAGAAAAAATTAAAAAAGATTATAATAAAAATTATATCTAAATATGAAATTTTTACAGTTTATATCCGTTTCGCAATAACTGACATGAATGCAGTTGACTAATTTGGTTTTAATTAGTTGAATTGAAGGACAAAAGGTACTCTTTACTAGTTAAATAAATAAATACAATAAATTAATACATAAATAAATGAGACTTTTTATAAGGCTGTTATAAAATGTTGTATCTCCTTCTGTACATTTTTTAAATGTTAAATAGATCTTTTAAACTAATATGCACTAACGTATTTTGTTTGAAATGATTTCTGTAATTTGAAATACATTTTAAAGACTAGGGAGAAAATCTTTAAAATTTAATTTAAAAAATTCTTTCTTATACCCCTGACAGACATACAAATATAGGCATTAACTAGTTTGTTCAATGGTTTAATTGAAATTTAAGTTGGCAGACACTCAATGCCATTAATTAAAATTAGGATCTGGAAAAAGAGATTATTGCTTTTTCTTTATTATAACTACAGTTTTCATCTAAAAGTGATCGATCCGCTTAGTTTATGCTCCAATTACCTTTTACTTTTAACGCTAGGTTTATATCCTATAAAAAAATAATATTAAAGATCAATTATTTTTCTTATTTTTCATGTGTTTTTTAAACAACAAATAGATTTCTTACAATATTATAGAAGAATATTTAATAGTTTTTATTTTCTGATTTTTGAAAACTTTTCGCATACTCAATGTACTATGGTACGATTGGTTACAAAGATATATGAAAATAAACTTAAAAATATAAAAGACCGGCTTTTTCGGATAAAAAACCGGTGTATTCGATATTCGAAAAATCAACCGGGTTTTCCACCGGTTGTAAAACCGAGTCGATTACCCTAGTGAGAACGATATTTACCACAACTTAAGCGTTTTTCGTGTTTTTGTTATTGTTCACCTTTTTTTATCATCATTTTTTTTCACTTATAAATTCATTTTTGTTGTAATGAAAGCTTTTGTTGTTGTAGCCACAGTATTGTTTTTCTCTTAATTTTGCCTGTCCAGTTATCCAACAACAGAATGTTAGTACTGACCGGCCTATAATAATAATTAAATTATTTTTATATATAAAAAAATATCCAATATGTAACTAGTCCGAACATGAAGCCAACAAATATATTTAAAACACATTCTAGTTACTTTATCTGCCGGGTAAGTTAATGTCTTGGGTATGTGTATCATTGTTACTTTTGTTGAACTCTAGTTTAAAGCAAATAACACGTTTGGTTTGGCAAATTAAAACTAGTGCAACAAGAACAAACGCAACTGCAATAAAAGAAAAGTAATAGAAGTACAAAAATAAAATAATAAAAAAAAAAGTTAAATCGAAATAGAAAAAACTGAAAATGACACTCGTTTTCTATATATAAATTATAGTTAAACTATCAGTGACTATTATCAAGCAACTTTACACTTTTTATTGTAAATTTTCTAAACAAACATTTCCAACAAATCAGTAATATCTACAAACAAATTTAATAAATTATGTTTTAATATTAAGAAAAATAATATATTTTAAGGATGAATTTTTCATACCTTTTATAATTTATATAATGAAAATATAATTTTCTTTTTTAAAATATTTAAAAATGAAAAAATTTTGTAATATTTTTTTAACTCCTGAAACCCTATAAATTTAATCAGTAAACCTCTAGCATGCACCCTCCATATTATCCTCAATCCTAGAAGTATGCTTTACTTTGCCATTTAGCGGCAAACACACATACACTGAGGAAGGCAACAAAAAATTACATTCTAAATTCAAACGTTATTGACATACAAAAAATAGTTGCACAAAAAGTAGTCAAAATTGTACTCATAAAATACCTAAGCTGGCATTTTACCTTTCCATGTCGTTTTCTTTTTTTTTTTTTTGCTAATAGATTTTGACTGTTCTAGTTTAAAAAATAAAAAAAAATAAAAATATAAAATAAAATACAAAAGTATGTAATTGAAGAATGAAAGTTTGAACCTTAAAAAATTCACTTTTTCTTACAGTCTATAGTTAGTGGCTGTTAAATATAAAGTCAGCACTTTTGAGTAGATTTTAACTACTGATTTTTATTTATTTTTTTATTTTCTTAGTATTTTTATCAATGCTGGAAAATGAACTCTTTCGTTATCTTTATCCATGAACAGACAATAAGGAAATGTGTTCTTTTTTTTCTTCTCCTTTTGTATATACAAAAAGAAGACAAGTGATGACAACTTTTTAAGGAGACAAAAACAAACTGTAATGAAAAAAAACAACTTTTAAAGTCATTGAAAGCAATTTAAGAATATTTAACAATTTGTAAGTTTTTAAGAGACCGTTTGTTCTAAAATGTTTTCAAAAACAATAAATTAAAGCCTGATTTTTCTTTATTTATTTTAATTTCTGTTTAAACTGTTTTAATTTGGATGGGTTTATTTTTAATTCCAATAAAATTTACTATTCTGTGTAAAATTTATAAAATTCTAAGTTTAAACAATCAACACAAGAAGCAGCCAAATCAAATACGTTAAATTAGAAACATACTTTCCAATGTTTAAAAAACAATAAACAAGGCCACAACTTTTTGTACGAAAATTGTACAGCATTAGTTCTCAAACTTAAAAAAATTATAATAAAATTTTGGTATAGAACTTAAAAGATTAATAACATTATTTGAAAAACAATTTTCTTTTAAATAATAGTACAAGGTAGATTAATAAGTGACAAGGTGACCATAAAATAATAAAATTAAAAAACAACCGGTACAAATAAGTATTTTTGATATAAAAATTTAATTATTATTATTAATTATTGATTTAAAACTAGCGAACCCCTCGCACACTTCGTAGTGCAAAATATTAACTCAACTATTTCAAAATGAATGCAGTGTTACTAAAATGGCTATGATTCATGAACCAATACACATACAGAGACCCTTTATACATAAAAATCTTGGTATTGACGTCATCCTTCTTATGAACAAAATCGGTTCACTCGTTCCAGAGAACATCAATTACTAACACAATGCAACTTATGTTTATATTTTATATTTAAAATTAAGAAAAATTAAAACCAATTGGTCTTTTAAATAAAAACCGGTTTTTCAAATAATCCGAAAACTGAAAAATTTAAAAAAATTTTTTTTAAAAAACTTTACAACATAAAAAAATCGATTTTTCTAACTACTCTAAAACCATTTGTTGTTTGTTCTTGCATTTCGATATTCACGAATAGTACGGGACATAAAAACCGGTTTTCCAAATACATAATTCGAAAACCGACAAATTTTAAAAATTCTTTTAAAAAACCGAAACAGTATAAAACAAGTAACCCTTTACAAGGAGTAGTCGTGCAATAGCAATTATTTGTATCACCATTCATCTTATATGAAATACGTACATACATATACAAAACATCCCATGCAGAATTATAAATTTAGTTTACGTGTTAAAAAAAAAAAAAAATAATGAAAAAAATGTATTAAAAAAAAACAATAAAAATAAATATAGAAAAAAATTTTTTTAAAAATTTAAAAAAAAATTTTTTTAAAAATTAAAAAAAAATAATAGGAATATAAATAATATATAAAATAAAAAAAAAAATTTTTTGGCTCAGCTGGGATTCGATACCACGTTTTCTCTAATCAGTATATATGTATGTTGTTGTTGTTGTAATTGTCAAAAAAAACGAGGTGGTCGTGATTTTTTGCTCATATCTCAAAAAGTTATGGAGCGATTGTGCTGAATTTCAATAACGATTCATTCGCGGATAAACATCCCACTGTAAAATTATAAATTGAGTTTATGTATGGATGTTTAAAAAATAAAAAAAAAATAAAATATAAATATATAAAAAATTAATAAAAAAAAAAAAAAATAAGAAATAAAAATAAATAAAAAAAATAAAAATAAAAAAATAATTTATATATAAAAAACAAAAAAGCTGGGACCGTGTTTACCACATTAGGGGTACAACCTAAAAACGGCCCTATCACCACGCTGTAGCCGATGTTGTGTTGAAACCGAAAAAGTTTGCTCAAGTCATTTCGGAACAAAAACGTTCCGCGTCAAAGCCGATTTCTGAAAGCCCTTTAAAATTTTTTTTTAAAAATTTTTTATTTCTTCAAATTTTTTTATTTATTAAAATTTTTTTTATTTTATAATTATTTAACTATTTACATTTCTTAATGTAATTATATGATTATAATCAAAATCACAATCTAAAAACTATTTTTGTTAAGTGAAATTACTTAATTTTTTAGAACTTACTGATCCCAAACTTAATTGCATTTGACGCGGAATCTTTTTTACCGACATAGAAAATCTAAAGATGCAGTTCTTATTGTTTTTTTATGCACTACATGGTATGGATAGGGCCATTTTGATATTTTCAAAAATTGTAAAAAAGTTGTATCCCTAATGTACATATGTGTTGTGAAAAAAACGAAGTGGGCGTGGTTTTTCCCTCATATCTCAGTTGTTTAGGTACCGATTTTTCTAATTTTCAATACCGATCTGCTTCTGAATATTTTTGATATTTTTATAATTCACGCGGGTCCAGTCGATGTCGGGGGGAACCTAAAAGTTGATTTCAACACACACACACTGGCAGACGACGAATAGGGCTCAATCAACTCCTATTTCATAAGCTTTCAGAAAATATATACTTTATGGGTTTGGAAATAAAAATTTTAGAAAATTCACACGGAGTGACAAACATACATACATATACCCTTTTTCACTTTTGTGTGAAGGGTATTAAAATTGATTTTTCTAATTATTCTAAAACCACAATTTTCAAAATATATAACTTTTTGAGAATATATATAAATAAATTTACTGAAAAATTTTAAGGTATAAATTTGCTAAATTACAAACATTAGGTTTATGGTGGCAAATGCAGGCTAATATTTTTAGAATAAAATTTTCTTAGTTTTTACACATCATGTATACACTGTGCACTGAGAGATTTGATACTTCCAGTTTTAAATACTTTTTTGAAAAGTGCAATTCCAATTGTTATAAAAAATGTGCTAAAAAAAACACTTAAAATTTTTAAATGATTAATAAGAGCATGATTAATTGAAAACCGAATTCGGGAATACGCAAAAAATATATTTTTTTTGTATTTAGTTTGTCGGTTGTTTAAGGCTTTCGACTGTCCAAAATTTACACGTTTTAACGAAAACATATTAAGTTAGCGAAGTCCGTCTTTAAAAGTATTTTGTCTTAAGTATTTGCATTGAATCCTTTCCCATTATTATAATAAATATTAATGCTTTTTTGTTTAAATGATTTGATATTTTAACTCAATCACTCGACAAATAACTAAATGGATAAAATGAAAATTGTCGCACAGATAGATAATAACCTTAATTATATCAAGAGGCTACGTTGTTGCCGATAACTACGCAGACAAAGTCGCTGGTCGCAGGCTAGTAATATTATTTATAAAATAAATATAAACAACTATTGTATCAATCCTATATGGGAGGTGGGTATCATAATTTTATTTCGCCCATTCAATTGAAATTATAATGTAGAACCGCATAAACCCAATAATCTGTTTGACAAAATGAAAAATTTACCGAATATACTTAGAATTAATACTGTTTGTATTGAAAGTAAGCGTTAAAGTGGTCGTACCACATCCATTTCTACCGATTTATTCAATTTAGTTATAAAATCAATGAATATTATATTAATCTAGGGTTGCCATTTCTATTTAAAAAAAAAAGAGGAGGCCAGCATAAACAAGTAAAAGCGCTATATTCGGCCGTGCCGAATCTTATATACCCTTCACAACGTGTAATCATGCAATAACAGTAGTTTGTATCACCATTCCATATGATATACGTACATACATATAAAAACATACATATATAAAAACATCCCATTGTAAAATTATAAATTTACGCATGTATGTTAAAAAAAAATTAAAAAAAATATTAAAAAAAAAAAATTAAACAAAAATTAAAAAAAAAAAATTTTAAAAAATAATTAAAATATATATAATAAATATTAAACAAAAAAAAAATATTTGAAAAAAAAAATTAAAAAAAAAATAATAATAAAAATATAAATAATATATTAAACAAAAACTAAAAAAAAAATAAAAAAAAAATTTAAAAAAAAAATATAAAAAAAATAAAAAAAAAATTTTTTTGCCTCAGCTGGGATTCGATCCCACGTTTTCTCTAACCAGTATACACGTTTGTATGTATGTATGTTGTTGTTGTAATGTTGTTTTTGTGAAAAAAAAATCGAGGTGGTCGTGGGTTTTTGCTCATATCTCAGTTGTTTATGTACCGATGTTTCTGATTTTCAATACCGATCTACTCCCGAATATTTCTGATATTTTAATACCTCACCCGAGTCCAAGCGCTGTCGGGGGGCTTCAAAAAGTTGATTTCAACATACACACGGACAGACGGACAGACTGACAGACTGACAGGGCTTAATCGACTCCCCTATTCATAACCTTTCAGAAAATATATACTTTATGGGGTCGGAAATGAAAATTGTAGAAATTTCACACGGAATGACAAACCTATATATACCCTTTTTCACTGTGTGAAGGGTATAAAAATATAGGACATTTTCCCAAAAAAGAGGACAAATTTAAAAAAAAAATAAATTTGATAAAATTTACGACGCCATTTAAAATACAAAAACAAAATTTGTTTTTACGAAAGAAACTTTATTTACAAAAATACAAACTGAACATATCATTCTGATTTAATGGTTCAAAATAAAAACAAAAAAAAACCACAAAAATTCATTGCATTCATTATCGGAAATGTATACTTTTAAAAATTTTACATATATTTTCCAACACTTTCAATTTGAGCCAATATATTACCATCGCATCTCTTCAAATATTTGCAAAACTCTAGGCAATCCATATCAAAATTATATACTTTTACTATGTTTTTTGTCAAGACTTTCTTCTATATCTGGAAAACAAACTAAATGAAAAACACACAGCTGACAAGCAGACGCCTTTGCCGAACTTTTTTAAAATAAAAGACAAGTTAAAATAGGCCACTTTGATAAATAGCGACAATTAGGAATAATAAAACTAATATTGTACAAAGAGAAGTTTTAAAATTGTACTTTTTCAAAACTAATTGTAAGAGCACCTAAATCTTTTTTTTATACATTTTGTAAGAAAAAAACTTTAGAGAAGGTGCAAAAAGCCGGATAACCCCGGACATTTGCTAAAAAAAAGAAGTAGGACTGCCCCGGATGCCCTAAAAAAGAGGACGGTGTCCGGGGAAAAGATGACGGATGGCAACCCTATATTCATCTGAAATTATGAGGCAAATTTATAAAGATTAGCACAAACAAACAAAAGGAAAACCTTAATTGAGTGAATGATAAAGTGACGACAAATGAAACTTTGGGAATCCCCTTTAAACTTAAATATTTTGTTTGCTGCCACAAAAACAGAATAAACAAAATCTTTTAAACAGATCTAGGTCAATCTGAAATCTTAAACGAAAAAACAAATATAAGACCTAAAACTACAAACCAATAGTGAATACCGACTGAAAAAAAAATTTAAAATACACTTAAACTTTTGCACTATTGACAATTGGATTGAAATTATAGATGGCAATTCCAATACGAAAATAAACGACAAAACGGATGCATACAATTTTGGTATTTTTATTGGTTGGTTGGCACTTTTTTTTGTCGTATTCTTAAAAAACTAACGCGAATGTACATACACATGTACGTATAAATTTTCTTCGTATCTGTATTAAATTAAGGAGTTGAATATATTATAAACTTTCGTATTCGTAATGGCTGACATCTAGAACAGAGCGGATAAATGAAATAGATAATAAAATGTATTGATGCCATTGAATTTTTGTGGTAAAAGTTTAATTTTAAAACAATTTAATTTTTTTTTCTAATTCTTTTAAGTGTAAGTGTTGCAGGCAGTTGCACAATAAAGCTAAAAAGCAATATACATCGAAAATCAATGCTGACTGTATTTTCTTTGATGTTTACACAGAAAAAATTAAATTTCCGATTCAATAACGAAATTTACGAAACTAAATAAACTTTTTTTTTAATTAAGACTAAAATTTTAAATTCAAATACAACGAATGTGAGAAAATATCATTTGGTTCTTCAATATAATTTTGTTTTAAACGAGATTATATATTTATAGAAAATTAAATTTATTTTAGGCAAGTGCTTGTTTGAACATACGTTACGTAATGTTGTTTGAACATATTGTGGTAATAGATTTTTCTGTGTGCAAGACTTTTTCTTAAATACTCAATTTGAGCAAAAGTTTTAATAAAATTTTCTTTCTGACGTGTTAATGTTTGAAGTAAAAGGCACTATAATTTATTATTTTTTTTTATTCTCACTTTAAACAGGTTTAAATATCCTTACATAGACAAAATATCAATAATTGATGCTAAATATTTCAACAAACAGATTATAGCAAGCTACCAGTCAAATCAGTCAAAAAATAAATACAACTATGAAAATAAAATAAAGTCTGATACTTTCATGATATTCTAGCTTCACGTCTTTACGACCACTTTCACCACTATAACCAAGTTTCGAGTTATCAAAATGGCCATTATATTTATATTATATTTTCTCATTTTATCAATTTCATTTGAAATTTTCTTAATTTCATTTGGAATATTCTCAATTTCAATTAAAAGTTCTCAATTTCATTTGGAATTTTCGCAATAACAATTTAAAATTCTCATTTTCATTTGGATTTTCTCAATTTTAAATTTAAATTCTCTATTTCATTTGGAATTTTCTCAATTTCAAATTGAAATTCTCAATTTCAATTGAAATTTTCTCAATTTCAATTGGAATTTTCTTAATTTCAATGAAAAATGGTGTGGTGGTGTCAACAAAATGAAAATTTGTAAACATATAATAATATAAAATAAAAGTACAATAATAAGCACCCTTTGGTAAAATTTTCTTTATTATTTGTTTCACTTTCACTTATCATATAGATTTTTCAATTGCACTTTTATGTGTTTAAACAACCTTGTGAGAACATGCATAATTTAACTTAGGCTTAACACACACAACATCTTGTGTTATTTAATTTTTACATTGGCAACATGAACCTTTTTCTTTCTTTTCAACAAAATACGTTTATTTTTCGTAATTAAATTGAAAATTAAATTCTTTTTTGCTACATTATTGCACCAACTAACAATCATCATGCAAACATGAAATTTCTTACCCTTAAGTGCAGTTCTAACTCTATTATTATCAAAAAAAAACTATAAGTTTTCTTAAATAAATACACAAAAAAAATACTTTGTACATTTATGTTTATAATTTGTTCGAAAATGCTGGTAGTTTTTTATTTGAATTGTAAAGTTTTTATTATATTGTATAATGGATTTGAAGGCATTTAATATGGTTCGCCAGTTGCGCCTATAAGTATGCTGTACATATTAATATTTATACTTAAATTTATAATAATACTAAGATTGTAAGCAACTGTGATATATTTTTAGGCAATTTTGATGGCGTTATAACAGATAAAAGAGTCCACAATCTGGAATATAAAACATTGCTTTTTCGAATATTCGTCTGTCTGTCTTTCGGTCAGTTTTTCTATCTTGCGTCCTGAAATCAATTGCCTTAAAAACTTTAGGGTGGATTTGGATAGAAATTGGCATAGAGGTACCTTGATGCAGGTTTAATATTTAGAATACTTCTTGTTGTGCAATAATATCTCATTTTTATATATCAAAAAGAAAATATTTACAATATTCTACTTATTTTTATTTTACAGAAAGTTAGTAAGAATATAATATATGCAAACACATAATAGATAATACAGCTACCACAAAATATTAAAGTGTGTGTGGTTTAGTCTATACCCGAATATTAAAGTGTGTGTGTGGTTTAGACTATACCCGAATATCAACTATATAATGAACAAGACTAATATTTAAGCTATGGATAAGTGGTGACGCCCATGAAGACATGCATCGACATAGCCTTATTGCAGAGTTGGTTTATTTCGAGATTATCCGCTTAAGAAAATTTGCCCAGCGCTCATGTGCAAAAGACTTAATTGCAGGAGGTTGTTTTCCGACTGAAAGTAATTGCAATATGAGTCATACATTTAAGTTCGAAAAATGTACAAACTTATTCATTTGTTTGTCAATTTAAGATTAGGGTTGATTTTTGTAAGGTAAACTGCTACAGAATATACGTCGATATACCACGGAAAACTATATATATTTTAGAACCCGATATCACAGTGAATTTATCTTCTTTTTGCAATAAAGTTCATCAACAATTTAAGATAAAAGTGACAATAAGCCTACGCCAACTTATTAAAAACTAAGGCGTTTAGCCGCTTAAGAAAATCTAGAAAACCAAGATCATTCGTTTCGATGAGAATATCGCCACGGGAACCAGAGATAAAACGAACGGGCAGTAAATGTTTTAAAAATTTTCTTCGCAATTAGTCATTACATCATTACACACTCTCCATTTTATTTTGGCAATTGATTTAAAGATGTTTAGCAATAAGTGTAGGAACTTAAAAGTAAGCTTCTAAATTCCAGAGACAAAGTGGAGAATTTCAAGTCGAAATTAACCAATAATTTACGCACGTTGAACAGTTGCTAATACACTTCCAGTAGCTTAGATGCAACATGAGTATTAAGCTTCACTACCTTCACAGCCATCTAGACTATTTTTCTGAAAATCTCAGTGACCTAAGCAAGGAACAAGAAGAGCGCTTTCACCAGGATATTCGCACTATGGAGGAGAGGTATCAGGGGCACTGGAATGTTATGACATATGATGGCTGATTATTGTTGGAGCATTAAAAATAGTACCCATATAACATCTCACTCTAGAAAGTCCAAAAAAAGGAAATTTTATTCAGAATAAATATATTTAATAAATTTCTTAAACTTAAACTATGTGCATTTTCAATGAAAAATCCTGTCACTTCATAACTCCAAAACTAGAGCTGCTACATGAAGACGGCATAAATTTTTGAAAACAGCGTGGAAAAACTATTCAGATTTATGTAAAAAATCTCATGCGGCAGACATGCTGTTTTCCAGTGTTATTTATTATCGCAAATTCTGGTGACAGGGCTTGTGGTTTTAGTTTGAAATAGCAACTTCATATATAGCACAACCAACAAGAGAAATTTTCAAGAATGCGTTTCTAAGTTGCCTCATACTCCTTTTATAGTAATTTGCAGTGCAAGACAAAATCTCTTAATTTGATCACTCCCGACTTTCGTCGTTTTTTTAAGTCACTGGTTTATGGAAGCTTCTGAAGAATATAATTAACAAAATTACGAGAACGCCTAAAGTTGTGTCCAGAACTATTAAAAGTGCTGTAAGTGGGATTGATATTATATTTCGAAACTGATAAAATTGAAAATTGCGATATATTCAAAGAGAATTATTGGGCCTCTATAGAAAGCAAAACCGCTTGTACATCTACCTTTAGTAACTCAATCTCCTATTAATAGTAGTGGCGACTAAAAAACCATATTAGCAAAAGATCTTTTGATCAGCAGATACTCTAAAATTCAGAAAAAATATTTTATTTTTAGTTATAATTAATAGTTTTCAACAAAATATGTGGCTTTATTTTTAGAGCATATTCCAAGAACAGGTGTCTAAGAATCCGGCCCTCAGTAACATGCAATTCATATATGTAGAGGTGTATAATATTTAAATAAAATTTGTTAACATACCCTTATACATACATACATGCAATCTTTCATTTCTTCTCGTAAGAAGCCAAAGTTGTCGTTCACACATTATACCTACATCCATTCAAACAAAACTGTTGGCCTACAATTGGCAATATGCCCAATTGCTGCTGGGGGTAAAATGTTGTAAGAATATTCTACACAAAAGTTGAAAAGAAAAGTTGCATATTTGTTTCCGTTTTTTACTATTTAACAATAGACTGTGATTATTTTTTTTTCAATTTCTTTTAGATTTATATACTCCTTACGCCCTCTATCGCCTGCTTGTATTACATATGTATGCTAACTTACACACACTTTCGAAGTTTACAATACTTAAGTAAATAAAGTTGTTGAAAAAATTTCTTAATTCCAAAAAAAAAAAAAAGTTATTTTTTAGAAATTGTTTTGTTTGGGTTTTAACAGCAACTATTTTTCAGATTATTTTTTGGAAGAACAGTGAAATGGGATTATATTTGTGTGAAGTAGAATAAGAATTTGTAAAAAAAACTTGTAAAATTAAAAATTTTATATTTAATTTTTTAATTAGAACAACTTATTCGTTTGAGAAATACTGTTGGTTTACATCTTGTAAAAGTTCTGCAACTTTTAGAAAATTATAACTTCTATCAATTTGTTGGATAACTGGTATCAAAGTTTACCACTATTTACAAACAATTTAAAATAGTTAATTTCTTACAAAACCTCACAAGGCATTTACTACCCCCAAACTCTACTGTACCAATTTTCCCTGTAGTGTGTAGTTCGATCCACTGGCTAATTGACCACATATGGGTGTGCTCTTCTGGAAAGGCGAGTATAACGTGCAAAATTGCGGTTCTCAGGAAAAAGTTCCCTTATCTCATCGGAGCATATTCCATTGTAATATCGATAG
Source organism: Phyto melanocephala (assembly GCA_941918925.1). Taxonomy (NCBI): domain Eukaryota; kingdom Metazoa; phylum Arthropoda; class Insecta; order Diptera; family Rhinophoridae; genus Phyto; species Phyto melanocephala. The sequence goes on along the minus strand of OW799236.1, from coordinate 18,803,368 downwards.
AACAGTGAAATACAACCCACATTGCGACGGTGTTTGAGAGAGTCAATAGAGTTGGTTACCCTACTGTTGTTAATAAGCACCTTCGCCCTCTCCTGTACGTGGTCGAGTAACTCCAAAATAAAGTTTGAAGCACCGGCCCGGAGTTGTATTACATTTTTGGTCGTATGTAGGTGGTATAAATAACAAGAAGATCGGATGGGTTGAAGTATTTTCTACACCGTCTTAAAAAACCGAGACACTTGAATGCTTCCTTAGACACAAGAAAAATATGTTCAGTCCAGCGAACGTCGCACTGAATTTTCATGCCCAGAACATTAAGAGCTTCCGATCCCTTGATACTTATACCATCTAATAGGACAGATGAGGCAACAATATCCGGCGTGCGTTTATGTGTTAGTAGACAACACTGAGTTTTCCGAGTATTAAAATCCACTCTATTCGCACGACCCCATTCGCAGATGTTCATCATATCCTGATTTAGCGTCATATTCATGTTCCGCCTCATAGCATAGATCTCAGAAAGGCTCGGTCTATGGCTGAATGAATACGAATGGCACAAGTTGCTGTCATCTGCAAAAGAATATATAGGGTTCGAAGTTTGACGTAGAAGATCATTGGGAGATATAAGAAATAGAGTCGGAGATAAATATTTGATAACTATGGCAACCTTTAAATTACAAACAATTCACACTTTGTAGCATACTTCCTGGAAAAAAATAACAATTTTGACAGACATGCAGAATTACTTATCTATTAGTAAAAAAATTGTCAAATCAGACGTAAAAAACATGCCGTATATTACCTGCTTGAGCATTGCGGTAGGCTTGTGTGAAAATGTTTTTGTATCTGTTACTACAATTCTGTGTTTTTTCACTGTCACGTGAAATACTTAATAAAAATTTGCTTTAGAATATTTCGTGCAAATCGCTTCTTGTTTCTGTGATAAAGATTTTCCAATGAAAATGAGAAAATTGACGATGTTGCTGAAATTCCCCACTGACGTAATTTAATTAAGGTTTTTGTAAACTTCACTCCTTTCATACTTTTGTTCATGTTTAGTCCATATAATTCGGAATTCAACGCAATAAAAATTAACATGTTCCTGTTATGAAATTTAAAAATACCGAACTTGCATTTAGTATTAAATACATTATGGGAAAGTTGAAATACAAAAACAACAACAAAATACTTTTTTTGAGATTAAAACAAAGATTTGTTTCGAACAAAAGAAATTTGTAAATTTTTCAAACCGCCGGCTATAAACAAACAAAAAAAACACTCGCCATAGCACTGCTCATTTTGTTAAACTGTGTAGTTTAAACTTGAACTTTTCAACAAAATCTATGAATACGCCTATCTCTGATACCGCTCTTTATAAGATTGTTACTAAAAATTTATGTTAGGTTTGTTTATTTTGCACCGAATACTCTAAGATGTCGTTTTGTTTATTTTTCTACAAGCAAAAAAGCTAGCACTGCTTAAAAGACATAATGTAAGTATTTCTTTTATAACAAAACATAATCAGTTCCACAATAAAAGTAATTCCATTCCCAAATATTCCTTCTTCAAATTTTCTAAAAAGCAAAATGTGCATTCGATTCCAATTTCGTACAGAATATAAGTATTTGACATGCCAGAATAAAACTCGCTTTTACAACTTTTCAGTAATAAAATTTACATACTTTTAGGAGCATCAAATATGTATATATCGCTGCTCTGACGAAATCGGTTGTGACAATTTTCAAAATCAAAATTTATTGCCCTATTTTCTATCATTATTGGTCATACATCTATCCACCAAACCGTTTAAGTATATCTTGGTTAGTTCAAAAACAAACAATAGTCAGTATCCGTAAGTTTTATACTGTCAAGTAAGAAAATCAAATGCTTTTTTTGCTCTCCTGAAAACTCAGTAAAAAATACACGACTGAATTTGTTAGAGCTATGACGTATGTTTTATAAACCTTGTGCGACTAGTATGAGCTTTTTAGTACAAAATCATTTAATCATTTTTAACCTAATTAAGATGGTAAATTATTTAAATTAATGTAAGCGAGAGCAAAAATGAGTCATCAACACTAATACTTACTTTTAAACTTTTTAATTGATGTTGGGTGTTTCAAAGTCGGCTTAACTGAATTTAGCTTTTTTCTCATTTTTCTAGCATTAAAAATATACTAAGTATCAAAAGGATTACAAATTTGTTGGGGGATTTCTCTTTTATACTTTGTGTATGAAAACGTAAGCTTTTCTTCTTCTTTTTCCTTGGCCAATTGTTAAAAAAATTAAGTTTAATTTGTACATTTTAAGGCAGTCAGAACGGAACAACGAACGGATGTAAGAAAAAATTAAAAAAGAAATGAAAATACGAAAAAAATAAAACAAACTGACAATTAAAAATGCATTTGATCAACTATAATTGAATTAAAATTGCGATGAAGTTAAATTTTATATAAAAACACAATTTGGCAATGATTTTAAAAAGCTTTGAGGCTGCAGCTTAAACATTTTATACCAAATAAGGTCGGAAGAGTATTTTAACTCTATCAACTGTAAACAGATTAATTGAAAAGTTCAGGGATACTAAATCCATTGGGAACGCCAAACACACTGCATGTCCAAAAACAAGAAAACAAAAAAGTAATCCAGGCATCCATATTCAGTGGCGTGGTCTAGAATTGCAAAATTTCAAGAAGCTTTCTACAAGGTGGACTCCTGAAGGGTTTTATTATTTTTAAAATATTGCTTAATATTAAATACATGTTGTTGTATTGTTTTAAGGTCCATTTTTCCTAACCCAAAAATGTCAGCTGTCAATTTTTTAGGGTTGCCAAATGATGACTAATTTATACCTTGCGTTAATTTTGGGACAGCCTAAATTATAAGTAATTTTAATGATGCTTCTTAAATTTTTTTTGTGGTCTTGCGATGACTAACATATCAGTCAAATTAATTTACTATCAACAGCCACTAGGGAACAATGCTGAGTACACTCCTGTAGTGCGATTAACTAACTTATTTTAACGATAATCGTATAGTTAAAAACAGTTAACAACAATTTTATCGATTTCGGTATTCAGTTACTTATTTTAACGACAGTTGTTTTTGTTATTTTATCGACAATAAAATTTTTGTTGTTTATTTTATCGACAAAAAGTTGAACTTTATACCCGACTTAAGAACGACTTGTTTAAGTCTAGGCTATGGCGCGACTACCTATATGAGGGATGTTAGTGGTGACTTTATTAAGACACTTTTTATGAAAAAGATGCTACTAAAATGTTACAGTTGTAGGGTATCGTTAAATAGTATTTACTGAATCGCATAATCAATAGTGCAAACAATAACAAGTGTCGAAAAATTTAACGATTGTCGGATCGTTAAAAGTTAGTGAATCGCACTACTGATATTAAAAAAATTTTTTTTTTATAATTTTAGAAATAAAAAACACCCGCTTTATTCAAAGTAAATTAACACCATATTTAGCATTATAACTATTTCTCATACATTTTATCAATTAATTTTTTATATTTTTTCTCGACCACAGTCCGCTTGATTTTCAGCATCGGGCCTAATAATATAAAAATCTTTATTAAAACCTTGACATAAGACATCTTAAGTAAACTTACTCAATTCATTGGTGGGTATAGAAAAGTCATGTGGCAGCACTGTAAAATGCTGGATTTTGTGGGCATTTATCACGGCTTGATTATTATAACGCTTAATACCCGCCTCTAGTGCCTGCCACACCTGGGGATCATAATTAATTACCACAGAATTTGGATCGAAATTTTGTAGATAAGGTGGCATTTTAATACCCAGTAAATCAGAAAGATGTGTATAATATACATCGAAAGACGATAACCACTGCATGGTTTCAGGGGCTAGGGTATCCAAGGGATAGCCAGAGTCGCGGTCAATATCAGTCTGTAAGTGATTAATAATTTTAATTAAAGCTTTTTTAAATATTTAGATTTAAATGTTTTTAGATCGACCTTTAGTGTCAACAGCAATGTAAGATATTTTCTATTGTTTCCTATAATTACTGCATTGCTAACGCAGGGCAATTCTTCTTTAATCAAATGTTCGATATGCATGGCTGGTATATTTTCTCCTTCAGCTGTTGTGATTAGTTCTTTAAGGCGACCGACTATATTAAGATTTTCTTGTTCATCCAAATAGCCGATGTCACCGGTTCTTAGCCAGCCATCTTCAGTTAAAGTTTTCATAGTTTTCTTCGGATCCTTTAAATAACCCATTAAGTTGCCATGACCACGTACTAATATCTGCAAAGATACAATTTAATATAAGACATTTCATAGAAATGTCTGTTCTCCCTGCTCTAGAAATTTAGGCTGTTAACTAACCTCTCCTTCGCCACGTTCGTTGGGCTGATTTATCTGAATCTCTACTCCTTTGAGCGGCTTTCCTACCGACTCCAAATTTATTCCATCATTAAAAGTGATTGGACCTGCAGTCTCTGACATGCCATATACCTCTGTCACAGGCAAGTCTAAACTCAAAAGGAATCTCTTCGTCTCCTCCGTTGCAGGTTCGCCGCCCATAATAACCAATTTTACATCACTCAAACCCAAAGCCGTTTTCATTATGTCCACTACTTTTGAGGCAAACCAGTATTTTAACTGTGAGATCTTTTTTTTGGCCATCTTGTCTAAATGATAAGTTTCCACAACGAAACGTGCTGTCTGCATTATAACTCTGAACAGTTTAAAAGAGTTTTTCTCTAATTGCACTACTTTCTCTTTTATTGTTTGATACACCAGAGGCATACCTGCCAATATAGTGGCATTGGCCTCATCATAGGTTTTAGTGAGTGAACCTTTGAGTGCATCACGATCAGCAAAATAAATAAGGAAACCATTTTCAAGGCCAACAAAGATGTCAAATATTTGAGCTTGAACGTGACTCAATGGCAAATACGTGACATTGATTTCTTGTTTATTATTTGTAGTGGACAGAAATTTCCTGAAGGCATGGGAGCAAGATAAAATATTCTCATGTGAGAGCATAACACCTTTAGGCATGCCAACGGTACCAGGCTAGAAAAAAATCATAAGAGTAAAAAAAAATAAAATAAAGTCCTTTGAACATGAGTTAATACCGTAAATATTAGCAATGCACATTCATTAGCAGCCACGTTATGTTCACTTAACAACAACTGTGCACGTAGAGCTAAGCTAAACTCTTTGTTAAACAAATCGTTCCAACGATAATACCCCTGCTGTTCGCCAACAAATTCTTCGAAAGGACCGTTTAATTGAATAACACTTTTTAAATGATTTAAATGTGATTTCATTGCCCGAATATTAGACATTTTCTTAACATCATCTACTAAACACACCGAGGACTCTGAAGTCGCCAAGATATGACAAGCAGCTTCCGCTGTGCTGTTTGTATAAATACCAGTCACAACGGCACCAATACGCAAGGCGCCCAATTCTATATAAAACCATTCGGGGCAATTGAAGGCCCAAACAGCTACCGAAGAACGAGGCTTGACACCTAAGTGTAGTAAAAGCAAGGCTGCTTGTTCTACATGCTTCTCATATTCGGCATATGTAACAGTAGTCCAATTGCCTTCGTTGTCACGATCCTCTTCTTTAGTCTCATAAGCCAATGCTGGTAAGTCTTTGTATTTTTCACAGCTTTCCCTAAACAATTGTGGTATAGTTTTCAGTTTTCGTTCCCCTAAATTATCATTACAGCCTCGAAGTTTGACTGGCTCTTGCAGAGAGCAGGAATAAAAGTTCTTAGCTGATTTGAGAAGAGTCATTTCCCTGGTGTCCACATCAGTAGCCTCCAACATCATTTTGTAGTATTTCTTTACTTTTTTCCGTTTTGTTTTTAAACACCTCCAACTTAAGCAACGTCGAATTCTATAATGTTTTGCAGTCGCACTTAAACGTATTAACGTTGCTCCACAAAATATGGAATTATCTAAACGACAGCTTATTGTCATTGTCTTCGCATTTTCTTTATTCTATGGGATTCTAATTAAGCACTGACTGCAAACAAGTTAAGATTTTGAAATTGTGTCAAAATTTATATCAACTAAATAATTAAGTTTAATAGAAGTTAAACTAGGGCACAAATTGTTTGTTTATTTGCATATAAATTTCTTTGTTTTATTAATTTTTCTTACATGTTTACAATCGATTGCTGGCTTATATTGAAGAAATATGACTTTTGTATTCCATGACATCCCAAATAAAGAAAATAAAGATTTTTTTAAATGATCTTCCAATAGTGAACTCGGTATTTTGGCAGTTAAGAGCTGTTGTTAATGTTGAAGCTACATCTGTCAAAATTCGCTATCATTTATTCAGTTTGTTTTTCCAAATCACCATGACTTGCTGTTGCTCTCAGAAACAAATAAATATTATAAAATTATTATTCCAATTGGGTGTTTTGTTAGAGAAACGTTTCGCTCAGTGTGTCAATCAAAACTTATCTTCAAAGGTGGTGAATATTTCAGCGGCAAGCACTATAGATCGATATAATTATCAATATCTTTTGGTCAGAATTGGATAAAATGTACACTCACAGAATGGCATTAAGTGCTACACTACTCTTAGCGCATTATATGTACTTTCAAATACATCTTCCGTGCAGGTGATGTAAACTGTCACAGAGATTGTTCGATTTGACCCCGTTAGGGCGATTTTCTAAAGCCACAAGCAACAGCAGCCCTTTATCTCTTGTAACCCATATTATCGGTCAAATTCGACATAATTTATGTAATATAGACATAATCTTAGCCTTTTTTTTCTAATTTTTCACATCAAAATCTATTTAGATCAACCCTTATATAAATTTTTGAATTTTTCTTACATGTAAAGGGTGGCTGCCCCGGTGGACTAGTCAGTAGTGTGCTGGTCTGCTAGTTTTTGGGTTGCGGATTCGATTCCCGCGAGAGACTCTGGACTGGTCTGCTTCTCTCTCTCTCTTCTATTCTAACTATTGCTATTCTTATTATATTCTTCTCTTTATTAAGGCGTTATCTACCTACCTACCTAAAAGGTGGTTAAATTTTAAGGGCCATTGTTAAATGTGAACCACACCTAAATGTCATATTTTTTATTTGCATTTCATTTGGAAAGCTACACAATCGAACAACGCGTTAAAGTTATTCAGGCTTATTATGAAAATGGGCGTTCAAATCAAAATGCATATCATAGACTTTGTGATATTTTCGGTAAATTTAACCGTCCAAATGTGAATACAATCTGAAAGGTCGTGCAAAATTTTGAGCAAACCGGTTTTGTAGAAGATATAAAAACACCAGTGCATGCTCGTACAGCTCGTACTGCAGAAAATATTGCTGCTGTTCGGGATAGTGGGGCTTAAGAGCCGTCCTCCTCAACTCGTCGGCATGCCCAGCAATTGCACCTCTCACGCCCGTCGTTGATATACATTATGCATAAAGATTTGCATTTACATGCTTACAAGGTGCAATTGACCAAAGAATTAAAGCCTCTTGATAATTGCAAACGTCGTCAACGGTCAGAATGGCGGCAAGAAATGGCAACCGTGAATAATCACTTTTCAAAGAAAATCATCTTCAGTGATGAGGCACATTTTCACCTCAGTGGATTCGTCAATAAAAAGAATCGCCGCATTTGGGCGAATGATAATCCAAGAGTGATTGTCGAAAAACCAATACACCCACAAAGAGTGTCTGGTTGGTGCGGCTTATGGGCTGGCGGCATTATCGGGCCGTATTTTTTCCAAAATGAGGCCGGTCAAGCAGTAAATGTGAATGGTGTTCGCTATCGTGAGATGGTAACGAACCTTTTATGGCCCGAATTGGAAGATATGGATGTGAACGATATGTGGTTTCAACAGGACGGTGCCACTTGCCCCACACAGCTATCGAAACAATGGCTCTTTTGCGCGACAAATTCAATGACCGTGTTATCTCACGTGGTAGCGATATCAAGTGGCTGCGAAGATCATGTGATTTTACACCATTGGATTTCTTTTTTTGGGGTTATTTAAGAGAAAAGGTGTACGTCGATAAGCCAGCAACAACTCAAAAGCTAATGGATGAGATAATTCGACACATTAACGGCATAGAACCTCAATTATGCCTTAAAGTCATCAGATGGATGTGTGCCGCTTAGGTCGCGGCAGCTATTTGGCCAATATTTTGTTCCATACATAATTAAACCATATCAATATTATCATAATAAAAAGAAATAACAATAATTTCCTAAATAACTTATGTTTTATTCAAAATCAACATCGGCTCTTAAAATTATAAGCAAATAAATATTTTTAAAAAAGAAGTTGCATTTAAAAGAATAATTGGCTTAGCTACGGTACAACCTTTGAAGATGTTTGTAACACGCAAATGTCCTTTAATCAAAAGAAATATTTGTTTCTTCGATGTCTTATTTCAAATTCCAAACTTTATAAGTACAACCAAAACAAATTAAAAACATTGCCGAACTGTGATTACCTGGAGAATAAATAGGCCTTAAGTTTGAATTTCAACGTTCTAATAGAAAGTTTTCAAAAGCATTTGTATAATTATATATTTATGTATGTAAGAATATATATATATATGTCTCGAATAAAGAAAAATATATATTTTAAATAATCATAATAATTTTTTGAAAGTAATTTGTTCAATAGTATTAATAAATAAACAAAAAAAGTGCATACACTTTGTAATTAGTATAGAGTATTAAAGATTCGGCACAGCCTAAGCCATTTAGCTACTAGATTAGTGAATTTGTATTTTCTCTAAAATCTTATTACATTCTTAAAGTAAATTATTATTTTTCACACTTTCAAATATTGAATTTCTTTAATTATTCATTATTGCTTTGCCCTTTTTATCATTATCAAATGTGTTTGTAATGGGAAAATTCCACAAAAACCCTAATGCCACACACATGTAACAAAAGTTGTCACGCTTATTATGCATGTGTGTGCATATGTATGTATGCACAACAGGCATTGATAACAACAATGAATGGAAATTATAAATATTTGCTTATCAGGTCATTAGTTTAGTTTTAAGATGTAAACTATTTTATACATCAGATAATTCTGAAAATATTTAACAGAAATTCAAACGTAAGATTTAATTATACCGTTTGCAGTGAGTGTAAGGGTAAGGTTTGTCATTCCGTGTGAAATTTCTTAAATTTACATTTCCCATCCAGTAAAGAATATATTTTCTGAGATGAATAGGAGAGTCGATTAAGCATTGTCCGTCTGTCCGTGTGTATGTTAAAATCAAGTTTTTGATGAAGTTGCATCAAACTATCAGATATATTAGGGAGCAAATCGGTATTGGAAATCAGCATATAACCTTCTGAGATATGGGTAAAATAACTCGACTGCCCCTGTTTTTTCCCTTATGTTTACTACAATAATTAAAATTTGTTGAGTCCTATCATAATTTAAAGACGCAGTTGTTACTATTTATAGGTTTTGTATGCCTCTAGAAATATTGTTATAATGTTGATAGCGTTTGACAAATTGCTATAATCGGCAAAGTTATAGGCAACAATTATTTGAAAAAATATATATTTCCTTGTTTATGTATATACAATTTTTTTAAACTTCAAAATTTTTTAAAACACTTAAGATACTAAATTATGAGCAGTAATTTCAAAAATTATTTCTAAGAAAAACTAACAAATCGGTTGGAAATCAACTGAGATATAAGGACCAAACTGTAACAGCTTCATTGATTTTTCTACAATGTACAAACGAAAATCGATCTTTTTCAGTTTCTATACAACCGGGAGAGCCAATATAATGATCAAATTAAAGGGTATTAGGATTAAGATATAGCTGGCCATGAAAGAAAAAAAAAGCCAAAATGGCGTCCTATACTAAATAGTTAAATATAGTAGTTACGGATTTGTCCCCTTTAACTCTCTAATATAGGTATCAAATTAAAGGCTTTTGACACATCACGCTTGACTCATATCAAACTGCTTTGTCATTTTTGTTCAGTATCATCATGGATAGACTCACACAACAAATCTTTTCCAAAATGTTTAGCTGGATTACGATAAACAGCATTCTAGGAGAAATAGCTTTCTTGCGATTCGAGGAAATTACGGTGCGTGTTATTAACCTACTTAAACCACTATTGTCAATGCCATTAGCAAAATCGCAAAAGTTCCAGTTTTCATTGGGCGGACGAGTAACCGAGTATCCAGACCAACCATTATAAACATTTAAAAGAATGGTATGGTGTGATCGAATCATTGGTTCATATTTTTTAAAAAATAAAACAAATCAGAGTGTCTCGCTAAAATCTGGTTTTAAGAAGACGGCGCGTGAAACAATAGACTTTTTGAAAAGTCATTTTGGTAAGCACTTAGTTTCTCGTTTCTCTACGCTAGATTGGCCAACAACATCATGGGATATCATACCTTTGGAATATTTTTTTGGGGATATGTTCAGTCTGAGGCCTTTAGTAATAAGCCAGCTTTGATTTGCATTTTGGATGCCAACAATACTAGTATAAATAGCAAGATACCTGGTGCTATGCTTATACGAGTTGCACAAAATTGGACAATCGGAAAGGTCCACTTCAGACGCAGTCGCGGCCAACATTTACATGATATCATTTTCAAACAGTTAATGTTATAAATTGTTCTTTTAATTTATAGTAAAAATTTTAAGGTAATTTTCAAATTAATGTGTTTAATTACACTTTATAAGTCGAACCATGCAATAAATCACCCATTACATAAATCTAGCTTACAGCAAAGTTCTAAGGATCCAAAATTACTTGAGCGTACATGCATCTCTTGGTAATTCTGCCAAAAAAATGCAATCTGGAGAGATCGATCCCAACTTTTAATCTCCAAAATGTATTTCAACGATCCTTGAAAACCTGTTGGTATACAGAAGTGATAGCATCTTGTGTAAAGAAAACATTCCCTTGTGTCAGAACAGACGAGGTATTAAGCTTTAGTTAAGATGTGACTCAAAACCAGGATTTGTATATGATCTAAATATATATAGCGGAAAGGAAGAAAGGTATCTGAATCTACCGTAAGAGAACGAGCTGTGGAAACACTTTTTAATACTTTACGTAGCAAAGACGTTATGATAAGTTTCGATAGATTTTTTACCAGCACCCGCATTATTGAATAAAATAAATGATTTATTTATTGATAAAGGAAATCCTTATACAATAATCCTAAAAATCCGACTGGGATGATATATTCCAGGATAATTTAAGGATTATGGAAAATTTAATAATGCAAAACATCATTAATTTTTATGCTCTTTTAGTACATAGAAGCACATTTTTCATTTACATTGTTGTCTCATTAAAAAAAAAGCCGGACAGGAAGGGTTAAATTTAGGTTAAACTATAGGCGGTTACCAACATATCGACGCTACTCCGGCGTTAACGGTTATGTGACAATTTTTGAAATTTTTTTTATTTAACTATTTTGAACCTTTGTTGGTCAAGCATCTATTCACCAAACCGTTTAAGGATATCTTGATTGGTTCAGATTGATTGGTTTAGGACTATGAAGTAACAAAATTAAATGCTTTTTCTGCTCTTCTGAAAAATTAGTAAACAAAAAACACACAACTGAATTCCTGAGAACAGCGACAATATGCAAGTATAGTTCTTAAAGGTATTTAAACTAATAACTTAATGTTAAACTCTTTTTTTAATTTCAATGAAAAATTATTTTTTGACGGTTTTTTCTTTCAAAATTGTATACTGGAGGTGACCGATTTGGAGCCACGCCCACTCACTCCCACTTTTAACAATTGGTAATGCAACTTAGAACGAATCAGTTTTATATTAGCTGTTACACTGCAAAATTTTATTACGATATAAATATTCAGTGATTCGCATGAAGAATGAGAGTCGAATTTTGGTCATGAGGCTAATATTAGTCTCAATAGGATTTTCGCACAAATGGTTGCATATTTATTATCTTTAGATTATAAATTAAATTATTGCCAAAATTTTAAGTTTTTCCATCGTAGGTTTTATTCATTTAAGTAGTGTAGTTTCCAAAAGATATTTTTTTTTTTGAAAAACCTGAACCATAATGAAGGTTCTTGTTAGGAGTTTTACATTAGAGAAGGCCTTACTCTAAAACTATCATTAAAAACTAGAATGGGCCACTAATGTAATGCTAATAATGCTTATATATGTATTAAGGATAGCTTAGTTCTTATGAAATGTATATGTATTTGTAAGATTAAAAAAACCTAATGATTATGACATACATACATACGTATGTATCTCATGCAGTTATTCATCACTTTTCATACATTTTTTCAATAATTTTGGCATATTTCTTTTGTACGATATTCCTTTTAATCTTCAAGGTGGGTCCTGTAATTAAAAACAGAAATTATTTATTTAGAATTCATAAATAAGTCTAACAAGCAAAATGGTTTCACATACCCAATTCATTGGTGGGTATGGAGAAATCATGTGGCAGCACTGTAAAATATTGCACCTTTTGAGCAGTTGAAATGGCCTGTTGATTGTAACGTTTTATGCCCTCCTCCAAAGCCTTCCACACCTTTGGATCGCAATTAATATCAATCGTATTGGGATCAAAATTTTGCAGATTTTCAGGCAATTTGATGCCGAGTAAATCGGAAAGCTGGTTGTATTGTATATCTAAAGATTCTAACCATTGTTTGGCATCAGATCCTAAAGTATCCATAGGATAGCCAGAGTCTAGATTAATCTCGGTCTGGAATTAGAAGGAAATTATTGCTTATCATTATATTTACAATAGCATTCGCAACCCACCTTTATAGTTAATAAAACAGTGAGATATTTTTTATGATCTCCAATCACCACTGCATTGCTGACACAAGGGAGTTCCTTCTTAATGAGAGCTTCTATATAGGCTGGTGGTATGTTTTCGCCTCCGGCTGTTATAATTAGTTCTTTCAGGCGACCATTTATATAAAGATTTCCTCCTGTATCCATATAACCCATGTCCCCACTCTTTATCCATTCATCTTCAGTTAAAGTCTCAGCAGTTTTCTCAGGATCGTTTAAATAGCCCATTAGATTACAGCGTCCTCTTATCAAAATCTTTAAAAAAATCTTAATATATTAAAAAAAAACTGATTTAATTTGAATAACAATTATTTTTCCAACCTCTCCTTCGCCATTTTCATTGGGTTTGTCTATTTTGATTTCCACTCCATCTATAGGTTTTCCCACTGTTCTCAAATTTGGTCTATCGAAATTATATACTATCGCTCCAGATGTCTCGGACATGCCAAACACATCGATTAGAGGCAAATCTAAGCTTAAAAAAAATTTCTTTAACTCCTCCGTTACCGGTGCCCCACCTATAAAACAGCCTTTAATAAAATCCAAACCCATGGCCATTTTAATGCGATTCACTATTTTCGAAGCCAACCAGTATTTTAAACTCGACGCCGGCTTATTTTCCATTTTATCCAAATGATATCTTTCCATTAGACTACGGCCCGTATTCATTAGAATTTTGGTTATAGTCGAAGAGTTCGCCTGCACTTGCACCAGCTTCTCTTGCATTTTTTCAAATACACGCGGCACACCAAACATCATAGTTGCCTGGGCTTTGCTATAAGTTTTAGCCAAAGATCCCTTTAAAGCATTGCGATCGGCAAAATAGAGAAGTCCGCCATTTTCTGCAACTACGAAAATGTCGAATAGCTGGGCAGCAATGTGACTTAGAGGTAAATAAGAGACAGCGGTTTCTTGTTTTTCTCGGAGTGAAGGCATCAACTTGCTGACGGCATGAGAGCAGAATAGAACACCATCGTGAGAAACCATAACTCCTTTAGGCATGCCAACAGTGCCGGACTGAAAATATATACAAAAATTAAGACTACCATATATTTATATATAAATTTACAAAATATTTAAGACATAACTATTTCTCTTCATCAATAAGCATTAGGGCAAAAAAATTTTTTTTAGAAAAACTTAAGAAACCAAAATGGTTCTGGAGAAATATATTTGAAATTAATATTTCCAATATAATATATAATAATTGAGAAAACCAACTGTTTAAAATAAAATATCTTCCTGTAGAAATATTATTACGACAAAGAGATTTTAAATAATATTTTGAGACAGGAATACTTAAAAAAGCAAACTGATTTGGAACAGAAAAAAATTTTCAAATGAAATTGTTTGAGATAAAAGATTACTAAAGAAATATATCTGGGAAAAATAATTTGCTAAGGAGAATTACTTTGGGACAACAAATTTTATAAGTACTATTGTTTAGAATAATTCATTTTTGAAATATATGGTTTGGGAAAAAAGTTTACAAAAACAAATTGGTTTAGGACAAGAATTAAAAAAAAAAATTTCAGAAAATCATAAAAACGCCTTTTGAGCCAAAATATTTTTTAAATACATTTTCAAGCAAAAAAAAATTTATCAGAAATTTGTTTCAAAGAAATATTTTCTAACATCACTTTTTTTTTTATTTTTTTGTAAATAATTAAAGAAAAGATTTATTTTTGAGTTAAAAGAGTTTTATTAAAACATGTTTGTTCGGAAAAAAATATTAAAGAATATCGTTAAAAAAAATTTATTTAGGAACAAAAAAGTTTGTTGCAAACATAATTGTTAAAAAAAGTAAGCATGGTAAACATAAATTTTTTGGACAAACTTTTGAATTTTTTTTGGGGACACAAGCAAATTTGTTTATTTGCTAACGAAAATTTCTTAGGACACACAATTTTGAAAAAAAAAATTTTTTTTGGGACACATAATTTCTAAGAAAAATTTGTTTGAGACACATTTTTTCAAAGAAAATTTGCTTGGAACACATATGTTTTTAAAGAAAATGAGAATGGGAGTCAGAATTTTCTATAGAAAAATGCTTTGGGACACACAAATTTATAAAAATATATAAAAAATGTATAACAAATTTCAAAAAAAAAAAAAATTGCAAATAAGAAAAATTCAACTTGTAGCAAAAAATTTTGTTAACAATATTGAGTAGGGTCCAAAATTTTTAAGCACAAAATTTTCTATTACCAATTTTTTTGTGACAAAAAGTTTTTAAAATTTGTTTAAAAAATTTTTTTTAAATTGTTTGGGACAAAAAAATTTAAAATTGCTTGGGACAAAAAAATATTTAAAATTCTTTTGGTAAAAAAAAATTTATTGCTTGGGAATTCTAAATTTTAATAAAAAATTGTTTGCGACACACAATTTTCTATAGCATACCTGTTTGTTACACAATATTTTCTACACAAAATTGGTAAGGAAAACATTTTTTTTTTAAATTAGCTTGGGACACATAATTTTATAACGAAAATAATTTGGAATGCAAAAAAAAAAAAATTAGCTTAGAACACATAAATGTAATGACAAACTGCTCTTTTAAACACAAAAATAAAATTTTTTTGAAACACAAAATTTTCTATAACAAATTTGGTTGGGACAAAAATTTTCTAAAAAAAATGTTTAAGGCAAAAAAAAAAATTTAAAAATAGTTTAGGGCAAAATAAGTTATAATTAAAAATTGTTTGGGACAAAAAATTTGAATAAAATTTTTTGAGACACAATTTGCTTAAACAAATCTGTATAAACAATAAATAATAAACAAATTTTATTAGCAATACTGGGACAACAAATTTTCCTTAAATAATTAACGAAATTAATCTAACGAAAATTAATTTGAAACGCATAATTTTCTAAAAAAAAATTTCTATAAATAAAATGTACTAAAAATATGATTAATATGACTAAAAATTTTTTAATGAAAATTAGCTTAAAACACAAAAATATAATTAATAAATAATATTATAAATTTTTGTTCAAAAAATAATATATTAAGGGCCATTATTACAACTTGCCGTAAGTTAAAGGCAGGATTTTGTCGGACCAATAAATGGCTTTGCAGTATAAAGCCTTCATTTATTATTTTTTTATCCATTAAATGTTAATATTTTTAATAGCAATAACAATAAAAAACTGAAGTTGTAATAATGCAAAGCTATTTATCAGGCACAAAAAATCCTATCTTTAACTAAAGGCAAGTTGTAATAATGGCCCTCAAAAATATCGTTATAAAAATTTTTTAAGGAACAAATTTTTTATAAAATTATTTTTGTTCTTGAAAAGTTTTATTTAAAAATATTTTGTCTCAAAAGGCGTTTTTATGTTTTTATAAACATATATTTTTTGGAAAAAAATTTTGTAACTTTTGTTTGGGACACAAGCAAATTTGATTTAACCCAAAATTTTCTAACAAAAATTTGTTTTGGACAAAAAATTTTCAAAAAAAATTTGTTTGGGACACATAATAACAAAGAAAATTTTTTTTGGACATATAATTTTCTAAAGAAAATATGCATGGGAATCAAAAATTTCCAAAAATGATTATTTTAGGGCATAAAAAATTAAAAAAAAATTGTTTAGGAAACAAAAAATAAAAAAGACTATCTTGCAGCACAAAATTTTGTTAACAATAGTGTTTTAAGTCCCACATTTTCTAAAAAAAAATAATTTGGGACACAAAACTTTCTAAAATATATTTCGTTGGGACAAAAAATTTTCTAAAGAAATGTTTAAAAATTTTTTGGGATTTTAAAAATTGTTTGGGACAAAACAATTCTTATAAAAAATTTGTTTAATACACACAATTTTCTGTACCAAATTTGTTTTAGACACAAAATTTTCTAAGCAAAATTGTTTAGGACCAAAAAATTTCTTAAAATAATTAGTTTGGGACACATAATTTTCTAACGAAAGTTAATTTGAAACGCATTATTTCCTACAAAAAATTTGCTTGCAACATAAAATTTTCTATAAAAAAAAAATACTCAAACTTTTTCTAAAGAAAATTAGCTTAGAACACAAAAATATATTAAGAAACTGCTTTTTTAAACACAAAATAATTTAAAGAAATTTTTTTTAAACATAAAATTTCTAAAAAAAAATTTGTTTGCCTCTACGAGGTGAATATATATTATCTTAAATTCTTTGAATTAACTACTAAATAATAAATTTAATCGCTGTAGAACATATTCGTTATACTGCTTATACTGTTAAAACGTATTTGCTTAATTTTTTTTTGTACAAATGTTTTTGTTTATATATTTAACTAAAAAGCCGACTGTATGAAAAATTAGCTGATAACCATGAAACAAGATCAAGTTATTCATAAGTTTAATCTTCAATTGATCACTTAACTTGCGAGTTTTCAAGGAGACTGGTATTGTGTAAACGAAGAGAAAGAGATAAACCCGAAACAAAGCTATCTTCGTGATGTTAAGGAAAAACTTTTTTTTTTAATAGAAAACGATGTGATAGGACATGTTTTACAGAATTGTATTAAAGTTAAATCATGTTATTAATATTTAAAAATTAAGTTGAATTTAATTTATGTTTAAAACAAGATGATCTAGAATTTTCTGTTGCAAACAACCACTGACGAAAATTTAATTCTTTTAATCAAGACTAGTTTTCATAAGACTAAAAATACAAGCCACATTCTATTTAAACACATTAGTTTTAACTGGATTCATAACTTTAACAAGCCAGCAGTACAACAACCACAACTAAGCTAACTAACTACCCCATCAAAATTCCCCACACACACACACTCATCAGTAGCCAAATCAAGCTGGCAGTAAAATCATAATTTAGTAGACGTTTTAATTTTCGAACTTAAGCCCCTTATACACCCACCACCCTTTGCTTAACTAACTACCTTTTTTCTTAATCAAGCAATAAACTTTACTTCCGATTGAACAAACTTAACGAACATACTTGGAAAAAAAAACAAACAAACTTACCGTAAATATTATTAGTGCACATTCATTGGCGGCCACATCACGTTCACGCAACAACAACTCTTCACGTAGTGTTAAACTAAATTGCATTTCAAACAAATCCGTCCAACGATAATAGCCCGGCTCGTTGCCAATGAACTCATCGTAAGGACCATTTAATTGAACAACGGCACGCAAATGATTTAAACGCGATTTAACCGCACGCACTTTTGACATTTGTTGTGCATCATCCACTACACAAACGGTGGCATTTGAAGCTTCCAATACATGATGAACAGCTTCCGCTGAGTTGCTGGGATAAATGCCAGCCAACGCTGCACCAATACACAAAGCACCCAATTCCACATAAAACCATTCAGGACAATTAAAAGCCAAAATACCAACAGAACTGCGTGGCTGCACTCCCAAATGTAGCAACACCAAAGCTGCCTGCTCCACATGCTGTTCGTATTCTCTGTATGTTATGGTACACCATTTGGTGCTGTTACTAACATCAGTTGTCTCGTATGCCAATGCCTTTATATCTTTATATTTTTGGCAGCAGTCTTTAAAAAATTGCGGTATTGTTTGTATTTCACTCTCAGCTAGACTATTTGCAGTGCAACGTATTTTGACCGCTTCATGCAACGAGCATGATTGATAGCTATTAGCTGGTTTTATTGAAGGCACCACGCACGGATCAATTTCAATATTCTCTAACATTATTTATGTATGTAATTAATTTTTAAAAGTTTTCAATTAAAAAATTTTAAAACAAACAACTTCTTTATGGCACGTTCTGCTTTAGAATGCTGCTGAATTAAAATTCTTAATATGTATAATTGACATCTTAACACAGGCGGCTACAATAACAACAACAACATGAAACTTATCTCAACCATTGGCCGAACGGATGGTCATGCAGCAGTATTTATTATCTGAGAATATGTACACATACTATGTACATATGTATGTCTGTAATTTTTTTAATACACTCCTGAGCATAACGATGTGAACATTGGTGCGTTTTGGAGAGAATATTTTTTTATTTTAAAGTTTGATGTTTTAAAACTGCGAGAATAGAAAGAGAATGTATGTATTTAAATTTGTTTTTATATTAGCTTTTTTAAGGCGACTACCTACCTCGTTAAAGGGACCTTGGATGTGATCATGTTGTCTATATATGTATATACATACATATATATCCATAATTACACATACACTTATGTGTGTATATAGTATATGCTCCCATTAATTAAATATTACAATAAGATTGCAAATTATTAATAGACTTAATTAAACGAGCGGAGTCATGCAGAATGTTGCATCAGACCAGAGTCTCTGGCAAGAATTGAACTGTCATACGCAGACTAAAATACCAACACACTCGGCAGACTATTCCACCGAGGCACTTAATTTTGGTCTTATTTTGATAGCTTTTCGTGCCAACAAAAATAAATAAAGTATCAGGCCTAAAAATAGTATAAATTTTTTTATACTCATTAGCTCTCTACTTCGTGTTTTAAAAGTTTTTTTTATACGCTCTGCTAATGTACAGTGACGGCACTGTTAACAGATGTAGCATGTAGATTGCATGTTGTAATTTTAGTGACTAATTATAGATTTTGTTTTACTCTTTTTGATAATAAAAGATATTACCGGCAATAAAATGTTTTAATATTAAACAAATGTTAATCAAGAAAATATAATATTTTTTACATTTGCTGTGCTGGTAACATGTTATCAGTTTGTGTTATTAAATGGCAACACTGAATGCTATCTATCAAAATAAATTTATTTTAATTGTTTACGTTTTGAATATTTCGAAAAATCAAAAAAAAAAAAAAATAAAATTAAAAATTGTATAAGAAAATATTTATACTTTTAATATGTCCAAGGTGGATTGATTAATTTGCCTTGATATTGCCTTTGAATTTGTTAATAAATAACTGGTTTAATACTTAATACTTAAGTGCAACATTTTTGTGTAATATTTAAATTGTTTTATTAAGAAAATCTGTAGAACCTGTGCTGTTTGGCTGGCAGTATCAGCATTCCACATATAAAATAACATTTCATAATCACTTTAAATAAAAAATCGTTGTACATACATACATTCGGGTAAATAATCTTTAACAATTATGGTACCGCATTGCTAGAAATTCAATTCATATGAGAATAAATGCATTAAAATTATCCAAGTATTTTTTTATTGAAAAGACAAGCGAAGCAGCTTCTGTTCATTAGGGTAATGCTTAAAAAACACTACAATGAGTGTTTCTTTAAATATTTAGCAGTCTGGGGGGTTACTCCGTAATTCTATTTAAAAGAAAACATTTTGAAAATACAATGTGTTAAGCACACAAATTCCAAAAATTTTAGTTTCGAACTGAATCACGGTGTAACCCCTTTGACTTGAAACAAACTACATTGCGAAAAAATAATTTTAAACATAAATAAGATTTCGAGTATTACAGCATCTCGGTTAGTTCGAATATAAAGCTTTCGGGAAGTTAAATTTTAAACACATTTTTATGCATGTTATTTTTGTAAGTCCATGTTTGCCAAAAACAACTTTCTTTTACGCAATCACGGAAGTTAATTTATTTCGCTTGCTTCTAGGATGACCATCTCTTCGAACCGCTCGTGACGATTGTGAAATGTGCTATAAGCTGTGTAGCATATACAATCGTCCTGTAAAAACCACATATCGCTGGTGTCCATATGGTTTAACCCTAACCATACTGATAACATTTATATACGAAAACGCCTGACAAGGGTACCCGGCTACCCGTATGCATTTTAAATATAAATTTTTTCGGTAAAGGGTAAACGTCGTGCACTTGGGTATTCGAACCATCCGCCAGCCCTAAAATAATTGAAAACATATCATGGGAGTCTTTATTATTCGATATATTTTTATCAGAAAATATAAAAATTGAAATCATGAGACATAGCAACAAAAAAGGCAATAAAATAGCATTAGATTTCAATCTGCAGATAGTTAAGACTTAAAATTTAAACCTCGCTAGTTTCGTTAATTTTAATGGAAATAATTGATGCTTTTATTGGAGTTTTATTAATGATTTCAGCGATGATCCTTTGGGAAAATTATAATCACATTTTCACAAAGCTAAATGATGCGTAATACGTTTCGACAATGTATTTACAAGATTGTCACGTACTGAAATAGAAAACCTGCTGATATCTGAGATATTTGGAATATACTGATGTGACAGTAGACGAACCGTTATTTCCATTTAGAGGCAGAAATATATTTACTTAATATATTCCCTGAAAACCAGCTAAATATAGAATTTAGAAATTTTGTAATGTTATACAGCCAATAGCTATTCTTAGAATAGAAATATTTACACAGACAAGCCTGGTGGTCAGTGACAGGTAAGCAGGTAAGGAGAAATAATCGTTATAGGTCTGGTTGATTTTTATACTTCATTTTTATACTGTACATCACTCCCTTTGGTCATTCGGCTACAATGAGTGGAATAAGACTCGTCGGTATTCTTCCACAAAGCAAAGCCTATATTACAACATGACTATGTCCAAACCCAATCGGCAATATTGGAACTTATTGTCAGTTGTGACCAATAATATGAATAGCGTTTTCTTTCCTTCAACATTGTATTACACTTGAGGGGAGCCAGCTTAAAATGGAAAATAGGAAATAATTGACTTCTACAACAAATCAAAAGGCGGATTTGATGTTCGATGGTATACAAATATAGCCACCAAAGAAAAAACGAATAGATGGCTACTGGTCGTTTTCTTTTTTGAAATGATTGACTTGGCTGCGGTAGGTGCATTTTGTGTATTATCTAGTTTCGATCCAAACGTCAAAAAATCGAAGCTCTTGCCGGGGATTTTTTACTTCACTTGACGTGGAGTTGGCAACTATAAATATGAACAAAGGAGCCAATGATTATCGAATAACACGATACGCTAACGTCCGGGCAGCTATCGAGCTTATAACAAATAAATCCATACCCATAGAAGTCTACAAGCATGCTGCACCACCGGATACAAATAAGCGAGATAAAACGGGACTGTTGCAACTAAAGCGTCGCTGCTACATTTGCGTGACTTATGATCCAAAATCTGATCGCAAAATATACATTGGTTATAAACGGACAATGTGCAATATGCATAGCAAAATTATTGCTCTACTCTGCACTAAAGTCAATTTTTTATTATTCTTGTATGCAACATTACTATTACAAAGTTTTTTTTTTACAAATACAAGGTTTAATGTAAAATAATTATTTTTCTGAATAACCAATTCTAAGTTTTTACTTTTTTGATACAAAATGTAAATAGATATTTAGGGGTACCCGGGTACCCTTATCAGGAGGGAAAGGACTACTTGACTTTGGGTGGCTCCAGAGCCAACCCAAATAAACTAAGAGTAATTTAGATGGGAAAGAACTATATAAAATCTTTATCTAAAAGAACTTGCGTAACCTCAAATTTGTATTTAATTTGGTTTAAGTAAAATTCAACTTTAAGATACGTTCGGGTACCGGGGTACCCATCTCAGGAGGGTTAGGGTTAAATGTGTAATGACTGTCTTAGCACATTTAAAATCACCTCAAATGATTTAGAAAAAAGGAAACTAAAGGAGGCGGGAAATAACACGTAGGCTGGGAAAATGCCTTTTTAAAAGGGACAGGACAGGTTTCCTGATGATTTTAGGGTTTCAAATAAAATGCACACTTTATATGTCAATTCATTGTACTTACATATTTTATTAAGCAAAATACTTATTTTATAAAAAATGATTGGTCATTGTATAGCTAAAATGAGCAAAATGATGTTGTGACGAGTCAAAGCCAGAATAAGGAATGAATATTAAAACTAATCGATGCCATTAAAAACAATAATTCACATTACTCGATCCCGAAAACTAATAATTCACATTTTCTATAAATCAGAGTTTTAAAACTATGTCATAAAATAGAGAACTCTTTTGAACACATATCATCCATTCGGGTCTTAATAAGTTGGGAATCATCGATCTATAGGGCTCGATATTGAGGGTGTTTCATCGATGACGCCATTAGCCCAAAATACATACCACACTGTGATTTTCCCTCGTTGTATAAGAACCACTTGGAGTTTGGGTGTTCCTAAGGAAAACCAAAAGTATACATATTTCATATTATATGACAACGTCACAAATTCGATATTTTTGTTTGTTGGCGTACCAATAATCTCAGGAATTCAGGATCCAAATTGAAGATAATTTTTTTAAGAAACTTTGCGCAGAACATTGTCTAAACAAAATATCAATTTTGATAGAACAATTTTATTATTTTATTTGTAAAAAGTAATATCTGTACATTGTTCTTTGGTTAAACAGAGTAAATGGCGACCAATTCGACAGATTCAGCTTCAGGATATTGAACAATCCCTTTTTTATAAAAAAATTTTAAATTGAAATACATATAATTTTTTAAAAATAAACTTTGTTAAGGAATTTTGTAAAAAAACTAGCGAATCCCCTGCACACTTCGTAGTGCAAAAAAGAAAATAAAAAAATCAATTCGAATTCATTTAAATCAGTGATAATTGACTAAAATCGAATTGTAATGAATTTAAAAACGAATTGTATTTCGCTCGCAATCTTTAGGTCTTGTCGAATACTTATTTGTTGTTTTTTTTTTTATATGAACAAAAATCACATGTTGACATAAAAAGTCATAACTCACAAACCCGTCGATCAAACTTTGATAAACCACATACACGACCATAGGAACAAACCCCTTAAAATTTCATCGAATTCGGTTACACCGTTCGTGAGTTATAAAGTCCCAACTCATTTGCAACAACTATTTAAATATATAGATAAAAAATTTAGAATATTTTTATGGACCATGGAAAATAAAAATTAATGTTAAAAAAATAAGAGTTCGAACTGATAAAATTCAATTTATTTTTAGGAAAAAGAAACGATTTAATTATTAGATGTTTACAATTTTATGTAAATTATGTACACATTCACCAACAGTCATATCCTTCAGTTCTATTGCTCTTTGGTAAGATATTGTAGAGTGTTGAACTCTGCCTGTAGAGTGTTGAACTCTGGCTGTAATAGTGGCCTTAGCTTCGTCAATAACGTTTTCTAAATAAACAAGACGTTAATGGCAATTACCGGGTGGAGATGCATTTGGAATACCAATGTGGGTTTTTTGTATATGATTTTATTTCGGACAATACATAAATACATATTCAATTGGATTAAGCAGAGGACTGAAAGTAAATAATCGAAGTAAATAGTATTGCTGGCGAGCTTTCACAAAATTATTTCTATTTGACTATTTGTATTAAATTAACATTAATTTTTATTTTCTAAATCTCAATTTGTTTTTTCTCAATATTAATTTGTATTTTTCAATTTCAATTTGTTTTTTTTTTCCAATATTAATTTGTAATTGTTTTTTAAATTTCAATTTGTTTTTTCTTAAAATTAATTTGTATTTCTCAATTTCAAATTGTTTTTTTTAATTTGAATTTTCTCAAAGTTGATTTATATTTCTTAATTACAACTTGAAAAGGTGTAATGTAACTTATTATTTAAACAAGTTAGATTGCTATATTCTGCTCTGACAAATCTGATAATACCCTGCACCAGCATAAACATACATAGGTATAATGATCATATCGTAGCTTTTACTAGATTCCAGATCTCATGTTATACGCCATTTTAATTTTTATTTATAATACTACTAGCTAATACCCGGTGTGCTTCGCCACCCCCATCGTAATGAAATAAAAACTTTATAGTTCAAAAATATATTTATTTTGCAAGTGCCACGCCCACTATTACTAAATCAACCACTTCTTATTCAAATCATTATATAGACGTCAAAGTGTCTCTTGTAAACTTTGGGTACTCTAACTATTATCGCTTCCCAGATATACGAATTTTTGTATTTAATTCATATGACAGGTGCCACGCCCACTATTACTAAAGCATCCATTTTTTATCAAAATAGTCATATAGATGTCAAAGCTTCTCGTGCAAAATTTGGGTACTCTAACTGTTATCGCTTCCCGAATATACGAATTTTAGTATTCAATTGCTATGAGAGCTGCCACGCCCACTATTTCTAATGTACCCTTGTTTTCCAGAAATGGTTATTTGGATGTGAAAGTTGCTCTTGCGAAATTTTAGTTTCCTAATCGATAGAGTTTTCCAAATATACAAAATTTAGTATTTAGTTCATGTGGCCACGCCTACTATTGAAAGTCCGCCCATTTTGTACCCAAATGTCTGTGTGAATGTCAAAGTTTACCGTACTTAATTTGAAGACTCTAGCTTCATTAAATTTCGTGATATATAATATTTAATACTTATTCTTTAATAGGGCGTGGTACCCCGCCCACTTACAATTTCAAACCAATGTAGAGCCTTTAGTTCATTTCAGACATACAGAAAGATTCTGTGAAAATTTCAAGGAAATCGGTCCAGCCGTTTAACCGTCTATAAAGCACAAACAAACATACAAACACACATTGATTTTTATATATATAGATCTTTGATCTTGAATTTTCACACAGTTAACTGTATTCTACTAGTCAAGCTCTTTCATTTGATACCCATATTGAAGGGGTTAAAAGAAAAATGCATCATTTCATTTCAGACGCCATCTTGAATTTTATAATTTTTTTTATAGGTTACTGTATTCTACTGATTTCAATATTGTCAGGCTTAAAGGGAACAAAGCCGTAACTACTATATTTGACTCCTATATTCGACATTGACTCTAGGAGGCCATCTTGGACTTTTACCTTTTCATAGTTTAGTGTACTCTACTGATAAAGTCTGATATATTGTGGTGACAAAGAAGTTAAAAAACACGATTTACGTTTGTAAATTTTAGGAAACACACCGAAGTAGTTGTATTTTGGTGCTTATATCTCAGTTAGTTTTTAACCGATTTGTTAGTTTTTCTCGCAAATAGTTTCCAAGACTGCGGACTGTAATATGTTGTCTTAAGCGCATCCAAAAATTAATATACTTAAAAAAATTTAATATATTTAATAAAATATATATTTTTCCAAATAATTTTTGCCTATAACTTTGCCGAATTATGACCGATTTGTTCAAAGTTTTTAGTAAAAGTCAGAATCTATAAATTATCCATGAACTGAGAAATTTGAATTTTTTTGTTAAAAATAAGGAAAAAACAGAGTAAGTCGTATTTATTTGTTTATATCTCGGAAGGTTTAGGGGTCATTGTGCTGATTATTAATACTTATCTGCTCCGATATTTTGGTATTTAAAAATATTTGTTGGTCTTTACAAAACAAATTTCAACATACACACGATATAAAATGCTTAATCGACTCTACTATTCATAAGTTCTCAGAAAATATATACTAAATGGGTTCGGAAATGAATATTGTGGAAATTTCACACGGAATGTCAAACCTATATAGACCCTTACACTCTCTGTTAAGAGAATAAAAAAATATGTCTTCTCATATTCGACAAAGTCTCAGCAAGAATTATTTTACTGATCTGTTAACACCAAATCAGTCTCTTTGTTATTCGAACATTGTCTTGTTTACCACAAGATGTTCTCATTTTAAAACCGACACAAAAATATATTCTTAATTATAATTCTTATATAATTTTAATAGTAAATGTTTGAAAGTGTGTATGTTTAATATATTGTTTTAAAGCACAGATGGATGTCTGCTCTGACTTAAAGGTCTTATCTTTTACTATGACTCAACCCCCCATAAATTATGCTTGAAAATATGAAAAATATATACTTAAATGATAAGAAAGTGTTGTCTGATTTTTTTTATGCCGTTCACTATAAAAATTGTTGTTGCATATGTATGTGTACATAATTGAATTATGATTACGAAAAGGGCATATCTTTTCGAGTTATTTACTATGCACGTCACAGTATTTACAAGAATTTTTTTTCAAATTTTGCCCTCTTCGTAACAGGTCCTATGCGTGTGTATGTGCTGGGATGACAAGAGGCAATTGTGTGCCAAAGTTGAAAATTTTTCTGTCGTTATAGGTTATATGTAGATATTAAAAAAAGTAAATTTGTGAAAATATTTGAAAGTCCTTATTCAGTTTTACTTAAGTTTCAGGTAGACCTGCATGCTGAATTTTAATTTATTTACTTAAAAACCTTAACCAAAGTTATATTAGTATGTATTATAATGTCAATAATGCATTTTCTCTACCACCTTTAATTTTTCAATATTTAAGCATGCAAATAATTTTTCATCAATTAAATTAAATTTTACTTTTATAAAAAAAAACAAATATCTCAAAAGATAATTTTTTGTTAAAGTGAAGTGAAGTATGCAGCAGTATATTCCAAACATTATGATTTCGGTTTCAACTCTTAATTTTTCTTTATTTATTTTTTACCAATGATTGCTGCTCAAAGGGTAATAACCAGCACACATTTCAAATTCGGATACATTTGAAACGTTGTTAGAGGATGTGTGTAATGTGTGTGTGTGTTTACCATACATACTTACATACATCGATGACATCTCTCTCTCTCTCTCTCTGTGAATCATGGGAAAATTAAATTTTTGCATACTTTTATGTGGTCATTGAGTTTGACAAAACGAAAACTGTTGCCATTAAAAAAACCCTACATCTGTATGTATCTATATATCTTTATTCATACATATGTACGTACATACATACATATATAAGTGTTGATATAAAATCCAACAAACCATAAAACCAAACTGCGACAATGTATCATAATGCATCAAGCCAAAAAAAGTGTTCATCTTCCAACATACATACATATTAGAGCGTACCACTTTGTATATATATTTTTTCTTATAGTTCCAGTGTGGAACAAAGGTTCGCAACAAAGTTTATCCAGCTTATTCTATCTTACGCCTTCAACAACACTTCCGGCCAAGTCACTCCAACTGGGCCATATTCTGTCTATATTTATTTGTTTTAGGTATTTGCTGATCTACCCCTTCGCCTGCTGCCGATTTTTTCATATTCAACACATCTTCATTTGATCTTCTAAGAATGTGGCCGATCATCTCTATTTTTTTTGCGGTACTTGAAGTACGGATAACAAGTTTGAGGAGTAGATTTTGGGAGATATCCACACCTTTTGAGGGCTTAGAAAGCCTGGTTTGCGTTTTTAGTAATTTTTTCAATATTCTTACTTGAGCCACCTGTGCAGTATATGGTGCTGCCTAGGATCGTGACGGCTGAACGTCTTCAAACTCGATGATGTTTATTTTTAACTTTGAGTTGTTGATGCAATGCAGCGCAAAGATGGCCTGCAATTTTTACCGTCATAATCTGTAAAATATGTTGTGAAAGAATTTGACATACAAATAATCGATCAGCCTTTGCTTTTAATTTCGTACGAAATAACTATTGTTTACAACAAAACGTCATGACTTTTTAAATCATGGGTGTAAGTCGACTGATTATTTCATACGACATAAAATGCGGTTTGAGTGCGGACGGAAACATTTCATATATTTTTTACGTTGCAAACAGAGTACGGATTTAGGAACATTATTCCATAAGTATTTCTTACGAATTTTTTTGTATGGAGTTTCACAACAGTTCGCATGAAATACTGAACAGAGTTCCAGAAATTATGAACAAGCAAAAACATACGACATCAACATAGTCGAGGTCTTCGAAACATCCATACCATCCATGCCCCATTTGATATCTCTTCCAAAAAAGTGGTCGGGGTATATTCTATTTGTTCATTTTTAAACCATAAAAATCAACATCTATTGCTTATAGACATGCTTGAGATGTATTTGTATGGGGATTTGTATTTTGGACAAATCGGTCACTAATCTAGAAAGCTATAAGCAAAAACATTTTTTAAAAATATACATATTTTTATATAGATACTAGCTAATACTATTCATATGGCAGGTGCCACGCCCACTATTGTTAATGCACCCATTTTTTCCATAAATGTTTATTTGAATATCAAAGTTGCTTTAGCAAAATTTTACTACTCTAATCGATATCGTTTTTCAGATATACGAATTTTAGTATTTAATTCATATGGTAGATGCCACGCCCACTATTGTTAATGCACCCATTTTTTCCATAAATGTTTATTCGAATATCAAAGTTGCTTTTGCAAAATTTGAGTACTCTAAACGATATCGTTTTCCAAATATACGACTTTTAGTATTTAATTCATATGGTAGATGCCACACCCACTATTGATAATGCACCCATTTTTTCCATAAATGTTTATTTGAATATCAAAGTTGCTTTAGCAAAATTTTACTACTCTAATCGATATCGTTTTCCAGATATACGAATTTTAGTATTTAATTCATATGGTAGGTGCCACGCCCACTATTGATAATGCACCCATTTCTTGCCTAAATGTTCATTTGGATGTCAAAGTTGATCTTGCAAAATTTTACTACTACAATCGATATCGTTTTCCAAATATACGACTTTTAGTATTTAATTCATATGGTAGATGCCACGCCCACTATTGATAATGCACCCATTTTTTCCATAAATGTTTATTTGAATATCAAAGTTGCTTTTGCAAAATTTTAGTACTATAATCGATATCGTTTTCCAGATATATAAATTTTAGTATTTAATTCATATGGCAGGTGCCACGCCCACTATTGTTAATGCACCCATTTTTTCCATAAATGTTTATTTGAATATCAAAGTTGCTTTAGCAAAATTTTACTACTCTAATCGATATCGTTTTCCAGATATACGAATTTTAGTATTTAATTCATATGGTAGGTGCCACGCCCACTATTGATAATGCACCCATTTCTTGCCTAAATGTTCATTTGGATGTCAAAGTTGATCTTGCAAAATTTTACTACTACAATCGATATCGTTTTCCAAATATACGACTTTTAGTATTTAATTCATATGGTAGATGCCACGCCCACTATTGATAATGCACCCATTTTTTCCATAAATGTTTATTTGAATATCAAAGTTGCTTTTGCAAAATTTTAGTACTATAATCGATATCGTTTTCCAGATATATAAATTTTAGTATTTAATTCATATGGCAGGTGCCACGCCCACTATTGTTAATGCACCCATTTTTTCCATAAATGTTTATTTGAATATCAAAGTTGCTTTAGCAAAATTTTACTACTCTAATCGATATCGTTTTCCAGATATACGAATTTTAGTATTTAATTCATATGGTAGGTGCCACGCCCACTATTGATAATGCACCCATTTCTTGCCTAAATGTTCATTTGGATGTCAAAGTTGATCTTGCAAAATTTTACTACTACAATCGATATCGTTTTCCAAATATACGACTTTTAGTATTTAATTCATGTGGACACGCCTACGCCTACTATTGCAAGTCCGCCCATTTTTTACCCAAATGTTCGTGTGGATGTCAAAGTTTGCCGTACTTAATTTGAAGACTCTGGCTGCATTAACTTTCGTGATATATAATATTTAATACTTATTCTTTAATAGGGTGTGGCACCCCGCTTACTTAAAATTTCAAACCAAAGTATAGCCTATAGTTCCTTCCAGACATACAGGAAGATTCTGTGAAAATTTCAAGGAAAGCGATCCAGCCATTTAACCGTCTATAAAGCACAAACAAACATACAAACATACAAACACACATTGATTTTTATATATATGGATATATCACGTTTCTAAAGCTCCTAATTAATTTTAGACACCAAAATACAAACCGTAGTACAAGCAAGTAGTTGAAAATTAACTGAGATATAAATCTTTGGCGTTTTTCGTTAAAGTACAAATGAAATTTGATCGAAAATTTTTTTAGCTTCTGCACCACACAAAGGAGTGAAATGGATATCGAAAGATAGGGCTTGACCAGCAAAATATTATACAATATATAAAATTTTAAGTCCATCTTGGCCACCACTTCAAAGTAGCGTACAAAAAATTTAAAATAAAAAGTTGTAATAAATATTAATTTATATTTACAATGATATTGTTTTCTAAAATAAGTACTAACGATTCATAATATATAATACAACAAAATAAAATATGTTTCGAATCTATTGAATGTCTTAAACATCACGTACTAGAGAGTAGGTTATACACATTCTTAGTGGTCCTTAGGGAGCAAACGACATAAAGAGTTTATTCGAAAATTCGCTAATAACTTTAAAGAAGCTTGAAATGAAACATAAAATAAAAAAAATTAAAGAATAAAAAATAATAATAAAAAGAAAAATAAAAATGAAAACAAAAATTTATTAAACATTTTGCTTTAAACCAACTAAGAGAGCCGGATATGTGTGATTTCGTTAGAAAAACATTTGTCAATGAGCACTAATACATTTCCGGTAACTGAAATTTTGGTTGAGAATAAATACCGCAGGTAAACATTGTAAGCGTACGGGAGCTAAAGAGAAAGAAATTAAATATGAAAAAAATTTATATGAATTAAGTAATTTGACTGTCGTTTACACTCATCTCCACTACAGTGGCCAAAATATGCAATATATGAATATACAAAAATTTCAGCCTTTAAAAATGTTTGCTATGAAAAGTAAAAAAATTTTTTTTTTAAATCAAAATGTATACAATTGCATTAGTATTTACCACAAAGCAGAAGCGCAGTAAACTTTAAACTTTTAAGGGACAGACGCTTTAAAAACTGATTTAAAATTATTTTGTATTAAAAATTAGAAACAAACAAAGTAAAACAGAACAAAATAAAATAATTGTTTGATATGAAATTTAAATATACTTCTGACCTTCCCATAAAACCAAGCCTGTCAATAACTACATGTGTACATATACTTCAGCTATACATAAGCAGTTACTGTATATACATCTGACTTTTGTCAAATTTTAACTTTCCTATAGAAGACATATGTACATATGTATATGTGTATATACTCAGAGGCCATTAAAAAAGCCTTAAAAAAGTACACAAATACCCAGTCATCTAGCCGTATGGTAATAATGTATCCATGTTTCTAAAAAAACAAATATAAATGACATTTCGCGCATTGAAATATCCCTGCGGACATACCGGATGTGACAATATATTTACACATCCACAATGATATGGTTAGTAATGAAGTTATATAATAGGCTGCACAAAAATAAACCACAAGCAAATACACAAATTTTTATTTGCTTAAACACTGAAGAGAAATACGTGCTGAAACAAGTATTACTGACAGCCAAACCTAAACAGGAGCGGCAATTGTTTTTTATTTATTATTTATTTTTCAAAAATTTTCATGTCCATAAGTATTACTTGTATTTATTAAGGAAACTCCAGACAATTCCAATTTTGACGAATCGATAAGTACAGAAGGTAACTGTGGTACAACTGTTGTTTAACTTTTGCTTCTGTAATGGTTGAAGTGTAATGTTACATTATGTCAATCTAGCGATTCGTATGAGAGTGTAAAAGTGTATACATTAGTTTGTTATTTCGTTTGTAAATTTTATATTATTTATTTGCGACCCTATACAGTATGCATATTCTAAATCGTCAGAGATAGAGAAGTTGATTTACACAATTTCCATCTTTCTGTCCGTAGGAGTGTTGAAATCACCTTTTTGAAGACCCCATACCTCACACGTACTCGTGTCTATTATCTAATTGTCAGAAATACTTTTGAAAATTTTGATATTGAATATCAGCTATTTCGAACTCACAGTGGCTGAGATATGAGCCCCTTATTATATCGGGTGTCCCAACTAGAACGCAATTTTTAATTTGGCGCCATTCAAAGTGTCATTGTTTGACATTTGAACAATTGTTATTGTTTGCTAGTAGAAGGTACGAGGTTAGTAAAAATGGAGCGCTACACGAGTGAACAACGCATTCTCCTTGTGAAATTGTTTTACCAAAATGGTGAAAGTTTTGCGGCTACAGTTTGCAAATTGCGATCAATTTGGTGTCACAATAATGCTCCAAAAGAGTCAAATGTAAAGAGATAAATGGATAAATTTGCCGAAACTGGGTCTGTTAGTGATGAAAAGACAACAACGCGCCTTCGACCAGGTCGATCGACCGAAAATGTCGCAGCTGTACATGATGATGTCGCTCAAACTCCATCAGCCTAAATTCGACACCGAGCTCAGCAAATTGGTGTCTCCAAATCCACTATGCAGCGAATTTTGACGAAATATTTGCATCTTCATGCATACAAACTTCAATTGACTCAGGAACTGAAGCCAGCATGTCATACAGCCAGAGAGACAATTCAATTGCTGCATCAGTCATTTCCCGGTCGTGTTATTTCGCGTTTTGGAGACCAGAATTGGCCGCCTAGATCGTGTGACTTAACGCCTTTAGATTTTTTTCGTTGGAGTTTTTTGAAGTCGATGGTTTACGCGAATAAGCCGACGACGACTCAAGCCTTAAAAGAGGAAATTGGACGCTGTATTAATGAAATACCGCAGCATTTATGCAAAAAGGTCATTGAAAATTTCATTAAAAGATAGCGTGTGTGCCAGCAAAGCCGCGGCGGCCATCTGCACGATATATTGTTCCATACATAACCTCATTCTGTCTACTTTACGATATAATAAAGGTTCACGATTTTTTTTTTTAATATCTGTGTTTTATTTAAAATTTAAAAATTGCGTTCTAGTTGGGACACCCGATATAAGCGTGATAATATTTAATGCAAATATTTCAGAAAAAAAAACTTATATAGATGACGCTGGATGACTTAATATTTTTTTCGCCAGTACATTGTAAATTTTTTTGAAGAACCAACCCACCAACTAACTAAATACCAAAAAAAAAATGTTCCCATAACTCCGCGAATTCGCCTAATTATTGTGATAAAAGATAGACTATGTATTTAATTTAGTTTCTTTCAGCCGTCTTTGCGTAATTGAGTAACAAACATCAAAGTATCCAAACATCTAAACATCCAAATATTCAAGCATTTACATTTTTTAGTATAAAAACGTAAAAGAAAACAATTATTAAAGTAACAACTAAATAATTTTTCTAAAAAAGTTTAAGAAATAAAATTAAATGTAATAAATATGGTCACATTGTACCAATTTGTTCGTCGTTCGACGGCTTAGGAAATAGAAATAAATCTATTGTAGAGTACGTTGCAACATATTCGCGTCAAAAAATTCGTTGTTCGTTTCAATTGTGCGCCAAGCATTTCTCAGTTGTAGAACTTTTTGTTCTACGAAAGTTAACGTCATCATCAAACGTCATCATCAAACAAAGTGATATTGACTAAAAAACGATAATGATATCGACGACTAGAATAAGGGTTAATGTTTTTAAAGCCCCTATTGCTTTTTATTTGCGTTCACTAGAACGATACACTAACTTGCTTTAACAATTATCGTATCGTTAATAAAGGAAACAACAATTTTTTTATACCCTTCACACGACAGTGTAAAAGGGTCTAGATATGTTTGCCATTCTGCGTGAAATTTCTACAACATTCATTTCCGACCACATAAAGTATATACTTTTCGGAAACCTCATGAATATGAGGCCGATAAAGCATTATCTGTTTGTTTGTTTATGTTGAAATCAATTTTTAAGGTCCCCTAAAATTGCCAAGACTCGCATAATACTATGTTCACACAGGCGCCTTAATTGTCAATTTATAATATTATCGCAATTAAAGGCCTTATTGAGCTCAATTTGCCATATTAAAAATTATTTTTAAATTGAGCAATATATACTTAATTGTTTCACTTATTGTCCAAAACTCGAAATACAACTCTTGAGAAGTATGTTCAGTGAGAAGAAAATTCTATAGGTGGCATTTCTAATGTCAAACAAATAAATATACAAAAAATAAAAATTAAGAAAATTAAAAATTTTTGAAGAAAATTTTAAAAAAATGTTTGAATAAATTCAAATACATACATATAAGTATATATATGTATGAATATAATTGTAAATATATTTTATCAACAGGAAAAACACTGAAAAGAACGCATTATTTGATTTGGTATAAGTACATCGTATTTTACAGCTATCAAATGCTAATGGAGTAAGATAAATTGAGTATGTCTGAACACTTATTTTAATTGTTCAATCAACACTAAATTGAAACAATTAAAAATATCTGTCTGAACAGGGTATAAGATATCAAAGTATCAGAAATATTTGGAAGTAGAACCAGAAATATTAAAACATTGCACCCTTTGGATAATTTTTAGACACGGTGGTTACTATTTGTAAATTTTGTATAATTGGCAAAGTTATAGGCAAAATATATTTGAAAAAATAAATATTTTTTTATATATATTAAAATTTTTTCAACTCTTAAATATTTTTTGAACACGCTTAAGTATAAGCCGTTATCTCATTAATGATTTCTAAGAAACACTAAGAAATGGGTTTGAAACCAACTGAGATATAAGCACCAGAGTACAAATGTGTTTCTTCTAAAATTTACAAGCGAAAATCGATATTTTTCAGTTTCTATACAACCGAGAGAGCCAATATGGTTATTAAATGAAAGGGCTTTAATATTAAAATATAGTTAGGTATGTAAGGCAAAAAATTTAAGATGGCGTCCTAGATTCAATGGCAAATATATTAGTTAAATATAGTAGTTAAGACTTTGTGCCATTTAACGCCCCACAATATTGGTAAAAAATAAAAGGGCTTGACCAGTACAATGTAGCAAGCTATTAAAAAATTGTAAGATCCATGGGGTATTAAACAATATGGCGGATGCAATTTTTTTAACCCCAACAATATGGGTATCAAATGAAAGGGTTTGACTTGTAGAATACAAGAATTCAAAATCAAAGATGGCATAGAAAATAATAAATAAAATGGCGTATTACATGAAATCTAAAATCTAGACTTAACTATAATGTGTATTTATACCTATTCAGGTGACGGTGAAGGGTACTGTATGATTCGACACGACCGAATATACAGTTTTAACCTGTTTGAATCTAAATATTATAATATTTATAAATATCTGTTTAAGGCTATTGTACGTCCAATTATAACATAAGGTTATTTGATATTGTGACACTGAGGAATAAGTATGCCATAGACTTAAATACCACGCTGCACCGATTTTTCGTTAATCTTCACATAATGGCCACACCCACCTGTAGAGCAGTTAGGCCAAATTTAAATTTAGAGTTACTTCCACATTTTTTTATGGTTTTTGTTTGGGAATTCCGTTTTCCACATGGAGCGCACAACATGCCAACTGGGCATAAGTGCATACCTGTCATGGGTTTGGGCTTTTAATGCCGCTCCTTTTCAACCTAACCTAACCTACTTCCACATTAATATTTTATCGATTTTTGATATTTCTAATCCACCAAGAGACTTTACTCCAGGTAAACTGTACAAGAAATTTTTTTGATCAGTCTCAATACTATTGTAATTTCTCTCAGTGTCATTGCTATTGTTTCAGTATAATTTTTTCTTCTTTTTTTTAATTCTGTTGAATTGCGGCTTTCATCAACATGAAAATTTTTTGTTTGATATAGAGAAGTGTAAGATAGAGAATTGACCTAAATTTCCAGCAAATAGAAAAAAAACACGAAAAAATTTTATAAACTAGTAACACACATACATATAAACATACAAATGCATGCACATACTTTGTCTCAGTTCGCACAATATGCAACGCAGTCGTCAATGTAATACGATTACAATTTGCTAGAAAATCAAATAAATTTTTTTTTTCATTTTTTTTTTTGCAAAAATATGAAATTGAAACTTCAAAAAGTGTTAAAAGCAAGAATTGTGGAATTAATTTAATAAAAATATTAAATTTATTAAAAGAGAATGGAGAACAGTATAGAAATAAAAAAAACTGGTTTAAAACTGATAAGGGGCGGGTTTTTAATTGTGATGTGGTCATCATGAGTTTCAACATGATTTAAACTCCTTACTATTACTGAATTGGTAACACCAAGGTCTTGAATGATTTTTTTTAATCACGTAAATTTTTATGAGAAAGCTGTGAATAATAGTGAATTTGTTTTAAACTAATAGTCTGAATTAATGCTGGCATCTCATATACAAATAAATGTACATATATACAAATTTGTAAATTCGCTACAGGGTTCAAAAATCTAATAAATTTTTCGTTTCTATATATGTACTTCTTCTTATCCTTTGTTTTTTTCTTTCAGATTATATAAATAATACTTGGAGAATAAAAACTGAACAGATTTTCAATTGAACAAAGAACTTAAAAGTCATACCTTAACGTCAAGATTTTTGCCCAACTTTGTGACATTTCATTGTCTCAGGGTTAAACAATTTGAGAGGTGCATAACTGAGCCATGCATTCAGAAGACTGTTACGAAAATTGGCGTTCAAATCAAAATTAATTTCGCGATTTTATTTTTCGGAATAATCGACCAAATGTATCCACAATCAGAAGAATTATGGACGAATTTCAGTAAAATGTGTCTGTAGGAAATTTGAAAACATCTACATATGTGACAGCGCATAGAGAAATGGACCTAAGGGTAAAATCAGGTTTTGTTGAGGAGAGCCATTTTAAAGATTAAATGATTTTTCTATTTTATTAAATTGTTCATAAGGAAAAAAATAAATTTTTGTAGTTTCGTAAAATCAAGTTTTTTGTTAATTTAGTAGGGGAACAAATGAAAATAAATAAATTCTACCTTTAGGTCCCTTTCTCTATGCGCTGTCACATATGCTTGCTTGCCTGGGGCCGAATTACGGCATTCGAATGTGATCGAAATTGTAAAATTTTCATTAGAATCTCTATACCTAAAGCACAGCGAACTCGATCGTTCGAGTAAAATTTCGATCATGATCGAATGCCGTAATTCGGCCCCTGGTTCCTTATGTGGTAAACTTTGCTGTTATTCGAGATTGTTTGACAGAAGAGCCGTCAACCTCGACTCTTCGTCGTGTCCGGCAATTGAAGATCTCACAAACATCACTGATGCAAATTTTGAATGCAGATTTTAATTTACATTCTTACGAGTTTCATATGGCTCAAGAGCTGAAGCCTACTGACCATTGCAAGCATTGTCAATACGATGAATGGTTGGTTGAAGCGACAGTAAAAATGTCGCCCATAACATTAAAAGTCTCACCTCGAAGCAATTGCCACTAATTTCAGAATTCTAGCTTCTAATACAAAATTACCATATAAATTCTAAATAGTACGTTTTGGTTGCCTACTTTTTTTCAAATCACAACTTGGATCAATAGTCCACAATTTCAAAAATCTAGTTTTAAAAACATAGAAAATACAAAAATTACAAAAAAAAAAAAACAAACCCGAAAAGTACCTTTTTTCTCGACCAAACATTTTCGGTCTCACCCCGAACCAAAAAAATATAATGGGCCCAATTATGAGATGTATTCGATATTCGATCTTCGATCTTCGATCTTCGCTGACTATCGAGAGATCGAGTATCGAATACCAAATTCTTATTATGATCTGGTAACATTGTCGAAAACGCCGTTGTGTACAACTTTTTGGTTGGTGGTTGTGTATCTACTTTTTTATCGAAGACAGTTTTGCTTTTGCTGCCGAATTGAATTGTGGAAAATGTTATGAAAATGTAAGTTTTTTATGTTTTTTTCACAAAATACTATACTATAAACAAATATTTTTGTTAATTTTATTAAGTAGTAAGGTTGTGAGTACCAAGCAGATATTGGAAAAACTTGTGGCACTGATGGAGGAGAATCCTTAATTGGACAATTGAACTAAATTGCTTGCGACCACCTGTAAAAACATCAAACAAATCCTTAAAAGCGTCTTTGCATAGTCGAAAGTTCTGCGAATAAAATTTTCATATAGTACACACATCAGCATCCTTATATAGTATACACTTCATAATTGAATCCATTTGCAAGGAATTAGAGGCATCTCTCAATTTTGTTTTTGCCTCTGGCTAGTTCTAATAAGTTTTCATCCTCATCTGAAGAATCATCAAATTACATCTCCCTCGTATCCATATTGCTTTACTACAATTTTTTTTGTTATTATTTTTTAGCACATTTCAAAAAAAAAATTTTAAATTTCTCTTAATTTTGTTTATTAAATTGTAACCCGCAAAAATTGTATCAGCTGATATTATTGTGAATAACTCAAATAAGCGGAATTCACAATAATACTATTCACATCGCATAAACGTCATAATACCAATTGCAAATTCGTTCGATAAGCATTTTCGAGCACAGTCGAAGATCGAATGCATCTCATAATATAGCGCTCAATTTTAAAATTCTAGCTTCATAAACTTAGAAAATACAAAAGGTGCAATAAAAAAAGGGAAAAAGTACTTGTTTATTTTTTCCATATTAATGTACGAATTCCAAGTTTAAAATGTTTTAATATCTTTTTAACAATAAAATTGTTTTTAAAGACATGATTTAAGGTGAATATTTTAGGCTTTTTTGCATAAAAATAAATATGTTTTTAAAAGTAGCACACTATTTTTCCAAGTTCTCCCTTTTGTACCCTGTTATGAAGGCGTTTAAATTTTTACTAAATTACATAATTCTTTATGACTTGTGAAATCCATATTACAAATTGGATCGTTAAATAGGAATTATGTATATATATTTTCCCCTTTTTGGTACCTTTTTGTTCCCTTTAAATTTAACAAAAATTTAACCTTTACTATGATTTATATTACATTAGGCAATAATTATTATAAATTAATGTCCTGGTGTATAATATAAGAAATTTTTTTTAAGTACCAAAAAGAGGCACAATTTGTACCCCTATACATGAGAATCTGCAAAAAGTGCTGAAGTACTATTAATATTATTTCGCGGACTAACTAATACAACTCATGTTTTTTGTCCTGGCTTTATGTGTTTGGAAGTTTTGTAGGGTATCAAAGAGTACCAAATTATAGTTTTTACCCGTTTTTCCTCTAAGAAGTTGAAATTTAAAAAAACGCTAGATACCTGTCAGGTAACATATTTTACGCTTAAAATGTAAATTTCCAAAAATCCCATCTTAATGAACTTATACATACAGAAGCAACTTATTGTTCAAATTTAATGTATTTAGCTTTTGGCGTTTGGGCTGCTCAATGATGAGTCTATCAGTCAGTCACGTAACTTTTTTATAGGATTTTTATAGAAGATATGTACAATATGCCTAATATTTTTAAAACATAAATGAACGCTTTAATTTTATTCTTTGCATATAAGGTCAAATCTATAGCTGAATAAGAATTAATTTCTTATAAATTTCTCACACAAAATCATGTCTCCAGCACTATTGTCTGTAACCACAAGGCAGCCAACATCCTACCACCTCTACTTATAAATTTACTTGCTATTTTAATAGCCTGGATTTAAATATTCATATGATTGTTACTTATTGTTATTACAAAACTTTCAAAACCAACATACATATGTCATTGTGCATATGTGTTTGTTAACATTGATATTATGTTCATACATATGATTGTGTAAATACAACTTATTCATACATGCAATTTGTAATGTGCAACCATTTACATAAATCATTTTTTGTTTAAATCTGACTAAGTATTTCTTCTATCTTGTTGACTTTTTGCTCTTGCATTTGTAGTATGAAATCTTTGATCATCTTTATATAAGACTAGCCAAACCCGGCGCGCGTTGCTACGCCCCTTAATGAATCGAAATGCATTCTGAACTTTAATTGAATATCAAGTGCAAAAGCCTAAATATTATAATTTTTTTTATGGGCGTGGCATTGCCCACTTTTCTGATCACGAAATTGTAAAGTCATAACAGCTCAATATGTGTGCAAAGTTTCAGAAGAATCGGACCAGTGCAAGTACCTCAAAATTAAAATTTTTTTTATGGGCGTGGCCCTGCCCACTTTTCTAATAACGAAATTATTTAGTCATGACAGCTCAATATGTGTGCAAAGTTTCAGAAAAATCGGTCTGGTGCAAGTACCTCAAAATTGTACCCTTTTTTTATGGGCGTGGCCCCGCCCACTTTTTTAATCACAAAATTATAAAGTCACGACAGCTTAATATGTGTGAAAAGTTTCAGAAAAATCGGTCCAGTGCAAGTACCTCAAAATTAAAACTTTTTTAGGGGCGTGGCCCCGCCCACTTTTCTTATCACGAAATTATTTAGTCATGACAGCTCGATATGTGTGCAAAGTTTCAGAAAAATCGGTCAAGTGCAAGTAGCTAAAACTGATAACTAATTTTTAATGGGCGTGGCCCCGCCCACTTTTTTTCATCCATAAACACTCCTCGGTATGTGTACAACAACTTACCAAAGTTTGAGCCCAATCGGTTTTGCAGTTTCAGAGTCTATAGCTAACACACACACACACACACACACACACACACACACACACACACACAGAGTTTCACTTTTATATATATAGATGGTATCACATCATATTTATTAATATTATTAGAGTTTGGCTAAATGCCAGACATAATTGTTGGCAAATCTATGGACATATTAAACGTTATTTGCCACAGTACGCCAGTTTTTGTATTACTGTTGTAGTTTTATTCATAATGTTGCTTGTTTTTGTTGTGATTGTCGATTTAGTTATTACCACAAATGATAAGTACACCTTCATCCATGTAGGCATTTACTTAAGTATTTATATGAATAAATTGAAATGTGCACACAGCCACACAACCGTACAGAGACTTAAGTACAAAGAGCCAATAAGGAAAAACACAGCAATGCAAAGTGAAATACAGTTAGTGCTGCACAAGTAATAGAACTTTTACATTGTCTATAGGAATATTGGTTCAAGAAAACAGTAATTTCGTATGACAGGCTGATTTTTAATGTACTAAAATTCTTCTTATTTAAAACTTTTTAATTTATTTTATTTTTACTTATTATTGGTTTTTTTCCGATAATACATTTTACAAATTAATAAAATGTTTTCATATCGTTCGTACCAGTCAGTTCTAGAACCTGTACAAGTATTTAATTATTGTTTTGTTTTCGGCAGATCAGCTATTACAACGCAAATAACTCTCGTTGCTAACATTTAATGGTAGTGTTGGACGTTGTTGACTTATAGTTTTAACAAGAAAGTGTCATTTACCTATTAAGAGGCGAGCTTAATGAGCAATTAATATCACGTTTTGGAGCATTCAATCGGCCACACAGATCATACAATTCGATCCCATTATACTAATTTTGTGCGGACGCGTTAAGTCTTACATATACAAGGACCAGTCTGCCACAATCCCAACCCTGCAATGCCAATATTACTCTCCAATAAAAAAATTATAGCAATCAAAAAATAGCTATTTTTATTTTTATATAAAAAATTGCCTTTTTATTAAGGCACCCTTTATAACCTATTCACCTTTTTCGAAAATTCTTTTATTCCCTTACCCAACACCTTTTTAACTTCATACTCGAAAGCTACAAGTCTTGACACAATTTCCATCTCTTACAAATTGTTAAATTTCAATTATTCTTTATTGTTTTACATTATTATTGCCAGCATTAATATTGTTGTTGTTGTTGTTGTTGATTCTTTCGTTATTGTTAGAAAACATTAAATTTAATTTTCAATAAGCATTAAATATGATACAGAGTTACTCTCATACCATAATTAAAGTCGATAGAAATTTTATATTTAATTTTTAATAATTCTATAATATATAAATAGATGGTTTGAAACTACAAGATCTATAAATAAATTAATAGAGTGTAAACAAGTTATTTATTACCTTAAGCAGAGTACTAATTTGTTAAGAAAACTATAAAAAGTGGAAAAAAAACGTTAACGACAAGAAAGCAAATATTAATAGAAACAAGAAAGAATGCTATATTCGTCAGTGCCGAATCTGAAAACACCCTCCACCTTTATGTTCAGAGATATAGTGACCACATTGTAGCTTAGTTTCAATTTTAGATTACATGTTATACACAATTTCGCTTTAGTATTTTCGACGCCATCTTTGATCTGAAAGTCAACTATTAGTTGTGTTTTGCTAGTCAAGCCTTTTCATTTCAAACCCATATTATGGGGTTATACAAAAATATTCG
Source organism: Phyto melanocephala (assembly GCA_941918925.1). Classification (NCBI taxonomy): domain Eukaryota; kingdom Metazoa; phylum Arthropoda; class Insecta; order Diptera; family Rhinophoridae; genus Phyto; species Phyto melanocephala. Next base: position 18,760,604 of record OW799236.1, on the reverse strand, counting down.
CCATTTTGTTTTGGACTCCATCGTGAATTTGAACTTTTTCCTAGTTCAATGTATTCTACTGGCCAAGCCTTCCCGTTTGATTTTTAAATTAAAGGGGTTAAAGTGGTTCCATTTAAAATTACTTGACTTGACCCATATGTAAGTTTATTGTACGTAATTTTGTAGTGGTGGCCATCGTAGATTTCAAATTTGTTTGTGTTTTATATTTTGCTGGTCATGTTCTTTATTTTTATATCAATATCGCTCTTCTCGCTCCTGAAAAAATATCGAATTTTTTTTATTAATCTTTTAGAAAAAAAACGGATCAGTTGTATTTTTGTGCTTATATCTCAGTTAGTTTCTAACCGGATTGTCTATTTTCCTCCTCAATGATTTTAAAGGTTTGTAAAGGGTGTTTTTAATAAAGTGATAGATTATTAAGTCGGCAAATTTTTTTTAACTGGCGACCGTTTTGTCAAGTGATTTATGTTTAGTTTAATGTTAGTTAGGCCGTCACAGAGTCATGATTACTCACTTTTTCGTTCATCAATTGAACAACCATGATGTACAGAGCTGTGGTTTTAACAAGACGGTACCACAATGCACACAGTTTGTGCCACAATATCCTTTAATTGGAAACGTTTGGCCATCGCATAGTTTCACGTTTCGGTCCCCTGAATTGTCAAGACTTTTAAGATCGTGCTACTTAACGCCGCTAGACTTTAATCTGTGGGAGTATGTGCAGTCGCTAATCTATTCAGATAAGCTCCAAAAGATTGACCAGTTGGAAGACAACCGCGTTAATGATGATATATGGCGACAAATGTTGAAAAAAGTCATCAAAAATTTTACCTTCAGATTAGACTCGAGGCTTGTATGTAAGCCATGGTGGTCATATCCCAGCAGTCATATTGAAATTATAGTGCCAGAAGTTTATATTTCGAATAAAGTAAATTTCATGTCAATTTAAAAATATACTGCTGTATTCATAAAAAATATTTTAGGTTTACTAAAAGCTTATTTGACAGATGTTGCATAGAAATATGTCAAATAAGCTTTCAATAAACCTAAAATATTTTTTATGAATACGGCAGAAAATTTTTATTTTATTTAATTTAAAAATTTTATGTTTCTATAAAAACGCAGCTTACTTACTTACTTTGGTGTCTTTAGCTTGTCCAAAAATTAATAAGAAGCCAAGACCAATTCATACAGGTGATATTATCGGCCCAACTGATGGGGAAGCACAATGTAAAAATTTGTTTAATATACCGTAATTTCATTTAAAATGGTTTAAAAAAGGTTTTTGATTTCGTTATTAAACAATTAATTTAAGTGAACTTTTTTGATAATAAATGTATCAAATTTAGAATATTTCTTGCTTTAACACTATTTAGAATATGTCTCATAAATATGCATCTTTTTCTTTAATTAAATTTTAATAAATTAAACATATCATAACAACTCTTTTATCCCTGATATATGAATTGGCGTTGGCAGAAAACAGCCCTTAAAAAGTTGCTTTGTTGTTTCAATTCGCCATTGCATATACCAGTATGAATATGCCTTGTTAGGGACTTTATTAGCCTGATATATTTAACCCTTATGTGCGGCAAAAAAGGTATGCAGCACATGTTATTAAATATTCTATATAAACAGTTTAATTCTTACATAAGATTTAATTTAAATTTAACAGCTTTTTCCCTGTATATATATATAAAAGCTGACGTTTTCAAATCATATTTCTTACTAATAAAAAGTTGGTGCTTCCCCCCCAATTTGAATAAATACAAAACTTTATGCAGTATTTTGCTTAACATTATTAGTTTGACTTATCCTTTGAACGGCGAAGATAACTTATTTAATAAACGAAATGAATTCAAACGCGAGAGCAAGTTATAAAAGATTTAATTCTACTGACATAAATAAAATATTAAGTGAATTAGAAAGCGATGAAGAAGATTTTGTCTGCTCTGATGGCGATGAAGAATATATTTCACCATTAAACGGCATAACATTGGAAGCTTCAGACACTGAAATGACAAATTCTATAGAAGTGAGTGAAGATTCGTATGACTCAGAACAAAGCGACGACTATGAGAATGATGAAGTTCAGACAAAAAGTGAACTTGAAAAATTGTTAAAAGTATTTTATCGAGTGAAACTTGTGACATAATTCTTAGAGAAACAAACCGTTTGAAGGGCCGCAAATTACAACATAATATAAAACAAGAAACGAAACAAATACAGAAAAAATATTTGTGCCTTTTAGTGAAGAAGAACTCAATGCTTTCCTCGGTATTTTGATTTACTCCGGTGTTCATAAATCAAACAGGGAACACAAAGTCTGATAAAGCAGCTGCTTTTCGGGACATTTGGATAATATTAAACGCCAATCTGGGGCAAAGTTACAAGCCTAGTGAATGCATAACTATTGATGAGCAGCTGTATGTATGCAAAATATTTTGGACTTGCGATGCATGTACCTACTACCGTTTTCATGGTCAACTATATACCGGGAAAATGGGAAAATGGCCGCATTTTCATATAAAACACGTACGTGCGCTGTTAAGGGTGTTAATAGTAAATTGGTCTCTCACGCAAATTAAAAAAAAAAAAATTGTAGTACGGTTGCAAAAAAGTAAATATTTTCAAAGTTAGTAGATGTCAAGGAATTTCAGGTATGAATTTTAACAATTTCATTAAAAAAACTTTGATTGAAAACGCCAAAGGTACCCGGGTACCTAGGTGCGCACATAAAGATTAAAAGTTTTTTTCTCAAAATTATTTCTTCCAATAACTTTGTCTTTTAATGATCATTTTTCACAATATTTTTTACGAATATCCAGAGATAATATTATAAATAACGGGTTATCCATTTTGCGGTTTCAAATGTAAACGTTAATAAAACACATATAAATTTTTTTTCATTATGTTTCGTTTTTATTAGAAAGTTTGAACGTTGACATTATGTGTGAAACACTACATCACACTAAATCATTTAAATTACCACCACGCGCAGTGTTTCAAGCATTGATTCGTTTGAGTTAATTTTCGACCACTTTTTGAAACATATTGGGCTGTATCTCAGCCATAACTTGAAAAATGTTGGTTTTTTAGTGCTCAATAGTTAAAGGTTTATCTGCATAAACGCGATCTTTCGCGTAGCCCCACAAAAGTCTAATGGTGTCAAATCCAATGATCTTGGTGGCCAGTATGGCCACAATGAGAAATTACGCGGCCAGGAAATGTCTCCTGCAATATAGTCATATCTACGACGTTGTGAATTGTCAGCTGGCTTCAGTTATTGTGTGAGATGGACTTTATATAGATGTAGGTGTAGATCCAAATGCAAACAACGTCATAGTGTGCCGTAAGACAGTCCTAATTCCTGAGAACGACGAGGAATCGACATATTCGGGACTTAGGCAACACTTTCATTTACAGCAGTAATATTTTCAGCGGAACGAGCAAAACGATGCTGCAGAGGCCTTACAATATCTGTAACCGCTCCAGTCTCTTCAAATTTCTTCACAATTTTGCTAATTGCTTGCGTAGTTGGACGATTAGATAAACCACAACATCCTCTTAAAGCAAGATATGTGGCTGTGTCATAATCACCATTTTTGTAGTCGATTAAGCGATCCATTTTCATTAATGTCAGACTTTCAACTGAAAAGAAAAAAATTGGCTCAACAACTTAGTTTGACAGATGTCGAATTCCAGTCCAACACTTTTGAAACCGCGAAATGGATAACCGTTTATTATAATAGTAAAAAACGTGTCTTATAACTTAGAAAAACATAAATTTTTATAGTAAAAATATTTCGGATAAACAGTGACAGTTATGAGGCAATTGTACTAGATTTCCATAGCGAATTATTGCCAAACATTTGAAAAAATTTGTTGTCGCATACAGGCCTGGGTATCAATTTTCGTTGTGTGAAACTGTAAAATGAAAACTTTTTGTTAGTCAATTATATAGTGTCACCATACCTTTTACTTGTACAAAAAATTTAACTTTTCACAGTTTTACAGAACTAGAATTGAGTCCCCCTGGGTAACATGTGGGGGCTTCTCAAAGTTGATTTCAACTAACAGACAGACGGACTGAAATTCTTTCACAAGCTCTCCTAGTCATAAGCATTCAATAAATATATACTTTATGGGGTCGGAAATGAATTTTTATACAATATTGCAAACGGAATGACAAAGCTAAACATACCTTTGGCAACACAGGTGAAGGGTATATTTATTTAAAATATATGTATATGCCCAATTCACTACCTCTTGTAGAAGTTGTACATGGCAGTAGTTGTACACATTTTATTTATAATTTCTACCTTAAGGTTTTATATTTACAACAAATTTATGTATATTTTAAGAATGTCGTATGACATACATCTGTGACTTGGAGCTAAAAGGGCCAATGTCACTTTTTTGCTCCTCTGAATTAATCATTGCATTAGATTTGTTTTTTTGCTCTATTTCATTATGGTAAAACAGCTTTATACATAAAATGCTGGCCAATGTCACTATGAAAGCATCTATAAAAGTTAAAATTCAATTCCAATTTTCTCAAAAGTAAATATTTTGACATTGGCCCTTTTAGCCACAGAAAAGTATGTAAAATATCACAATTTTTCTTTAATATGTTAAAATGAATTTCTTATAACCTACGACTCATACAAAAGGTAGTGAACTCAGCAATAGATATTAAAATTAAAAAAAAAAAAATTTTTAACTGTTTAATAACTTTAGAGCCCCGCAGCTCTATTAGTCAGGGTTGGATACAACAGTTTATCTGCTCTTCATCTCTTATCATTTCTGTTTGAATTTAATCTGTGCTATTTTGTAAATAATGTACACTTGTATATGTATTATTAGCTTTTTGTTAATATTTTACTTTATCTTCTGGCTATCGTTTTGTTTATAAATATTTACCAAAGCCATTAACAAGCCATTTTTATATTTAACACAAGCTTTTTTTCAATTTCATAAAAAATTTCTTTTTTTATATATTTTGCATCATTTACAACAAGTGTTAATTGATATAAACGCTTGTTAAACAAAATTTTATCTCGCATGAACAAAAAGTTAAACGCTATTAAAATCTAATTATTCGTTATGTTTAACAAAGTTTTCCAGTTTCAATTAAACGGTCGCTGAGTTAAATTCGTAAAAGGTAAACGAAAATCGGCTAAAAATATCAATGGAAATTTGAATTTGCAAAATAAAGCAAAAAAGGAGTTAATAAACAAACAAGATTTAAATACTATATAGAAAGATATTAAGAATTCTAAAAATTATAACTAAAAGTTAAAAAAAAAATTTACAAAAAATTTATTCGCAATTTTAGAAGATTTTTTTTTTTTTTTGGCAATAAAGAAGTGGTGCTGCATCAAAAATTATATTTCACTCAATATTTTTGTTTCAAGTTTATGTAAATAGGTTTTTAAAAATCTCAAATTTTGTTGTTTGTTTATCTTTAGGATTCTTATACCTGGAAGTCAAGTTTCGGTTGACTGTTGAGGTTCAAATTTTCTTTATACAATAACGCACTAGCGCTGTATTTTTCGCTATGCTGAATCTTATATACTCTTCACACTGTGTTTGGAAATTTCGATTTCAAAATGCCAGCAGTTTATTTGTGGTCATACGGTTTATTATTATACATAACGCCGTATATTATGAAAATGTAATTATAACTAGATTAGGTTAGGTAGAACAGGCAGCTGTTGTGCAGCTCACTTGGGTCCATTTTATTGATCCCATTGTGATACATGAATAGCAAAGTAAGAATATAATAAAAAAGAAAGAAGAGAAGCAGACAACAGCAGAGTCTCTGGTGGGAATCAAACCCGCAACCCCCAAACTAGCAGACCAGCACACTACTGACTAGACCACCGGGGCACCAACACACTACTGATTAAGGAAATCGATAATCTGAACTAAAAATTCAAGTTTTTGAAATTAAGTTTTGTTGATACCTTTATCGGTAATCGACCCATTGAATCAAGATTTTCAGTAAATGTTGTTGTAAATGTATATGTTTTATATATGTATATGTACGTAACAAACGTTGCTAGAAGTTCCATAGGAGTTGCAAAATCTAAATTTGTTTGGCCAAAGTACAGAGGTAAAATTATTCTTTCGCCCATATCTCAACTTGTAATGCACCCACATAACTGGGTTTAATATCAGACTCTGTTTTATTTATTTAAAGTTGGGTAGCCTAGCCTCTAGGCCATAATCGGTCACAAACTTCTACTAAAAATTTTCGAAAAGAAATCTGATAATTTAGTACCACACAAGAGGCTGAGGTATACGTGTTGGCTTCACTAAGTTGATTTCAACATACACACGGATAGAAGCCGAATCAATTCCTCTCTCTATAGGTATTGAGAAAATATATAGGGAATGAAATAAATATAATAAATGAACAACTGTGCAATATATGGGGGCTTCCAAAAGTTGATTTTAAACAGCACAAGGACAGACGGACACTGATCAATCTACTCTTCTAAAGGGTCTGCCAAATAACTAATAATGCTATAAAAAAATAGTGTAGCTTCGTCTGAGTGAAACGTAGCACCGTCCTGTTGAAATCAAATGTTGCCAATATCCTTCTCTTAAATTTTTGTGAACAAAAATTCGTTCAACATGGCCTGATAACGATCGCCATTGACTACGGCCACACCTTGCTCAGTTTCGAAGAAGAAAAACCCAATTATGCCTCTGGACCAAAATCAGCATCAAACAGTGACTCGTTTTGGGTGTATCGGCTTTTCAATGTATGTGTGCGGGTTTTCTGTGCCCCAAATTCGACAATTTTGCTTGTTTACATATCCGCCAAGATCAAAATGAGCTTCATTTGAAAAGATAATTTTTGTGGCAAAAGTAAAAGTAATGTCGCAATATTTTCCATCGTACACAACCATATTCGCTCAGCGGAAGGATAAAACTAATTATCTGTCAAATCAGACCTGAGCTAAGTGTAACCATTCACGAAATAAGCACTAGTGGAAAAAAAACGTTAGATGGCGGACTCTTTATTTATAAACTTGCACATAAACTATATAGATTGTGTAACCGGAAATCAACATTATATGTCAACTACTTATTCCAAACCATTTTTTTTAAACTTTGCTCACATTGAGTTAGCGGGCAACACAGCGATTTGTTGCTCAATCACACAAGCAAGCGCCGTGTTAAACCGAATTTTCTTGATACATTATACACGTTTTATGGCAGTACTTACATAAAGTAGCATATACATCATATTTTATAAGTATTAAGAGCATGTAAAAATTAGTTGGATGCTTAATCAGCTTTTTCGAAGAGAATCATTGACCATCGCAAAAAATTTTGATATAGCGGACACTATTTTTCAAAAAGAATCAATAACTTGGATCATTACACAGTATTTATATCTCTTAGACTGCTTATAATGTGGCTAAATTCTACAAAGTTAGAAAGAGAGAAATTCAAATATGAACATAAAAAAATTTAAATGGGCTCATCAGTCTATTTGAATGTTGAAATCAAATTCTTTAAGCCAACACGTATACTCCAGACTCTAATATCGCTTTAATTTATCAGATGTGCTTTTGAAAGTTTTTCTATTAAAAATCAGTTATATAGGCATGTCATCTGCTGAGATATGAACGAAAAAACAGAACTACTTCTGTGTCTTACCCAAAGAAAGACAGATTTTTAGCTTCAATGGAAATTAATGAAACGGTTGCGTATGTACAAATATGTAAATTTGCAGAAAATCTTCTTTAAATGTTTGAATTACCAACAAAGATATCGGCGAAAAAAAATTTTGAAAAAAGAAAGTCAATGGAAAATTCGGTTTTTTACACATTTGTTTATACACATGCCTATTTATGTGTGTTGAATATTTTCTTCAGCCACATCTACTGTAAATCGAATTCACTTAAAAGCATCAACGTTCCACTCGTATCTTGACAGCAAGCAAACACATCCATCTTTCTTTGCAGAATAAGCAGATAACGAGATATAGTTCGTATAGTATAGTAGAAAAAACAGACAGTGCAACACACAGACGTTTGGTAGAAAATGTAAAAAAACGACAGTAAAACTGGGGACAAAGACTATAACAACAGAGATTGATAGAGTGTAGTTATAACGAATTGTATTAGTACTACATTTGGTTCATTATTGTTGACTCTATATAGCTATAATACGAGGCTAAACGCAGACTCTCAAGCTGTAGATAATAAAGATCAAATATGAATAAAATACATCCGGCTTTAATTGTGATCTGATAGTAACATTTTACGAACTTGACGATAGATTTATGTGTATTTTTGACACCCGCAGGTAGAATTTATATATATAAAGGGTGGTTAAACTTTAACGGCTGATGTTGATTTCAAAGAAAACCACAAATTATTTCGAAAATTATTGTCATTTCTTGTTATTATGATAATATTGGTATGATTCAATTATGAATGAAATTATGGCGAAATGGCACACCTCCCTCCGATGGTTAAAAATTTCAATGACAATGTTGATGTTCAATTGTTGGGCACGATGATGAGTCCAGGTTGACTGCTCTTTTGCCACACTATCGCTAAAAACAGCAATGTTTACCGTTCAAGGAACTAAGAAGGCATTCACAGATGTTTTCACATTTCATACAGACCTGTTTTGCTGAAATATAAATATTTTTTACAATTCTACCGATTGTGGACTAATTTGCACGATTATTTTCCCCAAAAATCACGAAGTGCACGAAATGCATTTTAATTTGAAAGCCCATTTTCATAAGCCTGATTGTGTATCTTTCATTGGTTTAAATTGAATTAATCTGAAATTGAGAAATAATAAATGTATATTAGGTATGTGCAATGGCGATTTCCTGTGGTGTTCTTTGTCAATTACCACCTGTAAAAAATGCAAATGCAGTAATTTTCTCTTTACGGAATCTTTTCTTTTTTTTTTTTTATTGCCACAAGTTTTTGCTATCGAATGAGTACTTTTTGAAGACAGATTTGATCACGGCATATTATTAAGGTACTCGTATTTAATCAGATGATTAATTTTTTTACATACAATTTATCAGACTAACCAACTTTTTTTATAATATTTTTATAATAAAGGGTCCGCCAAATAACTTTTTTTAAATGCTATAAAAAAAGTAAAGCTTCGGCTGTGTAGCACGTAGCGTCGTCCTGTTGAAATCAAATGTTGCCAATACCCTCCTCTTCACATTTTGTAAACAAAAATTCGTTTTGGGTGTATCGGCTTTTCAGTGTATGCGTGCGGGTTTTCTGTGCCCCAAATGCGACAATGTTGCTTGTTTACATACTCGCCAATATCAAAATGAGCTTCTTCTGAAAAGATGATTTTTTTTGGCAAAATCGGCCAAAGTAATGTCGCAATATTTCGTTTAGCGGAAGAATAAAACTAATTATCTGTCAAATCTGAAATGAGCTAAGTGTTACCATTCACGAAATAAGCACTAGTTGAGGAAAAAAACGTTAGATGGCGGACCCTTTATTTGTCAATTTAAATTTTTATTCTACAATAAATAATTTGCAGTTTCAGTTTTTTAAGACGTTTTAAAAAATAAGTAACCGATAATAGAGTTTTTACCTTGACGATTCTTAAAACATATTGAAATTAAAGAAAATAATAAAAAAAATTGTGTGACATATGCAGACATTAATACAAAAACAAAATTCATGTGTTTTTTAATTGTTGAATTTGTTGCCGCGATGCATATACCTTATGGATATGCTTTCGTTTTTATTAAACAAATTTCAAAAAAAGCGATTTGTAAAAAGGAACAAATTTTAAATTAATTTAAGAATAATTGAATTGAATTTATAAATTATAGTCAAAAATATATTTTTCTTTTTGCCTTTAGAATTTACAATTGAATTAAAAGGAAAATGTTGGTCTAATCAAACAATTTAAATCAAAAGCAAATTTAAAAAGTTCTCACTACAAACACTAGCAAATCCCGCCAAAAACAAAAATGTTATTTAGATTTTGTCTTATAATTGCGCTGCTTTGTGTGCTGCAGCACCCAACTTTAGTTGCCAGCAGAGCTTTGCGTGCTAACACCGGTCTGTCCTTGTCACTGCACAATTGTAACAAAGATAAGATATTTCAATTTCCGGATTTCACTGCCATCACCGAGTTGACTATACAACACTGTTATGTGCCCACCTTAGAGAATGCATTTTTCATACGCTTCACTGCTCTCACCAATTTGGAAATCACCAACAGCCAACTCACTTTGTTGGAAGACTATGCCTTTCATGGCCTCAAACGTTTGCGTTCACTATCGTTGGCTCACAATAATTTGACGCATGTTAAATCGTGGTCCAATGAACAAATGTCCTCGCTAATCAGTTTGGATTTGAAGCATAATGCCATACTTAAGCTAACCCTTAAGAGTTTTGCACGTTATCCCAATTTGCAGCGTTTAAATTTGCTGGGCAATCTTTTGGAAGACATAGACGATGGCATTTTTCGTTGGATGCCACATTTAAAATATTTAAATTTGGGTAGAAATCGTTTGATTGCCCTAGAGAATCGCAATTTTCATGGCATGCATCGTCTGTCATATTTAGCACTGCATTTCAATGCCATCGAGGATATAGAGAGTGAATCATTTGACACGAATTCACATTTGCGTACGTTACGTTTGGAGGGTAATAAGTTGACGGATTTGGATTTTTTGAAAGTGAAAAGTCTGACACGTTTGCAGCATTTGAATTTATCGTTTAATGAGCTAGAGACGCTGGATGGTATGACGTTTTCAAAGGATTTTGAAATAGTTAATTTGGATTTGTCACACAATATTCTATTGGAGGTAAAGGAGGATGTTTTTCTGGGACTGGAATCACTAATGGTAAGTGCGTTGAATTATGTTCTAGTTAAATTTTGCAAAATAAATAATTATATGAAAGAGTTAAAAAGTTAAACCATTTTCTAAAGAAGTGAATTTATCGAATTAAAGAAATTATTGAAAATTGTTTATAATTATGTAGATGACTAACAGAATTTATCCTCACTTACATATTTAGTGTTTTTACAAAAAATCTTATGTGCTGTCTTATCAAAGTGTCATAATTTCCTAAAAGATTTTAAAATGAATGAACGAAGGTCGTTCACTACAAAAGGGCAGCTGTTGTGAGCTCACTTGGCACCATTATATTGATCCCATTGTGATACCTGCAAAAAAAATGGAATATTAGATTAATACAGTTGAAAAAAGATAAGGAAAAAAAAGGAATGACGTTTCAACCGCTTATTTAAAAATTTTCTTTAAATATCGTCGGTTTCCAATTCTGAATTAGTTTAGAGAACCACTCAGACTGCCCTCTTAAGATTGAAATATCAGCGAAACTTATTGTTGCCATCTCTGATAGGCTATGTGGTCTTCAGGCCCCGCAAATGGTCCTTCGGATGTTCTCTAGCACTGAATAGTGACCCAGGATGTGATTTATAGTTTATGCCTCCTCTTTGTCTAGACAGAAGTAAACGAATGAATGAATAAACATTATCGTATTGTTTATTTTAAATATGAATTTTATGACACCTTATGACATCTTATGAACTCATCAAATATTTTTTAAAATTGCAACAATATTTTATTTCCTTATCGGTATGCTACAACAGCGATAAGCTTAGAAAATATTAAATATCAGTGGTGTCACATTATCAACTGTTTAACGCAAATCTATTAAGGATTTTATTTGCTTTGAAACTTGCTTTTACATTCAGGCAGAGCATTTGTTTTTCAAATAAATAACAACATCTAGGATAGGTTGAGTTAAAAAAGAGAAGCATTATTAGCCCAAACCTTAAGCCCTTCTATGCCCTACTGGCACTTTGCAAACTCTAAAGAACATTTTTCAAGTTAACTATAAACCTAATTGAATTAAAGTTTGAAAAGGTCAAAAAATCAGTCCTGTCATTCCGTCCGAACACTCAAGGTATTGCAAGTTTGACATAGTTTGCACATTTAAATTTTCATATCTTATATGTCAAACCATAGGACATTGACAAAGATAATGTTCTAATGTTATATCTTATTCCCCACATGTTATTCCATTATACAACACTGTATGCTCTGCTATACCACCACTTAATTATCTCAGTGTTGGCCTTCTTAATTTTAAATTCTCTTTGTTTTTCTCAAGATTTGTGTTTCCCCATAGTATGTTCGTCACTTCAGCGATAGGTGAATCTATTTTCTTCCTGACGTTTGCATGCATCTCACAAACTTTAAGATAATTTTTGAACGACCTAAAGAGTGTTGTTTTGCTTAGGTGATGGTGTAAAAGGATGATCTAAATTAGAATTACCTGTTGACTTGTTCGTTTCCGTTTATGCCATAGTGGCGTGATTTTAGTATTATCTTTCGATGTTTTCAATTTTTGTACGAGCTTATCTTCACATCACTTGGAAAAATTTCGATCCGAAAAAATAGATAAAAATAAGAGTGACAAAGCAAGACAACTTGCCGAGTACATATACATCGATGGTCACAAGTAGAAAGGGCCTGACTCATATTTTTTCGAAATTTAATTTTTCAGTGATTCCTAAACATTTCATATGAATACACCTCGACACAAAATTTAACGCAATAGTATTAATAGTAACAGTTTTGAAAGCAATTTTTTTAAAGAAATTACATTTTGACAATGTAGTTTCTATTACGTTTCGGCCTTCTCCTATGAATTAACAATTATTTGAGTTAGGGCCTTTATACCTAAGACCTTCGTGTGAGGGGTAAAAAGCAAATATTAAACTACTTGTTTTAATTTCACAATACCATAGAACAAGAATTTACCTTTTTGTCAGAAATGAGACAATTTTTAGCTGTAAAAAATATTATTTATATTAAACCGAACAGTTTCGCAATCAATTTTACAAAAGAAGTTACATTATGATAATACAGTTTCTGTTACGATTTTTATATTTATTTAAGTTAGGGCCTTTTTATCTGTGACCAACGATATAATACTATTTGTTGTATACATATGTCAGAAATGAGACAGTTTTAGCAAAATATTATTTATGTGAAATCTGGTACTAAGGTTCCTCCTCCACATTAAATTTTGTTAAAATCCATTTAGTGGTTTTTTAGCAGATCGGGTGCAGGCAGAGAGATAGAAAGACAGACAGACAATTAAAATTTAAAAAAGTGGTATTCAATATGCTAGATCGTTGATTACATATAATACCATCAACATTTTAAAAAAATATTTCATGTACAGACAGTTTTTTTAATTATTACTATAATTATAGATATTTTGTAGACAAGTTATCCATAACCTTCTTATGGCGTTTGAGATATCAGAGATGTGTATCTCCGTAATGTTATAAAAATTTATTTAAACAAAATTTTTTCTTTACTCTCATTTCCAGAATCTTAACATCAGTCACAATGCCCTTAGCCAAATTGCACCAAAAGCCTTTGATGAACTATCCGGTCTCGAATATCTTGAACTGAATCACAATGAACTGCAACATTTGCCCACTTACATCTTCAATGTTACCAGCGAACTGCAACACATTAATTTGTCGCACAACAAACTTACCAACATTGCTCCAAGTCTTTTCTCTTCGTTGTCGAATTTAAAGTCTTTGGATTTGTCACAAAATCAATTGTCTAACGATGAATTTATCGAAATTCTAGCCTTAGAGTTACAATGTCATGAACTACATTTAAATCTCAGCGATAATCACTATCGCATTGTAAACATCTCATCACTGCTGACTTTTGAACAGGTTGAATTGGCTGGCAACTGGTGGAGCTGCAAGTGGTTGATTAAGGAAATGTTAAAAATTCCACAGTCGATTAATTTTGGTCGCTCTTATGCCGTTCACACTAACTGGAGTTTGAATATGTTGGAAACGAAGGGCATCAACTGTTACGATGAGGAGACGAGAAGGAATATCATTATATTGGATACGAGCAAAGTGTGGGAGCAAAAGTTTCAGGAGATGAAATGTGCAGTAAGATTTCTTGCAAGCTCTTTGTTGTAAGCGTTAAACATTTTTATCTTTCTCTATAGAAAACGTCTACTCTTGAGGTGCAGCCATCACCTGCACCCATTAACTGGCCACGCATCAAATTGGACCGTTTCGATTCTCGTTCTGTAGTCATATGGATGTTGATAGCTATAGCCTTGGCTTTCTCGGCTTTAAGAATTGGCCGAAAACTGGTGGATCAAAAGGAGAGAAAAAGAAAATTACGTGAATTAAGGGAGAAGGTAAAATCATTTGAAAAACAAAAAGTTGCAATGTTTCGGAAATAAATTGTTATTTATTTTTCCAGCAAGCAGGTCAAACTGAAAAGGAACAACTAGCTAAATCCCTAGAGGATACAATCATTAATTGCAGCCAAAATTCAGTTGGTAAACTTAGTAGAGTAGCAGATAAGAAATAAACTTTATTTAGTCTGTAGTTAATAGAAAAACTATGAAATTGTCTATAACTAGAAACTCATTTTATATAAAATATTTTATTTCTATTTAAAAATTTATCTTTAACCGAAACATAACCTTAAATATAGCCTTCAGCAAAGAATTTACTTAAAAAGTAGTTATTAACAATAAGGTTATTTCCTAAAAAGAAAATCTATATAAATAAAAAATATCTAAAAATAGATATAAAAATCTGTGAAGCATTTTTACAAAACAAAAAATACCTGGGAATTTTCCATAGACGAGAAATGTGTAAAATTAGAAAAACGGTTAAAATTTTTTCGGCAAATAAAAAATTAAAAAAAAAACAAATGTTTCACTAAGTTTTTTTGATACCAATAATAATTTGTTAATTATACTGCCATAAAAAAATATTATAAATCTTACGAGATAACAAGCAGTTGTTAGTGACGGCAAAGCTTTAATGCTACCTCTAGCAGAAATACTTTTTATAATGTTTCTGACGTTTACAAGTATAAAAACTTAAATTTAAAAGCGTTTGCTAAACACTAATTGAAATACAATGTTGGGATAGGTTATGTTAGTGAGGGTGAAGGATGTAGGCACTTCAAATAGCTGCGAAATAGCGTAAAATTATTAATGTTGGATAGAAATGGGGCGTGCGACAGGTTTTCCCATATGATATTAAAAACGTGTCTAGAAAGCAATGGTAACCTAAAATCTATTTTATTTTTAGAGTATTATTCTCTCAATTTTACACTCTCTCTCAACAAATACACTTTGTAAACAAAACATTTATAGCCTGTTTATCATTGTCGAACCTAAGAGCAAGAAAGCTAGTCACTTATGTACATTTGTATAAATTTAGGTGTATGTATTTCGAAGGTATTTATTCGGTTGTACGAATCATGTATTTCAATTTTTGTTTCGTAATACTCATTACGAATAGGGTGGTCCAACCAAATTTCACAATGTTCAATGTAAACAAACAGTTTTTAGAGAATTATGACAATTATGAATGAAACAAAATATCGGCGAAATTCTTGCCACGGCTTCGGTGGCATGCATCTATCCGTTGGTATATATTTTCAATGACAATGTAAACGTCCAATTGTTGTGCATGACAACAAGTCGCAGTTAACGGCTATTCTGACAACACTATCGCGAATGGTTATAATGGTAAGGTTTGGAGAAAGTGTAACATTGTTCTTGACCCAAAGAATGTCATATTTACTGTAAAACACGATAAAGATGTGGGTCGTTTGCCATCAATATAAAAACATATTGGCCTGAGACATAAATAGATTTTCCAGCGGGAAAATGACCCCGAATACACCGCACACGTTGTTTGAAGCTGGCTTATGTACCACGTGTCAAGGCAGCTGAATTCCCCACGCCACCGGACCACAACCCAATTGAACACCTCGGATTGCTTGGAAAAACTAGACCGCAAATAACACATAACAAACCGAAAAACCCTCAATAATTCGTGCATGAGCTAAAACGCCCGATATAAGGGAAAACCTGATAATGTTAATGTCCCTCCTATATCAAGTTGTAGTTGATACCCAATTTGGGCCTACTAAATATTGAAATACCTTTCTGTATTTTTTGTATGTAAAAAAGTCAGCAAGTGCATATATAAGGTGGCGCAAAATTAATCATCCAATTTCGTTTTTAAATAACTTTTTTACTAAATAAAAAAATATTTTGAGTGGTGGAACTCATTATTTTTGGACATGTACCATTTTTAATGTTAATTGGGAAATATGATACCAGCCAAGTGGCTGTCGTCGGTGTTGATACACATTTGTGTCCGTTTTATCGCAATTTGCGCAACTGTAATATTCTCCTTAAGGGCTGTGATTATCTGGGGCTTGTTTGAATGAACCCGCGACTTCAAGTAGCCCCAAAGAAAAAAGTCTGGGATAGTTAAATCCGGCGATTGGGAAATCTACGACAAAATAAACGCTGAGCTACCAACCGATTATTGGTTAAAAAATAGACACATTAATTCCACGCTCTTGCTGTGTATAGTGTTCCATTTTTTGTTGGTTTGTATTCTGCAGCTGTCTAGTTCACAAATGTCATTAACGTAAATCGCCATTTGGAAAAGCTATTACATCTTACGATAGGGTGATTAATTTGGACCACCTTGTAGTTTAGTGACTGTATGTTGTTCTTGTTATTGTTATTCTAACACACAAAGGGCTTATTATAGGCTTATTTGACAGATGTTGTAGAGAAATTTGTCAAATAAGCCTTCAATAAACCTAAAATATTTTTTATGAATACGGCCCTAAAATTGTATTTTATAAATAAAGTTATTTTGTAATACACTAAATAAATAGTTGAAAATTTTAATTTTAAATTCTTTCGCGAATTCTTTGGGAATCGTAAATCAAGACGTTTATTTAGTCTGTTTTATTCTTATCTTTAGGTATGTAATCAATACACACTCGCACTATATATTTTTGTATGTTTATAAAATAAGTGCTAAAACTCATTATAAAAAGCCAAACAACAATAATAAACATACATATATACATAAAAAAACAAAGAAAACAACAAGTGTATAAAAGCACACACTACTGTTATATCTATATTTATGTACGTATGTACATACTTACTTACTTACATTGTATTAAAATAGCATGAGAATACGTACAAACATATTTAAATATGTTTGTTTATAAATAAAGTACGTATGTAAATATGTGCGTATGTATGTATGTACATGTTGTAGCACTTGTTCGAGTTTATAAAACTACACATGTTTTATGTAAATAAGTATGTAGATTTAAATGTAAAAAAAAACAAATAAAAGCTAATCAATACGGCAACAACAAAACAATAAGTAGGAATGTTACATACTAGTGAATTCATACGGGTGAAGACGAATCTTTTATACCCGACTAGATAAAACATTCATTCTATGCGTGCATATTTACACTATTTTTCTAAATATTTTGAAAAAGTTTTAGTTTGTAAATAAGAATTATGGTATTAAAATCATTTGTTTATGACGGTACTCTTGACTTTTTTTCGTCGAATAGATTAAATTTTTTTATTAGTCGGGCTTTAGCACACCAATTTTAAGAAAACCTTTAATGTTAAATTTATTTAAGAAAATAATTTTACTGAAAACCATATTATACAATAATATAATTAATAATAAAGTTACGTCACGTTGTGCACAGTTGCATTGCGTTCAAATATGTTAAGCACAATTTAATAATTTCACGCATTGTTACATATTGTTATGTAAAATTACGTAACGTAAAATACAGTTACGTTATGTTACGTACCGGAAAGTAGCGTAACATAAAGTGAGAAAAATTATTTACAATATCTGAATAACGACAACTGAAGAGTAACGAAGAAAGTAAACGCTAAGAATATAAGACTGCGGTTTTAGTTGTATAAAAACAGAACGATAAGTAGTAAGTTTTAGCTTAAATTTATTAAAATAAATTTTATGAATTGTTTGTGATTAGAAGGGAAACCATACAGAAAAATTTAACAGAACTACACACAGCGTGGGCCGAAAGTTACCATGGGTTTTTAAAGTGCTTGTATTGCTAGCCCAAAAAAATTAAAAACTTACTTACAAGTTAGGTACTATGAAATTTAATTTTTTTTTTCATTTTCGATTATATATATTTTTTTCAGACTATTAAATATACAAAACGAAATTTGTTAAACTAAAGTAGCAGAACCACAACCGCTCTGCTGGCCACAAAAAATTTTTTTGCATTGTATTCATTACATATGCGGGTAACACTGACCATTCTCCCCTTATCAGTTCCAATTAGAAAAACGGAATGTCATTGTACATATAAGACATTCTAATACATGGTTTGGTAACTTTTCAAATGACTATAAAAAATATATATGTAAAATGGAGGGCATTTTGTTGATATATGTAGAAAATATATTGGAAAATCTACATGCCATATCTCCGGAATCACTGAGCCGATTCCGTGCAAACTTCACATAAATCATCTACAGATCATCCCCAACGTCAGGGTATGAATCATTGATTTTCAGAAACTGCGGCCGTTTCCGCAGTTAGTGGTGACATCAAAGTGTTCAGTTCTTTTTAAATATATAGGTTTGGAAAATAATGTCACTTAAATTTTAGCTGTGAAATGATTGGCTCCATAAGTGCATTTTCCGTGACAACTTTTAAAATTTGTGGCTGCAGCGCTCGAATTTCCACAACAAAGTTGGACTTCTTTTTATATACTTCTTCTTATATGCTTCTTCACATATACTCGCTCCTCCAAATAACTTCTGAAAAAATACTCGGGTACTATCAAATCTAGCAAGCACGTCTACCAATCCATTTCGAAATTTCTGGAAGTTATTTGCTCTCTAAAACTTTTACCAAAAAGTAAAATTAAGTCAGGGACAGTCACTCCATTATACTACCCTATAAAAAAAGTCATAAGAGTAAACAAATTAAGCCACGTTCAAGGCCTGGCTACAAGAACTGGACAAAAATGTTCTATCATAAGCTGAAATCGCTCTCCATTTACAGTTACTTTACACTCTCCATTTACAGTTACAGCACTTTCACTTTCATTTTGGAAAAAGGTAGGACCCAATGATATTTTCACATGTACTTCCAAGCCATACCGCACATCTAAAGGGTTGCCATTTGCGTAAATTAATGGTTCTTGGATTTTCAGAATCCCAGATGCTGCAGTTCTGTTAACAACGCAATTAACAAAGCAATTGCAATAAGATTTAGCACTCATCATCAAATTTTCAATAAAGTTGATATCATTTTTGGTCAACTATTGATGTTTAACTGCAAAATTAAAACGTTGTCCATGATGAATTGCGGGTTTGAATTCTTGAAACAATTGCACCTTATATGGGAATAATAGTAAAGATAAAAAAAAAAATTTACATACAAGTGGCAGGCGTTTCTGATGTTTCATTAACACTTGTAGAGCAAGTTTAGTTTTTTCCGAAGTGCGAATTTAACGCGATCTAACGGTCCAAGGCAAATCTCTTAAGGTATCTTTTTAGTCATGACGATCAACGAGTCATTACTTAATAAGGCACAATTCTAACGGTTAAGCGTATACGCTGCTTTAATATTATTGGTCGCTTAAAAATTATAAAAATATAAAAACAAATAATTACAAAAATATATTATTCTAGTTTTTTGTTCAGTTATGAATCTCTTTATAATTTATTTATTTATTAAAAAACCAAAAAGAAAATGTATGTATATATATAAAGGATAAAGATATTAAATTTTAAAACCACATAGTGACTTTTGACCCACCACAATAAAAATCATAAGAGTAAAATTAAATAACCCATAATGAAATTCCTGAAAACATTGAAAAGACGCCTATCAAATTGAAATGCAATAAAGATTAACTATTACAAGTCTTAATGATAAGAGAGAGCAAAAGATTTTTTACTTAATTTATCATTTTACTTGCTACATAAGTTCTCACTGATAAGCAGTACTGATTGTGTAATATTTTCCTAAACATTATATTAAAGTCATGTTAATACAACGGATTGAGTCAATTTTATTAAAATTCTATTGAAAATATGTCAGAGTTTACTTGTGGAAATCTATAAGTTATCAGTTAAAATATTTTTAGATTAGAAAAAAGAAATTGAGAAACTAAAAGATGTATTGAATTTTTAATTAAATAATGTGGACGTTATCAAGTGAATATTGTTAACGCAGTATAGAATTAAATTTTTAATAGATTTGAATTAATTTAGGAAGATATAAGCTTTTAAGCATAGACCGCAAAAAACCCCATAAAAGCAAATCTAATTATGATAAATCACACCATGCAGGAAGCCACTACGATATAGAGTAAACGACCAGAAAATTTCACCTGCAATAATTGATTGTATGGCGTATAATGCCATCGTATTTTCACAACATCTCATTCAATTTAAGCGGAAATAGCACTGTAAGCAAACCGTGATAACGAGTAATAGTAATAATCATTGCTTGACTCAACATATTAAAGAAATGTTGCAGTGCTGCACCCTGCTCATAATTTCTGCAATCTTAAGCGACACCTTATGAAAGTGCTTTATCGCATAGGAAGTTTTTGCTTGAAGTAACCGCATTCAATGAGTCTTCAAATTTATGTCTGTGAAAATTTGGTAAAATAACTTATATCTAATTTTTGAATATTTCAGGGCAGCAATAGTAAATAAAACATAAATTACACTAATTTCTTACGCGATATTTAATAGCTCGTAGAAGAAGGCGTTTCAATGTCATTATATTCAATGTAATTATATTCAATGTCATTATATTCAATGTACTTTTGACAAAATCTTTTAATTTACTTGTTTAAGGCACAAAAACAACAAGAATTAAACAATTTATGAATTTCAATTATTTATTAATTAATTCTTCTATTCAATGGGATATTTTATACAGAAAACAACTCTGATTAATGCCCATTAAGAGTCTAAAAGGTTTTACATTTATGATTAAGAAAGTTAAAAATTTTCTTATCTCGACTTAAGTTGTTTTGTAAAAAGTCCACTCCATCCGGGGGAAGGAGACACTATCTACTCCTAAGCCAAGGTGTATTGTCAGTACGGGCAGAGAGGTGGAACTGACACCTTTCTTAAAGTCACAAATTGAGAGATCTAAAACTTAGATGCAGTTACATGTTCGAAGCTGACTAGAAACTTTTCTAGTATAAGGGGAATCAGTAAGGCCTTAGAACTTGTTTTAGATTAGTTACTGGTGAGTTCTTATTGAAAAACCCAAAAGGGGCTCCCAAGCAGCAAAAGAGCGTTAAATGTTTAATAGCTGGTACTCGAACTTGCTTGGACTTCAAGTGACCACTTATGATTCTGGAATACTATTTATTGCCACATCAACAGAAACAGAGAATAATTAGTTTGCTGACTGATGTTTGCAGACCTGGAGGACCAGCTGGCAACCATATATGCCTCGGGTACTTTTGCTTTTCAACAGATGTAGTTAAATTGTGCTTTTGCCTTTAATCCGCACATCCAATTCTGTTACTGATTAGTTACATAGCCTTGTGGCGAAAAAACAGAAATAAGGGATAGCCCGGGTTCCTAAGCAAGGTGAATTTACATTAACACATCGTGCCGGTGCTGGTGTTAATTAAACCACATACTGTCAAAAGTCTACAGATATTTTCCAACATAACACAAGAATTAAATTAGAATAAAAAAATAGCCAGACAAATAGTACTCAAATTTTGAAATCAGTTTATTATCTTTGATTTTATTTAAAAATGTTGCTTCCAAATATCGACGCAAGAATTAAAGAACGTTGTAACTGACAAAAAATCGAAAATACGTTTTTTTGTATCCTTCTATCACTCCAAAGTACCTTCTATCCCGGTCCCATATTTTTATGATGAAAAAAATTCACTTACGCCGTCTGCGTTTTGAAAAATACCAGTGTCTTCTTTGTCGTAAGCCTAACAAAAACTAGAATTTTTTTACAATTGTTGCTTACGACACTTTTGCGTCAGCAAAATTTTTCAAACTAACGCTTACGCCATTCTTTACGTCTGTGATTAATTATTAAGTATCAGTTATCTATATATATAAAAGTGAAACTCTGTGTGTGTGTGTTAGATATAGACTCCGAAACTGTAAAACCGATCGGACTCAAACTGTGGCAAGTTGTTGTACTCATACCAGGGAGTGTTTATGGGTGGAAAAAAGTGGGCGGGGCCGCGCCCATAAAAAAAGTTATAATTTTAAGGTACTTGCTCCGGACTGATTATTCTGGAACTGTGCACACGTATTGAGCTGTCATGACTTTATAATTTCGTGATTAGAAAAGTGGGCAGTACCACGCCCATTAAGAAAAAGTTGTAATTTTGAGGTACTTGCACTGGACCGATTTTTGTGAAACTTTGCACACATATTGAGCTCTCATGACTTAACAATTTTGTGATTAGAAAAGTGGGCAGGGCCACGCCCATAAAAAATGTTCTAACTTTGAGGTACTTGAGGCACTCATATTAAGTTGTCATGGCTATACAAGTGATACCACTTTTTGTCAGTAACCAAACTTTAACAGTGTGACGCTCATCCTGAAGGTCCCCGGTGAAATACTTTGTTTATAATTTTAATTAAGTAAGTAGTTGAAAGATGTATCAGTTAATTCCCGAAGTACGTCGTATAACTCCAAAAAATACAATTCTCCAATACGTGGAAGTAGCAACCAATATAACAACGATATAATACAGACAAAATTTTAAAATCCAGAAGAAGAAAATACAATAACTTAAAAAGTCTTGCAAAAAAGAAAATTATTCCACGTAACTACGCAAAAGAATTTCTGTACCTGGACCACAACAATAAAGCAACAGATTGCCTAACACAAACCAATAAAGAAGACCTATCCTGCTGAAATATATGTATTTACAAATGATTAAACAAAAGTATTTAGTCGTAGATTATTAAATAAATTTACTCAAACCTTTGCGTTTTGCTAAATAAAAATTTTTTTCATTTTATTCACTTTAACTTACAGCTATTAAGTTTTACTTAAAAAAAATGTGTCACTTTAAAGCATTTTAAATTTCTGAAATTTTGTTTTCATAAGAAAATAATTGTAGTTACAACATTTTATAGGTCTGTGGAAGAAAAATCGTTTGCTGTAAGTCGCAGAATCTCCGGGAATATTAGACTTGAGAGGAAATGTTTACAGCCAATATATAAAGCGAGAAAAAATAAAAATACGATTTTAAAATCATTTTCCTAAGTCTTATAGTTTTTGTGATATGTTTTTTTCTACTTTCATACATGTTTTCTGGCTCTGGTGAACATTTTATATGTTGTCAGTTACAGCGTTCTTTAATTCTTGCGACGATATATTTAATTCAACTCAAAATTTAAATGGAAATAAAATTGTAGAATTTTTTGAACTTATTTATTCACGTTTCCCTATTTCTGAGAAAGAATGAAATTTATCAAAAACTGCTTTAATCTCTGTCTGCTTTATAAAATATAAATACGCTCTGTTTAGTGATATCTACCGATATTCCTGTGGTGTTACAAACCTTGTGACACAACCAGCATATTTATCCACATACGTACGCATGTACATACATACATATATATATATATACTGGTTGGGGATATAAAATATTTTGAAACTGTTGATTTTTATGTGTTTGAATGAATAACCATCGTGTAGTAGGTTTTTATGTTTGTTTGATTAAATTGAATAGAAAAATAAAAATAACAAAATATATGTGGTTAGAAATTCTGTTTGCCTGTTATTATTGCAAAATCTATATGTATTTATAATACATATATATAGAAATGACGGTTAGTTAGTTGTGTTGTGTATTGTTTCTGTCTGTATTTTATTTATTTACTGTTTATAGAGAAAACAATAATCATTGTTTTATTTATTTTATTCATATTATGTTTGATTTTAATTAAATGAAAAAAAGTTGCCTTCTTTTCCAACCCACGAGTTTTATTTATATGAATGGCGGAAATGTTTCATATTTAAACCAACAATAATGAAAGTTTACAGGACTAAATTGACGACTACTCTTGCATTTATAATGCTGGTGTTTTTGTACATTGTTATGTTTACACTAAATATTTTGTATGAAGGGGAAGGTTTTTAAAAAAGTTTTTTATTGTTTGGTCTACGGATCCAAATGGGTTCTAAAACGTAACGGAAACTTATGCCATCTTTGCATCCTTATAAACTTCATATAAACAAAGATATGTATGTATGTAGGTAGGCATATGCTTAGATATTAAGTCTGGTTTGCTAGAATGATTACTATTAACTTATTTATTTTATTTTTTTCCGTACTTATTTAATTTGTTTAATTCATAAGCCATACACATACATACATGTCACCCACTTTCTTATCGTTTATTTTTATAAATACAAAATCTGTTTGTAAAGGGTGTTTTTTTAAGCCCGATAGAACTTGAAATTGTAAAAAATAACACAAAAAATTAAATTGTAATCAAAGGAGGAGATGTGGTTTCAACAGGATGGCGCTACGTGCCATACGGCGAACGCAACCATCGACTTATTGAAATCAAAATTTGGCGATAAGTTGATTTCGAGAAATGGACCTGTCAATTGGCCTCCAAGGTCGTGCGATTTGACACCTCTCGATTATTTCCTGTGGGGCTACGTGAAGTCACTGGTTTATGCTGATAAACCAGCAACAATTGACGCCTTGCAGGCCAGCATTGTTCGTGTTATTCGTGACATACGGCCAGCAGTGCTCGAAAAAGTGGCCCAAAATTGGACGTCCAGAATGCGCTTCGTCAAGAACAGCCGCGGTGCCCATATGCCCGAAATCATTTTCAAATGTTAATGTCACGTATTGATCTTTCGAATAAAAAAAAAATTTTGATTACAATTTAATTTTTTGTGTTATTTTTTACAATTTCAAGTTCTATCGGGCTTAAAAAAACACCCTTTATTTATATAAATTTATTTATTTTATTTATATTTGTATATTGAAAATACTATTTTTGTTGTAAATTGAAAATATTTTCCCTCAAAATAACAATAGAGGAAAACTCTAGTGTTTATCTTGCAGTTCTGCACTGCTGTTAGTAATTGTTTAAAATATTGCATTGTTTAAAAAATATTTATAGAAAATTGTGTTTTAAACAAAATATTTAAAACATTTATTTAATTTATTGTAAATTACTTTGTTGAACTCAAAAAGAAAAAAAAACAATTAAAACAATGTTTTAAATAAAATTTATACCAAATAGTTTATGAAAATCAACTAAAGTTAATGATATTTTGTCAACTAACAGAGTACTTGTGTTTGTGTTCGCATACAGCTGCGATGAAAAAATAAGCACCAACTGGAAAGTTTTAGTGAATCGATTTACGTCGTGAAAAATTATGGTTTTAATTCCACCCAAAACGCAATAAAAAATCCTTTGATGATTGTAGTTTAATTATTCAATCAAAGTTAATTATTTAATTAATTTATTGAGAAACTTAAAAATTTAATCGGTCGATATAGTAGCACTGAACTGAATTTTAATTTTTTAAAGAAACAATCGGTTGTTCTAAAGAAAATTAAGCAAAAAATAATTCACTTTACCTTAGCAACAAAAAATTAAACTTGTAATATTCTGTTGCATGTCTTTACACAATGCTTTAGCGCCGAATATATTAAGTTTTCACATCCCACTACAGAAATGGAATTCCATATTTTTATTACAACTTTCCAATGGTCATCTGTACTTGTTTGTTTTATCGCAGATACTGACTTCTTTAGATCTGCTCTTTGATGTTTAATGGGGTTTTAATTAAATTGAATTGTAATCATTCCAATATTAGCGGAGTGGAATGCATTTTCGGAACCAGCTACGATTCCATCATCAGCACTCTTCATCGGTTCACTCATATGGAATTACACCTTTCACCTGTGGTGCACAAGGGTATATATAGCTTTGTCATTCCATTTGTAATTTCTACAATTTTCACTTCCAGCCCATAAAGTATATATTTTCTGAAAGCTTATGAATACAGAAGTCTATTAAGCCCTGGCCGTTTGTCCATCTGTCTGTGTGTTGGTTGAAATCAACTTTAAGAAACAACTACAACCACCTCGTTTTTTTTTTCACAATTACAACAACAACATACATATTTACTGGTTAAAGTAAACGTGGCAACGAATCCCAGCTGAGCAAAAAATAAAATTTTATTTTTTTTTTTGTATATTATATATTATTTATATTTTTATTATTTGTTTTTTATATATACTTTTTTTTAATTTTTAAAAAATTTTTTTTAATTTTTTTTTTAAATTTTTTTTTAAATTTTTTTTTAATTTTTTTATTGTTTTTTTTTTGTTTTTAATAAATTTTTTTTATTTTTTTTTAGTTTTTTTTTGTAATTTTTTTTTGGAAACATACGTAAAGTCAATTTATAATTCTGCAATGGGATGTGCGTATTTTATATGAGATTAATGGTGATACAAGCAATTGTTATTGCCTGACTACAGGTCGTAAAGGGTATATAAGATTCGGCACGGCCGAATATAGCACTCTTACTTGTTTGAAATTGTATTTATGCTACAATTCAATGAAAACCTTAAATAAATTTAATTTAGAAAATGTTTTAGGAAATTAAAACAATAGAATAAATGAACTTGAGCCAAAATAAAAATGATTCACAATAAAATTTAATATATAAATTTCGAATAAAAACCTTAATATATAGCTACGAAATTATACAAAAACTAACCATATTCTGAGAGAACAGAAAAAATTATATTGCTTTTAACATCTATTTAAAAAAGTTCTTCTTTATCTTTAATTTGTTCTTCTTATAAGAATATAATTGCAACTGGTGCTTTAATTTTGACCGGCACTGTATGAGAGATAACATTTTTCTATCGCTCCCAATTTGGTTATCTGATTGTTGCTCAAACAGAAACATTTAAGGGTGCAAGCCAAAAAATTTAACCTAACTTTTATGGACTTTTCTAAAAGATGTCACAATAAGAAGCACTGTCCGGCTTTAGCGAAAGTTAAAACTCCGTATTTAGGAGGAACATACAGGATTTCGGGATTGAATTTAAAATTTTTATTGGAACGATATACTCATTTCATCATTGCATGGACTAGACTTTAGAATAAAGAACAGATATTCTTCTCTAGCTAGAGGAGAGACAAACGACAATCCATATTTCAGGATACCAGAATATCAGCGCTTCGCAATATGCCACACCAGCATCGCCTTTAACGTAATTTAAGCTATAAGCTTATTTGATCTGGAGCCCATTTTCGGGACTAAAAGACAAATGGGTGCAAATATTTTAGTATAAAATCCTAAAAGTTAATTGACTAACCAAATCTTAATACGTGAAGTAGTATCCTTGAAGGCAGTGATAGTGCGGAAAAAACTATAAATAATGACAATGTTCTTGAGCTTATACCTAGCGTGAGTACTAGAAGAAAAGGAAAAGTCAATTTGTGTAGCCCGAAGCCAGCTTTCTTTCACCGCTGGCATTATTTCGTAGTTCAAGCCACCGCCACTGCAAACATCTGCAAATAGCCGATAGTTATATAAACGTTTTATTAAAAAAAAAAAATTGTCTTAGTCTTTTATTTACAGCCGCCATGAACTTCCTGGCAAACTGGACCTCTGGTTTGTAATTATTTTACTACGTACTTCTCAGGTGTTGCTTTATTTTACTTTTCTTCATACTGCCTAGTGTTCATCCTTCGTCCTTTCATGATAGCAGCCGCTGTGTTTATATTTCATTTTATTAAACAAACTTTTCGAACAAAACTTTTTCTATTATCACTATAAACTGCACAAACTCAATGTCTACTACGTGCAGTTTTAACAAAAATATTTTAAATTTCATCTAAATAATATAAATTTTGTACATTGTGTTTAATGTTATTTATGTATGGTTTGAATGCATTTTAAAATATTGAGAAAACCTAAAATAGATTTTATTTTATATAAAATTATAATTTAACAAAAACTTTTAATAAAAATTATATAAAATAGAAAACAGGCTCGAAGGACCACACAGCAACTGATTACAAATAAATGTGAATTTACATACATGCATGCGTATGAATATATGGAATAGAAATATTGTTTATTTTATTTTTTTTTTTGCATATGAATATGTACATGAAATAACAACCACAATAAAAACAATATATATGTCAAATGTATGTTTGTATTAAAAAAGAAACCCCAACACCTTACAAACATCATACAACTGGGATTTGTCAAATAGCTGCTAGGGAGTAACACATATAAAGGCAATTTAGGGGAATGGAAGTAAATTGTGTTTCAAGTTGAGTTTCTATTCACGGATTTTGTTATGTGTAACAGATTCCTCTTTCATACATGCTTACACCCACTTGTTAGTTTTTATTTGTTGCAGTAATAGCATTTCACACGACAAGTGATGACTGATAAAATCAATTATAATGTTTACTGCAAATTATTTTTAAACTCGATTTATTTTAATATCTATGTATATACACATACATATTATATGCAAAATATTATTGCTGAATATATATTAATATGTTGGTAGATATAATAAACTCTAAGTATGAGTTGGTGAAATATGTATGAACAATAGTGGTACAAGAAGACCCCATTTAACAAGGAGGATACGAATGCGTTTTAAAAGGCTACTTTAACCAATTTTAATAATTTTTAGTAGTTCATAGACATTTTCTGTTACGTTTTTGCTAATATTAAGTCAAATTTGAAAACTTTTAGCTTAAAGGTTTTAAAAAAAAATTATTAAAATATATATAATAAATATAAAACAAAAAAAAAAAAAAAAATTAAAAAAAAAAATATTAAAAAAAAATAATAATGAAAATATAAATAATATATTAAATAAACAATAAAAAAATATACAAAAAAAAAATTTTTTGGCTCAGCTGGGATTCGATGCCACGTTTTCTCTAACCAGTATACACGTTTGTATGTATGTTATTTTTGTGAAAAAAAATCGAGGTGGTCGTGGGTTTTTGCTTATGTCTCAGTTGTTTATGAACCTGATTTCTGATTTTCAATACCGAACTACTCCCGAATATTTCTGATATTTTAATACCTCACCCGGGTCCATGCGATATCGGGGGGCTTCAAAAAGTTGATTTCAACATACACACGGACAGACGGACAGAGCTTAATCGACTCCCCTATTAATATTAATAAGCTTTAAGAAAATATATACTTTATGGGGTCGGAAATGAAAATTGTAGAAATTTCACACGGAATGACAAACATATATATACCCTTTTTCACTGTGTGAAGGGTATAAAAAGATTATAGGTTCTAAAATATTAATACACGTATTCACATATCTCCACATAAAATAATCTAGCGGCATTAAATTACACGATCTTTGAAGACAATTCACGGTTCCGAAACGTAAAACTATTCTCTGTGACAGTTACGCCATCATGTTGAAGTCACAACTCCTGCACATTTTGGTTGTACATCATGCACGATTGACAAATGAAAAATTCAGTAATCATGACTCTATAGCGTTCACCGTTGACTGTTACGTTTTGACCTGCATCGTTTTAAAAGAAAACGGATCAATGATTACAACAAACATACCAAACATTAAGATTTTCTGGATGTAACGGTGTCTCAACATATGCTGGATGCTTTCGTCATTCCAAATATGTCAGTTTTGTTTATTGACGCATTCATTTAAACAAAAGTGAACTTGATCGCTTAACATAATTTATTTTATTTATTTATTTATTTTATTTATTTAATCAATACAGTACAACAAGAACTAGTCTTATATAAAAGTACTGGGGAGATAGTGGCACAATATGATTTTTGTTATTAAAAAGAAAATTAAATTAGACAAAATTGAGAAAATAAAAATATTGAACGATATTTCAAAAATTACAAAATTATGATGTTTAAATTAAATAAAAAGAAAGCAAATAATATTACTAACATCAAATAAATATAAGTTAACACATTAAATATGTAAGAGTTATATATAATTAGTTTTTTTTGTTACCCTAAATGATTAAATATCGCAATTTTGAAATGCTTTGCATTGCTAATGATTTGAATATTAGGGGGAAGTTGGCGCCAAAGATTAATAGCGTTGAAGAAAAAATGTCTTTTCGATATATCTTTTCTGATGCGAAAGGTATTAACCCTCTTACCTCGGTCAGATCTTGAAAATATTATTCTATTGTATAGGTATTCAGGCTGTTTATTGTAAATTAATTTATGAAAAAATAATAATGTTCGAAGCTTTAATAGGCCATCAAATGATATATTACATATTTGTCTAGAGTACTGTGAGATTCTGCTTCGCCTACTGCGGCCAAACACATATCTGGCAATATTATTGTATGTTACATTAAGCCTTTTCATACTTAAAGTATCACAGTTAGCAAATAGTTCACAACCGTACAAGAGCGTAGGCAATAAATATGTTCTAGCAAGTAACATTCGAATGTCAAAAGGTGTGTAATGTTGCGATATCCAAAGGTCTCTCAACATCGCATATGTCTTACCACATATAACATTAATGTGATTAGTCCAGTCTAATTTCCTATTAATTATTACTCCTAAATTTTTGGCAGTTTCGTCTATTGTGATTATGGAGTCTCCGATCAGTATCGGTGGCAAAATATTTTGCAATGATTCGGTTTTTCCAATTATCATAGCTTTCGATTTCCTGGCATTCAAGGAAAGTCCATTGGCTGAAGCCCATTTTCTAACACTATCTAGGTCATTGTTGATCCGGCCAATGCAATTATTAATATCAGATGGTTCACAACTTATAAAAAGTTGTACATCATCTGCGTACATATGCATTCCACAAGAACTGAGTCGAGAAGGTAAATCATTAGAATATAATACATATAATAGCGGACCAAGTATGGAACCCTGTGGTACACCTCTCGGAGTTGAGCAACTATAGGACTGATCAGTTCCATGATACACAGATTGGCTTCTATCACACAGATATGACGAAATCATCTTTATGGCGGTAGCCGAAAAATGGAACATATGCCTAAGTTTTTGACAGAGAACCAAATGGTCTACTGTATCAAATGCTTTAGAATGATCAAGCAAAATTAAAAATGATATCATACTGTTGTCCACGTTTGCTCTAAGCTCTTCTGAGACTTCAATTAAGGCAGTAATGCAACTGTGTTTAGGTCTAAAACCAGATTGCTTGTCGGTAAGCAGGGAATTTTCATGTAAAAATTGGCTCATTTGAGTGTGGATTAAACGTTCGAAAGCTTTAGATAAAAAGGGTAATATAGCTATCGGTCGATATGTGTTATCAGCTTTCGGTATAGGAACAATCTTTGCGTGTTTCCACGCTGATGGAAAAGTAGACGTAGTAACAATATTGTTGAAAAAATGTGTTATATGTAGAAGAGTATAAGTAATTATTAACTTTACGAACTTCGGGTGGATTCCATCGTATCCCACAGACTGGGATTTAATACTTAAAATTGAACCTAGAACGTCTTCTTGAGTGAAGTGAATGAAATTAAAGCATAGTGTATCATTGGAATTATGATTACTGACATCCATGGTATTAGTAGAATTATCATAAAAATTAGGATCCACTTCTGGCATTGGAATATTGGTAAATTCATAATTCAGTTTATTAATATCAATCGTATTATCATTTTCGGCACTACAATTAACAATTCCCATATTCCGAATTTCCCTCCACTTCTTCCTCGAGCAAATAGCCGATTCGAACTTTTCCTTATAAAATAATGACTTTGAAGATCTAATTTTCGAATTAACTTTTCTTCTGGCGTCTTTAAAAGCATTATGGAGCTCAGTAGTTTTAAATCGCTTCCATCTCTCATATGCTATGTTTCTTTCCGTGATCAGTGTTTTAATCTCATTTGAAAACCATGGTTTACCATTACGTAATTTACTTGTCTTTATTGGAACGTATTTATCATATAAATAAAGAATATTATTCTGCAAGAAAGTTAATTGCTCATCTACGGTCGGCATAAGGAAGATTTGGTTCCAAGAAATGGTCGACAATTCAGTTTCCAATGATTGGGAATCTATATTCCTAAAGTCTCTAAACGTTATTTCCCGTGTCTGTTCTTGAGATTTTATATTATAGTCATAAGACAAAAAAATCATGTCATGTTTTGAGAACATGGACGCGGAGAGCTGATCAAAGAGCAACAGTTTTAAAAGGTTATTAATGAAATAAAGGTCGAGTAGAGTACTTGAAGTCCGTGTAAAGTGAGTTTGCTTATGAAAATTGGGATCAACGACAATCTTTTTTGGGCCCATTCACCGAATCTACGCCTTAAATAACGTTCGACGAACACATCTAGTCGTTTGTAATTGTGTTCTATGTGACATTCAGAGCGCAATAACTTGCGAGCGACGATCTCTCTTATTGCCATTTTTCTTCCAATTGAATGCGTTGGTCATGCCTTCATTTTGTATAGCATTAATTGCTGAATTGCTTCTGCTATGAACAGTTTTATCATAAAAGAGATTGCAAAGTCCAATAAGATCGATTTTATAAGGAACACATTATTTAAATTAATAAAAGAAGTTTAAAAAAAATTCGTCGTCGAATAGACGTTCGCTAGTTGCAACGAATGTAAAATATGGTTGGTACTTTAGGGTTAGTCACATCAAAGTGTTGCCAACTTAACGTTTTATACCACTATGAAAAAAAAATTTAAGGATTATAAATATTTTATTAATATTTTATTTCTTCACCCATTATATATAACTGTAAAATTTTATTGCTCCACGCCATTGAGTTTATTCATTATCGTATTTTGTTCAATGTCAAAAAAAACATTTTAACATGATTTAATCTTGGGTTAAAACACATAACTTTTTTGAATTACCCAATTTCGTCTACTTTCAACTCTAAACATTTCTGGTGTATTAGAAATAGTTTTGCTTAAATCCATTTATATAGCTTTTTTGAGCTCTATCATGCTTTGAACGGACATACGGACATTGGCAAATTGTTTAGAATATAAGCATTAAAAAAATATATATCTTAAAGGGTTACTAACTTATATTTAAGAGGAAATGCAACCGGCTTTTGTCATCTCTGTGAGGAGGAGAAGAAAGAGGAAACGGTGCATCGGATCTTAGGGAATCGAAATTGACTGCCTTTCTACTCTCTCCACGCATGATCCAAGTGCAATATTGACCTTTTCTAGGGGTCTGGAATTTTTCACGACGGAGTGCTATATAAAAATCGTCCATTTATAATATGAGTATGTATATATGTATATAGATCTACTACGATCTCTATCTTCCTCTTTACGCACTTGAATTTCAGCTGCTCTGTATTTGACAAATGTAACCGTGAAGAGTTATACAATTGAGCAGCACATTAAGATTGTTGAATTCTTTTATGACAATAGGCGGTCAAATTATAATGCAATTAGTGCACTTCGTGATTTCTTTTTTGTCAGCATATTTAACCAAATATATCTACAACTTTTATCAAACCGTGTAAAAATATTAAAAAAAACTATGAATGTTCTCCCAGTTCGTTCTCCGGAAAACATTGCTGTTGTTGAACAGTGTGGCAGAAGAACCGTCAACCTGGACTTATCGTCGTGCCCAGCAATTGAACATCTCACGAACATCACTGAAGCGATTTTTGAATAAATATTTGAATTTTCAAGCTTACAAGGTTTAATTGTCATTTAAGGCATCGTCAATATACCGAATTTTTGGTTAAACAGACAAAATTCATTGGCGACTTTACAAAGAAAATCACCATCATTGTGACTTTACAAAGAAAATCATCATCATTGTGGCTTTACAAAGAAAATTATCTTCAGCGACGAAGCTCGTTAAAAAGCGTGATTTCCGCATTTTAGCAAATGAGAATCAACGAATGAATGTTAAATAACCGATGCATTCACAATAATGACTATTTAGTGCGGTTTATGGGGTGGCGCCGTGATCCAGCTGTATTTCTTCTAAAATAAGGTCGGCCAAGTAGTTATAGTGAATGGTGTTCGCTTTAGCAAGATGATAACGGGCTTCTTGTGTGTAGAAATTGAGAATATTGAGCTGCACAATATGTAAGTTCCAACAGGATGGTGCCACACAGCCAATGAGAAAATCCTCATACAATCTATTGAAAACAAAAAAACCCACAATGAGCAACTTGCATGGATCGGAGTTGAGTTAATTGCAGTGACTAAGAACGGTATACGTTACAGGAACATGATAACGAACTTCTTGTGGACTGAACTAGACAACATGAGATTTTAGCAGTGCCGCCTGCCACAACGCGCACGAAACGGCCCATTTATTGCAGAAACAATTTCCAGAACAAGTTAACTCAAAAACTAGAAAAATGTACGTGTTATAAATCTGTTATACATATTATGGTATATAAACCATATGTCTGACAGATGTAAAACTTTGCTTAAATTGTATAAAATCACAACACATGATACCAGCATCATAAGCAAACTCATGTTGTTATTGCTACTAAATAGAATCACTGCATAAGCTGTTACTAAGTCAATCTCGGCTGACAGCATTACTTGATAGCATCAGCATGCTGGTAATATATGTAAATACTATGGTATGGGCTCTTTTAATCTATTTACTTAATTACTTTTGCTTAACCAACCAACTTTTGCTTTAGGAAGTATTCCAGCCGTCAAATAAAATTTTATGATTTTCTAACTAATTAAACATTAATACTGTTTGATGTGCTTACACACATTTTTTTTATCATCTTTAGGAAAAATTAAAAAAAGAAACGTTTCAATCTAAGTAGTAGTAAAAAATCACTTCTTTTGCTACATAAATATGACAACAGACGGATTTATTTAAATTCTTGCACTTGCAAGTGTAAACGTTTGAAATTGTTGCAGGTATTAAATATTATACAAGTTTATGTTAAACATTTGATGTTTTTTTTTTTCTAAAACTACTTACTTATCCACACACAAATTAATACATGCGCCAGTAGTACAAGTAGATATAACAATTTAATATACATATGTACATACATATGTAAGTATGTATGTTATTTAAACATATGTTTTGATTTTACAATAAAACAGAGAGGTGTGTACGTGTATCTAAATACAAACATATAAATATGTAAATATATTTTATTATTTGTTATTATTCTCTTGATGTACATATATTTGCTTACGAACATTTATGTATATATGAATATGTTTATATATGTACGTACAAATGAACATACATATGTATGTACATATGCAATAACATATGTATGTAGGTATGTTTTATAATTTTAAAGTTTTCTTATTTGTTTCTTTTTGCTTCGGTTTCTGTTCGCCTGGTTGGGAATCTTGTATACAGTGTATATAGAAATAGAAAAATGTGTGTGTGAGTATACATACATAGTAGGTATATGAAAAAAAGTATGTTAAACAAAAGTAACAGATATTTTATTTATATGCAGTGCTTGTTGATATATTGTAAATACTTTAGGTACATACATAGTGAAGTAGTTTTTAAACATTTTTCTATGCATACAAATTAAAAAAAATAATTTTTTATTTTTAAAAATTTGCTATTTTTAATGGTTTTTTTTGCCAAAAAAATTATTTGTTTTTTTAGAAAATTTTTAAAAATTTAATATCTTTAATACATTTTAAAAAAATTTGCTAGTTTTAGTACAATTTGAAAAAAAAATTTTTTTCAAAATATTTTAAAAACTACCTCATTTTTAGAAAATTTTATTTATTTTTTTTATTTGGTTTTTAGTCAGTTTTTCAAAAAAGTTTTATATTTTAACATGTTTTAAAATTTGTTTTTTTTATTTTTCCCCGTACAATGACACCGAGTCTTATATTTATACCACAGGCACATACATATCACGATACAAGAAATTTGATATATTAACATATTTAACAAAACATATTATAATTAACTTAATGTAAATATAACTTCTTTAAAAAAAAAAGTAATAATAACAATACAAACAAGGAAGAGTATTGTATTAGGCCATACCGAATCTTCTATACCCTTGACAACGTGTAGTGATGCAATAACAATAGTTTGTATCACCATTCATCTCCTATGAAATACGTGCATATATATAAAAGACATAATTGCATAAATAAAGACATCCCACTGTAAAATTATAAATTGAGTTTACGTATGTATGATTTAAAAAGAAAATATAAACAAAAATTAATAAAAAAACAAAAATTAAAAAAAAAAATAAAAATATATAAAAAAAAAATTAAAAAAAAAAATAAAATAAAACTAGTAAGAGCGCTATATTCGGCCGTGCCGAATCTTATATACCCTTCACAACGTGTAGTCATGCAATAACAGTAGTTTGTATCACCATTCATCTAATATGAAATACGTACATACATACATATATAAAAACATCCCATTGTAAAATTATAAATTTACGTAAGTATGTATGTATGTATGTTAAAAAAAATTTTTTTTAAAAAAAATTAAAAAAAAATTTAAGAAAAAAAATTTAAAAAAAAAATAATTAATATAAATAATAAATATAAAACAAAAAAAAAATTCAATTTAAAAACAAAAAAAAAATTAAAAAAAAAATACTAATAAAAATATAAATATATAAAATAAAAAAAAAAAAAAATAGAAAAAAATGTAAAAAAAAATTTTTTTTGGCTCAGCTTGGATTCGATGCCAGGTTTACTTTAAGCAGTATACATGTTTGTATGTATGTATGTTGTTGTTGTAATGTTGTTTTTGTGGAAAAAAGATCGGGGTGGTCGTGGTTTTTTGCTCATATCTTAGTTGTTTATGTACCGATGTTTCTGATTTTCAATACCGATCTACTCCCGAATATTTCTGATATTTTAATACCTCAACCGGGTCCTGGCGATATCGGGGGGGCTTCAAAAAGTTGATTTCAACATACACACGGACAGACTGACAGAGCTTAATCGACTCCCCTATTCATAAGCTTTCAGAAAATATATACTTTATGGGGTCGGAAATGAAAATTGTAGAAATTTTGCACGATATGACAAACCTATATATACCCTTTTTCACTGTGTGAAGGGTATAAAAAAAAATAAAAATTTAAAAAAAATAAAAACAAATATATAAAAAAATTAATAAAAAAAAAACAAAAAAAATTTGTTTTTAACTTACCTGGATTCGATGCCACGTTCACTTTCACTAGTATACTATTTTTGTATTTATGTGTTGTATATGTAAAAAAAAACGAGGTGGTCGTGGTTTTTTTCCTCATATCTCAGGTTTATGTACTCCTTTTTTTTTTTTTTTGATTTTTAATACCGATCTGCTCCCAAGTATTTCGGATATTTAAACACATCACGCGGGTCCAGCCGATGCCAGGAGGCTTTTAAAAGGTGATTTCAACACACACATGGACAGATGGCTAGGGCCCTATCAGCTCCTCTATTCATAAGCTTTCAGAAAATACAATATACTAGCGGACCCGACGAACTTCGCTTCGCCCCAATTTTCAGCCTTTCAGCTTTTATTATTTTCTTTAAGAATGAATGTTTTGATAAATAATGCACTGAAATTCAATTGATTGTAATGCTGTTATCTGAATGCGTAAATTGCAGCAAGAAAAATAGCACATTTACTGTAGAAAAATACAATGCCAAAATGACACCTGTCATATTGCGCAAAGTCTAAGTCAACGTATAATGCCATCTATCCTATTTTGGCTGACAACTTTCTATTTTTTCATTTCAAAAGCCATTAAGTAATAATTTCACACAAAATTTCATATAAAAACTCGATTTTCTATTTTTCCAATTTTCCCTCTTTTCCAGAGGGATCTTCCAAAAACCTTCTCCTCGAAAATACGAACAACTGACAAAAACTTTTATAGAAATCGGTCCAGCCGTTCTCATTTTATGAATGACTATACATTTTTTACACCATTTTTATATATATGGATTATACTTTATGGGGTCGGAAATGAAAATTGGAGATATATCACACGGAATGACAAACCTATATATACCCTTTTTAACATTTCTGTGAAGGTTATAAAAAGAAATTCAGGTAAAGAAACTACATAGGAATGTTCTGAAACTATTAGCATAGCCGTTTAGTTGTTGGCTTAGTGGGAGATTGTTCCAAAGACGATCGGCATGTATATAAAATTCAAATTTGGACCAATTAGACCAAAATTGGTTGCTTTTTTTTAAGTTTTTATTTTTTGTTCTTGTTTTATTTACAATTTTCATATGGTTAGTAAAAAATGTTCGATATAGCTTATTTTTAAACCCTTTCATACAGCTTGTGCTTTGAAGGTCTATCTATGCCACATGATTTGGCATACGGTCCAGCAAAATGAATATAGTAGACCAAGTCAAACCCAACAACCAATAAACTAAAATATTGTTAATAAATTAAAAATGTATGTCAACAATCAAAAAACTTCATCAATTTTTTTATTTATTTAGTAAAAAAAAAATAATTAATTCTAAAATTAAAAATTAAGAAAAAGTAAAAGCATTAAAAAGTAATAATAAAAAAATTAAACTATTAATAGGGAGGTATGTACGTGTGTTTATAGCAGAGTCATTATAATTTTAATAAAATTTATTAATGAGTTAAAAAAAACTCAGCCCCACTACTAGTTTTTATTCAACAATCTATCTCTTAAGCAAAATTGTTTATGAAGCTTTTTTGTTTTACAAAGCTTTGTTAAATTAAAAATGTAATTATGAATATGGGAGCACAATATTATTCAATATAGTTGTTTTTACTTTTAAAATAATTTTTAAACATTAAGTAAAAATAAAAATAAAGTAGCATTTTATAAAATCATTCAGGTTCTTTTAACAATATTTGTATAAAAAGTCTTATTATGTAAAAAATAAAAAAATAAAAAAAATAAAACTATTAATTTTTAGTTTTTTTTTTTAGCTCAGCATTCAGGAGTTAGACATACATTTTCTCTACTAAATCAGCATATTGCTTATTAACCACATTGCGTTTAACTTTTAAGGTGGGACCCAATTCTCCGGTGGGTATGGAAAAGTCATGCGGCAAGATGGTGAATTTCTGTACCCTTTGGGCATTAGAAATTGAATATTTATTGGCACGGTTGATGGCATCCTCAATGGATTTAGAGACCTTAGGACACGGTCCAGCATTTAAAATTTCACTAATAGTTTTGTGGTTAACACCCAAAGATTGCATCCAGTCTAAAGACTCGTGGCTAAGTTCATCTAAAGGTGCGCCAGTATCCTTATCAATTTCAGTCTATGGAAGCAAAAAGTAATTTATAAAATGTTTAGACAATTTTATAACAGATAAGGATAAAACTACCTTAATTGTCAATAATACAGTCAAATATTTACGCTGCTCTCCGATAAGGAAGGCATTGGAAATGCCCTCACATTCTTTTTTAATTAAATTTTCAATATGGACTGGTGGTATATTTTCACCACCAGCAGTAATAATAATCTCCTTGGATCGGCCGGTTATATAGACATAACCCTTGTCATCAATAAAACCAACATCACCGGTATGTAGCCAGCATTCATCATCCAAAGCCTCTTCGGTTTTTTCTTTGTTGCCAATGTAGCCCATGAATACATGGCGACCACGAATGCAGATCTTAAAAATTTTAAATAATTTTTAAAATTTTATTATTTATATATTTATATTAATATTTTATATAATTTGCTATTTTAGTAAATTTATAAAAAAAAAATAAAATTTTTAATAAATTTTAAAGATATAAAGTATTTTAATTCACTTTTAAAACATAACTGCTTTCTTTTCAGTACATTATTCAAATTTGTTAATTTAGACATTTTTTAAAAAAAATTTTATTTTCAGTAATTTTCCAAAAATTTCCTAATTTTTAGTAAAGTTTTCAAAAATGATTTAATTTTCAATACATAGTTTTGAATGTTTTATTTTTAGTAATTATTAAAAAAAATTTCTATTTAGAGTATATTTTTAAATTCTTTTTTATTATTATTTAATTTTTCAATTTTCTATTTTTAAAAAATTTTCTTTCTTTATAAAATTAAAAAAAATTTTTTTTATTAAATTTTTCAAAAAGATTTCTATTTTCAGAAAATTTTTCAAAATTTTCTTTTGCTTTAATTTTTTAAACATTTAATATTTCAAGTTTTTTTTTTAATTTTCTATTTATAGTAATTTTTCAAGAATATTCTGTTTATAGTAATCTTTAAATATGTACAGTAATTTTCTAAAAATTTTCTATTAAAAATTTTTTTTTTAATTTTCAAAAATTTTCTTTTTAAAAAAATTTTTTCAAAAGTTTTATATTTAATAAAAAAAAATTTTCTTAAAATTTTTTTATTTTCAATAAATTCAATATTCTATTATTAGTAAACTTTTTTGAAAATTTTCTATATTCAGCAAATTTTTCGAAAATTTTCTATATTTAGTAATATTTCAAACAGTTACTATTTTAAGTATTTCTTCAAAAATTTCTTATTTATATTAATTTACACAAAAATATTATATTTTTAAAAAATTTTTCATATATTTTCTATTACAAATAATTTCAAAAATTTTCTATTTTCAATAAATTTTTCAAAAATGTTCTATTTTTAAGTATTTTTTTTAAACAATCACTGTTTTATGTAATTCTTCAAATATTTCCTATTTTAATTAATTTTTCAAAAACATTCTTTTTCTAGTAATTTTTCCAAATTTTTTTTTATATACATAGTTATTTTCCAAAAATTTTCTTCTAAAAATAAAATTTCAAAAATGTTCTATTTAAAAAAAAATTTTCTTTTTGAAAAAGAATTTTTTAAAATTTTCTTTTTGAAATAGAATTTTTTAAAATTTTCTAAATAAAAAAAAAATTCAAATTTTTTTTTTCTATTTTTAGTAAATTTTTAAAAAATTTTTTTTCAATAATTTTTTCAAATATATTTAGGTTT
Organism: Phyto melanocephala; assembly: GCA_941918925.1. Lineage (NCBI taxonomy): Eukaryota > Metazoa > Arthropoda > Insecta > Diptera > Rhinophoridae > Phyto > Phyto melanocephala. The sequence goes on along the minus strand of OW799236.1, from coordinate 18,719,760 downwards.
TAGTAATTTTTCAAAGAGTTCATATTTGAAGTAATTCTTCAAAAATTTTTTATTTACATATATTAATTTTTCAAAAATTTTTTTTGAAAAGAAAATTCAAAAATTTTCTATTGCAAAAAAAAAAATTAAAAAATTTTCTATTAAAAAAATTTGAAAATTTTCTATTTTCAATAAATTTTTTAAAAATGTTCTATTTTTTAGTAATCTTTCAAACAGTTAGACCGCATTTAGACTATGCAATTAACGCAGAGTTTTTTTTCGTTATTCTCTTTTAAAGTTGCTTCGAAAATCTTTTCACATTTACTTTACAATTTTTTTCTCGAGCATTTATTGTGACAGTTTTCGATTTATGCTTTTCTGTGTTCTCATGCTAACAAACAAAATGTTGCACGCAAAAGTTGCGGCGTTAATTGCATAGTCTAAATACGGTCTTACTATTAAATGTAATTCTTCAAAAATTTTCTAGTTTCATTAAATTTTCCAATATTTTCTATTTTTATTAAATTTTAAAAAATGTTCTTTAAAAAAAAAACTTTTAAAATATTTGTATTAAAAAAATTTTTCAAAAGTTTTCTATTTAAAAAATTTTTTTTTTACAGTTTTCTATTTAAAAAAATTTTGTAACAATTTTTTATTTTTGTAAATTTTTAAAAAATTTTCTATTTTTATAAATTTTTCAAAAATATTCTATTTTAAATAATTTTCTTCAAAGTGTTACTATTTTTAGTAAATTTTTCGGCTTATAATAAATTTAAATAAAATTCTTACCTCGCCGTGACCATTTTCATCTTTATTAATAATCTTTGTCTCGAATCCGTACATAGTCTTGCCTATCGAATTCAAGTTCATAGTATCGGGTTGGCATACCGAATGACATCCGGCAGTTTCAGACATGCCAAAGGCATCCAAAATCTTTAAATCCAAACTCAAGAAGTATTTTTTGGTTTCAGGTGACATGGGTGCAGCAGCACTAACCAAAGAAATAACACGATCCAAACCCAGAGCATACTTGACCTTGGACATAACAAAAGATTTGGCAATCTTGTAACGAAAACCGCCATTTTTACTGTAATTAAAAAAACATACAAAAATATATAAAAAAAATATTAACTAACTGTAAAGCTATAGAAACAGAGACTTGCAGATTTAAAACTAATATCAACAATTTTAACTTTAAATCTGTTATCTCGCAACTATACAATTAATTATGTAGTCTAAACTTTAAACTTAAAGCTCTTGTATTTACCCAGATGTTTTACTAACCTTAAACTAAAACTTATGTTTTAACATAATTAATTGTATACGTTTTACATAGCATTTAATTTAAAATAAAAGACAAAAATTTTTTTTAATCTTTTTTCTCCAAAACTTTTACTTGATGGTTTCAACTTGCAACATACAGAAAAAAATTGTAACCAACCCCTCTAACATTTGTACCATAACATGTACATCATTATGTACCCTGTGCTAATATACTTATTTCAAACTCTTTAAATAACGAAACTAAAAATTCAATTTTCCGACTACATTTGGTAAAGCTATGGACATGTAGACAGAATACGACTAAACAACTATACACTAGTCTTTAACTGTCATTGACGTTGTTGCAAATACTGACCACTATACAGGTGTAAAGGTTAGTTAGTTGGTTCCTTTATTTTTACCATGTTATTTTTCCCCGCTAGTTTGTTTGTTTTGAGTTTAAATTTACGTTTTGCCTGGAATAAATTTCAAGTGCTAAAGTCCTTCTAATGCATCTTTTTTTTGGCTTTGGTTCATTTTAACAGACTGCGCTGGGGTACATGTAGTTGTAAGAATTTCAGCTAGAAAAATAGCTAAGGTGGTTACAACATGTTTTTGCATGTTAGAGATTAATTGAAACTGCTTTTTAGGGAGAGAAGTAAAATATATCTTCAAGACATTTAGAAGGAAAAAACTAATTTAAGAGGAAAATTATTGCACGTCATCATAGTTTGAATAAATTTTAAAGAAGAGTAAAATGAATTTTGTTTAAGAAATATAATAATAAAAACATAACACAGCCTGACAAAATTAAAAAAGATTTTTGCTTCTTTAAATTTATCACTGATTCTAGTTAATTTGGGTGCGCTGAATTCAAATCTGTAATCAGTTTGTCTCTATCAGCTCTAGTTTTCATGATTTAGCTTTTTTGTACCCTCCACTGTAAGTGAGGAGGGTATATATCAGTTTGTCATTCCGTTTTTTCCGAAAATATTATTTTTTCTGTAATTGCTACCTAATTAACGGGAATTTTATTTGTGTAATATTATTCAGAACGTTATTTTTTCTTTTTGCACTCCAATTGCATATCAGAAGTTAGTTGCTTGTAAGAAGTGGTTTATTGCAGTTGGCAAAGTTTATAAAAAGTGTTGATCTAAATAGAAATGACTTCAATAGAAGATGTTGTAAAAATAACGCTGACACATTTTGTTATATATGTGGAGAATACACCTTTAAAGAAAACATAAGACCTATTTCGGAATGTGTTAAAAAATCGTATTTAGATTACTTTGGAGTTGATCTTGGTGACCAAGATAAAAGCTGGGCTCCACACATTGTGTGCAATACTTGCTGTGTAAATTTGTGACAGTGGACTCAAGAAAAACGAAATAGGCTTAAGTTTGGTGTGTCGATTGTTTGTGTATTTCTTGTTATAAAAGTAAAAATCGAAATAAATGGCAGTATCCCGATTTACCGTCAGAAAGGTTTCACCAAGATATCAAAATTATGGAGAATCGGTACCAGGGAAGGTGGGATACACATATGATGGCAGACTACTGTTGGAATTTGCAAAGAGACTCTAATCCGGCTGTTCATTCCAGATTGTCTCTTAAAAGAAGCTTTACATCCTAATAGTTTTTGATAGAATAATTTTGATTAATTTAACCGCTTTATATAAAAAGAAATATTGTCTTAAATATCTATTTTGTTCAAAATACTTCTAATTAAAAAAAATACAAACAATTTTCCTTGGACAATTTTTTGTCCTCAATCAATTTATAAAAATTTTTTGTTCAAAAGAAATCCATCAATATTCATCTTATTAAGTTAAAATATTCGTCACAAAGATATTTTTTCACGCAATTTAAAATGTAGATATTTTGTCTAATTTCGTCCAATATTGTTATAAAAATTTTGTGCTAAAAAAATTTTTAATGGAAAATCTTTAGTAAAAAAGTTTGTCACAATTAGTTATTTAATTGAAAAAAGAAAAAATCAAACAATTTTATATTTATACAAAAATGATTGTTTTTAAAAATCGTGTTCCTAAAATATCTTTATCTAAAATATCCAAATATTTTTAACAAAAAATGTCTTGTCCCAAATTTTATTTAAATAAACTGTCCTCGGTAATTTGTTTCAAAAAACTGTTGATCATATAATTCTACAAATAATTATTAAGGAAAATATTAAAATTTGTTTATTTTTTTAAATATAGAATTTTGAAAAAAATATCTAAATAGATTTTTAGATGTCCTAAATAAAATATATTTTTAATGAAAAATTTTGCCAATAATATTCTTAATATGGAAAAAAATTTCACAATTTTGAATGCAATTAAAAAAAATTCTTGCCATAGTTTTATTTTTGTTATAAATTTTTTTTAACTTTTGTTAAAAATAACTGATAAATTTTTCTCACATATACATATTTAGCAAATAATGTCTTGTCCAAAATGTTTTTAAAAAAATTGTTCTCGATAATTTACCTCATAAAAACTTTTGTTCGTAATATTACTAATAGAATAACATTTTTTTAATATTTTTTGTAAAAAATATATTTTTTTTATTTAAAAAAATATTTAAAGAGTTTTACCGATGTTTGTGGTTTTTTAAATAAAATATCTTCAATTTTTATTTATCGAACTTTTCTGTTTAAGCTAAAATTTTTTTAAATTTTATTCAGGCTTGAGTTCATTTGAACATTCTTATATTAACAAAGAATTTTTTTAATTGTAATAAATGAAAGAATGATACTAGCCGAGTGGAATGCATTTTCGAAACCAGATACGATTTCATCATCAGCACTTTTCTTTCATTAATTTCACAATTAAAAAATTTTTTTTTGTTAAAATAAAGATGTTAATATGAACTCAAGCCTGATTAATATTTAAAAAATATAAGTATAAAATAAAATTTTATTGGAAAATTTTCCCATCGATATTTTTATATAAAAAATTTTTTTCACAATTTTAAATTTCATTATATAACAAGTAACAGTGATATATTCGGCCATGCCGAATCTTATATACCCTTCACAACGTGCAATAACAATTGTTTGTATCACCATTCATCCCATATAAAATACGTGCATACGTACACGTTACACCGAAAAAAAGATTGACCTAAAACTAAGTTTGGCATGAACTTAATTTTAGTTTATTGAATTTCCTAAAAATAAATCCAAATTAACTTAAATATAAAAAATTAACTTGATATAAAAAAATTGTACTTGATAAAAGTTCACGCAAAATTCTGACTAACTTAAAAACAGTTCATAAATTTCCTTAATTGTACATACTTAAATAAAGTAAATGGTTTTTAAATTAATTAAAATTTTTCAGACCTACAGTAAAAATATCTTAATATTGAGGTATTTCCATACTTAAAACAAGTAATAAGATTTTTTTATTAAATGTAAAAAATTTAGTTCATTGCTTTCTTAAATCTAGTTAATGCTTTTTTATTAACTTAAAATAAGTATGTTTCATTCTTTACTTTAAGTACAAATTTGCTTTCAAATAAAGAAAATATATTTGATTATACTACCATTTGCTTAATTCTAGTAAAGCGTACACTTGGTAAAATTTACTTAAATTAAAGATAAATTTCATTGATATAGTATGATTAAAAAAAAATAACAAAAATATGAGCAAATATATTGTATGCATGTATTAATAAATATGTATATGTATTTACTTCTGCCAATAGTAGTTTTTTAAATTTTAGTTAATTCGTACTTGTTTTAAAAACAAAATGTTATTATTAAGTACAAAATCTTTAAAATGTATATCAGGAATGGGAAGTGCAAATCAAAACTAATGAAAATGGTTAAAATTTGTATGTTTCTAAAATTTCAATTGCTACTAAAAATTTAAATTTGTATAATGGTATAGAAAGGTTTAATAGCAAAAATAAAAGCAATAATAAATTAAATGCTTAATGCATAATTTTCGATGTCCACCACCAATTTTTTGTACTTTTATAGCACAAAAATTTTTATTTTGTTATTTACAGAAATCTATAATATTTTTTTTATATAAAACAAAAAGATTTTTTATTATTGAAAAGACCTTAAGCTTAAAAAACTATTTATATTAAAATAAAAGGTCAAAGAAACTAATAATTATTAACAGAAATCGCTATGGAATAATATTTTTAACTAAAATATATATATATTACTTTCTTTGTGCAACTTCTATTTGCTATTAATTTATTTTCTTAAATTTAGTCTTGCAATGGAATCTTAAGTATGTCTACGTTACGAATAAGCTTTTTAATTTCATTAACAGTAAATTACATGAGAAGGGGCGTTGAAGTAGGCGTGTCAAAGTAATTTCTGCTGATGAACTCAACTTTAACTTCCAAAATCTTTATTCATAGAGAAATTAATCGAAATTAATATAAATTTTAAATAATCCGTAAAATAAGCTGTGCGGTATAATTTTCGTACATTTTATCTATAGATTTAAGAAACGTTCATAAAAAGATGTTGTTTTTACTTAGGAAATATACTTCTAAAATTTTAATGCTCTACGCCAATTCGTTTAGGCACAATCGCATTTTATTCGATGTAGGATATTATTACATATTACTGAAAAAACATAAATCATCACTGTGTTTTTGTAATGTTACCTTGCAAAGTAAGGCAGATAAAATTCAGTCACTACACAGAAAATTAAGACCTACAAAGCCTTTAGCCAGTCTGCAATATGCAAATGCATATTATATTGCTCTTAAAGCAAAATTTTTTTCGCGCCCATACATAAGTTTACTACTTGCTAACTTTCTTATACAATTTAAATTGATTAAATATTGTAATTTCGCAGTATTCTATATGTAAACTTAGGTATCAAAGTACCTTCATCCAAAATTTATCAAAATCAAGTTTTTTTTGAGTTAATAAAGTTCAGTGGGGCAGAAACACAGATATAAAAATTTGTATTTTGTATTATAAATTGGAGATTTTATTTGGGTTTTGTTGCAATTTCTGTAATATGACAAATTATCCAAAAATTATTCAAAACTTTTATCACTTTAAAACTATCAAAATGTTTCTTTTTGAATGATTTAACGATTAATCAGCAACGCTGATTCAAATAAATCTTTTGCTAAATGTACTACTTTAAGACTACTTTAGACAAATCAAATTATAAAAATAATAGTCTCCATACAAATATATTAATTTTAATTTTGACTATTTGTGGTCTGTAGACTGCCGTCGTCTATGTATTTAATTCATATTAAAACAATTACTTTGGTATTTACTTTTCCATCCCCGATGTAAGCATTTTAGTTTTGATATAAGTACATACATATGAACATAAATAAAAAAAACATAAAAAAACGGAAAAAATTCAAAAAAAGGTAAAAATATAGATAAAAAATTGTGAAAAAAAGTGCAAATAATGAATTTAAAGAAGGTAAGTAAATAATTAATTCAAAAAGTGTTATTTTAAGTTAATTTAGAATTAGTTCAAATTCTTCTAGGTTTGTAAAAAGAAACCAAAGTCGGTGTAAAAAAGTAGCCGGTGACGCCGCCAATTATTTTTAGAGCCAACGGCGTTTACAGAAAAAATGGGTGGTGGCGGCTTAAAGTTTAATTAATTTATTAAAAATTGTAAGTGTGTTTTATGTAGAATTTTTGGAAAATATTTTATTCATTTAGAAATTAGTTTATTTAATTTCCTTTTAAAAATAATTAAAAAAAAAAAATAGTTAATGTAAGCGATTTTCATCAAATTCGTTATATTGTTTTTTAACTACATAAGTGTCATAGATCAAAAATTTCATATATAAAACCTAGTGCCAAGAAAATGTCAAAAGGCCACACTACGTGCTTTTCTGAAATAATTAATACTTTCTTAATTACATAATTTTTTATTGATAAAAAATTGTATCATTATCAAAACTTTGTTTAAAATAAAAAATTGTATTTACATATAAATCTCCTATATGTATAAAAATGTTATTTCTCCTTTTTTCAAATATGTGATCTTTTAAAAGTTATTTAAAAAGTAAAATTTTGAAAATTTGTTGATTTTTTCAAGTTTAAAAATTAAAATAGTTGAGCTTCAGTAAATAACTTTGGTTTGCTTTTAATTGGATCTGTTTGCTGTAAGATTCAGAATTTACATTAGGCCATTGAATTATTGGTTTAAAGGATTGTAGATGCAGGTCAAAGTACAATTGCTCTTATCGATCCCCATTTGTAATCTCGCAAGAGGATAAGCGAATACGCATTTAAATCAATTGTACAGTTTTAATTTATCAATGTTTTGCTAAATGCGTTCGTTTATTTCAATGAGCCAATTTCACAAATGTGATTGGTAAATATATGGTAGCATATAACAGACCATAGCAAAGCTGGTTTTCATAACCCAAAATTATTTTTCTGTAGAGTAACCTCTAAGTACATCATTTTAAATTTTAAACCTGAAAACTATCAATTGTAAAATCGTTTTTAATTCTTCATAAAAAAATAAAAGATAAACATATTGCTGAAATAAATACTTTTTTGTTTTAATATTTTCAATATTAGTTGTAACATCCTAGCAAACACTAAAGTTTTATCTCAAATAAAAAAATTTTGCTAAATAAGTACTAAAAGTTTTAAATGTATTCTATACGGTTTATTTTTCGTTTTCAAAGCTATAAACATTTATTTTAAAATATTTTTTATTTTTTCAGATTTAAGAAAAATTGTGAAAACTTTATACCTTGTTTAGCCAAGTTCCCGAAAACATATTGAATGTATCCGAAGCAGAACATTTATCAAAACATGTATTTAAGATTTAAAAAAATATAAAAAAATATCCTCCTATACATTTAATACTATTAAATAATTTGTACTATTTAAGGCCGCAACCACTCTTTTAACATAAAACAATTACTTTTACCAACTAAAAATAAGATATGTTAATATGTATATTTAAAAAACTGTTAAAATCTGTTTAATCTATTAATAAATAAAAAAGTAACATAAATTAAAATTCTTTATTCAAGGTTTATATACTGAAAGAAAGTTATATTTTATTAAGAATTTGTTCACTGCTATTTCATTGAGAAAAAATAGTTCTTCATAAAGTAAAGTTTTACTTAAATATGAAAATAACTTCTTTTATTTAAAGTAGTTTTGCTTACTTTAAGTTAAAATTTGTACTCAAATATAATACTTCTTTTTTTAAAAATTTCACAAAATTTACTCAAACTAAGTTAACGTCTTGTACTTAATTTCAAGAATTTTTTTACAGTTTCAAATAAAACTTCATAATATTGAGTACAACCATATACTAAAGTTAAAGAAATTTGTAATGAATGATATATCATAAAAATTCATTTAAGAAAAATTTATCTTGAAATAAGTTAAATATTTTTTAGAAATAATAAAAACAACTTAATTTAAGTTAAAAGCATTCCTAAAAACAAGATAAATTAACTATATAATGCCACCATACTCACACATTTTTAACTTAATATTAGAAAATTTTATTAAATTTGTGTAAAAAAGTGGTTAGTTGTAGCAAAAAATTTACTTATTCCTTAGAATTGTGGATAAGTAAAAAGTATAATTTAACTTAATCGTAGTAAAATTTTACTAATTTCTAGTTAGTTATAAAAAATTATTTATACTAAAATTTAGGAAAAATATAAACTTCGTTTAAGCTTTATTTTACTTGGAGCCAAATCATTACCGAATTTCTTTAATTTTAGTAAAATTTACTTAAATTTAGTAAACTTTTTTTTGAGTGTAGAATAAATGTGGCATCGGATCCCAGATGAGCCAAAAAAATTTTATTTTATTTTATTTAATATATTATTTATATTTTATTACTTTTTTTTATATTTTTTTTAAATTTTTTTAAAAAATTTTTTTAGAAAAATTTTTAAAATTTTTTTTAAAATTTTTTTTACAATTTTTTTTTTAATTTTTTTTTGTAGTTTTTTTATTATTTTTTTCTTATTTTTAATATTTTTTTTTTGTAATTTTCTTTGTTTGGTATGTTTTTTACATGTATGTATGTATGTATGTATGTTGTTGTTGTAATTGTAAAAAACGAGGTGGTCGTGGTTTTTTGCTCATATCTCAAAAAGTTATGGGGCGATTGTGCTGAATTTCATTAGCGATTCATTCCTGGATATTTCCAAGAGATTGATACCATATACAGATCTGAGGAACATATAGTTGCTTCTAAAAGTTGATTTCAACCAACACACGGACAGACGGGCAGACGGACAGACGGACAGACGGTCAGGGCTTAATCGACTCCTCTATTCATAAGCTTTCAGAAAATATATACTTTATGGGGTCGGAAATGAAAATTGTAGAAATTACAAACGGATTGACAAAGCTACATATACCCTTGTGCACCACAGGTGAAAGGTATAAAAATTATATAAAATTATAGAAATGTTTTTGTTTAAAATTTTTTATCAATTTTCAATTTTCCTTTTTAAATTTTATATATATATTAAACAAATTTTTCTCAAATCTTAACAAAAACAAGTAAAAGCGCTATATTCGGCCGTGCCGAATCTTATATAACCCTTCACAACGTGTAGTCATGCAATAACAGTAGTTTGTATCACCATTCATCCCATATGAAATACGTACAAAAATATAAAAAACACACATATATAAAAACATCCCATGTTTATGAACCTGATTTCTGATTTTCAAGACCGATCTACTCCCGAATATTTGTGATATTTTAATACCTCACCCGGGTCCAAGCAATGTCTGTGGGCTTCAAAAAGTTGATTTCAACATACACACGGACAGACGGTCAGACTGACAGAGCTTAATCGACTCCCCTATTCATAAGCTTTCAGAAAATATATACTTTATGGGGTCGGAAATGAAAATTGTAGAAATTTCACACGGAATGACAAACCTATATATACCCATTTTCACTGTGTGAAGGGTATAAAAAACTGTTGCCCTAATATGTTGTTTTCTAGAGAAAAAATTCTTTCCCAACTACTTTCAATATAAAATATTAACACCAGATATTTTCCTATATAAATATTTTTGGTTTAAATATTAATCGTTATTAAGTTGTCCCAAATTGATTTCTGTAGTGGTGTTTGTGTTGCAGTAATTGTTGGTCGCAAATATTTTTTATAGTCTTCGAAGGTCTTAAAAAATTCGTATACTGACTAAAATATGTAATTAATTTTTTTATTGGCATCACTAATATTGGTAATTAATATAGTGTATTTCTTTTCTTTAATTTATCTATTAATCTATTTAAAAGACTTTAATAATCTACACGATTTTTCTTTTTTTACATGACTTACCCTTGATTTTCCATATAGTGTTTCAGTGTGATGCCTTTAGCCCAGCTGGCAATCATTTTCTTTAAACTACCACTGGTTGAGGCAACAGCAACCATACGCTCTTGGAATTTCTCATAGACACGTGGTACACCCATAAATCTTGTGGGCCGAGCATCTTGCAATGATTTCACCAAAGTGCCTTTCAAAGCATCTTTATCGGCAAAATAAATGCAACCGGCTACAGCAGCCATTGTATAGATGTCGACAGTTTGTGCAGCAACATGAGACAATGGCAGGTAGGAGACTAAAACCTCTGTCCCAGCAATAACACGTTCCAAAAACTTTACAATGGCACGAACATTAAACGTAATGTTATCATGATTAAGCATTACACCCTTTGGCATACCAACAGTGCCAGACTGCAGCAACAACAATAGCAATAATGGAAAAGGAGAATAAATTTCAGTTTGTTTTCTCAAAGAAGAGAAAAAAAACATTGATGAAATGACTGATGCCTTCTGGCAAATAAAACAATTGCAATTAAGACTTACCGTATAGACCAAACAGCAGCATTGGTTGATGGCAATATTTTCCAAACGTTTCTTGAACTCCTCCTCAACATCAGAAACATCCATATTTTCCAATTCACACCACTAAAAACAAAAACAAGCAAATCTTTATTGTACCTTTGGGAGAAGGGGGAAGAAACACTCAATTGTTTTTAATCTTACTCGGTAATAACCATCATCTATTTTCATGTAGGGAGCATAAGGTTCTTGAAGTTGAATGGCTGCCTTCAATTTTGGCAATTTATGTTTAATGGCATGGATTTTCTCCATTTGTTTGGCATCGTCTACGATGACAATTTCAGCATTAGAATTTTCCAAAACATGACAAACAGCATCTGGTGAATTTGTAGTGTAAATACCGGCAATAACACCACCGGCGTGTATGGCACCCATAGCCGAATAAAACCATTCGGCACAATTAAAGGCCAAAACACCCACAGAACTGTGGGCACTCATACCCAGCTTAATAAAAGCTTTGGCAATCTGATGAACATTTTGTTCATATTGTCTGCGAAAAAAGGGGGCAAACAAAACAGCAATTTAATTTGTGAAATATTTTTAAAACCTTTATTTACTTACCTGTAGGTAACGGTGGTATATTCACCTTTAGCCTTTTTCGTTCTCAAAGCTGGATAATCGGGATAATTGTTAACGGTACGCTTTAACATACCGGGTATAGAAATGGGTTCTTCAGCACCCAAGCCATCTTTGGACATGCGTATTTTAACGGCCTGTGTTACATCGGTAGTACGGTAGACTTCACTAGGCAATAGGCGATTGGGACCGGTGCGATTATAAACAGCATCAGTGGCCATTATGAGAAATTAGTAAATAAAAACTATAAAAAAAAAATTAAAACTTAGTGTGATCTATTAAACTTTGACTCACTTAAAGGAAAAATATTTAAGAAACAACACTGTAAAATTGTAATCTCTTCAAACGAACAAAAATATCTTGACTTAGTCACGAAGGGAACCCAAGCTGGTAATAGGGCCAAACAAATTGATAAGACTTTTAAAGAATTGAGTTAAAAAAAAAAAAAAAACTATTGAATGAGTATAACAGTTGATTAAGAACATAAAATCTTTATTAGTGGGTGAGTGAGTGATCACGTTGTATGGCAATGCCAGTGCAAAGGTTATTACTTTTTGAGCTGTTAACGTAGTACAATCGATTAAGACGAACAAAAGTTTTACAAAGCTATTGTTTTTATAACAAAAAAAAAAAAATAATAAAAACAAAAGTTAAAGAAAAAAAAAAAGAAAAAAATGCCGTTTTGAAATTAAAGTGATGTTAAGCATTTTAGCGACCCCTTTTACAATACACTTTATTTATACTGGTCTATTAGAAAATTTAGAAATATTTCAATAAAAATTAACTTTTTTTTTAAATCTTAAGTTTTATCCAAGCCGCTCTCTGAATCATATAAATTGTCTCCTTTGCATTAAATGTGTAATTTTGTGACGTTTATATCTTTTATAAACTTTGGTCAGAGGTAGGATAATGGATCCATAATTCATTGCAGCTGACTGGTAATTTTATTTAAGCATTATATTAAGGTACCAAAATATTAGAAATATTTGAAAGCATAGCCATAACCTTCTGAGATATGAGCAAATAAGCACGACTGCCTGTTTTTTTTTGCTTATTTTAACTACAAAAATTTAAGTTTTCAAGCCTTAGGATAATTGACAGACATGGGTGTTACAATTTATAGATTTGGTTTTCCTCTGAAGATATTTATGAAAAATTCTGGACAAATTGGTCACTAATCGGGAAGGGGATAAATAAAAGTCATTTAAAAAAATATATATATCTTTATATACATATATCAAATTATCAAAAAAATTATCAAACTCCTAAATATTTCTTGAACACGCTTAAGATACCAAATTATAAGTCGTAATCTCAGAAATTATTTAAAAAAAAAATTAACAAATCTGTTTGAAACCAACGGAGAAATAAGCAAAAAAGTACAACTGCTTTGGTTCTAATTCTTAAATTTGTCAAACGAAAAATTTTCAGTTTCTATATAACCGAAAGATCCAATATGGGGATAAAAATATGCAAATAAAAAATCCAATATGGCGTCCTATATTTAATAGCGAATATATGAGCTATATGAGATATAGTAGTTACGACTTTGTGATCTTTAACCCTCACAATATTGGTATCAAATAAGAGGGCTTGACCAGTACAATGTTGATAATTATAAAGAAGTGTAAAGTCCAATGTGGCGACTGAAACAAGATGGCGTCAGAAATTATTTTAACCCCAACAATATGGGCATCAACTGAAAGGGCTTTACTAGTACTATGCAGATAACTATGTTAAAATTCAAAACCAAAGATGGGGTCAGAAATAATAAGGAAAAAGGCGTATTACGTAAAGTCTAAAATCTAGGCTTAGCTACGATGAGTTGTTTATACCCATAAACATGACGGTAAAGGGTATTATCAGATTCGGAACTGTTGAATATAGCGCTCTTGCTTATTTATTTTAAATAACTTAATTGTTCTATATTCTGAGCTTGGCGACATTTTTTTTTATATAAAATTTATTTTATTATTTATATCCGAAATTTCGCTACCTGGATAGCTTCTTCAGAGAAAAAATTAATATTTTTAAACAAGTAACAGTGCTATATTCGGCCGTACCGAATCTTATAAACCCTTCACAACGTGTAGTCATGCAATAACAATTGTTTGTATGACCATTCATCTCATATCAAATACGTACATACATGTAAAAACATACATAACCAGTATATATATGTATGTTGTTGTAATTGTGAAAAAAAACGAGGTAGTCGTGGTTTTTTGCTCATATCTCAGAAAGTTATGGGGCGATTGTGCTGAATTTCAATAGCGATTCATTCCTGGATATTTCCAAGAGATTGATACCATACACAGATCTGGGGAACAAATAGTTGCTTCTAAAAGTTGATTTCAACCAACACACGGACAGACGGGCAGACGGTCACGGCTTAATCGACTCCTCTATTCATAAGCTTTCAGAAAATATATACTTTATGGGGTCGGAAATGAAAATTGTAGAAATTACAAACGAAATGACAAAGCTATATATACCCTTGTGCATCACATGCGAAGCGTATAAAAAGGTGTGAAAATGAACACTTTTGAACAGTTTTTTTTGTTATTTTTAAAAGTCAGAAACAAGGTTTAAATAATAATGTTTAAAACCCATTTGCAAATTATTTCCATAATTTTAAAGCGGTTTGAATTTTTAAAATTTATTTATAACAAATTATTAGGGGCCCTCTGCAGAAGAGCGATAGGCATAAGCCCAAAGATGACACATTGGCTATACACGAGTGTACTGCGGCCGAATATGACGTATGCTTCGTTAGTGTGGTGGACATCCTCAGAGAAGAAGGTGAACATAGAACTTCTTCAAAAGATTCAGAGACAGTGCTGCATTAGTATTTGCGGTGCCATGAGGACCACATCGACAATGACCATTGAGATACAGGTAAAATATTAAGCGGCCTTAGCTTCAACAAGATTAATGGCAATTGATGAATGGCTTATAAGAGAACATAAGACCAGATACCAAAGAATAACGTATATCTTACCGATGGGAAATATTACGGAAGTAACATGTGATAAAATCCCGATGAGATATGAAAATACTAACTGCATCACCATAATACCGGTAGAGGGAGAATGGGATGAAATAACCAGGATAGAAAACACCCATGGAATCGATCTTTATATAGACGGTTCAAAGATTGGTTATCAAACTGAAATGGGCTTCTACGACAAAGGTCGAAACAGAAGCAAATAATTCCGTCTACCAGATCACAATACCATATTCCAGGCTGAGATCATGGCGATTACGGAAGGAATTAAATGGATAAAAGAAACGAATAGCGAAGCCCTGATTCGTATCTTTACGGATAGCCAATCAGTGATTAAGACATTGAGAAAGGAGAAAGTTGAATTCCGGAACGTTCTGCAATGCAAGAGCGAGATAAACTCATATGCAAATTGTGAACATCTGGATATAATATGGATACCAAGCCATCACGGGCTGATTGGAAACGAGAAAGCCGACAAATTATCCAAAATGGGAGCTCTTCTGAGTACTATAACTTTAGAAAATGCTAAACCGCTTTAAACGGTTTAAGGATGAACTTAAATGTTGGGCGGTGGAGGAACATGTCAGAAAGTGGCAAAACACTGATATCGGCAAAGTGACAAAAATACTATGGGGTTACCCAAATCTTGGGAAATCAATGGAGATTCTGAGACTTAGTAGACCAACACTTGGGAGACTAACCAGTGTAATCACAGGTCATACAGAGTTGAGAACCCATCTAGCTCGCATGAAATTGTCTAAGGAAACGACATGTAGAGGATGTGAGGAAGAATATGAGACTTTGGTACACTACCTCTGTCATTGTCCTGCGTTTGGGCATATTAGGCGCGAAAATTTTACAGTGGATACTATGCCGAACTTGGAATACGTGGGGAACTCGAACTGGAGATCCATAATGAATTACACTGAGGCGACTTTGTTCCTGGACTAGTCCGTTATTTATGGAAAATTATGATTATGGTTTTTGTTTGGGAATTCCGTTCCGTGGAGCGCATAACATGCCAACTGGACATAAGTGTATACCTGTCATGGGCTTGGGCTTTTAGTGCCCCTCCTTTTCAACCTAAGCTAACCTAATTAATATTTGATATTTCTACTTGACTTTTTTTTGAAATAAGAAACTTTTTAAACTACATTAACGATATACAAATATATTTAAAAGTAAAAAAAGCTATTTTAAAAATATTGTTGACAACAGTGCTTATACGTAAAAACAGAGAGCAATTCAAAATATATCAGGCTCGTCCGCAACGCAACGTCACGATTGTGAAATAGTACCTATTTACACATAAGTTTCTAAAGAAATAACGAATCTGCTGATTCTCAACGTGTGTGTTTACGTTAGAATAACGAGGACTTAAGCTTTGTGCTTTACAAATAAAAGGGACATTGTCTAAAATTAGAAAATTCATCATTTGTTCTGTGTAAACAGATGATTATCTTTTCTAATTTATTAACAAATAAAAAATGAAGCAAAAGATTTTTCTAAATCAGAGCTTGAAAAAAATTCCTAAAATAAATCTCACTTTTTATTACATTAAACTTAAATTTCTCTGCGCCAAACAATTTCTTTAGCAACAATTTCCAATAAATAAGACTTTTGTATTCATTAGGTTTTTGAACTTCACTTTAAACAAATTCTGTAGCAGACCCTTTTTATTATTAAAACAACCAACACTTGCGTTTACCATGAAAACAATTTTAATAACTTTTAAAAAATACATTTCTATTAATTATAAATGTTATAAACTTAACCCTCTTATAGAATGAAATACAAACAATATTAAACGCAAAAACCCATAAACACTTGAAAAAAATTTAACTTAACAATTGAACTTTGATTTAAGCAGTGAAAAAAATATTGAACTAACTCATGCTACAAAAGACCATGGTCAATACATATGTTTAAAAAAAATAATAATAAACTAATAAACATGTCTTTAATGTCCTAATGGTAATACAAGCTATTTAAAAACAAGTAACAGTGCTATATTCGGCCGTGCCGAATCTTAAATACCCTTCACAACGTGTAGTCATGCAATAACAATTGTTTATATCACCATTCATCCCATATAAAGTACGTGCATACGTACACGTTAGAATAAATGTGGCATCGAATCCCAGCTGAGCCAAAAAAATTTTATTTTATTTAATATATTATTTATATTTTATTATTTTTTTTATATTTTTTTTTAAATTTTTTTAAAAAATTTTTTTAGAAAAATTTTTTTTAAATTTTTTAAAATTTTTTTTAAAATTTTTTTTTTGTAGTTTTTTTATTATTTTTTTCTTATTTTTAATATTTTTTTTTTTGTAATTTTTTTTTGTTTGGTATGTTTTTTACATGTATGTATGTATGTATGTTGTTGTTGTAATTGTGAAAAAAAACGAGGTGGTCGTGGTTTTTTGCGCATATCTCAGAAAGTTATGGGGCGATTGTGCTGAATTTCAATAGCGATTCATTCCTGGATATTTCCAAGAGATTGATACCATATACAGATCTGAGGAACATATAGTTGCTTCTAAAAGTTGATTTCAACCAACACACGGACAGACGGGCAGACGGATAGACGGACAGACGGTCAGGGCTTAATCGACTCCTCTATTCATAAGCTTTCAGAAAATATATACTTTATGGGGTCGGAAATGAAAATTGCAGAAATTACAAACGGAATGACAAAGCTATATATACCCTTGTGCACCACAGGTGAAGGGTATAATAACTTTAAACAAGCAGGCAACATATAAAGAAATTGATAAGAAAATACTTTTGCATATATTGTAGGTGTACATACAAACATATCTATATGAACTAATACAAAGCAATTAATTTAAATACAGTTATTTTCAGATGTAAATTTTAAAGTTAAAAATAAAATCTTTATTTTGCTTAAATAAACCTTTTACCCTTAAATGATAAAATTTCCGTTAAATGATAAGTGGACTATTTGATTTTTTGTATATTCTTTTTTAATTATTGCAAAGTCAATTCTTTATCGCAATTTGAAATACTTAAATGATAAGATTTATTAAATCAAAATAATTGCTGATTAGTTTAACAGTCTAAAATCCATTTTTGTTCAATTTGTTTGTGATAACCAGAATTGTTATCAACCATAAAGTTCAGTTAACACATGTGTTGTTAGGATGGACTTAAGAAACTTGCAATAGCAGTTTTTGTACCATAATGACAACATTTCATCACTCGATGAGCATAGCGTTTGATTTCCCCGATAAAACTATTTTTTAATATTTGTTTCTAGTGTGCACTAGAGCGCAAAAAGGGTTTGCCTTCAAATATAACGTTTTTGCATGGAAACTTTGAAAAAAAAAAACAAAGCCGAACCAATCTTTTGTCTTGAGGACTATTGAGCTCAAAATTTATTATTTTTTTTAATCAGCAAAGAAATTTTTATACATTAAAAAAAAAAATCCTTACATGCATTAAATAATGCTTAAAACCACATTCAGCTAGCTGAATAATGAAAATAATTTATATTTCACAAAATAAGCTTACATAAAATATTTTACCTTTTCTTTAACATCTTATTTGGACAGCTCAATGTTTAAAATACAAATTATGTTTACTTTACACAAGGGGCCTTATAGCAAAATATAAGTCATGTTAAATTCAAAACAAACTTGTATAATAACTTCCGACTATAAATAGAGCAAGTAAGAGCGCTATATTCGGCCGTGCCGAATCTTTTATACCCTTCACAACGTGTAGTCATACAATAACAGTAGTTTGTATCACCATTCATCCCATATGAAATACGTACATACATATATAAAAACATTCCATTGTTAAATTATAAATTTACGTATGTATGTACATATAAAAAAAAAATATAAAAAAATAAATAAAAAAAAAAATTAAAAAAAAAATAATTAAAATATACATAATTAATATAAAACAAAAAAAAAAAAAAAATTAAAAAAAAAATAAATTAAAAAAAAAAATAATAAAAATATATATATTAAATAAAAAATAAAAAAAAAATAAAAACAAGTAAGAGCGCTATATTCGGCCGTGCCGAATCTTATATACCCTCCACACCGTGTAGTCATGCAATAACAGTAGTTTGTATCACCATTCCATATGATATACGTACATACATATAAAAACCATATATATAAAAAAACATCCACATTGTAAAATTATAAATTTACGTATGTATGTTAAAAAAAAAATAAAAAAAAATTTTAAAAAAAATTAAAAAAAAAATTAAAAAAAAAAATTAAAAAAAAAATTAAAAAAAAAAATTTTAAAAATAATTAAAATATATATAATAAATATGAAACAAAAAAAATAAAAAAAAAATATATAAAAAAAAAAATTAAAAAAAAAATAATAATAAAAATATAAATAATATATTAAATAAAAAATAAAAAAAAAAAATAAAAAAAAAAATTAAAAAAAAAATTTAAAAAATAAAATAAAAAAAAAATTTTTTTGGCTCATCTGGGATTCAATGCCACGTTTTCTCTAACTAGTATACACGTTTGTATGTATGTATGTTGTTGTTGTAATGTTGTTTTTGTGAAAAAAAAATCGAGGTGGTCGTGGGTTTTTGCTCATATCTCAGTTATTTATGTACCGATGTTTCTGATTTTCAATACCGATCTACTCCCGAATATTTCTGATATTTTAATACCTCACACGAGTCCAAGCGATGTCGGGGGGCTTCAAAAAGTTGATTTCAACATACACACGGACAGACGGTCAGACGGACAGACGGACATACTGACAGGGCTTAATCGACTTCCCTATTCATAAGCTTTCAGAAAATATATACTTTATGGGGTCGGAAATCAAAATTGTAGAAATTTCACACGGAATGACAAACCTATATATACCCTTTTTCACTGTGTGAAGGGTATAAAAATAATTTTTTGGCTCAGCTGGGATTCGATGCCACGTTTTCTCTAACCACTATACATGTTTGTATGTATGTATGTTGTTGTTGTAATGTTGTTTTTTTGAAAAAAAATCGAGGTGGTCGTGGGTTTTTGCTCATATCTCAGTTGTTTATAAACCGATGTTTCTGATTTTCAATACCGATCTACACCCGAATATTTCTGATATTTTAACACCTCACCCGGGTCTAAGCGATTTCGGCGGGCTTAAAAAAGTTGATTTCAACATACACATGGACGGACGGACATACTGACATACTGACAGACTGACACAGCTTAATCGACTCCTCTATTCATAAGCTTTCAGAAAATATATAATTTATGGGGTCGGAAATGAAAATTGTAGAAATTTCACACGGAATGACAAACCTATATATAGCCTTTTCACTGTGTGAAGGGTATAACTTTATCCCGATACAATGCACACAATTTTTCTAAATCAGCAAGTTTATTTAAAAATCAAATTTGTGAAAAAAAAATCCATTATCATATAAAATACATTTTTTATATCACATTCAGCTAGCTGAATAATAAAAATAATTAACATTTTACAAAAGAAAGTTACTTAAAACAATTAAAAATTTTCTTTAACATGTTATTCGGATAGCTGAATATATAAGATATTATGTATGTATACTTTACACAAATTAGCCGAAATTTGATTTTTTAATTATCTCCTACTGATATTAAAAAGATATAAAATTATGAAAATTTCTCTTAAAAACTTTTTCAGCTTAGATAAATTTTAAGAAAAATTAATTTAAACTTTTACAGCTTAGATAAATTTTAAGGAAAATTAATTTATGCTTAAGCAAGTTAAATCGCGAATGTAATGCATATCTAACAAAAAAAAAATACTTATAACAGTTAAATTCGTTTTTAAAATCGTATTCAGCTAGCTGAATATATAACATATTATACTACCTACTTAACAAAAATTTTCGAATGTAATGTTTACTAATTAACTCTTTATCTTTATGAATCCTAAAAATACTACTTATGTACAAAAAAAAAAAAAAGGAAAGAACTAATTGATTCCTTACAGCCAAACCTAAACAAGAGCGACAAGCGTTGTGCTAAGCCGTAACGCTGATGTGACAACGTTGTGTTTATTTATGTTTGTTTGAAACCACTAACAAAGTAGAAATAAAAATGTAAATAAAATCGCTAGATGGACCAAAAAAAAAACTAAAATGGCAAAGTTTAAACAATTACAAAAGCAAAAAAAAGACCAGTAGTATTTCAGCGAACTGCAATAACGAACGCTCTGTCGAAATCAGATTTTCAACACGCAAAGCAGTTAAAACTCCTGCAGCTCTTGGTTCAGTTTAGCTGTTAGAAACTATATTCACGCAAGGCAATATTATTTAGCTTCACTTATTTTAAATTCAACTGTCAAATCTAATAGATAAAAAACAATTCTTCTTATCCTCTCATTTCAAATGTTAGCAACTATATTGACGCTAACAATATAATTTGAAATGTTTAAGGAAGTAAAATAAATTATGAAAGTGAACTTTAGCCGAAATAATTGAATAACAATAAAACTGAAAATAAATAGTTCGAACAAAACAAAATTTATTGCTTTTAACCAAGTCAATATTATTCAGCTTCACTTATTTTAAACTTCAACTGTCAAAGCTCATTGATAAAAAACAATTCTCCATATCCTCTCATTTTAAATATCAAAATTTATAAACAACAAACATTAACAAAAAATATCTCTCCGAATTGAGTTTACCTGATGAATGAATATGCCTTGGTTTTTAATATTAACATTTGGCAAAACAATAAAAATTATGTTTAGAACATATTCAGCTAGCTTCTTCAATGATTCAATTTTTTAATTTTGTAATCTGAAGAAAATGCCTTTTTCGATTTTATAAAAATGTTGTTTGTTTACAAAAACTTGAAAAAGATATGGCCTACTAAATTAGAAAATTTTTTTAAACTACCTTTTTTTTAACTTCGTCTTTTTAATATTCAAAACCATTTTCAGCTAGCTGAATATCAACTTTGTTGCTTGTTGAAGGGAACATAATGTGTTAACTACATAAAAAAATCATTTAAGATATATTCAGCTGGCTATTAATCAAAAATATACAACAATTTGATATCCTTTTCATACATTTTTGTGGAATTTATTGTAGAATTTTATTTTAGAATTAAATATTCCAAACATATATATTGCTATAAATATTTTACAATGTTTAAATAAATGATATGAAAAAAAGTTTCTTATTTTATGTCAAATAAATTTTTGATAAAACTTTATATACACTTATCATGTAGCATGATCAAAGCCTATGAAATTTTTAACAATTAGTGCCTGAAAATTAATCTGATTAAAATCTGTACAATGAGAAATTGATTACAAAGCGACTTATTGTAGTATAAAAGGTCTTTATGCATAACCAACAACTTACCTTTTTTTTATCATAAAACCAAGTATTTATATGTATGTCCACTGTAGGATTTTCTTCAATATTTTTTTAGTGTTAATTTATGACATTAAGCAGATAACTAATCCTTGTGTGAAGGAAATTTAATTTTTCTGTATTTAGGTGTAAATATATTTTTGTAATTATGGGGAAAAACCTATACGAATGGTCTCTATATTTCGATATGAAGATTAAAATACTTTTAGATTGTTGTCAGTTTTTTTCTTTAAAAAATTTTAAAACAACGAACGTTAAAAAAAACAAGTAAAAGTGATATATTTGGAAGTGCCAAATCTGCTAATACCCTCCACAATAATGTACATATCGTTGTCAGAAGTAGATAGCCCTAATTTTATTTTATTTGTAGCTGTACAGAAGAGCATAAAAGCATATTAGAAACTGTATTATCATTAAGTAAATAATTTGGTAAAATTGCTTGTAAAACTGTTATTTTTGAAAATATTGCATTAAATGTTTGTCTTGAGGTGTATTTGTGATTCACTTAAAAACTAAATTTTGTAAAATATACACTAAGAGAAAAATTACGATATAGATTTAAGAATAAAATTCTTTAATGTAGATTGCAGAAATCTTCCGATTTCGATCTTAAATTTTAGTCAGTAAAATTGACGTTATCGAATTTAAGCATAAATTCTTGATTTTAAGAATGAATTCTAAAAATCTAAAACGCAATATTGATTTTAAGATCGTCTTCTTAAATTAAAGAACATGATCTTAAACTTTAAGAACACATTCTTAAAATCAAGAACGTAATCTTATTTTTTAGATCGTATTGTTTAATTAAATAACATATTCTTAAAATTAAGATTTAATTCTTGATTTAACATTCAAGAAAACGTATTGTTTATAAATTGTAACACGCTAAATGAAGAAGACGCATTGTGAGAAAAAGTGTAAAAGAAATTTTAAATTATTATAAAAAGCATTTAAAAGAGAAAACCAGAACACCGATGAAATGGTGCTTGTAACCATACCAGTAAGTGACGATTTGTTACCAATGGCAATTGGAAGTTATGAAGTGATCAGTATGCCGGAGGAAGTTGCGTCGGAATTGTCAGACGACGCTTTGTTAAAAAAATTTTTAGAAGAGTTTCAAATGGAATCGGTTTTCAAGTGTCTTAAGGGTCAGTGCTCCTTATTATTTATATGAGTGTATATGCAGTTAGGAAAATGTATATATTAGAAGAAATCATAATTTTCTTTAAAGAAGGCATAATAAAAACGAAAAACAAGTGACATTAATAAGTTTTCTTTTAGTTTGGAATAGACGAAGATGCACTTTCAATGTCATCGAAGGTAGGTGAATGGTGCATCACTTAATAGTGTAAATACAAGCTCATCTCGTTTGGAAGAAGAAGACAGTGAAATCCGATCAACAAATCATATGCAGAGTGCGGAAATTGATGAATCAGTTGCAGCTGCTTATATATTATCATTGAGTAGAGATAATGCTCATTAGGAGGAAGTAGAAGGAGGAAGGTGAAGAAACTAAGTTATACAAAACTTATTCCAATCGAACCAAATTCAGGAAGATTTATCATTTATACTAGATTTCTGTAAGTAGCCATTGAAAGATCTTAAAGCCGAATAGAAGTTTCTTAAGATGTAACTATTACATTACAATTGCGTTTATTTTTTTTATTTTTAACACATACACATACTTATGTAAATATAAATAAATAAAAAAATAAAAATTAAGAAAAAATTAGTTTTTTTTCAACATTGGATTTGGTAAAAACCAATAGGACTATTTTCAAGAATTTCATTCTTAAAATTTAAAAATTTATTCTTGATTTAAAACTTATAATAAGAACACAATCTTAAGTTCGATCTTAAAATAAAATTTTTTTCAAGATTATATTCTTGAATTTTAAGAATACGATCTTAATTTAAGATTATTATTAAGAACAAAATCTTGGCTGCTAATGCTTACACTTCATATATTAGTCTTATATTTACCTATAAGCCTAATATGAAATAAATAAATAAATAAATAAAATCTTGAATACGATCTTAAAATAAGAATTTATTCAAGAATAAAATATTAAAAAAACAAGATTTTATTCTCGAGTTAAGAATTTTCGCGCTTAACAGATTTTTGATACTGAAATACTTGATTTCAAGCATAAAATCTTGATTTTAGCACATTTTTTCCCTTAGTGTCCGAGTTACGGCCTTTCTACTTGTTACCATCGATATGTAGCTATAATGAACACATTGTAACCTAGATTTTATATTTAATTTTGAACGTCATTTGCTTTATTATTTATATTCGACGCCATCCTTGATATTGAATTTTTATATAGTTAAACGTAATCTACAAGTTCAACCCTTTCAATCGATACCAATTATTATGTGATTTGAAGGGGTAGAAGACGTATTTACTATACTGTAATTCTGTTTTTACAGTCTCTTTTTACACGGTGTTGATTTAACACGGTTTGAAAATAAACATATATAAAATATTTTTACACGATTTTATTCTATTTAGCACGACTCAAAATCTTTTGGGATTAATTTTTTTTTTGTTAATTTAAATTTTTACGAAATGTGTTCAATCACAAATTTAGGGGAATTCCCTTTTTGTGAATACAAAGAAATTAACCGGTCAGAGCAATTGTAAATAGCACAAATCTGGGAGAATTTTCTTTTAGGGCATACAATCAAATTCATTTGTGGCAAGCAACTAGAATGTGTTAATATTTTCTGAACTATGTATGCAATCAGACGTGCTTGCTAAAGGAATTTTTATACCCTTCACCTGTGGTGCACATGTTTATATATGTAGCTTTGTCATTCCGTTTGTAATTTCTACAATTTTCATTTGCGACCCCTTAAAGTATATATTTTCTGAAAGCTTATAAATAGAGGAGTCGACTAAGCCCTGATCGTCTGTCCGTCTGCCCGTGTGTTTGTTGAAATCAACTTTTAGAAGCAACCATATGTTCCTCAGATCTGTGTATGGCATCAATCTTATGGAAATACCCGGGAATGAATCGCTATTGAAATTCCGCATAATCGTCCGATAACTTTCTCAGATATGAGCAAATAAACGCGACTGCCTCTGTTTTTTCCCATATTTTTACCACCCAAATTAAAATTTTTCAGCCATAGAATGACTTATAGGTACCTTTGCTACTATTTGTAGATATAATATGCCTCTAGAGATATTCGTGAAAAATTTTGTATAAAGCGGGCTCTAATCGGCAAAAATTTTTTTTTTAAATATATATTCCAAATATAAAGTAAATTTCTTCGATCTTTTTTATTAATATGTGGTTTTAATTTTTTTGAGCTAAAGATCAACTTTTTTATAAAAAAATTATTATTATTTTTTTCCGATATTAGAACTCATGTTGGCCGCCACTACTAAATGGCGGATAATAAATTTATATATGGATCAATTCTGGTATTTTGAAATATAACTTCTAGAACATCCTCAATATGGGTATCAAATTGGAGGGCTTGACCAGTAGAATACAGTAAATTATTAAAAAATGTAAAATACAAGATGGCGTTTAAAACCATATGACGGAACTAATTTTTTAACCCCATCAATATGGGTCTTAAATGAAAGGGCTTGAATAGTAGACTGCAGATAACTACGTAAAAATTCAAAATCGGTGACAACGTCGGAAATAATAAAGAAAAATGGCGTATAACATGAAATATAGGTAAAGCTACGATGTGCACGGCCGAATGCAGCACTCTCACTTGTTTTTCTTAATTTTGTTAAATATTTTAAATGTCCCTAAAAGAAACTGTCGAAAACTACAAAAACAAAACTTAAACGTAAAGCCATTACTTTGGAAAATTAAATTAAAATTTTATATCACCTTCGAAATGGAGAACGCTCAATATTTCTTGGAAAAATGTTCGGTTTAAGCGAAGCCACAGTAAGAAATACAAAAAAAATTAAATTTCAATTAGGCAATCGGTGATTTCTGGAACGAAACTGTCTGTTAAATCTTTATCATACACTAAAGTAAAATTGAGAAAGCACTTATAATGAAATTTAACAACCTATTATTTTTGTAAACAACATAACTGTCTTACATAATTGTTTTTAATAAAATAGAAATGAACCTGGATAGTTGTTCCTAAGAAATCCTTGTATTTCACTCTTTTCAATAGGTTTTAGAGATAAGGAACTAATCACCCACCTACTTTGCATACAATCAATGTTTTTTTTATACGGTTTTTCTATACCGTGTAGAAACAGAATTAGGTGTATCCAATCCATATACCAGCCATATTTTTGTGTACGAGGATTTTAGTTTGTCTATTAGGGTGATCGACTCGGTTTTACAACCGGTGGAAAACCCGGTTTTTCCCCTTCTGCGGGCGATTTTTTCAAAATGTTAATTTTTCGAATATCGAATACACCGGTTTTTTTATCCGAAAAAGCCGGTTTTTTTATTTCTTTAAATATATTTTCATATAACTTTGTAACCAATCGTACCATAATATTTAGTTGTTAGGATATAAACCTAACGTTAAAAGTAAAAGGTAATTGGAGCATAAACTAAGCGGATCGATCACTTTTAGATGAAAACTGTAGTTACAATAAAGAAAAAGCAATAATCTCTTTTTCCAGATCCTTATTTTAATTAATGGCATTGAGTGTCTGTCAACTTAAATTTCAATTAAACCATTGAACAAACTAGTTTATGACTATATTTGTATGTCTGTCAGGGGTATAAGAAAGAATTTTTTAAATTAAATTTTAAAGATTTTCTCCCTAGTCTTTAAAATGTATTTCAAATTACAGAAATCATTTCAAACAAAATACGTTAGTGCATATTAGTTTAAAAGATCTATTTAACATTTAAAACATGTACAGAAGGAGATACAAAAATTTATAATACCCTTTAAAAAATATGTATTCATTTATTGTGTTTAATAATTTTACTTGTATAGTGTAACTTTTGTCCTTAAATTCAAGTAATTGAAACCAAATTAGTCAACGGCATTCATGTCAGTTATTGCGTTATTGCGTATTTGTGTAGCGAAACGTATATAAACAGTAAAAATTTCATATTTAGATATAATTTTTATTATAATCTTTTTTACAATATTTTTAAATTTTTTTTTTTTTTATATATTAAATTTTATATATTCGAACCGGTTAACCGGTTTTTTCTCAATTTTCAAAATAGCAACCGGTTTTTTTTAATCCTAAATTTCAAACTATTTGAAAACCGGTTTCCTCAAAAAAACGAATAATCGATCACCCTATTGTCTATACATAGTTTACTGTATTCTGCAGGTCCATCACTTTCCCTATTGCCATTTTGTAGCATCGGCCATTTTGGATTTTAAATATAATGTTTATGGGGGAGACTATGCTAGATTTCAATAGCGATTTATTCCCTAACATTTTTAAATGATTAATACCACATATAGATCAGATCTGTACAACATGTGGTGGCTTTTAAAGGTTGATTTCAAAGAACAGGCGGACAGATGTAAATTGCTCAATCGTTTAGCCTATTCACAAGCTCTCAGAAAATATATGCATTATGGGATTGGAAATTTATATTAATTACTATTGTAGAAATTACGAACGGAATGACAAAGCTATATATACCCTTTTATCCTTGGCGAAGGGTATACAAAATCTATTAATTCAATGACGTACCTGCTACGTATGCGGCATAAATAGAAAATTTTTGTTTTTATCGTGTGTTTTTTAGACCAAAACTAGACATTGTTAATCGTTAAATAAAGACACAAAGGGAAAAACCTAAAAACACACTATCTTATTCAATGTGCTCGAATAAACGGTTAACTACAATCTCATCAACACGTGACGAACATTCGAGCTAGATACACACTTCTATCAGTTTAATCTTGCTTTTTGTTAAGTCACATATTTTGTATAAAATTTATAGATTTGTGTTCAATCATGGATTTGTGTTGGTGTAAGGGAAGACTGATTGTTTTAGGGAAAACTGAAAAGAATTATACAGAGATGGTATTGTTCTCGTATATTACGGTTAAATGTTCAAATAAAAAGGCAATTACAAGTGACCAGCACACATTTTTGAATGAATTTAGCATGTCGTTAAAATATTAAAATATTTTCAAAATATCAAAAGTCATTTATCAAAAATTAAAATAATAACGTTTAACAGTTTGTTTAAATACTGTAGGGGAAAGTACTAATGAACATGATAACAGCTTCTGTGTTTGTGTAACGAATATCTGCGGGTGTAAGGTACACTTTAATAGTGTGAGGACGACTAAGAAGTTAGCACTGGGAAATTATTTACAGAATAATACATAGTAAATTCATACGAGTACAAAGAAGATGACGAGGAAGTGATTTTACAGGGGTTAAACTAATGATGAAATGAATTGATTTTCACCTTAAAACTCATGATTTAAAAATTGGCGTATCATTTAAGATCGTATGTTTATATAAATTTATTACATATAAGGCGAAAAGAAACCATTGATTCATGAGTTAATGATGATTTTGCATCATTTTAAAGCACTTCATTTATGACAAATTAGGAAGTTATTTAGAATAAGTCCTTTTGCACTATTGTCCTGAAAATGTAATTCACTCGACACAACTTAAAAATATTTTTTCTGAAAAAGGTACACGAGTATGGATAAAATATAAATAAATGAGATGCAGAAAAACGTTTGTCCAAAATACGCATGTAGACAAACCTGTTTTTGTGTTAAATCATTGTGTTTTGTCACAGTTTTTTTAAAAAATTATCTGGAAAAAAAATTTTTTATTGAAAAACAATTTTGTTATAGAAACATATTTTAAAGAAAAAAAAATTATTCGTTTAAAACATTTTAAAAGATCTTTAGCAGCAATATTTTTCCTGAACGAAAACGTTTTGTGTCAAATTGTGTAACAACTTTACTCCAACACGTTGTTGAAAATGTGTGTGTCTATTGTTTGCTTGGATTTACAAAATTTACTATAAAAATATAAAATTTTTCTCAAATACTCATGTACATTATTTTACAATGCTTTGATACTTCTTAATATTTTTGACAGAAAACAATTATAAGAAAATATAAATTTTTTTCTATTGTTGGTAGCAAATTGTACAGGCGTATGACTTTAAAATTAATCTTCTAAAAAATACTTCGAAAAAATAACATATATGGAGCATAATCTCCTTTAGACACAAAATTCAAATACTGCCTTAATTAACACAAGAAAATGTTGAAAGGAACCGTACAGTAAGTACATAAAAACTCGGTAAAAAAACAAAATTTTCATTGATAAAATTTTAAAACAATTTGTTTTCAAATTTTAGGCATACAATTCTTTGTAATTCTAAAATTATTAAAAAAGAAAATATTATAAAAAACGTAACATCACTCTTAGGGCGTACAGTAATATACTTCTTATTGCACAGATTGCAAAAAGATTAAGTGTTAATCAGTAATTTTTAATCATAAAATCTATAACTTTTAAAAGCCTTTATTAACATAGCCCCTATTCAGTCTTATTATATTGAAAACTATTTGAACACAAGAAAAGGTTAGTTAGAAAATTAGCTGATAACTGCAGTGTATATCAAATGTATAACATTTTCCTTATTCAGCAAGCTGAATAGTTTTCTTAACTTCATTTTAATAAATTAGGAATATTTTACTTAATATTCAGCTAGCTGAATAAAGAACATTTTCTTTATTCAGCCAGCTGAATAGTCTTCTTAACTACATATAATTAAATTAGGACAATTTTACTTAAAATATGTCATGCCGTTATTATTCAGCTAGCTGAATAAGGTAAAATACAATTATTTGAAATTATTATTATAAAAACATATGAAATAATTTTACTTTTCTAGATTAAACAATAAAATCTAATCTATCTAAACAATAAATCTAATTATTAAGTTTGAAATACATTTAAAAAAAACAACAACAATATATTAAATGGTTTTTTACTTATTTACATGATGAGTGTTCACCATGTTTTGGCCACCACGGCTTTTTTTAGATCGTAGATGAGAGTTAAAATCTAGGTAATGAAACTTAGACGATTTTGTATTTTTCGTCTTTTTATCCAATTTTGTTTCACACTAATTTAGCTCACCTAGATTAAACGTCAAATATAAAACAAATATGAGTTGAACGACAAGCACCGTGTAAAATCTCACTAAGAATAATTATTAATAATCAGCTTGCTTGATGAAGTGAAAAAAAGTTAATTTTTTAAATATTTTTGCAAATTGATTAATATTTTTATGATTCAGCTGCAGTAATAACTTATTAAACAATGATATTATATATTTATATTCATTTTACTGATATTTATTTAGTCAAAATCGTAATCATATTTATACATGTATTATACAAGCAGGCTTAGTACCGATTTTTTATCATTCTAGTATTATCTAAATATCTATACAAAATTGTGCCGAAATAATTTCCAAAAAAATTAAGATTTTGCTATAATAATTGTATTGCCATCTACCGGCTTAAATTTTACATCTAATCTACTCTCAAATCTATATACACACAAATTATCATCAAAATCGGTTTAAATCGCTTATAAAATGTGTAGAACAATGAAGATTATCCGGCTAGCTTAATAAGTATATTCCCTAATAAACAGTTACTTATTTATAGCCATTTCTCTAAAAACACCATCAAATATTGGTTTGTAGTTAGCTGTATATAGTTCTTATAAAAAAACTCATAAAATATGCTTAATGTATAAATAGTAGGATTTTCAACTAATAATTACTGTTAAGGACTTTTAAAGCAAATGCTGAAAAATTTCTAAAATAAGTCCTGGAAAAGGATTTGAATTTTATAAATTAATATTTTTATTGTTTTGTTTAATGTTGTTTAGCACAAAATACTTGTATTCAGCTAGCCAGTCAACGCTTAGCATTAAATGCAAATGGCTTAATAGATTTTTGAAAAATATTTGGTTTTATTTCGTGTATTTTTTTAACATCGGATGCAATATTTTTTATATTCAGCTAGCTGAATAATAATGTTAAGCTGAATTTAGTATGCTGAATTACTTTGTTTTGCAAAAGATGCAAAAGTTTTTAATAATTAACAAGCTGGTAGGAGTTTTGTATATGAAAATAATGAATGCGTTGCATAATTTATATTCAGCTCGCTGAATAGGACATAGCAAAAGAATTTTATTGTTATAAGATAATTTTTTTTTTCAATATTGCCAAAAATATAATTATATTTGTTATTCAGCTAGCTGAATGATATTCAAAGGGATGTATGAATTTTGTCTTGATTTACAATTTATTTTTTTGTGTCTTCAAAAATGGTCTGTAACTTTTTATTTTCTAATATATAGTTTCGATAGAATTTAAGGATTTTTAAATTTAAACATCACTAACAGCCATATATCTTCCGGTTTTTAAAAATTGTGTGCAATCTATGTATTGACTTAGAAATGTTTTAAAGTAATTAATAACAAGAAGAAAGTTTTTCAAGTTTGTGACTTTTAAAACTAATAATTAAGATTAAGTTAGAAGATTAAGATCGTCTAACAATAATTTAATAAAGAAATTTCTCTTAATAAGTTTAAATCTGTTGGAGCAGCAATATAAACTGATCTTAATAAAAAATTGTCAAAGAAACACTTAATTTTTTATATCCTTTTTTATCTTCTAAAACACTGTGCAAACTAATTTTTATAAACATTGTAACATAACATGACTTTGTAGGTTAAAATTGTTAATAACTGTATTTTTTTTTGTATAAAATTTATTTATATTTTATATCATTAATTTTTTTTATTTATAAAATATTATTATTGAACTAATAGAATATAATATAATAATATGGTTTTTATTAAGTTCTTCAGTTTTGTTGTTTTTTTTATTTTAAAATGTTTAAAGTTCTGTGATTTTTTTTTTTTTATTTTTAATTATTACCTTTTGGGAAAGGAGAAATCCAAAAAAAACACACTAGAAATTTTGTTGCACTTTATTAAAAATATTATTTAGCACTTGCGCTGTATGTGTTTTTTTCAATATTTTTGTTATAAATCAATACACAGGTCGACCACGTTTGAAACGCCTCAAAGTCAATGAAAAGACTGACACTTTCAACAGGTCAGTGGTTAAACAAAACTGCTTAAACGAGGATCGGTTTTTGATAATCATTGGCAACAAAAACAATAATATACGGAATCAGTATTTTAAAGAAAGTTGCCAGATTTTTGTTGAAGCCATTTGTGAATTCTTCAAATTATCCAAATGATTGGTAGAATATGAGTTAAATTATTATTATTTTTTTTTTAATAAAAGGACATATCTCATTAACAAATGACTCGCTAAATCTGTTATAAATTATGTGGCTGCAAACAGTAAAGGATAAAATAGCTTCAACTGTTTGTAATTTTTTTTAAATTTGACAAACACTATGCATAGATATGTAACTCATGGATGAATTGCATATCACAGATACAAATTCAGTGTTGCGTAAACTTATTTTGACTTGCTCTTAAGCAAAAGAACTCATTTAAAGTTTTTTGTTTATATAAAATAAGTACGGAAAACAAGTAGCAAATTCTCTAAATGGGGTTTTGACACTTGATATATATTTTTAATAATAAATAATTATTAATTCTTATAAATATATACTAATATATAAAAGATTTGACACGAAGTAATTGAACATTTTAACATTTTCAAGGTTAACATTTAGTTTAGTTCTTCTGAATATTGTCCAAATCGTATGTATGTTGAAAACAACAAATTACCACACTGGCAACGCTAGCTAGAGTATTAAACAAAAACAACCCTCTGTTTAGTAGCTGAAAATATATTCTGTAGCTATTATCAGAAACACAAGGAAAAGAGAGAGAGAGAGCGCGAGTACCGGCATATTTATAACAAAAGATATGATGACGATAGAGAGTTTTTGTTTCTATATGACGTTTTCTAATCTCTCTTTTTCCCTACTGCATTCTATATTGGTTTAAAGCAGAGGTGGAGAATTATTTTTGTTTAAGAATTTTTTGCCTGCAGAAAGCATCTGAAATAATACGGTCGATGAGTAAAACGATAACAATAACGTTAAGTACTCTAATCGTATTATTTTATTTTGTTGTTGTTTTTTGTTGGTTTATTTAAAACTGTATAAAGTTCGAGCGAATTACCGTCTTAAAATGAGAGCATAAGAAACTAAGTTCTGGAAATCAAATAGACGTTATCATATGATTGAATTCTGTGACGTATTATTAAATATTAGATATCAATTTTGTATAGAAAATTACGCTACGTCGGAATTCTGTTTGAAGACTAATTCAGATGTAGCAACAAATTTTTAAAAATTAATTTTGTTTATATATTTTGGTTTTGATAGACTTTAAGTTGCAGAACTAACTTAGTTTCAGTTTCAGTTATATGTTTTATTCCAATTCTCCATTTATTAACCTTCAGTTCAGTTCTAGACAAGCTTTGGCTCAGTTTGAGTCAGTTTGTAGTTAAGTTTTAGTTCAACTTTTGTAAAATATATTTAGGGATTAACTTAGAATTTTGTTAGATATAAATTTAAATCTTGTTCACTTATAGTTTATATGTACATACATATATTTATGTTTTATGTTCATTCCATTTCAGTAGTTCAAGGCTGCAGTGTCGTATTCAGCTTTGGTTAGATCAACAATGACGGTCGTCAATGTCATTATCATATAAGAGCAAAAAGGCAGTGCATTGAGAAATTTGCTTCACACTCTTGCTGTGGTTGATTACGCGGCGTCGCATGACTGCACTGTTGTGTAGTTTCCACACAATTTAACATGCCGCATGCTTTTATATGGATTAACTAAACAAGTAGCAATAAACTCATTGATTTGTAATTGGAGGAGTACCATTAAATTTACTTATTTTTAACTGGAAATTAGCATTAAACTCATAATTACTTATTATCAGATTTCCATACAAAAGTCGACTTACCAAAGTATCCTTAGCATTTTGTTTACACAGCTCTGTCATTTAAATTTGAGAATTCAAAGAAACAGCTTAATTGTAGTTCATATCTTGTGCAGCTTTTGATTATATCTATTTTTATTTTCACACTAGCTAAAATTCTTCTCTAATTATTATTTATGTAGTTTCAGTTTAGTGGTTTTGAAAACCTTAGTTTTCCAACTCTGCTAATAATAAGTACTATTCTCCTTTAATGCTTATCAAACATTGTGTTTTATTTAGGGCCTTTTTTCAATATTTTTTCTATTATATTTTTTTTGTGTTTTTAAATAAAACATTTGAAGCACAAACAGAATCACGTGATAACAACTTGTCGATTATTCTAATGTGTACACAAATGTTCTAAAATGCAGCTAATTTTTGAAATATTTTTAAACTGCATTTTCTTAAAAATTTTAAAATAAAAATGTATTTATATTTGAAAAAAAAAAAATAACTAGAATATTGGCATTGTGTGGTTCACACTGATAACGCAGATACTAGCTGTAAAGATTTTCTTATCTGTTAGATTGACATCTTTTAATCTTTTAAACTAGAAATAAGTAGTTTTCTTTGATTCTTAAATTACCAAATAGCAATTTAATATATCTATGTATGTCTGTCTTATAGATAATATTTTTAAAATTCGAGAAGTAGGATTTTTTTTCTCCTAATAATTTTTCAAAATGAAATTATTATCTAATGATAAGGTCCGGTATTAGATTACGGGGTTAATATGGGTTTTAAATTGTTGTTAATACTTATATATTGTATTATTTAACTGATAAGTCTGTTGTAGTTGCTATACCAAAAGATTTATGCATTTATTGAACGATTATTAAATTTATTATATCAATGGAAAAGTTATTCAGTAATTAAAATAAAATAAAACAAGTAAGAGCGCTATATTCGGCCGTGCCGAATCTTATATACCCTTCACAACGTGTAGTCATGCAATAACAGCAGTTTGTATCACCATTCATCCCATATGAAGTACGTACATACACATAAAAAACATACATATATAAAAACAACCCATTGTAAAATTATAACTTTACGTATGTATGTTAAAAGAAAAAAATAAAAAAAAAAATAAAAAAAAATTTAAAAAAAAATTATAAAAAAAATTAGAAAAAAAAATAAAAAAAAAAATAATTAAAATATATATGTATAATAAATAAAAAACAAAAAAAAAATTAAAAAAAAATAAAAAAAAAATTTAAAAAAAAAATTATAAAAATATAAATAATATATTAAATAAAAAATAAAAAAAAAATAAAAAAAATATAAAAAAAATTTTTTTGGCTCAGCTGGGATTCGATGCCACGTTTTCTCTAACCAGTATACACGCTTGTATGTATGTATGTATGTATGTTATTGTTGTAATGTTGTTTTTGTGAAAAAAAAAATCGATGTGGTCGTGAGTTTTTGCTCATATCTCAGTTGTTTATGTACCGATGTTTCTGATTTTCAATACCGATCTACTCTCGTATATTTCTGATAGTTAAGTACCTCACCCGGGTTCATGCGATGTCGGGGGCTTCAAAAAGTTAATTTCAACATACACACGGACAGACTGACAGAGCTTAATCGACTCCCCTATTCGTAAGCTTTCAGAAAATATATATGGGGTCGTAAATTTTCATTTCATTGTAGAAATTTCACACGGAATGGCAAACCCATATATACCCTTTTTATACCCGCCACCAAAAAAATGGTGGGGGTATATTCATTTTGTCATTCCGTTTGTAACACATCGAAATATCCATTTAAGACCCCATAAAGTATATATATTCTAAGTCGTGGTTTGATTTTATGACGATCTAGCTATGTCCGTCCGTCTGTCCGTCTGTTGAAAGCACGATAGAGGTCGCACCGAAAAAGCTAGGGCGCTCAAATTTTGCCAGAATCTTTCTTATAGACAAGGTTTGTTTGGTATTGAAAATGGGCTAAATCGGAATATTAGGAAGAGAGTTATAGCTCGGAAAGCAAGAGTAGGTCGAAAAAACCGTGTCCTTCGAACATCGAATAAAATGGAATTGTGTCCAAACGCATTAACGTAGACTCATGAAACTTCGAATATATATTTTCTGAGTAAAAACAATATTTTTCCCCGAAAATTATCTAAATCTATGCATTAGAAGAGGAGTTATCGATCAAAATGTACGAAAATTTATACCGCACAGTGTATTTTTCGGTATGTTTAAAAACAAAAACGTCATAAAAGCAACAAAATTGGATGCACGACTCTGAAATTTTGCACACTTTGCTTTTTGGTGAGGCGCTTTTTTTAAACGGAAAATTATTGTGCCACGCCCATTTTTACGCCCACCTCCCATATAACGTTTTACTAAAAATTCATATAATTTCTCTATTAATTAAGATTTTGGAATTATAAAGGGCTATATTGAAACACCTAAGTTGAACTCATTCGCAAAAATAACTTTGACACGCCTACTATAACGCCCACTTTTCACGTTATCTACCGTTAATGAAATTTAAAAGCCTATAAAACCGCCAAAATTAGAGGTATGATGATAAAATTTGCTACGTATATCCCCCTAGGCATTCTCATTACTGTGCCAGAAACGTTTTACCTTAAATTCATTTAATTTCTCTACTAATAATGATTTTGGAATAATAAAGGGCTATAACGTTTTACCTAAAATTCATATAATTTCTCTACTAATAATGATTTTGGAATAATAAAGGGCTATAACGTTTTACCTAAAATTCATATAATTTCTCTACTAATAATGATTTTGGAATAATAAAGGGCTATATTGAAACACCTAAGTTGTACTCATTCGCAAAAACAACTTTGACACGCCTACTATAACGCCCACTTTTCACGTTATCTACCGTTAATGAAATTTAAAAGCTCATAAAACCGCCAAAATTATAGGTATGATGATCAAATTTGCTACGTATATCCCTCTAATCAATGTTATTGTTGTGATAAAAAGTTTAGGTGACACGCCTACTTTAACGCCTACCTCCAATTTAACGGTTTATCTTAAAGTCATGTAATTTCTCTAGTGACAAAGTTTTTGGGAAAATAAAGGACTATATTGAAATATCTAACTTTTATTTGTTAGCAGAAACTTTATTGACACGCCTACTTTAACGCCCACTTTCATTGAAAGACTACATTTACAAAAGCATTTTAGTAGCATATCGAAGTTATAAAGGGTGGTTAAATTTTAAGGACCGATGTTGAATTTAAATAAAACACAAATTATTTAAGAAATTATTATCATTTCTTTTTATAATGATAATATTTGTATGGTTCAATTATGTATTTAACAAAATATCGGCCAAATGGCCCCCCATCCTTGGCGCCACTCCTCTATCCGATGGTCCAAATTTTCAATGACAATGTTGATGCTCAATTGTTGGGCATGATGATGAGGCGAGGTTGACTACTCTTTTGCCACACTATCGCAAAAACCAGCAGTGGTTCCCATTTAACGAACTAAGAAGGCATTCACAGATTTTCTAACATTTTATACAGACCTGTTTTGCAGAAATTTAAATATTTTTTACAATTCTCCCGATTGTGGATGAATTTGAACGATTATGTTGATCAAAGGAATTACGAAGTGCACAAAATGCATTTTGATTTGAACGCCCATTTTTATTAAAAACCTGACAAACTTTAACGCGTTGCTCATTTGCGTATCTTTCCACGGATCAAATTGAGTAAGATTGAGATTGAGAAATGTCAAGTGAAATGCAGAAAACAAATTTAAGGACTAGGTGTAGTTCACCTTCAACATGGGCCCTTAAAATTTAACCACTCTCTACAATGAAAGTGATACATATTTTATTATAAAGAGATTATTTCATAGCGATTAACAAAACAATAAATATTGTGCTTTAAATGTGCACAAAATTGGTGGTGGGTATAAAAGATTCGGCACAGCCGAATATAGTGCTCTTACTTGTTCACTGTGTGAAGGGTATACAAATATTTGAACTGCAGTTAAGCGATAAATGTTCGATATTATTTTTGATCCTTGAAAATGCCTACTTGAGTTTATGTGGAATAAGCTAAAGGTCGATCAAAAATTCTTGATTTATTATAAGGCGGAAATGCGCAAACATACATACATACATACGTACGTACGTTCACATGAGAACGTTAGTTTTTCTTACAATTACCACTAACGGGCAAGTTAAAAATGTTTCATATACCTTTGTCCGCCGCATAAAACAACTGCAAATGCTTTATGAAATTCATGCCGTCCGATTATCTTTGCCTTGTATATTGACCTTCCTCTTTAAGTTATTTATTTCCGGAAATGCATAATTTTGAGTTACCTGTTTAAGACAGTAAATTTCTGTTTAATTGAATAGATCACAATACTTAATTTGGTGTTTTATTTTCTAGCACGCGTTTTGAACAGTAAATCATTAATATTTTTAGAAGAGTAGTAAACAAAAAACATCTGATCTTTAAAGTGCACAAAATATGAGGTTCACTAGTCTAAATTGTGGTGACACCTTAAGGCTATAATACACGGCATGTTTTTTACATCTGACTTTAAAATTTGTGAGACATATGCAAATCTACATGTCTGTCAAAATTGTACTTTTACGCTGACTGCTTTGCAGCAGCAGAGATTTCTGCCAACGACTGACGTTACATGTTTTTACAGAAGTTATGTTTTAAAGGTAACACACGACATGTTTGTGTTAGCAGTGGAGAATTTGACAAGTCAGATGTAAAAAACATGCCGCGTATTAGCTCCTTTATCAAATCTGTCAGATTTGAAAGACAAAAACTAGGAATAGGTTTTAAAGTTTTTTCAACTTTAATTATTAAATAAAAAATTTCCTTGATTTGTTAAAATGAATTGGTAGTGGTTTAAGCCGGATCTGTATTTAGGCTGGTGGCAAAGCAAAAGTTTATTTGTAGTGCGATTCAATAACTTGTTTTAACGACAATCGTATCGTTAGAAAAACGTAAACAGCAATTTGATCGATTTTGGTATTCAGCATCACTACGCACTCTTTTCTTTAAACGAATTGTTTACTCAAAAAACGTGACTATTATTCCCGGTTAATTATTATTAATGTTTTGTGATCGATATTAAACCAAATATCTTCGAAGCGTATATCAAACGATTGATATTGCGATTGATCTTGTTGGCGCTCTAACTAGAAACTGTATCCGGTAAGTAAACGCCACTCTGGGCGAGAATTTTCTTCACGATCCTGCGAGTATATTTCTCACGTTGGAATGTGATTGTCGTACTGGTTTTTAGTTTGAGAGAACCGTTTTTCTCTTGGTAAAGGTAAGACTAGCTACACGTTTCATACCAATTATTAGGCATCACAAGGTTATCAGTCAGGGAATCAAATGTGATGGTCCTTCGGATCATCAGCCATAAACCTGACCATGGCCAGCCCATCCATTAGCTCGAATTGGATACTGTGAAAATGTGTTTTAGCCTGACAGCTCATGTCATATATGACATCCTGCACCAGCCATCACCCCTTAATTGATGCTAAAGATAACTACTTAGTAACTTTTTTACTTAAGGTGGCGCTACAATTTGTGATTGGTCTTGGCCTGCCTTAAAAATTAACTCCATAAATACATATTAGTGTTGTACCTGCTATCTTCAATAAGTAATACCAAGAACTTTCGCATGTTCTTCCTATTGGTGCCTTTAATGTTCTCCGTCTTCCATTTTAGTATTCTCTGTAGTAGTTTCCTTCTAGCGCGTTTATTACCGAAGAGTTCGTTTTAATTCGACCACAAATTTCTAGCCATGAGAATCGCTATATTTTGATGCTCCTAACTAAATTCATGTCTTGAAGAATCTCTTACAGTTCAGGTTTTGTTCGGCGTCTATACTCTTATTTCACACAGATGGTCCTATAAATTTTTTGAAATATCTTTGGCTCGAATACACCTAACACTGCTTCATCCCCTTTTGATATAACCCATGTTTAAGTGCCAGGGAATATAAGTATGCTTTTAAGTATATTTTTTAGTTCTTCAGTCCTATTTTCCATTTTTTTGTCATCCTTATCATTTTTTTTTATCTCAATGCTGATATCTTTATTTTGGTTTATGGCGAATAGAAAATTGTATAAAAAGTCGTATGGTAACTCGACATTGCAACTGCCTGCAGGAACTATCTGCAAAAATGCCAATGATTTCTATAAAGTCAGTCTCGGATCCTGCTTATGCGTTTGGTAGTGGATGATTTTATTATAAAATACATGAAAAGCCTTTTTTATAGCTGACAAAACTATTATTTATCAAAAGAAACAAAAACTTAATTTTTGGCTATCGTTGTTTGAAAATATTTCATCTTCCTCCCGCTGTGAGCCCTTGATGTTAATTGTGCCCGTTTTATTAACCTTTGCTCTTTCAAAAATGTTTGCTATCTTTAAGTTGTAAATGGTTCGGAGAGGTCAGTTCCTATTTTAACTGAGGATTTCGTGTAACTCTGTGTTATTCTTAAAAGATATTCGAGTTTTGCAAACATTCCACACGCTGAAGCTTAAAAAGCTAAGAAGAGTCAATATACTGATACCTTCGTATTTGTAGGTAGTCGAATCTTTCGAAACCAATTCCTAACTTCTGTCAGCATTGTGCTTTGTATATAACGCAACATAATTGAACATAATGCGAGAGAGGCGTAAAACTTTTGATAAGAATTCTAAACAGTGAGCTTTTGATCTTCTAAAGCAAATTCCCCTGTGTAACGCACATTTTATAAACAAAAACAAACGAATAGTCTGGCAAGTTCTTGGCAAGGCTGTTATAATTAAAATTCCTAAATAATGTTTTGAAAAAAATATTTATTTCGTTAAATCCATCCATACATGTATTACAACAAATATTTTTCCCCTAGTAAATAGAACAATAAAAAACATCCTATCAAAAATATATCAAGTTTATAGTCAGTTTTGCAGCTCTTATCTATTCACTTGAAGTTAATTTTAGAAAGCAATACATATGTGCAAACATTTGAGGCTTATCTTTAGTGTCATTCAAATTCCTCCGATTATCAATTAAAATTCAAAATATTAATTTTGTTAAAAATAACATTAAACTGCTTTATGGATGTTTAATGAAGTAGTATTTTTATGTCTAACATATACTTTATAACAAAATAATTTTTTTTATAAAACTTTTTATTAAATGTTTGGCAATGTTGTTTGTTGATAAAAGATTTAGAAAAATAATACAAAAACAATTTTTTTTAGAATGAAGAAATTTTTTTTTTAACTAACTTATTGTATTAAATTTACAAAAACCTGTGTTTTTAAATAATCAAAGATCTGAAATACAAAACACCAATTTTTAGACTATTTGTCTGTCTGCCTTCCCGCAATAAATTGGAAAAAAATTAAATGGGAATACCTCGATGCCCGGATTTAACATATGGGCTACTTTTTATCGCGTAGCGTATCAAACGAAAACTAGAAATAACAAATAAAATGGTACTAGAGGTTTGGTAAGAAATAAACGCATGTACATAAATACCAAGGCGAATTCACATCAGGTGACAATATCCCTACAACAAACACAAAAAGACCCGGAGATTGTCAAAAGACAAAAAAAAATTGTTTGTTTACCTTTAATTAAAATTTTATTTTTATAAATTTAAACGAAAATTTTTAATATAAATAAGTATTTTTAATTTATTATATAAATTCCTATTAGTTTTTATCACACATTTGTGTTTTTAAAACATTTTTCACAATATACACAAATTAAAATCACTAGGACAAGCACCACGGCAATTTAGCATTTTCTAAATTAAAAACATTAAAAATTTTGTTTATTGTAATTAGAACTTGTATTTTACCTTTTTACCGATAAGGTCTTAAACAAATACTATTATTTTTATAATTTTTTCACATACCTTATCACCTTTATAAAATTTTTCAACCACCGCACATAAAAAAATAATTTTAATGTAAATAAACTTTGACATTGTGCCGTTTAAAATAAAACGAGCAAAACACAGTCAGCTGACTTCGTAACATCACCTGATGTGAATTCGCCTTGATATATACGCACACGACAGAATGTAGAGCAAGGCATATTTATAACAGCGAATTGAGACAACAAATCAACTTTTTAGGGGATATTTATTTTGTCAAGGCCAATTCGTACATCAGGGTTGGAAAAATTGTTTTGATATGTTTAATTTAATTAAAAGAAGGATAAATATTTGTAAACCGCACTATAATTGCATAAAAGCAACAAATATAAATATATAAATTTGTTATATTGCGCTGGCAATTTCACCTGTATGAATTCACCTTGAGATAAAGTATAAATAAATATATAAATATACTAAGCAGTAGGGTGATCGACTCGGTTTTAAAACCTGTGGAAAAACAGGTTTTTTACTGTTTCAGCAGGCGGTTTTTTCCAAATTTTTCGAATGTCGAATACACCGGTTTTTTTTACTCACAGAAGCCGGTTTTTTTCATTTTTAGTTTTATGTTCATTTATCTTTGTAACCAAACGTACCATACAATATTTATTACTCAAAAAATTTCCAAAAATCAGAAAATTTATTAAATACTCTTCCATAATATTGTAAAAAATTTATTTGTTGTTTCAAAAACAAATCTAAAATAAGAAAAATAATTAGGTTAAATATTATTTGTTTTAAATGGAGAGCAGGTATTTTATACGTTGTTGCGCTTATAATTTGCTGTGATAATCAGCTGTTCAGTTAATTTTTTTACCAAATTATTGTACTTTGCCAGACTTTTTGATCTCATTTTTAAATTTTATAATATTTTGTTTCTACGAAATCTAGCGACTTGTACTAAAGACTACCCATAGCTTTACTTATATCTTTGATAACTTATGATTTGTATACTAAAAAAGTTTGGCACACAAAGTGTCATTATTACAACTTGCCTACAAAGTTAATGTTAGTAAAAGGTAAATTTGACTACAGTGAGCAGTGACTTTTAATATTTTTCATTATTATAACCTCCTTGTAACAAAGTTTTTTTTTTATTTTAAATAATGGCATTTTATAATAATGCCTTTGAATTTGTGTCAACTTAAAATGCAATTAAACCATAAAACAAACTAGTTGATACCTATATATGTATCTCTGTCATTTGTATAAGAAAGAATTATATTTTATGTATTCGACCGGTTAACCGGTTTTTTCTAAATTTTAAAAAAAGCAACCGGTATTTTCTTTAATTCTAAATTTCAAACTATTTGAAAACCGGTTTCTTCAAAATGTCGAATAATTGATCACCCTACTAAGCAGTCTTGCCATTTTTAAAATCAAGAAAAGCGTCAATTATTCAGTGAAAAAGGATAAAACGGATTAAATCTTTATCCAAAAAAAGGGTAAAATGCACAAAAAATTCAATATAAGAAAACATATTAAACTTTTATAAAAATTATATTTTCTTTAAATTATTTGATGTAGAAGTAAACAAAAAATTAAAAAGAAAACATTGTTTTATAGAAAAGCAATTAAATTTTCAAACATATCTGTTTTATCATCGTCATTTTCGGCCAAATAGACACGGTTTTTAAGAAATTTCAGGGGCCAAATTGCGTCATTCGAACGTGATCGAAAATTTGAAAATTCTTATTAGAATCTCTATGCCTAAAGCACAGCGAACTCGATCGTTCGAGTAAAATTTTGATCGTGATTGAATGCCATAATTTGGCCGCAGCTCTTTTTTTAAAAACGAGTTTTTATAGTTTTATACGGTATTGAAAATGCAGCAGTGAATTGGCTAATATCCGCAAGAGACCGACTTGCTTAAAAACAAATATTGCGCCCATAAAACTTGAACTTGTAAAATATAACACACAATATTAACTAAATCCATTTCTCGAAATCAATTCATAGTCAAATTTTTATTGCAATAAGTTGGTCGTTGTGGTCATCGTATGGCATTTAGCTCTATCCTGATGAAATCATATCTCGACCGGATCAATGTCATCTATATTTTAAAATAAAAAAATAATGTCTCAAGGGCGGTAACGATCTCCATTTACCATAAAAAGAGCTCCGCCAAGCGTCAATCTATCCATAATGATTTGCCAGAGTATACTGATTATAAATGTAAACAAGTACGACATTTCGCTTGACAGTTGAACTTTTCAAAAGAACTCTCGGACATAAAAAACACCCTATACCATTATTATTTTCAACTTTTTATTTATTTTAATATTGTATAAATTATGAAAATGAAGCTACTTATTCTCTTTCAGGTGCTTATTGTGTTTATTTTTTTAGTCTTGCAGCAAGTTCAAGAACTACTTAAAAAACACATCAGTTAAGAAAAAAAAAAATGCAAAATAAATTCAAACAAAACTTAAACCAGATAGTTTTAACAAAAATCACCAAAATATGGAAAACGAGTACCAAAGTATTCTCTTTGGAAAAAAAAAAATAAATAAAAGAGTAACGAGACCTCAAAAGCATCAAAAGCACGAAAAGCTTTAAAATGGCAACCCTTATTAATTTGTGCCAACAGCGATATCAAAATTTGTCTTAAAATTAACATAATACACAAAAATATTGTTGGAACCATCAAAGGTTTATAAATAAGATTTTCATGCGAAATCTGTTTATTAAACCCTCTATAAACGTTTAATAATTCTCATTCATATGACGGTAGAACATTAATTATAATTAATTTTAGCATTAAATCTAAAAAGAAGAAGTCTATTTGGGTAAAATAGTACAATCATATCATATGCGCCATCCATACTGGTTGTAAATTCATATTTCAAATAAAATCAATTCAGTGCCCATTAATGACAGTTTTTTGTCTTTAAATTGAAATTTGTTTGAAAAACACACTCCATAATTCCTTTTACTATCAGTTCAAATTCCCATTATCTTTATTAAATCATTTT
The DNA here is from genome assembly GCA_941918925.1 of Phyto melanocephala. NCBI lineage: Eukaryota > Metazoa > Arthropoda > Insecta > Diptera > Rhinophoridae > Phyto > Phyto melanocephala. The sequence goes on along the minus strand of OW799236.1, from coordinate 18,674,844 downwards.
GATTTCTAACATTAACAGGTGATTTATCACAAGTATGAATTTAAAAACAATCTATGTCATAAATGTTAATCAGATTAGAAAGTTTAAAATGCATTGACGTTTTGTGATTGTTTTTCTATTCTTTGTATAGAGATTATTTTTTTTCTTTTTAATTATTTGTTTAATAATCAAAATTTTCAAAACAGTGCTTACTACTACGTATTTAAAATGAACAAATAAAATCAGTTCACAGTATAAAGAAATTTCTTTTAATAAATAATAGTGGAAGAAAAAACCTAAACGAATAATATAAAAATATTAAAACAATTACTGCATTCAAAAGGTGTCCTAAGTTTAAATGTTCCAAAATAATAAAATAAAAATATATGACTTTTGTGAACGAACTTTCATAACTAAGTAAAACATATAAAATACAAATCTTAAATTTTGCAAAATTTTTGATAGCAGATAAATTTAACGGATATCGTAGGCGGCAGCTAAGAATTATTAGAGATAGCTCATCTTAGCAGATTCTTAACCGATCGTCGCAGATATCTGAATAGTTATGACAGCACAATAAGCATACCATACAAAGTAGTTTTAATTTATGACATTTCTACTTAATAAGCAACAACAATTTAAGCTGTTGTGAAATCCTAGAACATTATGAGAATATGGCATGTTAGGACACCTTGTGAATACAGTAAGTTCAGTAAGTACAGTTTAAGTTCGAATAGTTTGTTTTACAGCGATTAAGCTATAAAAAATATTATTATGGTAAAAGATATGAGTTTTTTGACACCTTAATTATAGCAAAATTTATGGCAATTTATGCATTAGAATTATTATAAAAATATGACATAATGCACTCCTTGCTTTTTACCAAACACGTATTTTTTTTTTGTTAATTACTGTAATTGCAGTATCGCCCAGGTTTAGCATTCCAAGTGAAATAAAATCACTCGGATTTGCCATTGCAGTGTTAATGTTTACAACAACAATGCTCTGACACTTCCGCACAATTTAGTTTAATGGCGTGGAACTACTTATTTTGTACACTTAAACATAATATTTATTCATGGAAAGTTTTATAAGAATCAATTAAGTAAAATTAAATATACAAGTGTAATATTTAATTTATAGGGGCATGGCTTTGCCCATTTTTGTAATCCTTAAATTATGTTTTCAAAGCAATGTTTCTAATTTTATTACTTAAAAAATATATAAAGTAGATAATACAATAAAAGGATATCGAAATTGTATGGGCGATTGCATAGTCCACTTTTCTAATCACAGTATTGTACAGTGACAACAGTAGAATGTGTATGAAAAAATTTTATTTGAGCGAATGTCTTTTTAAGGCGATTTTTCATTTTTACTTTGGGGTATTTTTTCGCCAAATTTCGTATTTAATATTGGACTGATATTTTCATTTTTGAAATTAGAGTTTTTTATTTTATGTTTTGGGGACATTCGTCATTCCGACTATTATTTAATGAGTCTGGTTAAACAATTCTTCAATAGAATTTCCACCAATTTGATGCAATGCTACCAAAGTTGTCCTCAGTAAAGTATTGTTGAGGGCTTTTTAAGTAAAATGACGTTTATCTGGCCGCCAATATAAATGTAAAACTCTACATTTTACATACCTACAATTGCCTACAACTTGTCGTTAATTAGTATGAATTCAAGACAAATAAAATATGTATGTATGTTTCGTTAAAACTTTACAAAATACACTTTTTGTTATAAAATTTGTCCTCCTGCCTTTTATAGACGACATATTATAGATAGACTTGCAGAAATCAACGATGGTATCAACGTCGTCTAAAATTATTTGACCAACCGTGTAATCCCCAAGGCAAGGCAAGGCTGCCAGGTGATTTGTAAGATAAAAAAATACCAGGGTCTAATCTAAAATTTGTCATATATATGTATTTTATGCAAGCAAACGTTTCAATATGTTCACACGACATGTCATATGTAAAATAAATGAAGTCTGAGGGCACCTTAACCCGGATATTTACAAACAAGCATACTTATGCAAAAGACGGTAGAGCTAATAAAAGCGAATTAAATATACGACTATAGCTATACTCTCATTAGGCAAATATTTGATGAGATATACATACGGAACCGCTTTAATATATTTAATTCTGCCCTTAGAAACCAATTTTCAACTGTTCGAAATATAAACAAATTGCAAAATTAATTCATTGAAATAAGGAAAATTATTTGGAAAAGAAATATTAAAGGAATATTTAAGCAGATTTAACAACCTTACAAAAGCTTTAATAACTCATTAAAGCTTTGGTGATATTTTTGAAAACTGCTAAATGGCATCGTATGTTTTCATATACATATTTGTGTTACACATATGTATTTAAACTACTTTAATAAGCTTTTGAGACAAATTTTTTTACAGACAATATCTCTGTTAATAGATTTAGGGCCATTATTACAACTTGCCGTTAGATAAAGGCAGAATTTTGTCGGACCGATAAATAGCTTTGCATTATAAATCCTTAATTAATTATTTTTTTTTATTCATTAAATATATTATTAATAATAACAACAATGGAAGTTGTAAGTAATAATGCGAAGCTATTTTTCGGGCACAAAAAATCATACCTTTAACTAAAGGCAAATATGCATTGGTCATATAGATAAATACTTCCATTTAAAAATTCTTAGTTTACAGAATTCTACTTTTATTTATTATTATACAAATGTTCCCTTAATTATGAAAGTAGTATAAATAAAATATATAAATAAATAAGAACGAGCTAATTAGTTCGTCCGCACCATATTACTTTAAACTAAATTATTTCAAAGTGATTTTTATAATATTATCAAAAATGGTTATATGAAAAGTTTTTATTTAATGTTATTTAATGGATTTTGTTTAAAGTTAATTACGAAAATGATCTACATTAGTCAAAAATTATTGAAAAAAGAGTTTATTAAAACTTATTTTGTTTCTGTGAATATATAAAAATAGTGTCATTTTATATTATGATACAAATTATTTCAATTTCAACTCACATTGATGAAATTTAGTTCTATCGATGCAATGTTCAATTTTAACTCAGACAAGAAAAATATGCCTTTTAATCACGAAAGTAACATTATACGACTAAATTTATTTGATTTTATCAAAACTACAAATGAAACTATTAGCTAAAAAATATTAAAAGCTTAAAATAAAAAAAAAATATTTAAATGAAATTTAATTAAATAAGTATTAAAAAATTAATTAAAATTTCTATTCCTTTTAAAACAATTTTAATTGATTAAAGAACATTTATAGTTAAAATGTTGAAATTATTTTAAAAAGAGTGAATTGTATCAGTAACTAAAATAACAACCAATGGATGAGGTTCCTGAAAAAATTAAAAAATATCTGAATTCTGACTTTGAATTCCACATTTTGGATTTTTTTATCTTGAAGAGGAAACCCTAAACTATATGGAAATGTTGGATTATTATTACTATATACGACCACTAGGCTAATAAGAGAAAAAAAATAAAAAAAATAAAGATAAGATTATTAAATTATTTTCCCTCAGTTTTTCAAACATATATAAGGAGTCTGACAATGAAAAGCGCTTGAAGTAATAATAATGGATTTCCTTCACTTATAATTATTAAATTTTCCTATATTACTTTACTTAAATTATTATTTGGCTAATTTTGAGAATGGTCCAAGTCAGTTTAACCTACAAAAAATAGTTCCTTATACACACAAAAATTCACAATCAAAAAAAGATTTTATAAATTGAGAAATTAAGTTCAAAATTTAAATATCGCAAAAATAAAATTTTGATTAATATATTTAACTCAAAACGTTAAATATTTTAAAATAAAAAAAATATATGACTTATACCCTGTTCAGAAAAATATTTTTTATTGTTTCAATTAAGTGTTGATTGAGCAATTAAACAAGGTATTGATAGCTATAAAAATACGATGTATTTATACCAAATCAAATAATGCCTTCTCTTCATTTTTTTCCTGTTCATAAAATATATCTACAATTATATTTATATATACATATATACTTATGTGTACATATTTGAATTTATTTAAATATTTTTTTTAAATATTCATCAAGCATTTTTTATTTTCTTATTTTTTTTTGTATATTTTGTATATGTTTGACATTAGAAATGCCACCTATAGAATTTTCTTCTCACTGAACATACTTCTTAAGAGTTGTATTTCGAGTTTTGGACAATAAGTGGAACAATTAAGTATATATTGCCCAATTTAAAAATAATTTTTAGTATGGTAAATTGAGCTCAATAAGGCCTTTAATTGCGATAATATTAAAAATTGACAATTATGGTGCGTGTGTGAACATAGTATTAGACTACTTTCATAATTTAGGGCACAAATATCTCTTTTATCTTAAGTTTAACAGAATATATCACTAGATTTTGTATAAAGCGAGTTCTAAAAGTCAGACAAACAAAAATTTCAAAAATTTCTGTATCACATTCCAAATTTTTGACGTAAATATCCAATGTATACTACAAGCAATTTTGAAAAAATTTTGCTTTTGAGTAATTATAGTTTTTCGATTATATTTTATATAATTAAACTCTAACTACTTAGCTGTGTAATTTTCAGCTTTAAAATCTTTATGAACAATTTGTTATTGCTATAAAATTATATTGGAATATGTTATAACTGTACCACTATTTTGGTAGCTCGTGTGCATGTTATTAACACTGAAGTTAGCAAAAGCTAATACCGTTTATCTTATTGTAAGAGCTTTTTGTAAATAAAGCTTTCAATGGAGACAAACACCATGACAATTGTTAAAATGTAAATAACATTATCAAAGACTGTTAAAGGTTAACAGAGATACAACGGATAAAGCTTTTAATTTTATCATAATTCTTCACCCATTTGATTTAAAATAAAATGTTATAAAAATATAAAACACATACAAATTTAAAAATTAAAATTTACAAAACCACCAGAAGAGTTGCTAGACTTTTAATATTAAAAAAAGAATTGAATAAGTATGAGTATTCGGAAGTTTATGCTGAAACAAGCAAATGAAGTGGAAATTTTATACGAAAAATATAAATGTTTTTGATTGACAGCTTTATTTTAAAAACTTGATATATTTAACACATTTAAAATACATATAATTTATTTCAACCACTTGCATCAAATTTTAAAGTATTGTGTTTTAATAAATAATTTAAAAACTGACCCCTTCACAGTTTATGACTTTTCAACCGCATTAGGCAATATGCAATTTTTGTAACAATTTGTCTCTTAGATTTATAATCCTGCATGGTGTGAACATTAAAAGGAACCCACAATGAGCCATTTTATTCTCCAACCAGCAACATAAAAAAACATGATTTACTAAACCATAATAAATTGAAATCATAATAAAGCAAGTTAAAGTGCTATATATTCGGCTAAGTCGAATCTTATAATACACTTCACCATAATGTACATTATAAACATATTGTACCGAAGCCTAGGTTTCATATTTAATGTTATACAGTGCACTCGCAATAACGTGAACGCCGTCTAACGTGAACACCGCCTAACATGAACACCGCCTAACACACGCAAAGAAAAAATATGGTTGTGGTAACCATAATCGAAGAGCAACATAATATTGCATTGTATGATTATCGTTAAAACATATAATCGTTACCAGTTATCATTATTATGTTGAACTAGCTTGTGCCCGCGACTTCGTCTGCGTAGTTATCGGGATAAAAGGTAGACATAGTATTAACAACAAAAATACAAATATTTACAACACAAACAACCCGGATGGGATGATAAGTTTGCCAACGACTTCGCGTTATTATCGCGATAAAAAGTAGCCTATGTGTTAATCTATGTTGTTATCTATCTATGTGCCGAATTAAATTTAGTTCCGTTCAGCCGTTTTTGCGTGATTGAGTAACAAATATCCAAACATCCAAACATTCGCATTTATTATATTAGTAGGATTAAGGTATCATTTAATAATCAACAATTGAAATCGACAATATTTGCTTTTTTACGGCAAATTATTGTCTTTTGCTGTAACATACATACACATAGTGATTGTACTTACCAATTTAGTTGCAATTTTTTTACCAATATTTTTTTACACTTTTCGTTTATTTTTAAATTTTATTTAAGTTTTCAAACTTTTTGTTCATTTTTTTGACATCTCAAACTCTTAAAATAATAAAAATTTATTTAGCAAGAAGAAGAGCAGTTGAAATCAAATTATTATTAAACAAGTAAGAGTGCTATATTCGGCCATGCCGAATCTTAAATACCTTTCACAACGTGTAGTCATGCAATAACAGTAGTTTGAAATACGTACATACATATAAAAAACATCCATATATAAAAACATCCCATTGTAAAATTATAAATTTACGTATGTATGTTAAAAAAAAAAATAAAAATAAATAAAAAAAAAATTAAAATAAAACTAAAAAAAAATTTAAAAAAAATTTAGAAAAATAATTAAAATATATATAATAAATATAAAACAAAAAAAAAAATAAAACAGAAATTAAAAAAAAAAATAAAAAAAAATTAAAAAAAAAATATATAAAAAAAATAAAAAAATTTTTTTTTGGCTCAGGTGGGATTCGATGCCACGTTTTCTCTAACCAGTATACACGTTTGTATGTATGTATGTTTTTGATGTAATGTTGTTTTTGTGAAAAAAAAATCGAGGTGGTCGTGGGTTTTTGCTTATATCTCAGTTGTTTATGAACCGATGTTTCTGATTTTCAATACTGATCTACTCCCGAATATTTCTGATATTTTAATAGCTCACCCGGGTCCATGCAATATCGGGGGGCTTTAAAACGGTGATTTCAACATACACCCGGACAGACTGACAGAGCATAATCGACTCCCCTATTCATAAGCTTTCAGAAAATATATACTTTAAGGGGTCGGAAATGAAAATTGTAGAAATTTCACACGGAATGAGAAAGCTATATATACCCTTTTTCACTGTGTGAAGGGTATAAAAAAATCATAGATCGTTTAATTTGTAATCATACTGTTGTCTCATCTATTATTTAATGATTATTTATAATTTTTAATGCTTTTGAATATAATGTTATTTTTGTCGGATCAGTTTTTTTAAATCATACTATTTTTAAATGATAACCATTTTGAAACTTTTACGAAGAGTAAACATTTAATGATACATTTCAAACAAATGCTTGATTATCGTGACAAAATATACAATGAAATGAAACAAAAATAAATATTACTTGTTTTCGACAACCAAATATTGTTATAGAAACTATAATATGACCGTCGTGATTATGTCGTAACCATGGTTTTTCTTTGCGTGGACGAACAATCTTTTGTTAACGTAGACTACTCTAAAAAACAAACAAACTCAAAAAGCTTTATAACGTGAACAATTTGCAAATTGTTTTTAAACATGTGGACAATACTGAAATATATTAATTTATATTTTAAAAGTTTTGTATTTTTGTATGGCAACGAAATTTGAAATATTTTTCTTATGAGAATATAGGCATGAGTTTAAAAAAATCTAAATGTTTGGAGTTAATGGAAAAGGCAGGCATTTTAGATAGTTTGCAAATCTCGTAATTTATGTTACATATCCAGGAGTGTAAATCACAAGTTTATATTGAATATTTTTAAGATTTTTACATTAAATTTGTCAGTTGCTAAGGTAAATAATTTTGCTAACATTAACTCCTTAGGTTTTAATTTGTTATGACATACCGCGAGTGCACTGTATGTCATATTGTTTTGTTATTTCCAACGCCATCTTTGATTCTGAGTTCTAATATAATAAACCGTATTCTATTAGTCAAACATTTTTATTTGAACTTGATATTATCTGCCAATGTGTTTCAGATGCCATTTTTATATATATTTTTTATAGTTTTCCCCTCGTCAAATCAATATTGTTGGTGATGAAGGGTACAAAGCTTTTATTATTACATTTTACCTATATATCCGCCATTATATTTATGACTTACTTGGATTTCAATTTTTTTATGGTTTATTCTTCTATTTTAGCCCTTTTTATCTGAAAGCCATTTAATATTTATGTTATTTGGAAGCTAATACAATCGAGTTCCGTTTTTAAATTTCAGAAAAAAAGACTGAAGCAGTTGTATTTTCGTATATCTCAAGTAATTTCCAGTATTAATTTTATTTTTTTTTTGGTATTACTAGCATCTTTGAAAATTCTTATAATGCTTAAAGAATTTGATATATAAAAAAAATAAAAATTTTTAATATATTTTTTGCCTATGACTTTGCCAATTCACGATCGATTTGTCTGAAAATGTTTTATTTTTTGTGATAAAAATATGGGAAAAAAAACAGAGGAGGTCATGTTTATTTGCTCAGATCTTAGAAAGCTATAAGGCGATTGTGCTGGATTTAAATAGGGTTTCACATCAGAACATTTAAAAAATATTGATATTACATACATACAGATCTTAGCAATATGTGGAGGCTTCTAAAAGTTGATTTCAACCAACACACGACAGACGGACATTGTTCAATTGACTTCCCTATTCAAAGCTTTCAGAAAATATATACTTTATGGGGACGTAAATCAATATTGTAAATATTACAAACGGAATGACAAAACCGTACATACTCTTCGCACCACAGGTGCAGGGTATAAGAATCAACTGAAATATGCGAAACCAAAAGGACATAAAATAGTACTGTTTGTCTAGCAGAGAACATTAACATGCATTTAAAATTAATAAATTCTTGTAATAAAAGATTTTTAATGTACCGCTATATCGATTTTGTTAATTGTTTATCTCTGCAGTTATTTGGGTCACTAATGTAAGGACAAGCATTATTAGCAGGAATTGTTGATAAGGAAAAAGTATAGTTTGTGGAAAAGAAATTAAAAATTATTGTGCTTGTATATTGATGAACTCCATTTTAACAATTACTAAATAAAACTGGACTAAGATTAAATTAGAAATGAAATAAATCGGGTTAAAGGTGAGCAAATACTGAAAACAAGAACAAACTTAAACCAAACTACAACTGAAATAAACTTAAAAAAGAGCCGGAACTTAACTTAATAAAGCATGAACTGGAACATACATATTTTTTAAAATTTATAAAAATGTAATTAAGCGTGATGTTTTAAAACTGTAAAAAATTTTAACATGTTAATGTTAATTTATTGTACACACGTAACATATATTAATGACAACGGCGTGTGAATAATATCGCCGGCTCAAATAAAGAGTTTCAGTCGTTCGGCTCAGGTTTCTATTAAAAAGTTATGACAGAATAATAAGCATAGAACAAAAAGTCTTAACATTTTAGGACTTTTTCTTTGAAGTACAACAACAATTTTTTTAACTAGAAAGCATACCGCTTTATTCCCCCAATTGTGTTTTATAAAAATACTAGAAAAGACCGGCGTGCGTTGCTACGCCCCTTAATGAATAAAACTACATTCTGAATAGAAATTAATATCAAGTGCAAAAGCTAAAAAATTATAACTTTTTTAATGATCCACTTTTCTAATCACGAAACTGTATAGTCATGACTGCTCAATATGTGTGCAAAGTTTCAGAAAAATCAGTGAAGTTCAAGTAGCTCAAAATGATAATATTTTTTATGTGCGTGGCACTGCCCACTTTTCTAATCACAAAATTGTAAATTGCACTTTGTGTGCAAAGTTTCAGAAAAATCGGTCCAGTGCAAGTAGCTTAAAATCATAACTTTTTTATGGGCGTGACCCTGCCCACTTTTCTAATCACGAAATTATATATTAATGACAGCTCAATATGTGTGCAAAGTTTCAGAAAAATCGGTCAAGTGCAAGTAGCTTAAAATTATAACTAATTTTTTATAGGCGTGACCCGCCCACTTTTTGCCACCCATAAACCCTCCCTGGAATGTGTACAACAACTTGCCAAAGTTTGAGTCCGATCGGTTTTACAGTTTCGGAGTCTATAGCTAACACACAGACAGAGTTTCACTTTTATATATATAGAAGAAGATGTGTACCCGTCAGCTTTGCCTAGTATATTCATCAAGTGTGATTTGTGTTAGACTGGTATGTAGTATATCAGGGTGTGATTAGTCAACTAGACTGATATTTTTATCATTGCAGTGGAATCAGCAGTTCAGATACATGTTCAATATGTCGATATAACTCATAAGTTAAAGGAAAATGCAAAATCACACTCATACAAAAGTTTTCATCAAGACTTTCATTTTGCCCTTAATAACCTTTGACCGATATATTCATCCTTGTGCCAGTCATACGGCCGGTCAAATGACTGTCACTATTCTTGTGGGGTTGTCATATAATACTGAACAAAAACAACAAAGTAGTTTGATTTGAGTCATGCGTGATCTTTCAAAAATTCCTATTGATTCAAACCTCACGATGAATCACCCATTAGTTGAACATGAATGAAATGTAATTGGTGAAAAATTTTAAAATCCAGCTCAGACTTATTTTGTTTACCTAATGAAGTTGCTTTATCCACGTCGATAAACTAAAAACAATTAAGGACTTAGAAGTCAACTCTCTAAGAGTTATTATCGAAAGACATAATAAGTAGTTAGTTTAGTACCAAGAGTGTGCGCAAAGTAGAGCTATAGACCTATTCACGTCCAACAGTACACTTTAACTATCAAAAGTTAATAGCGTTAATGGCATAAAAACTAATGTCTGTGTTTTAAATTATTTTTTATTTCTTCGTCTCCGAAAAAATTACACTCGATACAAGACGCGGTTAAGTATGTGTCTTAGGGTTTTACAAATTTGTTCTAGTGGTATTTTCAAATTACTTATACTTTCACTTGGTTTATGGTCATCGTAATTTCATTCTTCTTTCATATCTTCAAATTGTTTTTGCATTGTCCTCTAATAGATTTTCATGTCCTTTGTCTTTGTGTGTGTGTTTTTATTTCATCATAAAATACACATTATTTTTCATAGTTATTCATTTTGTACAGTGGGTTCTGTTTTCGTTTGTTTTTTGAATTTCATTTTATACATGTGTTTTGTTGTTGTTGCTGTTATTCTTAATGTTTTACTATGGTCGATTTCATTTTAATGTCAAACAGATTGATAACAAATATTAATTTTACACACAAAAAAATAAAATCCATACAAATGTGTAACAGTATTAAATAGCACACAAATGCATTTTACTTTTACACAAACATAAAAATGCGTCATTTACTCTTGTATGTAGTTGTATAACAATTTTATTGGCTGTAAGAAGGTCGGTGAAAAATGTCCTTCAATTGATATGTATAAGAATTGAAAAATGTAAACTGAATCAAGCCAAAACAGAACTAGAAGTGATATAAAACAAAGCCGGGATTTTATTACGTCTCGACTAATGAAAATGATTTAAAGTGTCCTGTAAGGAAAATAATTTCGGGCAAAGCATTAAAAACGTTAATTACATAATCCTTAAAACAGGCTGTCGTGAGTCATGCCTACAACGGTTGATTTAGGCGCTCATTAGGATTTTACTAATTTATGTTTTAGGGTAATGCCTTGTTAATGAGACTTATTTCTAAAAACTAACTTAATTTTATTGTTCTCATTATAAAAAAAAAATATTGCCATAAAGGTGCTACAACTACTACTTAGTGTATATTCAAATGCCAACAATTCGAAATTATTTTTACCCTGATTGCGTGCTCACACTTTTATCATTTCATTGGGAATGTGACAGTGGTTACAATAAATAGCTGCTTAATGAAATACAGGAAAAAAGCACACATATTAATAAAAGAAACATGCACAAGCATGTACAACTTTCAATTCACTCACATTTTGAGTTTGTCACATGACAGTTTTGTTTACAACACTTTTATTTCATTCTCATTCCCTCTGCCCTGTCCATTTACTCATGCTCCCATCACCCGTTTTAATACAATATTTATTTCATTTGTTTTTGTCATATATATTTAAGGCTAATGCAATTGTCCTTTAACTCTGCACAGCGATGTTTTCTTTCCTTCATAAGGATCAAATATCAACTGTTATAGACACATGCATACAAAACGATAAAAAAGCAGAAACAGAAAACATGGAAATAATCCAAGAAATCACACAAGCAACGTCTACAATATTTGCATTTTATTAAGATTTTCTTTAATTTTCATTTGTACAAAGTATAAGAAAATGCACGTAAATATGTATTTTCCATTTAATCTAGATAATAAGTTCATCATGTATGTGTGCGTTAATGTATGTAAGTAAGTAAGTATGAGTAAGTCGTGTGTCATTGGTAAATAATGTTAAAGAATTAAATGATATTAAGGATACGCTTACAAAAAGTGGACACTAAATGCGATTTAAGAGAAGATTATTAAAGTGTATAAAAAAGCAATTTAGTAGTGTTATTCAAAAAAGGAATAAAATTGGATTTAACCAATCAATAGTTACCAGCAGAGCAAGAATAAACAACATACGAATAGAATCAAACTGACATTTGAATATAATTAAACTTAAGTTAAAGTATGATCGCTATTATCGGTTGTGCGAAATCTTAATATACACTTCACAAAATTGTGGTAGACACGAAACTGTAAGCATATAACTTTAAGTTGTTTGTGACAGAAATTAACACTTGCTTGCTAAGCAAATAAAAAACTTCCACACATGAATAAGCATAAAAAATATAATAACAATTCACACATTTTTTATTATGATGACCGACAGCATGCTTTTTTGTTGTTTTTTAATAGAACTGTTATATTGCAATCTCAATAAAATACAGAGACATACGTGTTGTTTTGCTCATATCTCATCCGTTAACAGGCCGAAAGTACCGATTTTCAATACCAAAATTTCCGAAAGCATTTCTGATAAATTGATACTACATGCCCGTTCATGCGATATATGGAAGCTTAAAAAAGTTGATTTCAACGCTTACACAGAGGGACAGACGGACATAATTAAATCGACTTCTCTATCTATTAGGATTCAAAATATATATCGCAAATACTACAAATACTTTTTTAATTTCCAAATTAAAATAAAACTTATATAGACCCTTTTTTATGTGAAAGTCTTTAAACAGAACTAAATCTGAACAAAAAATGATTCCTACTTGAACTAAAACTAAACTAAAGCTGAGGCAGAATCAGGTAATATCTAAAATATGTATAAAGTTTTCTTAAATTGTACTAGAACTGGAACAAGCGTAGAACTAATATAATTATAATTTAGAGAAAACTGAACTCGAATTGAGCGAGATTTGAATGAAAGCTATTATAGGAATAAATGTGTGTGTTGGCTTGTTGCTCTCTCTTCTCCTGCCGAGTTTTTCTAACTCAGCTGAGAATTTATAATCACAAAATTTTAAGCATTTAATTGGTATGGTTTTTCTAAAGGGGGCTACAAATCCTCCCTATGACCATGTTCAGAACTGAGCTTAATATAGACCAAGTGCCATATTCATAAAAAATATTTTAGATTTATTAAAGGCTTATTTGACAGATGTTGTAGAGAAATTTGTCAAATCTGTGGTTTTCATGGGCAACCACGTATGTCTTAAAATCAAATTTTTCAGAAGAGCTACAAAACCGTGTTAGTGCTGAACGATTTTTGAATATATAAAGAAGTTACGTAGTTATGCCATTAAAATAATCGGAATGGGTCCATCTTATTTGAGAAATTTTTGAAAAAAAGTAAAGACCGTCTAAAACCAAGCAATATGACATTATTAACTCAAAATCGTATAAAATGAACATACGCGGTTGCCCATGGAAACCACAGAAATAAGCCTTCAATAAACCTAAAATCTTTTTTATGAATACTGCCCCAAGACTAGATAACAACTTATGAAGATCTAGATTAAAATTGGTTATGAATAGAACTACAGTTGAAACAGCATTAACTACGATCTAAATTCCAATAAAAGTGAGACAGTGTTGACAGCTTGCTTTGGCGGCCAAATATTTAATTTAATTTTCAATCACAGATAACAAATCACAGTGAAAAAATATAGTATTGCGCAGGTCGAGCACTTAAACGCTTAAAAACCCTTTAAAGTAAATTTTTCAACGTCCTGTATATATCTTTGATAATCGCCATATTATAGTTAAATTAAATGTGCCATAACCATATATTGAGATAAAAAACCAAAATTTAATTATTTTATATGGTTACGGCGTTATGGCGAGTCAACTATAATCAAATACAGTGTTGCCCACAACTTTGTATCAAACAGCTGTTTTGGCACGTTTAATGTAACCATTAGACGAGAACATTACTGCTGTCCGTAAAACATTCAGACTAACATAAATCAATCTATTACTCGCCTTGTAAAACAACTTGAATTCTAGTAGATTTAAGATCTTGTTGAAAGTTAAGGAAAAGGGATCTAGTGTGTCGAAAAACGGGTTTGAGTGGATTCTGGTACCTAAAAGGGTGTAGAAAAAGATGAAATGAGTTAAATTTCTGATAAAAATATAAAAACGTAAAAAAGGAACTTGGAAAAATCGATAAAAATGAGAAAAACATAAAAAAAAATTTTTTTAGCATGACGTCACCAAAGTTTGCACCCAATCATAACTTACCATACAAACCGCACAGTAATAATGCGTTATGAAACTTTAAATGTGTTTTTCTCAAAACTTAATTTTCACACATCTATTGGCCCTTCTATGCAAAGAAAATCATTTACAGGTGGCGATTTTTCGCATTTTGCTTGAAAGCTTCAACTATAATAACCACTATATTAAATGATTAAACAGCCACAAAACTGAATCGAATTGCAAGCAAAGCTTTTTTCATCGAAATACGTCAAGCAACCACAAGGAAGCTCTATCGTAAGGCTGCAGATATGTAAATATTTATCACAAGTCAGTTTCTTAAACCATCCAAGTCTTTTATCCTTGATATCTGAAAAGGCATAGGGCCCAAGACAAGTATCACGGACTATCAGTTCTCGTAATATCAGATAATACTCTACGCTTAAAGACAGCTCTAACTCCATCCTTCTCTGCAGAGACTATAGCCAGCGAGAAAAGTAACAGGTGATGAGTTGTTATTGCATGTAAAGGTATTGCCATCTTATGAAGTATAAAGTCATAAAGAAATTAACAAAAAAATCTTCAAGAGGCTATTTATCTAGTTCATCTAGCTGCTTCTGCAAATAAACTATTTCTGTATATAAAATCAACTAAATCTCTAACACATTTTAACACCCTCAAGGCTGTAATTATATCATTTATAATACCACTTTTATGACACATTTTGTAACGTCGCAACCAAATGTTATAAAAATTATAACCTTTAGTATTAATTACAGAGAAAATATATAATTTATGGCCCCAACAGCAGCAAGAGTAACAAATTTTTTCTATCGTGTACAATTAATATATTTCTCACTACTATTGTTTACAACTTTCGCATTTTGTTTTTGTTTCATTCTTTCAATCCTTCACATTATAAATCCTTGTTATATGGTGTTGCATTACATTTTTAGCAAATTGTATTAGAGAAAGTGTATTTTATTTCTATAGTTTATTGTTGTTTTTGTTATATGTGTTGTCAGGTTGTTGTTAACGCATTGTTGCACTTAACTATTTAAGACATTAAAGATATTTAATTTTTTTATTTTGTTAGATCTAAATTTAATTATTTTGTTATTATTGAGTCAGCTCTATCCTCTTGTTTTTTTTTTTTGCTATTTAGCCATACCATATAGTATAGTACCAAATTTTTATTTGAAATTGTTTTCTAAAGAGATAAATATATCTGTCATAAATAGTTTTGTCCCGAAAATATTTGTGTAGAAAAATGTTTACAGCAATTTTTTTGGTATTGAAAAATTTCTGTTCTCAATGTATTGTGCGGAAAAAAATTTGTTCCAAATGTTTCTGTATAGAAAATTTTTTGTCCCAAATTTTTTGTATGAAATAATATTTTGCTTCAATACTTTTGTATGAAAAAATATTTGTCACAAATAATTTTTCACAGTAAAATTTTTCTTTCTACCATTGAAATATAACTGTCCCAAAATGTTTTTTATTTAAAATTTTTCAGTCCCAAAAATTTTCTGTCACAAAATTTGTTTTATTATAACGTTTTAATAATTTATACAAAATGTTTTGTTTCAATTATTTGTCTGTGTACAATTTGTAATCAAACTGTTTTGCCATTCAAATATGTTCGACCCAAATACTTTTTTCGCAATTTGTCTTATATTAATTTAAAAAAAATCGGAAATTTAATTTAAAGAAAGTTTTATCATACATACAGTAGCCAAATAAAAACGTTTTTAGCGACGCTCCTCAATTCACCTTATATCTTCTTAATACCACCACAATTGTCCTACTTTGTTGTTGTTTTTTTAAACACGTAGAATAGAAATTATTATTTGTTGGCTAATTGTTGGACATGTTGTTAACGATGACGACAATTGCAAGTAATTATTGTTGCGTTCACTAGCAACACAAGGATGCAATATAAAAGTCTTAAAATGTTGAAAAGGTATTTAGCTTAAGAAGAATAGCGTAAAAAGAAATTATTTATTTTCTAAGCACCGTTATTAAACGACATTAAAGGGTATGCAGAAGTTATGAAGATTAAGAATAATGACGCTTTTGACTTTTTTCTCACTTTTTCTTAACTAGTGGCATGGTTAAGGTAAATGTACGTTTGAAAATTAGGTTAAAAGAGGTGGGACAATTGTTTAGAATGAAAATACATTGTTTTTGAGTAGGAAAAAATTAAGAAATGAGGGCAAAAATTTTAAAAAGACCAAGAGAATATGCAGAAATCATTGTTTAGGCATGATTCTACACAGATTTCTATAAATGAAAACTTAGGAGAAGGTAAAATTGTTTCATAAAAAAATTTTTGGGGCAAATATATGCTACAGATAAATGTTTAGGACAAAATATTGCAAAAAAAAATTATTGCGACAATTTTTTTTTTTAAAAGTTTAGACAAAATGTGGTTGAATACAAATTTGGGACATGGTTCGACATAGATTTTTTAAAATAGCTTAAGGATATGGAATAATTGCTTAATTAAAAATCTATTTTGGACAATTATATGTTGTAGAACTATATATTTGGTACAAAAATCAGTTTCAAGTGAAATTCTTAAAACAAAATTTTTATATAGAAAGATATTAAAGACAATTATTTTTATAAAGAAAATTATTCAGGATAACAAGTTTTTTTTTCAAAAATATTTGTGATAAAAATTTCTCAAAAAAAAAAAGGGGGCGGTGATTTTTCTATAGAAAATAGTTGCTAAAATTGCATTTATTTGGGACAGTTATTCTTTATAGAAAAATGTTATTGATAATAATATTGCCATAGAAAAGCATTTGGAACATAAGTATTCTATAAGCAAAATTTGGAGCCGACTATTTTCCATATTTATTGTAGGACAACATGTTTACAGAGGTTTTGATGTAATTAAAAAATCTTTGGCGATAAACAATTTTCTACATATTAGAAAAATACTCAAAACAATAAATATTCTATGGATAAAAAATTATGACAAAATTATCTTCCGTGGATAAATATTTAAGACAAAAAAATGTCTGTAGAAAAATATTTTAAACAAATTGATTCTATAATGACATTTGCATACCAAATATTTTTGTTGAAAAATATTTAAGTCAAAACTATTTTGTAGAAAAATATCTATAATTTTAAAAGTAATTTCCTTTATAGAGAAACGTTTTCTAAAATAATCTAGCCGTAGAAGATTTTTTGGGCTGTTTGTTTTTTCAAAGAAAATTATTTTGGACAAAAATTTTCTTTGAAAAATCGATTTGGATTAAGTTTTACAAAGAAACAGATAGAGAAATCATATATTCGGCTTATTAAAAACCGGTTTCTTAATAATTTAAAATATCAAACTAAAAAAAACCGGTTTTCGGTTATTTACACTTAAAACAAGTTCAACTTTATTTTTATTCATTTTTTACAATATTTTATATTATTATTAATATAAAATTTAATAGAAATAAAAAATTATAAAGTAATTTTTAATTTTAAAATTAAGAAGAATCTAAAAGCATAAAATTCTTTAAAATTTTAAGAAATTTATACAATAAAGAGAGAGCATTAAATGCAAGTTAGAAAGAGCTCTAATTATAAATCATAGCAGACAATATTTCATCATAATTCTAAATTTTTTATCCTGGCTTGTACGAATCGATCACTTTTGCTACAGTCTTGTTACAACTTGACTGTCCCAAAAGGTAACTAGTTAAAAAATTTAGCTGCGGGGTGCAAATGCTTTAAAAATATTTCACTATTTATATAAAGGGTCTGCCAAATAACTTTTTTTTTTTTTTGAAAATGCTATAAAAAAACTACTGAATATTTTCTGTGTGGCACGTAGCTCCATTCTGTTGAAACCAAATGTTGCCAATATCCTCCTCTTTAATTTTTGTGAATAAAAATTCGTTCAACATGGCCCGATCGCCTTTGACTGTAGCAGTCACTTCTTGCTAATGGCTCAATTATGCCTTTGGACCAAAATCCGCACCAAACAGTGACTCGTTTTAGGTGTATCGGCTATTCAATGTATATGTGCCCCGAATGCGACAATTTTGCTTGTTTACATACCCGTCAAGATCAAAAAGAGCTTCATCTGAAGAGATGATTTTTTTTGGCAAAATCGGCATCTTCTGTAAGTCGATCGCAGGCCCAATTTTCCAGCGTTGTTCAAGCGTATACACAACGAAAGGATAAAACTAATTATCTGTTAAATTAGACATGAGCTAAGTGTTACCATTCAAGAAATAAGCACTAGTTGAAAAAAAAACGTTAAATGTTACTATAAAGGTAAAGTAAAGTTGCGCAATCCTCGAGTGGGTTGGAGACGAAATTAATTTTAAAAGTTAGAAAAATTTTAATACAAAAGTTGTTTTTATGTTCAAGAACATACATAAATATGTATTTCAGCACCTCATATTTTTCGATATTATTGAATAATACGAGACATAAAAACTGGTATCATGAAAAATTCAAAAACCGAACAAAATCCGGGTTTACGAATTATTCGAAAAACCAGTTTTAAAACTATAGGAGCAAACTTTTTATAAAAAATATTGAGAACAAAAAACGTTAAAAAAATAAACTGGATAAAAAGCCCGGAAATAGAAAAAACCGGTTGTTTATATATAAACCGGTTTTAGAAAAATGTTTAAAAAACTTACTTCTACTAAAAATATTTTTCTAACATTTGGGAAAAAAAATATTTCTGTAGAAACGCATTAAGAAAAAGCGTTTTCTAATGATATAAGTTTGGAAAAAACATAATTTTTTTATATCCACATTTGGGACAAATATATTTTTATAGCGACAAAAATTTTTAAAAAAATATATAAGATAAAAATCGTTGATGTAAAATATATTAAAACAAAATATTTTTTCTACATATAAATATAATATTTATATCTATACAGACGAATATTAATATGTGATTATATGTTATTGCTTTTTATACAAAAACTTCTGTCATGTATTTGTCCAATATATAAAATTACATCTCGTATAATTTATTGTAAACAAAAGTTCATCATTCATTTTTATAAAGAAAAAACTGTACATCACAACTTTTAAAGAAACATATTTATGTA
Organism: Phyto melanocephala; assembly: GCA_941918925.1. NCBI lineage: Eukaryota > Metazoa > Arthropoda > Insecta > Diptera > Rhinophoridae > Phyto > Phyto melanocephala. The sequence continues at coordinate 18,655,249 of OW799236.1, read as the reverse complement.
TGTACTTTTATGCATGTGTATTTTTTTATAGTTTTGTGTCTGATCTATCAAAATAAATATTACACCCATTTTCATAGAACCCCTTATATTTTTAATTTTTCTTATATATTTTAAATATTCACTAAATCTTCTTCTCTGTTTGTTTTGTTGTTTTCTTGTCTTTTTAATTTTACTTATAATATTATTGGTAAAGCAGTTAATAATACAAAAAGCCTATTATGCACAATTTCTTTTTTTAAGTTATCATCAAAAATGATCGCACATAAAATATAAATAAATAACTTGACCAAAAACTATTTTGATTTAAACAAACAACAATGTTAACAAAATTGTTAATGTGGCATAAACAACACTTGACAGAAAGCTGTTAAATGGTTCTATGGTGTAATGGTTAGCACTCTGGACTTTGAATCCAGCGATCCGAGTTCAAATCTCGGTAGAACCTGTAAAGGACATTTTTCTATGTCTGATATATTATACCGTTTTTATTTTAATTGTTAGGCAGTGTTAAAGCCACTTACTTTTTCTATCTTTTCTTAATCTAAGATTAAAAGAGTGAAAAATATAATGTTAGAGAGAGAAAACAATAAATGTTTTTTGTATTTTTTGTTTATTTTCACTGTTGGCTCTTCTACAAATTGGATAAAAAGTAACTTAAAATCACTGTATTCAAGTACAAAACGAAGTAGTTTAACTAAAAATGGCTAGACTTAAGTATAAAACGATAGGAGCTAATACACGGCATGCTTTTTATATCTGACTTGTCAAATTCTCCACTGCTAATACCAACATGTCGTGTGTTACCTTTAAAACATTACTTCTGTAAAAAAAAACATGTGATGAGACATCTGACAAAATTGCAATTAGAGCGTGCTCTATTTTCTTCTGGCAAAACATGTGAATCAGCAGTTGGCAGAAATCTCTGCTGCTGCAAAGCAGTCAGCGTAAAAGTACATTTTTGACTGACATGTAGATTTACATATGTCTCAAAAATTTTAAAGTCAGATGTAAAAAACATGCCGTGTATTAGAGCCTTAAGTAATTACCAGTACTGTATCGCTTTAAGCTGGAAATGTAAATTTTGTCGTTGTGATATTTTTTTAATATGGCTAAACTTTTTGCTCTTATTAAAATTTAAAACATACATATTTGTACTTTTTTTTTAAATCTTTAAAAAATACAGAAAAGCAAGTGTCATAGAACTAAAGATTAATAAAAATTTATAAATCATATTTCCATTCCATAGAAAATTAGTTTTATGAGTTTTTTGGTATAAAAATTGCAATTAAATTAGTAAGTACAATCAATATGTGTATGTTACAGAAAAAGATTATAATTTGCCGCAAAAAGCAAATAATGTCGATTTCAATTGTAGTCATATATATGATTATTGAATGATACTTAAATTAAACATAATAATGATAACTGGTAACCATTATTATTTTTAGCCATAATCATACAATTCAATCATAGTATGTTGCTCTTCGATTATGGTTACCACAACCATATTTTTTCTTTGATTCTACATATGTGACCTTCTCCGAGAAAAGGGACCTAGTGTGTCGAAGAACGGGGTTGGTTTAATAGTGGATTCTGGTACTTAAAAGGGTGTAGAATAAGATGAAATGAGTTAAGTTTTACCCAATTATAACTAACCATACCAAATCGCATCTCTGAACTGAAGGTGTGTTCATAGTGATAATGCGTTATGAAACGTTTTTCTCAAAACTTCATTTTCACACACTAGGTCCCTTTTCTCGGTGAAGGTCACATATATGAAATGTAAAATATGTATCAATGTTCCTAACAGGCAGCTAAGATCTTATAAACCGATAATATATAATTTTACAGATCAAACTGCATTTACTTTGCTCCATTTAGAAGAATTTGTGCTGAGGTAAATAAGTTCTATGTACACAACAACTTTTCTAAAAATGTTGCTGTCTATAGTTACAGAAGAAAGCTGTTACAGTTTCTCAACTCCAATGCATACATCTAATGCGCTGTCTGTCTTTCTTTATATAATTATTATTTTCCTTAAAAAAGAAAAAACAAATAAAAATAAGTAGAGAAAAAAGTAAGAGCATTTTATTCGTCTGTGCCGAATTAACTTTTTCGGTTCGAGCTTGCTGCCAACAGACGGACGAAAAAGCTAGATCGTCCTAAAATGATACCAGGAATCAAAAAATATATATTTTATGGGATCCAAAATGGATACTTTGATGTGTTACAAACGGAAAGACAAAATGAATATATCTTCTTTGGTGGCGGGTATAAAAAACCTTTATGCTCAATTGCAAAGTTAATTACGTTGATTAATATAAAAAAACGACAATAGAATAGCACACCATATGAATCCACAAAATGTGTTCACTTTTGCGACCTTTTGTTCCTTGTAAACGTTTATTTTTAGGCATCAGCTTCTTTATGTGCTTTAATAAAATGTGACACCATGTGTGATTTTTTATACCCTTCACAGTAAGTGTAAGGGTATATACAGGTTTGTCATTTTGTGAGAAATTTCTACAATATTAATTTCCGACCCCATAAAGTACATATTTTCTGAAAGCTTAAGAATAGGGACGTCGATCAAGCATTGTCCGTCTGTCTGTCCGTGTGTATGTTGAAATAAATTTTTGTAATCCCCCCCGAAATTCTCAAGACCCATATGAGATATCAAAATATCAGAATTATTCGGGTGCAGATCAGTATTAGAAATCACCTTAAACGCCTTATAACTTTCTGAGATATGAGCAAATAAATACGACTTCCTCTGTTTTTTTCGCTTATTTTTATTATAAAAATTTAAATTTTCTAGCCCTAGCAAAATGTATAGGCACGGTTGTTACTTTTTGTAGATTTTGTATGAGTCTATAGATATTCGTAAAATTTTTTTTGGCAAATTGATCACTAAACAGAGAAGTTATAGGCAAAAATTAATGCAAAACATTTATATATGGGGTGTAGGCTATTATCAGAATCGACACGGCCGAATATAGCGTCCTTATTATTTTTTACTTTCACTGTTAATAAACCCAATTGTATATTGGTTGAATAGCGGTTGGTTCGTGTGATGGTTGTCTGTTACATTTTTGGTTGTAATTCAATATTGTTTATTAACTAAAAATGTCATGTATCATGCTTCTCTATTATAAATGTAATTTAATGTTAAATATCGTTGACTGAAATGTAAAGAGGATTGAATATTAATTTTCATATCACTAGGGAAACTTGATGAATGCTCTTCCATTAAAAATAATACAATTTTAATATTTCAGAGCAGAAGACACTGCCTTTTTCAATAATTTAAATAATTAATTTGTTAAATTATAACTAAATACTTTGAAAATATTCAACACGGAATTTTCTTTTTTCACATTTCTTGCAACGCTTTGATTTGTACTTTAAAATGACCATGCAACACGTTAGTTACTTTTATTACCATAATATTTATTATCATGCCACTTGCTGCCCGCAGCTAATTGGTATAAAAATAATGAGAAATTTATAAAATACAATACTCTAATTAAGGACAAAATATAGATGTTATTTAGACTTGATAGTATGATACACAAAATTAAATTTTTAATAAATATATAACAAAAAGCTTGTTGGTAACAAAAAAAAAATTATGCAAGAAAGTTGGGCGGGCCAAAACTAATTACAAATTTTGAATAAATATGTTAATTTTTAATATTAAATTAAAATAATTCTCTGCAGGTTCTACCGAGATTTGAACTCGGATCGCTGGATTCAAAGTCCAGAGTGCTAACCATTACACCATAGAACCGTTATAAAGTTTGATTAGCCAAATAGCGAACTTTTTTTGCACTTGTCTTTTAATTCACGAATTTTTGATCCTGTATTTAAGGTAAGTTTTAAATACGTTTATTTTAAATACCAAAACTGAAAAAGAAAAATTTTTGCGACAGCAAGTTTACAAGTGATATTTTTGTAGTGATCAAGGCACTTATTTTAGATGCATAAAACTTATATACTACATACAGGCATATGTAGATACGTATATACACATATTAATGCATACATACAACATTAAGAGCTAGAAACTATAAGGAACAGATAGTTAGATCTGGGCTCGGATCAAATGGAGACGGTTCTTATTGGCAGTCTATTGGCACATGTTGTTTAGAAACCAAGCCATATGTAAAATATCTTGGTGTCAAGATCGGTGCGTGGTTGTCTTTCAGAGAGCATTTGCGGTATATAGGTACTAGGAAATCCCAAGTGGTCCGAAATTTCTTTAAAGTCAATTAATCCCTAGTGTGGTAAGGAGCATTATTATATATGCGTCCCCTATATGGTTCAGTTTTTTTTAAATATTCCTCATATGTGAGTCTGACAGCAAAAGATTTTAGACTGGCTGCATTGCAATAATACAGCGCACTTCGCATTATCTCGGATAAAACTGGACTTGCCATCGCTGTTATGGTTCCCATCGGTCTCGAGGCCATGATGGACTTGTGTATAAATAGGTGGCAGATGGGGTGAACTACAGCTGATAGCGGACGGTGGACAAATTTATTGATTTTGGCCATCAGGGGTTGGTTTAATAAATGACATGGTAACCTAGACTACTATGTAAAACAGTTTCTGAGCGGGCTTTGGTGGTTTAGATCGTACCTGTACCGTTTCGCACATCACAGTGTTCCGTTTGTCTGGGTTATAGGGGTAACGTAGTGGTAGAATACCAACATATTTTCTTCATTTGTCCACGATATCCCTTTGAGAGGGCATTTTTGCAGAGTTTAACAGGGAACAGCTTGACTGCATACAATATAGACTAGCGATTATGTCCTCTCTGTATAAATGAACGAATATATGTAGTTTTGTCAAATCGATTATGATAGAACTTCTTAGATTGAAAGAGCTTCAAAGAAGAAAAAATGCACCCTGTGACGAAAAGATTTGCAGCTTTGTATATCGTGGTGTTTTATCATTTGTTAATTGTATGTATTAAAAAAAATATAATGACTGCATTGATAATACACACATACATATGTATGTATGGGATCATTATTTTGCAAATGAATTGTATTGTCACACAAAAAAAAACGTTTAATTGGAATTCAAAAACATGTATAAATAAAAAAGGTTCGTTTTTAATTTGTTTAAAAAAAACTTCGAAAATAAAATAATAAAAATAAAGCATCAACAAGGTTCTACCGAGATTTGAACTCGGATCGCTGGATTCAAAGTCCAGAGTGCTAACCATTACACCATAGAACCGCTCGAAATTCATCGTTAAAATAACATTTTATAAATAATTCTGTTCATAAGCTAAAAGAAGTTTTTCCATGAAAACCTACATAAAAAAATAAGAAATTATTCAAATAGGTACTAAAAAAATTAATGATTTTTTGTCAATGTTGCCAGGCAATTGTTTATCTTTTCAATAATTGTTTTTTTTATTAAGCTTATGATAAGTTTTTTATAGAAATAATTTTATTTCATTCCAATATTTCGCTATCACATTGGGTAGCTTCTTCAGGAAAAGCTTAAACAATTCAAAACAATTATCAATATAAAAATTATTTAAATTTTTTTTTTTTAAACGGGAAAATTATTTTTGTCAACATTAAAAAAAATATTATTTTAAAATATTTTTAGATAAATAGGAGCATACATAGAGTTCCGAACTTTTTTTTTTTTGTACATCATAATGCAGTCAAATTTACCCACAATTAGCAAGTGTTTCAAAGTCATCCTCGTTTAGCTTAGTTAATACAAACTATTATTAAGGCTACAATAGTTTTGGAAGTTTGATTAAAATTGTGGCTTATATTCTTTTATGAATACGTCGCTCTTTAAACACTTTCAACAGTTGATATATAGATAGATTCCATTTCTTAGAATATTTTACCCAATCTTGAACTGGTAGAAGAAACATTTTACAAATTTACTTGAATGATGAAATACCTATAATCATAAAGATAATTTTCCAATTCCCTTACATTCCTTATTTGCCTATTTAAATAGGAAAATTCCTAAAACTTTTCAGTTTTAAAACATTGTATAAATACCTCTCCGGACTAGCAAATATTGAAGTCCCTTAAAAAGCCCCAAAATAAAAACTTGCCCCCTTAATAATTTTTAAACTTTAATTCGCCTTTTAAATTTAAAAAGCCTTTATCTATGTGAAATTCACCTAACCTGGCAACACTGTGTGAGCTTAAACATTAATAAGGAAGTAAAGCGTTGCAGTCTTGCTTGTGTTTTGTTGCAATCAAAAAATAGGACTAAAACGGGGTTTGTTAAAACATAATGTGTGGTGAAAATTAAGCATATTCTTATAAAAAATAATTTAACATATAAAAAATTTACTTAAAAAGAAAAACCTTTATGCTTTGCAAATATATATTTTATAATGATCTGAAGTGGCAACTCTTACATGGCGCTGTACAATGATAGTGCGGCTCGATTCGCTCCATACTTTGTTGGTCGTCAAGGGTGTTGACAATTTAATAAAATATCGAATAAAGGAAAATACAATGTGTAGGTCCCTTAAATGCTAATCAATTTAAATATTTGCAACTGCTCTAAAATAAAAACCATTGCAATAGCTTAAGCAATCCTATATAAAATAGTCTTTAAAATAACTTTTCTAGCTTTTTTTTTATTTTGTTACATTAAATGTGCGAAGATTGATTTTTTATATATAATTTACAGATTTTTAAATAAAAGTTTTCTATTTATTCTCTGTTAATCTGAAAATCTGGTAACAAAACATCAAAATTTTTGTGAGAAATCGTGTTTGAAAAGTTTAATAATTTTAATAATTCTGATTTCAAATCTTTCTTGTTTTCCATATCTTCAAATAATGTTAAGCATACAAGTCTGACGTCACTAAAATGTTACATTTTTGTTTGGTTACATTTTTTAAAATAATCGTAGTGGCTGCATGCGGTATGATTTTGATATTACACGAAATGTACTTTACTCCAAAATATGCAAATAAAACACATATGGCTGAAGCGGATATATTTATTTATGCTTTATGGTGATATTTGTGCTTTATAAATGCACAAATACAGTTTTTAAAGGTATTATATTTTTTTAAGTCAATTGACGTGAAAAGTCAATTTGAAAAATGGTCAAATTTTGAGCTAAAACCTTTAAATAGTCAACAGATTTTCTTTTGGTATTAGAAATCGCAAAAATTGCAGTAGGTCATAAATCTGGCAACTATAGTCCAACATCTTTTGTGCTTGTTTAAAGTGTGGGCTATCTCTATTGCCATCATTTTGCCATAAGGTATTTTATTCACTTTGCAAAATTTCTAAATGAATACACTTGTTTTTTTAACACTGTGTGAAAACAAAAACCAGGTTGTCCTATTGCAGGTTCCACCGAGATTTGAACTCGGATCGCTGGATTCAGAGTCCAGAGTGCTAACCATTACACCATAGAACCTGTTATTTAATGTTAGCAGTATACAGGCATTAAAATCTAAAGCATCTTAACAAACTTTCTTGTAAGTTCTGTATTCAATTTCCATTATAAATTTTATTTTTAATACATTCATGAAGGGCATTTATATATGCTAATAATAACGATTGAATGGTGCTGAAGATAAAGTCGACAACAACTGGTGAGTCTTTTAATTTTAATACATAAAACTTCTATTAATTTTAAACAATTTTCTGAAAATGAAAATCTTCTTTTTAGAGTATATTAAAAAATGGCCTCGTTCCATATAGTGACAGTGAATCTTCTGAAGAAAAACATTGTTCGCCAATACAATCCAGTTTGGAATTTTCAGAGACAGTAACCATAGAATCTGAGATTGAGGAGGAGACGTGTGTGGGTAAACGGGGCTATAAAAAACAAAGAAAAATACCAAAAAGAATACAAAATAAGCAACAACGTGAAACTAGTGTTCAACCTTATCTGTGTACAAATACAAATTGCAGAAATCGTTGCAGCGATAACTTCACCGAGTCAGATAGGTTAGCAATAAATGAACATTATTGGGGTATTGGCAACAAAATAAGACAAAAAGACTGGTTAACTTCTTGTATTAAGCGTATGTCCATCAAAAGGCGAAGATCTAATAGTGACAAAAGAAAATTTACATATAATTATCTAATTAATTATAATGACAGTAATATTAAAGTGTGTCAGGAGTTTTTGTTAAAGACCCTTCATATATCTCAAAAAATGTTAAGATTGGCCAGGAGTAATACAGGTACCTTAAAAACTTTTACTGCAAGCAAAAAAATATCTACGCCTCATAACAAGTCAGACGAGTCCAAAGTTGCACTCTTAAAATCATTTATTGAACATCTACCAGCTGTTCCATCACATTATTGTCGCAATAAAAGTAATAAATTGTATCTTCCTCAAGAATTTCGCAACGTAAAAGGATTATATAAACACTATATTGAGCATTTGAAAAATAATGATCAGGATTCATCAGTATTATCCTTGCGAGTTTTTCGAAGCATTTTCAAAAATAGTTTTCACATTGGTTTTCACGTCCCTAAAAAAGACAAATGCGTTATTTGTGAAAAATACAAAAATCTAGATAGTGAATCACAAAATTTTTTACAACAAACACAAGAATACCAAAATCATATAAGAGACAAAGAGAAATGTAAAGAATTATTTTTAAAGGATCAAAAACAAAGTAAACCCCCCTCGTCAATTTTATGTGCTAGCTTTGATCTTCAAAAGGTTTTAAACACACCCCATGGAAAGAGTGTAACATTGTATTATGTTCGAAAGTATGCATACTATAATGAAAGCGTTTATGAAAACGGCACTAGAAATGGTTATTGCTTTTTGTGGGGAGAAACGGTCGGAAAAAGAGGTTGCAATGAAATTTGTACTGTAGTTTTTGAGTATTTAAAACTTGTGGACGAAAGAGGAACACACTCTTCAATAAATCTATACTGTGACAGTTGTGCTGGTCAAAATCGAAACAAGTCTATGCTGGTTACTCTAGCATATTTTCTTTCAATTTCAAATTCTATAAACAACATCAAAATCACGTATTTACTTCCTGGACATACTATGATGCCTGTAGATTCTATACACAGTACTATTGAGTCATTTACTCGCGATAAAACTATTTGGGCCCCTAGTGAATGGTTTACTATTATTTCGAACGCAAGGACTAATCCTGAAAATTATAAATGCGTTTTAATGAATAATTCTGATTTTAAAGATTGGAAAACATTTTCTCAAGTTATGTTACCCACTTCAATAAAAATAAGATTTCCCACATTACGTTCTGCCTTTTGTAGTAAAAATAGTTCTATAATAAAACTTAAGTATGGATATTTTGATGATTCCGAAATTAAAGAATATGATCTCAATTCAATTGCAAGAACAAGACGTAACGCTATATTACTAGAAGAAGGGCCCCAACGTTTATATAATGATTCTTTAAAAATTTCTTCAAAAAAATACAAAGATTTAAAAACACTTTGTGAAAAAAAAATAATTCCTGTCAAATTTCATAACGAATTTTTAAATTTGAAATGCGATGAAACTATTATTGATACGGTACCTGAGACTGATCAAGAAGACATTTAATATTTAATTCAAACTTATTTCTATTAAAACTTTTTTTATACTTTCATTTCGAATTCTGAAGTAATTTTCTATTAATTTGAAAAAAAAAAGATATTATTAAACTACATTTAATTTGTTTATCAAAACCAGTGAATTTAAGATTAATTTATCGATAAGTTTAATTTTTCGCACAAAAACAATTTGAAAAATATAAAACATTGAAACTGAAAGTTGTGTTTTAATAAATTCAAAAGGGCTTAAGCGCCACTACATTGGTAATGACTTATTCAGAGTGACAGCAAAAAAGACTTAAGCGCCATAAATACCCATTAAATTTGATATACACAAAATTAGTTATGTGCGTTACATTGCACAGGAGACGTAATGCAGACAAACTGAATTTCACCGTAATCCTTAATAATTATCTAAAGATATTTAAAAAAACCCTTCTCCTGTAAAATTTTCTTTTTGGCGCTTAAGCCTTTTCGGCGGTTATGGCTCGATATATTTATATTTGATTTGTATTTTCTTTTTAATATCCTAAAATACAATTTTATTTGAAAGAAGGTTTCTTATATTCATAATCAATATCAAATTTTTTTTATTAATTATTGTACATATAATATTTTTACTAGCAGAACCTTAAATATATTTATTATATTTGATTTTTATTTAAGCTTGAGATCACTTTTTTTTTGTTTTTTTTTGTTTTGTTTTTTTTTTTATATAAAAAATTGTTTATTAACCAATATTTCGCTACCAAACAATGGGTAGCTTCTTCAGGGTAAAAATGTATACAAATTATATTAACAAAAAACAAATTCAAAGCAGTTACAAATTGAAGAAACTATAGAATCTATCCATTGTTTGGTAGCGAAATATTGTTTAATAAACAATTTTTTTTAAAAAAAAAAGAAAAAAAAACAAAAAAGTGATCTCAAGCTTAAATAAAAGTCAAATATAATCAATTAAAAAACATCAAGAAATTTAGAGGATATATTTAAATATATACTATTAAAAGAGTTTGTTATTTTATATTTGCTATAAAAAAAAAATAATTTAAGAAAAATATTTAACATTAAAAAAGGTTCTACCGAGATTTGAACTCGGATCGCTGGATTCAAAGTCCAGAGTGCTAACCATTACACCATAGAACCGCTGCATATTAAAAACAACACACATTAACCCTTAAAATGCTTTCGATATATACATACTGCCTGTTCAACGATGTCGAAAGAAAACACAAGCGAACTTTCATTCGTGCAAATACGTTGAAAACAAAAACAAATTTTTAGTTTTTGTTGTTGTTTTCAACGTATTTGTACGAATGAAAGTTCGCTTGTGTTTTCTTTCGACATCGTTGAACAGGCAGATAGTATGTATAAGTTTAAATATAAAAAATAAATACCTAATATGCATATTTCATAACAAATTATTTATTTTTTTTAATAAATAAAAAAATAACTTCTGCATATACATAAATGTTTCCACAACAAAATTTAAACACACATTGTAATTTGCATATAAATTAACAAAATTTAACAAAAACTTTATTTTTCATATCGTTTGGGTTGATGGTTTTGTTTTGTCATTATTTGTCCATCTTTTTCGGTTAATAAATGTATTTGAATATATTTTTGTTATAGTTTTAATCTCCATAAATTGGTTGTGTGATTGCTTTTGTAGCAATCAAGAAATGTATAAATGTACATTAACAATAGTTTTCTTGCTGAAAATTAACCATAAAAACAGAATATTATTTTTGTGTTTTTTATCTAAAAAGAGTAGAAAAGGAGTTTGTGCCTCCATGGCGATATAATTAAATGGTTTTGTTGGAAGGCGTATGACTCAATGTATATTTTCATTTTGTATGTAAAATTGTTTTACTTGCTTATACCATAACAAACCGTTACTGAGTTACGACTTGCCTTCCTGTCTTTTACAAAATGCTTTCAGTATATTATACCAAGTATTATTCGGTCTCAACTAAATACTTTCTCTAAAACTACTTATATATTAAAACTACAAAAGCATCTGAGTTTGTCATCATCTATGATTTTGTTCCATAAAGAAGCACACAAAATATGAGCTCCTTTAAGTGTAGTCGGAAACCGATACTAATCAACTTCGTTCTCAAGCAGGTATTAAAATATTTCTTACTTCATTAAATTTATCGGCTATTGCCTGTTAATATTTCTTATCACTGAGTCTTTTTCAGTTGTCTGGATTTGTTTCGATACGGTTTACCATAGTATGTAGCGCTAAGTTTGATGCCAACAAGAGTTGCATATTCTTACAAAATATTTGCTGCTGTCTTTGGTATTATCAAATATATTCTTTGCTATAATATTACTGCTTTTCGTATGTTACTCTCAAAACAGTCAGTCCGCTCAGGGGTTTCCAATCAAATTCAAATAGTTTTACAACCCTTTTACTCTGCGGCTATTTCAATACGATACAAGACTATTTCACTTTTATTTTTTAGGTTCTTAGACTCTAATCAGTCGTCTCTTTAAAGTTATAGATGCTAAATGTAACATATGTTTCAAGATAACTTTTTATACTCTTCACCGGTGGAAACAAGGGTATATATAGCTTTGTCTTTTCGTTTGTAATTTCTACGGTAATCATTTTCGGCTCCATAAAAATATATTCTCTGAAAGCTTATGACTAGGAAAGTCGATTGTATGTGTGTTAGTTGAATTCAACTTTCCGAAGACCACACATGTGGCACAGATCTCTATGTAGTGTTACTACTTTGCAAATATCCGGTATTGATTCACTATTGAAATTCAGCACAATCGCACAATAACTTTTCGAGATATAAGCAAATACACACGATTGTCTTTGTTTTTCCCTTTAAAAATTAAAACTTATAGATATGTTTGCTTTTAGTTTTAGATATAATATGTCTCTATGACTATTCGTAAACAAATTTAGACAAATCGCTTACTATTCGGTAAAGTTATAGGCAAAAATTATTTTTAAAAATATATATTTTTTAATATATCAACTTTGTAAAGATCCTGACTAATTTTTTAACACGCTAAAAAGTCCGAGTATATGTAAACCGTAGTTTAAAAAATTAACTGAGATATAAGCACCAAAATACAACGGCTTCGGTGTTTTATTTTTTTTTTTACGAAAATCGATTTGTTTTTTCAGCTTCTAGACAACCGACAGTGTCATATGAAAGGGCTTGTCTAGCGAAAAATAATTCACCATACGAAACATATAAAATTTATGATGGCCGCTACTACAAAATGGCGTAGAATAAAATTATAAATAGGTTTCAGCTAGTAAATAAAAATATACTCAATTCAATGCCCTCAATATTGGTATCAAAAAAGAGTGTAAAATCCAAAATTGAGTTTAAAGTAAAATGGCCGTAATATTTCTTCTTAATCCCATCAATATGTTTATTACATGAAAGGGATGGCTAAGTAGTAGGATACAGACAACTATGTAAAAATTGGATATCAAAGATGGCGTAGGTATTAGCGTTAAATTTGAAATTAAGGTGATTATTATATCTTTGTAGATTAAAGTGAGTACTCTTCCTTGTTTCACCTTAAATTCTATATCAAATATTCCCTTTCAGATCAATTATATAAATATTGGCGATATTCTTTCTTTAAAGGAAACTACATGACAAGGGGATAAAATGTTACAAAGAGATTAGGCATCTCCTTAATGTGGCTCCAATAATCTTTCACAATTTGATATAACGTAGATAAGAAGCTTTAGGAATTTTGATTCCTTAATAATAGTTGGCTGGATACCCTCGCTATATAGATGTGATGGTTATGATTTAAGTCTAAAAAGCAGAGAAACAGAGACAAAGAGATGTGCTGTTATATTGCAATACATGCTATCAGTTGTAGGTTAAGAGTCTAGTTAGTTTGCAACTTTTAAGAAAGTAATGGCTAGAATTAGGAATTTCCAAGCTTGCGGACAACGTATGCTGCTTGGAGCGTGGATATTTTGCTTGTTTATCTATCGAGCACTGTGACGGGATCATTTTAAAATGCCAATTCATCTAAAGCGCAATATTTTAAGAGCTATAGGAAAGTTTAAAAAAAACACATAAAATTCAGAAAAATGCATAAAATCTTTATTTGAATCGATAGTACGGTCCATATTATATAATGTTTGAAGATTATTTCATGCAAATGTTGACCGTGACTGCGCCTCAAATGGTCCATCCGCTTAGTTTAATTTTGGCATAGTCCTTCCAACATTTCGGCCGGTATCTCATGAATAAATGCTTCAATGTTGTCTTCCAATGCGTCAATTGAAGCGGGCATGTGTGTATAGACATGAGCTTTAACATAGCCTCACAAAAAATAGTCTAAAGGCGTTAAGTCGCACGATCTAGGCGGCCAATTGACCGGTCCCGAACGTGAATTAAAATGTTCACCGAACTCGCCTCTCAATAAGTCCATTGTTAAGCGTACTGTGTGGCATGTGGCACCGTCTTGTTGAAACCACTTGTCAGGCAAGTCAAGCTCTTGCATTTTGGGCAAAAAAAAAAAAGTTGGATATCATCTCACGGTAGCGCTCAGCATTCACAATTACGTTACGATTCGCATCATCTTTGAAGAAGTATGGTCCAATGATGCCACCAGCCCATAAATCGCATCAAGCTGTGACTTTTTCTGTATGCATTGGTAGCTCTTGCAATGCTTCTGGCTGATCTTCACTCCAAAATCGACAATTCTGCTTATTAACGTACCCATTGAGCCAAAAATGAGCTTCGTCGCTGAACACAATTTTTCGATAAGAAGCGCGCGATGAACTTTTCTAACAGAGCACACATTTGGATAATAAAATTCAATAATTTGCAAGCGCTGTTCGTTTGTAAGACGATTCATGGTAAAATTATAGACCAAACTGAAGATGTTTGACAGTGAAACAAAATACGAAACGTGTGTCAGCTGTTTAAACTAGTGTTGCTAAAAAGATAATAGCTAAAAAATCACCATTTAGTAATGACACTTGTTTATTTGATATTTCTGTATTATCTGGCATATGGCACAATTAGAAACTCAAAAGCTGGGGAAATAGTTCAGTTATTTGTTATGCAGCTGGCTTTATCACTCAACAACGCTTAAAAGAATTACCAGGCTTATTTCTTGTCGGCGTATTCTCTCAGAAGTAGCCCCATAAATTTCCAAAATATATATATTTAAGTATTTTTAAATTACATAAACATATACCCTTGAGTATAGAGGGTACGTACTTTTTTTTGTTTTTAAAGAAAATTAGTTAAGATCTAAATAATGCTTAAGGAAAAAGTTTACGTCATTTTTTTAAATGGAAATTGTGGTTTTTACACAGCAAACCACATTTAAAAAAGGTCAAATTATGCACAGGAAACTACAACAACTCAAAACAATTTCAATTTGAATGACTTAAGAAATAGCTAAATCGTTTGAAATAAAAACAATTCCCTTAAATGTTAATTTCTCCTTGATTTTTTTTTGGAGTTAAAAAAATACGTTAAATTCTTGTTCACGTGCTGCCAATATCGATTTGTGTTGTACAATGTCTGGAAGTCTGTATTTTTTTTTTCTAGTGCTACTTCACGTTGTTTCTTTTGTGTGTGTAAAAAAAACAGGACATTAAACTTTTAAAGAATTATTGTTTGTACACAAACAAACAATAATAAACTTTGACCTTTGCTCAAAAACTTAAGAAAAAAAATTAAATATTCTATAAAGCATTATAACACGACATCATCGTCACCAAAGAAACACTTTCGATAAAAAAAATCATTTGTTCTACAGAATTATTCATGTAAAATTATTTTAGTGGGAAATCTAAATGTTAGAGGAATTATTGTTTTTGTTTCAAATACGAAGAAACAAAAGACAAAATAGTAATAATGTTGGTAATAGGTATTATATAAAATATTCATAAAATGCTTTGAAATGTTGCATGTTCCGTAACTAACAGTGGACTAAAATATTCACAACCCATTTACACAGAATCAACATAAATATTTTTATATAAATATTCAAACAACAAGATAAAATGTTTTATCAAAAAGGCATAAAAGAAAAAGGCTCTTAAAAAATCAACTACATATACATTTACTTTACACTCCAACTATTAATCTAAAGGGCCTACTGTTTAACCCCCTTTTTAGCACTTTCTTGTTTTACCTCACCGCTTTATTATCTCAGCAATACCGCCAAAGTTTAGGCAATAAAATACATTTTCTAGCTTCCGGACGAAAACCCTTATCGTAACATTCTAGAACATAATCTATTGTTATACACAAATAATAGAACAAACATGGTGTATATGTGTGTGTATGTTAAACTAGTCCTTGTAAAACGAAGTTTAATATCACTCAATTTTGACATGGGTTGGTTGTATGTCTAAGCGCTGGTTTATTACAATTTTAATCATATACATTTCGTGTATGAAAACTAACATAAATATTTGTATAAATAGACTGGAGAAAAGTATTTTTAGAATATAACGAGGACAGTCTATAAAGTTTGCTAAAAAAATATAGTTGAAGTTTTCTTAAATTTTTCTGAAAAAAGAAGATTTTTAAAAACTCTTATGTTTTATGAAAATTTAAAATAAGTTGCTTCTTGTAGTGAATATTTATCAAAATACATATGCAAATTATAATGAATTTCTCCAAATTTTGCTATTTATAGCGAATTTTTAAAAATGTTACTGTTAAACGTGCTGACCTTTTTTAAATTTGGTTTTTCTAGTGAGTTTTTTAAAATTTTATATTTTTGGTGTAGCTTTAAAAACATCTAATGTTTATTTTGAATTATTGACCGATTGCTATTTACAACGAATCTTTTAAATATTTGCTATTTATAGTGAAAAAAAAACGCTAAAACTAAATCTTTATCACTAAAACTCTAAAAACTGACAAAAGAACTTTTGAAATTGGTTAAGTAAAGCATTGAGCCGAAGATCGAGATTATTGGAGCGACCTTTTTATGGACCTATGCTTCCTCCCTCAAGGAGTTAAAGGAACATGTATATTTAATACTGTGAAGGTTCCAGATTTTGAAAAGCAGTATCAATTTAAAAATTATAAATCGGACATTGATAAGGTTCAACGTTTGCAGATGAACAAGGAAAGACGACCAAAGGCACGTATGACTCGCGTACTCATTATGAGGTGTGTTTTAACTAGGCTTGCCAGATTACAGTTTGACATTCACCATAATAATTGTGGATTGTTAAGAAAAGACAATTTGAATTTAACAAAATAATACAAAACAACAAGTATTCATACTCAAATTTTATGACTCACTATGAATATTGAAAAATCGACTCAAAGCCGATCCAAAATGAATGAATCGTGCTGCAGAAAACTCTGGTGTTCTCCCGATAACTTTTTTTTTTCCAAATAATTGAGTATATTTATCTTAAGCAAAAGTACAGAGCCTTTGAAATCTAACCTCGTTTCTTGCGTTTCTATTGATATATTTTACACTTTCACTTGACATCAAAAATGCTCATAAAACATGACCAAGATTTATGACCTATTAATGATGGCAGATTGGCTTGGAATGTTGGTTGAGATTTCAGTTTTGTTAAAGGTAGTAATGTTAAATCATTCTGAAAAATATTCAATTAGAAGGAAATTAATATAAAACGAAATACATATAAATAAATAGAAATAATTCTTTAATGTTAGACAAAAAAGTCAGAAACTGTTGTTTTTTTTTTTTGCTAAATTAAACAATATTTGAATTTTTCTGAATTATTGCCGAAGCAGCAAATTATTACGATTAGCAGTAAGTAGTTGTTTTAGAATTTAGTTATTGATACCACATGAGAAGAAAGAAAGAAAGAAAAAATTGAATAAAACCAAATCACGGATTTAAATTGATTTAAGGATTTAAGTTTTTTCATTTAACCCCTTTTTTGCCTAATGTCAAAGAACATAGAACATAGTAACACCACTTGCTGCAGGGAAAACTTATTTAAATTTCAATAAAAAATATAGTAAAAACAGCAACAAAAAACTAAATCACTTAACAAAATTTATCTTTAATTTACACTTTACTGCATCTTTTATTAACTTCAAACCCTTCGGTGTTTGCATTTTTTGCCCCTTCATAATTTTTTTTAACCATTTGTTTAAGAGATTTATTTTTAAGGAATAATTTATTTCAGTTTGCGGAAGGTTTGCGGAAGGAGAAAAAATGCAAAACTATTTCTGTAAATAACGCATAAGCAGTAGCAACATCATCAATCATTTTATGTATGAATGACTGTGTAGAAAGTACTCACTTATGAATTCACAATGATGTTATATTTATTAAGAGCAACAAAATATGCTATAATCAACTAAACTTTAGATGTCACAGCTTATTGTACGTAGTTAGAAGAAAGATTGAAGGAAATGAAGTACTGGATATCAAGAGGGGTCAAACATTCACTACATTAAATGTAAATATTTGTTTTAAATTAATCGAAATTATTTATAAGAAAATTTAAAAAAGTTATTGAAAATAAAAATTTAATATTTAATAAAATTATTGAAAAATTTCCTTTAAATAGAAAACTTTAAAAAAATTTCCTTAAAAAAAAATTTAATAAAAAAAAATTTTAAATAAAAATCTATTGAAAATTTTCCTAAAAATATAACATTTTTGATAACATTCCAACCAAAAGAATTTTTTTTTAAAAATTTCCTTAAAAACCCAAATTATTGAAAAATTTTCTTAAAAAAACATTTTTTTTTAAAATTTCCCTTAAAATAAAAAAATTTTGAAAAATTTCCTTAAATAAAATTTTTTTGAAAAATTCCTAAAAAATTTTAAATTTTGTAAAAAATTACCTAAAACAGCAAATATTTGAAAAATTTTATTGAATTAGATATTTTTTTAAAAATTTCCTAAAATCGAAAATTGTTGATCAATTCTCTAAAAAAAAGTCCTACAAAAAAAGTTTTTAAAATATTTCCTAAAAATAGGACATTATTGAAAAAATTCCTACAAAAAGAAAGCTTTTGAAATATATCGTAATAATAGGACATTTTTGAAAAATTTCTTTAAAATAAAAAATTTTTAAAAATATTCCTGAAAAAACAATTTTTTTAAAAATTTTTTTTAAATAACATATTTTTGAAAAATTTTCTTGAATTAAAAATTTTTTTTACTAAAAAGAAAAATTTTGAAAAATTTCGTAAAAATACCAAATTAAAAAAAATCCTAAAACAGTAAATAGTATAAGAAAAATTTTGCGAAAATAGTAAATATTTGAAAAAATTTGCCTAATAAGATAATTTGAACAATTTTTTAAAAATTTAAAGTCTTTGATAAGTAGAAATTTTTTTTAAAAGTTTCGTAAAAAAAACCAAATTTTAAAAATTTTATATTAGAATAGAAATATTTTGAAAAATTTTTTTAAAAACTTTATATTAAAATAGAAATATTTTGAGAAAATTTTTTATATATAAATTTTTTTTACAAAATGCCTACAAGTAGCAAATTTTTGAAAAATTTTGCAGAAATACCAAATTTTTGAAAATTTACTATAAAAAAAATTATTAAGGAAAAATGCTACAAATAGAAAATTTTTGGAAAAATATATCTTAAAAGTATAAATATTATGAAAAATTTTCCAAAAAGAGCAAATTCCTAAATGAAGCAGCAAATTTTTGAACAATTTTTCAAAAATAGTAAATATTTGGAAAAGTTCCTTAAAATAGAAAATTTTTAAAAATTTTCCCAAAAATAGAACATTATTTTTGAAAAACTTACTAAAATAGAATATTTTTGAAAATATTCCTAAAATTTTTGTAAAAACTTTCTTAAAATAAAAATAGGAAATTTTTTAAAAAATTTCTAAAAATAGCAAAATTTTTAAAACTATCCAAAAAAGACTACTATTTAAAAAAAAATTTCTAAAAAAAGTAAATTTTTAAAAAATTTCGCAAAAATAGTAAATTTTTTAAAAGATTTCTTAAAAATTTTTTAAAAAAGAAAATTTTTTTAAATATCCTTAAAACGCCAATATTTGAAAAAATTTCTAAAAAAAAAGTAAATTTTTTAAAAATCTCATAAGAACAGTAAAATTTTTAAAACTATCCTTCAAAAAGAAAATTTTTCAGAAATTTTTTCAAAATAGAAAATTGGTTAAAAATTTCTTGAAAATAGGATAATTTTCACGCATTTGCTGAAATTAGAAAATTCTTGAAAAATTTCCTAAATATGGAACATTATTGAAAAACTTATTAAAATAGAAAATATTTTAAAAATTTCGCAAGATTTAGAACTTTTTGAAAAATTTAAAAAAATTAAAAAGCAAATTTTTAAAAAGTTTCCTAAAAATAGCAACAAAAAAATGTATAAAAATTTATTTGCTTAAAATAAAAATTTTATAATCTATGCTTATCCTTCTTCCTGTCAGTATCTTTAAGTGTCGTCTCTCCCTTTCCTTCAATTGAATAAAACATACTGTAATTGACACCAAATGAATGGTTAAAGTTTATTTTCGAACAAGCAAACGAAATAGAAGAAACAGAGAAAATGAGCAAGAAAATTGACAATAAACTGCGGTTTGATAAATGACTAAATTTAATCCTTTAACAAAAATTTGTTTTTAAGGAAAAAGCAAAGTTTATTTTAAAGTATAATAAATAGTGAAAAATATTTGCTTGAAGCCATTGAAAATTCTTGAAAACACTTATTATTTATCTAAAAGCTATTCAAGCAGAAACATTTTATTTTTGTTTCTATTCTAATATTTGGGTTAAAAATAATATTTAATATTTTAATTTATTCATATGTTTTTAGAAGAGCCAAATGTATGTATGTGTGCATGTTTGCTTTAAATATTCTAAATAGTCTTGATTTGATATGATAGTTTCATATTTAATTTACTGAAATTTTAAGTGGTTTGTTTGTTGTCAACAATTTATTTTTATTGTTTTTTATATTTTTTTCACAATTGATTTTTTCTCTTGTTACAGTTTTCAATGCAATCCTTTTTCTGATGTTTTTGTTTTGCTATCATACCAAAAAATAAAAGATTCGATACAAAAGAAATTTTCATTATATAAATAATAGACTAGATCATGCAGCACATTGACTGTGTTTGAAAATAATGACAAGATTGCTCTAATTGAAGTTATTCTTTTATTGCTTTTCTGCACTTTAGTCCAAAAAGATTTTCAGAAATACATCATACATGGCAGACACTTTCTCATATTTTCACTCTTATACATAAATGTATATTGTCTTTATGACTCTGTGTTATCCAGGAAAATACGAAATGTAATATTTTGTGTAATCTATGCATTTACTTAAACTTAAAATTTTTACATTTATGTTACTGCAATCTTCTGTCCCTCACTTATTAATGTGAGCCAAAGGACTTTTATTTATGAATGTTCATGCTCAAGGATTATTAAGATTTTAATAAAGATAAGACTAGCAGCCAGTATAAAATATTAAGTTGAAGATGCCAGTCAAAAACACCGGGTAAAGGTGCAAGTTTAAAGATATGCTCATGCAAGTATATACATAAACACTCATGCTTGAGTATTGTATGAAATGCCTTAAGGGTATGCTGCTAAAAGGTGATGAAATAATTTAACACAATTCTTTTAATTAAATTTTATTAAAAATAATAATAATGTAATAAAATGTTATTGAATTGAAATAAAAATTATTTAAAAATTATATTATCGTAGCACTTTGTTTAAATGTGTGCAGCGTATCGATATGAACTCGAAACTGATGCTCGAGTATGTTCTGAAGCTTAATCAGTGTGGCTCTGTGAACGGGGTAACGCTAGAACCTAAAGCTGCCCTTGGGGATGGGATGGTGCGGGCGAATGTGCAATCTATGAACCTTAGAAGGTGGATGGAAACGACCACATGTAGACAGGCACGTTTGTGCTCGAAAAGGCCCTTGGCAGAAATGCTGTCAGGGTAGTCGGATATAATCGGAGGACCTTAATCTGGATAACAGCTTTGATCACATGGCATGGCAATTTCAAATATCATCTGCACAGGATCAGGGTTGTGGAGTATTATGTTTGCAGAATGTGCCTTGAGACTACTAACACAGCGGCGCATGTGGTATGCGAGTGTCCGGCAATGGCTGACAACAGACTTAGTACCTTTTGCAGGCACTAGCTGGATGTTAGTGCTATGGGGGAAGTAACTCTGGGGCAGATACTTGCGATTACAAAGGACTTTGTGATGAGCATCTATATATATAAAAGTGAAACTCTGTATGTAAGTTAGCTATAGACTCCGAAACTGTAAAACCGATCGGACTCAAACTTTGGCAAGTTGTGGTACACATTCCAGGGAGTGTTAATGGGTGACAAAAATTGGGCGGGGCCACGACCATAAAAAATTAATTATCAGTTTTAGCTTCTTGCACTTGACCAATTTTCCTGAAGCTTTGCACACGTATTGAGCTGTCATGACTATATCATTTCGTGATTAGAAAAGTGGGCGGGACCACGCACATAAAAAAGTTATAATTTTGAGGTACTTTCACTGAACCTTTTTTTCTGAAACTTGGCACACATATTAAGTTGTCATGACTTTATAGTTTCGTGATCAGAAAAGTGGGCAGGGCCACGCCCATAAAAAAAATTTATAATTTTGAGGTACTTGCACTGAACCGATTTTTCTGAAACTTGGCACACATATTAAGATATCATGACTTTTTAATTTCGTTATTAGAAAAGTGGGCAAAGCCACGCCCATAAAAAAAAGTTATAATTTTCAGCTACTTGAACTTCACCGATTTTTCTGAAACTTTGCACACACATATTGAGCTCATATGATTATAAAATTTCATGATAAGAAAAGTGGTCAGTGCCACGCCCATAAGAAATAAGTTATAATTTTTAACTACTTGCACTAGATCGATTTTTCTAAAACTTTGCACGCACATATTGAGCTGTCATGAATATATAAATTCGTGATTAGAAAAGTGGGCAGTGCCACGCCCATTAAAAAAAGTTATAACTTTTAGCTTTTTGCACTTGATAATCAATTTAAATTCAGATTGCATTTTTATTTATTAAGGGGCGTAGCAACGCGCGTCGGGCTTTTCTAGTTGTAGATAATCATTAGTCTGCAATGTGAAGTCACAAAAGTCTAGAGCAAACGTCTGGAACGGCAAGGGACTCAGTGATATCGGGGTAACCTTGTAATCTCTGGGTGACGAAGGGGGTCGCAAAGGGAACCGTTTATGCAAGATTTCTGCTTCGATATCACCCCAACATGTATATAAAATAAAGAATATAAACATAAAAGATTTTCTGTGGAAATTACATTAACATGGAAAAATTTTAAAGCATACTTTATGGATGAATAAATTTTATTATATAAATTTAACTGCTAATTTTCTTGGTAACTAAATACATTCATGCATTTTATATCTTCTTAACTTAGTTGTAATATTTTAATTCTTCTAACTAACAAGGGTTTTTTAACTGATTACAATGTTTACTACTTTCAAAATTAACGACATTAAGTTTCTTATCTTTTTCCTTTATCGCCTTGAAGAAAATCCCTATTAATCTTAATCAGTATTTGTCATTTGCTATATAAGGATTATCTTACAAGTTCACTAAACTTTTAATTAAAACTAATAATAGTTCTTGTCATTAAGTTCACACACAACATGAGAAAAAAAAAGACAAGTGACAAAAGAAATAATGCGAGACTTAAAATAATTGGTACTATAAAGTATGTGGTTTAAATAAAACTGAAATTAAAAGTTCTACTTAAAAAACGCAAAAGCAAGGAAAAGGTTTAAATGTGTATGCAACAGACATCACAATGTCAGTACTCTTTGAAACGTGTTGTAAATGAGTAATTTGTTTTATATGTATATTGTGTAGGGAAGTACAATGAGAAGGATATTTTCAAATTCAATTTGATTTTATACAAATGTTAAACGACATAAATGACACAGAAGTTAAATGATATTTAAAATCTTAAATGTAAGGAATTGTTTTGTGTGAGAAAGCAATAAAATGTAGATTGATATATTGAAAAAGTAGCAAACCCTAATAATAATAAAATGTATTCTTTTGTTAACTGATAGCGTATGAGTAATATTAATTTGTGAGTGATTTCCTTTATTTCATTATAACTTTTACATTAACGCATGTAGGGTGGTAAATTTTGAAATCTGTGACATTAAGATTTATTATAAATGAAAAATATTAGCATACTATTTGCATAATTATAGGTAGAATGTAAAACAAAATCAAAAATTTAACTACATTTATAAACAGTTGAATAAAATTTATGATGCTTTTGGAAAAAAAGCTGACTTTTTGAGAACTAAAATTTAATTAGAATACAAATTTAAGTAAAAGAAATAAACTGAAACAAACCTAATGAGTCTTTTGAAAAGAATGAGCCGGCTGTGAGCATATTATTTGTAGTTTATTATTCTGTTTTTGATCACCAATCATTCACAAATGTTAAACGTTCGTTACGCTAAGTTCACACAATAATACTTAAAGGTTGCTTTTTAAACCTATGAAACCTCCCATAGGGATAACTGTAATACTAGCTATCATACTAATAAAGTGCGTTAGACTCTTTTTCGATAATCTTTGGCAGCTAGTCCTTAAAAAAGCTGGATAAGGAAATTCCCACTAATTTTTAAATGGAATTTTTTAATTTTTAAAATCCGATTTTTTCACTTCTCAGAATTAGTGTTGCTTTAGTTCGCTCACTAACTAGCACTAACAAGTAAACCCCTGTTTAAAGAATTTCACATTTAAATTCAACTAAATAGAACTAACTGCGGGAATCCCCGCTTATTTTGTATATTTCCGTAATGGAATAAATTCTCATCATTTGTTCGGCACAATTAAAAAACATCGTGCAGTGTTAAAAAGCGGGTGCTTCAGTACTTCATTCTTATAAAAAAAAACGATAAATAAGTCTCTGGTAGGCTCTTTTAAACTAAATTACAGCCAAATATTTTGTGTAATGTGTGTTTATCTGCTTAACATCAAATATAACCTAGAAGCTTAATTTTATGACCTGTGTGTGGTCATAACAAATCGAGTATAAAATTAATTTTTTTTCTGTAGTGTTGATCTTAATTGAAAATTGATTTTGTTCGACTTTTTTTTGTAGATTTTTGAAAATAAGAAGCAAAGAGAGTCTGTTCTTAAATTTTTTTCAATTGAGTTGGTTTTTTCTAAGCAATGCCTGTTTAGCTGCATATATGACACAGAAGCTCAAAATTTAAGACCTGTGTCTAGTTATAAGGATATTAATGATAAGGAAAGACATAAAAAATTGAGTATATTTAAACTTATTCTCTCAAATAATCTTGGTTGAAAATTGTTTCTGTTATTCTCTTTCTTATGTATTTTTTCTCAAATTTATAAGACTAAGAAGCAATCCGTGTTACAGTACACGGCCACAACGTACACTTGAAGGATGCCACTTTTCATGTGTGAAAGAATGCAAATATTTTTCAAGGAATTGAAAATCTTTTACACTAGAAATAGATTATTATTCAAACAAAAATTAAATAAAATTTAATTTATATCAGTATTAGCTTTTTATATATTTAATCATTAATTTATATATTTAATTAACTAAATGAAAACAATTTTTAGAACTTATTCATAATTACTTTGTTTAACTTAATATCCCTAAAATAAAAATTTGGAGCAATGCCAAAACCATAAAGCTTACAATTGCAAAAATTTGTTTAAAATTAAAAAGAACTTTGAAAGAAAACACATATTCAAAATAATAGACCCTGTGGCGTATGAGTAATTTTAATTCGGTAGTAGTTTTTTGTATTTAACAAAATTAATAGAATCTGTTACATTAATTACAAGATGAAAATTGGAAAATATAACTAAAATACTAAGATACCATAGCCAATTTTTAAAACTTAAAATATTTATTAAGAAAATTTTTAAAATTTACAAAAATAAAAAATTTAGTTCTTGTTAACATAATTTCATTAACAAACCAAAAAAAAAAACTATTTGAGTAGCTTTAAAATTTTCAGCAAAAAAGAATTTATTTTAACTTAATTTCCAATTTTATTATTAATTACTTAGTTCTAAAATTTATGGAATTATCCCGTGATAACCATTTTGTATTTGACCCCTCTATAATTCATTTAATCGAGTCTGTCTTACATAATTTACTTGGTATTCCTTTATTTGTAGTTGTCTAAAAAAATTATTAAACAATCAAGATTATGACTATTAGAAACACAAATAATTTTTCATAGAAATACTTGAAAAAAAATGTTTAACTTGGTGGATAGATTTTGAAATTTGGTCTTTTTGTCGTCATTGTTCTGTATCAATTTATTTAATTCTATTCTTTTCGCATGTATTTTATTGAAAATGCGATACCAAAATAGCGTTAAATTATAAACCACCCATCAAATTCAACGTTCATATATTATTATGAACATAAAAATAAATTCATTGGTGTACACACAAAGTAAGATATTAAATATAAATTTTTCGTCAACTACAATAGTGCAGAGTTAGTGGATGAGAAGAAAGATTTTGAGTGTGTAGGGAAAGAGGTAATAGAAATGTGTAAATAAGTTATGGCAAATAGTATCTGCTGTAAAGAATTACGATTGCATGTAAGTTGTTTATTCTTAAGTTTGGTTACAAAACTGTAAGAAACACGACAGTGATAAAAGAGATGAAAAATGTAGAGCTGGGGTAGAATACAGGTTTAGTAGTTGTTGAGTCCAACATCAGTTTAAGTTTGATTCTTGTTGTTAGAAAATATATGCCGCAGTCATTTTTGAATGTAGAGGGAGCCTTTAACAACGTTAGTATAGAGGCAATTAGAGCTGTTATTTTTGATCTGGGAGTCAAGAAATTCGTAGTTAGATGGATAACCTCGAAACTGGAAGGAAAGTTAGTAAATTCTAGCTTAGGACATTTCTATATTAGAAAAGTAGTGGTAGAAGGTCGCTACAGATAGTAGTTTTACTCCGATGTTGTGGTTGCGAATTGTTAACATTATTGAAAATAAATTTTAGAGTGAAGGTAGGAAGATCATAGTATACGTGGATCTCTTCTTCTTTTTGGTCAGGTGATGATCACCTTTCACGTCTCGCAAAGTTATTTAATCGGCTGAAATGTACAATATTTTTGATCATCAGGGAATAAGCTCGGTGTAAACCCGGGCAATACTAAAATACCCAGCAGAAAAGGTATATGCAACAAAAACAGTGAATGCATGAGTTCAACCCATGATGAAGTGGTTTAATTTAGGTCAAATATGCAAAAACTAACATGTCATTGGAGTGCATGTGTTTATATGAATATATTGTTACAGATTTATTTTAAATATCTTAATTTACATTATAGTTTTATTTTAGTTATATTTACAGTAGTTTAAATTACAGTAGTTTTGTTTGTATTAGTTTATGTACCTTTAACATTTTGTTTGGTTCGCTGGTTGTTCGAGCATGATGTTATGTTATATGCAGCCGAGGTGAGTCATTTTATGCAGCATACTCTTACCTACCGTTGCCACATGCAAGTGCAAGTGAAAAAAAACCAATACACTAACACTTTTTTACTAACACAACTACACTTTGGCAACCTGCGACTCAGCTTGCGAAGAAATTTTTAAGCAAGTAAAATTTTTACAGTTACGGCAAGTAAAGTTACAAGCCGAAAAACAGTGTTTTTTGTTAACTCACTAATATATCATACAATTGTGGTAAATAATTCAGCTAATTTTTTTAATAAATATGTATATATGTATATGAAGAATATTAAGAAAAAATATAAATATTCATTTAAAATGTAAGTTTTATTATAAATATCAATTTTTAATAAAAAAAAATTATATTAAAAAGTTACATGTCTAAAGGTAACGTTCAATAGTGGCTATTGACAACACTTAATTACCAATTGAAGCAGCGCCATTTGTGTTAAATTTGTTTGAAGTTTATTTGTTGACGACATTTTAAAAATGAACTTGCACTGTGCTGTGTAGCCACTCAAAAAATTTTTGTGTTTTTTTTGGAATTTCTCCTGATTTTCGTTAGTAATACGTATACACTACTTGCAAGTAAATACTTGCTTGTGGCAACGTAGGGTTAGGTACTGTTTATTATTCCTGCATATTACTTAACATTAACATTTCGGCTTAATTTAAATGTAACAGCTTTCGAGTATTTTACAGGATGAACTAGTGTGTACATACGAGAACTTTGTCGAATGTTACAGAACACCACTTTGTTACTATAAATAGCCGAACAACACAGCTAACATGATGATTATTACAGTAGAGCTTGTAAAGTGCGTATCAAAGCAAGTTTGATAATAAAAGTGTATAGCCATAAGTGAAATAAGTAAAGCGACATAAAAGCAATATCTGAGTGTGTTTAAATAAATAAAGTGCTCTTAATTGTATAACTAATTTCAACTGATTTTATTTGCAATACGAAAAAACTCACGAAATATTTAAAGGAAATAAGCCAACGTTTATAAAAGGTATAAACGTAACAATGTTAATACATTTCTCTTCATTATATTAAGCGCATGAAAATATACTCCAGTTGCTGAGCTAATAATGTCTAATTACATGAATTATTTAAGATTTTTTGCATGCACATGCATTCTTTATGCCTCTTCTTGCATTTATGAGAGACTCATGAAAAATCTTATTCACATTGAGCTAGTGCGCAATTTTTTTTTTCTGGGTAGTTTTCTTAACGAGAAAATATAAGATCGCGGTGCCGAAGCTCAACGACCAATACTTAATAGGGTGAAATTAGAATTAGTGGGACGAAATATCACATAAGCTGTCTTAGATGTAAACTAAACAGAAAAGAATGAAAAGAGGCCTTAATGCCTACTGCACATGTAGGGAAACCATAGGCAAGACTTTTGATTTGAAGGTTGTAAATTGGATTATCGAAACGATGGTAGGACTGATTCTGATACACGGATGTATTCTATGGTGGCAAAGAGTTTCTTACAAAGGCTCAGAGATGTGCTTGAATTGGTGTCATGAAACGTTAAAAGGGACCATATTGGTCTCTGGGTGAAGGTGTGAGGGTAACTTTGCACCAGCCTTACTTACGTTGGTGTCATGGAAAGTATACCTCAAGGGGTACTTAGCACTATTCTAAACATCGTATCTATAGAGTTTTGGATAAGGGGAATGGTGGCAGGAGCATGATTAGGCTAGGTGAGTCAGGGATGGATATAACACTTTATACCGGATTTACGGGAAACTGATCTCCAGAATTATACTGAACATCAGAGAAATGTGATATACTGGGTCACAAAGATCTTATATGATAGCCAACTCGCCCATAATAATTTTTTTTGGGTCCAACCGATTGTTTGAGGACTGTTTAGTTTTCATGGATGGATCAAAAATGGATGTATATTATATCATATTATTATTAGGTAATCGTGTTAAATAAGGCGCTAATGTTTTTCAGCATTTTTTTACGAAATATTATATTATTTATGTCCTGTGCTGTTTGATTTTTTTAGTTTCCTAATTACGGCTTTTAAGCAAAACTAAAATAAATAATAAATAAATTGCTGTTAAAAGTCACTTTTATTTCACTTCTATTTTATTTTAAGTTATAATTTTGTTCTGTGCCACTGTCACCTCCAGTAGTCGCAGACAAAAACCATTATATTTAATTTTCGTTATACATTTTGTCAACTTGTGTTTACACTATTAAACCAAGCATTACACTTTCACTCGCTTTCACTTACATTAGATCAGGGCGAGTGTATAAAGAAGGCAAGATATTTCAAAATCCTTCTGCCATGTCATCCTCAAACACATTTTTTACTTTTTCAATGTCTTGCTTTATTTGCATACGAGAGTCGTAAGTAGCTATTTGGCAAAGTTTTAAATTTGCTTAAATTTATAATTTTTTTCAAAGGAATGAAAATGACCCCTATAATTTGTGCTGTGATTTCGTGAGATTAAGCTGAATCTTTCTGGAATGTAAAACACGATAAATAGTTGTAGAGCAATATTATGATTTGCATATGTTTTAAATAAATAGCCGAAAACAATGAAGATACATAAAGAAGTTAATAATTCAATTTGCATAAATATTAAGTTAATTTATGGAATTTTGCAACAACAAATAAAAAACTATTTTAAATAAAGTTGTTAGTAAGTGATAAGTGATGGTGGGGGTTGTAGGAATAGAGCCTGCTCCAAAGACTAATGACAATAAAATATTATTGTTGATGGCGATAAAATATGGCTTTTAATTTAAATACAGATGAATGAGAGTTAAATCGGAAGCAAAAAAAGAAATTAACTAGAACTAAACGTAACTAGAACGAAATTGGGAGTTAAGTATTTTTAATCTTAAACTATTTTAGTTCTGAACAAGAGCATACACAATTTGATTTAAACTACTGCCGTATAAAATTTAAGCTATAACTTAATTTGAACTGAGAAATAACGAAATTGCAATTAAACAAGATCGCGACTAGAACTGAAGAGAAAAGTTTAAATCGATTTTCCCAACTTTCTCCTTTTGCAGAACATACAAGGTTGGCAATTTAAAATTTTAAGTTTAAACTACTAATTACTTTGACTTTGAAAGGTGTTCGCCACCTCATTTTTTCATTCATTCATTCATACATTCATTTTTATTTTTGATTTTAGGTTTATGTGTGACCTTTACAAAAAAGGCCGCTATATGATCGAAGAAAATTGATATATATCAAAAAAATATACAAAGTAGAGAGTCGTAAACGCAATCTATAAGAAATTTACGTAGAAAAAAATTTTTTTTTTTGAGAAGAAACTGGCCGTCAGTTCCGTTTTTGCCTGAATTTTATGAAAATATATCGTTATTGGACACAGTGACCCGTGTACATGAACGTCCAGTGTATTTAATCGAAAACTTGCTTCTGTAACGGAGAATATGCCACAATGTTCTTCAACATTAACTAGTCATCGTTCTCAAGAACTGACTATTTCTCGCATTTTCTTAAAAAAAAAATCGGTTGATCGAATAAGTACTCCCAAGCCAGTCTTGGTAGTCATATGAATGATATTATGTTCCCTTCTTAAATAACGAAGTTCATCAACCTTTCAAATAAAACCAGAAATTTTGAAAACTAATCAAGTACTTCTTTATTAGTAGATTGCAATTTTAAATGGCTCACCCTGTATTTACGTTAACAAATTTCTTTTTGATAAATTGTTGTCAAATTTTCTAACTTTCAACAACTAAAAAAAAAAATAATAAAACAAAATATATTGGCAAATGCAAAATGTTGCCAAAGTTCAAAGAAATCATAATAAATAGATTTTGAGATGACAATCCAATAGATAGTTTTTTATATTCTCTGTTTTTTATCTGTCATAATTTTATTGAATAAAATACATTTTGATAAATGCAAGTAAGTATTAGTTGGCAGTTTTGCCATCAACAATGGTCAATAGATGAACAAAATTTTATATTTTGATGTGTTCTTTTTTGGCTTTCATTTACAGTTTATGAAACATCATATTGATATGACAGAAAGTTGCAGTTTATATAGTTTTCAATTTATTTCCATTTAGCTACATATGTCTGTATATTAGACCGTACCGTAGAAGAGTAAACTGTACTAATTTGAATATTAAATATTTTTATGTTTATACCTTTTATTAACGTTGGTTAATTTCCTTTATTTCGGATTGTGGTCTAGAAGCTAGGTAAATATATTTAAAAAAAAATAAAATAAATAAACCGGCACTCCTTTGTATTTGCCATTTATGTTACGAACCGTTTTGGCCCAGTGAGGTTTCCGACTAGCTTGTTCGTGGCGATAGCTCAGGCAGGTTCCAACCCTCTCACTGGCCACGCATCCGCTCATAAAACAAACTGAAAAATACAACAAAAACTACTACAGGTAATACTACACAAACTTTTAGAAGATTATGCTGTTGTTTTAATGAAATGTATAATTTTATAGACTTTTCTTTAAGTATTAATATTATTAAACAAAATGTTATTTTTTATTTAAATAATTAATTTTTTATAATTGATTTTAAAATTTTTAATGTATTTTTTTCTTGATTAACTTATTTTATAATATAATCTGTAAGGAAATATTCCATAGACTTAAATTTAAATAAATAAATAAATAATACACATAAAAAAAACTTTAAATTATCGTTATATCAGCACATTAGTACATTTTAAAATAATAAAGTATATTATCTTACTTATTGTTATACACCTTTGTTATCAAACTGAATTTCATGTATACGCAACGAACTCTGTTGATATACTGTTCCTAGTAGCTGTACTGTTAGAAAGTTTGTAGCAGTAGAGCCGTACACACTAGTATATCACCGCACGTACACACTAGTACATTCTCTTAATTACCAAAGGCTGTTAAAAGAAGTGTTGTTATGTTAATGTTAAGTAATATGTGGAAAAAATTTCAACTCCCTAAAGTAGGCAGCATATTTTAGCTGTGTTACTACGTCCTTTACAGTGAGTGTATATATAGGTTTGTAATTCCATGTAAAATTTCCACAACATAAATTTTCGACCCCATAAAGTAAAGGGTCCGCCAAATAACTTTTTTTTTTTTTTAAATGCTATAAAAAAAGTGTAGCTTCGGGTGCGTGGCACGTAGTGCCGTCCTGTTGAAACCAAATGTTGCAAATATCCTCCTCTTCTATTTTTGTGAACAACAATTCGTTCAACATGGCCCTATAACGATCGCCATTGACTACGGCCACTCCTTGCTTATTTTCGAAGAAAAATGGCCCAATTATATCTCTGGACCAAAATCTGCACCAAACAGTGCTCGTTTAGGGTGTATCGGCTTTTCAATGTATGTGTGCTGGTTTTCTGTGCCCCAAATTCGACAATTTTGCTTGTTTACATACCCGCCAAGATCAAAATGAGCTTCATCTAAAAAGATGATTTTTTTTGGGAAAATCAGCCAAAGTAATGTCGCAATATTTTCCAGCATTGTTCAAGCGTATACACAACCATATTCGTTCAGCGGAAGGATAAAACTAATTATCTGTCAAATCAGACATGAGCTAAGTGTTACCATCACGAAATAAACACTAGTTGATAAAAAGAACATTAGATGGCGAACCCTTTATAAGTTTTCTGAAATCTTATAAAAGTCCCCCGTCATCGCTAAGACCCGCGTAAGATAAAAAAAAAATATAGAAAATATTTGGCAACAGATCGGTATTGGAATTTAGCATTATCGCCTTATATCTTTCGGAGATATGAGCAAATAAACAAGACTGCCTCTGTTTATGCCATATAAGTAAAAAATGTTGAAAAAATTAGTCGCTAATCGGCAAAGTTATAGGCAAAATTATTTGAAAAAATTAAAATTTTATGAAAAAAATCAATATTTTTAAAACTCCTAAATAAGTTTTTGAACATGCTTAAGGTACTTAATTATAAACCGTAATATCAGAAATTTATTTTTAAGAAAAACTAACAAATCGGTTTGAAACTAACTGAGATATAAGCGTCATAGTACAACTGCTTTGGTGTTTTTACTAAAATTTACAAAAGAAAATCGATATTTTGCAGTTTTTATACAACCCATAAAGTCAATATGGGGATCCAATGAAGGGAACTGACTATATAAATTTAGTTAGCTATGAAAAGAACACATTACAAGATGGCGTCTATTTGGGAATATATGAGTCAAATATAGTAGTTACGGCTTTGCCCCTTTTAAACCCCACAATATTGATATCAAAGAAAAGGGCTAGACCAGCACAATGTTGGAAACTGTAAAAAAAATATAAAATCCAAGATGGCGTCTTAAACAAAATGGTGGAACAAATTTTTAAAACCCCAACAATATGGGTATCAAATGAAAGGACTTGACTAATAGAATACAGTTAATATAGTGCAGCCAAGGCAAATCTTAAATGCATCAAAATGGAAATCAAACCAAAAATTTGTAAATTTTTTGCAACTCCAGAGAAAAAAATAATGCTAAAATTTGTTTAATTAATTAAATTTTTAATTTGTTTTTGAATTCTAATTATAGTTTTCATTAATTTAATTAATTTTTTTAATTGATATTAAATATTTTCAAAAAACAAAGAGATTTCTGTCAGTTGAAAAAAATTTAAAAAAAAAAAATATATTATTTTAAATGACATTTTCTTGAAAATTTAATTTTAAGAATAAATTTAATATAATTGTTGCTCAAGGAGCCAAATAATAAAAAATTGTCGCCAATCTGCAAGAGAAAGTTCTGGTAAGTGCACATATGTACAAATATAACAATATGTTCTGCTTTAAATATAATAAATGGTTTCGGTTTCATTGTAGGTATGCCAAAATTCATTACATATTTATTGTGTGCCTTTATATTCCTCGGAATTCTCATTTTAATAGGTAAGTTAGTTGAATTTCTTCACTCTGCCTGATCAAGCCTTTTTACCGGTTAATATTCCTTTATATTTAGGTCATTGATGCTAAAAATTATTTTTGGAAATCCGGCTTTTGATATGGTATGTGTATGTGTGTGGAACCCTATTTCTTATCATTAATTTTATTATATAAGTATCGAAATGTAATTAAGAATATGGATTCCTTAGTAATATAAATGTATATTAAGAATAAATATATATAAAAAGAGAATATTTTTTTTTGTATTTCTTTATACAGGTTTAATAAATTATATTATTGATATAATAAATGCTCTAATATTATAAAATCCAAATCTTAAATAAAGACATGATTAACTTAATTAAAATCATTTTTGAAAATTATTGAAAATTTCAATTAATTTTTTAATACTGTTTTAATTGATATTTTTCTCCATATTTTTTCAATTAAAACTTTTAATTTTCATTTAATTAATAGTATCATTTTGATGATTGGAGCAAAATCAAACAATTTTTTAATTAATAATATTAATTTCGTAATTAAAATCCATATTTATTTTTTTCTGTGTCAATTAAAAAAAAAAAACATTTTAGCTCAACGAAGAGATTTTTTAATTTTCGTAATACTTTCCGCTGATGTTGATTAAGCTTACACGGTTTTGGTTGGGTGAAGGAGTTGATTAAAAGTTTTTATTGCAACTTATGGCAGCCAAACTGATTACTTATCAAAATAAAAACATTTGGTTTGTGGGGAAATATCCGTTTTTCTCTCTAACTTGGATTCACGCTTGATCTTTGGTCTCGAGGGCCCTAAGAGTCATTGAACTCAAAATAATTTTAAAAAAATTATTCGGCATAGTTATTGCAATACTTTCTTAGTAAAAGTTTAATATTTTTTTTGCGAGCTTTAATTATCATATATTAGGGTGGTACAATAGGCTTGTTCAAACTAAGATTTAGATGAAAAATAGAGAAATGGGTTACTTGAAGTCAATGAATTTTAAGACAAAATATAGGTCTACTCGAGGCAAAAGCATTGATATATCAGACTCTAAAGAGCTGAAGATCAAACAAAAATGGAAAAGGCGACCCCTACATTCGGCAAAAAAAAAATCAATAATGCATTGCAAAAATACTTTTCATGGGAATGTTTGCCTATAAGGTGGTGCGGTCTTATCTACTTAAACAATATGCAAGCATATGCATGCATGTACATACATATGTGTGCTTATTTGGTTTCATATAGTACAATTTTTTTATACCCTTCACACTGTGAAAAAGGGTATATATAGGTTTGTCATTCCGTGTGAAATTTCTACAATTTTCATTTCCGACCCCATAAAGTATATATTTTCTGAAAGCCTATGAATAGGGAAGTCGATTAAGCTCTGTCAGTCTGTCCGTCTGTCCGTCTGACTTCTGTCCGTGTGTATGTTAAAATCAACTTTTTGAAGCCCCCCAACACCGCTTGGACCCGGGTGAGGTACTAAAATATCAGAAATATTCGGGAGTAGATCGCTATTGAAAATCAGAAACATCGGTACATAAACAACTGAGATATGAGCAAAAACCCACGACCACCTCGATTTTTTTTTCACAAAAACAACATTACAATAACAACATACATACATACAAACGTGTATACTGGTTAGAGAAAACGTGGCATCGAATCCCAGCTGAGCCAAAAAAAAATTTTTTTTTAAATTTTTTTTTTTAATTATTTTTTTTATTTTTTTTTATTTTTTATTTAATATATTATTTATATTTTTATTTTTTTTTTTTAATTTTTTTTTTGTTTTATATTAATTATATATATTTTAATTATTTTTTAAAAAAATTTTTTTTTTAATTTTTTTTAATTTTTTTAAAATTTTTTTTTTTTTAATTTTTTTTTTCAATTTTTTTTTTATTTTTTTTTTAACATACTTACATACGTAAATTTATAATTTTACAATGGGATGTTTTTTATATATGTATATCTTTTATATGTATGTACGTATTTCATATGAGATGAATGGTGATACAAACTACTGTTATTGCATGACTACACGTTGTGAAGGGTATATAAGATTCGGCACGGCCGAATATAGCGCTCTTACTTGTTTAAAGTATGTTTGCATTTTTATATTGCTCAAGTCTCTTTTTTTATGACAATAAGACACAAATGTTTCTTTTCTTTACTTAATTTTAGAAAAATGTTTGCCAACAAAGAAATTATGTTACATTTGATTAAAGAACATCATTTTTACAAACATTGTCATCGTGAAAATTGTAAGACAACAATGTCACATTTATATGTTAATTCTTATTCTCTTTGTTTGTTTTTTTGTTGTTGTTGTTGTTTTTGCTATTTGGTCTTTATGTTTTAGGTTAAACTTTTTTTTACGATACTAAATAACTTACTAAGATTTACGATAACCTATTTGTCCTTTATGTAAATAGCAACGTTGTGAAGTCTTTACTTAAGCTTTATTTACACCATCGGACTTATCAGCTGATTTAATAAAATGATTTATAAAACAAAATAGTTTTAAGTTACAAAGGACTTCAAAGCTACTTAAGTTTATAAGATTTTACTATTTTTTAATAAAATAAGATTACCGGATTTTTATTTGAACGTTTGAGTTTTGTTCAGTTCAGCTGGAATACATATTGTGTAAAAGCAGCTTAATAAATGTCAATGACATTTGGTTACTTCTGAGGCAATACAATTTTAGGCATGTTATAACATGTCTTTTTAAGAGCCTGTGGTCTTACGAGTGCTATTAATCAGGAAAAGAAATAAATAAGATATAACGTAGGACTGCTAAAATAATAAATGTTGAGGCTACTTCTGAGGCCATTAAATGTTTAATTGAATTTATTTATGTACAAAAGGCGAAACAAATTTGCAGGATATATTAGTATGTATGTATTAATGTACATATGTTAGTATTTGTACAAAAAATATAATTAAGTTTTTGTTAAAGTTACTTAACTAATGCTTGCTTTAGACGAATTAAGCAGCTCATATATAACCGGCAGTGATCTTAATACAAAAGGTCTGGCTGAGCTGATTTGACAAGACAATATATAGTTTCTATGGTAAACCGCATTATAAAACAAATTTTATTTACAGCTACTGTCACATATCCCAATTTTGACAAATATGATAATTATGTTCAACTAGCAAAATAACGGTCTTATATTTTGGAAGGTAAAAGTGAAGATACAATTTTTTTGGCATGTAATAAAGTACAGTCGTCGACACAATTATTTTAACACGAATTAAAATCACTTATTTCTTTTTAACTATAAAAAAGCTTTATTGAAATTTGATTGTGGAAGTCTTACATAAATTTTCTTTTTCGATGAATTGTATTGGAATGAGCTTTCATCAGTCCAAAGAAATTTTGTCCAAAACTCTACTGGGTTGTAAATACCCACGTACAGAAAACCCATGGTTACGACATGATCAAGACAGTCATATTATATTCTCTATAACAGTTGATTGTTTCGAAAACATTGTCGAAACAAGTATAATTTTTTTAAATTTAATTTCATTATATATTTTGTCAAGATAATCAAGCGTTTGTTTGAATTTTATCATTTAAATTTTACTTTTTGTAGAAATGTCGATATGGTTGTCGTTTAAAAAAAATATGCTTAAAAGAGTATGACAAAAATAACTTATTATATTCAAAAGCATTCAACATTACAAATAATCATTAAATAATAGGTGAGACTACAGTATCATTACAAAGCAATCAAGCTATGATTCTTGGTAATAATAATTTGATTTCAACTGTTTTTCTTCTTGCTGAATAAATTTTCATTGTTTTAAATGTGTGTGTGAGATAAACAAAATTTTTGAAAAAATTTGCGAATGTTAAAAATAAACAAGACAATTTTAAAACAAGTAAGAGCGCTATATTCGGCCGTGCCGAATCTTATATACCCTTCAGAACGTGTAGTCATGCAATAACAGTAGTTTGTATCACCATTCATCCCATATGAAATACGTACATACATATAAAAAACACACATATATAAAAACATCCCATTGTAAAATTATAAATTTACGTATGTATGT
The DNA here is from genome assembly GCA_941918925.1 of Phyto melanocephala. NCBI lineage: Eukaryota > Metazoa > Arthropoda > Insecta > Diptera > Rhinophoridae > Phyto > Phyto melanocephala. The sequence goes on along the minus strand of OW799236.1, from coordinate 18,617,270 downwards.
TAAAATAAAAAGAAAGATAAAAAAAAAATTAAAAAAAAAATAAAAAATAAAATTAAAAAAAAATTTTTTTAAAAAATAATTAATATATATATAATAAATATAAAACAAAAAAAAATAAAAAAAATATTAATAATAAAAATATAAATAATATATTAAATAAAAAATAAAAAAATATTAAAAAAATAAATATAAAAAAAATAAAAAAATTTTTTTTTGGCTCAGCTGGGACTCGATGCCACGTTTTCTTCAAAAAGTTGATGTTAACATACACACGGACAGACGGTCAGACGGACAGACTGACAGAGCTTAATTGACTCCCCTATTCATAAGCTTTCAGAAAATATATACTTTATGGGGGCGGAAATGAAAATTGTAGAAATTTCACACGGAATGACAAACCTGTCTATAGCCTTTTTCACTGTGTGAAGGGTATAAAAATATTGGTATAAAGACGACAATATTTTGGATTAGAAAAAAGCAAACATTGTCGATTTCAATTGTAGTCATATATGTACTGGCAAACATTATATGTTTAAACCACAATCATATAATTCAATCATATGATGTTGCTCCTAGATTATGATTACCACAACCATTGTTTTTCTTTGCTCACTCTGTAACAAGAAGTAATTGAACTCATTAGTGATCTAACGAATACTCGCATTCACATTCGTCATACACTCGTATTTTAACATTCGAATTCCTATTCGAAATTTTTTGTTTTATTCTTATTAAATATTTGCTGTTGTTATGGGCAACCGCCCAAGAGTGGATGCCATAGTACTTAATTTGACGTTGTTCAAAGAACCTTTTTTTTAACGAAGTAGCAACGTAGCCTCTATATTTATTCAAAATATGCACAGCCCTTATAAAATATGTCTCCATACGTTTGCTTGCTGACAGTTTAATTGAAATCTAACATTTTTATTCATTGAGAACCACCTGTGTTGATTAACGTTGCTTTATCTGCACATAATTTTTAGTCTTAATACCTTTTTTGTTTATTGAGGCCTTCTCTAGGATCTTGTTTTTAAAAATATTTGTCTGATATTTTTTCCAAAAAATTTGTATAACCTTGCAAAGCAATCAAAATTGTGTTAAAAGAGTTGATATCTTTAAAGTTTAGAGAAAATTCCTTGAAAAAATTCTCTTTAATCCTAAATCTGTGTAACATGAAAATGAATGCTTTTGCATTAATAAAAGTTCTTTTTTGCCATTTAATAAATTAACATATAACCTGCACTTTGTTGTGTTCAAAGTAAATAAGGATTAATACAGACAAACTAAAACTGTGTCATTTAATATTATTGACATATTTATTCAACTAAGTAGAAACAAATAAGAGGGATATATTATTCTGCTATAACGACTTTGATATCTCCTTAATGCTAAATTTGTATCTTAGTAGGAAGGATAGGGAGATACTTGTACATTTAGCTTTAAAAAGAAAAGGAAGTTTTCTTTGAATGAACGTTTAAGTTTCGCTTAGCTTAAAAAAAATTGATACAAGCATGAATTCACGAATATCTTTCTACTACTATTACTAGTGCAATCGGCCAAATCAAATCAAAATGCACACGTGTATATGAAAACGATTTTTTTAACGCCGCTCCAGGTCGACAAATACCATCGGATATACAGTCGAACTTCAATAACTCGAATCACCATTATCCCAAAAAAACTTCGACTTACAGTGACTTCGAGTTACAGAATTTTTTATTAAAATAGAATAAAACATTTTTCATTATGTATTTTTATTTAAAATAGCCTCGAATGGAAAACTACATACTTAAGAATATAAAAGAACAAGCATATGTACTCATATATGTAATTTAAAAATTACAGTAAAGTAAAATATTCTGAAATAAATGACTGACATTTTACTTTTTTTGTTATTTTCAGTAAAAATAACTCCAATGTGCTTAAAGCTTTGTGTGCTCATCACTTGTTGCGTCATTTGTCTGTAAATAATTATTTAATGTTAGGATAGAACTTTCTACATCGTTTCTTGTTGGCTTTTGAGTAGTTTCTCATGCATGTTTTGGCTTCTAGTTGCTGAAAACCAATCGAGGACTGCTTTGTCGACTTTTTTGAATTTTGGGGTCCTAACTCTTTTACTACATAAACGAAATCCAGAATAAAATGAGTTTGTTTCCTTATTTTTGAAAATTGTTGAGATCGTGCTTGCCGGGATACCATATTTATCAGCCGCTTCCTTTTTCTTTAATCCTTCTTCGACGTTTTTTATAAGTTTATACTTTTTTTCAATTAATAAACATTTTAAAATACGTTTAGTTGCTATAATAATTTAAAAAAAAATTGATTTCAACATTTATCATCTAGCCCGAATTATGCATAGAACTGATAGTTATACAAACAAAAAGAAACAAATTTGTAATTTCCAGAAAAAAAATAAAAAAAATAGCATGTAAAATAGACAAACCAGCTTAAAAAATAAACGAGAGTAAAACAAGCAACCGATAACTATAACAAAAACCAATTTAAACAAGCAAAATTCTTCGAGTTATAGAGTTCATGTGTATGTTTTTTGTTCGAGTTATGGAGAACTTCGACTTATAGAAGTTCGAGTTACGGAAGCAAAATTGTGTGTGGTTTGTTCTTTAAATGCTACTGCCAACCAAATTAGTTAGAGTTTGAGAAAATTCGAGTTAGAGAAGTTCGACGTCGCTGTACGCACTTTCCTGGGGATTTACAATTCGAATTTGATATGAATTCCAGGACATTGACGTAGGTAGTGTTCCAAAGTCTCAAAATATTGTTTGCCTGCACATGTGTCGTTCAGTGGAAGCTAGGAAGATTCTATTCTTCATGTGACCTGTTATTACACTTATTTATCTTCTAAGTTTTGATCTACTCAGTTTCAGAGTCTCCTTCTATTTTGCAAAATTTTGGTCACCTCATAACGTATTCGCCAGCTTACCGACAGCAGTATTTCTCCCTTTTCTAACATTTTTCTCCATTGCCCAAATTTTTCGTTCGTTTTTGAAGCTTTAAAAGGGTTGAGTATTCTTCAAAGTGATGGTATTGAAAACTGATCCCATGTTGGATAAATGGACAGCTTTTTCCTGACTGATTATATTATGATAAGCTGGTAGATATTATCTCTTGACTTTCACAATTTGCATGCTAGTTTATCTCAATCTCGCTGGCACAACATTTCGCCATTAAATTTTTTCGTTTAATGGGGACTTATTAACTGATTAGCCATCCGTAAAGATTTAAATCGGAGCTTCGCTATATGGTTCCTTCAAACCATTTCATTTGATATAGTATTTACCTCTATCTTTCTTTCTTTCTATTTCGGTCACAAATTTTCGATCTGTCTGTAAAAAGGTTGATGCTTTGTGTAGTTTTTTTCTCTAGTTCAGCGATAGCCAAATCACGTCTCACGAGCTATTGCTCACTTTTAAGCTTTCATGAGCACCTCACACGTATTGACTTAAAATAAACTGCTCTGTTGACGTTTGTTTTTTGAAATTCCTATATAAAGTGTATAATAATTTTTTTTCAGTACCACATTTCTGGTCTATTTTCAAGAGAAGGACGAAACATATATAGTATCATAAACCGATATCACTTAAGGCCATGACTGACTATCCCACAAAGTCGCGCGATTATGTCAAATAAAAATCTGATGGAGTTCTGTCCTACATGAGAAAATCACAACAAAATGTGAGATTGGATGCCACACTGTCATACAAAAAAGATGCAAAACAAAAAAGCAACTCTGAGCGCATAGAAACTACTATTTTATGAAAATTTCCAAAAGATTATCAAATCAGACACACTTGTCAAAAAATCTGTCGCACATATGAATTTTTTGTCCCCACTATCACACTTTCTGAACACACATACAATTTTTGACATATCGAACGACTAAATCTGATAGTCAGTCATGGCCTTTACCATTTACCGTTACACCTTTATTTTTGAAGATATAAATTCCGTAGATATTTTCAGATGTAATGCCACACCATACTAGACACCTCTTATGGTGCAATTGGAATTGAGAGACAGCTCTTAGATTTTCAGAACAACAGAAGTTACAGTTTTAGTTAATTGCGCCTTATGTATGAAAAACATTAAATCTTTTTTAATTCGCCGTAGTAAGATGCAAATTACTCCTATTTATGTAGAACGTCTTCTAGTAGATGTTTCTGGTGTTTCCTTAACATTTTGCCTTTCACGTTCAATATTTTTACAGTGCGAATTTAACGTGGTTTACCGGTTCGGGGTAAATATCTAGCAGTTATATGACTTTAAAAAGTCGACGATATGGTTTTTGTGTTAAAATATTTGATCGCTGATTTTATATTTAATTATTTGGGTTCGTTGTTCAGTTGTAAATGTTTCCATAAAGTATTCTTCAGGTGTTATTTATTTAATCTGAAGAAAAAAATAAATAGAAGCAAGTAAAAGTGCTATATTTGACCGTGCCCCTCACAACGTGTAGTCATGCAATAACAATTGTTTGTATCACCATTCATCCCATATGAAATACGTACATACATATAAAAAACATACATATGTATATAAAATAAAAACATCCAAATGTAAAATTATAAATTTACGTATGTATGTTAAAAAAAAATTAAAAAAAAAATGTAAAAAAAAATTTAACAAAAAATTAAAAAAAAATATCTTCTATCTATATATATAAAAGTGAAACTCTGTGTGTGTGTGTGTGTGTGTGTGTGTGTGTGTGTGTGTGTGTGTGTTAGCTATAGACTCCGAAACTGTAAAACCGATCGGGCTCAAGCTTTGGTAAGTTGTTGCACACATACCAGGGAGTGTTTATGGGTGGAAAAAAGTGGGCGGGGCCACGCCCATAAAAAATTAGTTATCAGTTTTAGCTACTTGCACTTGACCGATTTTTCTGAAACTTTGCACACATATCGAGCTGTCATGACTAAAAAATTTTGTGATAAGAAAAGTGGGCGGGGCCACGCCCCTAAAAAAGTTTAAATTTTGAGGAACTTGCACTGGACCGATTTTTCTGAAACTTTGCACACATATTAAGCTGTCACGACTTTATAATTTCGTGATTAAAAAGTGGGCGGGGCCACGCCCACAAAAAATTAGTTATCAGTTTTAGCTACTTGCACTGGACCGAATTTTCTGAAACTTTACACACATATCGAGCTGCCATGAGTAAATAATTTCGTGATTAGAAAAGTGGGCAGTGCCACGCCCATAAAAAACAGGTATCATTTTGAGGTACTTGCACTGGACCGATTATACTGAAACTTTGCACACATATTAAGCTATTATGACTTTACAATTTCGTGAAAAGAAAAGTGGGCAGGGCCACGCCCATAAAAACAATTATAATTTTGAGGTACTTGCACTGGTCCGATTCTTCTGAAACTTTGCACACATATTGAGCTGTTATGACTTTACAATTTCGCGATTAAAAAAGTGGGCAATGCCACGCCCATAAAAAAAATTATAATATTTAGGTTTTCGCACTTGATATTCAATTAAAATTCAGAATGCGATTAAAATTCATGAAGGGGCGTAGCAACGCGCGCCGGGATTGGCTAGTAAATAATATATTAAATAAAAATAATAAATAAAAAAAAATTTAAAAAAAATATTAAAAAAAGAAATTTAAAAAAAAAATAAAATATGAATAATAAATATAAAACAAAAAAACAATTAAAAAAAAATAAAAAAAAATAAAAAAAATAATAAAAACATAAATAATATATTAAATAGAAAATAAAAAAAAAAGAAATCTAAAAAAATTAAAAAAAAAAAATTTTTTTGGCTCAGCTGGGATTCGATGCCACGTTTACTCTAGTCAGTATACACGTTTGTATGTATGTATGTTGTTGTTGTAATGTTGTTTTTGTAAAAAAAAATCGAGGTGGTCGTGGGATTCTGCTTCTATCTCAGTTGTTTAAGTACCGATGTTTTTGATTTTCAATACCGATCTACTCCCGAATATTTCTGATATTTTAATACCTCACCCGGGTCAAAGCGATGTCGGGGGGCCTCAAAAAGTTGATTTCAACATACACACGGACAGACTGACAGAGCTTAATCGACTCCCCTATTCATAAGCTTTCAGAAAATATGTACTTTATGGGGTCGGAAATGAAAATTGTAGAAATTTCATACGGAATGACAAACCTATATACACCTTTTTTCACTGTGTGAAGGGTATAAAAATATATGGTGACTTCTGGGACACTTGGTATAACGCACAAAATGTGAAATTAAAATCGAAAATTTGCTCGTAGCCTTGCTATTCTCTTAGTATTATTAACCTTAAATAAAGAGTTTTTAATTTAAATTTAGCTTTCTTTATAAAATTCGATTTATTTTAGAAGGAGACATTATTTTTACTAAAAACTGAAATATTTTTATATTTATATAGGGGGGATACCAAAGCAGACCTCTTCCATTAACGGTTCGCTTTTCTACCCCCTTTAGTGACAACCAGAATACCACAAAGGTATCACTGGCCTCATTAAGCCCCGTGCGCCGCCACAGGCATTTTCTCTAGACTAGTAACTGAAAATTGTAGAATTGTAATTATCCACAATCCATATCGCTGTATACTTCGTAATAGCCAGCATTTGGCGCAGACTTAATTCCCTCAAAGCACTCACATCTAATGTGTGCTTGCTGGTGAAAACTTAAAAATATTCCCCCCCAAAAAAAAAAGAACATTATGTAGGGTATAGAAAATTTGTTAAAATGTTTGTGTCCTCAAAGTCTTTTACTAGTATGCACATGCACACCTTTTTTCTATAAATAAATTGTTTTGTGTTTTAATAGCAAAATAATTGTTAAAACGTTAACGTTTTACATACAATTTATATATCCGGTGACAAGATAATAAAAAAACGTAAATGAAATCAACACAGGGGAGTGAACAAAGCGTGTGCAACAGCAGTGTTACACTAACAAGGATTAAATCGGATTTTAATAAACTTAATATAAAACATTATACACTGTGAGATTTGTAAAAATGTATGTTTGTATGCTTTGTTATATAACACGTGAGGGTGGATAATAGTGATGGTGTAAACAAAATTTCTATACAAAAAAATTTAAATCTTCATAAAAAATTTCTACACTTGACAAAAAATTTGAACATTTGTGAAATTGTCAAATTTAATATTAAAATTAATTAAATTTGTTTTTTTATTTAATTAAGCTTGATTTCCTATTGACCTATTGTGTCTGAAAATTATTGTATATGCAAACTACAATAACAAATTAACTGTCATTATATTGTGAAAAATAAACCGAACAGAATTTTGTATAGAAAATATAAAACTACTGACGTTTTTCCATACCTTTTTTAACTTTTGTTTAAGCAGCAACGTACACAAAAGCAGAAAAAATAATTGAGTAGAAAAATATAAAGTCACATTGGGAATTTCAATGACAAAAGTACTGGCACTACTACTACTACTCTCAAGCTGTAAGGATACCAGTGATTGGTTTGTTAAGCTTTTATTGTTTGATTTGGCGTCAAGGGTTGCCAGGATAATGCATTATTTTTAAACGTAGAATTTGTTATAAAATTTTTATTTTAAGGGGAAATTTTGTATGTTCGAATGTTTATTACTCAATCACGCAAAAATGGCTGAGCGGATCTAAATGATTTTTGGCACACAGACGGAAGCCTAGACTACATTATAGACTGCCTTTTATCTCAATACTCGGGTGAATTTTTGGAATTATGCGAAAAATTATACTGAAAAACACCATGTCTGTTAAATGAGATTTTTTATATGAATCTGAATAGTTTTTCCACGCTGATTTCAAAAATATATGCCGTTTTCATGAAGCAGCTCTAGTTTTGGAGTTATGAAGTAACAGGATTATTTATTGAAAATGCACATAGTTTAAGTGTCAGAAATTTATTAATTATTTTTATTCTGAATAAAATTTCATTTTTTTGGATTTTCTAGAGTGAGATGTTATATAAGTACTATTTTGAATGCTTCAACAATAATCAGCCATCATATATTCATTCCAGTGCCCTGATACCTCTCCTCCATAGTGCGAGTATCCTGGTGAAAGCGCTATTCTTGTTCCTCGCTTAGGTCACCGAGATCTTCAGGAAAATAGTCTAGATGGCTGTGAAGGTATGGAAGCTTAATACATTCAAGCTGCTGGAAGTGCATCAGCAACTGATCAACGTGCTGAATGTAGCCGTCACATTTCATACTGCCCAAAAACAAACTCTTCCCATGCATGCACATTTATGCCATGTTAGAAAGTCCCTGATCCAGTCATTTAGATCATCTTTATTTAGTGATCGGGGACTACCGTAACAATCGAAATCACTGTCGCTACCACTGTCGTCGTTTTCGGTTTGTTCGCTGCACTGGTCTGAATTTTGCGAAGATGTAAATGGGTGCTGTGTTGTTGATGTTTCACTAATACTCAACACTGGTCTTATTGCAGATTTTAAGTTTGGATATATACACTTAGAGCAATTTTTATGGTTTGTTCCTATGATTTTTGTTACACAGAAATAACAGTCGTCATGATGGTTGGATGGTTCACGCCAAATCATAGGAGCTTTGTACTTAAAAGTGTTTTTTTTTTGTTTGCTCACAGTCGCAAAGATTCAACACATGTTTTACATGTCAAACTTGGTATCCAAAGTTTAGCGTTTGATGGCAACGGAAACCCAAAGTAGTCCAAGTATGCCTTCTTCACAAAGTCCAACACATTTAAACGAAATTTTTGAAACATATATTCTCCACAAATAACACAAAAACAATCAGGATTATTTAAGCATGTCCTTCTTGAGGAAGACATACTAAAATTTACAAAGGAACTAGTTAAGTCACATCGCTATTGATATAAACTATCGACTACTTATGTAAATTTAAGACGGTACCTGTATCTCACTCACTAGAGCACACCCAAATTAGTAAACAATAGTAGAAAAACTTTATGCAACAAAAAAAGTATTAATTTATTTTTCTGTGTTATTTGTTTGTATTTAGTTAGTCGGTTGTTTAAAGGTTTCGAGTGTCCAAAATTAGCATGTACTGCCAAAAAAAAATGTAATCATCTAACGTCGTCTGTAGATGTATTTTTTAATTATTTGCATTTAGTTCAATTTCACTGTATGTTTAACAGTTTTAAATTTTTACTCAATCACGCGAGAAATTACTAAACGGATTTTAATGAAATTTGCCACAAAATAACATAAAGAGGCTACCTTTCGAGCCGATAACTAGGCAGACGAAGTCATATAAAATGATTTCGAATATGCGGGATAGTTCATTTAAAATAGCATTAGAAAAAAAATTCAAAAAATATTCTACAAACATGTTAACTATATAAAACTAACTGACAATATTAACAGAATTTCTAAAATTTTCTTTAAAATTTTTTTTTTGTATAAATTTTTCAATTTAAAACAACATTTTATGGCCCTTTTTTTTAAATGTTTTACAGGATAAATATTTTTAAAGACAAAAGTAAACAAAATTCAAAAGATATCGCCAATGAACTTAAAAACTTTTCTTAAGAAAAAAACTTTTATAAAATATTTTTAAAGAAAATATTTTTTGATAAAAAATTTTTTTGTAGAATTAATAAAATTATTTCTCAAGGATTTTTAATTATTATTTTTTAAAGAAATAATTTGAATTTTCTAGCTTAACTGCTTTTAATCGTTACCATTTGCCCTTTAAGTTAAAATTCAGAAAAGTTCATATTTTGTTTGTTATTAAACTCAAACAGTATTTTTTGATTTATGACCTTTTTGCCTTAAAAAATATTTGATTTATTTAGAGGGGAGGGTACTAGGCCTATTTGTATAATACTCTCAAATTTTAGTTTTAATATATTATTCGTATTTCTTATATATAAAGTTCCTATCCATCTTTCTTTTATTTTCGTGATTCAAACGAGGTTTATGTGCCTTATAACACGAAATATGTAGCCTCTACTAGTATGGGGGGTATCATGTTCCCTGCCCTGATTGTAAAGTTTTTTGGTTTTAAAAAATGTTTATCCCATTAAATTGATTTTTTTAATTCTAAAGGTACCAAGCGTACAATGTATTATTTAGCATCTTGTTTAAAACATAACTATTCATGTAAATAAAATAATAGGCCGCAGGATGTTTTAAAACTATAAGACTATAAGTCTTCAGCTTTAATGATCTGCGTGCACGATCTCATTTCATTATATAAAGATTTATCAAAAATTATGATAAAATGATCCTTAAATGAGGATCTGCTAAAAATCTTCCTTATAACAACACTTTATCAAAAATACTTTTAAACAATTTATCAAATAATTTTTCTTTTCTAAATTCTTTATCCTGGCAACACTATCTTTCCATAAACTCAAAACAAATATTTCCATACAAAACCCTAGAAAACCTATACAAACAAACATTTGCAAATACTCTTTCGCATAAACTATAGGAAAGTCAGAATTTAGAAATGCATACCGATATCTCCGCAAACAGTGGTGATAGAAAAGGCATTAATGTCATATGAAAAAAAAACGAACGTAACATGAGCTGCAAAAAACAACAACCGTATTAGCAGAAAAAAAAAAATACGAAAAAGAAAAGAGAAAAAAGTCTAAAATAATGAAATAAATGGAAAACTAGAGCACAAATGTTGCAACGCATAAATGCAAAACATGGCTGAGCATCAGCAACAGGGATCATCAACAAATAAATATAAACACACACACACCCAAACTTAAATATATTTCCTCACACACACACAGATACACAAGTGCATTTTGTTACACAGTACATAGAAATGAATATGGAGGAATTTGCATAACAGCGTGTAAAATTGCAAAAATACTCGTGTGCCAATTGTGTGGCATGAATAATATTTAGTAGCTTGTTCGCTTGGTTGTATGTAGTTTTAAAGTATTAATATGATCTTATTTTCTAACATGGTTCCATGTCTAAGGACCCGGTAACAGTGAGTGTAATTGTATGTACGTTTTGCTGTTTATTAGTTCGCGTATTGATTTTGGGTTGTAATTGGGTGGGTGAGTGTGTTGCTGAAAATCGAGTGTGTGTAATATTGGTTTTTCACTACAGGTTTTATGACGGTCTGTGGGAGGAATACCAAAGGTTTGTGCTATTATTACAGCTATAGGAGATTAAAGGTGGAACAATCAATCCGGAATTGTTTTCTGATTCGATGTAAGCTTAAACATAAGTTGGTCCATGATTTCATACAGCTTCCTTTTATGCTTGCGTGTGTTTTATTATTTTTATTATTATAGTTAACATAAATAACTTAAAAATTAAATATGGTTAACCGAATCTGAAAATACTCTTCACCATCATGAACATAGTTCTGTGGTTTTCATGGGCAACCACGTATGTCTTAAAATCAAATATTTCAGGAGAGCCACACAAGCGTTTTATATAAAACTACAGGTTAGGTATTAAACTTATTAAACTTTTTTCACCATTCATGTAAATAAATATCTTACAATTTTCTTATAAAAATTTTACAGAAAAATCATTTACAAATTGGATCATAGCGAAGACCAAAACCATCAAAGTGGGTTAAAGACTAATTTGATTAGTTTAAAGGCTTATTTGACAAATTTCTGTACAATATCTGTTAAATAAGCCTTTAATAAACCTAAAATATTTTTTATGAATTCGGCAGTAAAAGTGTGTGTGGACAAAAACGCGTATGTCAACTTAAGTTGTACACAAGTAATAATAGGTTCTAGTAAACTGAAAAATAATCAATATAATTTACAAATGTGTTCAGAAATAACAACGTAAGTGGTTATGTGGTTAAAAATAAATAAATAATTTGCCATTAAGCAAACGTAACATACTGCGTTAGTGCTGAACACTTTTTGAATATAGAAATTACGTTGTTATTCCATTAAATATATCGGAATGGGTCCTTATTATTTTAGAAATTTTCACAAACAAGTAAAGGGTGTTTAAAATCGAGCAATATGGAATTAAGACCCCTAAATCGTTAAAAACGAACATACGAGGTTGTCCATAAAAAAACACAAAGTTATAGTTATTCTAGATTTCAGATTTAATTTATAAGCCATTTTGCTTTATTTTTTCCGACGCCATCTATGATTTTGAATTTTTACAAATTCAGCAGTATTCTGATAGTCAAGCCCTTCCAATAAATAAAAAAATAAAACAACAGAAGCAATTAAAAACCCCAACACTTTTGATGACAACACATTTAAAGAATTATATTTGTTGTGTTTTTTTTATTTAGCCCCAATTCTTTTCTTTACTAAACACTATAAGCAAAAAAATAGAGAAAAAGTCTCTTTTCGTGTAGAGAACATAAAAAGCTTTGTTAAAGTTGATCCTAAAAAAACTTTGTTAAAACAAGTTTTTTTTACGATTTTGATTTAAGTAAGTTTTTTCATTTATTGGAATGGCTTGACTACCAGAATACTGCTGAATTTGTATTAAAAAGAAATTCAAAATTAAAGACGACGTCGGAAATAACAAAGAAAATGTCGTATTACCTGAAATCTAAAATCTAGGCTAAGCTACGATGTGGTCATATACCAATAAACATGACAGTGAAGGGTGTTATCAGATTCAGTACGGCCGAATGTAGCGTTCTTGCTTGTTTTATAATAACAAATTCATTCGCAGCTTGTTATTATTCGTTGTTAATTTTAAGGTAAAAGTGTCAATAAACTTAACCTGTTTAAATATATTCTGGAGTAACTGTTACTTGTGGTAAACATCGTGACATTTTAAACTAATTTATTCCAGATAAACAAGGTAACATTTACATGGAAGACGTGTTGCTTCAAATAGATTATACGGTATGCCATTGATCTTGTCGGACATTTTTTGATCCTTTGATTATAATTTTTAATTATATTTCAAAAACGTGTAATTGTCTGATATGACTTCTTGGCTAAAGATGTCATTCTACCCTCTTTCGGTGAAAATTAGACTGGCCAAAAAGCAGATGGCTCTTATGAACGAGCCGAAGGTTTTTTTCCCATAATTATATGAGACTTAATAGCATGTTTTCATGGCAGCGATATTCGTAATTTGATGTCTTTTTCATAATTCAAAGCGTAATTACGAATCAAATAACAAATTAGAAGACTATTGGCGACATCAAAATTATTCTATATAAAACTATATATTTCTTAATGTTAACCGCCAGAAAACAAACCGATAATTTAAATAAAAAAAAAACACAAAGAAGAACTGTCAAATCAAATTAACAATATGTCGTGGAAACAGGGTAATTCACTTAAGTAATTTAAAGAGCGAATCAAGTAATTGAATGTGTCGTGGAAACATGCTATAACGTAATTAGAATTACTCGCCTTAATCGTGTGATCTACTATATGATGTCATTTGAAGTTACAGATCCATGCCTACAAGCTCACAATCTCTCGTACATTGCGAAACTTTTGCAGAATGGCATATGGAAATAGTGTAGGTCATATTCCACATATCACGAATTTTCAAATATTAACTTTTTTTTAATGCGGTGTAAGTTTTGGCATATTCTTACCAAAATATATTATAGTTTTTAGATGCACCCTTAGCTAAAGACTAAGAGCCTTATTCATAATAAATATTTTAGGTTTATTGTACGCTTATTTGATAAATTTCTCTACAACATCTGTCGAAAAAGCCATTAATAAACCTAAAATATTTTTTATGAATACGGCCCTAAATAATTTTAAATTATTTTCTTTGCTTATTTCATTGTAACTATTATTTTATTCTCCTACAATTTTCAATAAATTTTTTATAAAAAACGAAAACTCGTCAATGAAATCCTTAAAGAAAAACTTTATTTGATAAATAATTTTTACTTGCCACTTAAGAAGCAATTTACAGCTTTTAACTTGTATGTATCATTTCAAATTTCTTACGTATCGTTTGCCCTTTTGTTCCTCCAACTGTTTAGGTGATGGTATAATCCTTAATACATTAATAACTTTAACTTAAACTACAATGTTGGCACGCACTGGAAGTGTTAGTGTATGCGTGTAGATAATCGCTCCAGGAACTCGAGCTAAAAATTGTTTTTGACACATTTATTTAAAAAACAACATGATGTGTATTTGATTGTCTATGACAGCATTAAGACTAAAAGTCTATCTATCATAGTAGTCTTTACTATTTAATCTATTTTCTATTTTTTATACTCTACCAACACTTAGGCACTTAATTATTAATATGCCTTTTGGTTTTATTTGGAAATTCCCTGGCCAACGGATGATAAATAGTTTAATTTATGATACTAGTAATTAAGAAGTCACTATTTTCTATCTACATGCTGTTTAAATTTTACACTTTAATTCTATAAGTACAACTTATAATATTTTGTAAAAATCTTCGCTTAATATAATACAATTTGTGTATGTATGAAGTGAGCAATGGAATAATTCAAAAAAATGACTTTGATTATTGCAGTAAAGATACTGTAAACGATAATATTAAAAGAAACATAGAAAGCTTAAGGCTGAGGCAATTATAACTCGATATACCTTATTCTTTGCGATTTCTAACTGACATAAAACGTAAAAAGTTTAGAATTTTTCAATTTCAGTACTATGCATTTATAAATGTAATAAAGCTTATAAGAAATGGTGACTTAGCTGTCAGTTAATACCTCTGCCATTAAACAGAGATCGTAAATTAGAGTGAAGCAAAAATTTTGTAAAAAATAGCCCTCAAGTGTTGCGCATACCTGTATCAATTTTTTGGAAAACTTCGCGAATGAATTACTATTCCATTCCAGCATAATTGCCTCATAACATGCTGAGTTATAAGCAAATAGAAATGACTGCCTTGTGTTTTTTTCCGTATTTTAAACAGAAAATGTATAATATTTTAGTATAATTTATAGACACATTTTTAATTATTTATTGATACAATATGCCTCTAGAGTTATTTCTAAGCATTTTTGAAAAAAATCGGTCAATAATCGGCAAAGATATAAGCAAAAATTATTTGAAAAATAATACTTTTTTACAATGTCAAGTTTCTCAATGTTTTAGATAATCTTTGGACACTCTTAAGACACCAAAAGTCATAAGCCACGAAAATTACTTCCAAGAATAAGTATTAAATCGGTTTCAAACATACTGAGTTATAAACAACAAATACAACATCTAATAAGTTTAAATGGAAATATATTATAATCATGATGCACCGGTGGACTAGTATGTAGTATACTAGCCTGCCAGTCTGGGAGTTGCGGGTTCGATTCCCACCAGAGACTTTGGTCTGTTTCACTTACTACAA
This sequence comes from Phyto melanocephala, assembly GCA_941918925.1. Lineage (NCBI taxonomy): Eukaryota > Metazoa > Arthropoda > Insecta > Diptera > Rhinophoridae > Phyto > Phyto melanocephala. The sequence goes on along the minus strand of OW799236.1, from coordinate 18,601,996 downwards.
CGGGCAAATGGTGTTCGTTACTCAGCTCGGTTAATTAAATTATAATATAATTTGTAATTTTATTGTAATAAAAAATAAATAAATAAATTTCTGATGATTATATGCAGTCATAATATGATTATTGTGTAATACTTCAATAGAACATATTACTGATAACTAAAAACTATTAAAATTTTTAGCAAAAATCAATTGTTTGAAAAATATTAAATTTATAAAATTTTAACTCACTGTAACTTACTTCTTTAAGAAAGATTTTGGAAAATTAGCAATTTGTTTAAAATTTTGTACCAAAAATTTTGTATAAAATTATATCAGCTTGAATGGTTAAAAAAGTTTCGAAAGTGAATTTGTCAAAAGAATTTTATTTAATTTTAATTTCATTTAAATTTCAATGCTTAAGAGAAAATATTTTTTTTATAAAACATAAAACGAAAATCTGCAATAAAACAAGTAGTTCTGTTAAAGATTAATGTATAACCCAAGGCGAATTCATACAGGTGAAATTATTAGCCCAGCTGATGGGGAAAGTTTTTGTCAAAATTGGTTGAATTCGCCTAGATTTTATTTATTAATGCAGGGAAGGAAAATGTAATTTTGGATTCGGTATTAAACAATTAACTTACCTGTACTCTTTTGATAATAAATGTGCTAAATTTATGTGTCATGTGTATTTGTTGCTTTAGCACCGTTAATAATGTGTTTTAAACATTTATATCCTTTTTATACCCGCCACCAAAAAAATGGTGGGGGTATATAATATTTTAGTATAATTTATAGACACATTTTTAATTATTTATTGATACAATATGCCTCTAGAGTTATTCCAAAGCAATTTTATAAAAATCGGTCAATAATCGGCAAAGATATAAGCAAAAATTATTTGAAAAATAATACTTTTTTACAATGTCAAGTTTCTCAATGTTTTAGATAATCTTTGGACACTCTTAAGACACCAAAAGTCATAAGCCACGAAAATTACTTCCAAGAATAAGTATTAAATCGGTTTCAAACATACTGAGTTATAAACAACAAATACAACATCTAATAAGTTTAAATGGAAATAGATTATAATCATGCTGCATTACATGATGCCCCGGTGGACTAGTATGTAGTATACTAGTCTGCCAGTCTGGGAGTTGCGGGTTCGATTCCCACCAGAGAATTTGGTCTGTTTCACTTACTACAACGGGCAAATGGTGTTCGTTACTCAGCTCGGTTAATTAAATTATAATATAATTTGTAATTTTATTGTAATAAAAAATAAATAAATAAATTTCTGATGATTATATGCAGTCATAATATGATTACTGTGTAATACTTTAATAAAACATATTAATGATAACTAAAAACTATTAAAATTTTTAGCAAAAATCAATATTTTGAATAATATTAAATTTAGAAAATTTTAACTCACTGTAACTAACTTCTTTAAGAAAGATTTGGGAAAATTAGCAATTTGTTTAAAATTTTGTACCAAAAATTTTGTATAAAATTATATCAGCTTGAATGGTTGAAAAAGTTTCGAAAGTGAATTTGTCAAAAGAATTTTATTTAATTTTAATTTCATTTAAATTTCAATGTTCAAGAGAAAATATTTTTTTTATTAAAAAGAAAACGAAAATCTGCAGTAAAACAATTAGTTCTGTTAAAGATTAATGTATAATCCAAAGCGAATTCATACAGGTGAAATTATCAGCCCAGCTGATGGGGAAAGTTTTTGTCAAAATTGGTTGAATTCGCCTAGATTTTATTTATTAATGCAGCGAAGGAAAATGTAATTTTGGATTCGGTATTAAACAATTAACTTACCTGTACTCTTTTGATAATAAATGTGCTAAATTTATGTGTCATGTGTATTTGTTGCTTTAGCACCGTTAATAATGTGTTTTAAACATTTATATCCTTTTTATACCCGCCACCAAAAAAATGGTGGGGGTATATTCATTTTGTCATTCCGTTTGTAACACATCGAAATATCCATTTTAGACCCCATAAAGTATATATATTCTGAATCAGGGTTTGATTTGATGACGATCTAGATATGTCCGTCCGTCTGTCCGTCTGTTGAAAGCACGATAGAGGTCGCACCGAAAAAGCTAGGGTGCTCAAATTTTGCCAGAATCTTTCTTATAGGCAAGGTTTGTTTGGTATTGAAGATTAGCCCATCTTCAATCGGAATATTAGGAAGAGAGTTATAGCTCGATAAGCAAGAGTAGGTCGAAAAAACCGTGTCCTCCGAACATCGAATAAAATGGAATTGTGTCCAAACGCATTAACGTAGGCTCATGAAACTTCGAATATATATTTTCTGAGTAAAGACAATATTTTTCCCCGAATTATGTAAATCTCATCATTATTAGAGGAGTTATCGATCAAAATGTACGAAAATTTATACCGCACAGTGTATTTTTCGGTATATTTATTAACAAAAACGTCATAAAAGCAACAGAATTGGATGTACGACTCTGAAATTTTGCACACTTTGCTTTTTGCTGAGCCTTTTTTTTGTTACGGAAAATGAATGCGCCACGCCCACTTTTACGCCCACCTCCCACATAACGTTTTACCTGAAATTCATATAATTTCTCTATTAATCAAGATTTTGGAAAAATAAAGGTCAATATTGAAACATCTAAGTTGTACTCATTCGCAAAAATAACTTTGACACGCCTACTATAACGCCCACTTTTCACGTTATCTACCGTTAATGAAATTTAAAAGCTCATAAAACCGCCAAAATTAGAGGTATAATGATCAAATTTGCTACGTATATCCTTCTAATCAATGTAATTGTTGTGCCAAAAAGTTAACGCCTACCTCCTATATAACGGTTTATCTTAAATTCATGTAATTTCTCTATTGACAAAGTTGTTGGGAAAATAAAGGACTATATTGAAATATCTAAGTTGTATTTATTAGCAGAAACTTTATTGACACGCCTACTTTAACGCCCACTTTCATTGAAAGACTACATTTACAAAAGCATTTTAGTAGCATATCGAAGTTATAAAGGGTGGTTAAATTTTAAGGGCCGATGTTGAATTTAAATAAAACTCAAATTATTTAGGATATTATTATTATTATTTCTTTTTGTAATTATAATATTTGTATTGTTAAATTATCTCAGTTGTTTATAAAGCGATTTTTCTGGTTTTCAGTTCCGATCTTCTCCCAAATATTTCTGATATTTTTGGTACCATACGCGGGTCTTGCAAATGTCTAAGGCCTTCAAAAAGTTGATTTCACCATACACACGGACAGACTGACAGACGGAAAGGGCCTTTTTGACTCCTCTATTCATAAGCTTTCAAAAATATATACTTTATGGGGTCGGAAATAGGTAGGTAGGTAAGGCTGGTGCAAAGTAACCCTCACACCCTCACTCGGAGACCATTACGGTCCATTGTGACGCCTTTATGTAAAAATAAAGAGAAGAATATAATAAGAATAGAAATAGTTAGAAAAGAGGAGAAAGAGCAGACCAGTAAAGAGTCTCTGGCGGGAATCGAACCCCCAACCCTCAAACTAGCAGACCAGCATACTACTGACTAGTTCACCGGGGCACCCGGGGTCGGAAATAAAAATTGTAAAAATTTCACATGGAATGACAAACTTATATATGTATATACTCTTACACTCACTGTGAAGGGTATAATAAAGCTTAGACCTTATTTTGCAGATTCTATGTGATATTCATATTTAAATACGCAATTGAATGAACATAGCTTTGTATCCTAGCCTCCGCTAATGAAAATTATAAATTTAGTACTGAGATCTTTGCCGAACTAAAAAAATTAAAAGTAATTTATAAAAAGCTTTACAAAATACATAACACCTCCAGATGCTGCTTCAAACCGGACCTTAATTTAATATAGTGCGAAATTGCAGCTTATATATGCATGTGTATCTAAAAACACTCCTATAGGAAGGATAAAGATGATTTCATTGCTGATCAGTCAAAGTAGCTAATTACTAGCGGTCTGTACAGGGAATACCTCGGGCAATTGTCAAAGGCTACAGTAAAAAGGTGCCTTAAGTAACCTAATCGTCTGAATGGCGTTTAAGGTCAGTATGAAGATTTTTTGAAACTTGCCTTTGGTTAAGTAGCCGGATAGCCTATAGTTGGAATGTCTTAGAAGTAGTAGAAATCCAGAACATGAATGCCATTTAAATAAAGATTGCCTACCTGGGCCTTTACAAGATGTACAAAACCAGGATCGGTTTAAAAGCTTAATATGTACCCATTTCCTCAGAGTTTTTACACAACAGAAAATCATATTCATTGCCAATCGAATGGTTCAGTTCCTGCAATTGAACTTCAATTGAGTTTCAATTGCAAGAACCACAACTACATATTTATATTCCGAAGCGGAATTCGGTAGATATAACTGTAAATTTCTACTTACTATCACAACTAAACTATAAGATTGGCATTAATTGCGGTACTCACAACCGATACTGTTTTCTCTGTGTAAGAATACAAATTTTCTATATTTTTTTTTACTTTCCAGCAACTTTTTCGTTATCGTTTGAATATTTTCACGTTGTCACAGATATGAGAGGTCCAATTTTCAATAGATTCATTAGAGCAACTGCTTTCTAACTTCAGAAGCCATACTAGAAAAAGATTTTTAGAGATCTTTATCTAGGGAGCACTGTAATTGTTGTATTACTCTTTAATTTTGATCACAATAAAATTATTATATTTATTTGAATAAATAAACAGATACCAACCAAGTTGAACGAATAGTGATATCTTCTGGTTAAAAAGGAATTTATTCATAATCGATTGATTTGATCTTAATTTTGTATCCTTTTAGTGTCAGTTGAGTAAAATATTGTTTGCAGGATTTTTGTTTTGTCTCTGAATCCTCATCAAATACACTTACACTAACGCAGCATGGTCATGTGTTAAAACATGTATAATGTGTTACAAAATGACACGTTAGTCATAATTTTTGCCACAAATAAACATCATAAATCAAACATAAGTATGTATGTATGGCTGCATGTATGTATGGGTGGCCATACAATGATTTTCAGGCTCAATGATTTAACATGAAATCATAGAACTGCATGAGTTGAAAAGCCCAACATATTCTGGAAATAAACAAATACCGTAACACACACCCATTGAAAGATATTACAAAGAAAATCTCGTGTGTTTATTAATGTGTGTGTATTCATTTCTCTACTTTGTGTTTACTTTACGTATTGAATAGTTGTATTGTCTTTCTTTCCTTTACATAATTGGTTTGATTAATTTATTTAAAGAGACTGATTCAGTTGTAGTTTTTGTCATTTATTAAGTCAAATTATGCATTAATTTAATTAATTTCACTACTCATATGAATGTGTTAGTGTACTATGTACCCTACAGATAATGTTGGGCTACGTGGTCCATTTTAGCTAAATGGACTACTTACAACATGGTCCTATGTTATGCAGTCATGGACCATATCATTTTCAAACAAGTGGTTGTAGTTAAACAACAAGTGTTCGTGTTTTAACGATTACATATAATGTTGTCAAAACATGTATAATGGTCGTAGAGTAGTATTGAGACTACTCCGATGGGTTCTATAGTCCAGCCCTAGGACATCATAATGTTAAATCAACCATGTTTTCTCCATACATTTGGGTTACCTTTGGACTAGTCCTAGTCTATTATGGAGTACACTTTACATGCGTGTATGGACTACTCACGTTATCTGCAGGGTAATTATATTTGATAAATGTGTTGGATGTAAAAGGGATTAATATTTAAATGAAGGATTTAATCAATTTTTCTAGGGCTATTAAAAGCATCAGTTTATTTAGGCAAATAAAAAATGGTAGATTTTTTGTTAATGCCTAGATAATGAAAAGACTTTCTTAAGGAATCGCCCTGAAAATTTCATTACTAAGTATGTCAAGTCAAATATTAGTCAATATTAATACTTTATGTATAATTCTATATACGGATTACCAGTGTAATGAGGGAAGTAACTTGTAAACTCATTGGCTAGTAGGGTACGTTATGTAGGGGAAGAAAGACAAAACCTTAAATTACTAATGGCCAGTGTTACACATTCTATTCGTCTTAATGTAGCATATATTAAGGTGTACCTTAAGGAATAATTTTATGTTGGTTTTTTGTATGAGTTTCTTTTGAGCCTGCAGCGGATATCTTACCATATCTCTCTAAGCAACATTGCTGCCAGCATACATGTCAATTGATATTACAGCCCTGGAGTTTTTTAGAACTAACAAGTACTGAGACATGCAGCTTTATTGCAAAATAAATAGAACTAATTTCTCATTGAAATAAATCAAACTCCTTTTGAAAAATAAGACATTAATCTAGAAAGTAAAATTCTAAGCACGTGTGAGTGGTTTATTCGGCCATAACGAAACTGAAAATACCCTTTACTATCATGTACGTACATAGTGGCCACATTGTAGCTTTAGAATAGATTTCAAATTTAATGTTTTACGCCATTATCCTTTATTATTTACGACGCCCTTTTTAATTTTCAACTTTAACATAGTTAGCTGTATGCCACTAGTCGTTAAAATATTTTTCCATTTCCATTTATTTTTGATTTTTTATTACAACATTTTTAACGCGTTATTAATGTTTAATTTATCCACAGTTTTACAACACTTCAACATCCTGTCTAACTACAATTTAAACCGTTAAACTTAACAACCAGCCATCTTTTACTTTATTTGAACTTGAATGACAAAAAATAAAGCAACAATTAAAAACTGTCTACCATTTAAAAAGTTTTACAGTAGAAATTAATGCTGTTGTTACGGTGCAAAACCCCGACCTACTTTAATTAAAGGCTTTACTTTTGCGAACAAACAAAAAAAAATTGTCAGCAAAGTCATGAGCCACGACAACATCAGTGGCAATCGTAATTGCAGCAGAAGCAATGAGAAGTAGGAGACACTTTTTATATTGCAAATGTTAATGTCACCAACGTTGCGTAGAAGAGGCAACAAAAAATTTAAGGCAGTAAATTTTTACTAGACAAAATTGTTAGAATGAATAGGACAATAGGTTATTCAATAAGGGGGATAAAAATATCCCGCAATAACACTTTATCACCAAGAAGGGCTTCTTGAGTCGCTTACTTACTGCTTACCTGCATCCAAAAGCGCTTCTAGGAGACATGATTATTATACGCTACTAGCAAATCCTCTGCACACTAAATCGTATTTCTGAACTCCATCGTTATTATGACGCATTGCAATACTCGATTTTGTTCTGGAGAGGGGATGATGGTTAGTCAGATAAGCATATTTTGGTTTTAGTATATAAGTAAGTTTAAAAAAATCGTATGAAAAGTCATAAATCACTTCACGACCATTGGAACAAACCTTAAAAATTTCATCGAATTCGGTTAGACCGTTCGCGAGTTATTAAGTCACAACATTTGCAATTAATAGCTGCTAGTTTCATCCTAACCAGGATAACCTTAAGCATGCCGTCTCTTTATACACTCCTAACAAACAGAATAGAAGACATATTTTGTCGAGCTTTCATATAAAAATAATTTAAGCATTTCCATGGATACATTACGGTAAGGGAATGAAGTCACCACTGCTTACAAAATTCGAAAAAAATGTTGGGGGCTATATATATGTAGTCTAATCTTCAGATTAAATAGTATTTTAAATTACCGTTAAAAACTTGAACCCTGCTATGGATCGACATACTGTGACATCTAAAATGTATTGACGGTTGCATGAGCTTGCTTTGACTTAAATATTTTGTTCTGTATCTACTTTGCATCCACCACTTTTTAAAATTATGCTCCACATTTAAATATTTTTTATTAATTTATTCAACAAAATATTAAGGCGCTTCTGGTAAATATGACTTTAAAATGCGATGTCAAGTCTTAGATCCCTTTTTTACGCTAATTTCATACCTAACTGGAACAGCTTAATCATGTCTTCTCCTTACGCACTGCAGAAAAAGGATGTAAGCAAGTAAGGGAGAAATATAAAAAAATTACTATTGAAATAAATAAGTCACGTTTTTGCCACTGATAAAGTAAGAAGCTGTACAGAAGGCATACATTCTCTCATGTGCAAACAATTTCCATGGATGCAAAACGGTAAGTGAATGAATTCTGAACTGCTGACAAAATTGGGAAGAATATTTTGGGCGATGGAAGAAATTTTGTTAGTCATATTCAAAGAGCTATGCCCCTCAAATTGCAACTAATTTTCAAGTTCCGCTTTTTACGTTAGTGAAGTCCTTTTTTTCACAATTTCAGAAGATATTTCATAACTTTATTTCCTCGTTAAATGGTAATGAGGTTCTGAAATTGTTACTCACATGGTTTGTGTGTATAATATATTGAATCGCATGGAATTAGTTTTTTCAGCCGGATCGACCGATTGCATGTTCATGCAGTAATTCTCCTTCAACTTCGTCTGTAGAACTTTGACAAAGAGTAGTTCGTTGTAATTGATTCTTTGCGGTTTTGTATTATGAGGGCTTTTTCTGGCAATCTCCTTTATTATACGGTAAAGATTCCTCGATCCATCCTTTTCACTGGGGATATTTGAGCTTATTCAGGTAAACTATATATGTCTCCTCTCATATATCGGGAGAAAATCGAAGCAGACCAGTTCTATTTCGGGCCTCTAAATCAAACGGCATCCCTTCCTTCACTGAGTCCGTCACCACAACAGGCGTTTTTTCTTGACTAGAAAAAGATTTCACATTGCTGACAATTTTAATTTGAAAGTCCTTTGCCATCGACAGATAATTCGTTATGCTAAGGTTCCTCATAGCATTAACCTAATTTGTGCTTACCTGTGATTTTTAGTCTATTGCGAACTTTTTAAGCTCATGGTTCAGAATTTTTCTATGCCTTATCATGTGCTCCATTGGCCTCCCTAACCTGTTAAGTTTGATGTCCAGGATTTTTATATGCCCTGATTTTGCATGGATGTATCCGCCATGAGCTTGCGATGCAGCCCCTCGATCACATTTACTCGACCCATGCGCCCACCGTCTTCCATGAGTCTTCCTAACCTTTTTATTCCCTATGTCCTAGCCAGAGGTGTTTATAACACCTCTCTACCCGGACTTTCGCCGATGTAAGATGTCCCCGGGAGTATTTGTTTCTTCTTGCACTTTGCTTAACTTGTCGATTTATTTCTTAATATTTAAGTTATCCTTTTGTTTATCCTGCAATGTCTTGATATGAATATTTATATTGTGTTCAAAATTTTTTTTGTATTTCCATGACTTACCGAAGACATCTATTAGTCCCATTCACGTACTTTTCTTGCAAAACGTAAAAATTTTTTTTTTCGATTTTGCAGTGGGTAGTATAATTTTAAAACAGTAATTTTTTTTGTTTTTTTATTATTGCCAAAAACTTTACTTTATACCCGACTCAAAAACCACTTGTTTATGTCTCGGCTATAGATCGACTACCTGTGGGAGTGATATTAGTGGTAAATTTATTTAGGCACTTTTTTGACATGGCTAAAAAGTATTTAGTGAAATGCATAATCGATAATGCAAACAAAAATAATTGTCGACCACAGGGCCTATACCGTTTTAACATGCCCTGTTTCACTTTTTACAAAATGGTGGCTCCGGTTTGCCTTTATATGATCTTTATAAACATTCTTGCGAGGTAATGAATTACGGCCTAACATAAAGCTAGATTTATCACATAGTTTAATTAGTATTTCTCTATTGTCTGTCAAGTAGCTAATGCAATGCTTGCCACATTATGGTTTATCAAGCGTACTGGGAAGATCCTCTACATGTTTTAGGTAGACATAATTTTACTACCCAGGGTAATGGCATTTCTTTTTTATTTCATTTGGAAATTCTTGATTCCTCCTGTCTACTTTGAAAATACAGACATGGGCAAATATAGTCTGATATTATTTTAGTTTAAGGTCTCAAATATTTATCAGTCTATAGAATGGCTTGTAATATATGTATCGATATTACAAAATCTACTCTGGACTAGACTAAACTAAAACATATTATTTGTTCTTGTTTTAAGTCTAATGTTCTAATACTCAGCGGACGACATAGAACTTAAACGGTGATTGTTAGTTGGTCATATATAGTCGCCTTGACTTTAATAAAAATATTTTGTAATTTCGCAAAATTTACCAACTTAATACATGCATTTCCTGCTAACAAAATTTATATTTGTGTTGTCTTTTATTAGCGGTATGTTTGGTGAGCGTATATGTGTATGTGTATTCTGTCCTGTTTCTGTGTTTGTCAAATTTTCCATCTTATATGCTCTAGAGATCTAAAAAGTATTACAATAGAAACATTAATTGTGTAGCAAATTCACATCACTGACATTAAACTTTACCAACATCATTGTCGTTATAATTGTGGTCATCATTATTTAAAAATTTTATTCTACAAATAATCAACATCAACACCATAAACATTGTCATCCTCATTTTCATCATCATTAATATCATTGTCATTATCATGCACATAAGCAGTAGCATTATTATCTATGTATGTTTGTTATATTTGTTGCAAGTATGTTTGAGTGTTTGTAGTGACGTTGTTGTTAGTACTATTAATATGGAATCCTTTATACTGTGATATATTTATGCACAAATATTTTGACTTTGAAAACACTTAAGCATACAAACACCAGAGAACGGCATATTTATAGATTTTTTTTAATTACTGTAAAAATTGTTGTTCTAAATGATCAGTGTGTTGGCAAAACGTTCATTTTTAGACGAGTGAAATTCGAACCAAATTTATTTTGTTCTAAACACATCATCTATTTTCATGGCAAAAAATTACACATAAAAATATATATTTTGCTCCCCTTTCTCTTATTTGCTATATAGTGATCCATGCAAGTCTTATTTTTATTGCGTTGAATTTTTTGTTTTGACAAAAAAGTACATACAGGTGAATGAATGCAGTAGAGTCAAGGAGAGTACATAAAAAATAAAATTGAATAAATTTCATTTGAACAAAGTGAGTCTCTGTTGCACATATATTCTCTCAACTACTATTATGTGGGTAGAAATGTGCATTCAAGTGTGTGTATGTGTGTGTGTGCATGTTAGACTATGGTTAACTGCACTCGCTATTCTTTATCCACTTTTTATATTGTGTCAGTAGTTATCAGTAGTAGTCGGTATGATTGTTTTAGTTTTTCATATCCTTGTATTTATGCACTCAGTGTGTCTGCTATGTGTAAATTATTTATATTTATAAGTTTAAATGCATGTATATGCTGTTAAATGTGTCTGTTTGTGTGGTTTTTTGTTTGTTTGATGCGAGTAAGAGAAACATTTTCGCTGAATAAAAATATGTTGTTGGATGTTTTTGGTAGTGGATTTAATAGGAACAAAACTATTTTTTAAATAATAAAAAAGTGTAAAGGAATGTTTTTGGCCTGCTGAGGAAATGAAATTAGATTTGGGTGATGTGGTATTATATTTAATATTTAACTAAAAAAATTTTAATTTTCTTTTTAAGTCCTTTTGTCTAAACTTGTAATGTTTTTCTTGATCTACTAGGAATGAAATCAGTGTAAACATATTGAAAATTGAAAATTAATATTTTTAAAAAGTAATCAATTACAGGTTATAGTAAACAAAATTCTGCATCACTAACTATCTTTTTCATTTTCCTATGTTATTTACTTTTCGAGTCGTGCGTTGTTAAAGTTGAACTCTTTTTAAGTTTTTGAATACAGTGGTAAAAATTTAAAAAAAAATTTTTTTTTAATAAAATTTTTATATTATAATTGCATAAAAGTAATATTTTTACAATGGAACCTTCAACTACAGGTATTTGGAAACTCAAATATGTATCCCAGTTAAATATTTTAGTTGTAGAAATATATATAATATATTTTTTAAAATTGGTCTAAAAAGCAATCATTTTTCACTTTTAAGTAGAAATTCAAATTCGGTTTGTGCAAGCTTGGATAAAAAATTTTTTTGTATATTTTTCTTTGATATCTCTACTTACAAATCATATTAAAACATTTTGCGGGTTTTTTGCGGTAAGACCGAAAAAAAATAGTTTTTCAATTTAACATCAAAGAAAATGCTTAGCAATGAACTCACTGTATTAATCATGTAAGTGTGTACATATAATGTTTGGTATGTAGTTTTGTTATTGTTTATTGTTGTTAATTTTCTCATTATCAATATTCCTATTTTTAATATTATTACCCAGCAGGAAGTTCCGTCTGCAATTCTGGTAAAATAACATAGGACTTTAACATGTACTTGTCATTGGATAGGCTAATATGTTCTTTTGAAGCAACAGCGATCAGGTGTTTGACTTTGCAAAAGCACATACTCTGCAGTTTGGTTTATCCATTCTGCATGGTTGGATAAGATTTTTCGAGTGCCTTCTTCACTTGTCATATAAAATTCCAATCAGAAAATGGCAAGCAAGGTCCGAAGCAGAAGAAAAGTAGTGATGAAACCAGATCAAAAATACAGGTCGAGTTCAGACAAAAAAACGGATTTATAGTTAACCAGCCAAATCCAGGGTTTGGAAGCTCAAATGACGGGAATACAGCCAGACGTGTTTTTTTTCCAAAATCCCGAAATTTTGCGAAAATTACAAAAGTCGAATTACAAAGAACTGATCAAAAAGTTGCGTACTATTTTAGTTGCAGTATCGTGTGGTCATCAGATTAATGTTGAAAAATTAAGAAATTTTACTTTATCGAACGCAAAATACTTTTTTGGAAAATAGCCATGGTATAACATGTCTCCCACTTTACATAAATAATACATGGTTCGAAGATTATTACTCATGCACTGGTACCTATTGGTCAGTTATCGGAGGAAGCGCAGGAAGCTCGCAATCAAGATTTTAAATCATACAGAGAACCTTTTTCACGGAAATGCAGTCGCAAAAAGTACAATGAAGATATTTTCAATAGATTTTTAATAAGATCTGATCCTATTATTAGTAATATGAGCAAAGATTACAAAAAGAAAAGTAGCGTGTTACCACAGCAGGTATTGGACCTTCTAATATTACCTAAAATTTATTAAGAAAATAATTCCGATGATATTTATTTTAGTGACCGTGAATATGAAGATTATTAATATTAAAAATAAAATGTAAATATATTATAAATATTAATATTAATAAAAACTTTTTTAATAAATGAAGATTAGTATGGGCTATTTCCGGGAAAATTTTGTATGGGGGCTATACGAAATCACTTACCGATTCCGTTGAATTTTTGTATTGAGTTACTAACCTAAAAAAATCATATGCGTCAAATGTCATTCATTTATCTTTAAAAATGGAGTTTGCAAAGCAATTTAAATATTCATACGGGCAGACAAACGGATATCCCTGGAGTTAAAAAAAATTTTTTTTTTTTCAAAAATGATTTTTTTTAACTACTAATGACCCATTTAATACTATGAAACGAAAAAATAAGTGTTATCTCTAACGCCTGAATTAAGAGCCGTTTTTAGAAATTTCAACCCAATGTGCGTCGGCTTAATATGCAAACCTGCTAAATCTACTTTTTAGGTAAATTGATATTTTGATGCCATGTGGTAGAGATCATGTGATCGTGGATCAGCATGTAGTCTTTCTTTAATTTAGGTCTTGAAGTGTGTAAAAAAGTTTAATAAGAAAAACTGCTAAGTCCTCTAACAGAAAAAAATTTCGTAAGGAAAACTACTAAGTCCAGTACATTATTAGTTTAGTGTTAATTACTAACTCCAATTTGTTTTTTTTTTTTATTTTTGTAGATTGTAGTCATCCATACAGACTGTCATAAAATAAATCAACTAAATTTTTGGTTTTCCTCTCAAGCTACATATATGAAATATAAAAAGCTGTTTGTCTCTCCTGTAAAATTTCCTTAAAGGAAGTTAGCAGCCAACGATATGTAATTACAGGTCGTAGGTATTAAATTTTTTTTTAAACCTGAATAAAATTATTAGGTGTTACAATTTTTTTTTCCAAAAATTTTTTTCTTTTTAGAGAGGTATGGAGCTTTATGCTAAGAGTTCAAAGTGTTTTCCTTCCATGTAACAAGTTGCACCCTCTTTCAACTGTTTCATTACTTTGGTTTTGTTATATATACCTGTGGTTTGCTTATGTGTTTGTATCAACTTTAAATGTCATAACCCCTAAATACTAAACCATTTTAATAGGATATACATAGATTGCTGAAATCAGCAAGAAAATTCCTTTAAAATTGTATATCTTTTTTTATTAAATGCCAGCTTAAAATGTCTTACAAAAAATTAATTTGCCTATATTTCTACTAACGAAATTTCAAAATCTACAGAAAATGTTTATTAAACCATGTTTTCAACAGGTGGTTTAGTCACATACCTTAGCAACATGTTGCCTTAAACAAAATGTTGACGCATGTCTTTGTAAGTATCTTGGCAATTTTACAAACCCCCTACCCTACTTTTTACTGTTAAAGTGGCAGTTAAAGCTTAAAATCCCTCATAATCTAGGTGCTTCTCATCTTGATAGGTGTATGATATCCTTTTTGATAAAAACAAGAAATTACACACATCTTTAAAACAAGTTAATTTTATTTAATACAATTACTTCCATTTCAACTGGGATAAATAAATAATATTACGGTTATATGAGTTTTCAATTAATTTTGTTATTATTTCAATTTGTTAAGCAATATTTTTAACTCAAAGGCTGTATTGTTTAATTTGTTTGATAAATATTTTCAAGTAGTTCTGTTGTTATGCTGTACAAACTTAAATGTGAAATTAATGTGTGTGTGTTTTATATTATCATTGACTATATGTATGAAGTGATGAACAATTTCCTTCCTCTCAATTATAATGCACAGCTTACTAAAACAAATACAATTAAAATTCAAACATATGTACAGTACTGTGCAATATAATAGCAAAGCATTACCGTTATTAACAAAGTGGGCTCAATTTGTTATAGTTTGTTAGTTTGCAGAACTGGGCACTAAGCATAGCGAAAAATCGGGCAGCATATCAACATATACATATAAAGAATTTAACAAGGTGACTTTTAAAAAAAATGTGTTTTTTCTGTGAGCATGGCAGGCGCCTTTTTAATATTTTTCTCCATATTTTTGAAATTTACATTCGGATGTTTAAGTGTGATATATTAATATATCTGCATTAAGGAGGCCAATTCTTTGTCCTTATTGAAGACGTGATATCAAACATTGTACAAAAGAATAACGTATTTAAATTGTTAAACAATAATTTAAAAATATTAAGAATTAGATCTTTTAGTTTTGATTTAGAATTGTTTGAAATATTGGAATAACTTTAATGACTGTAACCAAAATAATTTAAATTTGAGGTAGACTGATAGATCTTCGTTATATACAACAAAATACAAAATATAATATAAAATATAATACAAAAACTTAAGCCTTAAAACCAAACACAATGAGAAAGTTTAAAGAAAGTTTAAAGTTTAATCCAAATTGTTAATTAAACACGGCTACCGCTAATAAATTACACAGCACTGCAAATTTACTCATATACTAACAAAGTCTAGTAAAGTTGTTTGTTCCCATTAAATGCTCGTGTTGTGAATGTGTTAAAAATAAATAGTCGGTTATATGTAGCATGAAAATAAAAACTAAAACAGTATGCTAAATATCTAAATGTACGTACGTACGTGTGTAGAAGTACAAAGTGTTTATATTTTGCTGTTTTTAAATGTGTTTCATTCATACCCACACTCCTTTAGTCTATTTTACGTAGATATCTCTTTTAAACACGTGTACACGTACTCTCACACACACACTCAAATAGAATTTTTTTCAAACACATTGATTTGCACTATATTCGTACTAATGATAATAATGGAATTTATCGTAAAATAAAATATAAGGAGGTTTATAGCTTTAAGGTTCTATCAATGGCCTTAAGGTTTATTTAGAAATATTGATTTTATTTCATACTTTTAGGATTATACAAATTCAATACAAGCTAAGAGGAGGATTAAGGATTAGAGCCAGTACGTAAAAGCCAACGTATGTACAGTTAACATGTCATTAACAAAGTGCGTTTCTATACCCTTCATCTGAGATGCCATTATTATAGGCAGCATTATCAGTCAGTTTGCAATTTTTACAATATTCATTTTGTATCAAATAATATATATATATATGTGTTCCTCTAACTCCCATTGGAGCATAGGGCGCCAAAAAATATCAAATAAAGTACATATATATTAACTGAAAGCTTATAAATGGCCTAGTCGATTAAGCAATGTCCGTATATGCGTGTGCTGATTAAAATAAACTTTTAAAAGCTCTCACATGTTGTTCAAATCTGTATGTGGCATTAGTATTTTGGAAATATTCGGCAATGAATCGCTATCAAAATCCAGCAGAATAGCCCAATAACTTTCTGAGATATACGCAAATTAACTTGTCTACCTCTGAATTTTTTCCATATTTTTTGCTATACAAATCAAAAGGTTTAAGCATTAGGATTACTAATAAACTGTTTATTACTATTTATGGATATAATATGTCTCTAGCGCTATTCGGAAATAATTTTCAAAAAATCGGTCACTAATTGGTAAAGTTATAGGCGAAATAAACTTCGAAAAATCAAGCTACAAAGCCCCTGATTAATTTTTGAACACGTTAAGAAACCAAAATACAAGCCGCAGTATTAGAAATTATTGCCTCAAGAACTTGATAAATCGGTTTGAAACTAACAGAGATATATGCATCAAAATACAACTTCTTCGATGTTTTTTCTTAAATTTACAAAACAAAATTTAGTTTTTTCAGCTTGCAGAAAACAAATAGGGTCAATAAGAATATTAAAAGAAATAAGGCTTGACTAGCAAAATATAATACACTTTATATATGAATAAAACCTAGTAGGTGGTATGTACCATAATCAAACCCATACATAATGACATGAAAGGGCTTGACCAGTAGAATACAGTAAACAAAAAAAAAATGATAGAATTTAAGATGGCGGAAAAGTGGGTCAAATATAGTTATTGTGGCTTTTTCTCTTACAACCCCTACATTAATGGTATCAAATGAAAGGGTTTGACCAATAAATACAGTAAACTATGAATAAGGGTAAAATCCAAGAGGTCATCAAAAGCAAAAATGGTGGATAATTGATTGGATTGGTGCTTGACTAGTAGATTAAAGTTAACTTTATAAAAATTTCAAATCAAAGATGGAGTGGGAAATGTGAAAACCTAGTATTAACCATAACGATCTAGAGCAAACGCCTGGGACAGAACGGAACTCAGTGATATCGGGGTAACCTTGTAATCTCTGGGTTAGGTTAGGTTGAAAAGCAGGGGTATAAAAGCCCAAACCCATGACAGGTATGCACTTATGCCCAGTTGGCATGTTGGCGCTCCATATGGAAAAGGGAATTCCCAAACAAAAACAATAAACATAATTTCCCATAAATAACGGACTAGTCCAAGAACCCAGTCCACTCAATGTAACGCCTTATGGATCTCCAGTTCGAGTTCCCCAGGTATTCCAAGTTCGGCATAGTATCCACTGTAAAATTTTCGCGCCTTATATGCCCAAACGCAGGACAATGACAGAGATAGTGTACAAAAGTTTCATCCTCTTTCTCGCATGCTCTACATGTTGTTTCCTCAGACAATTTCATGCGAGCTTGATGGGTTCTCAACTCCGTATGACCTGTAATTACACTGGTTAGTTTCCTAAGTGTAGGTCTACTTAGTCTCAGAATCTCCTTTGATTTCCCAAGATTTGGGTCACCCCAGAGTGTTCTTGTCACCTTAGCGATATCAGTGCTTTGCCATTTTCTGACATGTTCCTCCATTGCCCAACGTTTAAGTTCATCCTTAAATCGTTTAAGGGGTTTGGCGTTCTCCAAAGTTATAGTACTCAGAAGAGCTCCCATTTTGGATAATTTGTCTGCTTTCTCGTTTCCTATCAGCCCGTGATGGCTTGGTATCCATATTATCTCCAGATTTTCCCAATTTGCATATGAGTTTATCTCACTCTTGCATTGCAAAACGTTCCGGGATTCAACTTTCTCCTTTCTCAATGTCTTAATCACTCATTGGCTATCCGTAAAGATACTAATCGGGGTTTCGCTATTCGTTTCCTTTATCCATTTAATTCCTTCCGTAATCGCCATGATCTCAGCCTGAAAAATAATGTTGTGATCTGGTAGACGGAAGTATTTGCTTCTATTTCGGCTTATGTCGTATAAGCCCATTCCAGTTTGGTCACCAATCTTTGAAACGTCTGTATAAAGATCAATTCCATGGGTGTTTCCCATCCTGATTATCTCATCCCATTCTAGCATCTCTGGGTAACGAAGGGGTTTGAAAAGGTATCCGTTTATGGAAGAGGTCTGCTTTGATGTCTCTCCTACATGCATGTAATCATAACGATACGATGTGGTCACTAGACCTATCAATACAATGGTGAAGGGTATTATTAGATTCAATACAGCCGAACATAGTAAAATTGCTTGGTTTAAATTAAAAATAAATAAAACGAATAAAATCTGATCAAATCTTTGAGCAAATAAATTTTAAAATATTTATGTTTTAACATTTTTTAAATATTTTACAAAATATATTTTTTAACAGGTAATTTTTGAGTTAAGAATTCTGTCTTATAAATTTTTTTTTAAAGTAAAAATTAAAGAAAATTTATTTTTTTTGATAATTTGCAACTAGTTTTGAGTAACATTTCTTTGAGCACAATTTGTATATTAGATATAAAATCTGATGCTTGAATAGTCGAAAGTGGTTTCATACATTTTAACCATTGTCAAGACAATTTTTGCAAAATTTTTCTAAGGAAAGAAAATCAGATTTTAAAATTTGAATTAACGTGGTCGGTGACTTGATGCAGTGCTCAGAATACCAAACTTTAAACCAAAGGACCCTGGTTCGAATCGAAAGTGTCAACCTCTCTCTAGACAAGTCGACAAAAAAAATTTAATTAATAAAGCCCTTTGATGCTCCAACTTATACTCCTGCCATCAAAGAAAATGTCGGCTTCAAATACATTTTCAAGATAACGCCACCCACTATTTCAGGAAAAATTAAAACTGCTCAGCAAATCCCCACACCACATAAAAAGGATCTTCTGCAACACTGCACGGTCATGCACAGTAATATGAAAATATTATCACTGCAAAGCAACCAATGGCATCCTGACCATCCTGCAAACGACTTATCATCTAATAGAAAAAAACAATAACTACCAAAATGAAAGTAAGACAAAAACAATAGACAGGAAGTACTTAATATGCTGGCAAACCAAACCCTATGCTCCCAAGATAAGCAAGGAAAAAAATTACATGCTTCAAAAACTTCTAGAAGTGCAGTTTTAGATAAGTGCTGGTTTAGTTTAAGTTCAAGTCCAGTACTTAAGTTCCAGTTTAGGTAAAATGGGTGATATTTTAATCGTTTGATTTTGCTTTATAAAAATGTATAATATTATATATAATTTGAGACTGGCTAACCCGGTGCGCTTCGCTAGATCGACCAGGAATTTTTATTGTTTTATATATATTTATACGTAATAGTTTATATATGTATGTATAAGTGTTTTTAATTTTTTAAAATTTAAAGCGACTTATTGATTGATTGATCATTATTAACAGAAAGTATTTCATTAGTTGTACGACAACACTACCTCAGCTCCGATCGTAACCGTTTTTGATTGTAATAAGCAAATTTTCATCGAATTGCTCGTTAAAGGTTTCAACTAAATTAAATTTATAGTTTCCTATATATGACATCAAATGTTTTTGTTTGTATGGGGGATACCATGCCCATTTTTTTTTTTTCGAATAAGGAAATTTTTATCAAAGTTACTCGTACAAAGTTTGAAGGGAATAGCTGCTATAGTTTTCGAAATATGCCATAAAATGTATTTAATTTGAATAGGAGGTACCACGCCCAGCTAAAAAATAAAACAAAAATATAGGCTATGACCGTTCGGACGATAGACCTAGAGCATTGGTGAAAAAATTTTTGAAATTGAATTAGTAGTTTCGAAGAAAATTCATAATAAAAGCACACATATCCTCTTTATTATATTAGTATAGATGATAAATAATTATCGGAAAATTAATTTTTAAACAAAATTTCATGTAAACGTTTCAACGGCTACGCCTAAGTTGGCCGAGCTTTAATTACAGCATACTTTTTCTAGCATTTCGGCCGATGTCTAACCAATGGCAACTGTAATGTTGTCTTTCAGGGCTGGAGTTCTGGCTGACTTATACCTGTATACGAGATATTTCATGATTCCTGACAAATAGTAGTCTACTGGTGTTAAAATGCGTGACCTCGGCAGCCAATAGACTGTTCCAAAACATGATACTAGTTTCCCACCAAACTCTCCCCTCAATAGGTTCATGGTATCGCGTGCCATGTGGAATGTGGCATCGTGTTCTTGTAACTACCAAAATCTGTTCTTCTGCTTCATCGGTAATCATAGCACGGTACCTTCCAAAAGATTGAAAAACGCAAGCCTAATTGTAGTTAACGACGACAAATTAACATTTCGAAATCTGTATTAACACAGTCAAGTACAGAAGTAATATTCTCCTCAGTACACACTTTTTGCATACCGGTTAGTATATTGATGTTCAATAAAATGTGAACTGTGTGACGTATTTTACGAAACACATTTCTTACGCAGCACGAATTTTGATAATAATATTCTATTATTTGCAAGCACGCTCGTTTGTTAGTGTGTTATTCATTGTGAAATTGCAAACTTTATTGAGTATTTTTGATATTGCCACATGTCATGAATCTTTTTTTAATGAACAAATTTATACCGAAAAACCAAATAGCAAAAAAATACCGTTTATATAACTGTTTGGGAAAATTTCACAAAAATGGTTAATTATCACACTGCTTAGATAGTAAATATTCTTTTAAGTTTCTCATAATGAAAAAGTTAAACAAGATCCTGTCATTCCACGTTTGAATTTTTACTTTTATTAAGCCAATAAATTACTTTTTTTCTAATTGAATTTAGTAAAACAAACTGTTAAATTTTATAACACCACAAGCCCACCACCCCCCACAGTCTTTTAGGTTCTACTGGTATGTTGAAGTTAAATTGAAATATTTACTTAACTAGTGAGATAAAATCTTAAGGAATTTAAACAAATTTACCCAACGATGTGCTCTTCAAAAAAATGTAATAGTTTTAAGCAAAGTAATATTTAAACAGAATTTTACTCTTTAGCACAGAGTAAAAAAATAAACTCATCCATTTAACGCAAATATTTATTGCACTTTACTGATAACAAGTAAACAAACTAACTTGTTAAAAAAAAATTTACTAACTGATAACATTGAATAGAGATAATTTTAAATCGAAAATGTTTTTTAGTGGCTTGTCAAAAATTAATCACTAATAAATGGACCATTTATTTAAGGACCCATTTGTTTAAGGACAACAACTTGTTGGCAAAAAAGCTTAAGCATAAATTGATTTACTTTAGAATATTTGTAGTTTAAAAATTTTGAAAACAAAGAAAATTAAACACACAGCACTGAGTACATAAATATGTACTTATACTATCGGGTGATTTATTGTTAGGTTTGATTTTCAATCGGGTTATTTTGATAGATCATGCATGACTTATATCAAATTACTTTGTCACTTTTGTTTAGTTTCGTGTGGCAAGTTATTATGGAAAGACTCATACCACAACAGCGTATCCAAATTGTTCAGCTGTATTACGAAAAATAGCCTTTTGTGAGAAATAAAAGTCCGGTGCTTTATTGTGAAATTTTGTTCAGTGATTAAGTAAATTTCTTGCTCATTAAATGCGTCAATAAACAAAATTTGCCGTATATGGGCTGGTAAACAGCCGAAGAGTATCAAGAGCTATTATTATATCCTTTAAAAACAACGATATGATGTGGTAAGTGACTGGTGGAATCATTGGTATATATTTCTTCAAAATTGAGCCAATGAGAATTGTTATCGTCAGTGGTACCCGCTATCGCACCATGTTTTTTTTTTTGATGAGCACTTAGTTTTACGTTTTTCTATGGTAAATTGGGATCCTAGATCGTGTGTTGTCATACCTTTTGTCTATTTTTTCTGAAAACTTGTAAAGTCTGAGGTCTTCTGGAATAAGCAAGCTAAGGAGTGTATCGAAAGCAATTTGTAGTTCATTAAGTTAAATAAAACTCAAATCGTGCAATATAGAAACTCTTTAAAATACGCAAATTTATTGGCATATTGTACAAATTTATTTATCATTGAAATCTTAATTTATTATTTCGGTTTTATAAATTTATCGACTTTTTTTCGAAAGTCCTTCCATTAAAGAGTTTACAGTTGCTTTTGTTACCTTTTTGGAGGAGGTGGTCCATCTGAACTTAAAGTCGGACATGTTGTGGGACACCTTTCCTGTATTCTTCAATTCCTTTTTTACAAGAGCCCAGTACCTTTCCACAGGCCTAAGTTCTGGAGAGTTAGGTGGATTTGCCCGTCGTGGTACAAAACTGACATTCTTCTTTGAATACCACTTAAGTGCCTTATTTCCATAGAAATATGTAGGCACTCGATGCTGTCGCGAAAAACGTAAAAGTTGTTTTTGTAGGCACTCTGTGATATTAATTTCTGTGTTTATCGTGCTCGATGCCACAAATACTTGGCTTCGTTTGCCACAACTGCAAATAGCTAGCCACAAGAGAAATTTCTTAGGGAATTTTGTTTGTTTTTTTTTTGTCCGGAACTCTTCGTGAACATTACCTCTTTCATCAGCAACATAAAAATCTTGGCCGGGAAGTTAAAAATTTTGCCAGTTCGTATGTTTCGTCGTCCATCACACAACAGGTGTATTTTTATACCCTTCACACAGTGAAAAAGGGTATATATAGGTTTGTCATTCCGTGTGAAATTTCTACAATTTTCATTTCCGACCCCATAAAGTATATATTTTCTGAAAGCTTATGAATAGAGGAGTCGATTAAGCCCTGACCGTCTGTCCGTCTGTCCGTCTGACCGTCTGTCCGTGTGTATGTTGAAATCAACTTTTTGAAGCCCCCCGACATAGGTTGGACCCGGGTAAGGTATTAAAATATCAGAAATATTCGGGAGTAGATCGGTATTGAAAATCAGAAACATCGGTACATAAACAACTGAGATATGAGCAAAAACCCACGACCACCTCGATTTTCTTTTCATAAAAACAACATTACAACAACAACATACATACATACAAACGTGTATACTGGTTAGAGAAAACGTGGCATCGAATCCCAGCTGAGGCAAAAAATTTTTTTTTTAAATTTTTTAAAAATTTTTTTTTTTAATTTTTTTTTTATTTTTTTTTTATTTTTTATTTAATATATTATATATATTTTTATTATTATTTTTTTTTATTTTTTTTTTTTTAATTTTTTTTTTATTTTTTTTTTGTTTTATATATATTATATATGTATATAATAATTTTTTTTTTTTTAATGTTTTTTTTAAATTTTTTTTTTTTTAATTTTTTTTTTTATTTTTTATTTTTTTTTTGTTTTTTTTAACATACATACGTGAATTTACTGTTATTGCATGACTACACGTTGTGAAGGGTATATAAGATTCGGCACGGCCGAATATAGCGCTTTTACTTGTTTTTTATAAAATCTGCCTTGAATTTTTTCGCTCGTTGTTTTGCTTCTAAGTTCTTTACCGAATTACGATCTGGAACTGATAGAACTGTTAGGTGCTCTTCAAAACAGTTGATCGACTTCTTTTACCTTACCAATATCCCTTGGACCTATTTATTTTATTTCTTGATCCAAGTTTTCTTTCAATGCTCAGATCTACCTCATACCGAGGATATTTTTTTAAATGTCCAGGACGGATTTCTTTTGAAAAGTTTTAATTATATATTCACGTTCATTTTTTTTGCAGTCCATTTCGATCGTAATAACAATTGAAAATTAATGAGTTTTAAAATAATAGTATCTGACATATACATATATAAAAGCAAACGTGATAAAAAGAAAAACCTTTCGATACACTCCTTACGTATTGTTCACGTTGTTCGTGAAATATATACTTGAACGATTCACCCAAAACTGTACCTTGCGAATGGACAACATTAGAGGTAGTTGTGGTCAACATTCACTTGATATCATTTTCAATCAATAAACGACATAAATTGTTATTTTAATCGATAATATTCACATTATAAAAAAAAATAAAAATAATTTTCACATTATAAATCAAACTTCACAATGATTCACCCGATACTTGCAACAATCTTTATACAAATTTAATTTTTTCTCTGTAAAAAAAATTACTCAAATTACTCACATTCATCATAAAAGCAGCTGTGCTGAAATAAAATTTTAATTGAAATAAATTTATTTTCAAACTGTAATAAAACTTTAAGAATTGTCTATAAATTTTCAAAGTAATTAGGAGAAAATGTAATAAAATAATTACATTAATTGTGAAATAACTTTTTTTTCTAGCCCACATTTTATTATCCCCAATTTAAGGACAATTACGGGTATGAGTGTAATTTTATTACCGCGAGTGTTTATTGTTTTTGCAAAAATTTAACTTTTCCTTTGGCCCACATTTTGCTGCAAATGTATGATGCTGTCTTAACAAACAATATCATAATTTATTATTTAAAACAATAAATAAAAACTACACATAAACATTAATTAAAAAATGAACAAAAAAAAACTTGTGTAATGTTGAAGTAATTAATTTTGAAAACTTTTTTACTTAATGTTTAACAAGCACCCTTATAGTTTTTTTTTCATTTTTTTTTAACACAAAGTTAACACAGTGAGTGTCAGGAGCAAGTGAAAATTTATTATGTGTATGCAGTTGTTTATATATTAAAACTAGACAAACCCGGCGCGCGTTGCTACGCCCCTTAATGAATCGAAATGCATTCTGAATTTTAATTGAATATCAAGTACAAAAACCTAAAAATTATAATTTTTTTTATAGGCGTGGCATTGCCCACTTTTCTAATCACGAAATTGTAAAGTCATAACAGCTCAATGTGTGTGCAAAGTTTCAGAAGAATCGGACCAGTGCAAGTACCTTAAAATTATAATTGTTTTTATGGGCGTGGCCCTGCCCACTTTTCTAATCACGAAATTGTAAAGTCATAACAGCTCAATATGTGTGCAAGGTTTCAGAATAATCGGTCCAGTACAAGTACCTCAAAATCATACCTTTTTTTTATGGGCGTGGCACTGCCCACTTTTTTAATCACGAAATTATTTAGTCATGACAGCTCGATATGTGTGCAAAGTTTCAGAAAAATCGGTCTGGTGCAAGTACCTCAAAATTATAACCTTTTTTTTATGGGCGTGACCCTGCCCACTTTTCTAATCACGAAAATATATGGTTATAACAGCTTAGTATGTGTGCAAAGTTTCAGAAAAATCGGTCCAGTGCAAGTACCTCAATATTAAAACTTTTTTAGGGGCGTGGCCCCGCCCACTTTTCTTATCACGAAATTATTTAGTCATGACAGCTCGATATGTGTGCAAAGTTTCAAAAAAATCGGTCAAGTGCAAGTAGCTAAAACTGATAACTAATTTTTATGGGCGTGGCCCCGCCCACTTTTTTCCACCCATAAACACTCCCTGGTATGTGTACAATAACTTGCCAAAGTTTGAGTTCGATCGGTTTTACAGTTTCGGAGTCTATAGCTAACACACACACACACACACACACACACACACATACACAGAGTTTCACTTTTATATATATAGACTAGCCAATCCCGGCGCGCGTTGCTACGCCCCTTCATGACTTTGAATCGCATTCTACATTTTAATCGAATATCAAGTGCAAGGCTAAAAACTATAACTTTTTCTTTATGAGCGTGGCACTGCCCACTTTTCTAATTACGAAACTGTATAGTTATGACAGCTCAATAAGTGTGCAAAGTTTCAGAAAAATCGGTCCAGTGTAAGTACCTCAAAATGATACCATTTTTTATGGGCGTGGCACTGCCCGCTTTTCTAAATACGAAACTGTATAGTCATGACAACTCAATATGTGTGCAAAGTTTCAGAAAAATCGGTCCAGTGCAAGTACCTCAAAATGATACCTTTTTTTTAATAGGCGTGGCACTGCCCACTTTTCTAATTACGAGAGTGTAAAGTCATGACAGCTCAGTATGTTTGCAAAGTTTTAGAAAATTCGGTCCAGTGCAAGTAGCTAAAGCTGATAACTAATTTTTTATGGGCGTGCCCCCGCCCACTTTTTCAATCACCAAGTTATAAAGTCACGACAGCTTAATATGTGTGCAAAGTTTCAGAAAAATCGGTCCAGTGCAAGTACCTCAAAGTTAAAACTTTTTTAGGGGCGTGGCCCCGCCCACTTTTCTTATCACGAAATTATTTAGTCATGACAGCTCGATATGTGTGCAAAGTTTCAGAAAAATCGGTCAAGTGCAAGTAGCTAAAACTGATAACTAATTTTTTATGGGCGTGGCCCCGCCCACTTTTTTTCATCCATAAACACTCCCCGGTATGTGTACAACAACTTACCAAAGTTTGAGCCCGATCGGTTTTACAGTTTCAGAGTCTATAGCTAACACACACACACACACACACACACACACACACACACACACACACACACACACACACACACAGAGTTTCACTTTTATATATATAGATTTACGGCCATATGTATAAAAACTTATAACAGGCTTATAAGTCGTTTTTAAGCAAAATTCACTATTGTTGCATTCATAAACCATTAATAGACGTATAAACCTTTTATAAACCATTTATAAAATCAAAAATTTTATTGCTTGATTTACCCTTCTTTAAACCAAAAATAAGGCGACATTTTATGTAAATTTGCGTTAAAAAATTTTTTTAAAGAAATTTTGTTAAAAAATTTAAGAAAAAGCAATTGAAATATTACAATTGATTAGATTAACACATTTCGACATATAGATATGTAAGTGCAATTTATACAAAAGAAAATAATAAATTTAACAATTTTAAAATAAATAAAATTAAAAAATTATAATAGTGATGTAAGAAAAACGTAAACAAACTTTTAACCCGAATACTTTTCTTATTGTTATTAACAAAATAGGTAAATAATTAATATTTGTATTATAATTTTTGCTCAAAATTTTTCATATACCAAAGTTATATACTTTTGATTTTTTCGATGTTGTTTTTGTGCTTTAATTTTATAAAAAATGTTACCTTTACTTGATACCCGGGTAAATCTTATAGTAGTTATAAACACCACTAACAATAAAATGACAACTAAATATAAAAAGCGTTGCCATACATACTAATAAAATCACTACAAACATTTAATAACTATAAAAGGTTTATTGTACGTTTATAAATACAAATTCTTATTAGTGGTTTATAACACAAAAAGCGTTTAATAACTATTGTGCACTATAACCATAAAATAACTACTTTTTATGCATATAGCCGTTAAGCTTTAATTAAATCCAAATCAATGAAAGTATAGTTATGAAGCAATATTTCGTGATAAGTAATAATGACATCATAGAGGGTTTGTGTTGAAACTTAGCGATTTAGACATCATCTCAAATTAAGCTAAGAACGTTTTCTGGGTTACGCAAGTGATGCCCGTCCGTCTTGCCACATAATATTGTTAAGCCTATAGTACACGAAATGTAAAAAGTCACATGTACAAATGAGTCTGACGTCACTAAAATTTTCAGCACTTTGGTTACATTTTTTAAAGTAGTCGTAGTGGCTGCATGCGGTAAAATTTTGATATTACACGAAATGTATTTCAGTCACATTTCACATGTGGCCGAAGCGGCTATATATATATACGGTACAGCCACATGCGTATGCAGCTATTTACATTTCGTGTACTACATGCTTTACTCTTTATAAACGTTTGTTTATCTTCTTTAAATAACTGGGGATTATTTATATTGCAAATAAGAATTAGCACTCTTAAGATATACATTATACAAGTTTATTTGTTTTAACACACTTAAATATTAAATATTTTGTTATTGTTTAATTCAACTTGATTAATGTATATTTGTATGTCTTGTGTAAAACAAATCTACTTTAAGTAATTTCCTTATATTTATTTATATTGTTAAATTAGATCGAAAATTTACCAAATAATTTAAATTCTAATAATATTTAGTTCGAAAACAAATGAAAGTATTTTGAAAACTGTGAAATGTTTTTAAATTCGATTTTGCCAAAGTTGTTAAATAAAATCTAAATTACATCAAAATAAATTACACAAATGCCAATAGGAATAAAAATGCAATTTAAATTAATGTAAACTAAACTAATGAAAATAAAATCTAATAAAAATTATGCTGTAATATTTGGGGGATTCAAAAGGTATGCTATCAAGTCATATAGTCATAATGTTCATATATTTGATACTAGTTAAAAAAAAATTTTTGTTGTTCTTCAAAGATAAAAGTACTTAAATTTTAGAACTTTTTGCTTTATGTTCAATGTTTTGTCATAACTTTTGAATATAAATCTGAGCCGAAAGGCTTAAACTCTTTATTCGAGCGATAATATTTACACGCCGTTGTCATTGATATATGATATTTGTGTGCAATAAATTTGATAGTATGCCTTAACATTTCTTACAGTTTTAAAACATAAATAAGTAAAAATTAAACATCCGGGTGTTTAAAAATGTGTATGCCGTTTTTGGACTTTATCGTCTTTTATTAAATCTAGTATATACACAAATTCTTTCAGTCGAACCCGAATCATCTGAATTAATCGATTATCGTATAATTCTCTTAATACGCTTTGCTGCCACTTATCAGATTTTGGGACCCCAAGGTGGACGCTTTTGTGATTAGTAAGAAAACTAGCAATGTTTATTAAAAACATTTTATTAGCTGGTTCTTCCTTGTCTTCATCACCTACAAAAAGGTTCATTCAATTATGTTTATACCTACTTGAGCCACACATTACTATGACAATAACTTTCGTACAAACCGGTTATTATTTTCGCTTTTTCACTGGTTTTTGACAATTTTAATTTAAATATTTATAACTGCTGATTCAAATTTTAAATAGCATACTAAATTACGTAGAGTTAGTAACAGCAGTCATATTTTTCGTGCTATTATATTCAAACATATGACTTTGTGACAACCATTTGAATCCCCCAAATATTTATATGAATTAATACTCAACCAGTAGGGGTTAAAAATTAATTATACTGATTTTGATTGCTATCAGTTCTCACACAGTTCTTATATAGAATTTAAATTTAAAGGGTTTCTTTTGTTTAGTAATTAAACACGGTCCACATTACAGGCTACAGCAATTTTTTTGTTTTGTTTTAATTTTAGGATAAATTTTTATATCATTGTTTATACAAACTAACAGCTTTTCTTTCCAATTTTCTATCATGTGTCCCAGCATTTTGTTAATAGGGTTGGCGGGTGATTTTTTTTTGGCAGCTGCCACGTACAGGCAAGTTTAGTATATATGGGGATTAATTTTTTGTACTAGTTGAACCTTTTGTAGCTAAAAATGCAGATATCTTACCAAAATTGATTGCATAGTTTCTTTGGAATTATTTATTTCTTCACCACGATGCCAAATTAAAATTTCTGAATTTTCGGCCATACTTTTTCACACTGCGAATATATTTATTTATTATTATAAGCACGAGAACAAATAAAGGTCTTCGGATCCATCAGCGTAAATTTGGTCCCAAATTTTTTAACAAAATGCCTCATTGTTGTCTTATTTTGCCCATAGTTGTGACTTCACTATTTTAATAAAACTTTCACCATTTCTTTAATGTGTTTTATAAAAATTTAACGTTTAAATATTTCTCCATATTATTGAATTATATGATCCGTACGTAACCATAACTGGAAAAATCACCCAACAAGCCCTTTTTACTAAATGGGGGCAAGTCTAAATCCGGAGCTCTTGCTGGGACAAACGTTAGTATCTTTTTATGTAACATATTATTCGATGTTTTTTTGCTGTTTGAAATGAGATATTATATTGCAGGAAAAGATTATCTATATTTTAAAGCAGGTAGTGGGGTGCCTTCATACTAAAATTTATTTAAATGCACTGTAGGGAGACAGATAGACAGATGGTCGGACGGACAGACTGACAAAAAAAATTCAAAAATGTGATGCTTTGTATTAAAGATCGTTGAATGTCTATCAAAATTTTCACAAAAATTCTCCATAGATAACTTTCAAGAAGAATTAAATTTGTTAGAATTTTCTTGCCTATTTGGGGAAGAGGACAAGCCCTTTTCGGGGTACACCAAAACCCATTAGTTGTATTTTATTTCTAGCTAATTTTTCAGTTTGTTCTAAATTAGTTCAATTCTAGTTCTAGTTAAATTCTGGTTGAACTCTAATTTCGTTTTAGTTTAGTTCTATTTTATTTCTGGTTCAGTTCTTACTCGTTTCTCGTTTAATTTTATTTTAGCCCATGTTCAGTTCAAGAGTTAAAATATTATAGTTTAGTTCTATTTCAGTTCTAGTTAAACTCTAAATCAGCGCAAGTTAGGTATTTTCTCAGTTCTAGTTTAATTTTAGTTAAGTTCTAGTTTAGTCTTAATTCAATTCGTATTGAATAGAAGTCGAGTGCTAGTTTAGTCATTGGCGTAACTTAAAATTTTTTCCATGGTGGCAAAAGCTTAAACAAAATTTTTTGAAGTGGATTCACAATTTTTGGGAGGTGTTAAAAGTCTTAAGCTGAGTTTATTTTATAATTATAATGGCTAATTTTTTTTACACTCGCCAAAATGGTCTACATGCGAAAATGAGTTCAGGGGCCGAATTACGGCATTCGTTATCGATCGAAATTTAACTCGAACGATCGAGTACGCTGTGCTTTAGGTATAGAGATTCTAATAAGAATTTTCAAATTTCGTTCGAATGGTCTAATTCGGCCCCAGATTTAGTTGAGTCTAAATTCAGTTGTAGTTTATTGCTTTTTTCAGTTCTAGTTTAATTCTTGACAAGATCTTAAATTTAAGTTCAGTTCTAGTTTAATTTTAGTTCAGTCCAGTTCTAGTTTAATTTTAGTTCAGTCCATGCTTAATTGTAGTTGAACACTAATTTTGTTCGAGCTTAGTTTAAGCTAAGTTCCAGTAAGTCCTCAGTCAATTTAAGATCAGTCCTAGTTCAGTTCCATTTCAACTCTAGAGCAGATCTAGTTGACTATGGGATCAGTTTTAGTTTAGCGCTGGTTTAGGATATCTTAATTCCCAGTACTAGTTTAAATTTACCTCAGTTCATGTTTAGTTCAAGATCAGTTCTCGTTTAGTTCTAGTGTAGTTCTTGTTTAGTTCCCAGTTTAGTTTGAGTTGTAGTTCTAATTTACCTCTTGTTCGGTCTAGTTTTTATTCCGCTCCAATTAAGTCCTATTTTTGTTATACAGACATTTTATTTTATTTATTTATTTTTATTACAATACAATTACAAATTATTTTATAATTTAATAAACCGAGCTGAGTAACGAAGACCATTTGCCCGTTGTAGTGTAACAGACCAGGGGGCAAATTACAGCATTCGAACGTGATCGAAATTTAAAAATTCTTATTAGATTCTCTATACCTAAAGCACAGCGAACTCGATCGTCCGAGTAAAATTTCGATCGTGATCGAATGCCGTAATTTGCCCTCAGAGTCTCTGGCGGGAATCGAACCCGCAACTGACACTTTAGTTTGCTGCAGTTCTACAGAAATTATTTTTTTCACGTTCACCCAAAATAATCATATTTTGTGCATATTAAATCGAAAATACTATTGTGTATGTTATTCTTGTGTCCATTATATATAAAAGATTTTGCCATCAGTTTTTTACAACATTAAAGTCTATTTTTTATTTCCTTCATTTTATAATAAGATTTATTATTTTAAAATAATTTCGTGACAATTTCATGACATTTTTATAGATATGATATTTATTTTTCATTTCACATTTACGTTTAATTCTTTCAATGTGCGAGCGGGTGATTCTAGAAAAAAAATAACATAAAGGACAATCACAGTATATTGCACAAAAGTCAAAAATAATTTAAATAAAATTTAATAAAATGTTACTTAACCTGCTAGTAAAGGGCTTGAATTTCATTAAATGCATTTCTCTTGACTATTTAATGAATACTTTTCGCTGACTACAAACTGCTAGTAGCCTGCATGTTTTAACACATATATTTAAATTGTTATTAACTTTTAAACTGAGCCATAGCACTTTGTGGTCATACACTTTATACTGTGTCTGACTTTTACGAGTTCTTTTTTTTTTTTGAGTTATTATTTATTTTCATTATTATTTCATTTCTTACAAATGGTTGACCATTTTTACGAGACTTTTCATTTAAGCACATTTTCATATGTAAATCTGTTTGTCGCTCTGTCAGTTCGTGTAATTGTAACTACATTTAACTGGGTAATTTCATAGGAATTCATAATTTTTATGGCTAATTATTTCCAACAAAAAAAAAATATGAAAAAAAATTTAATAACAAAAGTGCATAAAAAAACTTACACATAATTATGAATTATGACTGAGGTATTTATGGTGAATTAAAAAAAGTTAAAAAAAAATTTCATTCAGAAGCACATACACAGACTGTCCAACAAACATATTTGGTATTTGTTTATTAAACTATAAATATTGACTTTTAAATAGTTTTAATGGTAATGAACACATGTCAGGCATAATAAAATAAAAATTCACAACAAAAAAAAAATTAAAAAAAAAATAATATAAATTTTTTTTAAAGCACAAAAGTATCCACCAAACATGAACTCTCATGACATTTGAGGTGGAATTGTTTTGTTGCTTTTGGATTATGTGATCAGAAATTATGTAGAAACAAAAGGAACATTTAAATTAATTTATCAATTGTGTACAAATGTATAAAATATATAAATTATTGACACATAAAAATAATTAATTAATTTTTTTTTATCAAATAAAACTGTCTGTGGCAAACTAAACAAATGAATCAGACTAATATGTTATGACTGATTTTAAACGTATCTAGAACTGAACTAGAACTTGACTAGAACTGAACGAGAACTAAATTAGACCTGAACTAGAGATGAACTACAATTTAACTAGAACTACCTAAAATATAATTTAACTATGACTTAACTAGAACTAAACTATTAATAAACTATAACTGAATTATAACTGGACTAGAATTGAACTATTAATAAGATATAACTAAATTTGAACTGAACTAGAACTAAACTATAGCTGATGTAAAACTAGACTAGAACTGAGCCATAATTAAACTGAAACTGAACTAGAACTGAAACAGAACTAAACAGAATTAGAACTAAACTTGAACTAGAACTAAACTAGAACTAAACTTGAACTAGAACTAAACTTGAACTAGAACTAAACTAGAGCTAAACTTGAACTGAACTAGAACTGAACTAGAACTGAAAAAGAACTGAACTAGAACTGAACTAGAACTGAACTAGAACTGAACTAGAACTGAACTGGAACTGAACTAGAACTGAACTAGAACTAAAGTGGAACTGAACTAGAATTGAAGTAAAACTGAACTAGAACTGAACTAGAACGAGAACTGAAATAGAACTGAACTAGAACTTAACTAGAACTAGAACTAAAATATAACTAAACTAGAACTGAACTAGAACAAAACGGAAATAGAGCCAAACTAAAACTGAAATGGAACTGAATTATAACTAACCAAGAACTGATTTAGAACTCTACTATAACTAGACTTAAAGCAAAATAAAAATGATCTAAGGTTGAACTGTTATTTGGGGTGAATTACAACTTAATTAGAACTGGAATTATTTTAGAACTAAACTAGTACTGAAACAAAGCTGTACACGAATTGGGATTGAAATTAAAAAAAGCCAAAATCCAAAAACACCAAACGGTACGCAAATTTGGATTTTATCAATAATATATTCTTAGTCACTCCAAACCTTTTTTGCTAATTTGTTTTTAAAATACAATTATGTATTTAATCTCACAGAAAAGACACAAGATGTCAAAAATTGTTTTTTTTTTCTAAATATTTCTGGATGTTCTTTAACTAATTAGTGCTTAAATTTAAATCACATGTTGACAGTTTAATATTTGTAAATGTTTTGCTCTCACAATTTAAAAATCTTTTCATATTTAAAAGAAAATTTTAAATGCATTTTTACTTTCATCATGTTTGACATATGATTTGACAGTTGGCGAAAATTCGTTTGATTTAAATAACTTAAAGTAGTTTTTAGGAAGTTGCTGGCTTTTAAAAAAAATTTTAAAAACCAAATAAAAATTATTTGTAACAGTAAAACAAAAAAAAACAAATATTCGTTTAAAAACAGAATTTTGAATAGGTGTATGTGTGTTTATTTTTTAGGCAACATTGTTGATTTTTAACAATGTATATATGTTTTATTATTACTATTACATGTTGCTAAACATTTTAATGCTGCTGCTGCTGCTGCTGCTGGTAACAGTTTTTTTTTTCTGTTTAAGCCAACAACAGACAACCGTCAAAATTACAGGCCAACAGTTTTCAACTGAAAATATTTCAACAATGCGTACTTTCAGTTTCAATTGTGCGTTCAATACGAACGGTTGTTAAAAGCGGATAAAAATCATTGAAAGTGTTATAAAATAACAACAAATAATTGATAGCAAAACAACTGCATTAAAGTGAAGGAAAAATAAATTGTTGTTATTAAACCGGTGAAGTAAACAACAACAGTAAAGTAAATGTAAGAGCAATATTGTTGCATGCATGTGGCAGCAATAAGAAAAAATGTGTCTATTTTATTGTCAAGTTGTTGTATGATTTTTTAGGAGAAACAAAAACAAACTTACAAAAATAACAATAACGTATTTTTTTTATATTAATATGGTGCTAAAGGTCGTTTACTTTTCGGCAATTGATTTTAATGCAAAATATTTACACAGTTTCCAAGTGAAATATTAAAAAAAAATTAAAGTTAAAATATTGATTTTAAATAAAAAATAATTCCTTTTTTTAGGATGTAATATATAACCCGCCTTTTGAAAAATTTTTTTTTATTTTATTGAAGGCTTTTTTGACAAGTTTTTGTACAATATCGGTCAAATAAAACTTAAATAAACCTAAAATATTTTTTAAAAATATTTTACTAACGACTGACATTATTTTGCAATAAATTTTTTTCTTTGCTACAGCAATTTCGAATATAATAAAAATAAAATAAATAAAAAAAATGTGGTAAAATGTCCCAAAAAGCTAAAGTGATAATTTAAAAAAAAAAAAGTTGTTAAAAAGTAATAAATTGCTGGTTAAAAAATCATTTTATTTTTAAAATTAAAAGAATAATAAAAAAGATATAAACTGAGGCGTTCAGCAACAAATAAATTTGCCATTAAATATATATTTTTCTTTTATTGGTTGATTTATTTTCCTCCCTTTAACATTTTGCACATTAAATTTAAAAAGCAGTTTAGTTTGATTGCAATTTAATGATGTTGACACATATTTTATAGGTTATGCGAAACTTTGCAAAAAAAATTAAAAAAAAATTTGATTAAAAAAAATTGATTAACTTAACTGAAGTCTGTCAGGTCACCAGACATTAAAGATAATTTTCAGAAAATCGAAGTTGACCGACTTTCATTTAAAAAAAAATTTTTTTTCTGTAAATTATTTTTGAAGATTAACGTAATATATAGTTTTTGTACGGCATTGTATCAAAAGCAAATCGAACTTAAACATTTGAGGAAAATTTCAATCTTAACCGAAAGTCGTAAACTGACTCCAGGATTTAAGCTGGTAATAATGACTTTAGTAACACATTAAAAGACTTGTTTTATGATGAAATAAAAAATTTCATGCAATGAGTGATCCTTCTGTAAAATCTTAATGTAAAGATTATTTTTATCAAAACTTCTAAATTTAAATATTTTTCTACAAATGAACTACAATGTATTAAATTAAATAGTTTTTCACAAGACCTTTAATTTGGTACCTAATTTAACTAGAAAAATTAATACCCACTTTGCTTACAAGCCATTTCAGAGAACAAGTATAGAAAGAGGCAAAATTTTTTCTCAGAAAATAAAACGGCCTAATTACATAGTAGTGCCTGCATCTTGATGCAGGACCCCTGTGCGCGAAATTATGGTATGCTACAAAAACAAAATTTTTTAGGAAAGCATTTTTATTACTGTTAAATAAATAAAAACGTAAAATATGCAGTATTATCTCCATAACTAAAACACTTATTGCTATAATATAATATTAGCAGATGGACTAATAGAAGTAAAACCAATTTGCATAAAAAGTTGATTTCTAAAATAAATGTAACATACGATAATTTCGCGCACAGGGCTCGATATAGTATTCTGTTTTCCGCTAAGAGTGATACAATTTCAAAATTACAAAAAACACACAAATTTTTTAATGTCTTTTTGTAAGAAAAATAATATCACTCGAGAGATCACCAGGACTTCTCTCCACATACCGTATTCTGTCAATACAAGTTTCTATAATTTTTTTATAAAAAGAATTCACTATCAATGCTAGTTTTTAAATGTTGTTGTTAGATTACACAAGGGAACAATATTGAACTTTTTTTGTGTTGACTTTGGAACTTTATTGCATTAATTTGAGTGATTTGAGTTCGCTGATATCAAACCTAATCTGCGTTTTTCTTCATCAGTTCGAAATTTTATGTTACAGATATTGACTTTTTTCCAAAAATTAAAAGCTTAAGATATTATAACTTTACTATTAATTAAAGCAGCTAATACACGGCATGTTTTTTACATCTGACTCGTCAAATTCTCCACTGCTACTACGAACATGTCGTGTGTTACCTTTAAAACATTACTTCTGTAAAAAAAACATGTGTTAAGACATTTGACAAAATTTAAATTAGAGCGCGACCTATTCTCTTCTGTCAAAATATGTGACATCAGCCGTTGGCAGAAACCTCTGGTGTTGCAAAGCAAGCAGCGATGGTTGCCTGTAGAGGATCAATTTAGGCAGATAAGTAGATTTACATATGTCTCACAAATTTAAAAGTCAGATGTAAATAGCATGCTATGTATTATAACCTTAAGCGATTTTAAAATTGTTTTTTTTTTTAGATGTAATTGTTACCTTTAAAAACCATCAAAATTTGGAAAATCACAAAAAAATGACTGAGTAATGATTGTTGAAGTAAAAAAAAAAATTCAAATATATTATTAAAAAAAAATCATTAAAACTTTTAAATAGAAAAAAAGGCGTAAAGTTTTAAAGCCACATAACCTATGAACAAAACGAGACATCGCTCATAAAAAGTGATGAACGCGTTTCGCTTTTATTCACAATTAAGTGAACTTACCTCATTTTGAAATGGAGGAAAAAATTCGTTAATTTAGTGTTACAAATCGCTAAACATACATCAGTGCCGTTGCACAGTACTATCTTTAAAAAATAAACAAAATCAAAAGTTTAAGATTGATTGAAATGAAATTTGGCTCGTTTTATTCGCAACATATTTGTCGATACGCTCGCAAAAAAGTAACTGGATTGTTGTGATTTTATATTTTTTTAAAAGCTTTAAAAAATCAAAAATGTTGAAATTTTCTTTAAAAAATATATTTTTCCGCCACAACTTCCCCCATATCTCTGAAACTACTAGGCAAATTTAAAACCAATGTAAGCACGACTTAAAAATAATGTTGTTGAGGAGTTTCGGTTTTTTTTTTAATTGAATAGGATAAACCGTTTTCAAGTTATTGCAACATGTATAGTGGAAGTGCCTTAATTTTGGACATAACGGTATATCGCGAAAAGTCGAGCTGTTAGAAAAAAACCAAGTTCAAATTTAGATTCAGCATCCCAAATAACTTTGAATATTAACATTCAGTTCTTAATCAACAAAAACAAAATTGTTCCCTTGTGTTATCAGCATACACCTGTGATTAACATTATACCCAAAGAAAGCAATTAATAGGTGTTAAAACAAAAGATCTGAATTGAAAGTGAACAACACCATTGGTTGAGACATGGGGACTATTTGATGAACATATTATTTCATGCTTAATTGGAACATGTTTCCTTGCAATTCAAGAAGGAAAATCACAAGCATCCCAAAAATGATATAATTTTATTTTAAACTGAAGAAATGCATTCTTGCTGAGACACCCTTTGCATATATTTTATACCTCTGGAACTAGCACTAGTAACACAAACAAAATTAATTTCACAAACTTCCTAGCTCTATTATTATCTTTGATCCTTTTTAGGTTATTACAAAAAATATTTAATGTGATTTGTTTGGGCAAAAGTTCAATAAAATGCTCGCGTTTGGTGTTAAACAATAATTGATTTCAAATTTAAAAAATCAATCGAAATTACACATTAAGGGCCATTATTATAACTTACCGATAATTAAAGTTAGGATGTTATCGGACAGATAACTAGTTTTTCGTTATTACAACTTCACTTTAACCTAAAAGTGTCCGAAGATTACTCTACATTAACCTTTTAATGTGAAATTTATTAATTTAAAACTACGGACAAAGCAATTGTTTACTATTTACTATTGTTGTTAGCATTTTTTTTAAGAACTAATTAATTTTTTAATAATAATAAGTATTTGTGCTGTTATTTAAAATAAAAAATACAATTTCTTTTACAGGGAGGCTGTTACAACGAAAAATAATTAATGGTCAGTTTATTGCTCACGTTAACAAACGTTACATTTTATTAACATTAACTTTGTCGGCAAGTTGTAATAATGGCCCTTAATAGTATATCTTATTTAGCATTCCTACATACATACATACGTATATAAATACAGAAGGATCTATGAGTTTGTCATAATATATCAATTCTGTTAAAATTTACTATTATCATAGCAACAACGCGTTTGCACCACCCTTAAAGTGTTGCCTATATGTTTATGCTTTTGGTTAAAGATTCTACCAGCATTATTGTGTTTACTTTATTATAACAGCTACACTAGTAGCACAATACTTAGTAGTGTTGACTGTTTTGATTGTTGTATGTAATTTGATCTCCTTTTGTTTATAACAAACAGAAAATAATATTTTAGAGCAGATTACATTAAAATTTTGCCGCATAATATTAATTTATTTATTAACACGTGCCATGCACAGTTAGGAAGTTAAATATTCGTTACATTTATTTTTTGAATTGGCCACCCTATTTTGTTTAGATGCAGTGATGCTTTTCGGGTCATTTAATGTAAAATTATCGCTATAGACGAAAAGGTTAAAATGCTTATTTCTTGATCGTTATCATGTTAGAAAGCGCGTTGTATAACTACTATATACTTTTTAAGTCGATCATGTAATATTTGTCCTTCTGTCCAACTACCCTCAGAAACCTAGAAATTGAAAGTGGAA
The DNA here is from genome assembly GCA_941918925.1 of Phyto melanocephala. Classification (NCBI taxonomy): domain Eukaryota; kingdom Metazoa; phylum Arthropoda; class Insecta; order Diptera; family Rhinophoridae; genus Phyto; species Phyto melanocephala. The sequence continues at coordinate 18,562,624 of OW799236.1, read as the reverse complement.
ATAAAACCACACCAAACTGTCAATTTAGGTGAATGTAATGGTTTTACATGAATAATTTGTGGATTTTATTTGCACCAGAAATTACAGTTTTGTTTATCTACTGCACCACTCAGATGATAGTGAGCCTTGATAAAGTGAAAAAAGTGCTCGAAAATTGGTTTCATCGAATTAGTTGCTGCAGGAGAAGTCATAGAGGCAATTTCAATGACGTTTTATTTAGAACTTAATTGTATCGATTGTACTTTACATTAAATAAAAAACTTTTGAATTTATTTAACAATAAGTCTGTTTTTTAAAAAAAGCATATCACTCTTGTTGAAAAACCTTTTATATCTCAAACTGAATATTGTACTCAAACTCTGCAACAAATATTAAAAGTGAATGAATATTTTGCTGATTGAAAAAATTAGATTTCAACAAATTCTATGTTTTAGTGTAGTGTGTGTTTGTATATGCATTAGCATTTTAGAGACACACACAACCAGGGTTGGCTCAGTGCAAATAAATTTCGTACCAGATTTTTTTAAAAACGGACCACAGCCTACTAAAACCTATAATTTTCCTCAGTGAAAATTCAACAATTGAAAGAGCAAAAAAAATTATTTTGAATAAAATAAAAGAGATGTATCGCTAAATTTATAAGATTTATAAAAATTAAAAATTTGTTTTTCTATAAAACAGTTTCAATGTTTCCCAAATACATTTATTAGTATTAATATTTAAAGAAAGGTGTCCCAAAGTATAGATCAAAATAAACTTATTTGATAAATGTTGACATTTGAGGTAAAATGAATACATGCATATTTACTCTTTTTGGAAAAGGTTGTTGTAAATTTCACTAATTTAACATAATCCTCTAGTTTTCTTTATTATGTTCATTGAATACTATGTGTTGCCAGCTAAAGTTATCTTAAACATTTTAGTATTTCCAGTGTTAAAATAGAGCTCTTGCATTATACATTTTAATACAAAAATTGTTAAGAACTTTTATTAAATAAATGACTTTTTTATTTTAACTCTGTACTCTTAACTAAAAATCAAGAAACGTTAAAAATTCAAACAAACCCACCAACCTACCAAGTTGTGCTTAAATAAAAACAAGTAAGAGTGCAATATAATGCCTTTATTCGCTTAAAAACATCCCATTGTAATATTATAAATTGAGTTTATTTATGTAAAAATAATAAAAAAAAATTAAAAAAGAATAAAAAAGAAATAAAAAAAAATAAAAAAGAAAATAAAACAGAACTAAAAAAAATTTTTTTTCTTAACTGGGATTCGCACATAGTTTGTATTGGTGTGAAAAGACGTGGTGGTCTAGGTGTTTTCATTATATCTCAGTTGTTTTTATAGAGCGATTCTGATTTTTAATACCAATCTGCTCACGAATATTTCTGATATTTTGGTACTTTACACGGGTCTTGAAAATGTCTGGGAGCTTCAAAAAGTTGATTTCAACATTCATACGGACAGTCGGACAGACGGACACTGCTTAATTGACTCCCCTATTCATAAGCTTTCAGAAAATATGTACTTTATAGGATAGGAAATGAAGCCTATACATACCCTTACACACACTGTGTGAAGGGTATAAAAAGTACCAATTTTGGTCCGTTTAGACCAAACTGGCTGGCATCCCTGCACACAATATTAATGTTTGGTTTTTGTTGAGCCTTTAAACAAACAAACAACAACAATGATTTAATTTCAACGTTTACTTAACATCTACTAATACTACTTACTACTACTACCGATGTTGTTATGGTTACACGCTGCCGATGCTGCTGTTGTTACAGTAATTTTTCAAACATTTTTACTTTCAATTTTAAATATAATAAATATGCTGGCATTTGTTATTACTTTTTTCTTAATAAACAAAATAAGGCAACAATGACGTATTATATGGTAAAGTGGCGCACAAGTTTAATTAAAAAGCGTTTAAATTAAAGCTAAAAAAAAATAAATTCTAAAAAAAATCTAAAAAACACAACAAATGCTTTTTGTTTTTGTTTTTTTCAATCACAAATTAATGGAGTGTGTTTAATATGATTTCAAAAAAGTGTGTATGATTTAATGGAAATGTGTACATTTATGTGCACATACGTACACACATATTTATGTTAATAAATTTATTTAATTAATTTGCTAAAAAAAAAATAGAGAAAAACAAGAAAATAAATAAAATATTAAAGAAAATGTCTTTAACAAATTTGTTCATCAGGTGTTTGTGTTAATAAAATTTTATATGTATGTATGCATGTAGATATGTCTGAAAATTATTTAGAGTAATATACTTGGTTGTGCCGAATTTTGTATACCCCCTCCAAAAACCAAAAAAAAATCTAATTTATTTTTCGTGTGGGTAGACCACGACAAATTTCGTTTAATAAAATTTGCACAGAAGAAAAATTTTAACCGACTGCTGTAATTACAGTAAATTATGTTACCAAGCCGAAAGAATATTAATATTCAACAACCCTTTTGATGTAAGGTGGGCATAAGAATCACTTTTATAATCTGCTGATGAGTTAAGATTGTTCGTACAACTGTTGCTTTATTACGAGCTCATGCATTTTAAATGAATCAAAGGCGTCTATGATTTTGATCATTTAATTGGTGTATTCACGAAAAGTCTTAAGTGTCGTATTGATATAAAGTCATAAATTTTCAAAATTAAATTTATTTTAAAATTAATAAAAATTATTAAATCGTTTAGCATAAGATATTTAAAGCTTTTTAAAAATTCTAACATTATGATATTACGACACTTAAGACACCTTGTGAATTTACCCATTGATATATAAGCATACACAACATACTAAGTAAGACGTTGTAAAATTCTTTGAAAAATAGCAATTAACAGCGATACAGTAACTTCAGATTACTGTCAACCGTGCGAAACAATAATAACTAACACACAACGAAAAAAAAGTAGTACAAGGACATGGAATGGAGTTAATATTTATAAGACAATGTTAATATAAGGACTTTATTATCGGCTTAATATGATTTAATTTAAATGTGGATTCATTGCACCTTTGTATGAGTGAACTATTTTAACTAGTAGTCGCCCTGTGTTCAATTTTACATACGGTCCACATCAGCCATCGATATGTTCGAACAACGAACAATTTTTTGTACTCACATGAATTTGCCTGATGAGGACCGCTGTTGTCGATGTTTTATTCTTGTTCAAACAGCATTGTCAGAACATTTGCGCGAACAACGATGTCTGATATTAAAAGGCATTTTAAATATGAAAAGAGGCGACACATAAAAATTTCAAGAAAAAATCACTTTATACGTGTTCTCCATATCAAAGAACATGAACAATTTTTAGACAGTTGCTCTGCCAACGTTTCGTTCTAGTCTGAATAAATCGATGGCTTGTCTAGACGTACGTTTAAGTCTGAGCATCAAAAAAGGTATAACTTATAACGATTGAACCAAAAAGTTTTTAACTATGCCAATGTCCCCATCTCTCATCAAATATATAACTGGTCTTTATTAGTAGTTGAACAAAAGGAAAAGTAAGTTTTCGTTTAAACTCATTCGGAATCGCAAACCAACACTGCCAGCTCTGAAATACCGCTTTTATTTATACGCTCTACCGGGAGTGTAAGGATATATGTAAGTTTTTCATTCTATGTGAAATTTCTAGAATGTTTGCGATCCCATAAAGTATATGTTTTATGGATTTAATAATGTCCGTCTGTCCTTATGTCTTTAACTATATCCTTACAGAGAGAGTAAGTGAAATTTTTACAATATTTGTTTGCAACTCCATAAAGTAAATATATTCTGGAACCTTATCGGTAGGGTTGATATACTAATGTCTGTCTGTCCTTGTGTCTTTAATTATATCCTTTACAGAGAGTGTAAGGATATATAAGTTTGTCATTATTTGTGAAATGCTTAGAATGTATGTTTGCAACCCCATCAAGTATATATTTTCTGGATTCTTATGGGTAAGGTGGTTGATTTTCTTATGTCCGTCTGTCCTTGTGTATGTTAAAATCAGCTTTTTGAAGCCCCTCGACATCGCCTGGATTATTGTGTGGCATCAAAATATTATAAATACTTGCAAACATGTCAGTATTGAAAACCAGAAGAATTGGTGTATGAAAAATACGATGAAAAATACGATGCTGAAATACGATGAAAAACCCAATAACACCTACTCTTGTTTTAAAACACATCCATATAAACTTTCTAGCAGAAACTCTCAATACGCAATAATGAATTGAATGAACTAATAAACAGTTCTTCACTACTTACAATTTACCATCTAAGTCCATTATTTTAACACGGTACTTACCACGCTCCCTTACAAATAGGGACTAAAATAAGAACTTATCACTCTCGCTTACAAATATGGAGTCGTGTAAGTACTTATTACGCTCGTCTTTAAATAGGGACTTAATAAGTACTTACTTTTATAGCAATAAATAAGTGCTTGATTTGGATAACCTAAATAACACATTACTATTATGAACTTAGAGAATTCGTTCGGTTCTTTTGAGGACGAAAAGTCGGTTTGATTATTCTGCGATACGTTAACTTGAAATTTAAAAATCAGTGAAAATCTATAAGTCATCACTTTGGTAATGAAATGCTTTGCCGCTGTTGTCAAAATTATTATTACTTATACCCTAAGCGTGTTGAACTAAATAAGAATTATAAAAAGTTATGTATTTGAATGGCTTCTAACAATTTTGGCAATAAGAAATTCTATTGAGTGTGTATCTAAGCAAATGTCTAAAAATTTATTCAAATACTCCTTAAGCAGCTGATACACGACATTTTTTATACATCTGACTTGGTAAATTGGTATCTATATGTAGTTGTTTATGTCTTTCAAAATTGTTATTTAACACTTAACCGCCACTGACTGTTTTCTGGCAACAGATGATGTCAGGTGACTGGTCAAAACAAATTACAGCACGCTCTAATTGAAGTGTTGTCAGATGACTTAGCACATGTGTTTTACAGAAGTAATGTTTTAATGCTAACACACGACATGTACGTCTTTAGCAGTGGAAAATTTTACAAGTCAGATGTAAAAAACATACCGTGTATTAGCTGCTTAAATAAAATAGACTATATAATATTCATTGACAAGTATGTTGTTTAGTAAGAGCAAGTCATTACCTAATTTTTGCTGAGTTACTATACTAGTAAGACTGAACCTGGGTTCGAATCCTGGCTAGGACAAACAATATATTTTTTTATTTCTTTTTTTAACTTCTGATACAGATATACATTAACTTTTATTGTACTTTTACGTTGGAATTTTCTTAAAGCAGATAAAATCTCTATAAAGAATAATAAAATTTACTTACTGTTCATATTAATGAAAAGGAAGTTGTGTAAAAATTTAACTCCTATAATATTTGTATCGAACAAAAGGGCGTGACTAGTATAATAAGGTAAACTTTGAAAAACCTTAGAAGCAAACTCTACTTAACTATTGTGCATTGGCCAATTAAACATTGATTTTATTCTCTTTTAAAGCTTTCATTGCAATTACAATTTTTTTGAAAGTAAAAACCTGTAAATCAAAATGTAGTAAAAATCACAAAGTCGTATGAATAGTCATTTCACTGTTGTTCTTATTAGACCTTTGTGGAAGCGTTATATTCTTGCAGCACTGTCGGGTATTTCTGTGCCTTACAAACCGCTTGACAAAATTAATATATCAATCAGCAATGATATTGGTGTTGGCTATACAAATATGTTGTTTAAATATTTAAATGCAGTTGACCTTAACCTGTAGGCGTATAAATGATGATTTTCAATATATTTTAATTTCTGTTCTGATGCTGAAAAAAAAATATTTTCTCATTCTTATTCTTATTTTATGCGTAAATTGTATGCGTTTATCATTTTTAAATTGCGACAAATTTGTTTAAAAAAAAACATTATTTAATACTAATTTATATGTTTTACAAATATTTTAATGTGTTTTTTTTTCGACTTGCTCGAAAGTTTCAGTGTTAAAGTCAAACGTGTTGAAAAGTTCAAAGAAATTATTTAAATAATTTTGTTAATTTTATAAAAAAAGAAAACAAAATTTGTTTTAAAAGTTTGAATAAAAGAAAAAGAATGTGAAAATTAAACTTGGAAAATTTCTAACTAACAACAAGAATATTAAATATTTTTTGCGGCGGTGGAAGGGGTTTTCAAAAAAAAACGGAAGTTGGATATTAAACGTAATTAAAAAAAGGTAAGTGAATTAACCAAGAAGCTTAAATCCTAAACATTTAAGTTTTTTAAGTTGTCATTTAAAATATGTTTTTTTTTCTTTAAAGAAAATATTAAGGTTAAGCATTTTTTAAAGTCAACCATTCAAAGTAGCTTATATTCGAAAATCCTAATGAGAGAGCAATGAAAATTATCAGCTGTATCCACAAAAGTTATTAAGGATGTATAAAGGCTTTGAATAAAAAATATTATAAATATAGACATAAATAATAGACATTTGTTTTATAAACCTTTACTAAAGCCTGGATAATTTTGTAAATGCAGCAGTTAGTCTGTAGTGTATAGAGTGTCTAAAGACAGACTAATTTTTTAAATACTCTTAATAAACAATTCTTCATTTAGTTTTAATATCACATCGAATAATTAGGAAAAAACATTCGGAATATTAAATACAATGTGGCAACGCTGCTAATATAAATATTTACAATTAGTACCGAAATATAAAACCATGTTGCTCACCACGTTGCTCACCATGTTGAAAACAGTTATTATTATTATTATTATTATTATTATACATAAGTCAGTTACCCCGCCAAGGTAGACCCTACTGTTCAGCTTTAGTATTCCAGAAGTCTACAGGTTGTGTATTCGATTCTTGCCAGAAATGTTTATCCCTTAAGCTAAAAATAGTATTTTTTATTCCACTCGGCTGTAATTGTAATGCAATATTAAAAGAAATAAAACAAGTAACAGTGTTATATTCGGCCGTGCCGAATCTTATATACCCTTCACAACGTGTAGTCATGCAATAACAATTGTTTGTATCACCATTCATCTCATATAAAATCCGTACATATGTATATACTGGTTAGAATAAATGTGGCATCGAATCCCAGCTGAGCCAAAAAAATTTTATTTTATTTAATATATTATTTATATTTTGTTATTATTATTCTTTTTTTTTAATTTTTTAAAAAAATTTTTTTGAAAAAATTTTTAAAAAATTTTTTAAAATTTTTTTTAAATTATTTTAAAATTTTTTTTTTTGTAATTTTTTTTATTATTTTTTTTTTTATTTTTAATATTTTTTCTTTTTATAATTTTTTCTTTTTTTGTATGGTTTTTACATATATTTATGTATGTATGTATGTTGTTGTTGTAATTGTGTAAAAAAACGAGGTGGTCGTGGTTTTTTGCTCATATCTCAGAAAGTTATTGGGCGATTGTGCTGAATTTCAATAGCGATTCATTCCTGAATATTTCCAAGAGATTGATACCATATAGAGATCTGAGGAACATATAGTTGCTTCTAAAAGTTGATTTCAACCAACACACGGACAGACGGACAGACGGACAGACGGTCAGGGCATAATCGACTCCTCTATTCATAAGCTTTCAGAAAATATATACTTTATGGGGTCGGAAATGAAAATTGTAGAAATTACAAACGGAATGACCCTTGTGCACCACAGGTGAAGGGTATAAAAAGTTTGTACCAAAGTCCCGATATTAAAACATATCAACAGTTATTCAAAAAACTATAAAATTTTTTTTCTTAAATTTATTTATCACTCAATTAATACAAAATATATTTGTAAATATATATGTAATTATGTCCCAGTGATTAAAAGAAGGGTTAAGTAGGCCTCATAAAAAGCCTTCTTAGACTTATTTAGCGGACACAACGGCTGCTCTTTCTATTACATACTTCTTAATTTTTTTACACGTATTGATATATAGAAGAAGTTCTTCCACAGTCGCTTCTCATAAAGGCCTCTTTTAAATCCTTTGTGTAAACACCTACAAAAGGCTTTGTGATTTATAAATTGTTAAATTTTTTCTTTTTTATATTAATCAACATTTTGTACATTTCTCATGCATATTTTTATATTTTTTCCTAACTGTTGGGAGTTCATTTTGTTAAGCTCACTCCTTACAAGCTTGAAACGCAACTAAAAAAATTCTTTTTTTTAAAGTATTACATTTGAAATTTTAAAATTCTTGTTTAAATGTTTTTTCTTTTATTTTTTTATTACTTTTTATTTTATATGGTTTCAGAAATGGTTTGAAAATTTTTTGTTGTCAAATACAAAAATTCTAAAAAATCCTATCTTTCCTTCTTAAAGAAGGAGTGTTAGAATGACTATCGGATCTTTAAAACGGTGTTCAGAGGTCTTCTAAAAGGCATTTAAGGACAGGCAGGGTAGAATGAGATAAAAAATTTCAAAGAAAGTGTAAAACCAGCTTCCAGAAGGCCTGAAATGTAAAGCCCTGTTTTCTTTTACAGCTGGGGATTTTATTTTTTTTTTTTTGCCACAAAAACTTTCCACTTAACAAACATGCTCTTACTCTCGCCTAAACCACTAATTGCTCACCGCCAATATAACTTTTACACCAGTGTAACTTGTAGTGGAACAAAAAATAAAACAAAAACAAAAAACCAAAATTTTCTGAAAAAAAAACAACAACAAAAAATCTTTTACAAACTAAAAAACAAATTAAAGTAAAACAGAGTGTAGAGAAAATAATTAGAAAAAGGATGGCAAACATCAAAAGATAATTGAGAGAGCAACCAAAAAGGATAGAAATTTTGCAAAGTATGTAACTTAAGAGGCGACCTAACTCATGTAATGAGTTTCAAAGGAATTTATGAAATAATTGCATACATAAATATTAAAGTGAAGTAATTATAACACTTTGTTGAATTTATTTAAAATTTCACACTTTGCAGTCAGATTCGCTAAATATAGTCTTTAAATGTTTTCTTTTTCTTTTATAACAGATTTAATTCTCTCACTTTACCTTGTACATTGCGTTGCATTATTATAGTTACACTTGTTTATATCTTATTTAGATTTGTCTACTTGCAATGTATAATTTAATAACAACGCTTTCTTAGATGTATATTAAGGATAAATTATGATAATTAATGGTGATATTGTTACGTTAATACCTTTCATAAATGTTGGCTTATTTCCTTTAAACATACTTTGAGTTCTTTTATTGCAATCAAAAACAGTTGAAATTCGTTATAAAATTAAGAGCACTTTATGTATTTAAATACACTCAGATATTGTTTTTATATCACTTTACTTATTTCTCTTATCGTTATACACCTTTATTGTCAAACTCACTTTGACACACACTTAACAAGCTCTACTGTTAAACTGATCATGTTAGCTGTGTTGTTAGGCTATTTATAGTAAAATAGTGGTGTTCGGTAACATTCGACAAAAAGTTCTCTTATGTACACACTAGTACATTGGATAACCGTTACATTTAAATTAAGACGTTAAGTAATATGCACGAATAATAGAAGTGCCTAAAAGTATGCTACACATAATAACAATTTAATATCATGTTCGAACAACCAGCGAAATAAACTAATACAAATAAAACTACAGTAACTTAAACTACTACAACTAAAATAAATTATAATGTAAATTAAGCTATTTAAAAATAAATCTGTAACAATATTTTAAAGGCAGTTATTCATGTTAAAAATTAATTTAAAACTGATGCAACTGATTTGATCGCTTTCCTATCATTTATCCTCTACCAAATAATCCCGTTGTTATACCCCTTACTTTGGAGCCAAGGCTATTTATGGCATTGTCATTCCGTTCATAGTTTCTACAATATCGATTTCCGCCCACAAAAAATATTTATTTACTTAAAGCTTATGTTTAGGGGAGTCGATCACGCATTGTCCGTCTGTCCGCATGTTGGTTGAAATCAATTTTTAGTAGCCCCCACATGTTACTCTGATCTGTATGTGAAGTTATTAATTTTATAAATATCCGTGAATAAATTGCTATGGAAATCCAGCATGATAGCCACCCATAACTTTCTGAGATATGGGCAAACCAACACGACTGCCTCTGCTTTCTTCCATTTTTTCACACCAAAAACAACAGTTTTTAACGCCTGATTAGTTTATAGAGACCTCTGTTATTATTCGTAGGTATAATATGTCTCTAGAGATTTTCTTGCAAAATTTTGGATATTAAACGACAAAGTTATAGGCAAAAGGAACTTAAAAAATACATATTTTTTAAACAACCCAATTATTGAAGCTCCGAGTTCATTTTTGAACATATTAAAGACACCAGAACACAAACCGTAACCTCAAAAATTATCGCCAAGAAAACCCGACAAATCGGTTTTGAAACTAACCGAGATATAATCACAAAAATATAAATGCTTCGGTGTTTTTCCTAAAATTTACAAACAAAAATCGAATTTGTTTAGCTTCTGGACAGCAGAGAGCAACGAGATGGGTATCAAAAAAGAAACTGACAAGCAGAATATATGACACTATACAAAATCAAAAATCCAAAATGAGCGCCACTGCTAAATGGTGTACAATTGATTTATTAAAACTTTTATTCTAGTAATTAAAAATGTATCCACTTCAACTCCCTCAATATTAGTATCAAATGAAAGAACTTTGCCAGTGGAATATATTAAAAACTGCAAAAGTAATAATACAAGATGACGTCTGAAACAAAGTGGCAGAATTTTTCTCAATCCTATCATATAGGTGTCAAATGAAAGCACTTGACTAGTAGAAAAATGTCATATTACATAAAATCTAGGCTAAATTGCTATGTACTCATTATGGTGATGGGTATTATCAGAGTTATAATGGTCGAATATAGCACTCTTACTCGTTTATATCTGACTGTAATTTATTTTATGAAGAGACGTAATATTCAGACAATACTGCTTATTTTTGACATATTAAACATTAATATTGATTGTCCAGGTTATCAATTCTTGTGTTTTGAAAGTGTGAAATGAAAAGATTTAGAATGTCATATTATAAGGTGTCACCATGCCTTTTATAGTACAAAAACTATAATTTCATAGTTTCATACAACGAGAATTGACGATCTGACCTGTTGGAAAAATTGTGATCCAAGTAGACTGTCGCTTCGCCATAGAAATTTGCTTCTTGTCGGTTTACATTATCAAAATTATGCACTAAATGGTCCTTCAATAAGATCATTTAATTATATTAATTTATCAAAAATCAACTATTTGTTGGGCTTTAATGCATCAAAAACAAATTTTAAGAATTTTTTCCACAAAATTTTATTTGATGTTATTCTTTCCAACCTTTAAATTAGTGGTATAATTAAATTCATCTAACTAAGTGCATATATATATTTTTTTATTAGACTTTAAGGAATATTGTTTTTTAGTCCTTAATAAATAAATTTCTTTAATAGGAAAATTTGGATGTTTATCTAAGAGGTTTTGCAAATATAAGTCGAATTTTATGTTAAATATATAAAACAAAAGTATGAGTTAAAATAATAAATAAAATCAAATATATCATTTACCTTCTGCTCGCATAAAAAATAAAAAAGAATTATATTCGTAAATTCATTTTTAAAACAACAAAGATTTTTTAAGTTTGTTATTGTTTTAATTATAAAATTAGGAACGAGAAATATTTTTAATTTTATAAGCACTAACGGATGTTAACCCATATGACTATTGCTAGAAGTTATAACAAAATAAAAAATTTCAATAAAACATGCTGTTTAAATAATTTTCCTATTTCATACTCTAACTCTAACAAATGTTTGGTATGTTTATAATAATGCAACAAAGTGTTTACTTTTAAGCCTTTTTAATATGCAATTTAGTTTACGCCTTGTTGTCATGATTATGAAATGTAATTATATCGTTGGCACTTAAGTACTTAATTGACTGCTTTTTAACAGCTTTAGATAGAACTCCTAAAAATATACTTCATTTATTTTGTATAAAAGATTTCAGAATAAGGGTTGAAGAAATTAATGACCCTAATCAAAAAGTTGCAAGTTTTTCTGAATAAATTTAAGAATTTCAGAATTAATAGTTAGTTTTTATTGTAAAATTTTTAAAAAGTAAAACAAAATTTTAAAAATTATAATACACAGCATATTTTTTAAAAAATTTAATAAAAATTTCTAATTTGTTAATTTTTTTCAAAAATTTATCTAGACTAGCAAATTTTTATAAATATAAAGAAAATTTTGGAAACATTTACTAAATAGAAAATGTAGCCGGTCCAAAATCTCTTAAAAAGAATAAATTTAAAAAAAGTACTTAAATAGCAAATTTTTGAAAAATTTCCGAAAAAGGCTAATTTTTTTGAAAAATTTCCAAATAAAAAACGCATTTTTGAAAAATTTCTTAAAAAAGTAAAAATTTTTAAAAATTTCCTATAAAAGCAAATTTTTTAAAAATTTCCTATAAAAGCAAATTTTTTAAAAATTTCCTATAAAAGCAAATTTGTTAAAAATTTCCTATAAAAGCAAATTTTTTAAAAATTTCCTATAAAAGCAAATTTTTTAAAAATTTCCTATAAAAGCAAATTTTTTACAAATTTCCTATTAAAGCAAATTTTTTAAAAATTTCATATAAAGCTAATTTTTTTAAAAATTTTCTTATAAAGCAAATTTTTTTAAAACATCTTAAAAAATTGGCATTTTTGAAAAATTCCCTAAAAAAGTAAAAAATTTTAAAAATTTCCTATTAAAGCAAATTTTTGAAAAAATTTGCTTTTATAGGAAATTTTTAAAAAATTTGCTTTTATAGGAAATTTTTAAAAAATTTGCTTTTATAGGAAATTTTTAAAATTTTTTACTTTTTTAGGGAATTTTTCAAAAATTTGCTTTTATAGGAAATTTTTAAAAAATTTGCTTTTATAGGAACTTTTTAAAAAATTTGCTTTTATAGGAAATTTTTAAAAAATTTGCTTTTATAGGAACTTTTTAAAAAATTTGCTTTTATAGGAAATTTTTAAAAAATTTTCTTTTATAGGAACTTTTTTAAAAAAAAAAAAAAAAAAAAAGCAAATTTTTTAAAAATTTCCTATAAAAGCAAATTTTTTAAAAATTTCCTATAAAGCTAATTTTTTTAAAACATCCTAAAAAATTGGCATTTTTGAAAAATTTCCTAAAAAAGTAAAAAAATTTAAAAATTTCCTATAAAAGCGAATTTTTTAAAAATTTCCTATAAAAGCGAGTTTTTTAAAAATTTCCTATAAAAGCGAGTTTTTTAAAAATTTCCTATAAAAGCGAATTTTTTAAAAATTTCCTATAAAAGCGAGTTTTTTAAAAATTTCCTATAAAGCTAATTTTTTTAAAATATTTCTTAAAGCAAATTTTTTTAAAACATCCTAAAAAATTGGTATTTTTGAAAAATTTCCTAAAAAAGTAAAAAATTTTAAAAATATCCTTAAAAAGCAAATTTTTTAAAAATTTTCTAAAAAGCAAATTTTTTAAAACTTTTCTAAAAAAGCAAATTTTTACAAATTTCCCAAAAAAAAAACAAATTATTTAAAAATTTCCAAAAAAACAAATTTTTTAAAAATTTCCTTTAGAAGCAAATTTTTTACAAATTTCCTATAAAAGCAAATTTTTTAAAAATTTCATATAAAGCTAATTTTTTTAAAAATTTTCTTATAAAGCAAATTTTTTTAAAACATCTTAAAAAATTGGCATTTTTGAAAAATTTCCTAAAAAAGTAAAAAAATTTAAAAATTTCCTATAAAAGCGAATTTTTTAAAAATTTCCTATAAAAGCGAGTTTTTTAAAAATTTCCTATAAAAGCGAGTTTTTTTAAAAATTTCCTATAAAAGCAAATTTTTTAAAAATTTCCTATAAAAGCAAATTTTTTAAAAATTTCCTAAAAAAGCAAATTTTTTAAAAATTTCCTAAAAAAGCAAATTTTTTAAAAATTTCCTATAAAAGCAAATTTTTTAAAAATATCCTATAAAAGCAAATTTTTTAAAAATTTCCTATAAAAACAAATTTTTTAAAAATTTCCTATAAAAGCAAATCTTTTAAAAATTTCCTATCAAAGCAAATTTTTTAAAAATTTCCTATAAAAGCAAATTTTTTAAAAAGTTCCTATAAAAGCAAATTTTTTAAAAATTTCCTATAAAAGCAAATTTTTTAAAAATTTCCTATAAAAGCAAATTTTTTAAAAATTTCCTATAAAAGCAAATTTTTTAAAAATTTCCTATAAAAGCAAATTTTTTAAAAAGTTCCTATAAAAGCAAATTTTTTAAAAATTTCCTATAAAAGCAAATTTTTTAAAAATTTCCTATAAAAGCAAATTTTTTAAAAATTTCCTATAAAAGCAAATTTTTTAAAAATTTCCTATAAAAGCAAATTTTTTAAAAATTTCCTATAAAAGCAAATTTTTTAAAAATTTCCTATAAAAGCAAATTTTTTAAAAATTTCCTATAAAAGCAAATTTTTTAAAAATTTCCTATTGTTTTTTTTTTAAATTTTGTTGCCATTATTTATTATGTTAATACTTACCCCTTAAAGTATGCAAATATTGCCAATAAATTTGTTCCTTAATGAATGCTCAACAAAAATTTTTTTTATTAAAAACATGTGTTAGAATATGCTTTAAAACAAATTTAATACATGTTTAACAATATGTTACCAGTAAATCTACTTAAAGTTAATTTTTATTCTTGTTAAAATATGTGTTTTAGTTGCTGGTGGCTTAGTGATTTATTACTGTTTTTTGTTAGAAGCCTTAATGTAGGCATTGCTTTTTGCTTATGTCTTTTTTTGCAATAAAATGAAAAGTAATTTATTTGTTTGTTTGTAAAATAGTTATTAGTATTTGAATATTTTACAAATTCCTTAAGATTTATTAAAGAAATCGAATAAGATTTAAAAATAGATTTACAGACAATGTTTAAAATAAAATTAAACTCTGTTCATAAAATTCTTTATTATGGCAATTCAGTGTAATCAGAAGCCATATTACAAGTGTTGTTAAGTTATAAATTAAATTGTAATTTTAAGGCACAGTAATTTTAAGGCAGTACTTTGGTAAATTGACTAATTTCTTTTATAAAATTTTAGAATAAAACAATTTTTCTTGCTTTGATATTAATGCCATTATTGCTACAAAATAAATTCGCCCAAAATAATTGGTGGATTTATAAGATTTCGTTATTTGGAATGCTTTAGAAAGAAAACATGAAAAAATAGACTCTTCCAAATAACCATTTATAACTGAGTGTAATATCTCAATTCAATCGTCGAAAAAAATTGGTAGAAATGCGCCATAATGATGTCTATAATGATTTGGCAATGGCCGTTGTAACTGATGCTTATTCAGCAAAAGTTACACGATGAAATAGTGTAAATTTTCGTTAGTGTAAACAAAGTGCACAATATTTCAAAAAGTTTTGTTTTTAATGTTCTTTGAGCCAGTAGATTGTTTACAGGATTTAGATTTGTTGTAGCTTATCAAAAGCTGGTGGTTATAGGCCATTTGGCATTTTGCTTATTAAATTTTTAATTATGATTTAGGTATGATATACAAAAATTATATACCTCCAGATGCTGATTTGATATACAGTACGCTATTAGCGCCTTTTCTCTACTATTAATCATTATTCAAACCAACTTGTGGACACATTTAGTAGACTCAGTCTTACTTACATCAAACTTTTAGCACTCTCTTTACTTTGTAGGTAATTATTATTTTAGGATACTTTTTATTAGAACAGTAACATTAAAATTGTTCAACCATTACACAATTTTAAATAATTAAAACCTTAAAGACTCTTATAAAAATTTGCTAAATATGACCTAAAAAATTATTCGTTTGTATCGTAAACATTTTAGTACTTTGTTTTAATTATTTTTTTTTTCTTAAATTTTTATTTAAGAATTTAAATTGCTTGTTATACATTTCTTTTTTTTGCTTATGTAGTGTAAGCAATAATGTATTTTTAAAGATGCTTATGAAATTGTTTTATTATGTGCCCAAAAATAGGCTACATAATTCATTCATGAATGTGTGTAAAAACAAGAAGAAAAGAAATCAGGCAAGTGTGTTTAGAATTACAAGTATGCAAATGACTAAAGTATGATTTTCTTTAGATCTAGGGTTGCCATTTTCACTTAAAAAAAAAGAATATTTGCCCCACACGAATAGGACAATATTTTAGAGATATAAGTTTGAAAAAAATAAAAGAAACCCTGCAAAGAAACATTATTGTTTTGCTTTTACTAAAAGGGAGACTCTCCAAATGTTTTCTTCTAGTATTTTCTTATTTAAACCAGTCATGGGAAACAAATGCCAATGCCTTTGCAATTATATAGGTAAGTTGCAGTCTCTTCCTCGCAAAATATACTGAAAAAAAGTTTTTAAAAACATTTCATACCACAATTTAAGCAACAAGCGTAGACGGCACCTCATTGCTAAAAAGCTGATGGTCGACTAGCGTTGATTTTCAGTCAAGATGTGCATGCAAGATGTACATAAGAGATTAAAGCAGAAAATTAGCTCGAAGCCGTGACTGATTTACACCCAGTAGGACCACTCTTAAAGGTATCTTTAAATACGATTTCAAAACCATACAAAATCGTTGACTACAAGTTTAGGACATCCGGAACAAATCATCAGTTACTTTTTTTTATTTTGTTTAATAACTTTTTGCTTCTAAATCGATTTTATTAATTTATGTAGACTAATCGCAGTAGGGAAAATTTTCAGAAATCTGATAAGAATTTTTTTTAAATTTTTAAGGCGTCAGAATGGACCGTATTGGTCTCTGGGTAAGGATTGCTTCACACCGACCTTACTTACCTACCTTACCTACCTACCTACCTTTGTTTAAATTAGAAATATTCTCCAGATTTTTTATAATACATATCGATGCTGACAGAAAAAGAGGCCCTAACTCGTATTTTTTAGGAGTTCCTCGATGATTTCAACACATTTCAGTCAAATGCACCTCTACACAGAAATTAAATGAAATAGTGACAAAAATAAAAATTTTTCAGACAATTTAACGAAAGAAGTTCTATTATAATGAAGTCTATTAGGTTTTTATCTGTAAAGCTACAATTATTTGAGTTAGGGCCTTTCTACCTGAGACCAATCATATAGAGATTAGAGTAATTTAGCTTTTTTTTAAAGGTTGGTAGGTAGAAACAGGCAGCTGTTATGCAGCTTACTTGTGTCCATCATATTGCTCCCTTTGCGATACCTGAATAGAATAGAAATAAAAGAGAAAGAGAAGCAGACCAGAGTCTCTGGCGGGAATCGAACCCGCAGCACGCAGTACACTACTGACTAGTTGACCGGGGTACCAGTATTTTTCGAAACTACGTTTACAAACTAGTTTCGGAAAATTCCACTTGAATCAGCTTAATAAATTTAACCTTGAAAAGGTTTCTACCCAAGAAATGAATAAAGCCAAAAAGTCACAATAATAGTAATAAAGGGTGTCCTTGTAAGAATGCACTTTTGAATCTTAGTGTTTTATTTTTGTGCATGTCGCAACCCTAAAATTGAGCAGCAATCAAAAATGTTTATTCCGATTATGAAAAATGAAGTGCCTTACGCAACAACAATGCGTTATAATTGCGACAAGAAAAATTTGGAAATTTAAGTATGTTGCGACCGCTCGCAAACGTCTAAGTATTCTCAGTCGAGACAATACATCCAATGTATAAACCATTCGAGAATTGGTTAAAAATTTTTAAAGAAAATGGGTCAGCTGTGAATAGTAAGACTCCTGTGTGTTAAGGAACATGTCGGTCTCTTGAAAGCACTGCTGTTGTAAACAAGAGTATCGACAAAAACGTCAATTTGGCAACAACTTAAAATTTCACGAAGCATTACGCATTGAATTTTGACCTGCACTTTTATGTGTACAAAATTCAGCTTACTTAGGAACACAAAACAGTAGACCATGGAAAATTATGGCAATTCGTTTAATGACTAATGGAGCAAAGTAAAGCCAATTTTATGAAAAAACAGTCATCTTCCTCTTCGAAGCATATTTTCATCTGAATGGCTTCATGAATATATACAATTTTTAAATTTTGGGGCTTTGAAAATCCTCATGCAATACATAAGGAACAAATGCAACCTGAACAAATTTTTTGGTGTAGATATTGGTCAGACTATATGATTGGGTCTTACTTTTTTGAAGATGAGGAAATCATAACAGTGATTATGTTATCATTTTCGTTACATGAACATGATAACGGATTTCTTGTTTGTTGAACAGGACCGCATAAATCTGGGCGACATGTGGAATCCATTAATTGATGCTACGATTTTTAACACAAATTATCTCAAGATATTCTGGATCAAACTGGAGCCAAGGATAATGCTACGCACGCCGCACAGAGGGATTTGTTCATACAATGTTTGGAAAAAAATATAAAGAGTGCTCGTAGAATATTGAAATTTGGCACAGAACCTTTAGTTAGCTTTATTAAGAAAAATATACAGTTTCATCAAAATTGGCCACGCCCTTTACCCACCGCTCATAGAACACAAAAATTTATTTTTGGCCTAAAGTTTTTTAAATTTGGCACAGGGCCTTTGGTTAGCTTTATTAAGAAAAATGTAAAGTTTCATCAAAATTGGCCACGTTCTCTACCCATTGCCCATAGACCCAAAATTTATTTTTGGCCCAAAGTTTTTGAAATTTGGCACAGAGCCTTTGGTCAGCTTAATTACGAAAAATATAAAGTTTCATCAAAATTGGCCACGCCCTCTACCCACCGCCCATAGAACACAAAAATTTATTTTTGGCCCAAAGTTTTTGAAATTTGGCACAGAATATTTGGTTAGCCTCATTAAGAAAAATATAAAGTTTCATCAAAATTGGCCACGCCCTCTACCCACCGCCCATAGAACACAAAAATTTATTTTTGGCCCAAAGTTTTTGAAATTTGGCACAGAGGATTTGGTAAGCCTCATTAAGAAAAATGTAAAGTTTCATCAAAATTGGACACGCCCTCTACCCACCGCCCATAGAACACAAAAATTTATTTTTGGCCCAAAGTTTTTGAAATTTGGCACAGAGCCTTTGGTCAGCTTAATTAAGAAATATATAAAGTTTCATCAAAATTGGCCACGCCCTCTACCCACCGCCCATAGAACACAAAAATTTATTTTTGGCCCAAAGTTTTTGAAATTTGGCACAGAGCCTTAATTATCTCAATTAACGCCCACCACTCACCGCCCATATAACCCATATTATATTTTTCCCACAACTTTTTGTTTCTTTACCAAAACTAATTAAATGAAAATTAAAAATGAAATTAAAAATTTCATAAATTTGGAGACAAATTTTATGATTTTATGACAGATTATTAATTATTAAAACTAAGTAAGTTTGCAACCACGGCACATTATAGAACAAATTTTATTCTATCATATCTTTTAAACCATAATTTATAATTTTTTTTTTAAATACGCAGAGAGGCTATATTTAAAAAAAAACACTATTTAAATCAGAGCAATAAAAATATCTTACGTACAAACACTATAGAAGTGCGTAAGCAGTTTCCAATATTTTGGACCAAAATTTACATGTGACTTTATTTCATTGTTTCCAAGACAAATAAACGTTGTTTTGGGATACAATTTATGGATTCTTCATACTGAATCAATTTTTTACAAAACTGCATCCTTACATTTTTAAATTTTATGTGTCGAAAAAATTACTTAATGCACAAAAAATCCCACTGTGCGCCGTCTGATTTCTTTGGAGGATTTCGTGAAATTTCGGTTTTATGTGAGTAAACCGAAAGAAATTTTTAGCTCAAATACAACTCGTCATCGGTGAAAATGTCATGGAAAATTTCATGAAAACAGTAATGGCCCGTCATTAGTCCCTTTTTTTATCCATATTTTATTAGAACTTCTTTGTTATACAATAAAAACAAACTCACAGCTATTTCAGGGAATAAGCGTTTTTCTTTAAAACGAAAAAGCACATTTTTACTGTGATAAAGAATGAGATCAGTGAAACCTTAACACACATTTTTAATTCCACCTTTCTTCATGCCCACAAAAAATATAACTGTTAATGATCAAGTTTGCATTTAAAAACTTGTCAAATTATGTGTACAAAATAATAGCATAATCGGATTATTAGTTTGTTTGAAAATGGATTCCGAAGAAAAAGTGCGTGAAAAAATAATAACAATTTTTTTAAAAAATCCCAGTCGTACTTACAAATCTATTGCAAATGAGATAAAGGTGTCACGACAAACAGTTTCGCGTATGATAAAAGTGTATAACGAACGTCGTAGTATTAAAAGGAAAGCTGGAAGTGGAGCTAAAAAAGGTATAACTGACCCACAGTTAGCTTCAAAGATTGTTAGTCTTCTAAACCAAAATCCCAACCTCTCAAACCGCAAAGGCCCCTTTAAAAGCAAACTGTTCCGATTTTTTTGTAAGGAAGGTTAAAAGATATGAAGGCCTTAAGTCCTACAAGGTTCAGAAAGTGCCAGACAGAAATTCGAAGAAAAACTTGGATGCAAAAAGTCGTGCCAAAGAACTGCTTAGAAATTTTATCAACAAATATGAGTGTTGTATTATGGATGATGAGACTTACGTTCTTGCCGACTTTTCTCAGCTCCCAGGGCGAAGTTATTATGTGGCCGATGGAAGAGGTAATGTCGATGACCAATTTAAGTTCCAAAAAAGACAAAGTTTCCAAAGAAGTACTTAGTTTGGCAAGTTATATGCACGTGCGGAGAAAGAAGCAGTAAATTTATTACTACTGGGACTATCAACACTGATATTTACATCAAGGAGTGCTTGCAGAAGAGGTTGGATCCATTCATACGAAAACACAATAAGTCAACATATTTTTGGCCCGACCTAGCGTCGTGTCATTATAGTAAATCTGCAGCAGAATGGTATGAAACAAATAATATAGTGGTAGTGCCAAAAGAAGCAAATCCACCTAATTGTCCAGAACTAAGGCCCATCGAACGTTACTGGGCTTTAGTCAAAAGAGTGCTGAAGGATACAAAACAAGTTGCTAATGCTACTAAAATTTTTTCCCAGAAATGGTCTTATTCCAGCAATAAAGTTACTAAGGATACCATCAAAACCCTCATGGTCTCAATTCCGGAAAAGGTGAAACAGTTCATCAAAAAAAGCTGAATTTTTACAAAAAGCATTAATATTTTAATTTACTGTTATTTTATTGTTAAACCACGCTATTTTCATTAAAATGGATTAATTCGTTTCAAAGTTATTGCGTTTTATTCGTGTTAGGGTTTTATCGATCTCATTCTTTACCTTTACGCAAGTACTCTTATTATTTCTTAGGTAACTGTTTCTTGGTGTTACAGCTAGAAGGACCATCTAATGTGTAGCCTCTGGCACCATTGTTGTTAGCGGACACAATAAAAATAATTGTGTTTTTCTAGTTTTAGGCAAATAAATTCAATAAAACACTAGGCTACAGATAAAAAAAAAAGGTTTTGTTGTCTAGGTTCTTGAAGATTTCCATTAACTAAATTTATTTTCTGCTCTTGACTTGTCTTGGCAAACAAAAAATAAAATATAAAATAACAAAACACCATAGAAATAATTGTCATGGTAAAACCGTTAATAAGGCAAAACCACAACACACAACAAAGATAATTTGTTAGCAGAAATAACTAGACGAAAGAGAATGTTTTAAACAATTTTCTCTTGTAAAAATTTTATTATCTTCAACTACTTGTTAGTGGTTTTTATACCCGCCACCAAAAAAATGGTGGGGGTATATTCATTTTGTCATTCCGTTTGTAACACATCGAAATATCCATTTTAGACCCCATAAAGTATATATATTCTGAATCAGGGTTTGATTTTATGACGATCTAGCTATGTCCGTCCGTCTGTCCGTCTGTCCGTCTGTCCGTCTGTCCGTCTGTCCGTCTGTCCGTCTGTCCGTCTGTCCGTCTGTTGAAAGCACGATAGAGGTCGCACCGAAAAAGCTAGGGGGCTCAAATTTTGCCAGAATCTTTCTTATAGACAAGGTTTGTTTGGTATTGAAAATGGGCTAAATCGGAATATTAGGAAGAGAGTTATAGCTCGAAAAGCAAGAGTAGGTCGAAAAAACCGTGTCCTTCAAACATCGAATAAAATGGAATTGTGTCCAAACGCATTAACGTAGACTCATGAAACTTCGAATATATATTTCCTGAGTAAAAACAATATTTTTCCCCGAAAATTATCTAAATCTATGCATTAGGAGAGGAGTTATCGATCAAAATGTACGAAAATTTATACCGCACAGTGTATTTTTCGGTATATTTAAAAACAAAAACGTCATAAAAGCAACAAAATTGGATGTACGACTCTGAAATTTTGCACACTTTGCTTATTGGTGAGACGCTTTTTTGTAACGGAAAATCAATGTGCCACGCCCACTTTTACGCCCACCTCCCATATAACGTTTTACCCAAAATTCATATAATTTCTCAATTTATGTAGATTTTGGAATAATAAAGGGCTATATTGAAACATCTCTGTTGTACTCATTCGAAAATACAACTTTGACACGCCCACTATAACGCCCACTTTTCACGTTATATACCGTTAATGAAATTTAAAAGCTCATAAAACCGCCAAAATTAGAGGTATGATGATCAAATTCGCTACGTATATCCTTTTAGGCAATGTCATTACTGCGCCAGAAAATTAAGGCGCCACGCCCACTTTTACGCCCACCTCCCATATAACGTTTTACTTAAAATTCATATAATTCCTCTATTAATAAAGATTTTGGAATAATAAAGGACTATATTGAAACACCTAAGTTGTACTCATTCGCAAAAATAACTTTGACACGCCTACTATAACGCCCACTTTTCACGTTATATACCGTTAATGAAATTTAAAAGCTCATAAAACCGCCAAAATAAGAGGTATGATGATAAAATTTGCTACGTATATCCCCCTAGGCAATGTCATTACTGTGCTATAAAATTGAGTTGCCACGCCCACTTTTACGCCCACCTCCCATATAACGTTTTACTCAAAATTCCTCTAATTTCTCTATTAATAATGATTTTGGATTAATAAAGGGCTATATTGAAACACCTAAGTTGTACTCATTCGCCAAAACAACTTTGACACGCCTACTATAACGCCCACTTTTCACGTAATCTACCGTTAATGAAATTTAAATGCTCATAAAACCGCCAAAATTAGAGGTATGATGATCAAATTTGCTGTGTATATCCTTCTAATCAATGTTATTGTTGTGCCAAAAAGTTTAGGTGACACGGCCACTTTAACGCCTACCTCCCATACAACGGCTTACCTTAAATTCATGTAATTTCTCTATTAACAAAGTTTTTGGGAAAATAAAGGGCTATATTGAAATATTTAAGTTGTATTTATTAGTAGAAACTTTATTGACACAGCTACTTTAACACACTTTCATTGAATTTCATTTCCTTTAAGGACCGATGTTGTATTTAAATAAAACACAAATTATTTAGGATATTATTATTTCTTTTTATAATGATAATATTTGTATGGTTCAATTATGTATTTAACAAAATATCGGCCAAATGCCCCCCCCCCATCCTTGGCGCCACTTCTCTATCTGATGGTCCAAATTTTCAATGACAATGTTGATGCTCAATTATTGGGCATGATGATGAGTCGAGGTGACTGCTCTTTTGCCACACTATCGCAAAAAACAGCAATAGTTCCCATTCAACGAACTAAGAAGGCATTCACAGATTTTCTAACATTTTATACAGACCTGTTTTGCAGAAATTTAAATATTTTTTACAATTCTCCCGATTGTGGACGAATTTGAACGATTATGTTGATCAAAAGAATTACGAAGTGCACAAAATGCATTTTGATTTGAACGCCCATTTTTATAAAAAACCTGAATAACTTTAAAGCGTTGCTCATTTGCGTATCTTTCCACGGATCAAAATGAGTAAGTTTGAGATTGAGAAATGTCAAGTGAAATGCAGAAAACAAACTTAAAGACTAGGTGCAGTTCACCTTCAACATGGGCCCTTAAAATTTAACCACCCTCTACAAAGAAAGTAATACATATTTCATTATAAATATTCCATAGCGATTAACAAAATAATAAATATTGTGCTTTAAATGTACACAAAATTGGTGGTGGGTATAAAAGAATATAGTGCTCTTACTTGTTTTATTTACAACAGTTGATGTTTTGTTATTGTTTTACACATTTACCATTCAAAGCATTTAATTACTAAAGCACTCGTGCATGTACAACAAAGGACACACAATTCGCAAACGGTCATTTGCAATTGGAATGTGCTTGCAAATGTCGCAGAGCAGTCTAGTGTAGTGAGTTCAGTGACTGAACTTTAATCTATTTGCTGTAGAATTTTATGGCCTAATTTGTTTGGTTTTAAAGTATTTTTAGGGGTTCTTGGGAAATTGCAATTTTGTTTGCATTATTTAAGCAGAATATTATTGATTTCGACAATTGCATATCGCAAAATAAACTAAGAAATTTTTAAAAGTTAGAACTTAAAAGTAAGTGCTTTCCAAAGTGCAAGAGAGTGCTTTTGAAAAATTTGTTGTCTTACGAAAACTTAAAAAATATTAAAACCAATAACTTAAGAACTAAAGTTAGTGCTTCCCAAAGTGCAAAAAAGTGCTTAAAAAAATTTTTTTTTTCTTATAAAAATTGACCAAAAAACTTACACCAAAAATTTTTAAATTTCTTTAAGCTGCTTGAGCCGTAAGGACGTGATGGTGTTAGTAAGATGGCCTTAACTTTGTATTTTATCATATTTTTTCAGCACATACGGCGTTATGCACAATAACAAACCTTGTGCTAACTAACAAGCTGTTTACCTTTTTATGGAAAATTTTTTAGAAGGAAAATATAGAAGCTCGTTAGTTAGCACACAGTTTGTTCTAATGCATATGCCGATAGTGTATTAAAACTGATCATATCTTATTAATCCGCGATATATTTGCATAGCTTAATTTAAATAATTCAATTGGTTAAAAAATAAAAAAATAACTACAGATGGCGTTGCAATAATGCATTAACGTTATTGTAGTGTTGCTTTCATGCTCTTCTATACATTATTACTTTACATTTCGTCTTACTTAAAGTTTATTTTAAAATCATCTTACATTAAATGTAAGTACTGTAGGCAACGGTTGCCTACAGACAAACCCAAACAAGAGCAGCTGCGGCCGTTTTATTTCGCTTAGGGCTAACGCTAAAGCCTCAAACACAAATTAAAGCGACAGCGGTGTGACCACACTAAAAATTGGGTTGCAAAAAATGAAAGAACCGAAAACATAAATTTTAAGGCAACACATCGTTATTGATAAATTTTTAAATAAATAATTGATAAATTACGTTTTAAAATAAAAATAAATAAATAATAATTAAAATTAATATTTTGCAGGATAAAGAAAAGTTTATAAGCACCTTCTTATTTTCCATTATTATAGTGTTCTGCAGCTAACTTCACTCTAATGCTCTGCAAAAATTGATTTTACCAACTGCTTAGCGTTGAACCCACGTCAATTCGTTTTGCATGTCAATTTTGTATAAGTTGCAAAAAAGTTTGGGAAGAAGAAAATTCAATTTTTGTTGGTCACATCAATGTTCACTTAACTGCTTGTAAGTTGAGCAAGTATTTAAATGCAATTTTCGTGAATTTTTAATTGGATTTAAGGAATAGAACTCAGAAAGGGAAAGAACCCAATAAAATCTAAATACAGTTTAGTTTTAATTACCCTTAGGGAAGTCGTCCTTTCAAGCACCTCACAGTCATCACTTATGTCCCCTATTTCTGTTTGCACAATAAAAAATTTTTCTTTATTTTTATACCCTTCATCTGTGGTGCCAAGGATATATAAAGCTTTGTCATTCCGTTTGTAATTTCTACAATATTCATTTATGCGATCAGTTAAAAAATTTATATTTTCTGAAAGCTTATGATGAGGGGAGTCAATCATGCTTTGTCCGTCTAGCCGTGTATTGAGTAAAATTAAATTTCAGAAGCCCCCATATGTTGCACAGATCTGAATGTGTTAACAATCTTTAGGAAATATACGGAAACGAATCGCTATTGAATTCCAGCACAATCTTGAATAACAGCTTTCTGAGATATAAGCAATAAAACATGATTGACTCTGGTTTTTCTCATTTTTTAAGCATAAAAATCAATATCTTCAACCCAGTGATAATTAACAGAAACGCTGCTATTAAATCATCGGTCCTTGATCGACAAAGTTATAGCCAAAGAAATTTTTAAAATATAATTTGTTTGAAAAGATTTTTAGTTACTCAAGCTATGAAATAATTTTTGGACACGGTAGAGAGACAACGAATTATAAGTCCTGGTCTTAAAAATTATTGCTGATAAAATTTAAGCAAACGGTTGAAACTAACTGAGATATAAGCACAAAAACACACTTTCTTTGGTATTTTTCATAAAATTTACACACGAAAATAGAATTTTTCAGCAGCAATATGGGAATCAAAAGAATTGGAATGATAAGTAAAATAAAATACCCGATAAAAAAAACAGAAATTTTTTATGATTGCCACTGCAAAATGGTAAACAATAAGTTTAAATTTACGTGGGTAAAATCTAGGCATTAAAATGTTCTCATTTCACTTCACCCTTAATAATGGTGAAATGAAAAATTTCTAAATCCTAGATGATGGTTGAAATTAAGTGGCGAATATAAGGGTCAGATATAAAAGGCAATGACCCTTCAACCACCATAATACTAGATTAACCAGTAAAATACCGAAGTTTATGGAAAAATTAATGCCTAACCAAACCTCGTCCTAAACAAAATTGCGGATAAATTTTTTTTCAAACCCATCAATAAGGGTGTCAAATAAAAGGCTTTGACTAGTACATAGTATAAGAATTAAAATTCAAAGAAGGTGTCGGAAATAATAAAGCAAATATTGAACCTAGGCTAAGCTGCAAAGTGGTAATGTTACCTATGTATGGGCATTATTTGATTCGCCACGGCCGAATATAGCATTCCTACTTATTCAGTATGTATGTAGGATTCTATTGCCCTTTAAAGAAAACCAAGTCTTTTAGTTTAAAGAAGAAAATTGTCTTTTTAATTATTTATTTGAGTTCTACTTTGGATATTAAATTGTGACTACTTCGTTTGGCAACCGCAACAACAATGACTTCTAGTTATGAATTCAAAGCTTAACAACGTAAGTCATTCACGATCTTATTCTCTTTAAATATGAAAGCGAGTGGTTCGTCTGGAATGAGATCCTACATGTATTTGATAATTTAAATAAAATTTATACACGTGTTGTAGGTAAATTTATTACTTTATTTCCCCCTCTATTTTAGTACGGAAATTCGGTAAAAGGTTCCACGAGGTCACTAGTAGATTGACAATGACAAACGCATGATAAAGGTTTACTAGACAAAATATAAGAGAGAAAAGGGTACTGTTTAATTAACGAAATATGAAGTTTACCTCGAGTGAAGCAATATTTTACATTATGAGGTCAATTTTGTTTCTGTGGTAATGTGAAGCGGAAAAAATTGTTTAATTTGTGTTATCATTAGTATCAGTTTAGCCACTAAAGTTTATTTTGCAATAAAATCTTTTATTCCTCTTATACTAATGCAACTTATTTGCTGTTGGCTCTAAAACCTTGTCCTTGGCCTCATAACATATAATTGAACTCCAAGCACTTTGATCTTAATAGTGCTCTCTCTCTCTATCTCTCTCTCTCTCTCTCTCTGTAATACCAACAATGTTAGCCTTATTTCTCCACCGGAGTGATAGTTGTCATTCGATGTCTGGCTGGAGCACAGGCAATATAAGTGTGTTGAAAAATTTAATATTGATTTATGGAGAGAGATGGCTCTATTTTTTAGCTATTAAACGAGCCGAAAATAACCTGATCTGCACATTCTTTCTCTTTAGCTCAGTAATGTGGGACTTAAACACAATTAGTTCACGTTATAATATTCATTGATACATAGTTTTATTAATTAAATGCTTATTCTAGGAGTTTATTATTTTTAATATTGATTTGAACTTAAATATGTACTTCACATTTTTCTTTCGTACAACGTAGTAATGATAATTAAATACTTTGGTTGCTACTGGACAACTTTTTACATCCTAACACTTCGACAACTCAACTCAACCTAACTGACTTTAATTGTAAAATGAAATTGTCCTCCTATCATCGACATGCTCGGTACTCGTCCAAATGTCGAATATTCTACAATGTAATAGTAGGTCTGTCCCGCTTCATCCAATTACCATCAAGTACGAAATAAAACTATTGTGTCGCATAATTCGTAACTATCAAACGACAATTAGTGCCTGCCGGCCCTAGTGGTATGATCAGAACCTATTCTCTTAGTAATTATATAGTTAAATTGAGTTGTAATAATTCGTGTACTTCTTTGATGTTGCACCTACCGGCCGGAATTTTGTCTTCTTTCCTTAATGGCAATACCTATCCAGCGGTTGCCGACATCATTTTCTTCTTACCCTCAGTTACCACTAGACCTTAGACAACTAAATCTAAATTTTCTTTAAATTTCTAGCTTTTCCTTGTTCTATTCTCCCGAATATAAATGTTATCTTGCTATTATTAATTATGCCTGTTAATTAATGTTAATTAATCCTGTTAATTATAAAATCATTGTGTTTTCAAAAATGTTCACTATCAAGATTCTAAAGACGTTAACCGATAAGCTGTCACTCTGTCTGGGACCAATTTTAATTATAAATCGTTTGGAGAAAAAACTTTCCATTTTAACTGGGGATAACTTTTTTTACTTACTGTCACTCTACAAAGACGTATAGGTTTTGCTGGTATTCCACACACAGCAGGCATAGTCTTAGCAGTTTAAAAATTACTATATTTTCATCAAGTTTTAGTTACAAAAAATAAATTAAAGCGTAAAAATAACACACATAATTAATACAAATACAAAAAAAAAAAGAAGGAAACAAAAGTTAACATTTGCACGTTTCATGGCATGCGAATAAAAAGTATAGCTAACTAAAGGCGTGAAACAAATCTTTTAATTCACCATTTAATATTTAGTTCCATGTTTATTTAACACTAGTTCAGTTATAAATTGATTAAGCTCTCATTACCTTTTGAACTTGTTATGCGTCATTTCTGTTTAAGTTGGAACTGGGAGCTTAATTTTTTATATAATTCTAGTTCAAATTTGGTTTGCTTTTAAATTTAAGTTTTACATTTTTTCACAAGGATACCTTCTTTATTTAATATTTCTTTTCTAGTACGCCAATAATAGCAAAAAAAAAAACATTTCTCCTAACTTACAAGCCGCCACTTGACAATAATGGTCATTGTAATAGATCCCTCATAAAAACAAAAAGGAAAAACAAACTGTTGAAACAAAAACTTTTGTGGGAGTTGAATAATTGAGTTTATTTTAAGCGAATGTTAGTAGAAAAAAAAAATTATACCATCGCATAGAGTTTATGTTCTTAAAAAAAATAAAATAAAGAACAACTTCGAGTTGAAACAATTTAAAAAAATCTATAGAAAAAAAACAAACTTAACAATGGCCAAAGAAAATAAACGTAAAATCTATTACTTAAAATTGAAATGAAGCACTTGTTTGAATTGAAATTTTGGCTCAAATCCAACTAACAAATGTTTGCATAAAAATAGAATAACTTTAAAAAGGCTACTAACCAGCCAATAAGAAAAAAAACTTTAACCAAAATTTTAGTATTTATGGTTTAACATTTTTTTTCTCGAATGCATGCAAGCATTTAGTCCTTTTGTTTTATATTGTAGTTTGTCCAGCCTAAGGGTAGACTTTGATTTTGCGTATTAAAGCAAATCCTTTAGGTATGTAAAAAACAATTTGTTATAGTTTTTGCTTCTTTGAAT
This sequence comes from Phyto melanocephala, assembly GCA_941918925.1. Lineage (NCBI taxonomy): Eukaryota > Metazoa > Arthropoda > Insecta > Diptera > Rhinophoridae > Phyto > Phyto melanocephala. The sequence continues at coordinate 18,532,707 of OW799236.1, read as the reverse complement.
TGCTTGTGTTTTTAAAGATCTGTTCTCTTTAGTATAAATGTGTGCTCTAGTTTAAAAGAGTTTATTTTTTTGTGTATTTATTTTTTTTATTATAAAAGACTTACATTTGGCTGATGGCAATTTTGGAATGACCAAAGAGAAAAAGTCTAGCATTAATATTTAGAAATACAAAATAAAGGGTAGACGTATTGGTTGTATATAATATTTAAGTGTTAAATGTTACGTGCTGGCAGGAAGGTAGATTATAAATACAAGTATATGAAATAAATCTGTGGCAATGACGAATAACCGTTTAAGTATAAATAAGCTAAAATTGGTATAATAACACCATTGCAATACCATAATTTTAAACTACCCTCAGGCGAATTTTCAATTATTTTGCACAACTTTTCTGGAAGTTATTGCGTTAAAACTTATTGCCTATATTGTTTCCAACGAACAATATTTTTATTACTTAGAACATTTCATTTTATTTTTTTTTACAGGACGAAGTTCTTATAAAAATCAATTACTAAAAATTAACTGCAAAATTTTAAAGTGCTTTTTCGAAAAATAACATAAAAACAGACATAAGCAGCTTTTACTTATTGCCACAGAAAAAAAATTAAATGTAGCGCAATATTATTTTAGTTGCATAACAATAGGAACATATAAAAAGAAAGTTCATTTAAATTTGATTTTGAATTAATTCTTATTCAGTTTCAGTTTTTTCAAGTTTTGTTCTAGTTTAATTCTGATTGAGTCATAGTTCAGTTTTTATACCCTTCACCTGTGATGCCAAGTGTTTATGTCATTCTGTTTGTAATTTTTACAATATTCATTTTCTATCCATAAGGCATATATTTTCTGAAAGTTTATGAATACGGGAGTCGATTAAGCATAATCAGTCTATCTGTCTGTCCAATTGTCCGTCTGTCCATGTGCATATTGAAATCAAATTTTTGAAGAGCCCCCCACAAGAGTAGGGAACATCGTTGTCTACTTCAAAAATTTCATAAAGTACCTAAGCTCAGAAAAAATTACCAGTAGTATTTAGTACAGTTAACCAGTAGTAGTACAGTTAACCAGTAGTAGTACAGCTAACTATGAATAAGAAGAAATCCAATATGGCGCCTTAAACAAAATGGGTAATAATTTTTTTCTCAACCACATCGATATGGGTATCAAATGAAAGTGATTAGCTAATTGGATACAGCAAGTAATGTTAAAATACAAAATCAAAGATGGTGTCAGAAAAAGTAAATTAAAATGGCGTATATAAATAAATTTGAATAATAAGGTAAAATGGCGCATAAACAAATCTGAAATCTAGGATAAGCCGTGATGTGCTCACTATACCTTGGTACATGTTGGTAAAGTGTATTATTAGATTTGGCACGACCAAGTTTAGCACTCTTACTTGTTCAACTATAGTTAAGGCATATTTAGTTCACATTTGGTTCGGTCAACTGCACTTGTTCTGTGACAACGTGACATGAAAACAAATTGATTTATATTCGTTTTTATATTCTCATTTAACTTTATCTCTTCATTGAAAACAGTTTTGAGATTGTCATTTTTATTATGATGAGATCATTACTATTATGCTAATGCAACTTACATTAGCATACACTTATGAACTACTTAATATTTGGTTATTGAGTTTTAACGGCACCTTACGGTAATTAAGGTTGTGTGATGAAAAAAATATTATAAAGTAAAGGAGTGTAGGAAAAATGGAACAAACGTTCACATTTACAGGTGGTTTCAATTTAACAGTTTCTCTAAACGCGATTAAAAGAGAGTAATATGAAACAAAAGTTTACATTTGTACGAGGCTTCTTTTTAATTTAACACTTTCCCTAAACGCCATTCAAAGGTAGTATGATAATGCAAAAAAATAATTGACCCCAGTTTTCGCTTAGTCCAAGTTATGGTTGTATCTAAGTTCTTATTAAGTTAATACGAAGTTCTTATTCATTTTAATTTAAGTTTTACTTACTGTTGTTATGGTTTTGTACCATTTGTGAGTCATATCATATGGTGCCACCATACCCTTTGCTATATAAACAGATCGAGAATTTAACCCCTGGTTTAGCGAAAACTGAGTTCTATTCCGCTGCTGTTCCTGTTTAATTATCGTTTGATTCGATTTCATTTCCGGCTTGTTTCTTTTCAAGTTCATTGCTACTTCAGAGTTCCTTCAGTTCTCGTCGTTAATTTTACAGATTTATTGTTTTTTTTTTACCACTAAAAGGTCAATAAAAACCTGCCTCTTTAGTATGCATCTCACGGCTATAATTTTTTGCACAAAAATAAAAAAAAACATAATAACAATAACAAAATTAAGTATCATGTGTCTTCTTCTGTTTGTGTAAAACACTTCACACATTATCAAATAAATTAGACATGAGGGATGACAAAAATTTAAAATTTTATAATTTTGCATTTCGGTTTTGTGTTAAACAAGCATTTAAGAATTCCAAAATAAATAAATATTAATTTACTGGATATACTAGTCACAAATTTATGAGCCTTCGCTGTAGGTTGGAATAGAAATATGAACAAACAATTCCATTTATTATTTGGAAAATGCTCCCACTTAACTTGATATTTATTTGGCTGTTGGGTTTAAGCTGGTCTTTATGCATTTTACTGGTGTTTATGCCAGATCATTAGAAGACTTTTAATTTTTCATTATTATTTGGTTGATAAGAATAACTGAATTCTCAGAAATGGAAAAGAGGTTGAAGATTGTTCTTAATAATTTGACTTTATTGAAAAAATTTAAAAAATTTTGCCCCATTTGACTACTTGGATCTTATTTTTTATTATGTAAGAAAACTAGTGATCAGTTTGTCTAAGAATTTCCATAATAAGTGGTCAAGTTTCTATAAGAAGAAATACACTGATTGTGAAGAAATGAGCAAAGATTCTATTGTTTCTGCAGAACGTCATGTAGTTCATTTCAATGTTATCGTCTTTTGATATTGGCGACATTCATTGAATAGTCGCAATTATATTCGAACTAATTTGTAATTAACTAAAAAAGTTCAGAATTTTTTAACATGAAGCCTGACTGTGGCCGGGATATCGTTAAAGAATCCAATATTTTACCCTAATAACCAGTATTATCTTTAATACTGCCGTTATACTTCAGACAAATATCTTTTTGTGTGGTTTAATTACTATCTACACTCAACTAGAGTAATGCTCTTCGACCGTATGTACCCATCCTAGACTTCTAATTTAAGGATAATTCTTTTTATATATTTGAGTTGTAAACAATTCATTTATGTTTAAAATTGAAATTTCAGGATATCAGCAAGAATTATCTAAATTAGCGTTTGTTCACGTTTTCTTGAGCCCACTGTACAAGAAAGTATTTTTCTGTATCTGTATTCTGTTTTTGATACAAATCTAACTATCAAAATGATACACAAATTCAGAAATAAACTGGCACCTGTACCTCAATCAGCAAATTGTAATTATTTTAAATAAATTTTTTAACACTTTTAATTGTATTTATTATTCCCAACTGGTAGAAAATTATTTGCATGTCTAAGTGCGTGGTAAATGTTAATTGATTATAAATTAGTTGTACTACAAGCAAAATGAGCCAACAAAAATAACGCTGAATACGGTATTCGTTTAATACGCAGGGGTCTTAAGAAAAAAGCACAGGGAATATAGATCCCAGGGACGTTTATTCAATGCAAATGGGGGAAATGTTTATGTTTCTTGTTGTTTGTGTAACTGTGCTATTAAAGTTGACTGACTGACTTGATTACGTATTAATGACACGCACTTTCAATGTTGGGAAAATATTTTTTTTGTTCTCGTTTCAGTTAAGGGTTTGAATGTTAAAACAATTTTGTGTTATTTTTTGCTTCTTATCATTGATTTTGGTGATTCCCTGAGTGTTAACAAAGTAATATCGATAAAAGAAATATTAAACGATGACAATATCTGCTGCTAATGGCAACGAATTAACATAAAAATTCAATATACATTTTTTTTTAAATATTAAAAAAGTTTAAAAATTTTGACAGCAAAACTTAATAAGGTTGACAATCATATATCTTAAATCACTTCACCTCACTTTAGAATTTTTTCCCCGTAAATTTGCTTTTTTAGGCAAACAACCCAAAATTTAGTACAAGTGAGGTGAAGTGATTTACTAAATAAACGTGTAAAGCTTGTCAAAAATGTTAAACAAATATTTACAGAAACATTCTAATATGCTATAAATATTTTTTAAACTTATCAAAAAATAAGGTTCACCCAAAAAAAAAAACTTTTTGAAAGCAATTCTCCTTTAAGTCTAATGTGCTGTTTATAGAACGCGAACGCTTACATTGAGTGGACGTTTTGCCTGTAATTTGTTTTTGTTACAATAATTACAATATTGTTTGGTGAAAAATATTAAAAAAAAATATATATTTTGCAATACTTTTATGATATTTAAATTGCAAATTAAAAAATCAGAATATGAGACTTGATATTAGTTCAAAAGTTAAACAAAATTTATGTGTAAAGTAAAGAAAGTTTGTATCTCTGTTTAGTCACATTGCGCTCGCATAGAAGTGTGAGATTCGATACAGTTAAAAGTCATTTGGGGGGAAAAGTGAAGAGAGATAAAATGACGTATTCTTTGCAGTATTTTTAAAGGTACAATTTTGCTTCTATCACTTTCATACATAAAACAGTAAGTAAAATTAAAGTATTGTAAATCAAATTTCTTAAAAAGACTTAAAAATAATTTTAAGAATATTTTTAACTTATTTGGGCTTAAGTTTATTTTTTATACAGAATGGAGCAAAAGAAGCCACTTCTGTTGTTAATATTTATTTTGACATTTGCGTTTGCTTAGCCGACCGGGCGTTCGACATAGACGAACCCAATTTTGTTTGAACAATTTTACGTTTTCTTTCGTGTTGTGTTTCAAGTTATCGTTTGCATAAAGTGAAGATAGATTAACCCGTATCAGTTAGAATTCAAAAGAACATATTCATTCGACTTCATTAAACAGATTTTTAATTGATTAAAATTGATGACGCCTTATTAACTTTGTCCACAATCGTGTAAACCAAACTTTAAAATTTTTAATAAATAAATTACAAATAAATGGTTTATTTAGTCTTTTTGTTAAACTTATATTGACAATTAAGTTTAAAAACCAAACAAGCATCTACATACATATACTATAAATTGAAAACTTTTTTTGTTTGGCTTTTTATTTATTTTATTTTACGACCACTTATGGTTTACACAATTTATTGCTTGTTTGTTTTTAGAAATCAAGCAGTTGGTGCTTCTCACTTTACTCCTCTGATTAAATTTTTGTATTTTTCGTTTATATTTTCAGTTTATAAATGTTCACTGTGTCTTGTTTACAGTAAAATTTTTTCGTCCCATGATTTTTCCTGAAAAAAGTTTTTCTTAAACTTGTTGAAAATGCTTCCTAAAAAAAAAATTAATAAATAATTTAAAAATTTTACCGAATCAAAGTCGAATCTAAAGTATCTTAGAAAATTGCAGAGTACTACTTGCAAAATGGGGTACTTATAACGTAGTGCTTTTCTTCTTAGTCTGCTTATCCTCTCGCATACCCCAAGCAACAGAAGTTAGAAGCATAGTTACAAGATGGGTCTCCTAGTTTCAAAGTTTCTGGCCTGCAAAGAGACTACACGACAAAGTAAAACTGAACTGCCGTACTCCACTTTGAACCAAAAAAAAAAGGATTCAGATAGTTTTTCTTTGTGAAGAATAAAACATTTCTATGGGCTACAAGTGTTCTTTTGTGTAAGCATTTCTGGTAAACTTTACATTTATTGTTAGTCGCAACTAAGACCGCCAAATGGTGTTTCGAAGTTGAAAAAGAAAGAAAGAAAGGTTATGTGAAAAGGGAAAAAGTATATACCTTGTACTAACGGTGGTAAATTTTCTTTAAATAACCTGGATATTATTTATTGAAGAAAAAAATAACTGTTCAAATTTTCATTTCATTGATTTTTAACACAATATATTAAACTTTATTTACTATTTCACTTATTGTTATGCACTTTGTTATCAAACTTAATTTTGATATACACACGACGAACTCTGTTGTACTACTGATATACCAGCTGTGCTTGTTCAACTTTTAATATTAGCAGTTTCGTAATACTTAGGCTCTATAATATGGAGGACTACTCTCTAACAATAATACTAGTACATTCTAGAGCATGGGTGGCGAACCTTTTTTGATATCCGTGCCACAAAGTCATAAAATTTTTTTTTAATAGGTAACGTGCCACAATAAAATTTCTTTCGAAATGTTAGCGTGGTGAAACTTAACGTAAGTAGATTAAATAAACAAATAAAAGCAATTATGTTTTAAACAATTTTTTATTAATTAATGTTTTAGAAAAAGCAATATGGTAGAAACAAAATTGCTGTACACAAAGTGATAAAGATTTAATATCTGGTTCATTCATTTTCAGAAAAAAATTTTTTTTTATTCGGAAAATATTTATAGGAATTTAAAAGAATATCACGATTTAAAATCTGTAATTTGACTTCAAGCGCTTTAATTTAGTCAAATATTATAATGACAAATCTTTGCAAACCATTTGCGCGACTTAACTAGCGTACATTAATATCTAAAACTAAGCTATTGTTCGTTTAAAAATTCTTGGAATTTTCTTTTACTTATTTAGTGCCCGTGCTGATATAAAATTGACTAATTTTGTTACAAAACTCCAAATATCATTTTTATAACTTATAAAAAACAAAATAATATTGTTTTCGTGCGTGCCATCAAAATTTTCAAACGTGCCACTTGGGGCGCGCGTGCCATTGGTTCACCATCTCTGTTCTAGAGCATAAAATCCAAAATTCTATTAAACCAAAAATACATAAATCACGATGTACATGATGAAAAAACGTATGGTTTACTCATTGAAAAAAAGCTTAATGGTGAAAAATGCAAATCAGACTAAAGCTGTAAAATATGATTCGAGCACAAGTATCCACAACGAAAACCACATTGGTGAAAGCTGGTGTTATTCTCTAAATCCTACTCAACTACTAGTTCATATATGTATTCATGAAAAAGTATGTGCAATGAAATTCAGTAAGAGTTATGCTAAGTGTTTATGACAAATTAAAACACATCGGTCATAAAGTTTTACATATGAGATTATCTATCGAGTTTAACTACATAAAAAAATCAGCTGATGAACTAAGACCACCTGATGAATAAATATGCCCTAATATATAATTTAAAATCAATAAAAAAATATATATGAAATTAAAGTTTCACATTTTCTACTAAAAAAACTTTTTGCGTTAAATAACATACAATACATAGGTGTCTTATCATGTCATATTGTCCTAAAATTTTACAATGGTAAAAAAATGTTGTTGTTGCTTTTCAAACAAAAAGTGTCTTACAATAATAGAGCTTTGTACGCTATGTTTATTGTGCTGTCGTATTTAATAAGCAGAGACCTGTGCTAAACGGCTAAGCCAAGCCGCAACAGTTTTTGTAAGCTGTCGCCGTTCATTGTATAATTTTATCGGGCCGACATACAAATTTGAGCGCAGTTGCTAATTTTTGATAACAAATCACTGGTGGCGTCAAATAAGATCGGCCAAGGACTCTGCTGTTTTTGTTTATCAAACAAAATTTAATTTACTTGTAATTTATTTACCTGAGTTTGCCATTACAACATCTAAAATGTACTTTTCGTACAAACTGGCTATTATTTTGTTTGTTTTACTTGTTTTTGGCATTATGAAAGAAAATATTTATTTTTATAATTGTTTTACATCAGCTGATTTAAATTCAAAATAGCACACTTAATTATGAGGGGTTGTTCACAATAGTCCTAATTTTTCATGCTATTATAATAGGACATATGACTTTATGACACTACTGTGAATCCCCCAATTATATTGTATTGATGTAAATCCAAAATTCTTTGTAGAACATGTCAGAGTATGCTTGTTGGTGGACATCTATTTGATGTCATTCTCTAATGCTTGTATTTAATTTTCTATTAATTTTAGCGGGAGGTTTTATGCCATTTTTTTAATTTTTGTTTATTCAATTTCGCTTTAGCATACTTTTTCTTTATGACCGCCATAAAAACAAATCGTCCAAAATCTTTCCCTTTGATTTTTGAACTTTTCCGTCATAAAGAAAAAATTTTAAGCACAATAAAACAAATGAATATTTATTTCCTTTGATTCTTTTCTTATTCAAATATGTATTTGTTTAGAATATTAAGAAAATCTATAAAAATAATGGTAGTAATTTATTAATTCATAGTTTTGAAGAGAAACAGAAGTAAGATATTGAATAAATTTTATTTTTAAGAAGCTTAAGATTTTCACTTCAGTTGACTATAAATAAAGTGCTCGTTAAATTCATATCAAATAAAAATAGTTGATATCATTTATTGTCCTCTTTATGAATGTTAATTAAATTATTTATTGCTTAGCTATTTATGGATATAAATATAATGTGTGTCATTATTGTAGCAGAACATGGTACAGAAGGATAGGTGATTATTCGTGGGTCGTCAGAAACTCAAAACTGTGGTAAGACCACCTTAATATTATGATTATTGCCTGAAATCAGAATTCAAAGTTGCGCAATTCTTTAGTGTGTGGGAAACGAAAGTCAATTTCAAAAGAATGTTTTGAAAAATGTGTAGAAACTGAAGCTGTCTATATAGTAGGGTGATCACTTATTCGACTTTTTTAAGAAACCGGTTTTCAAATAGTTTGAAATTTAAAAAAAAAACCGGTTGATATTTTGAAAATTGAGAAAAACCCGGTTAACCGGTTCGAATATATAAAATATAATATTTAAAAAAAAATATAAAAAATTTTTTAAAAAAAGGTGTAATTAAATTTATATATAAATATGAAATAAATATAAATGAGTTACTATACGTTTGGCTGAACAATTACGCAATAACTGACATGATTGCAGTTGACTAATTTGGTTTTAATTAGTTAAATTTAAACAAAATACTAACGTATTTTGTTTGAAATGATTCCGTAATTTGAAACACATTTTGAAGGCTAGGGAGAAAATCTTTAAAATTTCATTTTAAAAATTCTTTCTTATACCCTTGCAGACATACACAAATATAGGCATAAACTATTTTGTTCGATGGTTCCATTGAAATTTAAGTTTACAGACACTCAATGCCATTAATTGAGATTGGGATCTGGAAGGAGAGATTATTTTTTTTTTCTTTATTGTAACTACACCCAAAATTACCTAAAATTGATCGATCAGCTAAGTTTATGCTTCAACTACCTTTAGCTTTTAACGTTAGGTTTTATCCTATAAAAAATAATATTTAAGCTCAATTATTTTTCTTGTTTTACATTTGTTTTTTAAACAAGAAATAAATTTCTTACAATATTATGGAAACATTTTTAATAGTTTTTATTTTTTGATTTTTGGAAACTTTTCGCGTACTAAATATACTATGGTACGATTGATTACAAAGATATATGAAAATAAACTTAAAAAAAACGGCTTATTCGAATAAAAAAACGACTTATTCGGATAAAAAAACCGGTGTATTCGATATTCGAAAAATCAACATTTAGAAAAAACAGCCAGCTGAAAGAGGAAAAAACCGGGTTTTCCACCGGTTGTAAAGCCGAGTCGATCACCCTACTATATAGACTAGTATGTATTTACCTGTCTTAAAGCCAGCCAAAATATTTGATGTTTTCAAATAATTCCAATAAAAGAAAAAATATTAAAATAATTTAATTATCGAATTCTATTTCTTAACAGCTTGTGAGTTAAATAGATGATATTTGCAATCAACACTGAAATACGGATCAAAGAGTGCTGATGATGATACCGTAGCTGGTTACGAAAATGAATTCCACTCGGTTTGTCGTTAAAAACTTACTTTTTCAGTGCATTCTTTCATTATCACAAATAAAATTTTATTTCCTCATAATTAAAAAAAATTTAAAAATTATGTATATGAATTTGAAAGGCGGTATTAAAAATGTAATAAAGATTGTAATACAAATTTAAAAAAAGAAGTTAAAATTTTCAATAAAGACATTAAGAAAAAAATCAAGTTTACCGGTTTTCATAACTGTGGTTAAGACCTACACAATAGATACCGACGGCTTAAAGCAACTAAAATATTTTTCTACCACAATATTTGGTCACTTGTATTAAAAAAAGACGATCCAAATTCAGGGGCAATAAAAGTCTACGACTCACTATTTCATCATGTAAAAATTTACTTCTTTTCCTTCAATATTCACTCGAAATTATTATGTGGCTGCTAAACACAAACGACAACCTCCTCGTGACATACGAACTTTGCAAGCTTTTTTAAATTAATTTAATTTTTATGGCCCCTAACCACATTAAAGTATAAATTATGCCACGAAATACAGCACCTTCCCTTAGTAATGCAAAATAAGTCGGACCTTCAGGGTAATCGCAGAAATATGACAAATCGATAAACATATATCCATTGAAACGTCTTTCAGTTTGTCTGGAGATAATTAATTTTCCAATAAGGTGTAAACATTGTCCGTCAGCGCAGTTAACAATATAGCTTTTTTCATGTCACCATCGGTAACCATGGCTGCAATAAAGTATTGCTGCAGTTTTTTCTCAAATATACTTTAAGAGTTCACTTCATGATCAAAACTTGGAACTTGTATTTGAATTGCTGCACTATTGGCTGCCTTATCCCCGTAGCCATTCTTTAATAGTTTACGATCGCTTTTAAGTTCTCGCACACAATAAACTTTTTTTTTTTTTTTAACTTTGATTTGCAATTTCTGCTTTTTATCTCGTCGCCAATGTGACAAATTAACACACGTGTTGTTCTTTGTTTATTCAATCCAAGAGAAATCTTTATTTTTATTCTGACATATGAAGTTACAAAAAGGGTTACCAGAGCACATGTTATAACTTCGTATATAAACATATAAAGTTAATAAATACACTACATAGTTACAAAAATGTTAAGGACGTCAGTGATAAAAACATGTGAATAGTTACAGAACAAAGAGCAGAATTATTTTCAAAATGCTAGAAAACGAAGTTGATTAAATTCCAACATTTTCTTAAAGTAACCTAAGAATAAGAAAAGTCTTTCAAGTAAGATTTTTTTCCTCTAGGACGTAACGAAACCAGTACAGAGAAAATAAAAATTTATATAAAAATAATTCAATACAAAACGTTTTGTTGTGCAACTTCTCACGTGTAATATTTAGTTTGTCTAATAAACAACACAACTAAAATTCCAGCAATTTTCTCATCAAACAACAGCGCAATTTATATGACATTTTAAGCTCATGCTAGCCACACACAAAGCAACTTTTGTATTTAGAACTGTTGACATGTTTCACATAATGTTCCATCGTCTCTGTTCCAATGTATTCAGGGGCCAAATTACGGCATTCGATCACGATCGAAATTTTACTCGAACGATCGAGTTCGCTGTGTTTTAGGTATAGAGATTCTAATTAGAATTTTTTAAATTTATATCACGTTCGAATGTCGTAATTTGCCCCCCGTTTTTCTAGTAATATTTCATTGAGAGAGAAACATATGTTTAAGATAATTGCGTCGTTTGGTGTTTCATGGATTAACTACAAAACGACCTGCCATAAATTTGGAGGAGCTACATATACCAAGGTGCATCTAATAGGATGACCTCAAGTTAGCTAATTGCGACGTTAGTTTTTAAAATTGTTCAAATTGCTCTTTCAAATGCAGACAGCTGATTGAATATATGCCTTCAGCTTTCTCAAACGAACGATTTGTTTTTAGAGAAAAACTTTTGATGATAGCACAACTTTTGCTCAATAATTATGTGACTCAAAAATATAAAACAATAACTAAGAGCGCCCGACTTAACTTGTCAGAAATAAAAAAAACTTAACAACAACCAAGAAAAACTAGCAAAGAAAATTTTTTGCAAAGACTGACGTCAGTTGTATGACACTATCGCAAATGAAGCAGAATATGCTCTAAACAAAATAATTGCGGAAATGAGCAACAACGGACAACCATTAACTGGTAACAAAAGCTGCTTGTCTCAATATTTTTTTTTATATTTTTGGAAGTAAGTAATAATAAAGTCCTTTTGCAATTTCCTGGCGATTCTAATTATTTGTAATTTAATATTTTTTTTTTGTTTTCTTGAAAACTATGTACCCTTAGAAAAAGTTTTTCCAATACGATGCTCAAAACTTTGATGATGTGACCTAAATATTTTTTTTTCTTCTTTTTATGCCTCTAAAACCTTTTGCATCTACATATTTTACTAACCCACATGTAGTTGAGACAATAATCCTTTAACTAGAAATTCCACTTGCTTTAATATAATAAAGGCAATAGAAAAAACATTGTATGAGAAAAAAAAATTAGATTTTATCACATTAACTTGAATATAGATTTGGTCAATGTGATATTGAAATGAATGGAAAAGGAAGTATAAAAATATGTCTCTGTATGTATGTGATGGCTCTAGGGGAAACATTAGTATAATAATGGTTTGCAAGTGAAATTGGATATAGTGTGAAGGAAGCAAGTTAATTAAGAAAGAAATCTTTACTTGCCTCATTTTTCCATTAAAAATTAGATAAATGCCAAAACAGAATAGTTAATTGAAGTGAAAGGATTGCTCACAGGTAGATTTTCATCACATTAGCGTAATGGAAAATTTAATAAATTAAGGATTGTGGGCACAGTAACGCGTTGTTTCAGCAGCTTTTATTGGAAAAGCTTTAATATATTTTTTTTCACTAGTGTTGTCTAGTTGTAAAATTTTGTGAAAATATGGCAACATTGTTAAAAAAGCATGTATTTAAAATGAGAGCCAATTAAATATTGTGCAAATAAAATATTTTCCAGCTCACAAAAATTTATTACGACGAGTCTAAACACGTTACGTTTTAATTCTGTTTCAACACTAATAGAAATGCTTTCGGTGCTTTGGCCCACTTATGTCACATGTATGAAAAATTTTATAAATTTTTCTCCAATTCTTAAATTACCATTTATTAAACCTGCAAATTAAATTATGTTTTTTTATATATTTTCAATTCTCCAACAATTATTTAACAAATATTTTAAGCCTGAAGACTTTTCAAGGAAAACCAGAATTAAGAAAAAAAAATTCTGTAACTAAAAAATGAGTTAAAAAATGTAATCAAGCAGACACAAATTACAAACAATCCAAAAAAAAAAATACGTTTCAAATGTTCACACACTCTAATGGCAGACAGACATTTTCTTGCAATAAAATGAAAAAGATTTTGTCTAAAAAATTTTAAGATTGTTTTTTCTTAGTGACAATCACCAACAACAAATGCGTTCGTACGCTTGTCTATGACAACAACAACAACAAAAATTTGCAATTTATTGAGAAAAAATTCAATAAAACGCGACTACACACGCACACACAGAGAGATTAATTGTCGCTAACGAATTTGTTTGAAAATTAATATTAAATTGACGGGGGATTTCAAATGAATTAAGTTGAACGCAAAAAAAAATATTGCTGCTCTATAGTCTACTCTTGTATTGGTAACAACAAAATTAATGACGTCAAATTGTTGTAACATAAATAACAACTACAAAAAGTGTTTCGGGTGTAAAATGTGTATAAAAAATATATAAAAAATTAGTATAAAGTATTGAATTTCGTTTGAGAAAAAATGTTTTTCAATTATATTTTTTTTCAATAATCAGCACAATTTGAGTGCTAATAGCAAAGAGGTTTTATAAAAAGAAAAACAAGTGAGCGTATAATTTTTAAAACTTTTTATAAATAAGCCCCATTAATATCAAAAAAAATTGGAAATCTAAAATAAGAGTTCCCGTTTTTTTTTTTGGGATTTTTCACTAAGAAAATAGGAATTTTAAAAATCTAAATATTTTGAGTATATAAGCTGACAATTAAGTATAAATTATTTTTTTTTTCTAAATAATAACAAAAAACATATCGTGTTTGTGGTATTTTGTTAAACAAATTGGGAATTTAAAATAAAGCTATAGTTATGTAAGTAAAAATTTTTTATATCTCGATCAGTTGTTTTTTTTTAAAACACCAGACTAATATATATAAAAAATCAACAAAGAACAATCGCGGATTGCCCGTAATAGGGATATAAGGCATTTCCCTCCCCCAAACCACATTTTTTTTTCTTTATTATGTCAAATTTTTGCCAGCCATAAAACAAACTATTCATATATTCTAGTAAAGACTAACCAACCCCCCACAAACAAGTCAGCCGTTTGCTAAGTAAATATATAATAAATCACACGCGGTTTTTCGGGGATTCCTGGCAAAAAAAATGGGAACTTTTAAAATCTTCAAATGTTGTATAGATTTAAGCTGTAGCACAGGAATAAGCTTTATATTTAATACAAATCTTTTTTTAGCCATTAAAATAATATCTTACATTAAGGGTATTTTTTTTTAAATTGGGAATTTAAAGAATTGTTTAATTAAAATAAAACTATGGTTATGTAAGTACAAATTGTTAAAACCTGTTCAGTTTTTTTTTATAAAAAAAATCATTTAATATAAAAAAATTGGTGAAATAAGTAATAAAAGATATTTCCTTTTTAGGGATTTTTGGCCAAGTAAATAGGAATTCAAAAAAAGATAATATGTTATATAAATGTTAGCTGTATTTTTTAAACATGCTTAAAATTTAATTATAAAACATTTGAGTTGCAAAATAAAAATAAAAAATTAACAATTTTTGTGGTATTTTGTTAAACATATGGGAAATTTTATGTAAAATAAAACGATAAGGGTGAATTTAAGTGTAAAATTTTAAAGTCCTAAGATGTTTTTTTTTGCAGAAAATTTAATAGCTATGTATATACTTTATAGGCATATATTGTTTATTAAAATAACGGTTAAATACTACATGATTAAATCAATCCCCCTTTTGAGGGAATTTTCATGATGAAATTGGGAATTTTAAATATTATAGTATTTTGTGAACATAAACGGAAATTAAATTTAAAGCCTTTCTCCGCAATATAATCACTAAAATATTTGGTATTTATATTAATTGGGAATGTGAAAAAATTTTAAAGAATTTAAAAATTGCAAACAAAATGATCTAAATTGTTTGGGTTCTATTAAAGCTTTCTTACAGATTGTAGCCCAGGCAACTACCTTTAACCTATTTGTGTACCAATTTGACGGGGAAATATTTGCATGGAAACGAAACCTTTTGAGTGGAGATCATCATCATCTGTTTTCCTCAGGATTTTAATTTTTTATTGCGATTATTTCTTCTACAAAATTTTGATGGCCTTTTATTCTTAGATTACCAAAATTTTGCATGGCTTTAAAGTTTGTCATAACAAAGTACCCACTGAAAGTAGGAGTAGGTTACAAGTAATTTTCCAAACCTTAAAGTTTGCAGGTAATAAACCTGCCGTCCTATAAGACCTTACAATAGACGTCTGTTTTTTTATGGAATTGACTAACAGGGTGAACAAATTATACTTAAATATAATTACATTTAGACCTCAAATTAGGATTCTGGGAGAGGGCTAGTTGTGTTATGACAAACAGAATATTTCCCCACTTCAAACCAAAATTTATTCTCTTCATAAGTAATAATATATGAAACAAACAGTTTATATATTTTAATGAAAATTATTAAGCCAAACGCATAAGCTGGATCCGCCCTTGTGTAAGACACATTAAAATATTATTTCCGAAGCACAAATATTCTGTATGAGAAATTGATGTGCCTGCTTTCTTTGGCACAGCCAAAACACGCCGGAGTTAATTCACACATCGGAACCGCAACATTAATTCAGGGCAAATAATTATATATTGCAAATGACGCAGTGTAGGGTAAAATATATTACGGCATGACCGTCTTTCTTTGTTGTAAGAATGTATGTTAAATTATTTTTTCTTTAATATGAATTTTGTTTTTAAAAAACTGTATTCTTTTTATTTTTCTTTATAAAGCTCATACTTTATCCAACTTTACACATTTTTATTTATGTCAAACACAAACTCATAACACCGAAAAAGTTATAAATGTGTTGCAGACGTGCCGAATTTTGTTTAAAATCATATTAAATCTGTTAGAGAACAAAGTGCAAACTTAAACAATTTCTTAGACGAAAATTTCAATATTGGATTTTTGCCAGTTTGTGCCAAAGATGGAAGCATTTTAAAAATAAAACGGGGTGATTTTATATATAAAAAATATTTTAATATGTCATAGTTTAAAAAACAATTGTTTTAAAGTTTGCACGAATATATTGAATTTGTTTTTTGCTTATATTTAATAAAACGTACGGTTTTCTCTAACCATAAATGGAGTTTAATTTTACAAACTCTGGCAGTTGGGGGAATGATATTGATTCACGTTTATCTCAAATGGTGCTGAAACCAATAAAGTATAGTTGTTATGAAGATTAAAACGAAAACAAACAAAAAATAAAATTAAAAAAGAAACTTAAACAGTCATTGACACGACTAGACAAAAGCGAGAAAAGGAAAATATATAAAAAATAATAAGAAATGCCACAAAAATCATGCCACATTTAACACACATTTTATCAGGCATTCAAGTATACTCGTATAAAAAAAAACCTTAAATCTATAATTCTCTCTCCCCCTTACTTATGCCAGCACTCATGTAGGAACAACTTTAGTTTTATACACTTTTCAGCTTAATAGCGATTTTTTCTGTTTATTTTTTCTTTGATTGAATTGACATCACGTTTTTGTATTTAATGAATTGAAATGATCTGATCGTTGTTGAGGTCTAGAGTTAAATGAAAATAAATGAATTTAATGTCAGACGAGTCAAAAGCCTTTTTAATGTCGACTTATTTCATAGAGCTGAGAATTGTATAATTGATTTTCAGTTTTTTTTTTTAAGTCACACTCTACGTATTAAAAGATTAATTGAGATTTTTGTAATGTATTAGTGTTCAATAAGCACAACTTAAGGCCAGTTTTATGTCAGAAATCTTCAGAGATTATATTGTGCTTAGCTACTGTATTTCTAAAATATTAATGCCAGATGAGATATTTAAAATTTTCCTAAAGAATTTTATAATGTTCTCATAATTAAAAATACATCAATTAGAAGGTTACTTCATATGATAATCGCTCATATGACAACAATGTCACAGAAAGAACAATTTTTATACTCTTAACCGAGAGTGTAAGGGAATATATAGGTTTGTCATTCCGTGTGAAATTTCTACAATATTTATTTCCGGCCCTATATATATACTTTTTGAAAGCTTATGAATAGGGGAGTCGATTCAACATTGTCTTCTGTCCGTATATAAGTAAAAATCAGAAGCCTCGACTGCACAAACAAAAAATTTTTAAATATTTGAAATATTTAGGAACACATCGTTATTGAAATTCAGCATAATCCGTCTATAAATTTCTGAGATATGAGCCAATAAACATGACTGACTTTGTTTTTTTCATTATTTTCACCACATTCCAAAATAAGACATGTGCTTGCGATATGATATTCGTGAAAATTTTTTACAAATTGGTCACTAACCGGCTAAGTTATAGGCAAAAGTTAAAGGTAAATATATTAGATTTTTTAATATATCAAATTATTTAAGCTCCTAAAAAGCTTTTGAATACATTAAAGATAGCAAATTATAAGCCGCGGTCTCAAAATTTAATTCTGAGAAAAACTAATAAAAGGTCGATTTAAAACTAACTAAAATGTAACTTCTTTGGTGTTTTTCATAAAACTTACAAGCCCTTTAACCGACAGAGCATATACGGGTATCAAGTGGAAGGACTTGACTAGTAAAAAACATATAACTATAAAATATTAGGAATCCAAGATGCCGTCCTAAATTAAATGTGCAAATATACTGTAGATACGAATATAAAATGTCCCTATTTTATTTTTAACCCATTAATATCATTAATAAATAAAGGTCTTGACTAGTAGAATACAGCTTACTTTGAATATTCAAAAAAAAGGTGACGTCGAATATAATAAGCAAAATATCTTATAACATGAAATCTAGGAAAAGCAACGATGTGGTCATAATACCTACATATGTGATATGATGGAATGTAGCACTCTTATTTGGTTTAATTTAAAATTATCCAGGAAATAGTTGATTTTACACAAATTTTGTGTGCCAATTTCTATGAAAATACTAGCAGAACCCGGACCGCTTTGCTGGCCTAACAAATTTTTTGCATTGTATTCATTACATGTGAGGCTATCACCTACTCTACTTTCATTTTTCAGTTGCAATTGGAATGACCGAATGTCATTGCACACATAAGACATTACGATACATGGCTTGGAAACTTTTCAAGCGACAATAAAAAATTATATTATGGAAAATGGAGAGAATTTTGTTGATAAAACACAAAAAACATCTACAGACAATATTACAACGTATCCTGAAATTTTGTTTAAAATCGATCGACCCCTTTCCGTTTCAGTTAGTGGTGACAACGAAGTGTACCCTTCTTTTTTACATATACATATGCAGGTTAAATCGTTAAATAAAGTAAATGAAATCAAAAATATTACAAAACAAGTATAAATATTCTGTTTGTATGTAAATTTATATATTTTTGTTAGAATTGTTAAAAGTTAAACATTTTGTAAATTTATTTTGTGAGAAAAATTCATAATTTTAAGTTCCTGATTTTGGGAGTTTTTTTCTATCATTATAGGAATTAAATAATTTAATTTTTGTTAGAAAACTGTTTGCAAAATACTAAAATTAAAATTATAAAACCTAAAACATTATAAAATTAAAAATTAAAATTACATTATGTAATTTTGGAAATTTTTGGCTAACAATTTAGGAATTATAAAGTTTTTTTTTAAATATAAGTTTTTGATTCAAATTTTTTTATATTGAAAAGTTCGTTAATGGGAATTCGTTTCGGGAATTCTAACTTTTGCTTATATTTCCATAAAAAAATTTATTTTCAATCCAAATAGTTTACCAAAATTATGTGGGCACTTGAAAAACTGTAGATTTGTTTTTCAAAATATTGTCTTAATACGGTATTACGATAGAGTCTATAGCTTAGGACAACTTCTTTTACCATTTTGTGAATAAGTTTATACTTATTATTAAAATAATGAAAATATTTAACTGACAACTTCCTAAAATAGAAACAAATCTAAGAAAATACTGTAAATTTAGGGTTTCCGTTTTAAGGCTGTTTTATAAAATATTTAGGAGCTTACAAAATTTATAAATAATTGAAAGTGAAATGTTTCAGACAATAATTAACGAATTTATAAAAATTATTTTCATTGGATTTCTATTTTAAGGGGACTTAAATGAACTAGTTTAGAGATTTTTCATTGTCGTAACTGGGGGTGGCAAAAGCATATTTTTTTTTAAATCTTAAACTGAGGTAATTTTATATGTACTTGTATTAAATGTTTATAGTTAATTTTTTTAAATTCTGGAAGGAGGGGGGGAATTATATATTATATTATACTAGCCAATCCCGGCGCGCGTTGCTACGCCCCTTAATGAATTTGAATCACATTCTAAATTTTAATCGAATATCAAGTGCAAGGCTAAAAACTATAACTTTTTCTTTATGAGCGTGGCACTGCCCACTTTTCTAATTACGAAACTGTATAGTCATGACAGCTCAATAAGTGTGCAAAGTTTCAGAAAAATCGGTCCAGTGTAAGTACCTCAAAATGATACCTTTTTTTATGGGCGTGGCACTGCCCACTTTTCTAAATACGAAACTATATAGTCATGACAACTCAATATGTGTGCAAAGTTTCAGAAAAATCGGTCCAGTGCAAGTACCTCAAAATGATACCTATTTTTTAATGGGCGTGGCACTGCCCACTTTTCTAAGGACGAAAGTGTAAAGTCATGATAGCTCAGTATGTGTGCAAAGTTTCAGAAAATTCGGTCCAGTGCAAGTAGCTAAAACTAATAACTATTTTTTTATGGGCGTGGCCCCGCCCACTTTTTCAATCACGAAATTATAAACCCGTGACAGCTCAATATGTGTGCAAAGTTTCAGAAAAATCGGTCCAGTGCAAGTACCTCAAAATTAAATTTTTTTTGGGGCGTGGCCCCGCCCACTTTTCTTATCACGAAATTATTTAGTCATGACAGCTCGATATGTGTGCAAAGTTTCAGAAAAATCGGTCAAGTGCAAGTAGCTAAAACTGATATTTAATTTTTTATGGGCGTGGCTCCGCCCACTTTTTTTCACCCATAAACACTCCCTGGTATGTGTACAACAACTTACCAAGGTTTGAGCCCGATCGGTTTTGTAGTTTCGGAGTCTATAGCTAACACACACACACACACACACACACACACACACACACACACACAGAGTTTCACTTTTATATATATAGATGGAATTATAAGTCACCATTTATACAGGGAAACATTTTGTTTGGGAGAGAGGGACGGGTGGGGAGGAGAATATGAAGTTTGTTTCCCGTTCTCGGAGCCACGCTTTGTGCTTTCATTCTTATTGTTGACATTTGCTATGCTTTTTGACATTTGCGTTATTTCTTTTCGGCGTGCTTTGTTCTTTATGTTTTATATTTAATAAAAATTAAATATTATTCAAAATTTGATTATGAGTTCTTTGATTCATTACAATAATGCTATGACAATTCTGATTGGTGTAATTTTATATAGAATAGAGAACAGATACGAATATAACTTAAAGTTCTATTTGTGCTGTTCGACAAACACATTAGAAATTTACAAAGTAAGTCAATTTCTATAACATTTAGTGAAAAAGAAACAATAATTAAAATTTTATATTTACATATCAAGAAATAATTATTAAATAAATGAGTTAATTTTACCAAATTTGTACTATTTTAAGGTCCTTTAGTTTATTGGTTACAGTTTCTTGTGTTTTATTAAGAGTTTTTCCGAAAATGTTGTAAAAAAAAATAATAAAATACATCAAATGAAATTTTCCTAATGTACTGAAATACAAATTATCTGTTTTTACTCTGCTGAAAAAACTATTTTTACTTTGAAGAATAATTTTTAACATTGGCTAGACTATTCGTCTCCTGTTATAAGTTTGTTTTTATACATATTTTAACCCAGTTTCCATCATTTTTCTTATAACATTTAATATCAATCTGAGGTGATGTTCAACATACAGGTTTTCAAGGTCATTATATACTTTGTAGGTACATACCTGGTATGTGAAATACTTAAGTGTAGATTTTGTATTTCGGCCATAAATAACTCAAAACAACATATAAACATAATTGTTTTTCCAAAAAAAAATCCAATACAGGTTTATGTAAAAAATAATCAATTGATTTCATTTCTACTCAGCATACATACATACAAATGTACCTATGTACTTACTTGCATACATAATTTAAAAGAGTCAAAGTTAGCAACGGATATCTATATATATAAAAGTGAAAGTCGGTGTGTGTGTGTGTGTGTGTTAGCTATAGACTCCGAAACTGTAAAACCGATCGGGCTCAAGCTTTGGTAAGTTGTTGTACACATACCAGGGAGTGTTTATGGGTGAAAAAAAGTGGGCGGAGCCACGCCCATAAAAAATTAGTTTTCAGTTTTAGCTACTTGCACTTGACCGATTTTTCTGAAACTTTGCACACATATCGAGCTGTCATGACTAAATAATTTCGTGGTAAGAAAAGTGGGCGGGGCCACGCCCCTAAAAAAGTTTTAATTTTGAGGTACTTGCACTGGACCGATTTTTCTGAAACTTTGCACACATATTGAGCTGTCATGGCTTTATAATTTCGTGATTGAAAAAGTGGGCGGGGCCACGCCCATAAAAATATTAGTTATCAGTTTTAGCTGCTTGCACTGGACCGATTTTTCTGAAACTTTGCACACTTATTGAGCTGTCATGACTATACAGTTTCGTAATTAGAAAAGTGGGCAGTACCACGCTCATAAAGAAAAAGTTATAGTTTTTAGCCTTGCACTTGATATTCGATTAAAATTTAGAATGCGATTAAAATTCATGAAGGGGCGTAGCAACGCGCGCCGGGATTGGCTAGTTTAATAATAAAAGAGAAACATTTATGTAAGTACTTTAGTTATGTTGCTTTTGGAAAACCAGACCAACTAAAAATGTAAACAAATGCCTACAAAAACTTACTTTGTTATTGTTTGTTTCAAACGAAGTAAGATTTTGCTTATAAATTTGCTGATACGTGTATGAGAGCAAGCAAGACACCACGTCAGTTTTGTAGCAAAAACAATGCAATTATTGACATGAACAAGATAACAGTGTATACAGTGGCTCATAGCTTATTTTATGCAGTACAGACTTTTCACCCAACAACAACAAAACTAACAGGACTTTTGAAAAGATAATGGTATCATTTAAAAGAAAAAGAGATCTTGTTTAACAGGAAGTGTTAAAGGGTGTATACGTATGAGTTTGTTATTCCGTTTCACTTGTCACCTCATAAAGTGCTTACTTATGTATATTCTGAATCCTTTTGTTCGTTCGTGGGAGCGTTGTAATCAATTTTTTGAAGCCTCCACTTATCCAACGGACTCGTTTGTGATACTAAATTATCAGAAATGCTTTCAAGAATTTTGCTATTGATCCATTAGCGGCTAAGATAAAAAAACAACCACGTATGGTTTTATATTACTAAACAAAGTCAATTTTTGCAGCTCCCAGGTTATATGTTTATAAAATAAATATTTTGTGTTTCGAAGTACACCAGAAAAGAAAGACATGTAAAAGAAATAGGGAATAGATGGGTTTAACTCATGGCAAAGTGATTCAATTTAGGTGTAAAATACATGATATGTACATCAGCGTGTCATTGGACATCATGTATTTATATAAATATATTAAGAAACATCACTTAATTCCAATAAGTGCATGAAACACGGATGGAAATCATGGTACAATTGTACTTTTTATTGTACGTTTTTCACCTTGTTGGTACCGTGGTACTACCGCGAGCTACTTGGTACAATTTAAAAATTTGTCCATGTTCTTTTAAATTTTGTTTTTGTGTGTTTTATTTTATTCTGTCAGCTTCTCTATTTTTGTTGCTATGCTGTTGTCAAAGCGAATTCATGTACCAGGTGGTGTCAAATCTGCAACAACAAAATCTGCCTAGTACTTTATTGCAAACTTCTTACAAAAATCACCTGTTGTTTTGGCACAACCTGGTACATGAATTCGACTTGGATGTTATATGTATTTTATTTTACTTATGATTCGTAAGCACGTAAGGTGGACTTTAATAATGAAGTACTAAAATAGTTCGATAAGTTTACTCCAAAAAAAAGTTATTATGGGAGAAACAAATTTAATAGTACCTCTTCTGGTGAAAATTTTTCCACACGAACAAACAAACTATGAAGCAATAAATAATTAGTAGAGAGCACTAGCCGATGTGATTGAACTTAGATCACGCAAAGATTTAAATATTTTCTATTTTTGGTCTAAAGTATCACATATGAAAAATGAATTAAATGAGTTCATGTTACCAGATGTTTCAAGAATTGTAAGAGGAATTCTGTCTACTCGACATTTATCGGCCAACGTCGAACAAGTTTTTTATTTTCAAAACCTTTAAGTTTAAGTTCTGTTTTTTTATTGTATACTTCTGAATCTTTATAAACATTTTTGTTAAGTTTATGTTTTTATTAATAAATATTAAAAAAATGGTACCGTCATGTCCTAAAAAGTACATTTTGTTTTCATATTTGGTACAAAATAATAAAAGCCATCTTCATTTTCTGGCATGAAAAGCATGAATATTAGATAAAAAGAAAGAGAGAGAGAGAGAGGGTTTATGAGTTGATTTTGTTTGTCTGCATGAATTGTTTAAGACATTTTGCAATCACTTGTGGTTTGCCGAACATTTTTTTCTGACAAACTAGTTTGTTTTTATGGAGGCATGAAAAATGCCTGTTTTGCACTGTTAATTTAGAGGTCAAGAAAAATTCACATTGAACAACTGCAGCACTTTTTGCTGGGATGTAGAAAATTAAATTTAGTGTGTAAAGAGCTAAACAGCCTTCAAATCCTAAAACACAATTTGTAATGGAGTGGAGAGTATGTCGTTGGTCACAATTACAAAGACCCTAAATCAAATATTTTTAAATTTACAGGAGAAGGCAAAAAAACGTAATAGAAACTGTATTATCGTAATGTAATTTCTTTTGTAAAATAGCTTGTAAATCTGTTATTTTTGATACCATTGAATTAAATTTTTGTGTCTAGAAGTATTTGTGAGAAATGTATGGAAATCAATGAGAAACTTAATTTTTTTAAAAATACGAGTTTGGATCTTTCTTCTTGTGACCAACAAAGTGAGCCTAAAATAGATTTTAATTTTTTTTTTGGATAATGTTCCAAAGCCCAATTCGGATATTGTGTGAAATTTGTTAATATATTTAATACTATTTGTTTTTATGATGACACTGCTAGCACCAAAGTCAAACCTTTATTATACCCTTCACACAGTGAAAAAGGTTTGTCTGAGTTACGAGCAAAAAACCACGACTACCTCGTTTTTTTCACAAAAACAACAACAACATGCATACAAACGTGTTATAATGGTTATAGTGTGCGTGGCATCAAATCCTAGCTGAGCCAAAAAAAAAAAAAATTTTTATTTTTAAACATTTTTTTTTTTAATATATTTTTTTTAATATATTAAATTTTTTTTATATGATATATTATTTATATTTTTTTTTTTATTAATTTATTTGTTTTTGGTTTTTATTTAATTTTTTGTTATTATTTTTTTTTGTTTTTATTTATTTTTTTATTATTATACCCTTCACCTGTGGTGCACAAGGGTATATATAGTTTTGTCATTCCGTTTGTAATTTCTACAATTTTCATTTCCGACCCCATAAAGTATATATTTTCTGAAAGCTTATGAATAGAGAAGTCGATTAAGCCCTGACCGTCTGTCCGTCTGCTCGTCTGTCCGTGTGTTGGTTGAAATCAACTTTTAGAAGCAACTATATGTTCCTCAGATCTGTGTATGGTATCAATCTCTTGGAAATATCCAGGAATGAATCGCTATTGAAATTCAGCACAATCGCCCCATAACTTTCTGAGATATGAGCAAAAAACCACGACCACCTCGTTTTTTTCACAATTACAACAACAACATACATACATACATACATGTAAAAAACATACCAAACAAAAAAAGTACAAAAAAAAAATAATATTAAAAATAAGAAAAAAATAATAAAAAAAATCTACAAAAAAAAATTTTAAAAAAATTAAAAAAAATATTTAAAAAAATTTTTTAAAAAAATTTAAAAAAAATATAAAAAAAAATAATAAAATATAAATAACATATTAAATAAAATAAAATAAATTTTTTTTGGCTCAGCTGGGATTCGATGCCACATTTATTCTAACGTGTACGTATGCACGTATTTTATATGGGATGAATGGTGATACAAACAGTTGTTATTGCATGACTACACGTTGTGAAGGGTATATAAGATTCGGCACGGCCGAATATAGCACTGTTACTTGTTTTTTTTATAATTTTTTAGTTATTATTATTTTTTTTTTTTTTTTTGGAACACACTTACGTAAACTCAATTTATAATTTTACAATAAGATGTTTTAATATATATGTATGTTTTTAATATGTATGTATGTACGTATTGCATGACTACACTTTGTGAAGGGTATATAAGATTCGGAACGGCCGAATAAAGCACTCTTGTTTTTTTTTTAACGAATGATCCAAGTTGAAGAAAATAGGGTAACATTAAATTTTAAACAGAAATTACCTAAAGGTGTCACTTCCACAGAGTAGAAAAATATTTTTTTTTAAATTACCCAAAAATTGGATGCAGAAATGGCAAACCGTCTTAAATATTCTTTAGAGAATTATAGATACAAGAAATCGACATGCCTATTAATATATATAGGATTATTTTAAATATTTTTAACTAATTCCAGCATTAAAAAAATTAACACACGCGCACAAAATAAGCTGTGAGATGAAAATATTAGCATTTTTTTGTTTTTATTTTAAATAAATATTTTCTAATAAATAATGAATTTTTGTAAAACTAGACTACTTTATTTATTAAATGATATCACACTCTTTGCTAAGGTCCTATTTATTTTTGTCTTTAAAGCAAGAAGTTTGCAGTGCATAAAAAAAAAACTGTGAGCCACTGTACATAGTAAAACAATGACGGCATTGGTGGTACTTAAATCAATTAAAATAGCAAATATTTAAGTGAATTTTCTTGATTTAATATTTTGTAACTCCAGAAGGTTTTAAAAAAATAACTTTTTTAATAATTTCTTTATCAAACAGTATCTTCATTAAACGAAATTATTTTGTAATAATTGTTCTCGATTTCTTATAACTTTAAGATTGACTAAACTTAATCTCATGCTCTGCTACACAATAAAGCCTTTAACTGTACTTACCACGATTCACATTTATACACGCCTCAAATGACCCTAAAGAAATGAAAAAAATTAAACGAATGTAAGAAAACATTCTTATATATATTACTTTTATTGTAAGGAGTTACTTTTATTGTAAGGAGTTTTACATTCGTCTCTGCCGACTGAAATATTTTTTTTAATGACTTGCCTTTCAAAACCGTTTTTTTTGATTTAATGAACGTTTTAAACGTAAACACACAAAAAACCTTTTTACGCTCAATATTGTGTGGATTACTAGTTGGGTGAGTTTTTGGTAACCTGTTGGTTAGTTTAAGTGAATTTTTACAAGGATTTTTGTGATTAATGGCCATAAACTTTTTAGTGGTAGTTTTTTTTAAATAATATTTGCTGCACATGTATAAAGAAATATTTATTGCTAAATAATTGATATATTTGTGATGAAAGGAAAAAAGCAGAAGGTACTTCCGGGTGAGTGTATCATACAAATTTTTGAGATTTTAACAAAACAGTTTTGAAAAATTTTCGTTTTTTTTCCAAAAATCAGAGAAAATATCGAAACAATAAATGAACACAAACTTGGCACAAGTTTTTCCTTTTTTTGTGTGATAGCTTTAGAATGTTTATGCTCAATAAACGAGTCAACAAAATGTTTGTTGAAATCAACATAAAATAGCTTCTAAAAGAAATACGGTTCTAGATGTTATACCAATATGTCACACATACTTTCAGTAATTTTGGAATTGAAAAGCAGCAAAATCTGCGAAAAATATTATTATTAATTACCAAATATTTATTCTTGATCTTAATAAAACTGAAACTTAATTGCATTGATTTTTTTCTTCTCTTTACAGCTGTGCCTGTTGACATAAACGAACAAATTTAAACTAAAACTCAGAAAATCATAAAAAATTAATAGTTAATTAGTCGGCAAATTAAACAAACAACAAGAAAAAACTAAAATCATGAACACGAAACGTGTTGCACATATAACTGTCATCAAATGACAAATGCTTGACAGCATCAATCAGCAGCGAATACGAAAACAACAACAACAACATATTTATTTTAAACATCAAAATTACCATTCATTTGATTGTCTTAAAGATTTCAAAATTATGGCCGGTTTTCGTAAACGTGGCCGTCGTACACGCACTTGGTTTCTACTCAAGGACTCCGTTATATTCGTCATCATCATGTGCGTCCTGCAAATCTATTTTCAATCATGTTTCTTAATCATAAACGCCGAAATAGTACCTAAAGACAATAATAAAATTGCAACAATTAGTAAAGATAACTATGCCAGTGTGATAAGTGATAAGGATGATGTGCAGGAAAGTATCCTTGTAAGAGAAAGTACCGTAAGAGAAGTGCTAGAAAATATAACCAAAGATGAAGTTAGTGTAGTCGATGTAAATAATATAAAAATAGAAGAAAAAATAATATTTAAGAGTAATTTTAAGAATAAACTAAACAAAGATAATATAAACAAACCAACTAATGAGTGGGAAAAGGAAGTATCAATAATAAATGAAAACGAGAAAGGAGGAGAATCAGCAGATGCCACAATACAAAGTACATCTACATCAATGCAGGATGATAAATTAAGCACAATGGAGGAAAATGCAAATAAAAATGAAGTAGAAAAGACAAACGAAAAATCCACAGAGACAAACAACAACACTATCATAACGGGACAAGCACCAATAGCAACATCCACCCAATATCCTGTTACCACAAAATCAACTACACGTAGTGGTGGTGTTGGCAGTATTTTTGGCATACGTGAAAATGTTATGCTGCCCTCAGAGGATCCAGAACGAGAAGCACAAATTTTATATGAAAAGACTCTAAAGGAATATCATATTAATAATTTAGATTTTTCCCCTACTTCCTCCTCTTCATCATCCTCAGCAGCTGTGTCTTCTGATGCAGACTTCGAATTGAATATACCACAACGTACTTTACATGCGGTCTGTGATAAATGGTCACAGAAACATTGTCATTGTACTGGTACATTGACTCGTTTATCCTTGAATTGTCGCAACATTGGCATATTAGCTGTACCGGTGGATTTACCCAGTGATACGGTAATTCTGTAAGTACAACTATTAAAGACATATTTATTTTTTGGTTTATCACTAAGGCATTCATTTAGAAGAAATATTATTAAGATTAAACGCAAGCGATTACACAAGGCATAAAGGAATTAGGTATCACAAAATAGAGAAATATTTTATTTGACAAACAAATGTAGCTTGAACGCATTCATGTGTTAAAATGGAACATAATCGAAAAAGTTAATTAAGCATTTATAATAACATTTTGAAATCTTTTTCTTTTTTGGCTTGAGTTGAAATTAGTTTTCTCAGCTCTGAAAATAATGTAGTGTATAAATATATATAAGAAATATAATTGTACGAATTCTGCTATTGCAAATCAGCAACATAATTTTGTAACTCAAGAACAATTTGTTGCCAATTGGACAACTGATGGTATCTCATATACAGATCTTTTATAAATGGTTCCTTAGATTATAATGTTCAGTCGGAAAATCAGTTAAATCACTTAGATCTTTCTTAACATGGAAAATTAGTTCCAAAAATTTTGCTTTATACAAGGATAGAAATTTGTTAACTGTTTGTTAATTGTTAAATGAATTCCAGACATTAAAGAGCAGGTAGATTTTTAAGTATAACAAGGGTTACACAGCAAAAATACTTTAAATAAGTTGACGAACGACTCGCGCCCGAATTTATATGACAGTCAAATTGTTGGTTCATATTCCTTATGACTCGGAACCAGGAACTACTTTTAAGTCCAAACCAATTTTTCGACACACTCCCTTTTCTCGGAGAAAGTCAGGTATATAAAACACAATTTACGTGTGGCTGTCACGGTTGAATTTTCAGAGCTTGTCCTCTTCTGTTTCTTAATAATCTGTTTCCACCTTCTAAATGGTTTTAACGATAGTAGACTTTGAAGTGTGGAACGTTTCTGGATTACTTGCATATTATTGGTTTTAAATAGCACAAGAAAGCTTTAAAAGAGCAGTTTATATTACCAATACAGCTGATAACAGTCTGCCAAACTTATTGCACCAAAGATCGGCTGTTTGCTGAACTGAGTGATATGGTGTTTCAAGCTATCTAAATGTCTTCAATTCCAGTCTATAAGAGAGACGTGATAATGGCTCTGTAGCGCTAATCGTTAATTGAATTGACAGTATTTTAGCAACCTTATGAGCTAGTGATTCCACTACTCAAATATCCACATCAATTTTAACACTCTGAGAATGACTTGGCATTCCTACAAGGACATGTGAGTATTCTGATCTCTAAAAGCCGAAATTTTGTTTGATGGCAAAAACGACAGAAAAGATACATTAGTGTTAGCACTCAACCAAGAAGCTCTAACAAAGCTGATAATTCTTATAAACCTTGTTCTACTTGGAACGCTCCATACAACGAAATAAACCATAGGTATAATCCACCAGCAAGCCAGCCTTTCGATCTTTTTTTACAAACTTGTAAAAAGACTAGACTTGGGTCTTGTTTTCGATTTGTGTTCCACGCTTACCTTAGAAGTATGTTTGCAATATTTCCAAACGTTGGTAATGATAAATCGACTAATCCTGATCCGCGGTTGTCTAATGCTGTTCATATTTCGAACGAAAAATTAGTATTAAATTCGCTCGCGAAAAAGTTAGATTAGTATTATTAATGTTAACTCCGTGTTAATAAACCTTATGAACGATAGCAGTGGCTCAATTAATATTTGTATTAAATTCGCTCGCCAAAAGTTCAATTAGTAACCTAAATGCTTACTCCAAAATATGCATGACTATGAAAATCCTTCCGAAGATCTTGACACTGAAATGGCTTAGACGAATCTGAATTCAATGAGTACAGACAAAACTGATTTTCAATAGAAAAATTTTCGAAAGCATATCTGATAAGCTAATACCATATAAGAGTCTGCAGTATAGGTGGGGGCTTCAAAAAGTTGATTTCAACATACAAAAACACAGACGGGCTTAGCTAAATCATTATAGGATCTAAAATTAATATTGTAGAAATTACAAACGTTACAAACGAAATGACAAAGCCATATATGCGCTTGGTAGCACTGGTGAAGGGCATAATAATTAAGAAAAATATTTGGTATTCAATTTGATAAACCATGTACTCTCCTGGAGGTAAATTTTATATAAAGAAATGCACAAAGATAGGGTGCCCCGGTGGATTAGTCGTAGTGTGCTGGTCTGCTAGTTTGGGGGATGCGGGTTCGATTCCCACCAGAGACTCTGGACTTGTCTACATCTCTTCTCTCCTTTCTATTCTATTCTTACTTTTCTATTAAGGTATTACAAAGGGATCAATATAATGGAGCCAATTAGCTGCACAACAGATGCCTGTTCTATCTAACCTAATGCACAAAGGTAAAATATATATATATTCGCTGCTGTATTTGGAAAGCTATAATAAAAATTATAAGCTTTGATCAAAACAAAAATTAGTTTACCGAAAATCTCTAAATTTAAGTAGAAATAAACTTAAAATATCATAAGATTTTCACCAACAAATATTTAACTGTGTCACAAACATTATGACCTTTATATTTTTTTTTTTATCAAATGGTTGTCACACCAATATATTGATTTATAATATCAATGAAAAACTCATTTTATGGCAAAATTCCATTAACTCAAAACCTCTGCTACAACTCTTTTAAAAAAGAAGTTTAAAAAATTATTTTATAACAATATAAGTAAGAAATCTAATAAAACTTTTTCACAACGTTTTTTTTTCTTTTTATTGGCATCTCTTTTGCTTTAGTTTAGCACACAATTTTTAAAATTATATACGCACAGTTGTGTGTTAAACTTTCCCATGACACTACATACAAAAACTACAATTAACAACAACTTTTTCCTTAATGAGTCATGAAAAAACTTCGTTTCTGTTCATATGAACGAGTACACATTTATGAAATGAGCATAATAATAAATATATGTATATTTATAACTTACTAATACATAATAAATAAAAAAGTAAATAAATATTTAGTGAATGAGTAAGTGGCATGAAATGTAACAAATCTAAAACCTAATTAGTAACACATTAGACAAGAGAACAGTTTTACGAATTGTGCTTAGATGTACACGATCATAATGACAAACTATTAATTCCAGCGAATCATATAAACAAGAAAATATTAAGAAAAAAACTATAATAATAAAGACAAAACTGACTGACTGAGTTGTGTACAAAAAAAAAAGCACAAAAAATAAACAAACTGAAATTGACTAAAAACATCAAACACTTAATCATATTGCATATCACGTCTTGGAGAAAAGCAAAAAAAAACGACAACTCAACCACGTAATACGAAGTAGAAAAATATGATTGACAGTACTGAAGCGCATATACCCTACAATTTATATTCATTGTATGCGGAAAATTTTCTGGTAATTCTTTTTTTATACCCTTCAAAAGGGTATATATAGGTTTGTCATTCCGTGTGAAATTTCTACAATTTTCATTTCCGACCCCATAAAGTATATATTTTCTGAAAGCTTATGAATAGGGGAGTCGATTAAGCTCTGTCAGTCTGTCCGTCTGTCCGTGTGTATGTTGAAATCAACTTTTTGAAGCCCCCCGACATAGATTAGACCCGGGTAAGGTATTAAAATATCAGAAATATTCGGGAGTAGATCGGTATTGAAAATCAGAAACATCGGTACATAAACAACTGAGATATGAGCAAAAACCCACGACCACCTCGATTTTTTTTCACAAAAACAACATTACAACAACAACATACATACATACAAACGTGTATACTGGTTAGAGAAAACGTGGCATCGAATCCCAGCTGAGCAAAAAAAATTTTTTTTTAAATTTTTTTTTTATATTTTTTTTTTATTTTTTATTTAATATATTATTTATATTATTTTTTTTTTTAAATTTTTTTTTTAAATTTTTTTTATTTTATATATATTATATACATAATAATTTTTTTTTTTAAATTTTTTTTTTTTAAATTTTTTTTTAATTTTTTTTTTAAATTTTTTTTAAATTTTTTTTTTTTTTTTGCTTTTTTAACATACATACGTGAATTTATAATTTTACAATGGGACGTTTTTATATATGTATGTTTTTATATGTATGTACGTATCTCATATGGGATGAATGGTGATACAAACCACTGTTATTGCATGACTACACGTTGTGAAGGGTATATAAGATTCGGCACAGCCGAATATAGCACTCTTACTTGTTAGTATTTAAAAATAATTTTTAAATTTACAAAAGAGTTATTGAAAAAAATTCTCTCTTCATAAACTTAAAACTGATTATGGATATGATCGTTTTTCTTTTGTTTTTAAATTTGTGGCAGAATAACTTTTTCGAATTTTCATACAACGAATTAAAAGATAATTAAATTTGATTCGTTTTGTTGTGATATCTCTAATTCTATGTGAACTAAATTTAATTTTGTGCTCTAATGACTTCTGATCACTGTTCAGTGCCATTTCAGCTATTTTCTTGTCAAATCTTGCGATTTTTATACATCTCTAGAGAGAAGAGATATGATGAAGCTAGTATCGGGAAATATAGTGATTTCTGGTTGTTAACAATTAGGTTAGGTTAGGTTGAAAAGGAGGGGCATTAAAAGCCCAAAACCAAATGACAGGTATGTATACACTTATGCCCAGTTGGCATGTTGTGCGCTCCATGTGGGAAACGGAATTTCCAAACAAAAAACCATAATCAAAATTTTCCAATAAATATCGGACTAGCTCAAGAACTCAGTCCCCTCAATGTAATTCATTATGGATTTGAAATTCGGCATAGTGTTCACTGTAAAATTCTCGCGTCTTATATGCTCGAACAATAGACAATGACAGAGATAGTGTATCAAAGTCCCTTTCTCGCATGCTCTACATGTCGTTTCCTCAGACAATTTCATGCGAGCTAGATGGGTTCTCAACTCCGTATGACCTGTGATCACACTGGTTAGTCTCCCAAGTGTTGGTCTGCTTAGTCTCAGTATCTCCTTTGATTTCCCAAGATTTGCTTCACCCCATAGTATTTTTGTCACTTTACCGACATCAGTGTCTTGCCACTTTCTGACATGTTCCTCCGTTGCCCAACATTTAAGTTCATCTTTGAATCTTTTAAAGGGTTTAGCGTTCTCCAAAGTTATAATACTCAGAAGAGCTTTGGATAATTTGTCGGCTTTCTCTCGATATTATCTCCTTGGTATCGATATTATCTCCAGATGTTTACAATTTGCATATGAGTTTATCTCGCTCTTGCATTGCAAAACGTTCAGGGATTCAACTTTCTCCTTTCTTAATGTCTTAATCACTGATTGGCTATCCGTAAAGATACGAATCAGGGCTTCGCTATTCGTTTCCTTTATCCATTTAATTCCTTCCGTAATCGCCATGATCTCAGCCTGGAAAATGGTATTGTGATCTGGTAGATGGAAGTATTTGCTTCTGTTTCGGCTTATGTTGCATAAGCCCACTCCAGTTGGGTAGGATGTTAACAATTAGTTTGTACATTGTATGGTGAATGCACTTTTTATAATTTTGACATTCGAAAGACAAAAAGCATATGCATAACAATTAAAAAACCAATTTTATCTAGCAAGGTTTATAACTCGAATATTTTTATTAAAAAAAAGTAGATGTTATATAAACGTTGTATTAATTTTTTTAAACTGAGTAAGTTAATTTTACAAAAAAAATCATTTTAAAAAAAAAATTTTCTTATCTAGACTTAAGTCATTTGGTCAAAAGTCTCGAGAAATTATGTTCATTCATTTGCTATTGTAATAATGTTTTATGTTTAAAATATGGAAACACTGATTAAATCAAATCTGCTTTTAATTTTCTTAATAATTTGATGACTGTCGCTATTAGAGTGTCCACATTTACAGTATCTTTGAGAATAGAGGGTCACTTGAAATAATCTGTCCATTATAAACTACCATACAAGCAAACAAAATATAGGACGTCGATGAGAAGAGTCTTGTTCTTCAAGTATAAAAGAATAACAAAACCAATGTCGTTGCAATTAATAAGTACATTTTATGGAGCACAGTTTATAGAAAGCCTTAAAAGCAACTGTGGAGTGCAACTGTGTACGAGCTTCCCATTCGTCTTAATAACAAAAATACTATTTAAAAAGATGTATAATTTGCTAGCCACTTAGGAGAAGTATTTACTCTAAAAGAGTACAGTGCCCAACAAAATTCCGGTTTTTAATTGTGAAGACAGCAAATCACTGTTTCAAGGCAGGTAAAGCGATAAAATTACCTCAACAATATGATAAGCAATGTTTTCAACTCCGTTTTACAGGTTCTCATTTCGAACTCTATATTATAAGTACAAGCTGTTTTTATTTCATCATTACGGAAAATGTCAGATATAGAATTGATACCTAAACTGGGCAAGGATATCACTTAAGTGACATATCCTATCATGTCGTCCAATAAGATTGCTAACAACTCCTTCAAAAGCTTGAATTTTTGGCATCCTTTACCTGTGATGTCAATGACCATGTCAATGATAAAATATTTATTTCCGATCCCATATATTTTCTGAAATCTTATGAACAGGGAAGTTGACTAGGCGATGTTCGTCTGTCCGTAAGTATCGTATTCAAACCCCATCTTTGATGAATTTACTGTTGAAATAGAATTTTTATTTTTATTATTTTCTATGACTTTACTAAAATGTTTATTCAATAAATGGACATATTTGAATTTTTATTAAAATTATATTGGATTCTTGACCGTTGGTCTCTCCCTGTAGGGTACCCTTAACACATAGCAAAAATATCTTTAAAAAAGCAAACAAATTTAAAACTGTGTATTTATATTAAACTGTCTATGTATTGGTAAAAAAAACACACACACAAACAATCTGCCTTGAAACATTGATTAACGTATGTCACGTTGCCATAAATTATTAATTAAATTTGCCACTGTTTTTCTTATTTTATTTTTTTGTTAAGTTGAATCTACAAAACAACTCAAAATGTACAGCAAAGAAAAACACATCAAGTCACTGTGAAAAAAAAAGTTAAAGGAAAAAGACCCACTACTACTTGTTTTGCGAACAGCACAGCACATGGATAAATATCTGTGAAGACAGATGGACAGACTGAAATTGAGACTTGAATGATAGACGAACAGATAGACAACTAAATAAAAATGAGTCATTTATACAAATACAATAGATCATAATTAACAGCACTTTTTATAGGCCTAAGATTGCGATTACATGTGTGATCGATCAATAGTGTTGGGGAAAACTATGTTTATCTTAAGTATGAAATGGTTAGAAGGAATCGGTTATTTTGTGGGTATAGAAGAGCTAGTAAATTTCTTAAAAATTTAATTCAATAGTTGATACAAAAAAATTATAATAAAAATTAAGAAAGTAAAAGTCGATCAAGTGTGACTAAGCTAAAGCATTAGTGTTTACCTCTTGAGGGATGCTGGTTTCCAGGTTGTTGGTGCTACAAAAGGGTTGTGAACGTTCAAGTTAATGTTTAAAAGCTGGTGGTTCAGTGTCTCTGTATATTGGTTTAATACAAACTGTTCCGTGGCTCTTCTTTATTAAATAAACACACACACTTTAACTTTTCTTTAATTTTTATTGATTTTTATTAACTTTTTAATTAAAGTTATTTATTGTGGCTCAAGTGGCGCCTGTCTCGTTTGGTGTTTTACGAAAGAATGCCTGAGTTGATCAAACCTTTTAATGGCGTTGACTCAGCGCCGACTCACCGCACTATGTAAGTGTGCAATCACACAAGGCGAATTACATGATACGGTTTACACATGACAGACGCTAACAATAGTGGTTAGAGCGCCAAGCGACCCTGGTTCGAATCTCGACAGAGACGAACAAATATTCGAGTTAAAATAAAATTAAAAGGATTCCGTAAGCCTCCTCCAGACAGACAAATCCACACAAGAAAAATAAACCTTCTGTGATCACTTCTGAGAATAGCAGAATAGAAATAGCAGTTTTATATGAACTCTTAGGAAGTGGCACCTACTTGGAAATAACAAAAGCTAAACAAAATTCCATTCTACATAGCAAGAATCTACTTCACAATCATAATAAGTCATTGTTTCCAGGCAACGACAGGGGAAAAGTTCGCAAACTAAGACAGGCTTCATTCGACTAATCATCTACTAAGCAAGGCAAAACCAAATGCTTTGTGGGGAAGCCCTCTGCTCCCAGAAGTAGTAAATTTAAAGAAATAAAATAAATCATATTTTAGACAGATTTAAGTGCAATTGCTAGTTATCAGTTGAAACCTTCGATATATTCGACATAATAATTATCTCTAACTAAGAAGTTTCTAGAGTCGTTTTTTTCACGAACCCCTATTTAATAACATTGTGGCTTGTGCGAAAAATGAAGAAGGTTGTTGGCAAAAAAACAAACTAAAGTAACCGATTGACCCAACTCTAGTAGTTTCACCATAAAATTTCTATTCGTTTAAAAATTTCTTAACAACTCGATGAATTGCATTCATGTGATCACTAGTTTTTCTTCATTATTTTCCTACAACATGACATAAGATACAACATCAAATGTGTTTTCTATTGAGCAAAAAAAAACACGATATGAGGCAACGAGGCCTTTGTACATCATGACAAATATATTATTTACTTAGAAAATAAATAAACGTCAAACTAATACAAACACAATATGTGTCATTTTGGCTGCAAGTCATATTGACATTTAGTTTGTATGATAAATGTTTTGAAATTCAAATTTCAAATGCACTTTTAATGCATATGTCAAAAACGAAATAAAATGAAAAAAAAATTCATTTGCAACAAAAATTAAATCAATGTTGAATAATACAAACGATTTGTTTTAAATATTTGCAATGCAGTTTTCTTTTTTGCAAATTGAAAAAAAATCAAAAGCCATAAATAAAAAATCGCTGTTTTGTGTGTCTGTTTTTTTCTTTCGCTGTCTTCAAAAGTGACCTGCTTTTGTGTTTTAAATATATCGAAGTCAGCTTTATTGAATTGTTTGTGTGATTTTTATGCATTTTTTCTTTTTCTACGCACCTCATAAATTTATAATAAATTCGTGTGTGGGTTATATCTGCACACAACAACACAACCAAAATTGTTTATAACTTACATGCATGTACATACATACACACATACAATATGTACGTATTTAAATATGTTGTAGTTGTTGTACTAGTCATCGTAAACCTCTCCCCCCATCAACACCAACAGCGTGAAATCCCTTTCTCTTTAACATCAACAATTTTTATTTCCCTCCTTAAAGACAAGCTGCAAAAAAAGGGCAATAAAATAGTGATCCCTATTTATTTGTTGTTATAGCGGTTGTAATACAATATTACTCAAGTACATATGTATGTGTGTGTGTGTGAGAGTGTTTTATCGAAAACAATCCCTTTGTTATCAACGCTATTACTATTGTCATCATAACCTGCATTATCTGTACCCTGTCCGCCCCCACTACTAACAACATGAACTATAAAAATTTAAAAACCCTTAGCCACCCCCAAACTGCACAGAAAGTACAACTGCAAAAAATAAAAGTGAAAAGAAAACGAATAATTTATGGACCAGCATCACTTTTATTTTCTATTATTGCGTTTGCATTAAAATTTTCTTTAACGTATGCGTGTATCTTGTGTTTTCTTTATGTTTTATGGGAAACATTCCCAAGTAATTCTAGTTGCATTTATTATACAAAGTAGGAGTATTTGTTGCTTTTACACATAATAATTCTTAAGTTATATACAGTTTACTCCCACATTTAGTTTGTCACTTAAGAACGTTTTTGTCTGCAGCACTCTGCACAGTGGTGTCATTGAATTGAAGTAAATTATTTGTTTTGATTTATTTTCGTTTAAAAAAATTGTCTGAAGTAGTAAAGTTCAATTAAAACAAAAAATGAAACTATATAAGTCGTTAAATATTAAGTTCATTGTTTTTTTGATGGTTGCTTAATGAGTTATATGAATGGAACCCTGCAGATACGCGACTAGTCCATACACGCATGCAAAGTATACTCTGTATTAGACTAGGACTTATCCAAAGATCACCCAAATGTATGGAGAAAACGTGGTAGATTTAATATTACGATGTCCTGAACCATAACCCATCGGAGAAGTCTCAAAACTTCTCTTTGTCACTACTCGATGGAGCACCTACACGACCATTTTACACGTTTTGACAACAATATATGTAATTGTCAAAACACAAACACTTGTTGTTTAACTACAATCTCTTGTTTAACAATGATATGGTCCATTACTGCATGACATAGTAAGTAGTCCATTTAGCTAAAATAGACCACGTAGTCCAGTATTATCTGCAGAGAAGAGACAGATCAAAAGTATGTGGCTAAAGTAGGCGGTTACTTTGTAATTCGATTAAAAGGAGAAACATCTTCGAATCATAATATATTACTTAAGCACACAAATTCTACCAATTTTATTTTGAGACGAATTAGGGAATAACTCCCGACAAAATATAGGCAAATACTTCAGATTTTTTAATCACAAGACTACTTTTCAACCTAAGATAAGGAAAGTTAAATTTAATACCTCCGAAACTTATCTCAGGGACAGCCAATTGGTTTTCATAACCTTATGAAATGAAAATGTTAGTTTTGACGACCCAGACCCACCATGGATGGCATCAAGAATGAAACAACTGATAAACTTTGCGAGATAAAATAATTTTAAAATAGCAATTCCTAGGAAAACGTCACACTCTTTCAAAACCTTAAAATTGGTGAACCAATAGGCATCAAAGTGGCAGAAATCTCCTGCCGGATATTTGCTGATGTGCTACGGGGAAGTTCAAATCTATAGAGAAGAAGAAAGATGCTAATACTGAATAGGTCAACGGCGAGTGCCATATGTCGATGATAACCAACTTCTCATGGTTTTAGCAGGATGATATGAATGGCGCTACGAGCCATACGAGCTCATGGTAAGGTTAAACTAGGGTCCAGAACTGATTCCTTTGTGATAACTTTTAATTAGAATGTAACCTGTAGCTAGCTCCACCACTACTACAAAGAATAAACGTTTCTATTAATCTAAAAACCAGCCAATGCACTAATAAATGAGCATTTTCTCTTAAAATCAACGCAAGATTGAAAACAATGTTCTAGAAAAGATATTGCACAGTCTTAACCTCCTCCTTGTCGAGAAAACTTCTACAGAAATCATTAAAAGACAGATTAACGTGGACTTCCAGGATACAATGTCCAGTTAAAACACCAACAAGACCCCTTAATTGGGAGCGAGAGGGTCACATAAGTGATCTA
The DNA here is from genome assembly GCA_941918925.1 of Phyto melanocephala. Classification (NCBI taxonomy): domain Eukaryota; kingdom Metazoa; phylum Arthropoda; class Insecta; order Diptera; family Rhinophoridae; genus Phyto; species Phyto melanocephala. The sequence goes on along the minus strand of OW799236.1, from coordinate 18,492,912 downwards.
GTTCGAGAATCTACCAATGACGGTCAGGACTGCCTTGCTGTTTGACAAGTAGCAGTATACGTAGAACATTCAGCTCATGCTATAATGAATAATCTACACGTGAAATTTGACGGCATGAATTTCAAGTCAATAATTTTTTTAAGTTTTCTTCTAGTGTTCTCATGAACCAAAATTTTAAGCGAAGCGAATAAGCCACAAACCACTATGCATGGGTCCAACTCCACCTGATTTATACGTAATAATGGAAAATTTTACATTTTGAAAACATGCCTAGGGTGTCCAAAGGAAACTTTAAATTTTTTTAAAACACTTGTTAATATTTGAATAAATGATTTCGGTCATATGGCCGCCATGGCAGTTCTTGGACGCCTAATTTTGGGATACCTTTTCGATTATTGCTGAGCATATGTCACGGATAATATTATTGTTCGTATTGGGCACTTAGGTATCAATTCATTTATCATCATAAGAATCATAAGAAATAATCGAAAGGTGCCAAATCACACAATATTAGAAGATAAATTTATCAAAATCAACTTATTGCAAAATTTTTTTATCAATAAACAGATGACATGGTGGATATATTGCACATAGCTCTACACTGTCTAATAACAACATCTAATCTCAATCCATTTCATCTTTATTTTCAACGTGCGGAATGATCTCCATTGACAGTAACTCGAAATCCGGTTCTATTTTTTAAGAGTAATTTCAGATAATGCCGCCAGCGTGTAAATTGTACTAATTAAAAATTTTATTTCTTTTTTTAGCCCGTTAAATCCAAAATCAGCCTTCTCGCTGTACACAATTTTGGTCAAACCGATGACTGATTTTTAAAGTTAATAAGAATAATTTGATAGAACTGTTGACGTCTCAATTTATCCATGATGGTTTGTCAGAGTATACTGATCATAAATGTCAAAGAGTAAGCGTAGTATGACAGTTTACTCAAACAATAGTCCCACAACAAACTTTGTTTCTTTATTTATAAGACTCGTTATTTGTATGCAAAATGTTTGCACATGACTCACTGTGTACCATTTCATTCCATTTTGTACCACAAAGTGTTTAAGTGCACTAAGATCATTTTACATGTTACCACCTCCTTACTTGCAACAATTTGACTTCATAATTTTCCCCTTATATTCACTTGAGTTTTCTTTTCTCTATTATATAAATTATATGCTTGCAAACATACAATTTGTTGCTGAATTTATAGTTTATTGCTCACTTTCTTTTTCACATGTTACAAATTTATGTAGAGTTCTTTTATGGCTTAAAGAATTTTATTGGAAAGAAATCAAAGCTAAAAGTTCAAGCAGTTTATCATTATTACGAAAATGAAAAAAAAAAAAATTACACTGATTCAGTCATGCACGCTTGACCTTTATGAAAGACTAAAACATAAGTTATTGGTAAAAGGTATTACAAACAATTTTAAAAAAAGGGTGTCCAAAACTAAAAAAAATCTTTTTATTTATGTGTATTTTTTTTTATTAAATTGGACAAGGAAAATATACAAGAATAATAAACTTAAATAAATAATTTACACGTTTGCAAATTTGAACTTCGCTTTCGGTCCAAAATTATCTACAAATATTTTTCGTTCATTTGAACAGACAATTGCTATTGCACTTATTACAATTTTACATTTCCATTTATAATAAAAAAAATTACGCTATTTTTTTTGTAGTAAACCTTGATGCTGCCTGCTAGTTTCAATTGCCATAAATTTGGTAAACGGCAAAAATAAGATTTTATATTATTAAGGGACACCCTATACTTATGTTTTTTACATTCTTTTCCCAAGTGCTATAAACAAAGTCATAATTTTCAGTTTAAGAATGAACTCACTGTTGATTGGTCACTTGAAAATATTTCTTAACGACTTAATAAAAAAAAAATTAAAAACTATGGAGTGCACGGCGAAAAATTTAATGTACCCACCCTGCTTAATTTCTTCCAAACAAATTTAACTGAATTTTGATCCCAGTTACATTTCAGCAATAATAAACTAAATGACTAAATTTTCCGATTTAGCTAATTTTGAATACCACACATGATTGATGTACAAACAAATATTTAAGTCAGAGTTCATTTTTGAAATTTTTTTCATTCGAGTCTTATCTTACTTTACATAAAGAGATAGAGAATTTTTTCAACGTAAAAAAAATGTGACTTGTGGCAACACTAAAAGTGCTTAGTAAGGTGTGCCATTTCACCATGGTTAGACTAATGAACATTTGCAAATTATAACATTTATATATCAATATTTTGGCTGTATGAGAAATGTATTTTGTTACTTACGTCCATTTTATGGTCGTTATAAACGACCCACCGAACACACTATTCAAGCTTTTGCTTGATATAGTTTCATTTTGTTGTATGTAACACTACCAATGCGAACAGTGCGTAACGAGGCGAATATTGCTGCTATATCGGCCAGTGTCAATTTGTTGTCGTTGTCTACAAATGGGGTTCTATAATTCGACCACCTCGAAGGTGCCGTGCGATAATTACCACTTTTTTCTTAATATGGAAGAGTTGGAATTGATTGATATGTGACTTCAACAAGACGGTGCCACACGGCACATGACACGCGACATTTTGAACATATTGAGAGGTGAGCTTGTTAAAAAATAATCTCACGTTTTGATACAGTTCGTTGGCCGCTAAGATCTAGATTTGACCCCAATGGACAGTTTTTTGTGGGCATACGTGAAGTCTTTCGTACACTCGGGCAAGCCAGCTATAATCTAGCCCATGAAGACAAAATTGCAGGTGGCATTGGTGAGATCTCGATCGAAATGCTGGAAAAAGTATGCCAAAAGATAGTAGATTTATAAGAAATAATCTTTAATAAGTTCATAGAGGGAAAATAAATATTTTATTCACCTTTGCAAATGCACAATACCCATACGGTAAAGAAGCACTAACTATATACTTTTTGGAGTCTGAACAAATACTTCGGCATGCTACGCTATGAGTAAAAATCCAAAAGAAATTTTTCGGTAGAGAATAGAAAAATGTTGCGATTTTTTGTTCTGTGTTAAACAACATGATATTTTAGCAAAATTCCAAAACGCAACACTGTTTATTTTGTTGTTGGTTGGAAACTTCATCATGAATACATCACGCCAGAGCAACTTGCACATATTGCTTAATTTTTTTTTGAAAACCATAATTCTTCCAGCATTCGATGAAGCACATTTTTGTGAAAATGGCTTTGAAAATAAACAGATTTGTCGCGTTTGCAGCGATGTGACTCCCCTAGCCATTGTCGAAATTCCATAATATTTAGAAAAACTCACTATTTGTTGCTTTTTATGATCTGGTGTAATCACTAGTCAACATTTCTTTCAAATCACGATGGCCAGAATGTTTCAGCCGATGGTGAGTAGAGTATAGACTTACTTAAACATTATTAGATGATGCCACATATCACACAGCAGTAAACTAAGTGCAATATTTGACGAATAATTTTAAGAAATGGACCTGTTAACTGGTCACATTGTTTCCTCTGGGGATATATAAGCTAACTTTCAGTGAACTCTGGACTTCCAATCTTGTATTCCCTAAGGGTATACTTGTCGCGGACCTAGCAAAATCAGTCGAGTTTTTTCAAAAAAATCTTCTTAAAAATTCCCTTGTGGTGCAATGAAAACACAAAAAAGATCAAATTCCCTTCCCTGTCGTCGAAATACCGCAATTTTGAGTAAAAGTTTGAAATTGCTCTTCACTATAGAAACAATTTTCAAATTTACCGCGCAGTATAAATGCAAATAGCAATGAAGAAAACGGAAGGATTTGTTATTTTTCATCTTCTATTCATCAAATCGGAAGTGGTCCTTAAAAGTTATTTTAAACTAAATAAATAATTCTTTGTATTTTTAAAGACTAACTTATTTATTCGTATTTTTTAGCGTATTAAAAATATTAATGTTTTTTTTGTGAGTTGGTAAATTATTGGTGCAGTAGCATGCAATTTAATACCACTTAAAATTGTTAACATTATATTCAGTTTCAAACATAAATAAACATTTGCTCCATAAGCTTTAAATACAACAAGTAAAAGCACTATATTCGGCTGTGCTGAATCTTTTATACCCACCACCGATTTTGTATCCTTTTATAGAACAGAATTTATTATTTTGTTATTAACTGTAATCACTTTGGAATAGTCTCTTTATACTGAAATAAGTATCACTTTCTTTGTATAACTTTTAAATGCTAGTAAAATATTTTCGTTAATTAACTCTTTCAATGAAAGTGGGCTTTAAAGTAGGCGTGTTAATAAAGTTTCTGCTAATAAATACAACTTAAATATTTAAATATAGAGCCCTTTATTCTTTCAAAAACTTTTTCAATAGAGAAATTATATGAATTTAAGATAAAGCGTTATATGGGAGGTGGGCGTAGAAGTGGGCGTGTCACATTTGTTTTCCGTTAGTACAAAACAAAAAATACACTGTGCGGTATAAATTTTCGTACATTTTGATCTATAACTCCTTTCCTAATGTATAGTTTTAAGCAGTTTTGAGGAGAAGATATTTTCTTTTACTCAGGAAATATACATTCGAAATTTCTACGTTGATTCGTTTGGACACAATTGGATTTTATTCGATGTTGGAAGGACATGTTTTTTTGACCTTCCCTTGCATTACGAGCGATAACTCTCTTGCTAATATTCCAATTTAGCCCATTTACAATGTCAAACAAGCCTTGTGTATAAGAAATTTTCTGGCATAATTTAAGCCCCTAGCTTTTTTGGTCCGACCGCTGTCGTGCTGACGGGCAGGCGGACGAACTAGCTAGATCGTCATCAAATTAAGCCCCGATTCAAAATATGGGGTCTAAAATAGATATTTCCATGTGTTACAAACGGAATGACAAAATAAATATATATTCCTATTATTTATTTGGTGGCGGGTATAAAAATCCAAAATTTGGCCTCAAAATTTACATTTCCAGCTTAAAACGATACAGTTCTGCTAACTGCTTAGTTATATCCTTCACACAGTGAAAAAGGGTATATATAGGTTTGTCATTCCGTGTGAAATTTCTACAATTTTCATTTCCGACCCCATAAAGTATATATTTTCTGAAAGCTTATGAATAGGGGAGTCGATTAAGCTCTGTCAGTCTGTCCGTGTGTATGTTGAAATCAACTTTTTGAAGCCCCCCGACATCGCTTGGACCCGGATGAGGTATTAAAATATCAGAAATATTCGGGAGTAGATCGGTATTGAAACTCAGAAACATCGGTCATAAACAACTGAGATATGAGCAAAAACCCACGACCACCTCGATTTTTTTTTTCACAAAAACAACATTACAACAACAACATACATACATACATACAAACGTGTATACTGGTTAGAGAAAACGTGGCATCGAATCCCAGCTGAGCCAAAAAAAAAATTTTTTTTATTTTATTTTTATATTTTTTTTTTAATTTTTTTTAAAAATTTTTTGTTTAATTTTTTTTTGTTTTATATTTATTATTATTATTTTTTTAAAAAAAGTTTCTTTTTAATTTTTTTTTTTAATTTTTTTTTTAATTTTTTTTTTTAATTTTTTTTTTTAAATTTTTTTTTTAAATTTTTTTTTTTTTTTTTTTCTTTTAACATACATACGTAAAGTTATAATTTTAAAATGGGTTGTTTTTATATATGTTTTTTTTTATATTGTTGTACGTATTTCATATGGGATGAATGGTGATACAAACTACTGTTATTGCATGACTACACGTTGTGAAGGGTATATAAGATTCGGCACGGCCGAATATAGCGCTCTTACTTGTTTTATACTTGAATCTAGCGATTCTTAATTAAACTAGCTTTAAACTGTTCTTGAGTATAGCGATTATTAATTAGGTTTTGTCCAATTTGCATAATATTCTCACTCTTTCAGTCTTAGACTAATAACACACAAAAAGGAAGCTCTTACAGATAAAAGCGCAAAAATTGTTCAAAGTTCGTTTATACTTAATCTATCTAAATTAACTATAGATATCATAAACAGCTAGAATACATCCACTGTGTTGAGATTCACTTATCACTTGTTAAACCAAATACTTTTATAGCAAGCTTTATAGCGCTGCTACTAAATTACACAGTACTGTTTTTAATACTTGTTATGTATGTACATATTTAGAACAAAATTTTATTGTTATTATTTTTAATTTACTACTCCTATCGTTTTATTTCTTTGTCTGGCGATTTTTATTGTTTTTGTTTTTATCTTTGTTTTATGGTTTTTAGAATTTCTTCTAATCATATACCTCACAGTCTATAAATTACAATGAAAAGTAACTTCTGACTTGATTTATGGCTCTTGACACATTTTATTGTTTTAGCGAATTTTATGCGGTATTTGTCAGGAGGGTGGTAACAACTGAAATAATCCTCAACATGTTTAACCGCTATATTTAGCTGTATTTTATTTTTATAAACAACCACCACCACCACCACCATCGACATTTTTTCGCTTTTGAATAAAACTTTAACCACTAAAATGTAAAATTTTCTATAAATCTGTTAAGTAGTTTAAAAACTATTTAAAAAAGATTTTCAAAGAAATTTATTTTTTCCTACTTATTTATCTCATTTTCAATACCAAAAAATTCTAACGTAAAAAAATTTATACTTTTAAATTTTGGTCCTCCTGATTCTTTCTTTCTATTTATTGTTTTTTTCAATGAGTTCTTTAACCTTTAGCTAAATCGCCATCATATGTTAAAGTGACTAAAACTTGGTATTGAACGTATATTTCAATAAAAAAATTTAAAAAAAATGTCCGTGGTTTTGGTAGTGGGTTTAAAATTAACAACAGTCTAAACTCTTAAGCTGAAATTGAAAATAAAAGACTGGACTTAAGACTAGAATCGAAAAAATCCATATAGTAATTTCTGCCAAAGATTCTGCGAAAAGCAGAAATTTATTTCTAGTTTCACAACAGAATTTTGTATTACAAATTTCAATAAAACCCAATTATTTGCATCAAGTCTCGTTCTATGTAATTATAGGTTAAAACATAAGATTTTATCTTTTATAACCACTTTTTACTATATTTTGATATAATCGATTAAAATTTTACTCAAACGTTTGAGTTTACTGCGATTTTCGTATAGGGATTCGTGATCGAATGCAAAATTTTGCCTCTAATTTGCGATTATTTCTTTTTTATGATAAAATATTTTAATTGAAATATGTATAGATAGCATACTCTTAGGAGATACAACTGGTTTTTCGCTTGCGTAAAAACTAAAATGGCACCAGTATCAATTTTTATTCTGTCGTAATGTGATATAAAAATATTTGAACCAGCCCTCAATTTTCTTTCGTATTGTAATAAAATGTTTAATATTTATTATACCAGTGTAATCTACATCAGAGTACCAAACGACTCCTGCATGTGCTGTGTACAAAAATGTAAGAGAGCTTAGAAATAATTTAGCTTTTATTCCTTCATGTATGAGGTGGCTAGTTTTATTTCTATTGCCTAGCTAAATTTAGAAAACCAAAAGTTTTTTATTTAACTTTACATATATGAGAATTTCATTTTTGAGCGCTTCTCATAAGTGATAAAATAAAATAATTTGTATTTATTTTAATGCAGTCTCTATATGTTTGGTTGTCATGGTGAGAGCAGACAAGTAAGAAGGGAAAAATAACACCCACTTAAAAATTCACATGTTTGAGTGTTTATTGTTACTCTGCCCCTGTCGTTTTGTTAAAAAAAATAATAATGAATGAGCAAAAACAAATTTTAAACTTCTCATAAATTGTTAAGAATATTTATTTGTTCCTCGCGCTGAAAGAGAAAATTGTTGTACTCGTTCATTAATGCAAAATAATAAGAAATCTTATTTATGGGAAAAATCAAAAATCTTTATAATATTCTACACCCACCCATAGGCATAGTTATATACAGTAGAATGTACCTTAACGGACATTTCCTACAAGCGGACATCCCTTTTAGATGGATATTGTTGCCAGGTTCCGGCAGCGTTCTATACAAAAAGCATTTCTGTCGCTTTCTCTTGAAGGGACGCTTCTCATGAGCGGATGCAGACAACCGCTTGACAAAAAATTTGCTCTTGGATGGACATTTCGATTTTTTATATTAACATTTACAAATAAGCTTGCCACAACTCTAAGTTTGTTCGCTTTTTAACAACATGGCACGGTTTATCATATTTACTCCATCACATAACAATGATTTACATTTTACAACCGGGAATGTCCGACAACATTTGATGTTGATTTTGAGCCTGCGGATGATTTGCCATTAAACCTACCGGCCCAAAATGCAGAAAAGATGTTAATTTAAATTTGTAACTTTTTCTTGACCGCACAGCCCTCTTCTACGGACACATTTCAATGGTCCCTTCGGTGTTCGATCAAAAGAACTTTAACTTTTTATTTTACAGTTTAATAAAACAAAAACCGACCTCCAAAAATTAAAGGTTTTACGGTATAAAACAAACGGAAGCTGAAGAGTACAAAACAAGAGAATTTTTGCGATATTATCCACGATTAGATATTCTTAGTTAGACCATATGTAAGATTATAGATTGCAGAAGATCATTAGCATTTTTATAAAAAAAAGTCCTGAACAAAGTGGAACTAGAGTTTAGAAAGCTTCTTAAGCGTGATCCATTTTGAGGTTCCCTACTTAAAAAAAAAAACACAGAAAATTCAAATTTAATGGGGAATGCTTATTATCATTTTAAAGAACATTCTTTGGCATTTGTTTTTTTAAGATTATGTCTATCAAATATTGGCCGTTGCTCCGTCCGTTGAGTCCAATTTTCCATGAATCGTTCGAGCATTTCGACTGGTAATTGGAGAATGACACGCGTAATGTTTTCCTCCAAGGCCTGAATCAAAGCGGGTGTATGCGGACAAACTTTAGACTTTACATATCCCCACAGGAAAAAGTCTAATAGTGTGATAGCATACGATCTCGGTGGTCAATCGAGCGGCCCAAAACGTGAAATTATGCGCTCACCGAAGTGTTCTCTCAATAAATCCATTAATTGAGGCAATGTGTGGAAAATGTCGCCGTCTTGCTGAAACCAATTTAAGATCTTAACGTAAAATGTGTCGTTCCATACGTCAGTCCGAGTTGCTGCGAACGGCACCGAATCGACTCTTCACGGTGTTCGTATACACTCTCAGCTACGGTCGCTATATTTTCTTCACAGCGTGCTGGACGTGGTCTATTCGGTTGAAATTATCCAATAATGATGATGATGGTATTGCGAATAGTACGCTCAGAAGGCCGATTATGTTGATCATAAGTTGAGCGAAGTGCACGAAACACATTCCTTACAGAACGTAAATTTTCATAATAAAATTGAACGATTTGTAAACGTTGTTCAGACATAAGTCTTTCCAATATGAAATGCCAAACAGTACTAAACAAAAATAACACTCACACATGATCTGTCAAAAAAAGCTATTGAAAAAAGTATCTCTATTAGAATCACCCATTACAAAAAATTTGGTTTTTAATCTATTTTATTGGTTAAAGTTCGATCTGTTTTTTGGCCTGTCAGTGAAAAATATGATTATTGTAAAATCGTAATACCTGCATGATTAAAATTAAACTAAAACAGATATTAATCACCTACGTAGTTTTGTAATAATAAAATTGGTCGCTGAAAATTATGAAAAGAAACCGAAATTCGAGCTGAATTTAAAGAAACCAGTTGTTTAAATCTCGCATTTAAATACAATCTAAGTTTTACTCGAACGTGTGTGTTAACTGTGCTACTGGTATGGGAATCCCCAAAAAAAATTCTCTCAAAATTGCTCCTAATGTAACCTAAGGATTTGGTAACATTTATACTATTAATATATTTTTGTGACGCTAAAAAAAAACTTGCAGGGCAACTGCCTGTCACTCTAACATAAACAACACATTCAATCTGTTCCAATTGCATTGTCTATGCTAAAGACTTGTTAACGCAAATGTCTTTAATTGAATGCACATGTGGAAAAGTATAGTTCTATGTTTCTTTTTTTTGTAAATACTTATATCTTTAAAGGAAAATATGAAAAAGTGATTGAACATGAATATTTTAAAGAATATGATTGATATAATAAAAGATTTTATACTGACAGTAGATGTTAATGTTTTGGATTTTTGTTTTGTTAATTTAATATTTTTTTTTTCAATATGGAAAACAAAGAAAAATTAAGTAATTTCCATGAAACTTTTTAAAGTCGTTACACAGTACAAAGCATTAAAACTGTTTATCAAAATAAAATAAAAATATTATCTTAATGTTAACGGCAATTCGAAGTGAATTTAATATATTTTTCTTTTTTGCAAAACAATAACGGCAGATATTTTATGGTAAATGTATTGTTGCAGGCATAGATATTGTTTTAAAATATTGGGTGTCCCAATAATATACGCAACATTTCAATGTGTTGTTATTATGAAGGTACAAATAAAAAATAATAGGAAAAAAACTTCAATGAATAATGTTAATATTATTAACATATTACGACGTCTTATACCATAGACAGACGACAGCGTTAATTTGCATTAAAAGTCTTAATTCAAATTAACTATTGAATTATCCTCATTCCAATGTGTATTAGATTTCACGTAAATGCACTTAATCGTATTGAATTTATACTGCATTTAGCAATTTCAATATGGCAACACGGTCAGCAATCAATCAAAAAATTAAAAAATCAAAAATGTAAAATAAAAATATATTCGATATGTTGAAAATTTTTACATATTTTTTGGAATGCCTTAGTGTTTAGGCGAAAGTTTTCCTTAATACTGGTATCGTCCATCGTAAACACGTCACTCTCCCAAAAAGTGCTGTTACGGTTCTTTAAAAAAATACCACATACCTACATACATACATATGTATGTATGTATGTATGTATGAATTATAACCTTCATGAAAAGATACCATTAAACCTACGAATTTCCACAATTCACTTTCTCTTATTTCAGAGTGTCCTTCTGCCATCCCAAATTGTAGCAACATGTTCAAATTTGTGATTGTTAGTGCATTTACAATTTTTAAAATTTTTACTAAATGCAATAACTGTCGTCTGTCACAGTAAGATTTTAATTTGCATTAGTGAGATTTTAATGCAAATTAACGCTGTCGTCTGTCTATGGTATTAGGTCTTTTGCACTACAAATGCAATACAATGCCTTTATTTAGCCTGCTTATTGAACAACACAACAGCAATCTTAAAAACTAAATTTTTTAGGTAATTAAGCCATAATTTTAGTCACTACATTGAAGTTTGTGTGTTTTGTTTTAAAAATAATGTTTTTGTCCAAAAAAAAAATTTTTATTTTTGCGAAGCAATTTTGAAACTTTTTGCTGAATGTAGGGCTCGCATTTTATACCCTTCACACGAGAGTGTTAAGGGAATATATAGGTTTGTCATTCCGTTTGTAATTTCCAAAATATTCATTCAAGATCCAATAGAGTATTTATATTCTGAATGCATATACATAGATAGAGAAATTGATATAGATCGATGTGTAAGTTGAAATCACTTCTTTGAAATCCCCACGTATACTTTATACTCTTCTGTGGTATGAGTTAATCAGATATGCTTTCAGGAATTGTGCTATTAAAAATCAGTAACGTGAGTAAATTAAGAGCGGAGCTATGAGCGAAAGAAAATGAATGCCTTGGTATTTAACCTAAGCATAATCGGATTTTGCAGCTGCTAGATCTTGCTGCAACGTTCGTTACGTAAATATAAAATATGTTCCTTTGGCAACATTAACATCTTGGTTTCATGGTTTAATCACTGACAAAAATATCGGTGAAATGATTTTTGAAAAAAATTGAGAATTAAAAGTTAAAATTATCGATTTTCTAAATTAGTTTTGGTCACAGTTTTACCTTGTATTTTAGGTCATTAGATGACGGCCCAAACTATGTGAAGGGCATATAAGATTCAACGCAGCCGAATATAGCGCTCTGACATGAAAACATTGCCTTTTTTAATTGTTTTCTTGTAAGGTATAACACACTAATATCAATGTTTTAGAGCAAGCAAATAAATGTCGCCTCCTCCGATAGCCTGTGAAATATATGGGTTCCAAAGTTACTTAATCGAAGCTAAAATAGGATGATTTAAATCATATTTTTTGGTGTTCTAACAACTTTACAATAAGCAGGTGTAAGGCAATTCAATTCCTGTTACATAATTTACAGTCACCTCCTACCGCAGTCACAATATTCTACTAACTTTTGAACCAATACTCGTATTATGGAAATAAATACATAAAAGTGTTTCTTTGGACACCCTATACAATATGTTACAACGTTGACTATTGTTCAATTTTAATGTAATTAAAGTTAAAATAATGTGTACAGCTAAAGTTCTCAATGTGTGACACAAAAGAAGATTTTTATTTCTACCTGATTTAGGAAAAAAACTATTCATTTTACATAAGTGTAAAGAAAAATTTGGATACATTTTTTTTTATAGAAAATATTTTTAAATTTTTAGAATCAAAATTAAAAAAAAAAAAAATTATATATAGATTTTATTAAACATTTTATAAAAGTTTTTTTAAACTAATAACAGTACAATAATATGATTTTTGAGGAAAAGTTTGGGAAGTTCTCTTTGTGACATATATTTTTAGACTCTAACAAAAGAACAATAGCCTGACCGAAATTTGATTGTTGACTTTTGTTTTGCAAAAGATTATAGATAATTTATTAAAACTACTAAACTACGTGGAAATCCTTATTGAATTGCGAAAACTTGGCTATACATTGTGAAACAGCTTATTCTTAACGAGAGGTTTTGGGGTCGCTTGAATTGTATGTAAAATAATAAAAACTTAAAACATTTAATATAAAGGACATAATTTTAAAGTTAAAAATAATATTAATTTATTATTTTTGCACTTGAATCGTACGAATAATTTAGGGTCATATAACGGAATTTATATAAAAATTTATTTTAGCCTACTTTAGGGCTCATTGAAGTATAATTTTTGTTGTGTATTTCAAGGCGTTTTTTTCATCTCTGGCTTTATTTAATTTTTTTCCATTTTCCTTTCAATTAATTGTACGTACGTTTTACTGATTTCATTAAACATATTTTCCGTTCATTTCAATTTATCATTACAGAGATTTGGGCAACAACAACATAACCAAATTGGAAGCAAACACATTTTTTATGGCAACTAATTTAGAGGAATTGTAAGTATTTATAAAGGACAATTTACTTAAGGTAATAAAAATTTAAATTTAAAATAAAACAATAAATTGTTACTGCAGGAGAGAGCCAAAAAAATGTTTCTTTTCCCTTTTCCCTGATGAAGCCAAGTCCTATAAGCTGTGTTTTTTATTTTTGCCTATGTCCTTACTGCTACTGTTCATATACATTTCACATAATTCATTTGCTTCACGCATCATTAAGAAAATTAATAAAAAAGAAAAAAAGAAAAAAATAGGAGGAATATAAAACACTAACAAAAATTTGTTAAATTAAGTTTTTTTTTTTTTGTTTTCATTTCCGCTTCTTTTTTTATTTATTTATTTTATTTACCACATCAGACAATTGAAGTACACTTGTTGTTTTATACAGCTTTCAAGAAGGTCCAGCGGAGGCTGTGTGCAAAAATAAATAATAAAAAAATATATTCACACCATAAACAATAAAGTACGCTGCAGGACTTTCATTGGTTTATGAATAAAGTTGAAATTAATATATTTCTGTACAAACATATTGTCGTACAACTTTTATAAATCAACAACACATTTCGCGGTATTTTTTTAATGTGATATTTAAAAAAAATATCACATAGTGAATGGTTTCTTCTTTCAAATGCTAATATATGACCATAACTCATTATAATAAAAAGTTTAACCATCTGTGTATGTATTAAATATAAAACACGCGTTTAATTTTTTGTTTCTTTTTTGGTTTTGAAAATTTCAAATTGTTTTACGCTCTACGTTTTAACAAAAGATTTTCGAAAGAAAAAGTAAAATTTTATTTAAAATCAATTTGTTTTTCTTCTTTACACGTTCACTCAAGATTACATACACACCAGCTTACGTGTCAAAGAAAACGATTTAGTCTTACTTAAGTACTAATGCTTGAGCAAACATGTTGCTTAAAGATTGTTGGTTGCCATACGGCAAAATTAATATTACACGAAGAGGTGTTTAATGAATTATTTTATAATATTATAATGGCATAAGTAAACCAAACTGTAAAATAAATATTAAAAAAAAATTCGTATTTATTTGAGAGGTCCCTGTATTCTCCTGTAGGTAAAATTTTCAATGACTTGAGCGAATAAATCTCTCAGTAAGTGAGAGCTTGTACGTCTAATATTGACTTTAAGTCTTTTAGATTCTTGTTGTACACCTATGGCTTTAGAAAATACTCAAGTAAAGGTCAAGTACTAAGTAACAGTCAAATATATGATCTTGGTGGCCAGTTTAGATCATATCCACGAGAAAAAAATAGTTCATTTAGAGTATTCTTTGTGGCCAACTGTATCATACTGCTGGAAAAGCATTTAGTTCATGTACATAATATTTAAGTTTAACTAAATACAAACATGTTGTCCTTATTCTCAAGCTTGAGGCAGGTTTTTATATAAAAAACTATTTATTTATATAAAAAATTTTATTTTATACTTTTGTCATGAGGTATATAAGAAATTGATCATTAGCTTTAAAATTAGGACAACATATTGTTAAACAAAGATGGAAGAAATTTATATATTATCTAAAATCAGAAACAATTGATTACAATGTAGTCTTCACCAACTTCATTTTCGAAGAGTTGCGACCTCATAATGCCGGCGGCACAAAATCCATATTATTACCTCCAAACCGCATGCTTCTTGTCATCCAGCATCCTTTCTAAAGCTCTCCTAAACTTAGTTAGCCCAAAAAAATTACGTTATTATTTTTGCTTTGATCTGTAAAGTTAATTTAGAATTCTACGTTAATTTGAGAAGTCCATATTCTTGTGTATGACAATAAGTCAATAAATCTGTAGAATAATAGAGTATACGTTACATCTTAACATCCTTTGTGAGAGTTTCTATTAATATCATTGAAAGGGAACACTGATTTCATTGCATTAAAAAGATCAAACAGATCATGGAATTTTGAACGATAGAATTGTACAAGATCCCTCGTTCGATTCTAGGGGCATATTTTCTTGGCTAGTGTCAGGCCAAGGTGTTTTTATAGTACGGGAAAGTGAGGTAGGACTAACACCGTTGGTTTCTTAAAGCCATAACTTGAAACAACTCAAACCCTGGTCAGGGCATATGGTTAAAGCTAACCAGAGACCTATCTGGTACTATGGAAATCAGTAAGTCCCCAGAACTTGTTCTAAACTAGTTATTTGTAAGGTTTCTTCGGAAAGCACGTGGTGGCTGTGGTTATTCCTAAGTAAAAACTCCAACTCTAGGGTGGTTAACATCCGATGCTCGGACTTGGTCAGACAACCACTCGTATTTCTAGAATGCTGTCTTCGACTCAACAGAAGCAGATAATGATGGTTTATGACTGATGCTTGCAGACTTCGGCAGTTTAAAAAAAAATCGTTTTCAATATGTGTGCTGGATATATAGTATATGTATTAAAAGCATATTGTTTGCGTTCATATAACTCTTAAAAATACTGAAACGAATAAAAGAATCATTTTCCGTATCAACTTTCCGAATCTCATAATCCTTCATACATGCAGTGCTTTTAAATTGTACTGATATTAGCATCATCTGATGTCGTTTAAAAAAATAGAAAAATTATGTAAACTTTATTAAAATTCTAAGCAAAATATTTTTTGATGCACTGTGCGGTGTCCTTAATGTTTGTTTGTATTTTTTTTTTTTAAATTTTATTTTATAGATTTTTGCCTTACTACATTGAAAACGCTTTAGCTTGCTAACAATATTGTTTAATGTTTTTCTAAGTATCTATTTTCTAATTTTCAAATTTTTTTAAATTTTGATAAATATTTTACTCATTAAAAATTTTTTCTAATCGTATTTCTCATTTTCAGAACCCTAGCTGATAATAATATAGAAGTAATGGATCCGTTAGCATTTTATGGTTTAAGTAAATTGAAGCGAATAAATTTACAAAATTGTGGCCTTAAAACATTGCCCGCTTATGCTTTTCAAGGTTTAGTCAATTTAGTGTCCATGTAAGTATTACGAAATTAATAGAAAAAGATTTTATTATTTATTTTTTTTTTTCTTTTCAAAACAATTGGTTTTTTTAATTTATCAAAATTTTTCACTAAATTTATGAGTGAAATTTGGAAAAATTGAGTACAATATAAACTTTTAACTGAATAAGTCCTTAAAATATGCTATAGTTTTTCAAATACCATGTATTATTTAGTATACAGTGTTGCCAGTGGTTAGTTTCTAAGTGAGCTTTTTTGACATTAATGGGGTTCAAATATAAACAATATATATAAATAATATTTATTTTTATAAGATTTATTCTCTTGATTTCAAACTAAAATATTTATGATGTAATAGATTTTTATGGAGTAGCCCATCTTTTCTGTAATATACGCACTCTTTGAATAAAATTCTCAATGACCATTTTGTTTAAGTGTGGCCTAAATTTTCTTGTTTTATATACAAATAGTTGAAAGCTTGTAAGTTGAAACCTTTACACAGAAAAAATAATCCAGTTGTGTTAAATATTACGATTTCAGTTTGCTAGCGCAATTAAATAAATCATATGAGTTCACAACCCGGAAAAGTATCCTGCTGCCAATAAATTGTTTTGTATGCTATTGGTCTTGTGACTTTACCCTTTTAAAACAAAATATTAATAACAAGATTGTCATTCAATTTACGCAGTAAGAACAGAAACTGCTTTATTAGTTTCACTTGCAAAGAAGTATGATCCCAAAATCTGCACGTAACTAGATCACATTGTTCTTTGAATTCAAAATGCATACAATTAAAGTGGAAAATATGATTTTTTTTCTTGTGCTAAATAAATCTGTATCCCCAGATAGTGCTCAGTAACATTATTACATTTTCATGTAATAAACATCTTTAGTTTTTCTATGCCTTTAATTGTGTTAGTCTAGCAGCACACAACTTTAGTTAGTGCTGCCTACAGAGAGCTTTTTGAAGAGTGAAATTTTTGTTTAACAACCCGAATTCATATTTTTTTCGACACTGATTCGATAGTCGAAATTCAACAGCTTGATTGCTTTTGCAACACTTCTATCATTACCAATTCATCCAGTATATCATACTGCAATCAGATTTTGTACTTGAATTTTAAACTTTGACCGCCAAGATTTTAATATTTAAAAAAAATTGTTGAGCAGTGAAAACTTTATTAATAACCATAAATACTCTATTTTGGGAGTGCAATGACCCCCCTAACAGAATTTGATAAAAATAACCGTTTGTATTTAATAAACATATAAAATGAACTCAATTTAAGATTATGTACCAAATTAATAAAAACATTTTCAAACCTTTCAAACTTTTGCAACTGCCTGAAAAAAGCTGTTGTCAAACAATTTTTTTGGGCTGGCAACTCTATTAAAACTTATATATATTAACTTATCGTTCCTTTGGGAGCCCTTGCTATAATCTGCTAAGCCTTGATAATTTAGTATTAGCTTTTTCTTATTTTTTTTTTTTTTTAATGCAAAATCTATTTAAAGAAGCCTTAAAGTAATCCTTAAGATGCGGCAAATTTTGAAACGATTTAGTTTAATTAATGTTAATAATATAAAATTTAGATAAAATTGGTATTTATTTAGTGGTTGGATTTAGACTTGTCTATATTAATTTTGTTGTGGCTTATTCCAGGTCACCATTAGAATTTTTCCCAAAAACATAACGTGCGATTCATTTTAAACGTTTTCAAAACATTTTTTAAATTCTTCTGATGATCTTGCATAAGAATCAGTTACATAAGTGTGTACCAGCTTTAATTAAATAATCAAGTTAAGATCATAGGAAAGTTAGTAGCAGTGTATCCCACATTATATTGTTTTTCTTTACGAGTAAATAGTTACCGTCTTATCCTAAAAAATTATTAATGGCTTAAAATGGAATAGTACTGATTTTCTATTGAAATTTGATTAATAAGCCTCTTATGAAGCTGTTTGAATTTCGATGACTGTTAATCTTTAAATTAAAGAAAATATTTTAAAGTTCGATTTTTATTTGAAACTCCTGGCAATACTGATACTTAATAATCTCATATATAAGTTGTAACATATCACTAAGAATATACGTATTTTTCAAAAGAACAGCCGGGAAAAATTGATTTAATAACAAACTAAATTTTTACTGAAAATTTCTAATTAAAGTTTGAACATTCACTGACAATTCGTTTTGATTTTATTGTGCGGTCTTTTATTTAGGCACTTCTTAGTTTGTAAATTGCTGTCTTATAATTTCACAATGTTTATAAAAATTATTTGGTTTTATACAAATATTTTAGAAATGTAACTAAACAATTTACAAGATACCAAGAAAGATTTATTTATGTATTTAAACTATCTTAATAGCACATCACATTAGTAAGCCCCCAAAAATAGGCTGTTCTTTTGTTAAATTGTATTTTATATATCTCTATTTATTTACCGTTTACTTGATTTAAAGACCCAATTTCAATTACATATTTTTTTTAATATTTTCTCAAATTTATGTTTATTTCTATATAAAAAATATATTTTAATGTTGCCTTTTGTGTGTGCGAAATTTTATGCAAACCCATCATCACGATTATCATCTTATTCACCAAAAATGTATTCCACCCAAAATAATATAATATATATACTATAACTATAAAAACACGCATTTGTTATTGTACGTTTTGGTATGGCCAAAACATTATACATAAAAAAATGCTATTAAACTTGTTGGCCAACTAAACCAAATATTTGCACCAAACGAACTAAAATTGTGTATCACCCCAAAATAAATAAACAAAAAAAAATATAAATAAAATAACAAACCAAAACACAGGCAATTAAATGGCAATGCCTTAGCGAGCATGGACAGCAACAGCCTGCAACATTTGCCAAAATTACGCACTCTAAGACTGGAGGGTAATTTATTTTATCGGATACCAACCAATGCTTTAGCTGGACTAAAAACACTTGAAGCACTGTGAGCCATACTCTTTCTACTTGTATTTTCAATCTTTTCTTGCTCTGTTTTATTTAGCAATTTTTGTCTATTTATAAACTAAAATATAAACAAATTAAAACTACTATAGTTTTTAACAAACTTTTTTTTGTGTGCTACTAAAATTTTATTTAAAATTGAATTCTCAATTGGCAAGCACTACAAAAAAAAAATTAATAACAAAAAATCTGCATGCTGTTTGTTGGACTCAAATGAATTGGCCTTTTCAAATTAATAACGATTGGTGTATGGCACAGATAAAAACGCTTAAAAAATGGTTTTAATTTAAAATCACAATAAATATTTATGCATAACACTTTTTATTAATTGTTTGTTGGTTTAATGCTTTAATACATGTGTAGTTAATAAAACAAAAAATCTATAAAAATTACACAAAATAAAATAAAGTCATTTAGCTTTAAATTAACTATAAATAGCAGCTTCTTAAAAAAATTGCTATAAAAAGCCAGTTTTTAAAAAAATTTAACTTCTTTTGGGCATGGTTATTTTTAAAAATACATTTAAGGAAGAATTAAGAAAAATTTCTTTTAAAGCTAATTTTTGAAAAAAATAAAAAATTATCAATAAAAAATGTTTGAACAAATTTTCATATAAAAAGCAATTGTAAAAAGAATTTTATATAAATAGCAAATTTAAATTGTTTTTAAAATAATTGGCAGATTAAAAAAAAAATTTAAATAACAAAATTTTAAGAAAATTTTTTTAAAAATTTTTTTATAAATAGCAGTTTTTGAGAAGTTTTGTATATAAAAAAAATTTTAGAAAAATTTCTTATAAAACGATAAATTTTTTAAAAAATTCTCTACAAATACAAATACACATTTTTGGAAAATCTACTTAAAAGAGCATTTTTTTTTTAAATTCACTATAAATAGCAACTTTTTGGAAAATGCGATGAAAGTAGTAAATTTTTGAAAAATCTAGTATATTTTTAAAAAATTCATTAAAATTAGCAAATTTTTAAAATTTTCACTAAAAATTGATAATTTTTGCAAATTCAATGTAAATAACAAAATTTTGCAAAATATAACATAAATATTAAATTTTTGAAAAATTCACTATAAACAGAAAATTCTTACAAATTCACTAGAAATACAAAATTTTGACAAAATCACTATAAATAGAAAATGTTTAAAATATTCACTGTAAATCGGAAATTTTTTAAAAATTCCCTTTGAATAGCAAATTTTTGAAAAAATCTTTTTGAATAGCAAACTTTTTTAAAATTCCCTTTAAATAGCAAATTCTGAAAAAAAATCCCCTTTATAGCAAATTATTGATAAATTCCCTTTAAATAGCAAATTTTTGAAAAAATCACTATAAATAACTATACATTTTTGAAAAATTTATTATAAATAGCCAATTTTTGAGAAATTCACTTTATAGAAAAATTCTTGGGAAATTTACATGGAAAATTGTTCAAATCCCTTTAAATAGCAAAAAATAAAAATTTACTATAAAAAGAATTTTTTTAAGATATTCACTAAAAATAACAAATTTTTGAAATATTCACTTTAAAAAGCAAGTGCTTGAAAAATTTACTATCAATAGAATTTTTTTTAAAATTCCTTTTAAATTTTTATAATATACACTTTAAAGCAGGGTACACTTATTCAAGTTGGCGGTGCCAGCCCAGCTGACAATTTTTTTGTGCTTTGGAGTATGTCAAACTACATATTAAATAAATGATTTCAACTCCGGAAATTGTCAAACTTCATACATAAAAAAGAGAGCCGAAAATCGCTCTCCTTTACGCTATCACCTTATGTAATTACATCATGCTTTAAAGTGTAAATGATTGAAAAATTTACACTTAAAAGAATTTTTTTTAATTCCCTTTAAACAGTACATTTTTGAAAAATTCACTTTAAAGAGCAAATGCTTGATAAATTGACTCTCAATAGAATTTTATTTGAATTCCCTATTAATATCAAATTTTTGAGATTTTCATTATTATTATAAAATATTTTTGAAAAGTTCACTATAAATAAAAATTTTTTTAAAAGTTAACAATTAATCGCAAATATTTTTAAAATTCACTAAAAATAGCAATTTTCGAAAAAAAATTCACTACAGTATAACCTCTGTAGTCCGGACACTCGCTTATCCGGACTATCCAGTACTCCAGACAGTTAAATTTTTCGGACAGTTGGAAAATTTTACCTCTGTAAACCGGACATTACTTTGTTTTGTGTTTGTTTGTTTTTTTTGTTATTTTAAATATTGAGAAAAACAAACACACCAACAATTCTCTAGAGGAAATTTATGAGGTCCTCGGTAATGTCTTAAATAAATAAGCTATTGATATGTTTGTAAAAGCAATTTTATGGGCCCAGAATACAAATGCAATTCATAAGGATATATTTTTTTAAAAGGAATTTAAAAATAAGGCAGAAAAAATGCGTACTTCAATCCATAATATCTTTTAACTAACCTAATTTGCGTATTTTTAGATACTTTTTTTTTACAAACGAATTTTTTAATTATATGTACATACTTAATTAATTTTTATGTATTAAAAGAAACATACCTAAAAACTTAACATACCTAAGTTTAAGGCCTCAAACATTTTTTTCTGTAAACCGGAAGATCCAGTAATCTAGACGAGTGGTCGAACTGTTCGGATTAGGGAGGTTATACTGTATAAACAAAATTTTATTTTGGAAAATTCACTATAAAGCAAATTATTGAAAAATTCGTTATAAAAACATATGTCTGACAAATTTACTAAAAATAGCAATTTTTTAAAAATTCACTATTAATAACAATATTTTTCAAAATCATTTTTTTTAAATTCACTTTAAATAAAATTTTTTTTTCAAAATTAACTATGTATAAATAGCAAATTTTTGAACAATATCAGTAGCAAATTTTCCTAAATTCACTATAAATAGAAATGTTTTTTGTAAAATTAACTTTAAATGAAAAATTTTTTCAAAATTCATTGTAGAAACAAATTTTTGAAAACTGTACAAAAAATAGTAAATTTTTTTAAAGTGTAGTAGAAGCAAAAAAACTTGAAAAGTGTACCAAAAATTGGATATTTATGAATATATTTATGAACATTTTATTTATGAATCACTAAATTATATGGTCATGACAGCTCAATATGTGTGCAAATTTTCAGAAAAATCGATCCAGTGCAAGTAGCTAAAAATTAACTTAGTTCTTATGGGCGTGGAACTGCCCATTTTTATAACCACGAAATTGTATATTCATCAGAGTTCAATATGTGTGCAAAGTTTCAGAAAAATCAATCTAACGCATGTAGCAAAAATTATAACTTTTTTCTTATGGGCGTGGCACTGCCCACTTTTATAACCATGCAGTTGTGTAGTCATGACAGCTCAATATGTGTGCAAAGTTTCAGAAAAATCGATCTAGTGCAAGTAGCTAAAAATGATAACTCGTTTTTTATGGGCGTAACACTGCCTACTTTTATAACCACGAAGTTATGAAGTCATGACAGCTCAATATGTGTGCAGATTTTCAGAAAAATCGATCCAGTGCAAGTAGCTAAAAATGATAACTAATTTTTATGGGCGTGGCACTGCCCACTTTTATAATCACGAAACTGACATAAGAACCTTCTCCTAATAATAACAAATACAAAAAAAAAAGTGAAATCGGTCCAGCCATTCACGTGTGATACCGTGACCAAGGGAAAAACGGATTAGTTTTTATATATATAGATTTACAAATATAAATTTTGTTTATATTGAATTGAAAATAGCAATTTATTGTCAAAATTCCAATTTTTTAAAAAATGTACAAAAAAAATTTTCTTTTTAAAGTGCTATTTTTTAAATTTTTAAAAAAGCTAATTACAAGAAATTTTTTTACAGATAAACAATTAAAAAAAAAAATTTGTTAGATTTCTTTTAATAAAATTAAATACAAAATTTCTTTAAAAATTTAGTAAAAGCGGCAAAATTCCAAAAATTGAAACCAGACAATTTTTCAAAAATTTGAAGTAAAAGTAGTGAATTTTTAAAATTACTTAAGCTAAAATTTATTTCATCAATCTAAAGTAGCTCTCACACATAAATATAATTAAAAAATATTAATGTTTTGTTCACTTAATTATAAGCTTTCACCTATAAACTTCTTAATACCCTACAAACCATAGACACCTACATACAAGTATCATGAGTGGTAGATAATAAGTAAAGAGTTTAAAACTAATATATTATGATACATATTTCGTTATATAAATCAAACATTTAATTAATGTACTCACAATTTTCGTATTTTCCCACAAATTGTGTATGCAGCAATCTTGGCAGCAATTTATTGACAATAATTAACGATGAAGACTTTCCCAAAATGCCGAATCTGGTGGTGCTGTAAGTATGAGAACAAAATTTAAAATTTATTTATAGCGTTTGTAAGAAATGCAATTAATTTTTAATATTTATCATCCTACATGTAGGCAACATTTTAAGTTATTATGAAAGTTAAATAGAGCACACTTTTTAACAGCATATTTTTATTTGCAGTTAAATAAAGAGATTTCAAAGTTTTCGTACTTAACATGTATTTATTACATATTTTATGTTAGAATTTTCTTAACTTTTAACTTAAACGAAACTACAAAATATTTTGCTATGATTTTCTAAGTTTACTTGTGTGCGCACTTAAAGTATGCTATGATTTTCTAAGTATTATAACCGTTAACTGAAGCGTTATAAATTTATTGAATACTTTTTTATTATTTTTTTTTTGACAAAATATCTCTTTGTTTGCTTAAAAAATAATTGCAATATTACGGGGTATTTTATTTTATTTCATTTTTTTTGTAGTATTATTTTTGTTTTTTAACTGCATATGATTTTTTATTGCTTTCAAATAATGTCTATATACTTTTTCTATTTGCAGTCTTTTAAAACGTAATCAAATCATGAAAATCTCGTCTGGCGCCTTTACAAATTTAACTGCTTTAAAAATTCTGTAAGTACATTTTAGTTTAGCAAATATTTATTATCCCTAAGATATGCTTTGCACAATTTAATGGTGTAATTCTCTAGATGTAAATTTAAAACGGTGTGTATATCCTTTTATATAGAAGATAGATATGTATATATAGGTATAAGATGTAAGCTGGTGTGAAATAAGAAAATTTTTGAAAATAAATACTGAAAATTTCAAGATTTCCGAATATATGAAACAATTATAATCGCCCAAGTGTGCTCGCTATTCGTCGAATAGTGGGAAGAAAATTCACAAATTATTAATGAAAAACCATTACATTTACCTAAGCTGACAGTTTAGTGAGGTTTTTGGTCTGGTAGAATCATCGGTTCGTACTTCTTTCGAAATGAGGCTATTTAGTAACAATGTTACTGTCAATGGAGAGCGGTATAGATCGATGATAACTAACTTTTTATGACCGAAATTGGAAGAAGTTCATCTTGACAACATTTGGTTTCAACAACACGGGGCTACGTGCCACACAGCAAATGCAACATTGCAAAGGCAGAAATTGTGTTATTGAATGGCCTTCAATAAATTGTGATTTAACACCACTAGACTATTTCTTGTGTGGTCAGTTGAAGTCATTGGTCTTTCGAAATAAACCAGACTCTCTTGAAGTCTTACAATTTAATATTGAACGTGTAATTCATGACATACGATTTGATTTAGTGAAAAAGTGATAAAATACTAGGCTCAGCGAAGTCGATCGAGGCCATTTAAATGACGTTTTCTTCAGAACTTAACTGTATCGATTGTACTTCACATTGAATAAAAAACTTTTGAATTTCCTTAACAATAAGTGTGTTTTTTTTAGTCATAATACTCTTATTGGAAACCCTTTCACATAGAATTCTTTAACCTTCATAATGGGTCGAATTTGACCCATTTGGGAAGAAAATTTTTATTTTTATTTTGTTTAAATTGTTTCGAAACTCTGCTGTTTATAGTAGTTTTTTTAATTATTATTTAAAGTGAACTTTTTGAAAATGTGCTATTTATGAAATATATTTTTTATAGCGCAAATTTTATAATTTTGGTAGTTTTAGAAATATTTTTAAAATTTTCTGTTTATTTTATTTTTTATAATATACTTTTTAGGAAAAAATTTTTTGAAAATGTTTTTTTTTATTACAACTATTTTTAAAGAATTTTGTATTTATCTTTTATTTTTATTATATTTAATACAAATTTTTTTAAATTTTATATATCTTTTACCTTAGGTTCCTCTTTCAATACTTTGCCTGCCACTCACCTCATTTTAAATAAAGGCAACAAATTTGTAACAACTTGTCTAAACTATATTTCTTCATCTACTTAACCATTCCGCCTGCTAGTCAGTCTGTAATCTTGACAACACTATTTACCTTTAGTTTATATTTTCATAAAAACTTTATCCACTTCCTTAAAATTAATAGTGTGTTATCTGCCTATCACCTGCACTAATTCGCTTTTATGCATTTTGCTTTTAACATGTTTAAGAAGTTAAATGTAAACCATGAGGTTTTTACAGTAACGGAAAAAATGTTTTATAAATTTAAAGTAATAAATTTATAAAACATTTTTTTCAACTTTTTGCTTACAACCTTTTGGCTGACTTTAACGATTTATCTTTCATATATGCTTTTGTGTGCACTGATATGCAAATAGAAATTTATTCTAGAGTTTCTTTTTGTTGCAGTTTAAATGTTTCTATTGTGTAAATATGTTCAAACACCTGTGCTAAATATTTAAAATAAGTTTTTAGTTCATTTTTATAACGAAGGCAGAGTGAAAAATTTTATAAATATGAAAGTAGTTTTTGTCAAATAGTCCGCAAAAAATTCAAACTATTTTAATTAACTACAAAAATTTTTTTAAATACCAAAAATAGCGAATTTTCTATAAAAACAATATTTGAAAAATTTGCTAAAAAGAGTTAAATTTTTAAAAATTTACCAAAATTGCGTATTAAAAATATTTTATGTATAGAAAATTAAAAAAAAAAATTGCAAAATCAGAAAATTTTTAAAAAAATTTCTTAATATGTAGTAGTAAGTTTTAATTGCTATTTTAAAATCCTTTAAAATAGCAATTTAAAAAAAATTCCTATATTTTGTTACGTTTATACCTTTTATAAATGTTGGCTTATTTTCTTTATATATATAATTTGAGTTCTTTTATTGCAATCAAAAACGGTTGAAATTCATTATAAAATTAAGAGCACTTTATTTATTTAAACATACTCAGATATTGCTTTTATATCACTTTAATTATTGTTATACACCTTTATTGTCAAACTAACTTTGACACACACTTTACAAGCTCTACTGTAGTACTGATCATGTTAGCTGTGTTGTTCGGCTATTTATAGTAACATAGTGGTGTTCGGTAACATTCGACAAAGTTCTCGTATGTACACACTAGTACATTTGAAAACCGTTACATTTAAATTAAGACGTTAAGTAATATGCAGGAATAATAAAAGTGCCTAAAAGTATGCTACACATAATAAATTAATATCATGTTCGAACAACCAGCGAAATAAACTCCCAGCCTGCAAATTGCAGCAAGAAAAGTAACACATTTACTGTAGAAAAATACATTGCCAAAATGAGACCTGTCAGATTGCGCAAAGTCTAAGTCAACGTATAATGACATCTATCGGAGTTTGGCTGAGAACTTTCTAGTTTTTAATTTGAAAAGGGAATAATTTCACACAAAATTTTATACAAAAACTCGATATTCGATTTTTCCAATTTTACGACTTTTCCAGAAGAATTTTCCCGTAAAAACCTTCTCCTCGAAAATACGAACAGGGGACAAAAAGTTTAACAGAAATCGGTCCAGCCGTTCTCATTTTATGAATTACTATACAGTTTTTACACCATTTTTATATATTTTCTCTCAAAAAATTATTTTATTTTATTGAATAATCTATAAAGCTTAAAAATGGTTCTTACGGACATTTTTCCTTAAAATTTTAAGTTGGTGTGGCAACGACCTCTCATATAATACCAATAGGTTTTTCCGCATAGGCAAATAACGGCAATACCCACATTTATATCAAGTGTTATAATAACAACTTG
The DNA here is from genome assembly GCA_941918925.1 of Phyto melanocephala. Taxonomy (NCBI): domain Eukaryota; kingdom Metazoa; phylum Arthropoda; class Insecta; order Diptera; family Rhinophoridae; genus Phyto; species Phyto melanocephala. The sequence goes on along the minus strand of OW799236.1, from coordinate 18,465,676 downwards.
CATAATTGAGCTTAGAATGAGCTAGAAAAGAACAATTGACGTAGAGCCTTCAATATAAAAAAAAACATTTTATGACATATTAACACTACTATTACATATATCGCCTTTAAATTGCATGTGTTTAACTTTTATCTCAATTGTCTTATCTGACCAAAAATCAATATTACCGAAGCAGGGTAAGCGATATCCCCCAAACAAAAAACTCATTATATGATTTATTTCAGAAGCAATAAATGTTTTTAATCCTGAAATTAGACATTTTAAAAATAATTGTACTATTCATTCTTATAATTAGATAACATCGAATGAGGGGGCGTGGTACCTCCCATATAAAAAATATATTTAATAGCATATTTGCAGAACCAAAATTGTTGGAAGCTTTAAATTCTGTACAATTTGCTACAATATTTGTTTACTTTTTCGGGCTCGAAATGGTTAGGTTCAGAGCAGAGGGCATGTTTCATACCACCCCGCATTCCAAAAAAAATATATTTGATTCCCTTTTCGCAAAACTGTTACCTCTATTTAGTTTAAACTTTATACGAGCTACTTTTGATAACAATTTCCAATTTAGAAGCAAAAATGTTAAGGATAAGTGAAGGGGGAGAGAAGCCCTCTAGTGAATGATATACTACTTATAACAATTATTGCAGATAATACTAAAATTTATATCCTAATAAATACATTAAAAAAACTTTGTTGGGGCCAGAAAAGCGGTCTGGGTACGGCTGGTTCCCTATAAAAACTATTTTTTTTTAATTTATAAAATCGGCATATTTATAAAAAAAATAAAGATATAACAAATTTTCTTAAATTTCAACAGCAAATTCGTAAAAATATAACATTGTGAAAAATTCTCTAAGAATTTCAAATTTTAAAGAAAATGTCCTAAAAATATTAAAATTAAAAAAAAAATTTAAAATAGCTGAATTTTTAAAATTTTAAATGAAAAAGCAAAATTTTAAAAAATGTCCTGAAAGCAGTAAAATTGTAAAAAAGTTCTTAAAATATCTAGTTATTAATAAAGTTCTTTAAAAAAGCAAATTAAAAAAAAAAAATTTTAAATTTTACAAAAAAAAATAAATTTGTAAAAAAAGATCTAGAAATAGCAAATTTTCAGTAAATGTATTAAAGTGGTAGATTTTTGACAAATTTCTTAAAATAATAAATAATTCTACAGATCGGAAATTTTTCAAAAATTTCCTTAAATATTTTTTTTTTTTAAATAATATTTTAATTATATGTGGCAAAAACTTTTTTTCCAACAAAAATAGATTTTTAAATTTTTTTTAACAATTCTTAGTCAATGCCCTCCAACATATTGCTCCAAAAACGATTTATTTTAAAACAATAAAATTCGATATTGATAAAAAAAACTATTAACAAAACAATTGCCCACAGCTGACACTCAAAACTTATGACGTTTTTAACATCGATACATAGCTACAAACAACAGCAACCATAAGAAATAAAAGCAACAATTGAATGAAATAAATATTTAATAAATTTTGAGAATTCATTACAGATGATGGAAGGTTTTTAAGGGTGTAAATGTGAGATGGATACAAATTTCTCCATCAAACAAATAACTGCCACCCCTTTTAATGTCTAACAAGAAGATGTCGGTCCGTTAGTACGTTTGTGTTTTAAAAATATTTATTTTAAGGAAAGAAAATTTAATTAATTCTGCTAAGAATTTTAAAATAATGTTTAAAGACTTAGAAAAGCCTTAAAAAAGCGAGGTTGATAGAAATTCTCTGCAACTCGATTTTTTTTTTCTTTTTTTGTTTGCATCCCACACATTTTTTAAGTCTGCCTAATTCTATCCTTCCGTTTGTTGATTTATCTTGTAAAAAATTTTCTAAAAAAAATATATTGACAGATGGACGGACAACATCACTTAGCTTCTAATGTAAAAACAGAACATGGGGATATACATATAAAGAACTCGTTTAATGCAGATTTAGCCCAAAAGTATCCCAATGATTAAAAATATTTATTTTCTATTAATTGAAAAGATATTTACTTTTATTAGTTCCGATTAAATATATGTAAAAGGTTTTCCAATAAGATAAGGTTTGATATGATTTATTTAAAAAAAAAACACTTTTTGTTAAGGGTTTTATATAATGTGAACTACAATCGATATAATTAAGATCTAAAAACGTCATTCAAATAGCCTCCACTACACGCACAGAATAAATATGGTTGTGGTAACCATAATCGAAGAGCAACATATTATGATTGAATTGTATGATTATGGTTACAACATATAATGGTTACCAGTTATCATTATTATGTTTAATTAAAGTTTCATTCAATAATCATATATATGACTACAATTGAAATCGACAATCTTTGCTTTTTTACGGCAAATTATTGTCGTTGGCTGAATTTTGAAATTTTTACCAAAAGTAAACATTACATAATAAAATTCAAACAAATGCTTAATTTTCGTGACAAAATATATGATGAAATGAAACAAAAATAACTAATAATTGTTTTCGACAACCCAATATTGTTATAGAAACTATAATATGACCGTCGTGATCATGTCGTAACCATGGTTTTTCTTTGCGAGTACTTCTTCTGCAGGAACGAATTCTATAAACCCAATTTTTGAGCACTTTTTCCATTAAATCAAGGGTCACTTTCATATTAGTGGTGCAGTAAATAAACAAAACTGTTGATTCTCGTGCGAAGAAACTCCACAAATTATTCATTAAAAACCAGTACATTCACCTAAATTTATTGTTTTGTGTGTGTGTGTGTTTTTTTTAAGAAATCTATCACTCTTATTGGAAAACCTTTTATGTAGTTTTTATTTATTTTATATATAAAAAAAAAATATCAAGCTACTCTTTTATGTTTTTTCCTTTTATTTTCAATAAAAATACTGGTCTTTATAATACTGTCAGTGTGTCTGTATATTTCGTTTGTAAAAGCATAGTTATATCGTCACAAATAATGATAAATAATTCCGTAGAATTTGTGTAAATAAAATTTTTGTTAAGGTCTCTGAGTGACCTGTTAGTGTGGGCTTACTCAATTTCTGAAACTCCTTTGATTTCTCAATATTTGGGTTACCCCAAACAGCATTATTATCCCTGTAGACGGAAGTATTCACCCCATTTTCGTCTCATGTCATATAAACCGGTCACCAATCTACGTTCCGTCAGTATGAGGATCGTTGTCTTGGGTATGTTTTACCCCAAATTATTTTATCCCATTCTCCCTCTCTTGGTAGTATGGTGATGCAATTAAGGCTCTTATATCTCGTTGGAATTATGACACATGTTACCTCTCTGATAGTTTTTCATCGGTAATGTATCGGTTATTCATCATATATGTAGGTATCTGGTTTTATAGTATCTTACCAGCAGAGAAAAATATAAATATGAATTTCAGTTAAGAAATTAATACTATTAATTAAAATTTTATTTGATTTTGCTCCAATCATCAAAATGATACTATTAATTTAAAGAAAATTAAATTTTGTTTTAATTAAAAATATATTGCGAAAATATCAATTAAAAAAGTATTAAAAAATTACTTAAAATTCTTAGAATTTTTAAAAATTATTTTAATTAAATTAATCACGCCAATAATTGAAATTTGGGATTGGTTTTAGTAATGTATTTAATGTATCAATAATATAAATTTCTTTCTATAATTTAAATAAAAGAACACGAATAGAAAATAGAAAATTTTTTATATGGATATTTATTTTTAACATACAAAAATACAAGACAAAAGAATAAATACAACATTACACATTTAAGAACTGGTGGCATAGCCAAACGTCATATGTTCAAAAGTTAAGAGGGTGCATCCTCGTCGTAGGCTCAAAGAAATTTTACGCTTAAAAAATGTTGAACTACTGAAGGGACAGAATTCAAATAATTACTTACAGTAGATTCTATCAGAATATATCGCGCTGCAAGAAAAATTGACTTAAGTGCCATCTGCAATAAAGTTCAAGCTCTCTATGATATTTATGAGAATCAAAGTCTGTGTTTTTAGCTATGTAACTATGTACTTACTAGAATTTTAACCCGCTGATTGACAATTTCACATGATTACTCAAATTTTTTATTGAACCTTTCTTTCAAAATGAATTCTTCACAAAAAAAAAAAAAATAAATTTAGTTTAATATTTCTTTTTCAATATACTTTTTTCAACTGACAGAGATCTCTAAGTTATTTGAAAAATGTAATATCAGATAAAAAATATTATTTCAATTAATTAAAAGAAAATTAACTATAATTTTTTCTTTTGAAGATAATTTACATCCCCTTTCTTCTTAATTTATAATCAATGCATCGGCTGTAGTACGCTCGTTTCGCTGAAAGCAGAAATATATGTTTTTAAAAATTAATTGAAACTTTATTATTTCACTTCTATGCATATAAATATTACATCTCTTTATGTAAAAAATACCATCAATACAGTATTTTATCAAAAAAAAAAAAAAAAAAAAAAAAACAGAAAAAGTGTCACATGTAATTCAAAATTGTCAATGAACAAATAAGAATCCTACATTAAACTTTTCTTTAGACTCTTACAAATAAATATTTTATTTTCTTTTATTTCTAAAACTTAAAAGAAAATTGAGTTTCATACACCTAAAACTTTGTATCCTGCTATTTAGTAAAATGCCTTTTCATATATTTTTCTATTTAATTTCAGGGAATTGGATGATAATTTAATTAGTTCTGTACCAGAAGGTCTTCAAAAATTGCAAAATTTACAAGAGTTGTAAGTATAATTTGTTAGTTTTACAAAACTAGCTTAAAAAAAATGTAACTAAAATTTGATTTTTTTTTAAATTATTAAATAAGAAAAACCTTTAAAAAAATTTTTCTTTTCTAATACACAATTTAGTTTATTGCAAACAGTTTTTGCTAAAATTAAATATTTTGATGGCATGTCCTTCTGGCGTTTTGCTAACATAAAATAAACAACATTTAACATTTTGTAACAGCTACAAGAACAACAATAAAAACAGTAAAAAATAAATGATAAAATTGCAGCATGTTGTCACCACAACACTAAACGCATACATATGAGTGAATATCTATTTCTCTCCCTCTCTCCTTCACACCCACACTACGCCTTTAGTTTTCTGCTTATCTTTTAAATTATTCTTAAATTTCCGTCATTTTATATGAAGAGATTTTTCTCTACTTGTGTCACTACAACTACCACAAACTACAGTAATGCACTCTATGGTATGTGTGAGTTTGTGTAACACAACACAAGCAGGCACACATGCATGTACATACCCAGCTAGCATTTGGAAGATTGTTTTTTTTTTAAATCACCAAAACGAGTCTTTTTCGAGTACTTTTGAAGATCAAAAACTGATTAATCACTTGCACGTTTAAAAAATGACTCGAAAATGAGTCGCGCTTATGATTACAAAGTGTTTGTTTTAAAATACAACAACAAATTGTGTAGCAATCGAAAATTGATCATCCAGGTGTTTAAAAGATAAGTATTTTATCCGTTATTTATTATCATAATGTGCGCATCTGGAAGATTGAAAACTTCTTGATCGCAAATAGATCATGCAGGCGTTTAAAATGTGATTAATTTTGTGTGTTTTATGATCATATTTTGCGCAGATTGATGATTAAAAACTGCTTGTTATGCTGTTTTTTTCTTAAGTATAACGGGATAATTTTTGCGTATTGTTAAGTAAATGTCAAAAAGTTGCATTTGTGTCTATTTGTTAAAGTTAATTCGAGGTGTTAAGATCGTAAAATTGAAAACATATTTAAAATAATTAATAAATAAATACAAAAGGTGTGTTAAATTAAAAATAAATAAATTTAAAACAAAGTAAGTAAATATATTAAAATAAAAAAAGGCAATGTCGCTTTTGCTCCGCAGAAAAATGGGGTTTAATACGGGGTTTAAGACCGTGGAGAGGCACGGAAAGGAGTTGGAATTTTTCAAAAAAGAAAACTACAAAATTATTTAATTGATGCAAAATTCCTCGAAAAATGATGACATCCGAAATAACAAAGAAATAAAATATTTCAAACCGAACTCTAGTAAATATATGTGTCTTATGTTTTGTTTATATATTAAAAACATTAAAGTACAAATGAAAAATGTACAAAATTAATTTTTAGGTTTTTGTAAAATGTATTTTTTTATATTATAAAAGTTTAAAGCTGGACTTTGAATGTACTTAAATGTGTACAAGTGAATTATTTATTTTGAAATTTTTTTTTGTGTTTAAACTAAATATTTATTTATTTAAAAAAGTATTTTTTGAATTTCTTAAAAGTATTATTTTAAAAATCTCTTAATTTAGTTCTATAATTTTTTTTTAGTTATTTCTATGTAAATTATTATTTTTTATTTAATTTTTCTTTTTAATAAATTTTAATGTATATATATGAATTTTATTTTAATCTTTTATTTTTGTTAAGAGAGCACTGTGAAAACCGACCTAAAACAAAATTGAAAATGAGTCAAATACGATAAGAAAATCGACTGATAATGACTCGAAAATGAGTCGCATACTAATAAAAATATGACTGAAAAATGACTCGAAAATGACTCACAAAAATAGTCGCATACAATTAAAAATATGACTCAAAAAAGACTCGCAAGCGATTACAAATACGACTCAAAAATGACTCGAAAGAGACTCATAAATGATTATTAAACTACTGAAAAATGACCAGAAAACGACTCGAAAATGACTCGAAATTGAATCGAAACTGACCAGAAAAACGAGTCATAAATGACTCATCAAGAAGAGTCGCGGCTAGGGTACCATTTTCTCCCGCCAAATGAGTCATTTTCGACTCGAAGAAGAGCGCATATGCGATCGTTTTTAATCGCGCAGAGGTATCAAAAAAGACTCGAATTTGATTCAAATTTTCAAAAAATGCTGGCTGGGTATGTCCTCATGTGTCTTTTTATTTGTGTTCACAAACTTTACAAAATTTGTGGTGTGTGTGACTAAACAGGTCAAACATTATAGTTATTGTTGGTGTTTATGTTTATTACTGTCTTATTAAAACCGCCAACAACAATTTAAAAGATAAATACCAACAGACACACAATATTATTAAGTTAAAACAAGTTAAATTTGAACTTAAGTGTTAACGGATATAGTGGTTTGGGGGATTTATATTTAGATATAAATTAAGGGAAGTATCTGTAAGACATGAAGATTTGATAGCAACAAAAATGTTAAGCAGATAATGTTACCAAATATGCTTTACACAAACGTTTAGTGTTTAAAGTAAATATTAAGAGTCAATGTATGGTTATAGTTTAGTCTAGTGTAATTATGTTCTACGTAGGGTCGAATTAAAAACTAGTCGGACCATAGTCTGGGTGAACTAAGTCTAATTCGAATAGAGTTTGGCCAGAAAATAATCTAGCCTCGATATACTTAGTCTGGTCAAAATACATTTTGGTTCAACAAAAGAAAATCCCGACCATAGTTTAGTTAAACTAAAGCGTAATTCGAAAAGAATTTCGTCAGAAAATAGTCTGGTCTAATTATTGTCTGGTAAAAATTCTTGTTTAACTATAGTATTGTTGAACCATAGTCAGATTATAGTCTAGTGGAACTACAATATTTTTAAAGTATACTACTAACAGTCTTCGAATATATTTAAGTATTTTCAGATCATCCAGTCAAAAGATAGTCTAGTCTGAATATAGTCTACTCAGACTGTAGTTTAGGAACACTACTCGCATAGTCTAGGTAAACTTGTCTAGTCTGATTACAGTCTAGTCAGATTAGGATTATCAAACCAAAGGCTAGTCGAACTATATTTAAGACTATGTTTTAGTTTCTTAACAACTGTCAGCCTGTTAAGATCATCGTGTAGTCAAACTACAGACAGACTATACTCGAGTCTCTAAATAGAATATAGACTTGTCAATTCCTAGTTTAGTCTAACAATAGACAAGATTAAACGAAGCCGAGTCAGTATATAGTTTAGACCAATTATAGCCTAGTCAACCTATAGCCTTATAAGTCTATATAGACTATAGTCCAGTTTGATCATATTACAAATAAAATATCATACTTGTTTTGTGATCTGAGTGTAATTTGCGAGCATTATTGTTTCAACCACAACACTGCAATGACAATTTTAAATTCTTAAATTTCACTCGAAATACCGAACAGGCACGTCTACTCAGCTGTGTTTTACCATTTTTATCTACTGAAATTATTAAAGTGATATTGTTTTAAATTCTTCAGAAAGTTCTTAGTTTTATATTTTTAATTTTTCATTTTTATAAAGAAAAATTTATTGATAACAAAAATCAATCGAGCATGTATATTAGACCGTACCACATTAAAGGAAAGAAAGAAGAATAAAATATTACAGTAAAACCTAAGCTTTTTCTAAAAGTAAAAAATTATCACGTCCATACAATTTGTATAAAGCAAACTGAAATAATGCGGCAGCAAGGCTGTGCTTCGAAAATTCCTATTTTAAGGAAGCATTACATAGTGAAGTTGGCTGCAAGATAGCCTCTACTGTTTTTATACACTATACCTGGGGTAATAAGTGAATATATGGCTTTGTCATTCCCATTTTACAATACTGATTTTTGACGCCATAAAGTATAAACTTAGGAGGTTATGACTAGTGGAATCGACACAGCTTTTTCTGTCTGTCTTTCTATCTGTCTGTCTGTCCATGTTTTGATTAAAGACCTGTATGTCATATATATCTTTTGCAAATTTTTCGGAAAGAATCGCTATTAAATTCAATGAAAATTGTCCCATAGCTTAGTGAAATATAAAGAAATAGTACGTCTGTCTCTGTTTTTTACACAAAACATAAATTTTTTTAACCCTAGGATAATTTATAGACTAATTTGTTACTATTTGTAAATATTATATACCTCTAAGGGTATTTGAAATAATTTTTGGACAAATCGGCTAAAGTTGTGAGCCAACTAATTTTCAAATCTATAAATTTTTTTGACTTATCAATAGTCACAAGCCTCTAAATAAGTTTTGGACACAGGTCATCAAATTGCAAGTTCTAGCTTCTATTGAACCGAGAGGGTGAGTTTGGTATCAGACGAGCGGGAGCAACAAGCAGAATATAATACATTATAGATTAAATTCACATATGAGTAAAATCTTTTATTTTTAAATGAATACCTTTGAATCCCCAGTCGAATACTAATAACTATGAAAAACCTAAAATTCAAGATGGCATATTAAAAAAATATTGGGTATATGGGTCGAATAATACCTCCATAATGCCTATAGAATAAAGTAAACTCTTAAAAATTAAAAATTCCAAGATGGCGTCTGAAAAAAATGGCGGTTAATTATTCCTTAACCTAATATGGGTATCAAAAAAGGGCTTGAGAATAGGTATTATAATAGAGTTTTTTTATATGTAAAATTTCAAAATCAAAGATGGCGTCGGAAATAATAAAGCAAAATGGTGTATAATATTATACTTAAAAATGTACGTGATAGTGAAGGGCATTATCCGATTCAGCACAGTTGCGGAAAGATTAACGTCGGCACCGACACCAACTGGGTTAGAGCCATGCCTCCAACCATAGCCCCTGTGACAATGTTGTGCACCTCAACACGCCACAAATTGCAATTTACTTACATTAATTCTTGGTTCATGCAAATGCACCTTGCTTTAAAGCTCAAGCTATCTAATCCCTTGTTGGGGTTTTCGCTATCGGTTGCAGGTCGATCAGCAACAGAATGAAGCGTGCAAACTCGAAAGAAGCAGAATCGAATCACCGAGTAGCATCCCGAGGTCGAGTGGTAGACCGAAGCAATCTCCCATCCGCCTCTGTTCTGTTAAGATGGCAACAGCACCCGGAAACTTCCGTGTTAACCGAAGCCTGACCTTTCAGACAGAAATATATTCCGGGGCTTACTGATTTCCGTGGTACCAGATAGGTCTCTGGTCAGCCTTGAGGATGTCTCTGACCAGAGTTAATTTTCTTCCAAGTTATGGCTTCAAGAAGCCAGAGGTGTTGCTGTCACCTCTTTACTCCGTTTCAGCACAACAAATATAGCACTGTTTAGGCAGTCCATTTTGTGACAAAAACATCAATATATCCTGTACAGCTGTTTTAATAAAAAAAATTAGGGTTATTGTAGACTTGTTTGACAAATTTCTTTACAGCATCTGTCAAATAAGCCTTTAATAGTTTTAATAGTTTTAAAATATGTTTTATTAATACGGCAACTAAAATATAACGTAAAATTAAAAAATATTACTCCTACGAGTAAAAAAATCTCTCTTTCGATACTGTCTTGCAAAAATAATTTACATTTGTTAAAACAAATTAAATTTCTGGTATGGCCTATTGTACGTTTTGTTATTTCATACAATTTATTTCGAATAATTTGTCATGCAAATCCCTCAACTGACCTTTTAAACCACAATTTGTTCTGTTTTCCTAACAAGCAGAAATATTCAATGAATCTTTATTTATTTACATTTTTCAATTTCCTTTAATAATCTCTTAATATAGTTGTATCTGCTGATTTATGTACTAAATCTACCCCCCCAAAAAATATTTATTTAAACCAAAGCTTTAGTAATCATTTTAAACTCACACTCACCCTCACAGCTGTCTCCTTAAAGACTGCCACGCTCTGCTAGATTTTTAATAAATTCTCTCGTTTATTTTTATTTTATTTGTTGAACAAAATAAATGTGCAAGTTTTAAAAAACACCACTTAACATCTTCATAATTATCCTGTTTACATGGGCAAAAATGTGCTTCATTTTGTGAATTTCCTGTTTGTGTGTGAGTCGAAAATGAAATGAAACTTTAAAGTTAAAGAAAAAAAAAAAAAAAGAATTGCAATAATACAAACTCATACATACACAGACATATCTAAGTTTATTTCAAAATGAGTTTTGCAAAAATTAAACACCGTGGATTAGTTAGTTAATGGTGCAGTATTTAATAATACTCGTTTAGGGTAAATAAAGCACAGAGTATCAAAAATGTCATAAAATATGGCCAGACCATAGACCGATTATAGTAGTGGCACCCTATAGCCTATGTCTTGCAAATTATTACATGTGATCACTAGTAAATGTTCCGGACTTCACACTTTATCACACTTAAGATTTTTTACGAAATTTGTTAAACCCTTATGTAAGTGCCCAGAAAAAAAAATTCCGTCTCCAGAGTGACAGAGGTACTTGGGTACCCACATAAAAATTTTATGAAAATGACATAATATTTCCATCGTGCAGTACGTAAAATTGATATAAAATGGTATGTCGTTCTAAGGATTTCTCTTCTATTTAATATAATATTCGTTTTGGGCTAAAGCTTATTATATTAGAAGAGAAATCCTTAGAACTGAGAAATGTCCTTAACCACGAACATTAATAGAAATGCGATGTAATTTGTCATTCTAAGGATTTCTCTTCTAATATAATATGCGTTTTGGGCTAAACCTGATTATATTAGAAGAGAAATCCTTAGAACTTAGAAATGTCCTTAACCACGAGCATTAACAGAAATACAGAAATCTTCACACCAATTACTGAAAGTGATCTAGAAGCAATTTTAGTTTATTGATTGTTTTTCGCGTTAACAAATCTAATAGTTTGACTGAGGTGTAGGAACCTAATCACTTACCTTTTTTTTCGGGCTGCAGTGTCATATAATAGATTTATAATTCTCTTATCGTACGATTTGACAACGAAATTACTCGTCCGTCATGTGTCGCAAATTACAAAGCTGCTGCAATGCAATATATTTGGAACATAATTGATGAGCAATTGTATGGGTTTCGAAGACGTACTCGTACACGCATCGAAGCTTAAAAAGTATGGGAAAATTGTTTACCCAATCAGCAATATGTGATGTCTTTGGGCGAGAAAATAGGAATAATGTAACAACAGAAATATCTCACGTATAAAATCGTGAGGCTAGTGGTCGTATCGCAGTTGTAGGAAGTTTCTGTATGTGTAAACAACAAAACCAAAGAAGAAGAAGAAGAAGCTGTTTGTAGCGATCATTCAACCATATGCAACACCTGCTTGACAGATTGCCAATGACTTCTTATTTTTATTTGGTTTTTATTATATTTGATTATTTGGTGTCAGACCTATAGAACCTCCAACTATTTGCGCAAAAATTATTTTTTTTTCCAAAATAAATATCTAAGAAATATTAAAAACAAATTATAATAGTTCTATCATTCAATTTTATATATATTAATTTAGGGTTCCCGGGTACCTCTGTCACTCTCTTAAAGGTGTAAAAAAGATATCGATAAACCTCGTCCATCGAAAGGGATACACTGGACCTACATTATGTTAAGTATAAACAGAACTAAAAGTTAACAATTTTTAAAAAGTTTAGGGCTTGCGAACCGTATTCAACTATAATATATTTTTATTTGAAAATCAAATGGGTTCCCGGGTACACTGTCACTCACGCACATTAGGGTTAAAACTATTATAAATCCATACGAATATAATAAAGAGGAAACCACTTATTAAATTTCTAAAACTTTTACCATTACTTTAGGTCTATCTTCCAAAAGGTCATAGGCTATATTTTTGTGGTGGGCGTGGTTTGTCCCATACAAATTTAACAAATTTTAGAACATATTTTGAGAACTATAGTAGCTATTTCCCTTAAACTTTTTACTTTACTTTTATAACAATTTCCTTATTTGAGACAAAATGGTTAGGATCGGAGCAGGGGGCATGGTATTACGCATACATATAAAATAATTGCGTATTAATATATATAAAACAATAAAAATTTCTTAGTGGGTGTAGCGAAGCGCACCGGGTTAGCTAATATCTAATATAAAAGAAGAAAATTTGCAATTGTGAGGTCATAGTCTTATTAGAGTTAAAGTAGGCTATAGTTACAATTGAGCGCACCGTAAATAGAATGTTATACAAATACACACAGAATTTGTTATTTAGTATATAAAAAAATAGCTTTATTTCTCTGCACAAACTGTATTGTCTGGCAACATTTTAAAAATACTATTGACCGTCAGACTACAGTAAGAACTTAAGTGTTTTATCACATTTCTCCAATTCAATCCCACTGTATTTAAAGAAATTTATTTTTTTTGTTCCTTCCTAAAACGCATGCAACTAAAGCTCAATAAAATCAAAAGAATGCACCCACTGCAATGGCAGCAGTTGCTTTTGGCTCCTCTAGCAATCATACACACTATTACACTCTACAATTTAACAGAATTCATATTGTGCTCGCAGCTGTGTTAGTACACAATTATTAATCTTTCACATTGCTTTGAAGGCATTCAAATAAATATTGTTATTTGTGTAAGTGTATTGTTGTGCTTGGTTGAGCACAGCAAGAAATAAGTATATTTCGATTGCTCTAGCCAATGGTATGAGGACAACAAGAAAAGTGTTTGTATTCTATTTGCTATGAAACTGGAAAGACTTAATAGAGTTAAAAGTGGGTCACTAAGAGTATGTATGTATGGAGAGATAAACTATGTGATTTTTACAATTTTAGTTCATTAAGTTTGATAACAACTGATATCTTTGGCTAAATATAAATAAACAAATATTTTTAGATGGAACACATATACATACATATGGCTAAAAATATTTGAGAAGGCTCACGTATATCATTATTTGCTTGGCGTTAGGCAAGAAGGCCTTAAGTAAAAAAATTCGTTTCGTTTGGTATTAATAAATTAAGTCAGCATAACTGCTCGCAATCGTTATTATTTGCTCTTTAGACAATATTTTAGAAAAAATAATATTTTGTTGAGTATTGAACGAAAATTGTAGTTTTTAAATAACTGCAAAGATTTATGAAATTTATTTATCGATCTAAAGTTTGCTGTGGATTGCCTTATTGGTACGGATCCGGTTATATATGTTGTGTTCACTTTGAGGACAGAAGTCAATTACCACTGTAAACATAAAACACATTTAGAAAAGATTGACATACTTTAAAATAGTAGATGTAGAATGTTTACCGTGGTGTTTGTTTATTTAACACAGTGTGCTTATTTATTGGGACAACATCCAGAGGAAGTGTACGTTATTTCATTGAGGCCAAAATAATATTGTGTTTCTTTAGCGCAGGCTGTCGACCCTGATGGCTCTTCAAAGTGGTTTTCGAAATGTGCTCTTTTTTTTTTTTTTTTTTTTTTTTTTTTTTGTGGTGAGGTAGGAAAATCCCTTCGGATCATCAGATGTCGTCACATCCGGTATGTGGTGACACCACTAAAAACCTACCTCCTTCTGAGAATTTCTCTATCCGGAACCGCGTCCGCATTACTTCGGATAGAGAATCAGAGTGGTTGAGCAACGTTACTCTATTGCCTGCGTCCAGGCGGTTAATGGTAAACCCCTATCCAAGTCAATCTTCTTCATTTTAAGGACGTTTTCCGCATACTTTGCCACCTTTTGCCAATTTCCATTTCCGCGTAACATTTTGCTGACAATATTCTCAACAGTTATGCGACCAATCGCCTTCTCCAATTCCTTTCTCTCGTTTTTCCATCGCTCGCAATTAAAGAAAGTATGCTCCGCATCGTCAATTGCTCCGTCGCCATATACACAGCTTGGATCGTCCGCTTTTCCTATTCTAAAAAGGTATTTTCGGTAATAGCCGTGCCCCGAAAGCATTTGGGTTAAGTAGTAATTTACCTCTCCCTCTTTTCTATTGAACCATTCAGCAATCCTTGGAATTAGTTTTGCGGTCCATTTGCCCTTTACAGAAATGTTCCATTTCTCTTGCAACTTCCTTCGTGTTTCCATTCGCAACTCTCTTTTATCTACTTCGTTTCCCTGCTTTCGTTCAGCGTATATTCTTACTCTCTCCTCAATTAAAAGGTCTATGGGGATTGTACTGCTGATTATAAAAACGGCTTCCTGTGAAACTGTCCGATATGCTGATGCAACTCTTAGCGCCGATGTTCTCTGTGTAGTTAATAGTATGTTTCGCCTGTTTTGTGTTCTAAGATATGTTCCCCACACTTCGCTGCCATATAAAAGCACTGAATTTGTAGTATCCATTAACAATTTCCGCTTGAGCTGTGTTGGTCCTCCTACATTTGCCATAAGTTTACTGAGCATTCCTATTACTTTCCCTGCTTTGTCGGCAACATGATTTATCTGATGGGTGAATTTAAGTCTGCTATCAAATCTGACTCCCAAGTATTTTAGAATATTAGCCGTCGTTATCCTTGTGTCCAGAATGTCGAAAACCATCTCTAGGTGTATATGTTTTTTTGTCAGTAGTATAAGCTCCGTTTTCTCCGTAGCGAGACTTAACCCATGTTGCTCCAGCCATGTTTTACTCCGGAGCATTACCATATTTAATTTCCGTTTAACGTCGTCTACATTTCTACCAGTAATAACAGCTGCTATATCGTCCGCATAACCTACCAGGTGGCAGTCATCGGGCATTTCCAGTCTGAGGATTTGATCGTACGTAATATTCCACAGATCTGGTCCAAGTATGGAACCCTGTGCAGCTCCTGACGTTATTTTCCTTGCCTTTAGTCCGCTTGTTGTATCGTAGAGAAGAGTACGATCGCTAAGGTAACTTTTGATTATATTTAGTAAATACACAGGGATTCTGAAATTAACTTTCAAAGCTCCTATAATGTCCTTCCATTGTAGGCTGTTAAATGCATTTCGGACGTCTAATGTAGCTAACAAAACGATATTTCTGGAATAATTACTTCCTTGCTGAGCTCGTTCGACACTCAAAACCACGTCTTCTAGTGCTCCAAGTGTTGATTTTCCCTTTCTGAAGCCATGTTGTCTTACTGATAGACCTCCTAACCTCTCAACTTCTATTGTGAGTCTGCCTTTTATAAGCTTTTCAAAAAGCTTTCCGGTCACATCAAGCATGCATAGTGGTCTATATGCGGAGGGATGTGTTGGATCTCCCTTCCCTTTACTAATCAAAACCAACTTCTGTTTCTTCCATATCTTTGGAAATATTCCATGTGCCCAGCACAGATTAAACATTCCCAAAAGTATGTTTGGGCGATTCTCAGCTACGCATTTTAAAACCTCGGCTGGGATTCCGTCGGGTCCTGGAGCTTTATTCCGTTTGAAGCTTTTGGCTGCTAGCAAAAGCTCGTCCTCTGTAAAAGGCGGTGGAGTCTCACTTATTTCAAAAAGTTCCTCAAGTTCTTCATGATTCGGAAATAGGGCGTCCACAATACGCTTCGCGTTTTCGCTATCCATCGGCTCCGTTCCAGATTTTGCAATAAGTTTCTGAGTAACTAGCCTATACCCAAGTCCCCATGGGTTGTTATTTATATCGTTTCTCAGTTCTTCTAGCTTATTTCTTTTGCTTCTCTCTATTGCTAATTTCAGCTCCATCTTGGCTTTCTTGTGGCGTGATTGCTCTGTTATAGCTGGTCCTGTTTTCCTTGCTCTGGTAAGTTTTCTTCTTGTTTTTAGGCATACTTTCCTTAGTTCGGCTATCTCTGATGTCCACCAGTGCATTGCTTTTCGTTTTCCTCTTCCTCTGTTTTTTGGCATAGATGCATCACAGCTTTTAACTATGCTTTGCATCGTTTTCCTTATTACCTGCGAAATGCTGCCAGTCTGATTGAAATTCTCCATACGTCTATCAATATTCGCGATTAGTATCTCTGTATTCAGTTTTGACACAT
This sequence comes from Phyto melanocephala, assembly GCA_941918925.1. Taxonomy (NCBI): domain Eukaryota; kingdom Metazoa; phylum Arthropoda; class Insecta; order Diptera; family Rhinophoridae; genus Phyto; species Phyto melanocephala. The sequence continues at coordinate 18,449,024 of OW799236.1, read as the reverse complement.
TCCACTTCCTCGTCCCAAGATATTTTCCTAGGTTTGGTCGGTTGTGGGCACTTTCCTTATTCATGGTATAGGTGATATATTGATGATCACTACCAGTAAATTCCTCCATCACTTTCCAGTTTTCTACTCTTGAAGCTATTATCTCGGAAACTAGTGTTATATCTGGGGTAGTTTCCTGACATCCGGGTCTTCTAAATGTGGTTGCTCCCCCTGTGTTTGCCACTACGAGATCCAATCTCCCCGCCATATCAAGTATTAAACGACCCCTAGAGTTTGTGTTTGGTGCGCCCCATTCTATTGCCTTGGAATTAAAGTCTCCAGCGATTATCCAAGGTCCACCGATCTCCCTGGCTGTGTCCTCGATGATATTCAGCTTTCTCTCAAACTCATCTATAGTATCACTAGGTGTAAGATAACAGCTCATCAGATTACATACCGTTGTCTTTACATATGCTAGGCAGTCGTTGTTTCCCGTCCGTGTTATACTTGCGGCGCTGCTACGTGGTTTCCATATCGCCGCTGTTCCTGTACAGTCACTCAGCCAAATGCCTGTGTTCTTAGGTCTATACTGTTCGCTTATTATAGCAATGTCTATCTCCTTCTCCACAACAATTTGTTCTATTAATGCATGTGCTGTCTTGCTCCTATGCATATTTGCCTGAAGTATCCGCATCAGAGTTTCATTCCTGCTGCCCTACACTTCCCAGAAGCCGGTAAGTGATCAATGAGTTCGTAACCTGCCTCTATACACAGGCAGCACTTAGGTGCTTGGGTACAGTTTCTCATGATATGGCCCGTGTTACCACATCGTATACATAATCCTTGGCCTCTTCTGTCTGGTCCAGTGCATTTCCATTGCTCGTGTCCTCTGCCAAAGCATTTAAAACATTTCCTTTGTATTATGTGCCGTCTCACTTTGAGTCTACACCATCCGATTTTGATAGTCCCGACTCTTAAGAGTTCATCTGCCTCCCTGGATGGCATTGTTACATAGGCTTGAACCAATTCTCTACTGTTCGGTTTTGATATCTTAATTCTCATATTATTTTCCCCTATTTTAATTGCATCTCCAATGGCCTGGGCTATCTCTTCGGTTGTAGTCATTGAATCTAGATCCCGAATATTCAAAGTTATATTTGCGGTACCGCTTCGTACTTCAGCTGAGTCTTTCATAACTTCTCTCATTTTGTTGAAAAGTTCTGGGTTTACTCGTTCTCCTCTTTCAAGCTCAATTAACATCGATCCTGTTTTCGTTTTCCTGATCGTTTTGACTTTTATATTTGTTTCCATGTTCCCATTTACCCTCAGGGTTTTAAGAACATCTGCGTAGCTGTGTCCTTCTGTTGGCTTTATTATGAGCGCCTCTGGTTTATGTTTGAGTGGTATTCCCCTCTCTCGTTTACTTTTGGGGTTTTCTTTAGAGATTTTCTCCATACTTTCTTTCGTTCCCCGGTCTGTTTTTTGCTTGACTGTTTTTCTGTAGCTAACAGTCTTCCACTCTTCAAAGTTTTTTCCTTCAACATTTCTTTTTTTTTTTGTTTCTTCTGTTTGTTCAAGTGGGCTCTCTGCAGTTCTTTTGGCTATACTTGTGAGCGGTGTATTTTCAGCTCTATTTTTGTCTAGATCTCTTTGACTTTCTTTTTCAACTTTTGTCCAGCTAGATCTGCTAGTTTCTGCGATGCAGATTAGTTCGTCAATCTCCTGGATACCTTCTCTTACATCCATACTGATGTTTTTCTGCCTTTTCAGAGCGGCCTTAATTTTAACCATTACTTTCTTTATGCTTTCCATGGCCGAGGCTTCTTCTTTTCTCATTTTAAATATAAAATCTTGGTTTGGAGAACTTCTGATTGGTTGTAACCTATTTGTGGGGAGGTTGTCGGTCGTCACCATTATTGCCTTTGGGGTCTCAAAGAAATCTTCCTTTGTCATATCTACAATAGGAGCCGATTCGTTTCCAGGAGACGCACTTGCAGTTACCTGAGGAGTATTACCGGTTTTCACTGTGGGACTTCTCCTCAGTTTTCCACTAGGTTGAAACGGGTTTGGTGTTTCCTTATTTTCAATGTTCTTTAAGGTTCTGATTGTTTTCTCTGCCATTTTTACTTTTTCTGGGTCCCATCTTGAGGCCGTTATCCATGGTCGTCATGCAGTCGTCCTTAATGACCCCGAGGGTCCCTTTGCAAGCAGTGAGGTCCTCGCGAGGGTTGACAAGAGACTTTATGGGAACTCTTGTTCAGAGCCAGGTCGGACATTAATCGGGAGTCGTCTCAACCGAACCTACATGGTCAACTTAATGACTACGAGCCATGGAGCGTTCCACAAGCCCTGCCAAAGATTTAACGGGACGGAAGGCAATTGCGACATTAACCTGAAAGCCGTTTCCACGAGATATCACTCCCGTGTATTAAGGTAACAGACTGCCACAATTGCCAGCCCAATTTCGTCATCTCCAATTCGTAGTCCAAAATCGTGTCCTTGCCATTTCCGGTTCATCAACATGTCCTGCTAGTTTTTGGTCCGCCCCGAGTATTTAATTTCCTCGGTACCTGCTATTTCTAGCAGGCGTTCCCCTATCCGCCACCTGGGGAGGCGCCCGATGGGGGAACTAGCAACCCCGCACGGGCTCTTTCGTTTTATTTATTCTTTAGTATAGATATGCTGGTTGATTGCTTATCGAATTACTGGTCTGACAAATGTTTTATGAAGTGCATTTCCCGTAAGAACGTCTTAAGACCTTAACACTTGTACAAGGTTAGGCTATGTTAAACTCATTTATGATCAGGAAATTACTACACTTAGGTTTACAGTTGGTTCATTTACGACACCTGACACGTGGTATGTCATGTTTCCCTTCTCCCGGCAGAGAAAATAAAGTTCTTATATTCTAGAGCCAACACGTTGCACGAAGAAACGAGTTTATCCCATCAGCATTAATGTGAGATACAAATTGTGAAAGAAAATTTAAGATACAGTGTTTATTATCTCGGCTAGATCTAGGCAATGACAGAAAAGATCTCAACTTCTACTTAAAAGTGACAAGTTCTACTTAAAAGTGATAACTTTTACAGTAGAAATAGAAAAATAGATTTAATCTTAGCGTGCACTTCTGGCAAAAACTATGTCACGGAGTTGGGAGCGAGAGAGTTGCAAATTGCCCTCCTTCGACAATCATACAATAACGGATAAAATATGTCATACCATTTTTTAAATATATAATCATAGTGGACTATATACTTAGACTCTAGTGTAATTCTTGTTTGATCAGTGTCATGCATGAGCGTGGATTAGGGTGGGAGGGTGTTTGTTATTTTTATGGATATTTCAAATCAATTGTTTCCTTTTGACAAATAATAGTTTTAGCTGGTGGTATCACTACTACAGTTAAACTCTTCCCGAATGGAGAATACTTCCATTCTTCAGTAATCTATTCTTAATGAGATTGTCTTATATTTTGGAGTGACTAGATTTCCATCTAAATGCGCCAACTGGTTTAGAGAGGCCTGGTATTCCGTAGCCAAAATGGATGTAATATAAATACACGCTTGGAATTTGAGCTTGACTATTTATAAAGGATTCCTATATGAAATGCCAGTTTATTGCTCTGGTAATTGTTGATATTAACGGCTGTAGAATGCTTCAATAATCGAGAAATATAAAAGATACTTTTTTTTATGAGAAGGGGTATAAGGAAGCCATTGACTGTACGACTATATTAATTGCTATATTAATTGACTCTATGGCAATAATTCGACATGACTATAGATAACTCGTCTGTCGTTAGATAAGGGTATACCTAAGCTTATTAGTCTACAGTCTGACTAATTGATATATTATCTGGCTAGTTTATAGAATGCTTACATTTTAGTTTGGCTCTACAACAATCTAGAACGTATCTGAGCTTCTCTTATCTCTTTATCTACGAAGTCTAGAATTCTCATATGCCCTAGTCAGAGTCGCTGGTAATACCTCCTGGCTCCAGACTAGCAACAACACCAATGTGTGGACACTTCGTCAAAGTAATATGACTCGGAGGAACTTACACGTATATCTATTACAATTGCCTGTTCGTATATATTTTAGTTATTGTAACAGATATTGATAATAAAAAATTTTAATTTCTAGTCACACTTGTAGTCAAAGAAATATTCTCCTTTTAAACTCATTGCAATCGAAACCACTTAGGAAAAAACTATTTGGCATAGATTTCAAATTGAGGAAAAGGATATAAAAACAAATACTCGTATAATATTAAACGATGCAGTCAGCATAAACAAAAACACGCATAAAAACTTATACACATACTATTACACTAACTGTTTCTAAGTGCATGTTTAAAAAAAAAAAAAAAAAAAAAAATTTACTGCTTGAGCATTTTTATTTTCACAAAAATAGTGGACACTTAGACCACACACACACACTAACACAAACACATAAAAGAGGTGAGCAACAACGAAATCACTTTAAAGAAAAACTTTTCAAAATTTAAACAACAACCAAAAAGAGATTGAAGTATTTATAAAGAAACGGAAAAAAATACACCATTTTAAACTTAATTGATAAAAGTGAGTGCAAAGAATGGCAAAGCAAAATAACCACTCAAGTGATATTTTTTCTCTTCTTAAGAAAATCTTAAAAACAAATTTTTCTTTAAGCTTAAAAGAATTGTCCAAAAAAGTTTGAGGTTATAAAAAAAAAGAACACAAAACTTTTTTAAACTCTCATAAAGATTTCTTTACACACACACACACACACACATCTCTAAACGAAAATTACATTCAGTTACAGAATATGCATCTACACATATGCACGCATAGCAAAAGTTCATAGAGTTTGCAAGCATGCATTTCTTAATTTTTTTTCACATTTTTAATTTAGAGAAAAATTACGGATTTCTTGCCGCACTCTGGTAGTGCTTTAAAAAATAGCGAAATTTTATCTTGAATATCACTGTTTTCTCAACAAAATTTTACAATTTAAAATTCTTGGAATTACTCATATGTTTTTTGTTGTAGTAACATATTCATACATACGTAAAGTAACCCTTACATAAAGTTTTTTGAAAAGGGCAACAATTTTCTGCTCACCCTCTGTGTGCTGAAAATTATCTATTTTGTTGTTGCTCTTTTGCGTAAAACCGCAAAGCAATTGTGTATTTAAGTTAGTATTTAGTGCAATGGATGTGTGGAGTCAAATAACTACTAGTGTGTGTGTGTTATTTATAGTTGTGTGCATTAGAGTGACCAGATCTCATATTTTGTAAATTTCTGAATCTTGTTCGTCTCGATTCCACAAAACGATTTCTCTTTCCAAAAATTGAGATATCCGAAATTTGGGCTTGATTAAACAACGTTGACCCGTGCCGCTCGTCGCTCAAAATTGGAAAAAAAAGAAATTTTTGTCAAAAAAGCTGACATATGGAGCTATAATTCCAGAACGGTAGATAACAAAAACACGCTTAATATCTCAATAGAAAGCGAATGCTGTTTTTTAAAATTTATATTCTGTACATAATTGCTGTTGTTTTAAGTCTAACAGAGTTACAACAGCCTTTGACCCCAAAAGCGTGACCACTAATTGCCCCATTTAAATATATATTGTATCCACTGTATTGCCGCTCCTAAAAATGAGCTACTCATCAAGAGCTGTCACCGGATATATCACAACTTCATTCAGGTATGTCCAAAATGGCCGGCATAACACTTAGACTATATTTTATACTAGAGGGGATCTTAGTGGTACCAGGTCACGTTTTTTTGGTCAAAGGCTATTGTAACTCTGTTTGATTTAAAATATGTATAGAATATTATTTCTGTAAGAATAATATTTGTTTTCTTTTGAGATATTAGTTAAACATATTTTTATAATTTATAGTTCTGGAGTTATGGCTCCATACGTCAGCTTTTTGCTGAAAAATCTCTATTTTAATATCTTAATATCTGGAAGAGGAGTCGTTTTGTGAGATACAGACAAACAAGATTGCGAGATTTACCCCCCCGATTTGAGATGCGTTCACTCTAGTGTATATGGTAGAGAGATGTGAAAGGAAAACACAGATAGTATCCAATGAACTACAGGTCTTTTTTTAACAAATGCCACATCTTTTAAATGTTTTGGCTAGCAGAAACCAGCAATACAGAATTTCTATATAAATGTAATATACAAGCCGTGATAATGTAATAGAAATTATGGTGGATCGGACATTCTCTATGAAAGGATAATAACGATATAGACGAAAAATGCTTCTAACACACAGGGTAGCAGCACAAAAACTGGTGTGCTACATTCTTTCAATGATACACGTATTAAGGGGTTTGCAAAAAAAAAGCAATATATCCACAATTTTATTTCTTGTGTCGTCTTGGACTTGAAAAAAAAATATACAAAACAAAATAACGTTTAGCACGCAATTTTGGGGTTATAGTGTAAAAAATTCTGCTACTCAAGCTCTTTCATTTGATACCCGTACTGGGTGGAGGTGTTGAATTCGCTCTTTCGTTTGCGACTCTATCTTGGATTTGTGCTTGACACTTATTAGTCAACCCCTTTGATTTGATATCAGATGCAATGAATCAGCCAGTTGCCTTAAAGCTTAATAAAAATTTATTTTTAATTGTAAATTTAAGGAAAAAATATTGAAACGGTTTTTGTTAGTAACTTTTACCGATTCTCCTTTTTTTATAATATTTGAGATTATAACCTGGAATTTGGTGCCACAATTGTATACAAAAGTTAAGAAGGGGCTTCAGCGACTTTTTTTATTTTCACAACATTTATTTTTATACATTTTTTATACCCTTCACACAGTGAAAAAGGGTATATATAGGTTTGTCATTCCGTGTGAAATTTCTACAATTTTCATTTCCGACCCCATAAAGTATATATTTTCTGAAAGCTTATGAATAGGGGAGTCGATTAAGCTCTGTCAGTCTGTCAGTCTGTCCGTCTGTCCGTGTGTATGTTGAAATCAACTTTTTGAAGCCCCCCGACATAGGTTGGACCCGGGTAAGGTATTAAAATATCAGAAATATTCGGGAGTAGATCGGTATTGAAAATCAGAAACATCGGTTTATAAAGAACTGAGATATGAGCAAAAACCCACGACCACCTCGATTTTTTTTTCACAAAAACAACATTACAACAACAACATACATACATACATACAAACGTGTAGACTGGTTAGAGAAAACGTGGCATCGAATTCCAGCTGAGCCAAAAAATTTTTTTTTTTAATTTCTTTAAAATTTTTTTTTTTTTATTTTTTTTTTATTTTTAATTTAATATATTATTATACCCTTCACACAGTGAAAAAGGGTATATATAGGTTTGTCATTCCGTGTGAAATTTCTACAATTTTCATTTCCGACCCCATAAAGTATATATTTTCTGAAAGCTTATGAATAGGGAAGTCGATTAAGCTCTGTCAGTCTGTCCGTCTGTCCGTCTGACCGTCTGTCCGTGTGTATGTTGAAATCAACTTTTTGAAGCCCCCCGACATCACTTGGACCCGGGTGAGGTATTAAAATATCAGAAATATTCGGGAGTATATCGCTATTGAAAATCAGAAACATCGGTACATAAACAACTGAGATATGAGCAAAAACCCACGACCACCTCGATTTTTTTTTCACAAAAACAACATTACAACAACAACATACATACATACAAACTTGTATATTGGCTAAAGTAAACGTGGGATCGAATCCCAGCTGAGCCAAAAAAAAAATTTTTTTATATTTTAAAAATTTTTTTTTAAATTTTTTTTTTTAATTTTTTTTTTATTTTTTATTTAATATATTATTTATATTTTTATTTTTTTTTTAATTTTTTTTTTTATTTTTTTTTTGTTTTATATTAATTATATATATTTTAATTACTTTTTTAAAATTTTTTTTTTTTAATTTTTTTTTTTAATTTTTTTTTAAATTTTTTTTTTAAATTTTTTTTTTAAATTTTTTTTTTATTTTTTTTTTAACATACATACGTAAATTTATAATTTTACAATGGGATGTTTTTTATATATGTATATTTTTTGTATGTATGTACGTATTTCATATGAGATGAATGGTGATACAAACTACTGTTATTGCATGACTACACGTTGTGAAGGGTATATAAGATTCGGCACGGCCGAATATAGCGCTCTTACTTGTTTATATTTTTATTATTTTTTTTTTTAAATTTTTTTTTGTTTAATATATATTATATACATAATAATTTTTTTTTTACATTTTTTTTTTTTAACTTTTTTTAAAATTTTTTTTTTAAATTTTTTTTAAAATTTTTTTTTTTTGTTTTTTTAAAACATACGTACGTGAATTTATAATTTTACAATGGGACGTTTTTATATATGTATGTACGTATTTCATATGGGATGAATGGTGACACAAACCACTGTTATTGCATGACTACACGTTGTGAAGGGTATATAAGATTCGGCACGGCCGAATATAGCGCTCTTACTTGTTTTTTTTATAACTTTGCCAATTAATGACTAATTTGTCCAAAACTCTATATGAATAACGTAGAGGTATATCATGCCAGTAAAAGTTTCCGGAGTTATAGAATTTGAATTTGTTTGTTAAAATAAATAAGATATATGAGACAAAATCAATCAAGTCGTTTTTTTAATCCTAAAGGATTTTGAGGGCTTACAGTGTTAATACAGGCTATTTTTTACCATGACATTGGCCCAGCCATCACGGTCTATGGGAAACAATGTAAGCCTGAATTAAATGATATGAACACCAACGACGTATGGATTCAGCAAGTTGGCGCTACGTGCTGCACAACTTATGGCACATAAGTTATTGTTAACTGGCGGTTTGAAGGCATATTGTACAGAGTAAACTTGATATAGAGAATGTGCGATTTGTGGGGTTTCTTAAAGTCTATGCTTTTAAGCTAAAAAATCACAAAACAGTCCTTAGAGTCCACTTCATCCATGTCATCAGTCATATTCAGCTAAACTAAGGCACCAAAGTTATGGGCAATTAAACATTTGTCATGGATGGGCGCCATCCAGCAAAACCATAGCGAAAATTTTCACAATGTTATCAGCAGGCCTATCAAACGAAAAACAAGTGTTGATGACAACTTACACACACTTTGTTTTAATTAAATTAAAAGATACAAGGCCTTTGCAAAAACATGAAGTTTAAGCCTGATTTAGTGTCAGACTCTGCACTTGGACTGCATAAATGAAGCCATTTGTTTTGTGGCATGATTTCATATTTATGGTTTGATAAGTCGTCATAACTTTTCTTTTATTATTATTTACAAAATGTCAACGTGTGCCATTGTTTTTTTTTCTCTTTAATATTATCAGTTTGAAAAAAAATTCATCAGTCTGTCTTAATTTTGTACTTTATTTATTTATCGCTAATGATTTCCAAAAGTTGTTGCTATTAAATAATTTTTTTTAACGAATTCACATGTGATATTAAAAATTCTTTTATACAAAATATTTTTAATGATAAATATTTATCAACACAGTGGGAAACAACAAAATCCTTAATGACGTTGTCAAAATACATAATTATTTCCCTTTTGAGTCATTTTAAATGGTGGTCAGCCCAGCTGTAAACACAGTTTTCCACTTTTTAGGACATTGAACTTAATGGGTATTATGAAAAGAATTTGAAATCAAGTTCAAGTTTTAAATATTTTTTAATAAAGTGATAAGAACTTTGTTTGTTTTACACAAGTCATTGATCCAACTGAAGAAATAAGAAGCAAAAACAAATAATCTTTTTGTATATTTTTTGTTCGTCTCCTTTAAAGCTCTGTTACTAGTAATCGCTTGCGCTGGATAAATGACACTGACCTACCGAAGAGTCTGCACACATTAGATTTACGTGCCAATCCGATAACGCAAATAGCTTTAGGCGCCTTAAGGGGCATGACCAAATTGAGAAAACTGTAAGTTATAACTGAGTTTAAAATAAAAATTATTTATCTTTAAAATATAAATATTTCCTAATCGATAATTTTTATTATTTCTTTTTGTAGCATATTGTCCGATGTAAGATTTTTGAAAAAATTTCCCGATTTGGAGGGCTGTTACTCGTTGGAAGTTCTAAAATTAGATCGAGCCGGTATTAATGAAGTGCCAGCTAATCTCTGCCGTCAAGCACCAAGACTGAGAAGTTTGTAAGTCTTGATCTATGAACCCTTATCAAAATTATATTTTAAAATTTTAATTGATTTTTAATTTCAGAGAGCTGAAAACCAATTCCATACAACACATTCCCATTTTAGCTAATTGCCGAGAATTAAGACTGTTGTAAGTAAAAAATTTAAAATTAAATATAAAAACATTCCATAAATACACCATTACAATTCTTTAAGCACAACTGAAAAGAAACAGTCCAATTTGGCAGCACTGTTTCCTGTAACAGCTGATTTTACAGTTCTCAATTGTTTTTAGGTTCGTTCGGTTTGAAAATTTATCGTGAATGAAATCACGCCAAGGAGTCGTTTGACAATTGCTCAAATTTATTTAAAAATCTTGGTTTAATTCGCCATCTCGTATCGCAAAAATTAATTTTTGGATACATGGCGATGTTATTGGCAATTACATCCAGATAAATTCACTGTTTGGTGTGCTTTGTAAGCCGGTTTAATCACAGATCTATATATATCTTCTATCTCTTCTATATATATAAAAGTGAAACTCTGTGTGTGTGTGTGTGTGTTAGCTATAGACTCCGAAACTGTAAAACCGATCGGACTCAAACTTTGGCAAGTTGTTGTACACATACCAGGGAGTGTTTATGGGTGGAAAAAAGTGGGCGGGCCACGCCCATAAAAAATATTTATCAGTTTAAGCTACTTGCACTTGACCGATTTTTCTGAAACTTTGCACACATATCGAGCTGTCATCACTAAATAATTTTGTGATAAGAAAAGTGGGCGGGGCCACGCCCCTAAAAAAGTTTTAATTTTAAGGTACTTGCACTGGACCGATTTTTTTGAAACTTTGCACACATGCTAAGCTGTAATAACCATATAATTTCGTGATTAGAAAAGTGGGCAGGGCCACACCCATAAAAAAAGTTTTAATTTTGAGGTACTTGCACCAGACCGATTTTTCTGAAACTTTGCACGCATATCGAGCTGTCATGACGTAATAATTGCGTGGTAAGAAAAGTGGGCAGTGCCACGCCCATTAAAAAATAGGTATCATTTTGAGGTACTTGCACTAGACCGATTATTCTGAAACTTTGCACACATATTGAGCTGTTATGACTTAACAATTTCGTAATTAGAAAAGTGGGCGATGCCACGCCCATAAAAAAAATTATAATTTTTAGGTTTTTGCGCTTGATATTCAATTAAAATTCAGAATGCATTTCGATTCATTAAGGGGCGTAGCAACGCGCGCCGGGTTTGGCTAGTTTAGAAATAAAGGTGAAATAAATATTACAGTCCCTTGTAAGTGGTACAGAGATATGCTTAAAAAATTTTTTGGTTTCAATGGGAAGGCATTAATATTGTAGATATACCACACAGGTAGCGATGCAAGCTTTTTGCGGACAAAAACATTTAATAAACGATTAATTTCAAAAAATGTGAAAAAATTTGCCATTTCGTTTACGTGATTACACACCTTTCCCTGGGATTATGTAAACTCCCATGACTATGCAGATAAATCAGAAATGATTGAGTACTTGGAAGCTTATATTCGACGCGTTATTACGAACTATAACCTGGCGGATAATTATGGCTTTCGAACCCTTTAAACATTTTACTTGATCATTCTGTTTTTTTGCTACATCGAATCTAATGAAAATTTTAAAATTTGGATCGTTTTCAAATGTCAAAATTTAGCCTGATTTAATGCTACTTAATAGTGTGTGCAAATTGAACTACAAGGTTAAGCCCTGAGATCATGTTCACGAAATCCATATTTAACATTAATGACATGAAGTTATTTAATTATTAAAGCCAATTAAAGGGATATTGTACACTTTTGTCCCTGCTTTATTGCACTTTAAAAATCTTCGCCTGCCATAAAAAACACCCTGTACTGCAGCGAACATTATTTATAAGAATTTAAATTATTTGTTTTTGTTCTAGAGACTTATCAAGCAACTCAATAGATGACTTAAAAGGACGTCCATTCCATGGCTTAAAACAATTGCACGACTTATTATTGTCGTACAATCGTATACAAAAAATACCTCAGGATGCTTTCCATGGCATTGCCAAATTGCAATTATTGTAAGTCTATAATTAATATTAAAATCTATACCATCAAACTGAATCTGTTGTTTTTTCTTCCCAAGAGATTTAGAAGGTAATCAAATTTCTTTTATACACAAAGACGCTTTCCTGTCATTCAACTCTCTAGAGGATTTAAATTTGGGCAATAACATTTTTCCTGAACTGCCATCGAGTGGCCTACAACGGCTGATGCACTTGAAGACATTTAATAATCCCAAGCTGCGTGATTTTCCCTCCCCAGATACATTTCCCCGCATACAAACTTTGATTTTATCATATGCTTATCACTGCTGTCCTTTTTTACCTCTAGTAGCGATGTCGGCAAATAAAAAGCCTCCTCTGGTTCAGGAAGCAGTATTATTTCCTTCCGATTCTGAGTTCGATATGAGTTTGTGGAACAATAGTATGATGGATATTTGGCCGCAGTTGCGTAAGTTGCAAGATTTTGTACTATTTTATTACTATTGTATTAAAACTCAAAACTTTTTAAAATGTCTGGTAACACAAATCACTTATTTTCTCTTTTCAGATAATTTGAGCAAAAAGTTTGGCACTCAAATGCGTGATATTTGGGATAATTTTGGTCAAGATTTCACCTATCCCGGTAATATACCCACCTATATGGAGGAATATTTCGATGAAGATACTGCTGCCACGGGTAGCAATACACCCACTGGTACTGCACCTACGTTTGCTAGTTCATTTGGTGGTGGCGGTTTATTTTCCACTATTGGTACGGAGCATACCCCCGGTAGTGTACAATGTTTACCCATGCCGGGACCATTTTTGCCCTGTTCGGATTTATTTGATTGGTGGACATTACGCTGTGGCGTATGGGTGGTATTTTTACTGGCCTTACTGGGCAATGGCACCGTAGTATTTGTTTTGATTTTCTCACGATCCAAAATGGATGTTCCCCGATTTTTGGTATGTAATTTAGCGGCGGCGGATTTTTTTATGGGCATTTATTTGGGCATTTTAGCCATAGTAGATGCTTCGACTTTGGGGGAATTTCGAATGTTTGCCATACCCTGGCAGATGTCGGTCATATGCCAGATGGCAGGATTTTTAGCTGTTTTGTCTTCGGAACTATCGGTGTATACTTTGGCGGTTATAACTTTGGAAAGAAATTATGCCATAACGCATGCCATACATTTAAATAAAAGGTTGTCTCTAAAACAGGCTGCCTATATAATGATGGTGGGTTGGTCGTTTGCCCTAATCATGGCCATGTTACCGCTGTTGGGTATTTCGGATTATCGTAAGTTTGCCGTGTGCCTACCCTTTGAGACTACAACGGGCTTAGCAAGTCTGTCATATGTCATAGCGCTCATGGTAATAAATGGTTGTGCCTTTTTGACGTTAATGGGTTGCTACCTAAAAATGTATTGGGCCATACGGGGATCTCAGGCCTGGAATACCAATGACTCTAGAATAGCTAAACGAATGGCTCTGTTGGTATTTACCGATTTTTTATGCTGGTCTCCCATTGCCTTTTTCTCTATAACCGCCATATTTGGTCTACAGTTGATATCGTTGGAACAGGCTAAGATATTTACTGTTTTCATTTTACCCCTTAACTCCTGCTGCAATCCTTTTTTATACGCCATTATGACCAAGCAATTTAAAAAAGATTGTGTTAATTTGTGTAAACATTTTGAAGAGACTCGAGTTACCAGAGGTGCAGGCGCTATGGCTAGACGAGGAGTTGGCACGGAAAGACTGCCCAAAGAATTGCCGCCTTTGCTACCAGCTGTACACCCACCGGGCTGCAGATGTCTACGAATGATGCCCAGTGAAATGCCCAACTGGCATAAGATGCAAGAAAAAGAAGGTTCCATTTGGTCACGAACTTGGCAGAGATTGTGGAATCAATGCTCTTGCTGTGTGGCATGCTGTGCAAAAAATCAGCCTCAGCGTTTAGAGGGGCGCCGTGGTCGAGTTTCGAGAAGCAATAAAAATGATCCTTATCAATATCAGTTCTCGGAAATGAAACAAAAGAAGCAAACAAGAGCTGGTTCTATTTCAAGTGAAAACTTTTGTTCATCACGTTCTTCAAGTTGGCGTAATGGCAATGCATCTGGTAATCATATACCGGGACATGCTCACAGTCATACTTGTGCCATACCCATGAAAATGATGGATCCCAATAGAAGAAGGCATTCAGCTTGGTTAATAACACGAAAAACATCGCAGGACTCCAATTTATCTTCCTCACGAAATGATTCGTCAGCTTCGGCGACTACAGCCAGCACCTCCACCTTTCGGCTGTCGCGCTCTAGTGCAGGCAGTACAACGCCATTGCCATCCATTATCAGTAAGTATGATGTATTGCATTAAAGGTGAAAGAGAATAAAAAAATATTTTTGTTTTTCAGCCCACAGTAACAAAGTGCCCCATCCCCAATTTGCCTCTACGTTGCCTAAGCCACGTCTCGTACGACAGGAAGCCGTGCAAGAGGAAGAAGATACCTCACCACCACGGTTGGGTGTACGTTTTCTGCCCACCATACCCTCAGCAGCCGATAGTTCCGTCATATTAGAAGATGGTGATTCTGGTTTAATGTCCAGTTTAACTGGTCTGTATGCCAATATTCAAAATCCCCCACAACAACCAACAAAATCCTGCATAGTAAATAGCTCAGCTATGCCCACTACCCAAAATCTAGCATCAAGCCAAAAACCATCAAAAGAGCAACAACAACAACCGCCCGAAATACTATCACGACCTCAAGATAAACCACCATGATACGTGCGGCTTAAATCAAGGACAATATTTTTTAAGTTAAGAGCAGCTGACCTTAAGGAAGCTTTTCTTTGAATAAATAGAATGGGGAAAAAATAGGGATGGTTAGAAAAAAAATTTATTTTTTTTGTAATATGTGACAATTTAATTAAAATTTCATCTAATATATTTTACTTTGTAAAAATACCATATTTCAAAAAGGGGAGTTTTTAAAATCTTTTTGGGAATTTTGTTTTGTAAGTTTCAAATGAATTAAAAGTTATCCCAATTTCTTATTAAACTAAAAAACCCTAGTTTTATGAATTTTTTTTTCTTATATTTTATATATTCGGGTTTTTCGATACTAAAGTTTGAAATTTGACAAAAGTGATTGCATTAGACGGTTTGGATATTTTACAACGTTTTTAGGAATTCAAAAAAACTACAAAATATTTACAGGTTAAAACATTCTGCATAAAAAAACACTTTTTTAAAATTATATATTTTTTCTATGTGAGATTTAGTTTTTTTATTTAATTTAAATTTTGAACTAAATTAAGCTTTAGGAGATTTTAAAATAAATATTTGGGAATATTAAAATTTTACATATATTTTAATATTGAGGGATAAAAAAACGTTTTAGATATACTTAAGATATTTAAATTGTTTTCTCTTTTGTCTTTCGGTATATACCAAATTTTAAGTGATATAAAGTTTTGTAGTAAAATTTTAAATATTTGACAGGAAACACAGTATTACTTCTTTAAATTATCTATATTTCATCAAAAATTATGTCTGGAATGTTCTGATAAGTTTTTGGGGACTTTAAAATTCAATAATTTTCAATTAATTAAGTTTACAGTTTGTCAGGAATCCAGTTTTTTTTAAATTGTATGATTATTTTTTTCTCATTTTCGAAGACATATATTTAATCGATTTTTACATCGAGAAATTTTCTATAAGTTTTTGGAAATTTAAAACTCTAATGTTTTCATATGTTTAGGTATACAATTTGTTAAGAATTAAACTCTTTTAGAATTTTCTTATTATTTCGTATGTCAATTTTGTATATATTAAATTTATTTTTACCTCAAGAGATATTCAATAAGTTTTTAAGAATTTAAAAATTCAAAAATTTCCAAATATTTTAGAACATTATAAGTTAAAAATACTGCTTTTTGAGGATCTTGTAATTATTTTCGCCGTCGTTTTTCAATAATATTAAATTGATTTTTAAATCAGGAAATTTTCTATTAGTTTTTGGGAATTTAAAAATTTAACCATTTTTAAATATTTTGGTACACTATAAGTCAAAAACGTTCCTAAGAATCTTATAATTACTTTTGCAGTCGTTTTTTAATAATATTAAATCGATTTTTACATCAGGAGATTTTCAATAAGTTTTTGGGAATTTTAAAATTCAACAATTTTCAAATATTTTGGTACATTTTAAGTCTAAAATACAGCTTCCTAAGAATTTTACAATTATTTTTTTCGACGTTTTTAAATATATTGAATTGATTATTAGGTCAGGGAATTTTCAATAAGTTTGCTGGAGTTCGAAAACTTAACACTTCGAAAATATTTACTAACACAATTTGTCAAAAATTTAGCTTCTTGATAATTTTATGATAATTTTTTCTGATATTTTTAAAATATTTAATCGATTTTTTCAGGAAATATTAAAAAAAAATTTTTGGGAATTTAAAAAATCAACAATTTTCAAATATTTAAGTAAACAACTTTGCAAGAATTTAGCTCTTTTAAAATTGTATGACAAGTCTTTTTCTAATTTTTTACTATATTAAACAAATTTTTACTTCAGGAAATTTTCAATAAGTTTTTGGGAATTTAAAATTTTTAATATTTTCAACTATTCAGATAAACAATTTGTAAAGAATTGATTTCTTTAAGAATTTTATAATTATAACTTGACATTTGCCATTTATTAATTTAATAAATTGATTATTACGTCAGGAGATTTTTAATAAGTTTTTGGAATTTAAAAATTCAACAACTTTTAAATATTTTGGAACACAATTTTTTAAGAATAAAGATTTTAAGGAGTTTTATGATTTTATATTATGATATTTTTTATCTCATACTTTAATGTATCGCTTCAAGCGCCTGAGATTTTTAATTAGTTTTTAAGGAATTTAAATATTCTTAAATATTGAGGCTCAAAATTTATTAGTAATGAAATAAACTTTTATTAACTTTTCAAGCCATCTGAGCATTGAACTGTATTTTAACATTTTGAAGCAATTTTATTTATTTGCCAATTTTTATTGATTTACTTTAAAAATTTTATTCTTTTACATCTAAAAAATATTTTTTGTAATTTTTTTGTTTCAAGAACTATCTTAGAGTCTCTTCTTTTAACTATTGCCATTAAATTTCTTCACATCTTGAATTTTTTTCCTATCCTATACTTTCAATAAATTTTTGGGAATGTAAAGCTTCACTTTGTTATTATTGTCATCACAAATGTTATCTAACCATCCCGTTGTAAAGTTAAAATAGTCAATTTAATTGTACAGTTTTTAGCTATATAAAAATAATTTATAATAAAACAATATAGTATTATAGTTAATTTTAATGCCAAGTATTTAGTTTATTATTTAAAAAAAATAACATTAAAACTATTAAAACAAAATATAAACGAGTATAAAAAAAGGCTGCAAAACGTATAGCCCCACTTGCTTGTGTCTAATTTTCGTTTATTGTTACGATATAATGCCGGTAAAAACAAATGTTAACATAACGTAACAATAAAAAATAATCAGGCATAGAAAAATAAGGTTTAATATATTATTTATTAATAACAAAAATTATAATATTAATATATAGCTAATATGTGGAAAGTTTGTAAAAAATTATTGTTAAGAGAAAATCTAAACTACCAGTGATATAAAAAACACTCACTTAGACTTATAATAGTATTTTTAATAATTTAATTTAAATCTTAAATAAATTGTAAAATTATTTTGAAATTAAAAAAAAAAAACAAAATTAACAGTTTTACAAAATGTCTCTATAATTTAATCACATTTTTTCCTTTATGCGAAACTTAACTGACTAATTCTTGAGTTGTGTCTGTTTCCTCTGCTTCGTTTTGAAAACAGGGATCACTGGGCATGAGAACACCAAATGAGGGATTCTCTATAAGACGTACTTGTTGCTTGTCGTTTATTCTACGGCGTGTTATTTCACGGAAAATCATTATGAGTGCCAATACACAAACTGCAAAGAGAATAATCGCTATGGTGGCAATAGTCCAACGTGAGACGGGAACTCCACTAGAAAGAAATAATGAGAAAAAGGGAGAGCATATAAAAAAAAATCACTTGTTCTCTCTAGTTATAACATTTTTGAAAAATATGTTGAACATTTTAACACACATCAGATTATCATTTTGATTTGTATATTAAACAAAAACTTTTCAATTAATGTTTAATTTCAGAAATGTTCATTTCACTAAAATTTTTAATTTTAATTTCGCTATCCACATCTTACCTTTTATATATTCTTTCCTTAGACACATCACCCAGCATACACACTCCCCTTAAAGCATCATAGATCCAACCTTCTTTGCATAGACATAAAGTTGAAGTGGCACAAGTGCCATTGCGACAATTCCATTCATTGCAAAAACCCACACATTCCGTTAAACCGGTATCGGGATCAATGCGCGATATGAAACCCTTTTCACAGCTACACAAATTCGGTGCTACACATTGGCCATGTTCGCATGATTGCTCACAAACTGGTTCACATTCCACAGTACTATTGGGTAAAAAGCGATATCCCTCTAAACACTCACATGTGTTGGGCTTTTTGCATTCAGCATTGATGCAAGTCTCTTTGCAAATAGCCTGACATCTGTGTGGTGTAGATGAGTTAGTTACACGATAGCCATCGTTGCACTGACACTTATTGGGGGTTACACAATTGCCATTTTCACAAGTTGGCCGGCAACGCGCCACACACAGATTAAAATATTTGGTGTCCTCAAAACCATCCCAACACTCACAGGTGTTGGGTTCCACACAATTACTATTGATGCAGGTGGGCAAGCACACGGGATCACAGATGCTGTTGGAGCCTTCACGTAAACGATGACCCTCATAGCAACGACAGACACCACCCGGGGCACAAACACTGTTTACACATTTTTGGGGACAGTGGGGCTCACATCTGCCCGTAAACCATTTCTTTTCATAGCCTGGATCGCAGCTACAAATACCGGGTGCTATACACTTGCCATGACCGCATTCGAAATTACAAACCGGCTCACATTGATTGGGATATTTTGCATTGGGCTTATAGCCCATAAAGCAGCGGCAAGTATCAGGGGCCGTGCAAGTGCCATGTAGACAGGGTTTTTTGCAAATCGGTATACAGTGATAAAATAGAAGGGACTGATAGCCTGGATTGCAGGTACATATTTCGGGGGCAGTACAATTACCATTCTTACAGCCTTTGGAGCAATAGGGCTCACACACCTTCTCCTTATTGTCCGCATACACATAACCGTCGTTACACTTGCAGGTATCGGGAGCCGAACAAAAACCATTTACGCACTCCTCCTTGCATATGGGTGAGCAACGATGTGGCTCAGTTTTCTCATAGCCCTCATGACACTCACACTTGCCGGGCTCCCTGCAAAAGCCATTCTCACAATTTTCGGGACATGTGGGTTCACATAAAATTCTGGAGCCATTACGAAAGGCATGACCCTCGAAACAGGTACACTGATTAGGGGCCGTGCAAAAACCATTAACACACTTTTCCTTGCACACTGGCAAACAGGCCTGGGAACTTAGTCCTCCGAAATTCGCAAAGCCCTCTTTACATGCACACACCTCCGGCTCCTTGCACACACCATTCATACAGCCACTAGAGCATACGGGGTCACACTTACTAATCGTTCCCAAGCGCAGCACGTAACCAGGATTGCAAGTGCATTCATTTGGTTTACTACACACCCCATTCTCACAGGGTTCCTCACAAATAGGTACGCAACGTTTCAACGTCTCATTGACCGTGTAGCCGAAATTACAAGTACATTTATTATGGTCATCACAGACCCCATTACTACAGTCTATATCTTTGCAGATAGCTTGGCATACAGTCTTGCTGCCATTAACAAAAATAAAACCCTCATTGCAGGTACATTCTTCAGGGCCCGAGCATTCGCCATTTACACAGGGCTCCAGGCATAGGGGCTCACAAATTGTAGAATTCTTATGGTTTTGAAAGCCATGTTCGCAGAGGCAAATGTTGGGTCGTATACATTTGCCTTGTTTGCAGTCCACACAAGAGGGCAAACATTCACTTGAGATGGTGAAGAGAGAGAGAGAGAGAGAGATAAAAACAGAGAGAGAGAAAGAAAATTCAAAACATTAAAATATTAATAGTGTATCTTTTGTATAAAAAGCTAATTTTTACGTTGCGACGGAAGAACGTTTACTAAAGGTTTTTACAATTTTTTACTGGACTTTACTGGATTGTTTAGGTTTTATATGAGTGTTTGCGTAAGCAAACAGAATCCAGTAAACTTCAGTAACACAAAGTGAATACTTTTGAGTAAACTAACGAACAAATTGATAGTCAATTGGTCAAGTCAAACCCTTTTTGACAATTAACTAAAAACTATTGCAAACTAACAAATTAACTGAATAGGTGAACAAATTTATAAAAAAAAACTCTAAAAATTTTTTTAATTCTGTTATATTAGTAACAAAAATTTTATAATATTTAGCCACTACCATTAAAATTAGAAAAAATAATTTTGAATTTATAACAGTTTCAGACCCTAATAATTACAATTTTAGTGTTGCTAATACTTACCCCGTGGCATGATCCTCTTTGTAACCCTCACAACAGACTTCCTCTATATCCGTGTAAGTTTCACGTATTGGTCTCAAGACCAAAGGATTGTGACATTCAAACGTAGTACAATCTGCACCAGATATTTCCGGATATTTGCGCATTGTCACCAGAGAAACACGATATTTTGTGGTACTAAATTCATAGAAATTTTTATAAAATTTTTAACAACAAATTTTATTTCTATTCGGCTATTATAAAACATATAACAAATATAACAACATTTCTTACGATATTTTTTCGGTGCAGGTCATAACCTCGACTACGTTTAAGACACTCATTAGGCAAATTATTAAAATTAAACGCTTCATTATGTGTTTCGTTTTATATTCCTTTTTTAAATTTAATTATTATTTTTTATATTTTAAACTAAATTATTGTTGTTTTTATATTTTCAAATTCGACTTTTATGATCCGCCAACCGTTCTTAAGTGCAGCCTTCAACAAATTAAATTCTTTTAAGAGTTTTTAACAATCAGAAATGTTTATTTATTTTTCTTTCCTTTTTTGCATTATGCATTAAGTATTCTTATCTATTTTATGTCACTCTCGCTTAATTTACGAATAAAGATTTTTATATTATTTCTACACACGTATTTCTTATTTAATTATTCTTACAGATGTGAATACTTTACTCCCCAGAGAAGCTAATTTTCTTATAAATCTGCTGGCCCGGTTTCTTAATGCTCTAGTATATTGGCTTGTTATTTGCAATTAATTTCATACATGTATAAAATAAATATTTTAAATGATCATTTAATAGCAACCAATGAACTTTTTCTGCAATTGATAAGAATTTCTTTTCTATTTTTATATACAAATCATGTTTTTTTGTTGGTTTGTTTAAGGTACAATTAGTTATAAGCAACTTGGCTGCACTTTTTGTTTAAACAAAAACAAGATGAAAATGTAAAAAAGTTTGGTCAGTAAACTTTAACATCTTTCAAAATAATAAACAAATTACTTTTGGTTTAACAATATAAATTAAATTCTTACAATTGTTTTTAAATTCAAATTTAAAAAAAAATTAATCTTTATTTTGATGCAGAATTACCAAAATGACCTGCTTAATTTATCAACGAAGGAATTCAACAATAACATGAACAAACTGAAATAAAATAATCACTTGTTATAGACTTTAAAACAATTAAATTATACGAATGAAGTTTTACGTTATAACAAAAAAAGTTTTAATTGAATTGTTTGTAGCATTTCAATTAAAACAAGTAAGTGTGTTATAGTCGGGCGTGCCGCATCTTATAATACCCTTTACCATCTTGTACTCAGGTATGGTGACCACAGCGTAACTTAGGCTAGACTTCAGATTTTATGTTTTACGTCATTTGGCTTAATTATTTTTAATGCCATATGTGGTTTTGAATTTTTAAATTTTTCTCCTTATATGTCAGTTGTTTTTGAACCCATCGTAAAATTATGAAATAAGTTTGTGTATGTATGTATTAATAATTTAAAAAATATTGAAATAAACAATAAAACAAATAAATTTTTGCCCATCTGAGATTCGAAATAGCTTCCTTTGGTTCTGTTGTTCAGTGATATAACCACTTCGTACAGGCAAAAAAAACCATGGTTGCGACATGATTACGACGGTCATATTATAGTTTCTATAAAAATATTTGGTTGTCGAAAACAATAGTTATTTTTGTTTAATTTCATCATATATTTTGTCACAATAATCAAACATTTGTTTGAATTGTATCATTAAATGTTTACTTTTCGTTAAAATTTCAAAATGGTTATCATTTAAAAATAGTATGATTTAAAAAAAATAATTTGACAAAAATAACATTATATTCAAAAGCATTGAAAATTACATGTAATCATTAAATAATAGGGGAGACAACAGTATGATTACAAATAAATCAAGCTATGATTCGTTTTAATAATAATTTGATTTCAACTGTTCTTCTACTTGCTGAATAAATTTTTATTATAAATGATAATCATACAATTCAATCATAGTGTGTTTCTCTTCGATTATGGTTACCACAACCATATTTTTTCAGACTACACGAATTTGTTTGTAAACTTAAAATTGTTTGTCTCAACTGAGATTCGAACTTACGTTCATCCAGTTTGTATTAATGTGTTGTGAAAAGACGAGCGGGTATCAACTCTCTTTCTATGAAACTATTAAATGAAAAGTATTTGTGTGTCATATCATATTTTATAGTTTTTTCAAACGGGAATTAACCCCCTGGTCTAGGTTTTTTATCATATCTCAGTTGTTTATGGATCTGATTTCTGATTTTCGATACCGATCTACTCCCAAATTTTTTTTTCTTTGATATTTTGGTATCTTACACGGGTCTTAGCCAAGTCGGTTTAAAAATGTTGATTTTAACATACACACGGACAGACAGATAGTTCTTTATCGACTCCCCTATTCAGGGTTGGAAATGAATATTGTAGAAATTTTACACGGAATGACAAACCTTTTACACTGTCATGTTAAGGGTATAAAAGAATTACTGAGTAAAAGAAATCGATAAATTAAAATTTTTATCACTAATTTTATTGTAAAGAGCTTAAGCATTCAGAGTAATAAATCGCTGACCTGCGCTCTCACGTTAATTTAGGGCTGCTGTAGTTGAGCACCAACAGCAAAATACAAATTTAGCCTCCGCATATTTTACAAATCTAAAACAATTTGTATCCGGCTGGATTCGATTCACATTTTATTGTTTTGTAAGTCTGAAATTGGTGTTGCAAAAGTATATTTCTTGTAAAGTGTAAATCACTTCAATCTTTAACTACAGATAGGAATTTGTTTAGCCTTCCAATATCTTAATATGTTAGATATATTTTATTAATCTTGAAGAAAAAGCCTTCTTTATTTCTACACAATGAGCTTTCTTATGTTTTAAGGATAGATTTTTAGCCTTGTTATGGCAACATAAAAAGTAGTCCTTATAGTCCTTATCCTAATGTATTGACAAGGTGTCCGAACATGTTATATTGTGGTAATGTTCTAGGATTTCACAATGGTTTAAAAAAAGTTTTTCTTGTTTTTCAAGTAAAAACTGTAATGAAATAATACTACTGTTTGGTGTGTTTATTGTGCTGTCGTAACTGCGGCGATCGGCTAAGCAGATCCGTTTTTAATATTTGTAAGATTTTTCTCAAAAATTTTGCAAACTCGGTGATTTAAATTTGATATACCACACTTAGTTATAAAGGATCATTCATAACAGTCATATTTTTCTTGCTATTATTTTAAAACATTTAAATTAAGGACATCTTGTGAATACAATAAATATGTATCCACTAATCTCCTAACAAGTGTTTGCATAACGCAGTGTCATATTAGGACAGAATCAATTCATGTAGTGGTGTGCTACACAGAAAGTTGGTTCGAAATCTATCATCCATCTAAATCCAGAAATACCACTTTTATGGTTTTTGTAAACAATTTTGGTTATGCCATTTTTAACCTATTTACATAGTGGCACTTAATTTGACTTTGAAATCTTATCACTACTTTACATAAAAAATATTTTAGAAAGTTAGGTCAGAGGGACTGCACAATTTTTTCACAGAAATGAAAACCGCATTAAACAATAAGGTTCAAGATTAAGCTTCTTGTCAATAAAATGAACATCAAAAAAATTATTGTCATTTAGATAACATTAACAAGTAATTTCGGTTATTAATATTAAATACTTATCTGAGTTCCTATTTGTATGCGAGTGTGATATACACTCGCCTCTTACTAAATCACCGTGTTAAAATAATAAACAGAGAGAGCATCAGTAGTGAAGCCACGATATTTTTGAATTTGAACTCATTACTTGGTAAAATGACTTTTGATGTGTAACTTCAATATATTGCTGCAAAAATATTTCTTAATTATGCAAGTTTCTATTTAGTCTTGTTTTATTCCACTTTTTTTTTAAATGGTATTTATAAAAACACATTTTCAATCGACCTATAGCAAAATTTATAAATAATTGAGACACACTGATAAACAATATACTAGATTTCCTATAAATACTCTAGTTATTGAGTCATTAAAAACAAATAACTATCAAGCTTATCCCAAGAAAATAATATGTATCATCAATGGCATTAGTAAACAATAGAAAATAATTTAGGAATTTTGTGTACAATTTATAAGTACAAATTGAGGACTTGCAGTCAAACCTAAGAAAACCTATAAAGAAAAATCTAAACACCAGCGTTACCCGAAGTCTTCACGTAATTTCTCAAGTTCGATTGCGTCCACAAAAACTGCGACGTGTAGATTTTAAATTGTCATATGTAACAATTTATTGTGCAATCTTTGCTTTGCTAAGTGCTTGAGCAATAGTTGCCGCAATAAAGTGTCAAAACACAAATATTAAATTTTATAAATAATTAGCTAATACCCGGTGTGCTTCGCCACCGCCATTGTAATGAAATAAAAATTTTATAGTTCAAAAATATATTTATTTTGCAAGTGCCACGCCTACTATTACTAAATCAACCATTTCTTATTCAAATAATCATATAGACGTCAAAGTGTCTCTTGCAAGATTTGGGTACTCTAACTATTATCGCTTCCCAGATATACGAATTTTTGTATTTAATTCATATGAAAGGTGCCACGCCCACTATTCCTAAAGCATCCATTTCTTATCAAAATTGTCATATAGATGTCAAAGCTTCTCGTGTAAAATTTGGGTACTATAACTGTTATCGCTTCCCGAATATACGGATTTTAGTATTCAATTGCTATTAGAGCTGCCACGCCCACTATTTTTAATGTACCCATTTTTTCCAGAAATGTTAATTTTGGTGTCGAAGTTTCTCTTGCAAAATTTTAGTACTCTAATCGATATCGTTTTCCAAATATGCGAAATTTAGTATTTAATTCATGTGGCCATGCCTACTATTAAAAGTCCGCTCATTTCTTACCCAAATGCTTGTGTGGATGTCAAAATTTACCGTACTTAATTTGAAGACTCTAGCGTCATTAACTTTCGTGATATATAATATTTAATACTTATTCTTGAATAGGGCGTGGCAATCCGCCCACTTACAACTTCAAACCAAAGTATAGCCTATAGTTCCTACCAGACATACAGAAAGATTCTGTGAAAATTTCAAGGAAATTGGTCCGGCCGTTTAACCGTCTATAAATCACAAACAAACATACAAACATAGAAACATACAAACACACATTGATTTTTATACATATAGATTTACTTGTGCCGTGAAAAAGAAAATATACATACTTTAGCAGTAAAGTGCCGTTATTCTGACGACATTTATGCTTGGTAATAAAAATTACTGCGTGCAGCGTTAGCTTTGGCTGTTAAACAGTTGGAAAACTTAGCACAAAACCCCAAATTTACCGTTAAGGGCAGTTAACTTATTTGATTTCTTTAAGTGTTAGTTTTTAGGTCGCAAGTAAATTTTGTTTGTTTACATTATGCTCTAAATACTTTTTTTGCTAACTGTAACGTTAGATCTTGGCCGCCTGTTCTAATTTCTCTAAGACTACCTACTTCACATTACAATGGAACAGTAGAAATGTTGATAAGAGCCAAGAACTTTAAATAAGACTGTGCATTTGTTGCATTAAAACAAATATGCATGTTGTTCTCTTCAAATCTTTCTCTAAAGGTCAAGTGATTAAAATAAAATTCTTAATACAATTGGAATTCTATTGAAAACCGAACAAGTAAATTAAGTACTTAACCTAACACAATATACTTAAGTGCTGAGATAAAACAAAACAAGTAAGAGCACTATATTCGGCCGTGCCGAATTTTTCATACCCACCACCAATTTGATGTACTTTTATAGCGCAAAACTTATAATTTAGTTATTAACAGTAATCGCTATGGAAAAAGCTCTTTATACCAAAATATATATGTGTCACTTTCTTTGTGAAACTTCGATACGCTATTAATTTATTTTCTTAAAGTCTTAAAATGAAACGTTAGTTATTTCTACATCAGCAGTGATACTACTTTTTTTACTACAAAGTTGTTTTCAAGGAAACTAAAGAGTATAATTTGGTACCCAGAGGTAGTCAAAAAAAAACATTATCTTTGAGTGGGCATGGCCCCTCCTACTTTTAAAATTATATAAGTAAAGATTAAATTTAACTTACATAATCCATTACAGATTTCTTTTTTTTAATTTTAGTCTATATAAACAGAAATAATATGAATTCAATATGAAGCGTAATTTAGGAGATGTGCGTTAAAGTGGACGTGCCAAACCTTAATTTTTTGAAATTATACTTATATTGGCATAATAAAATTTACCAAAAAGCTATATATGCGAAATTTTATCATACCTTTAATTCTGTTGGATTTATAAGCTTTTTAATATCATTAACCGTAAATATTGGAAGAAGTGGGCGTTGAAATAGGCGTGTCAAAGAAGTTACTGCCAATGAATTCAACTTAAGCTTGGTTTTCACTATGTCATTTTTGTTGTCAAATGTCCAAATTGTTGGCAATTGTATGAAAACGGGTTGTCATATGGCGTCATCTATGTTTGCAGGCAGTTTTGCACACAAACTGCCATCTAAAGTGAAAAATAAGTGAAAACGCCAAATTTCAGTTTGTCAGCAGATATGGCAGCATATCTTTCAAAGTAAATTTGACAACAAGTTGTCAATTATTTTTGTTTGTCGTTCGTCAGTTTTTAAAATGCAGTAAAAACGCATTTGACGCAAACTGACGAGAATTCATTTGAGGCAGTTTTTGTTGGCATTTCATATGACATAGTGAAAGCCAAGCTTTAGATAGATAGAGTTCTTCATTCTTCCAAAATTGTTGCCCATACAAAAATTCTATGAATTTTGGTAAAAGAGTTATATGGGAGGTGGGCGTTAAAGTGGGCGCGCCACTTTAATTTTTGGTTATTACAAGTCATTTGGTCAAAAAACAATGTTTGCGAAATTTCAGAGTCGTACATCTAATTTTGTCACCTTGACATTGTGCGGTATACGTTTTTGTACCTTTTGGATCTATAACTCCTTTAGTGATGTATAGATTTGAGCAACTTTCAGGGAAATTTTTTTTTGCTCAGAAAATATTCGAAATTTTATTGCTCGACGTCAATGCGCTTAGACACAATCGCATTTTCTCCGATGTAGGAAGGACATTGCTTTGTTTGAACTACTCTTGTAGTACAATCTATAACTCTCTTCCTAATATACCGATTTGAGCCATTTTCAATATCAAAATAAGAATAAAAAAATGTTGTGTATAGGAAATAATCCAGCGAAATTTGAGCACCCTATCTTTTTCGGTTCGATCTCTATCCTGCTTTCAACAGACGGACAGACGATCGTTTATAGCTAGATCGTCCTAAAATCCAACCAGGACTTAGAAAATATATACTTTATGGGATCTAAAATGAGTACTTCGATGTGTTGCAAACGGAATCACAAAATGAATATAACCCTACACCGGGTATAAAAAGACTGTTTGACTGTTGTTGGCTTCAGATTCAAATTGTCTGAAGGAGCTGTCGGAATCCCAAATTTGTATTTTAGTTTTTGTAAGTAAAATTTGACGTCAAAGTACGTTTGGTATCCGGCATACCCATGTTTATGGAGGTTTAGGTTTAACCAAAAGCCTTTATATACGGCGCTAAATATCTGTATTGGTAGTAGTGCATTTGTCGCAACTATCTAATGCTACTACTACTCTCATCCCATGAATATAAAATAATAGAGAGCATCCAATGTTTACTATCAACACGGTTGGATACATAACCGAATAGCAAATGTATGGAAATTTTTGATTAAAGTAAAACCGTCACTTTTATCGCCACAATAATTTTACATATTCACTTAACATTTAAATAGTGTTACCATTTAAATTTACTCTATCACATATTATTCAATGACTTCTGTAATATGCTGCCTGGTATTTTTATTTTTTTTTTTTTTGTACAAAATCATTCCTCCTAATACAGCAATGACGTCGCTGTGACACATGTTGAGCAACAATGTGAGAACCCCCAAACTGAAGTAAATGAAATTTTGCAGCCAGAGTTTTTCTTGAATATGGTCTTTTGTTAAACTGCGGTCAACCTTAAATGATCTTTTATAAATGCGGCACCAAAATATGGTGCAAAAAGCAAGCGAAAGAAATAAGCTCTGAGAGAAGTGTTTCAGTTTTATGTATATAAACGACAAATATGTATGTAAATAATATCGATAACGTATTAAAAACGTTCCACTCATATCGCATAAAAACGGGATGTGATGCAAACTGTTATTCAGTTTTGGTTTTAATACGTATTTCATGTATATTTCTTCTTTCAATTTAAAATCAACAAATACTGCTCATTATTATACTCTAAGTTATTTCAAATTAAACTTGGTTTCATACATTTTTGTTTTAATTTTTTTTTTATAATTTTTTTTTTTTTGCAAATTACTCATACAATTTATATTTTATATATTTCGTAATAAAAATATTTGAGCATTATCGTGAAACTAGTCGTTTCGAAACTCTAAACAAAGCAACAACTAATGGATTTTGTGGTGTTGTAAATGTAAAACAAAATTCATATTTGTAAGATTACTAAATACCAAAATGTTATTTTGGAAATTTTTCATCATTTTAAGTTTAAATTCTGCCTTAGTTTGGGGTAATTTTTGCACGCGTCTTGTAAGTACACCGGTGCACACCACTGTGTCAAGAAATGGTGTCGTCGTTAAGGAGGTAAGTACTTTGCGAGTAATTGTTTTTGATAAAATGACCTAATTTTGTATATTCTAAGCTGCGTACTTACAAAATGCAACAACAAGTTAATTTATGCGCTCATGTTTCTGTGGACATATGACAAAACGTCATAAGTTAAGTTAAGAAAATTGTGAAGTGTCTCAATCTTTGTATATATAATTCATCCAATCATAAGTGTATTATTTTTCCTTTTCTTAAAATTTTGGAAAATGTTTTATCAAAGTCTACAAAATTTCGACCGATAACAGTAGTTCGTCTTTTCTACGAATTATAAGCTAAAAAAAATAATAAATAATTATATTTTTTCTTGTTCTTTGCTGTTTTGCTCTCCTGAAATATTTGGAAATTCGACATAAGTTGTTCTTGCAAATGTTTAAATAATAAAAATGTTTTTTTCTTAACATTCCTTAATCATTAAACAAAATAGCGACTTAACAAAATTTAATGTAAATTATTATCTAAAATAAGTAAAGCGTGATTTTTTAAGCGTAAATCTAATAAAACACTCAAATTTGCATCATATATTCAAAATTTTATTGGAATCGATGCCATTTACTTTTTAAAAATAATGAAAATAATAAATGGTCCATTCGTAAGGTCCAATTTTGCACCACTTTTTTGGTCTGTATTCCATGAATAACACGTGTTATGTTATACTCTAAGGCTTCGGTCGAGTTTCGCTTGTCCACATAGACCAACGACTTCACATAACCCCACCAGAAATAGTCAAGAGGTGTCAAATCACATGATCTTGGCGGCCAACTCACAGGGCCATTTCGAAAGATAAGCTGCTCACCAAATTCATCCTTCAATATGTCCATTGCTTCACGAGCTGTGTGGCACTGTCCTGTTGAAACCACATATCAACCATGTCCAACTCAGCCAATTGGGGCAAAAAAAAGTCGCTTATCTTGGCTCGATTCCATTCCTTTCTTTCACGGTCGTCTTTGAAGAAAAATGGACCGATGATGCCACCAGCCCATAGACGACACCAAACTGTCGTTTTTTCGGGATGCATCGGTAACTCTTATACGGCATGTGCCTGTTCTTCACCCCAGATGCGAAAGTTTTGCTTGTTTACGTATCCATTTAGCCAGAAATGAGCCTCATCGCTGAACACAATTTTTCGATAAAACAAACGATGGACATTTCTCACAGAGTACGAATTTTGATAATAAATTTCAACGATTTGCAGTCGTTGCTCGTTTCTCCATAATGAAATGGCAGAATATACTGAACACTTTTCACTTTCACAGATGTAGTTTGGACACAACTTCCAACCACTGCTGCCAGCCCGTAAAACTTAATTCATAAAAATCACTATTTATATCGCTGAAATTAAGCATTAAATAAAACTTATTTTAAGCTAAAATTTGACACCCAGCGTAGACGTATCAGCTCATTCTGTACTTTAAGTTGTATGTGACGTTTTTTGCGCATCACATAACACAAGTTGAGATATTTAGTTAATAAATGTAATCGATAGCTATAAAGCATAAAACATATAAATTTAATAAAGAACTTTTTTGCAATATTCTTATATTTCAGTAGAGCAAAGAAACGAACTTCAAATAAAAAAAAGAATAAAATTTAACCCTTTAACGACGAATGGGACACATATGTCCCATTTGGTTTTTTCATCAATACTGCCACATTTAATAACTTATTTTGACTTAATCGGTCTTGTTCGACAAAAAACAAAAGCATCTTTTGGTATCCGTGTTAAACTTAAGTTTTACTTGCTTCAGTTGTGTTTAGGATGTTTTAAAGTCAAAAATTTACATTTTGTTTTTTCGAAAATTTAGTTTTTTAATATCTCGGATACTAATTAATACTTTTGGATAAACTTTTAGAGTTAGTTATATTAATTCCTTATGTAAGTTAATTGAATAACGAATGCTGTATCGGTTCTATACTTTTATCGGGAGGACTAAAAATGTAATGGGACATATGTGTCCCATTCGTCGTTAAAGGAATTTTCGTAATGCATTCTTTTTATTTTATTTAATATTTTATAACTGAAAAACAAAGAAGGAGCAATCAATTTAGTAAAAAAACAAAACTAAAAATTTAATTTAAAATTATTAGTTAATTAAAATTTTTAATTATCTTTCAAATGGTTCATATAAAGAGAACCCAAATGAAACTCAGTTTGAGATTTAAAAAAATTCCTGTACTTAGTAAAGCACATTGGTTTTTTGCATGCAAAACAAATTGTGTTTGTTCGGCTTTCGATTCCGTTCTTTGTGCAAACAACACATCGCTTCCTGACTTCCCCTTTTATTCATACGGCCTTATTCATAACAAAAAGTTAGCCACAGTTTATACACTACGTACAACAAGCTGCTAACTAGAATGCGGATTAAGCTTGGCAGCTCGTTGGCACAGAGTTTATTCATAAGAAACTTTTATTCGTCTGCCAACTTTTCATATATCAACTCTGAAATTGCATGATACTCCTCAAAATTGCAACCATTTTGTGGATTTTGACATTTTTTGTTTTTCCATCTATATTAACAATTTTTAAAATTGAAAAAATTAACAACAATAAATTTTTTATAAAATTGGAAAAGCAAGGCAAACGGTCTGTAAATTGGCAACAGGATGAATAGATGGGTAAAAAAATATTGGTAATATAAAACAACAACACAGAACAGCTGTTTTTTACAAGTTGGCAAGTGTTTGGCAGCTCGTTTACAAGAGTTCGTTAGTCGTTAGTTAGTCAGAGTTTGGCATGTGTGTTATGCTAACTTTATGCCAAGTTTTTGTTATGAATAAGGCCGATAATGTCCAGCTAAATTTGATAATGCCCACGGTCTTTACCGTGTAAAGGATCCTCTTGGTGTCGAGATAATACCAACTTTTCCACAACAAAAGCCGTCTACTAACTGTGTAGCCAACTGCGAGGAAAGAATTTTTTCGAAACGGTCCCGAGTTATAACCTTCGAAATAAACGGTACTGAATATATTTCAATCGTAGACCAGTACACTCTTATTTCAGGTAATATAGAAAATATTATACATTTCTGCTCACAATAAATTTTTGTTTGGTGAATTATATACTGTACTAATAATATTGATTGGGTTTTTTCCAGTGAACTTTAACTAAAATGTTTTTATCGACCTTAGATTTATTAACATATTTTGCCATTGGCGCATGAGTCTTAGAATTTTTGGTCATTACAGGTTTTTGGGTCTGCAGAATATCTTCAGTTTTGTTAACCCCTTTTGCGATTGTCGCATCAGTCTTAGAATTTTTGCTCTTTGAAGGTTTTTGGGTCTGGAGAATATCTGCGATTTTCAATTCGGCTCCGATAGCTAAATCAGTGAAATTATCCAAAACACCCCTATACTCGGTATTCAACTCCAACGCATTTTTTTCATCTTCACTATTTGATGAATTTAAAAGCTGTACAATTTT
Organism: Phyto melanocephala; assembly: GCA_941918925.1. Lineage (NCBI taxonomy): Eukaryota > Metazoa > Arthropoda > Insecta > Diptera > Rhinophoridae > Phyto > Phyto melanocephala. The sequence continues at coordinate 18,416,039 of OW799236.1, read as the reverse complement.
ATAAAATCGACGCAATTTGCTCATTTTTAAAAATAACTTATATGGTTTGCAATAATTAAATGGAAAACATGTTTTCAAAGTGCAACTGAAAACATTAATTTATGCAGAAATTACGCACTAAAATATTGCAATTCAAATAAAGCAATACTCTAGTCCATGCGTTAACATGTTTACCGTTTGCAACGACAAAATGCTTTTACATGTTCAATGAATTTGTTCCCAAATTTTTACCTTTGTCGACGAATGGGACACATATGTCCCATGATTTTTCTCGTAAAAGGAGTAACAATTTTTAAATTTTGACAAAAGTTTAGTCAAGAAATGTAGAGTTTCCGAGAAAGAACCCGCAATAAAATTTTAAAAATCTCTAGGCGAAGATTCTTCGTCGTCAAAGGGTTAAGTTGGTTTTTTTGATAAGATATCTCTTCTTCTATAACTTACAGCCAGATGCGCCTTAACGAAAGCCAATTAGAATTCTGAGCATAACAGACTTCGTATAAAAGATTTTTATTTTAATGTTAACAGTTTTGAGGAAAGCTTAAAACAACTATTAAATATTTTAAAAAATATTTCATCTTGGGTGGTGCAACGAAAGCGCACAATGTGAGTTGTAAATGAAACGAAAAGTTTTCAAAGAATTATTTCTTATTCTGGTTAGAAGATCCTTGACAATTATGTGTGAAATAAAATATCGGTCAAATGCTCGCCACGTCTTCGGAGGCATATTTCTCTCTTATGGTCCATATTTTCAATGACTCTGAGACATACATAAACGAGGTTCAATATGGTTAATATGCCGAATTATCACATCCTTTAGAACTTAAATTGTTGTTGGCTTATTGACGCACACTTTTTTTCTTAAATATCCCCAACGAAAGAAGTTCAACGGTGTCAAGTCACATGATCGTGGCGGCCAATTAACATCGCAGGACATGAAAACATGAAACATGACATGAAACAACACAGCCATTAAATTTTATTTACAAAAGAGTAATTTTTTCGTTGGCAATGTAGCAAGTGGTTAAACCTGTTACAACCACTTATCGTACGGGTCAATCATCTCACGATAGTGAACACAGTAACCACTTGGCCGATCTCATTTTCAAAAAATGAACTCCCCGACGGCGCCACCAGCCAATAAAACGCACCAAATAGTTACTCCTTGTGGATGCATCGGTTTTTTTACAACAATTTGTAAATTTTTACTTGCTCAGTAAAGCTTGCTAACGAATCCATTGAGGTGAAATAGTGCCTCGTCGTTGAAGATGATTTTCTTTGCAAAGTCGCCATTCACTTCTATCTGCTAAATCAACCATTTGGCATATTGCCGACGCATTAATTAGTCAAAATGCTTCTGCACCTGAGTCAATTGAACCTTGTAAGTGTGAAAATTCATATCTTAATTCCCAATTCGCATCAGTGATGTTTGTGAGATGTTCAATTGTTGGGCACGATGACATGTCGAGGTTGACGCCTCTTCAGCCACATTATTGCGGACAACAGTAATGTTTTCGGCTGAAATTTGCTCATAATCCTTCCGATTGTGGACACACTTGGTCTATTATGTTGAACAAAAAAATCACGAAGTTCACAAAATACATTTGGATTTGAACGCCTATTTTCGCAAAAGGCTTCAACAATCTTAAACCGCTGCACAATTGTTTACCTCTCCACGGTAGAATTTAACAAATACTGAAACAAAGATATGTATGTCTTATTAAGTTGGTCTAAAATTTTGACTTTAGGATGTGACTCGCAATTAAAATCGTGCATTATGGGTGGACCACCTTTTATAATTAACTCCTTTCAATACGTGATACCTCTTCTTTTAAATAGAAATACGACAATTTGTGCAAAGGAAGCATCTTAAAAATCTTACTTTTATGGCTAAGAAAGCTAAAAATGTTGATGCCATTAAAAATTGGCGACGGGTGGCATATTACCGATTCTATGTGTCTCGGTTAATAAAGCTACTGCATGCAAACTTAATTATTTAAATTACGGAACAAAAAAAAACTTCAATATACAACTAACCATGAAACCTTTTATTTGCAATAACCTATGCGTACTTTAATTAATTGTACAATCCGATTTAATCTAAAATTTATTAGAAATATAACAGACCAATCTTATTTAATTTATTTAATGTTTTTTCCAATTCGTTTAAGTTGTTTTCAAAATTCAAAAAGATCTTTATAGCCAAGGACAGATTGACAGACAAACTTAATTCAAGGACAAGTGTCTGCAAAGGCATTATTGAGTAAACACGTCTCATAAATAAATTAACGGCAGCCATTGGCATAACTAGATCATTCTGGGAGATGCAATTAAAGGAATACTTTTACTTTTGTAAAAAACCAATACTAATACCAATAACACCAATACACATGGAAAAACCTAACGTTTGATGCTCAGGCGCTCGTCAGAAAATATGCTCTGGAAGTTACACCACACATTCTGCACTTTTTTGCATCCTACCGCATCTTCCAAAAAAGAGTATTCAGTGTTATTTTTCTTTGCTAGTTACGCATTAAAAACGGAGAAAAATTTAGCTGGGGCCAAATTACGGCATTCGATCACGATCGAAATTTTACTCGAACGATCGAGTTCGCTGTACTTCAGGTATAGAGATTCTAATAAGAATTTTACAATTAAGATCACGTTCGAATGCCGTAATTCGGCCCCTGGGGTCAACTAACGGCATTCGAACGTAATCGAAAGTACGTATAGGTTATTGCAAATAAAATATTTCATGGTAAGTTGTATATCGACGTTTTTTTTTTTTTGTTCCATAATTTAAATAATTAGGTTTAAATGCAGTAGCTTTATTAGCCGAGACACATAGAATCTGTAATATTCCACCGGTCGCCAATTTTTAATGGCATCAACATGATAATGGAAAATGTTAAAAATAAAAATAAAACATTTCCTAAACAGATATTAAATCAGCCAAATCAAAGACAAAAGCCAACTAGTTATCGAAATACGTACGTAAGTTACCCAACTACCGAATCCAGATTATGACATTTGATATCAATTAAAAACGAGGGAATTCTTATATAAAGTACACGTTCAGCTTAAATTTCAATCAATATTACATGTCGTTACATGGACCCAATACTTTATTTTGACGGTCATGTACCATATAGGATAAAGTATTCATGAAAACTAGTGATTCAACTTAATGATCAGCCTGAAAGAGCGTATGATATATTATATGTGCCTCGGATGTAATATCTGATACCTGTCCTCTTACACACATCTGTTTAGAAAAGTATACATTAATTCGTTATAATCTTTTCTTTCAGACAAAATACGTATCCAAATTGCGTCATGTTTGCTGTAAAGGTTATCGTCCAAAAAATAAAAAATGTGAACCGATTTGCCCAAAGGGTTGCGAAAATGGTGTTTGTGTGAAGCCCAATCAGTGCAAGTGTAACAAAGGTTATAAGTTCTTTAGTGAATTTGCGCAGAATCAGTGAGTTCTTAAAAATTAATAAAAATAAAAAACTATTGAAACTTTGTCGAAAAGAGAATGTTTAATTAAATGTTGTTTATAAAAAAATTCTATAAAAACAAAAATTAAAAAAAAATTTTTACGTATAGCCTATTTGTACTATGCGAATTATGGTTAATACGGACTATAGCTATTTTAAAATGGGTGATCATTTTAGAACGACATGAAACATTTTCGTTAGAAAAAATTTTTAAATTAAAAAGTATAAAAAAAATATAAATATAATATTAAGAAAACTTTCTGTAGATTGTAAGACTATTTCACTTTTATACAGGGTGTTTTTTTCAGTGGTATAGAACTTCGAATTGAAATAAAACACAAGAAAATCGTTTTAATGACCATCAATTTGGCTTTATTGGAAGGATAATTTTATGCCATTAATGTTTAAATATGATTTCAGGCATGTGGCCGCCGCGGCTGGTTCCAATAAAGCCAATTCTACAGGTCCAATTTTTAACCACTTTTTCGAGCATATGGGGCCGTATGTCGGCAATAACGCCACAAATGTTGGCTTCCAATTCCCCTAACGTTTCTGGTTTGTTGGCGTAGACGAGCGACTTCACATATCCCCAAAGAAAATAATCCAATGGTGTCAAATCACACGATCTTGGTGGCCAATTGAAAGGTCCATTCCGCGAAATTATGCGCTCATCGAATGTTTCCTTCAATAAATCGATTGTGGCGTGCGCTGTGTGGCATGTAGCGCCGTCTTGTTGGAACCACAACTCATCCACATTCATGCCATCCAATTCGGGAACAAAATAGTCGGTTATCATGGCTCTATACCGGTCTCCATTAACGGTAACTGCCTCTCCAGCATTATTTCGGAAGAAGTATGGCCCAATGACTCCACCAGCCCATAGAGCACACCAAACAGTCAGTTTTTGTGGATGTAATGGCGTCTCAAGGGTCGCATGTGGATTCTCTTCACTCCAAATGCGGCAATTTTGCTTGTTGACGTAGCCATTCAACCAAAAATGAGCCTCATCACTGAACAAAATTTTGCTTGCGGTAAACTTTGCGAACTGAACCGTTATTTTCGAAATAAATTTGCACGATTTGCAAGCGTTGTTCTTTTGTCAACCTGTTCATGATGACATGGCAAACCAAACTGAACATAAATGACATTAGAGTTGCCAGATTTGACCACAAAATGCCAGTTTTATCTCTATTCGAAAAACAAACCTGTAAAAAAACACCCGGTAATTTCGGTAGACAAGTAGAAAGACCGTATTTTAATATTTTTATGAAATTGAGTTTTTCAGTGATTCTAATAAGTTCCACGCAAATATACCTCGACACAAAAATTTAATGCAATAGTATTAAATAATAGTTTTATAAGCAATTTTAAAGAATTCACAATATGAAATACAGTTTTTGTCGCATTTTTACCGTCTCCTTCAAAGTTACAACTGTTTGAGTTAGGGCCTTTCTACTTGTGACTATCGATACGTTTTTTATACTTATGATAAAATTGTTAAAAAATGTGTCTGTGCATAAAATATTTTTTGGAAATTTCGATGGTAGACTGTAATGTAAACGATGTAGAAAACAAACAAAAAATTTTTTTAGAATTTTGTCTGTCTGTCCTTCTGTATTTTTATCAGTCTTCCTTAACTCGATTGGCTCTAGAACTCTTAAATGGATTTGGATAAAATTTTGTACGTAGGTACCTTGATATCTGAGTATAAAGGTTTAATTAATGTGGCCCGGCATCAACTAGTTTTAAACAACACTCTTAAAATTGAATTGGATGTCGTTATCTCTATTTTTGAAATTTACCCTTTAATGATAATTTTATTGAAGTATTTACTGCGACTACGTAGTAGATGGTGTATTCTTAAGCTTACATTTTCAATCACCTTTTCTAGCACTGCTGCCGGTATCTTGCGCACTACCCATGGGATGATGGCTTCCAAGTTTTAAATTGTAGCTGGCTTATCGGTCCAGAACGTGAAATTAATTGCTCATTATAATGATTTCTGATTTTGTTCCATTGCTTCGCGTGCTCTGTTTAGTGCAGCACCGTCTAGCTGAAATCATATCGACATCACAAACTTTCGTTTTAGTCAATTATAAGTTCGTTATCATGGTGTGGTAGTGCTCGATATTGACGGTTATTTTCTGTCAACCCGCATCTCTATAGATATGTGAATTAGTCTACATATCACACCAAACAGTGGATGTAATATTAGTTCCAGAACCTTTTTGGGATAGCTTATCATCTCAAATGTAGGAAAATATACGGAAATTTTTTTTAAATTCTGTCTTTTAACCATGATTTTGGCATAAAATTCACCAAATCTTTCTATACGAAAAACCGAGATACCGCACGTGACATTAAATTAAGTGGTCATTATCTTAAAAAATAAGATAATAGTTACAGATAACAGTGAAAAGAAGAACAATCAATCTATAAATTTATCACTCTTTTCCTATAGCCTATTTGTACTATACTAAACTCGAAACATAATTGGTGTATTCACAAGAAGTCCCAAGTTTTGTGATGTCATGCTGTCATAAATTCAAACAAAATTTTAATTATTAAAAAGATTTGTGTAATTTACTGTTTTTATAATTTTTAAAAATTATGACAATATGAAACTTAGGACACCTTGTTTAGACTATTGCCTATACTATAGTATTTTCAGATTACAGTCTATTTTATTTGAGCAATAATCTTCTTTAACTATGAAGTCTTTGGTATAAAGTCTATTTAAAATATTAAAGCTTCCTAAAATCAAAATGTTTCAATGGTTTTTTATCTCTACTAAACGATTCTCCAACCGAGCTTACCGATTTCTCTCATTTTCTTTCTAGTTGTGTTCCCACTTGCGGCAAATGTGAGCATGGCTTTTGCAGTGGTCCAGGCCAATGCACCTGTAGCAGTGGCTTTAAACTCCAGGGCAATACTTGTCAACCTATATGCGCTAATTGCGAAAATGGATTTTGTAAAATACCCGGCAAATGCGAATGTCATAAGGGTTATCAGAAATCACCCACAACAAATCAATGTGAACCAATATGCCACAATAACTGTCCTCATGGTCGGTGTATAGCACCAGACCAGTGTGCCTGTCACAAGGGCTATCGTATAAATCAGCAAAATATTTGCGAGCCAATTTGCGAAGTGGATTGTGAAAATGGCGTTTGTACTGCACCTGATGTATGCGAATGTAATCCGGGTTATAAGAAATTTCTAATTGGATCCACATGTCAACCGTTTTGTGAGTCCGGCTGTAAAAATGGCAAATGTGTGGCACCTGGCTTGTGTGCCTGTCACAATGGTTATAAACTAAATGGCAACAATGAATGTGAACCAATTTGTATGGGCGGTTGCTTGAATGGATTTTGTGCAGCACCTGATTTTTGCAAGTGTTATGAAGGCTTTGGTATATCAACACCCATGTCGTGTCAGCCTATTTGTAAGACGGGTTGTCCAAATGGCAGCTGTGTAGCGCCAGAGATATGTAAGTGTGACAAAGGCTTTGAAATGAGCACTCAACAAAAATGTCAACCTATTTGTGAAATGGGTTGCCCGAATGGTAACTGTGTGGCTCCTAACAAATGTGAGTGCAATGCAGGCTATGAAATAGCTGCCGCAAATCTGTGTCAACCTGTATGTGAATCTAATTGTCCTAATGGCACTTGTATAGCCCCTGGTATCTGCGAGTGTGACAAGGGTTTCAAAATGAATACACAAAATCAATGTGAACCAATTTGTGAACAAGATTGTTTCAATGGTGATTGTGTAGCACCAAATACTTGCGAATGTTGGCTGGGATACAGTAAACTAAATGAGTCTGCATGTGAACCGGTTTGTCTTAATGGTTGTCCCAATGGCAGGTGCGTAAGTCCCAACAACTGTGAATGTACAGACGGTTATCAAATGTCATCTACTAACAATTGTGAACCGCTATGTGATGGAGGCTGTTTAAATGGCCACTGTACATCACCAAATGTTTGTACATGTAATAGTGGTTACTCTCAAACATCAACGAATTTTTGCGAACCCATTTGTGAAACAGGTTGCCCAAATGGTCATTGCGTGGCTCCAAGTACATGTAAATGTGATCAAGGCTATAGTTTAGTGAATGGTGCAAAATGTGAACCAATTTGCAGCCGGGGTTGCGATAATGGCTTTTGTATAGCTCCCGATACTTGTGAATGTTATTTTGGTTTCAGTAAAATCTCCAGTATTAGCTGTGGTCCGGTATGTGAAAATGGTTGCCCAAATGGTCGCTGTGTAGCCCCAGAAACTTGTGAATGTAATAAAGGCTATGAAATGAACTCTAGAAATATATGTGAACCAATCTGTTCTAACGGTTGTCAAAATGGTACCTGTGTGTCTCCCGAACTGTGTGCTTGTAATGAGGGTTATAAGGAAGACAGTGATAAGAGGTGTAAGCCTGTGTGTAAAAGTGAATGTATCAATGGTCAATGTGTGGCACCAGATACCTGTGAATGTTGGGATGGCTATAGTAAAGAGACCCCGTACTCTTGTTTGCCAATCTGTGAAAAGGGTTGTCCGAAAGGCAAATGTGTACCTGGAGTCTGTGAATGCAATACTGGATATGAAGTGAATGTGGAAAATGAATGTGAACCTGTTTGTTCAAATGGATGCAAGAATGGCAAATGTATATCGCCTGAGACCTGCGAATGCTATTCTGGATATGAAATGAAAGAAGAAAATCAATGTGTGCCAGTCTGTTCTTCAGGTTGTCACAAAGGCCACTGTGTAGCACCAAATCTATGCGAATGTTTGCAGGGTTACACTAACACTACGGATAATGTATGTGAGCCTGTGTGTTCTTCTGGATGTCAAAATGGCACCTGTGTTGCTCCCGAAACATGTGAATGCAATCAAGGTTTCAATTTAATATTGGACAATAAGTGTCAACCAATTTGCGAATTTGATTGCGATAATGGTTTCTGTACAGCTCCAAATTTTTGCGAGTGTGAACTGGGATATTATAAGACTCATGTAAACAGATGTGAGCCAATTTGTGAGTTTGAGTGCTTAAATGGTAAATGTATTGCACCGAATGTATGTGAGTGCGAATCTGGCTATCAACTGTCTTCACTACAACAATGCGAACCTATATGTGAGGAAGAATGTTTAAATGGACGCTGTATTGAACCGAATAGATGTGAGTGTAATAAAGGTTATGAGGCCTTAAGTTTAAATAAATGTCAACCGATTTGTGAATTAGAATGTATTAATGCTGAGTGTACCTCACCTGGTACATGCAGCTGCAAAGAAGGTTACCAGGCGAATTCCGCAAATATATGTGAACCCATTTGTGAGCATGGCTGTTGGAATGGTTTATGCACGGCTCCAAATACTTGTGAGTGTGAGGATGGTTACAGTTGGGTTTCTGCCAGCTATTGTGAACCACTATGTGACAACGGCTGTCCTAATGGCACATGTATAAAACCGAGACTGTGTGAATGCAAAACTGGCTTTACATTAGATACCTACAATCTATGTCAACCTCAGTGCAGTGAGAATTGTGTAAACGGCTTTTGTATAGCCCCTAATAAATGTGCTTGTTTAGAAGGCTATGAGATGGTCGAGGAAAATAATTGTCAGCCAGTTTGTTCTCAAGGCTGTCTTAACGGTGAGTGTGTGTCACCGAATGTTTGCCACTGTAACTCAGATTATATTAAAATTGCACCCCATATCTGTGAACCTGTTTGTGAAAATGGATGTGGTGAGGGCGTTTGCATATCACCCGGAAATTGTGAATGTAACGAAGGTTATCAACTAAACTCACTACAACAATGCCAACCTGTCTGTACCTACGAATGTCTAAATGCCATCTGTATTGCTCCAAATACTTGTGAATGTTATAAAGACTACATACGAACATCTGATACAAGTTGTCAACCCTTTTGTATAAGCAACTGCCCAAATGGCACTTGCATAGAACCTGGTATTTGTGCTTGCAATCAGGGTTTTATTATGAACTCACAAAAGTCATGTGAACCAATTTGCGCAGATGGATGCAAAAATGCCAATTGTGTTGCGCCCAATATGTGTGAATGTAAAAAAGGTTTCACGAAGATATCCAATAACTTATGCTCACCAATGTGCGACTCAGATTGTGTAAATGGCCAGTGCTTGGAAAATAATGTCTGCGAGTGTAATGAGGGTTTTGGAAAAAATTCTGAAGATCGGTGTGAACCAGTTTGTAAATTGAATTGTATAAATGGTCAGTGCGTAGCACCAGATGTTTGTGAGTGTAACAGTGGCTTTTCCAAAATATCCCCAACTGTATGTGAACCTTTGTGTGAGCCCACATGCATTAATGCTGTTTGTAAGGCTCCTGGTATATGCCAGTGCTTGGACGGATTTCAGCACAGCTCTCCTAACACTTGTGAAACTCTCAATAATACAATCTGTGAAAACGGCAAGTATACAAACAGTACCGGTAGATGTGAGTGCAATACAGGTTATCAGTTAAATGATGAACAAAAGGATGCCAAGAAATGTTCTCCCATATGCCAACCCCCATGTGTAAATGGACGTTGCATAGCCCCTGATCTGTGTTTATGTAACGAGGGCTTTCAGATAAACCCGGAAAATACATGTCAAGAAATAAACAATAAATCTATTACGGATATATTAAAAACCGACATTAAACAGCAGAAATGCTTAAATACCTGCATAATGGGTGACTGCTTTAATGGCGAATGCACCTGTTCACCCAATCAACTTTTAAGAAATTTTCGTTACACTCAAGTTTGTGTAAGCAAATGTCAAATGGACACAGATTGTCCTAATGGTCAATGTTTATCAAATGGTTTATGTGAATGTTTAGAAGGTTTTAAGCTCTCGGACACTACATATCAATGTGAGAAACTTGTACTGTTGAGTGGAAATTATCATGCATTCTCGAATGCAACCCTTAAATGGTTATTCATATTCGCTTTGATCTCATTCATATTGGCTTTAAAGATACTGGTGGTTATGTACTTTCTGACGCGTAAGGTGTCCTATAATGTGGATAAGAAAGGTTAGTATATAGCTGAGTAGGGGGTTTATATTTTTAAATAAATACAATAACTATGGAATAAGTTGGTGAAGATGAGACTCAAGAGTTGGCCAAAGACAAGACTAAAGAGGCTATAGGCAAAACGTTGGAAAAGGCTAAAGATAATGCTTTTGGACGACACTATTAGTAGTATTAACAATATTGACGTTCTACTATACTCTAGACAAGCTATAGACTACATACAAATACTATTTAGAGTATATATTGGCATATATTTTACACTTTACTTAACACTGGACCTAATAATAAACAATAAGCTACACTGTTGTAGTGATATAGACAAGCTATAGACTACATACAAATACTATTTAGAGTATATCTGGGGATATATTTTACACTTTACTAAACACTAGACCTAATAATAAACAATAAGCTACACTGTTGTAGTGGTGATATTATACTTAAAAACAGAAAAAAGATCTACTTCAAATCTACATATCATTTACTTTGTCATTCAAATGCTCTTCCTACAATATTTCTTTGTGGTGCCATAAAGTTCAGTTTGTTACGTTTATACCTTTTATAAATATTTGATTATTTGCTTTAAATAAACTGAGGGTTCTTTAATTGCAAATAACAACACTTGCAATTTAAGTTATAAAGTGGCCTAGACTTTATTTATTTAAACACTTTCGAATAATACTTAGGCTATACTTTATTGTTTATTTTACTTATTGTAAGACACCTTTATTTTCAAACTCAACTTTATATACACTCAACGAACGTTGCTGTTATACTGACTATGTTAGATGTGCTGCTCGACTATTTATGGTGGTGGTCTGTAACCATTCGTACTTACTAGTATATTTTGGTAAATAACCCGAAGGCCGTTACATTTAAACAAAGACTTAGATGTTAATGTTAAATAATATGTAGAAAAAATAACTGCACCTTAAACTATGCTGCACATAATAACATATTTCGGCTATATCTTACTTAACATGTTAGTCGATCAACTAGCCTACCTTACTACTGTAAATACATCTACTATTACTTAAACTACTGTAAATTAAACTTATAAAATTGACATGTAAGTCAAACTATTAAAATGTAAACATGTAACAATGTATTCCCAAAAACATAAAAAGAAGTCGATCGATTAATGTCCGTCTATTCGTGTGTTTGTGTAAAACAATCTTTTAAAATTCTCATATGCTTTACATACCCGCTTGTAGTATTAAACTTTCATTGAAAATGAGCTAAATCTGCTGAGTTATAAGCAAAGAAACACACCTATATCTACTCTTCTTTCCCCATATTTTTAAGCAGAAAGTTAAAATTTTTCACGTGTCTAATGACTTTCAGATATATGTGCTACTTTTATAGACATCACATGCCTTTACAATTATTCGTAGTTTCAGAAGAATCAGCCACACACTAACAAAGTTATAGGCAGAAATAATTTTCAGAAAAGTTTGTGGGTAAATAGATCAAGTTTCTTAAGCTGTTAATTAGTTTTTGGACACTATAATGACTCCAGAAAAAGTCAGTTATAGAAATAATGTGTCAAAGCATTACTCGAAAATCGGTTTTAAAATTACTGATCTCTAAGCACCAGTGTATAACTGCTTTAGTATTTTTGCTCAAACTTATAAGAAAAAATCAATATTTTAAAGTCTTTTAAGTCTTTTAAATGGAATACATCATTTTGGTATAAGGCAAAAAAGGTTTTATTGTTTGAATGCAGTACATGTTAAAGAAATTATAAATTCAAGATGGCGTCCGAAATAAATAGCGGATGTATGGGGAAAATCTAGTTATTTCAAAATATTATCTTTAATCCTCTTAATATGTAGATATATCAAATGATGGGGCATAGCCGGTAGAATAAAGTGAGGTAGGAAAGGGGGATGCAGAAAGCAGTATCTGCCTCCTACACCCACACTCGGAGACCAATAAGGTCCATTGCGTTACAAGAATAAAGTAAACTAAATATAAAAAAAACACATTCAAAATGGCGTACGAAAGTTAATGACAGATATATGGATCAAATATAGTAAATACAAATTTATAACCTTGTATCCACTCAATATAAGTATGAATTGAGTGGGGAATAACCAGTATGAAAAATTCAAAATCCAAGATATCGCTTAATATAAAATGTAGGATATTTTTTTCTTAATCCTGGGTTTGCCCAGTAAAATATAGTAAGCTTTATTAGAAAATTTAAATTAAAGATGGTTTTCGAAACAAACGAGCGGATTTATTTCATTCTAAGCCCCACCAAAATTGGTATCAAGTAATAAAGTATTGACTGAAACTAAAAAAAATAAATTTAGATATGGCGTCCGATAAAAAATGGCGTATTTTACAATTTCGGCAGTAAATACATAAAATCTGTAATTAAGGCTTCCTTACGATGAGTTCATTTTTGGAATGATATATCTATGTAATGGTGAAGGGTATATATGTCTTGATCAAATATAGGACTTTTATGTGTTTTTATTCCTAATTTTTATACCCTTCACTGTGAGTGTAAGGGTATATATAGGTTTGTCATTCCGTGTGAAATTTCTAAAATTTTCATTTCCGACCCCATAAAGTATATATTTTCTGAAAGCTGGTGAATGGAGGAGTCGATTAAGCCCTGACCGTCTGGCCGTCTGACCGTCTGTTGGTTGAAATCAACTTTTATATTCCCAGATCTGTGTATGGTATCAATATCTTGGAAATATCCGGGAATGAATCGCTATTGAAATTCAGCACAACTTACAACAACAACTATAACTTTCTGAGATATGAGCAAAAAACCACGACCACCTCGTTTATATACTGGTTAGAATAAACTTGGCATCGAATCCCAGCTGAGCCAAATTTTTTTTATTATTTTTTATTTTATATATTATTTATATGTTTATTATTTTTTTATATATTTTTTTTATTTTTTAAAGAAATTTTTTAAAATTTGTTTTAAAATTTTTTTTTTTAAATTTTTTTTTTTGTAATTTTTTTTTATTGTTTTTCATATATATTTTTTTTAAGAAACATACATACGAAAACTCAATTATAATTTTTTTTATATGTATGTTTTTTACATGTATGTATGTACGTATTTTATATGAGATGAATGGTGATACAAAAAATTGTTATTGCGTGACTACTCGTTGTGAAGTGTATATAAGATTCGGCATGGCCGAATATAGCACTCCTACTTGTTTTCTAACCATTTATTATTTTTCTTTCATTCTTTCTTGCAGAAAATGAATTTGGTTTGCTTAAGCTGTCGCAAAAGGCCGATATAATACGTCAGCCAAACACCATAGATGTCTAAAAATTATAAAAATTACTTAAAATAAGTTTACTTGTTTTCTTTCTTTTTTTAAATTTTTTTAATATTTCATATATTATTTGTACATATAATTTTTAAAACAATAAATGTAATTTTAAGATTAAAATTTAGTAAACCATTATTTGACTACGATCTAGAAAATGTTCACGATAGAAGTCAGGAGATACTAAAACAAAATATATTTCTTTTAATTAATTATAAAATACATTTTATTTTTAATTTACTTACCATGTACTATTTCCGATCTGATAACACGCTGCTTTTGCACTTGTATGTAACGCACTAGGAGACCCAACACTACCAACAGCACTAACACACAGATAGAGATAAAGACACACCACAAATTCAGCCAGGTGGGTATGTGTAACTTGCAAATCGCCGGCACTTCAGTAGAATCCTCATTAAAATTTTCCATTAAGTTTAAAAGTGAAGACTCAAGAGTAACTGTTGAACTAGAAGTGGTAAAATTTTCCATGTTGTACAAATGTTTTTGAATTTACAGCGGTTTCTTGATAAAATTTAGAATTCTTTTTAATACTTTATTTATTTTTTTATTTAATTTATATTATTTATACTCCTAAACTATACGTTTAATATCTGCCACTTATAAACTTTAAATGCAAAAACTTAAATTGTCATTTTATGCTCACACTGCTCGGCCGTGTGCGTGTTGGCTCGCGCTGCAAGACATGTGACTTCAAGACCGAGGCTTTTTCTTACATTAATTATCTTGTTTTCAATTTATTTTTAGACTTTTTAGTTGTGATTTTAATTCATGCTTTAATAAGAAGACATAAAAAATAATATTAATAAAATAATATCACATTTGTTTGTTTACTAACACATATTCTTTGGCAAGACAAAGAAATACGTTACACTTGAAGCTCGACTATAAAGCAAATGATATGGAGTGGTAAAGTGAAATGGATGTTCTGGGAAGTTCTCTGAATCAGGAAAACTCGGAGATTTGCTTACAAATTATCATTAAAGTACCGGTTTTACTATTTAGACAAATATTTTTCCGGTTGTTAATGTAACGAGTTAAGGTTAAAAACATAATCGTTATCAAACTTGTTTTACTGCCATCAATAAACTTAAATGCTCTGTAATTTTCAAACAAGGTCTTGATGTCTCATCATAATTTCTGTAAAATTTTCCAAGATTAAAGCAATAAAAAATATATTAATAAGAAAATAATAATTAAAACGAAAAGAAAAACAATATTAATATAAAGTAAATTAATATTCAATTAATTGAATGTGTTACAGAAATGCTACCAGCAACGACAAACTTTAAAAGATTATAAATTATGTTATTCTTCTTACAATGTTGCAAAATTTTGTATTTGAAATAACAGGAAACGCTTAAAGGCCTCACAAACTAAACAACTCTAATAACTTTGCACAATCATTGAACAGGCTGTTTTTATGGGTCAAATCAACAGATGTTTGGTTATGCTCCCTACATATTTGTTACTTTACGTTACATACAGTTACGTTATGTTATGCTCTATTACTTAAGTGAAATTTCATCAAGTTGCATAACGTAACGCAACGTCTGATCACATTCTGTTACGTAATGTGATGTAGAATAACAGACCTGAGGGAAAATATTTAAAATCCACCAAATGTTAGTACAAACCAAAATAATTAATTATTCACAAATATTGATTACTAGCCAAGCCCGGCACGCGCCCCTTAATTAATGGAATTGCCTTATAAATTTTTATTGAATATCAACTGCAAAAAGCTAAAAATTATATATTTTTTTTAATGGGCGTGGCACTGCTCACTTTTCTAATCACAAAATTATAGAGTCATGACAGCTCAATATGTGTGTGCAGAGTTTCAGGAAAATCGATCTAGTGCAAGTAGGTAAAAATTATAACTTTTTTTATAGGCGTGGCACTGCCCACTTTTATAAACACGAAATTGTATAATCATGAAAGTTCTATATGTGTTCAAAGTTTCAGAAAAATCGGTCAAGTGCAGGTAGCTTGAAATAATAACTTATTTTTTATGGGCGTAGCACAGCCCACTTTTTACCACTCATAAACACTCCCTGAAATGTGAGCAACAGCTTGCCAAAGTTTGAGTTCGATCGGCTTTGCGGCTTCAGAGTCTATATCACACACACAGACAGCCAGAGTGTCACTTTTATATATGTACTAGAAAAGCCCGGCGCGTGTTGCTACGCCCCTTAATAAATAAAAATGCATTCTGAATTTAAATTGAATATCGACTGCAAAATGCTAAAAATTATAACATTTTTTTAAGGGCGTGACACTGCTCACTTTTCTGATCACGAAAGTGTATAGTCATGACAGCTCAATATGTGTGCAAAGTTTCAGAAAAATCGGTCAAGTGCAAGTGGCTAAAAATTATAACTAATTTTTTATGGGCGTGGCCCCGCCCACTTTTTGTCACCCATAAACGCTCCCTGGAATGTGTTCAATAACTTGCCCAAGTTTGAGTGCGAACGGCTTTACAGTTTCGGAGTCTATATCTAACACACACACAGAGTTTCACTTTTATATATATAGATATGTGACAGCGCATAGAGAAAGGAACCTAAAACAAGTAAAAGTGCTATATTCGGCCGTGCCGAATCTTATATACCCTTCACAACGTGTAGTCATTCAATAATAGTAGTTTGTGTCACCATTCATCCCATATGAAATACGTACATACATATATAAAAACATCCCATTGTTAAATTATAAATTCTCGTCTGTATGTAAAAAAAACAAAAAAAAAAACAAATAAAAAAAAAATTTAAAAAAAATTAAAAAAAAAAATTTAAAAAAAAATTTAAAAAAAAAATTATTATGTATATAATATATATAAAACAAAAAAAAAAATAAAAAAAAATTAAAAAAAAAAAAAATTTTAAAAAAATAATAATAAAAATATAAATAATATATTAAATAAAAAATAAAAAAATATAAAAAAAACAAGTAAGAGCACTATATTCGGCTGTGCCGAATCTTTTACACCCACCACCAATTTTGTGTACATTTAAAGCACAATATTTATTATTTTGTTAATCGCTATAAAATAATCTCTTTATAATAAAATATGTATTACTTTCTTTGTAGAGGGTGGTTAAATTTTAAGGGCCCATGTTGAAGGTGAACTACACCTAGTCTTTAAATTTGTTTTCTGCATTTCACTTGACATTTCTCAATCTCAAACTTACTCAATTTGATCCGTGGAAAGATACGCAAATGAGCAACGCTTTAAAGTTATTCAGGTTTTTTATAAAAATGGGCGTTCAAATCAAAATGCATTTTATGCACTTCGTAATTCTTTTGATCAACATAATCATTCAAATTCGTCCACAATCGGGAAAATATTTAAATTTCTGCAAAACAGGTCTGTATAAAATGTTAGAAAATCTGTGAATGCCTTCTGAGTTCGTTAAATGGGAACCACTGGTGGTTTTTGTGATAGTGTGGCAAAAGAGCAGTCAACCTCGACTCATCATCATGCCCAACAATCGAGCATCAACATTGTCATTGAAAATTTGGACCATCAGATAGAGATAGAGAGGTAGAGGATTGGAGGGGGGGGGGGGGGGTTATTTGGCCGATATTTTGTTAAATACATAATTGAACCATACAAACATTATCATTACAAAAAGATATGATAATAGTTTCCTAAATAATTTGTGTTTTATATAAATTCAACATCGGTCCTTAAAATTAAACCACCCTTTCTAACTTCGATATGCTACTAAAATGCTTTTGTAAATGTAGTCTTTTAGTAAAAGTGGGCGTTAAAGCAGGAGTGTCAATAAAGTTTCTGCTAATAAATACAACTTAGATATTTCAATATAGTCCTTTATTTTTCCAAAAACTTTGTCAATAGTGAAATTACATGAATTTAAGATAAACCGTTATATGGGAGGTAGGCGTTAAAGTGAGCGTGTCACCTAAGCTTTTTGGCACAACAATTACATTGATTAGAAGGGTATATGTAGCAAATTTGATCATCATACCTCTAATTTTGGCTGTTTTATGAGCTATTAAATTTCATTAACGGTAGATAACGTGAAAAGTGGGCGATATAGTAGGCGTGTCAAAGTTGTTTTTGCGAATGAGTACAACTTAGGTGTTTCAATATAGCCCTTTATTATTCCAAGATCTCTATTAATAGAGAAATTATATGAATTTTAGGTAAAACGTTATATGGGAGGTGGGCGTAAAAGTGGGCGTGGCACCTTAATTTTCCGGCACAGTAATGATATTGCCTAGGGGGATATACGTAGCAAATTTTATCATCATACCTCTAATTTTGGCGGTTTTATGAGCTTTTAAATTTCATTAACGGTAGATAACGTGAAAAGTGGGCGTTTTAGTAGGCGTGTCAAAGTTATTTTTGCGAATGAGTACAACTGAGGTGTTTCAATATAGCCCTTTATTATTCCAAAATCTTTATTAATAGAGAAATTATATGAATTTTATTTAAAACGTTATATGGGAGGTGGGCGTAAAAGTGGGCGTGGCACCTTAATTTTCTGGCACAGTAATGATATTACCTAGGGGGATATACGTAGCAAAGTTTATCATCATACCTCTAATTTTGGCGGTTTAATGAGCTTTTAAATTTCATTAACGGTAGATAACGTGAAAAGTGGGCGTTATAGTAGGCGTGTCAAAGTTGTTTTTGCGAATGAGTACAACTTAGGTGTTTCAATTTAGTCCTTTATTATTCCAAAATCTTTATTAATAGAGAAATTATATGAATTTTAGTTAAAACGTTATACGGGAGGTGGGCGTAAAAGTGGGCGTGGCACATTGATTTCTTGTTACAAAAAAGCCACTTACCAAAAAGTAGAGTGTGCAAAATTTCAGAGTCGTACATCCAATTTTGTTCCTTTTATGACGCTTTTGTTTTTAAATATACCGAAAAATACACTGTGCGGTATAAATTTTCGTACATTTTGATCGATAACTCCTCTCCTAATGCATAAATTTAGACAATTTCCGAAAAAAAATATTGTTTTTACTCAGGAAATATATATTCGAAGTTTCATGAGTCTACGTTAATGCGTTTGGACACAATTCCATTTTATTCGATGTTCGAAGGACACGGTTTTTTCGACCTACTCTTGCTTTTCGAGCTATAACTCTCTTCCTAATATTCCGATTTAGCCCATTTTCAATACCAAACAAACCTTGTCTATAAGAAAGATTCTGGCAAAATTTGAGCCCCCTAGCTTTTTCGGTGCGACCTCTATCGTGCTTTCAACAGACGGACAGACGGACAGACGGACGGACATAGCTAGATCGTCATCAAATCAAACCCTGATTCAGAATATATATACTTTATGGGGTCTAAAATGGATATTTCGATGTGTTACAAACGGAATGACAAAATGAATATACCCCCACCATTTTTTTGGTGGCGGGTATAAAAATTTAAAAAAAATTTTAAAAAAATTAAAAAAAATTTTTTTTTGGCTCAGCTGGGATTCGATGCCACGTTTTGTCTAACCAGTATACACGTTTGTATGTATGTCTGTTGTTGTTGTAATGTTGTTTTTGTGAAAAAAAAATCGAGGTGGTCGTGGGTTTTTGCTCATATCTCAGTTGTTTATGTACCAATGTTTCTGATTTTCAACACCGTTCTACTACCGAATATTTCTGATATTTTAATACCTCACCCGGGTCCGAGCGATGTCGGGGGTCTTCAAAAAGTTGATTTCAACATACACACGGACAGATGGTCAGACGGACAGACTGACAGAGCTTAATCGACTCCCCTATTCATAAGCTTTCAGAAAATATATACTTTATGGGGTCGGAAATGAAAATTGTAGAAATTTCACACGGAATGACAAACCTATATATACCCTTTCTCACTGTGTGAAGGGTATAAAAAACAATTTTCACTTTTTTTTTATGGTGACAACATCTGAGCATCAAATGAGACCGAGCCCATGCCCCAAAAGTGTCCTCTCCCAGAGATATGCGCGTTTTATAAAGGTGAAGTCGACGATTCTAAGCGCAAATAGAAAGGGACCTAACGGTAAAATTTATTTATTTTCATTTTTCCCCTACTAAATTAACAAATTGAAATTAAATTTACGAAACTAAAAGAAATTTAGTTTTTTCCTTATGAACAATTTAAAGAAATAGAAAAATCATTTAATCTTTAAAATAGCGCTCCTGAACAAAACCTGTTTTTACCCTTAGGTCCCTTTCTCTATGCGCTGTCACATATAGATTTACAAGATTTGCTTTATTTACAATATAAAACCCAATGCGACAAAATTCATTTGGTTAAGTGACTGCAATGTAGTAGAGTTCCATCACTCAGTTACTTTAGTTCATTTTCTGCCAACAGTCTAGTTCCTTTATTCTTTCACAATCCATAATGTAATTTAAACTGGGTTCGTGGATAAAATGCTTTGAATAGGGATGGCATCAGGAGATTTAAAATTTTACCAAATTGTAATTTCTTTACTTTTTTTTATTTATTTATTATCTGTAGATTATAAACCTTACCGACTAAAGTAAAATACAATTCACCGATTTCTTCACTTTCATTAAGGACAATAAGATGATAATAGTTATTCAGGTTTTCATATATACGACGAAGAGGATCATTATTAGTATCTATAGTATTTTAAGTTAAGAGGACAGAAGTTTCGGGTTGTTCTGGTTGGAACATAAAACATTATTTTACTTAGCAGGAATTCAAAATCGACATTGTCTTGAATCTTGCTCAGCACAAATTAAAAATTCAGCATTGAACGACGACTTCTTAAAGTTGTATATATTATAAGACATAGTCTGCTTTCATATGAAGGTAATAAAAACAAATTTCATCCAAGGCCACGTAGACAAATTATTAAAAACTTCTTTTGCACGGACTCGAAACTATCAAAATAAATATTAAAGTAAGGATCCCATATAATTGATCCTTATTCTAGAATAGGTCGAACTTATGACGAATATAGTTGTTTCGTAATATAAGGACTTAGAAATTCTTTGCACCACCTCACAGAGGAGTATTTGACCTGAAAAGCTGGCCAAAAAGGCAAAACTGAATTTTAGGAAATCTTAAGAACTAAGTACGCAGCTCGACAGACAACAATATTTTACATTATGTTGTAACTTTTGCAGACTTTTAGTTGCGATTTGTAGCTCTGAGACCCTGCTAAAGTCAGGAAAGTGAAGAAAATTATATGAGATTTAAATGTTTCTTTCGGTTTCTGGATGTTTTTATGATATTTTTTTACGGCTAAACGAATAAAGGTTTTACAATGATTTTTTTTCCGCTGAAAGGTTTGATCAAAAGTTATTAAAAAAAAAAAAAAATTTTAGATATGTTGAATATTCATGTTGAAACAATTCGTTCAAAAGCTAAAAAAAAATTTACACTTTTTTTTGCAAAAAAAAAAGAAAAAGAAGAGGTTTTTGAAAGTGAGGTTAGCATCTCTACGAATTATGTTTGATACCACAATAAAATTTGGAGTCTCTAATTTTAGAAACAAAAAAAGTTTGCGCAAGTTTGCGCCATTATTTTTGACGATTTTTTTAAATTTTCACATTTCTTCCATTTTTGCTCATCAGGTACTTTTTCTTATACATTTATATCGTCATAAACTTTTATGTATTTTGAATTATTGATTTCAACTGTTATTCACATCACTTTTAACACTTCACAATGTTAGTACCTGCCTATAATTATAAATTTGAAAAATTTTTTATTATCGATAATAGTTATAAGGGAATGTCCCACGCATCCCCATAAAGGATATTTTTATATACCTGCTCTACAAAACATTATATATTAAAGAAATAAATATACGTACCTAATAAGAATAATTTTTAAAAGCATTAATGACAAAAATAAGTTTACAAAAAATAAATACAGGTACATAAAAAATACATGGGCATTCAGGTATCAGGGTACCATCCAAATGTCGGAAGAAGCTGCCGAGGCCAGAAATAAACACTTACGATTATATCGTACGAATTATTCGAGGAAATTCAGCTGAAGCGATACAAATCGAGATGTCTTGAATAGGTTATTTCTGAGCACTAACCCTTTTATAAGCTGCAGTACGCAAAGAGAACGGAATAATAAAAAAGCTTTTTTATCAGAAACCATCACACTTCTTCTTCCTGATACCGATGATGCAGCTAATAAGGATATACAAACGACATAATAATTATTAAGGAATTTTTATTAGTTTAACTTTTCCGTTTATTAAGTATTAAATAATATAAAATTAATATAATAAAGCCTTTTTTCATAAAAAAATACTGTTCTACAAGAGCCTTACAATTTTTAAGATTTTGTTTAATTGAGAACGAGTTTAAACCTTAAAAATCAACATTTGTTAATTGAGTTTTACTCTTTATACCGACTTTTATTTCTCAGGAATGTGGCTTTTG
The DNA here is from genome assembly GCA_941918925.1 of Phyto melanocephala. Classification (NCBI taxonomy): domain Eukaryota; kingdom Metazoa; phylum Arthropoda; class Insecta; order Diptera; family Rhinophoridae; genus Phyto; species Phyto melanocephala. Next base: position 18,393,765 of record OW799236.1, on the reverse strand, counting down.
GAAAAATCTTAAAAATTTAAACTTTTTGGTTCTATCTTGAAAACAAAAAATTTGACGAATTTTGCAGGAAATTTTTTTTCGCCATTAAATTTTTAATAACTCCGAAAAAGTAATATATAGAAAAGAAATGTGTTGGGTTAGTTTAAGCAGAATTTTCCGGTGCATCTTCTGATCCTCCTGCTATTAAAATCGGGGAACCTGTTTTCAAGTTATGGCAAAATATATTTGGCAACCAAACGATTTAGGGATTGAAATATGCCACGCCTTTAAAAGAAAATCCTTACGCACTAGGGAAAAACGGAAAACAGATTTGAATTAAGGGCATCAAAATCCATATAGTCCACATACTTTTATTTCTAGGGTAGACAAAAATTTTTTTTGTTGCGCAGTGTAATTTTTTCAAAATCTGCTACTAGATTTCTTATATCATACTACACCTAAAACTATCAAAAAACTAGAACTTTTAATTCAAAAAACACGTTTAATAATTTTGGCCAGCTCTTCAGGCCAAACACTCCTCTGTGCGTCACTGCAAACTGTGGCCAAATATAGAGGATATTAAACATAATATTAGCGAGAAGTGAATTTTATCCAACTTTTATTGGGATTAACATAAAAATAAATGCCTTTCAGTTTGTTTTACACTCGCAGAATATTCCTAAAGGCTATAATACACGGCATGATTGTTACATCTGACTTGAAATATTCCACACTGCTAATACGTACATGTCGTGTGTTACCTTTAAAACATTACTTCTATAAAAAACATGTGTTGAGACATCTGACAAAATTTAATTAGGGCGCGTTCTATTTTCATGTGACATCAGCCGCTGGCACAAATCTCTGCTACTGCAAAACAGTCAGCGACGCTTGCCTGTAAAAGTACAATTTTGACAGACATGTAGATTTACATATGTCTCACAAATCTTAAAGTCAGATGTAAAAAACATGCCGTGTATTAAGTGCTTTATTATTGAATATGTTTTTATGTTCGATAGTTTAGACATTTATGCTAAGTTCATAGTACGAAACATTGAAATTGAACCATAATGTTGTTATTAATAAAACATATTTTGATACATTCACGTTCTCCACATTGTTTAAAGGATTTTGAAAAAACTTACCGGCAAGTCATTGCAAGTAATACGTAAGAAGAAAAAAAGAAAAGTTTTTTCATTTTTTTAGCATTTTTGTCATTGCTTTGAATTTGTTTTTTGTTTAATATAATTTGTATACATATTTACCCTGAAGAAGCTACCCATTGTTTGGTAGCGAAATATTGATTTATAATAAATAATTTTTTATAAAAAAAACAAAAAAGTTGATCTCAAGCTTAAATAAAAATCAAATATTGAGAAAAAAAATTATTTAAAATTTTAATTTGACTGTGATAAACAACCATCTTAACCATTTTTTAGTTGAAGTCTAAACCACAAAATAAAATAAAAATAAATAAATTACTTTGAGATATACAAAAAGAACGGCAATTAATTTTTATATTCATCCTACATTAAAGTTTTTGCATTGGCAAGAGAAATTGGCATATTCATTGATTTCGTTGAATAATTTCAGCTTAAACATTTTCATTAACTCTATTTAAAGTCGGCAGAGTTGAATTTGAATAAAACCTACTGCTGAAGAAAATTTGCGAGCAATGTGCTGGCGAAGTGTTAAATTGCCTTAATTTTTAGTCGGCAAACACAAATTTGGTTAAATTTATTTTGTCCTTAACTCATGGTTCATTGTTGTGAAAAATCATAGAAATATTGGATATATTTTTGTTTTTGTCTCTTCTTATATACTTGTACGTACAAGTATTTGTTTTTATTACTTTGCTAGTTTGTACGTGTTATTATACCCTTCACACAGTGAAAAAGGGTATATATAGGTTTGTCATTCCGTGTGAAATTTCTACAATTTTCATTTCCGACCCCATAAAGTATATATTTTCTGAAAGCTTATGAATAGAGGAGTCGATTAAGCCCTGACCGTCTGTCCGTCTGTCCGTCTGTCCGTCTGTCCGTCTGACCGTCTGTCCGTGTGTATGTTGAAATCAACTTTTTGAAGCCCCCCGACATAGGTTGGACCCGGGTAAGGTATTAAGATATCAGAAATATTCGGGAGTAGATCGGTATTGAAAATCAGAAACATCGGTACATAAACAACTGAGATATGAGCAAAAACCCACGACCACCTCGATTTTCTTTTCATAAAAACAACATTACAACAACAACATACATACATACAAACGTGTATACTGGTTAGAGAAAACGTGGCATCGAATCCCAGCTGAGGCAAAAAAATTTTTTTTTAAATTTTTTTAAAATTTTTTTTTTATTTTTTTTTTTATTTTTTATTTAATATATTATATATATTTTTATTATTATTTTTTTTTATTTTTTTTTTTTTAATTTTTTTTTTATTTTTTTTTTGTTTTATATATATTATATATGTATATAATAATTTTTTTTTTTTAATTTTTTTTTTAAATTTTTTTTTTTAAATTTTTTTTTTATTTTTTATTTTTTTTTTGTTTTTTTTAACATACATACGTGAATTTACTGTTATTGCATGACTACACGTTGTGAAGGGTATATAAGATTCGGCACGGCCGAATATAGCGCTTTTACTTGTTTTTTACTGCGTTGAATTTTGGGTTGTACGCGACTACAGTAAATTAAACGAAGTTGAGTGAATAAAAATACAAAATATCCGACTGTGTTTCTATTTCCCTTCCTGAACTCGATTAACACAAAAACTACTAGATGGATTTTTAATACATTTTTAAGGTACATCGGTAGCTGAGTTATAATGTAGATACATTTTTTGCTGCATGATAGTATCAAATTTCAAACAGCAAATAAACAAAAATGGCGAAATTACAATACTTACCAATATAAATGGGCAAGTATTTTTACTATTAGTTTCAGAAATGTTCATTATTTTTTAAACTTTTAAAGTTATGACAATCTGGCAATAGCAAATCGTGTATATCCAGCAAATATTTATGTAAATTTAAAAATCAAAAAATTATAATGGCATTATTTCGGCGGTAGAATTGTCTCATGTGATAGGCAATATGTTACAAATTGAGAAAGTAGAAAATGTACAATAAAATAAGTAAAACTACATCTTCCTGAGTAAAACATCAAACCCTTTATACAGCTATGTCGACCTTTCATTCTGTATGTAGCGTACCCAAACAGCACTTTAAACACTAATTTGCTTGCTGAAACACATTTTAGTTTAAATAAATTCTATCATTAGTTTAGTTGCATTTATAACACCAACCAAAGAACCGGTTTTTACTTTTATTCCCTGAAAATGTTTTTCGGAAGTTCTTACCTTGCTTGTTTAATAATAGTGCCTCTCATCGTTACTCCACCAGCCAAAGCCTCATATTGTGGTAAATTTGAATGTGACCATAATGCCACCTGTGAAGCTAAAATTTTGGAAGGACCAACAATTGAAATGTATTGTAGCTGTAAAGAGGGTGTTGAGCCAAATATCCTGGAAAACAAGGTCTATTGTCTCGAAAACATAACCACAAATAATGCGAACGAATGCCTGAACACGGGAGATATATGTGGTCCAAATCATTTGTGCAGTAGTGATTTGGTGTGTATGGAAACTGAAGAAATTTATTTGGAGGTAAATGAAGAGGATTTAGAAGAATATAGCTGTGATGGTGAGGAATGCAAGGATAAATGCTGTTTTGAAAACGAAATGTGCGTAAACGAAAAATGTGTTACTAAGGAATGGTTGGTTGATAAGTCTATCAGTTGTCCAAACTCGCAGATATGTCCGCATAAGTGTTGTGCTGAAAGCGAATATTGCAGCGAGGAAAATGTTTGTATTGCCAAAGAGAGTCCAGATTCAGTTAATGATGAAATTGCCATAAATTTAGTACCAAATAACAGCTTAGACCTTAATTGCCTGGAGTCTCTCAAATGTCTAGGCACTTGTTGCAAAGACCATGAAAAATGCAGTATCGACAATATTTGTGTCCCCAACAATTACCAGGATTTAATAATTGTAGAGACTACAACTATTTTTAATAAAGTTTTAGATTGTGCCGAGTCGCAGGAGTGTGAAGGTAAATGCTGTAGTGGAGATCAATACTGCAATAGTGAAAATAAGTGTGTTCCAAAGGATGTAGATATTGAAGAAAATACTTTAACTAATAATTGGGAATTATCTACTACTACTGACAGCAATTCCATTGAAATTGTAGTGCAAAATTGTCCACATAAGCAAAAATGTCTTGACAGCTGTTGCTCACCCCTAGAAGTATGCAATGAACTTAATCAATGTGTTAATCAAAACCTAGATGATATCTCTCATCTGTATGAATTTACAAATGAAATTTCTGCATTGAATCCAATAACTACAAAAAATGTAAACTCCATACTGCATCTCTATGATTTTGACAATGTTAAAGAGACATATGCATGTCCTAACGATCATCAACAATGCCTTGATAAATGTTGTAGTCCTCAACAAACCTGCAACGATGCGTGGCAGTGTGTAGAATTAAAAAATGAAACTGTTTGTGTTTCCGACAAAAATTGTGGCAATGAAGCAGAAATATCTACCAACAATGGTAATGTTGCTTACACAATGATAGGCTTAGGATGCTTAGTGGTCATTTTGGCATTCGGTTTGTTTAAGTTGCATAATTTTAGGGGTTCTAGAAGACATTTGTACTAAAAAATAAATAAAAAATAAAGTATTTTCAAAAAGCGGTTTTAATTTATCTTAATGTCAAGTAAGTATAAAAATATGTTTATGTTTTTAATTCTTATCAGCTTTGCAAATGTGTTGAGTTAATTTTGGTATTTGTTTGTGGTTTAAAAACCACTGTTTTAGCGCGGTTTCAAGATAAACTTTATAAAGTCAAAATAAAAATAAAGAAAAAAATTTTAAATGTTTCATTAAATGAACTGCCAAGATTAAAATGTCGAATGGTTTTTTAACTAACGCGTAAGCTTTATCGTATGTACGCATCTATATGGAGTTGCACACAAATAATAACCAAAAACATTTTTGTAACGATATCCCCGTTTTGTAGAGGATCCCCTCTCAGACAGTAGAAATTTAGTCTAAATAATCATTGGGTTCTTAATAAATATAAAATGGTTTTTGAAAAATTGACTATTTTTACTTTTAAAAGGCGAATCTACCTTCTCAAAGCAGAAATAATAAATCCGCCATTTTGTTTTAGACACTATTTATTTATTTTATTTATTTTTATTCATTTAGTCATTTTAAAAGTAGAAAAAAAGATCTTCTCTTTCGTTTCGTAAGATACTTGGATTTCGAATACATATACAGGGTAGATTCTCCTGCAATTTTCTTGTATACCCATAGCGAGCGGGTAAAAGAGAAAAAGTTTGTAATTACTTTAAACCCATATATGCTCAATCATGCATTATAATTTTGCCTTTACTATATTCTACGTTTTTTTTTTATTTGATCACCAAATTACAAGGGATGAGGGGAAGAACTTATAATTACTAGACCTGACCCATGTATACGGCATTTTTACTCGGCGACTTGTTTAAAGTTGAAAATTATGTGATACATTACGGCATTCTGCTACTTATTCAAGCCCTTTCATTTGATACTAATATTGAGGGGGATAATTTTTAACTACAATTTATTTAACTTAATTTAACTTTGTATTTAAATTTATTTAAGGAAGTATAATTACTTATGGAAAAAAGCTCGAATATATGATTTAAAAAAATTAATATTAAAATTTTAAACAACTTTTTTAATTTGCGAAGCCATCTTGGATTTTCAATTTGTTCGTAGCTGACTGTATTCTACTAATGAAGTTTTTGGTTTGGAAAGTATATTAAGGGGCTTAAAGGAAATTAATTTTTATTTACTGGTTTTTGTCCATTAATGTATGCGTCATTTTATTTCCGACGCCATCTTGAATTGGAGATTTTCCCACATATTACTGAATTCTACTAATTAAGCCCTTCTTTTGATACCAATATTAAGGGGTTAGAAAATTTAATTCGAAAATTGTTACCACTACATCCGCGGTTTTATTTTGAATGCCATCCTGAAATTGAAAATTTTTCATGGACTGAGGTTTTCTATAAAATATATTTATTACTCGAAATTAGTAACGTTAACCATGTTGCACTTATGGTACAGCCAGTTTGGAGTCTTCGCATACTGTCATATTTTTTACAAGATTTTTGAGCGAAGGTTTAAGCGTGTTTTTCTAACCTTCACACAAGAGTGTAAAAATCAGAGTTTCATCATATAAATGTCAGTTGTGGTTTTGAAACTTTTAATGCTGATTAGTTACAAAATTATTATATAAACTACTGAGATATAATAATTTTTACAGCATCCGTATGTGAACTCATAGGGTATTTATTTATTTTCATTTCTATAGATAGAGAATTTGATTTAGTTCTCTCCATCTGTCTGTTCGCGTGAGCGTTGAAATCAACTTTTTGAAACAAGCATATATCCGACGGACTGGTATGTAACACCAATTTATCAGAAACGCTGTCTAGAATTTCGGTATTATAAATGAGAAATTTGTATCCATAAGCGACCATGATATGAACAAACAAACTACGTACGGCTCTGTCTTTTATTTAGATTACAATAACAAAGTTTTATTTAAAAAACAAAAGGAGTCGGTGTTGATACACACTTATGTATTTTTATATACATGATGTAAAGGGTACGCCAAATAACTTTTTTTTTTTTTAATGCTTAAAAAAAGTGTTGCTTCGGCTGTGTGGCACGTAGCGCCGTCCTGTTGAAATCAAATGTTACCAATATCCTCCTTTTTAATTTTTGTGAACAGAATTTCGTTCAGCATGGCCCGATAACAATCGCCATTGACTACGGCCACTCCTTGCTCATCTTCGAAAATAAATAGCCCAATTATGCCTCTGGACCAAAATACGCACCAAACAGTGAATCGTGTTGGGTGTATCGGCTTTTCAATGTATGCGTGCGGGTTTTCTGTGCCCCAAATGCGACAATTTTGCTTGTTTACATACCCACCAAAATGAGCTTCATCTGAAAAGATGATATCTTTGGAAAAATCGGCCAAAGTAATGTCGCAATATTTCCCAGAGTTGTTCAAGCGTGTACACAACCATATTCGTTCAGCGGAAGAACAAAACTAATTATCTGTCAAATCAGACATGAGCTAAGTGTTGCCATTCACGAAATAAGCACTAGTTAAAAAAAACTTTAGATGGCGCACTCTTTATCTATATGATGGTAAAAAATGTGTGGGTTGTTGTTTTAGTTCTTATATATTATGGCTTATTCATGTGTATGAATGTATGTAATGCGCATTTTTTTGTTTGTCTACTCTGATTACACTGTAAATATCGCAAGTATAATAAGTTTAATAAATTTTAAATGTATACCAACAGAATTATATTTATTTATTTTTGTCTTTTTTAAAATAAATTTTTACATTGATCACCCATTTGTAACATATTCTATAATACTAGAACTAATTTAATTATAAATAGTTTTCCATAGCTTTACTTTAAAACATGCTGAGCTTAAAAGCTAATCACCAAAATTGTTTTTGTTTCAAATTTTACAAGCAGTGCAGACTTTATTCCCATAGTCTGTGTTTACATTGAATTAGTTTTGTTGCAGAAAGTTTCTTCTCTTCTTTCTAATTGTGTGCGAGGAAAAGAGAAAGAACTAAAAATCGTTTTATAATTGCATGTACTTGAAGTTTGTTTTGTTTTTCTTTTGTAATTTCAAATCAGACGTAAGTTGCGTACGTTATAAATGAAATTGTATGAAATAAAATTATTTGGTGTGTAAACGTAAATTCAAGTTTAGAGAAGAAAAAGAAAAAATTCTGAAAGAAACCCCATTCAATGTAAATACAGACTTACCGTATTACATCCAGGGAAATGCCTTAATTCTTTGTTCACGAAAGCACAATCAAATAAGGCTTCTACTGCTTAATATTTCAGCAGTGGAAAAAGAAGACTTATTTACTTATTTAGTCTTCCAGAAGCGCTCTTGTAAGCAGGTAATCAATAATCAGTAAGCTATTCAGGAAATGCTTCTCGGTAATGTTTTTTTTTTGTGGTTTCTGGTTTCTAATAAAACATTATTTTTTAAAAAACTTTAAATACAAATATGTTGCCTTAGCACACTTTAAAATCAAGCTATTGATGTATTAAATCTAAAATAAATTTATATATAAAAAAATATTTATATATAACAAACTTAAAAAATCAGTCTTCTCGGGAGCCCACAAAACGTGACGTCTCATTATCCTCTTCATTTGGATCCCCATCATCATCATAGTCTAGCACATTAAAACCTTTAGTCAATTTTTTACCCACTTGCTGCATTAATTCCTCTAAATTCATATTGACTTTAACGCATTTATGCTGCAGCACATCATACACCTGATCCAAGGGACACTGAATGCGTTCACAGCGTAAAGTGTTAAACCAACTACTGGCATCTTTATAGCCGGCACGACAGACACACTTATTATGGGCCACACACTGGCTGTGATTGGGACAACCACCTGAACATGTGGGACGGCAGCGTATTTGTCGTGGTTGTTTACTAGTTATGGAACGCACATGATGATTGTGTGATTCCTCATAGCCCTTGATACACATACATTTTTCCGGCTCTGCACAATAGCTGAAGGCAGAACATAATTCCGTACAAATGGGTTCACAGAGACCAAAAATTATGGTACGATAACCGGGACAACACATGCGCAACGAATCAATACGTATACGATCCTCAAATTCCACATAGTACTCGATTAGTTGAGAGTCCAGTTTGAGACGGGTCTTGGTTATAGGCACTTGATATTTAACCGTAACATTACGATAACAATGACCGGTAGTTACAGTTAAGGCGTAATTGCAGCGTATTAGTTTTAATATTAGTATAAATGCAATTATATTATAATTCATATTTTGTTTTAAGGGAATTTTTGTTTTCTTATTTTTAGTCTTGTTTCTTTTTTGTAATTTTTATTTTGAGACAATAATTTTATGCTGTTATTATTTGATTTCTTTGTTTTATTCTGCAGTCACTGTTTTTTATTGTAAATTATTTTTATGAATGAATGCCAGCATTTTTATATTTTCCTGTTTGAGCTCATATAACAAAAGCAGCAGCCACAAAAAAGCATCTTCAAACTGATAAATGGAATATAGAAAATTTTAGTGGTTAAAGTAGACGTAGAAGATACTCTATAATACTCAAACAATGTATAGAGGTGTTAGTGAATGAGCGTATAACTTTGTTAGTGGTGTAGATTTTGAATTAAAAGTTAAAGTAATTGGGTCCAACATAACTTTAATCTGCACAAAAAACGTCTAAAACTTTAGGCGAACTCTTTTGTTTTATTTTGAAGATTAATTTGTCTCTAAAATAATTTTTAAAATGTAGGCTGAAGCCTTTATTTTTGGGAGAAAAATTATCCTATTAGGACTGATTTTATTTTGATCAAAATTTAAAGAAGTTAACATATTGTATAATCGTATTGTAGTCGTAAATATGTATGTATTTCATATGGTAACTTTAATATGAATAATAAAATCTATTTAAAAAATTTAAAAAAAATTTAATTATTGGATTATATTTTTATTCGAATATTGTTACTTATTAACCATTGGCGTTATGCATAACAACAAACCGTGTAATAACTAACAAGCTGCAAAATTTTTTATTTGAACATTTCCAGAAAGGAAAGATAGCAGCTCGTTAGTTAGAACACAGTTTGTTATTATGCATAACGCAGCAAATTACCTAATTTAACTGTAGGGTATCCATCAAGCACAGAAACATATCATGATCCAGTTGTTTCATTTTTTATATCACCATTTAAACAATGTTTACAGATCTCAATTTAAATAAATTAAACAAAAGGAACAACAATAAAAATAATCTCATAACAACAAAAACAATCGCTTTATAAGGAACAAATCAAATATAATTTTTTTTATAATTTAAAAAACTTAAATACAACTTCTATACTAATTACACACATACACACTCAGCAGCTAGTCGCAAAAACAACCACTGATAAACGAAAATGCAAATTAATAGTGAATAACAGAGTTTAAAATTGAGGGAAATTTTTTATACAAACTCGTTATTATACATATATTTAAATTTATGGCAGTAAGCAAGATTTTTAAAAAAGGAAATTTTTCATAGGGAAAAAATTTATAAAAAAGGGAAATTTTTAAATTTGAGGGAAATTAAAGATATTCACCGAAATTAGGTTATTTGTGATAAAAGTAATAAAAATCTTTAAAGATCCTTATGAAATATATAAAATAAAAAATTTCCCTTTAAGGGAAATTTTATTTAATAAAAAAAATTTTAAGACTTTTATTAGAGTTGTATTTTTTTTGCTAATGAATTAATTCGTTTATGACAAAACAAAAAAATTTCCCTTGGAAAAACAAAATTTTTTTTCTAAAAATAAAATATATTTTTTGTGTTTTATATGTCACACATACACAATCGGTAACTAGTCGCTTTAACAACCACTGATCATCTAAAATGCAAAACTAATAGTAGTTTACTGAGTGTCAAATTAAGGGAAAATTTACTAAAGGAAATATTTCTGAAAACAGGGTAAATGTTTTTTTAAGTTCAAGGGAAATTTAAAAAATCTACAGAATTAAGTTATTTGTGACAAAAATAATAAAAATCTTTAAAAATGCTTTAAAAATACATATAATTAAAAATTTCCCTTAAAGGGAAATTTTCATAAGTAAAGGAAATTTCGCTTCTATTAATCAAGTTATATTTTTAATGGTAATATTATTATAATACACTTTATTTAGTTATAAAAAAAAAACACAAATTTACCTTTGAAGAGAATTTTTGTGTGGCAAGGAAATTTTAATGTATGTAATCAAAACATTACAAAACTTAGGTTATTATTTTGTTTAAATCAATTAAATCCAATAAAATAATGTTTAAGATTAAAAATGTTTGTTTGACTATAATTTCCTTTTCTCATTTTAATTCTGTAGCCCTGTGTTAACACCAATATTTAATACCGAACTTAACTATATGCATACATACATATGTATGTCTGTATGTTTCTCTATTGGATGTATTTGATTGTATTTTATAAATACATGTGACCCTTTTCGCCTGAGTGTAAGTGTAATTAAGTTCGAAAAACTTTATCAGAGATAAGACCCTCAACAATATTAAATCTGGCGTGATGCCTAATAGCTTGAAGATTTCTACTTGTAAATAACCCAATAAGCAAAATTGATTACTATAATTTTCAGCAAGACTAGGTTAGTTAGAATCTTTAAATTTATGTACGTGTACTTGTTAAAATATTATTTCAAACTACTGATAAGTTTTGTGGTTTCAATATTAGTTTTTTCAAACACTTATTAAAGGGGTGTTCTTCTATTATGTTCTTATCTTTTAAAAATAAAAATGTATTTCATTTTAACAAATCTTTTAAATTTATTTAATTTTTTTGTTTATTCAAAAATTAATTAAGATTCACCTAAACCCTGAGTAAAAATATAAAAAAAAATGTAATTTCTTCAATAAGGAACACTTCAGTTAGTAAAATTATGCAAAAATTTTATGGTTTATTTTTGTTTTAAATATTAAAAAAATTTTAAATTTCTTTAAATTAAGAAAAATTTATAGATTTCTTTAGCTGCCTTAGCACCATCCGATTTCTCATCTGACCTGATCTATTAAATATTGGTTTAAAGCTCTCCTAGTATTCAACAGTTATAGAATTGACTAGCTATACAAATTATGTTAATTGTACATAAACTGCTGTAAATAAAACTAATATAATTTAAACATCTGTAAATTTAACCAATAAAGTTAACATGTAATTTAAATGTAAATATTATTTTACAAAAATTGTTGTGTATCATAAAACTTTTAACACCATAAGGTACCCCTGTAACCTATTTTAGCAAGAACTTCTTGAGAAGAAAATATTAATTTGTAGCTCGTTAGGCTATGCTAATATTAATTACATAGATACATTTGAACGAAATATATAATTCTATAAAAACAAGTTTTTCTTACAAATAAGGTGAACCCAAAATTGATTTCAAAATTATTACTTAAAAATAGGCTTATAATAAAAGGTGGTCCAACCAAAATGCACGACTTTAATTGTAAATATAGAAAAAAAATTTTCAGCGAATTATCTTGATATTTTTATTAAGATGGAAGGATCTATAAAAATTATTGTATAAGTGAACTTAAATATCGGACAAATGCTCGCCACGGCTTTGGTGGCATACTTCTAGCCGATTATAATGAAAAGAAAGATGATTTTTTAAATATTATACAAAAAGCGGAAATAAAATAAGCGGACAGGTGTCTGGTACTTTTTTTAAAATTGAAAGGCTAAGGGACAAGAACTGGTAAAAACTTTATCTTTGGCACTTTTCAAGACCTCAAAGACTAATTACGTCGGAAAATAATTTAAAATTAATTTTTCATTTAAGAAAAAATTTAAAAATATTACAAAATTTTTAGCTTTACACTAATTTGTGATAAAAAATATAAAAACTAGGCGCTTTCAGTTTATCAGGAATAAAACACGAATTTATACATGGATTTTCTTGTAATAAAATTGAACTTATTTCTTCTAAATGTAGTTTTAAGAATAAGTACCAAAACTGGAAATTATTCGCTGCTTGCTATTTTTTTATAAATTTTTTAATATAAAAAATTTTACAATTTTACAAAAAACAAGTAAGAGCACTATATTCGGTCATGCCGAATCTTATATACTCTTCACAACGTGTAGTCATGCAATAACAGTAGTTCGTATCACCATTCCCCATATGAAATACGTACATACATACATATAAAAAACATATATATATATATAAAAACATCCCATTGTAAATGTACGTATGTATGTTAAAAAAAAAATAAAAAAAAAATTAAAAAAAAAAAAAAAAAAAAATAAATTAAAAAAAAAATAATTAATATATATATATAATAAATATAAAAAAAAAATAAAAAAATTGAAAAAAAATAATAAAAATATAAATAATATATTAAATAAAAAATAAAAAAAAATAAAAAAAAAATTTAAAAAAAATATAAAAAAAATTAAAAAAAAAAATTTTTTTTTGGCTCAGCTGGGATTCGATGCCACGTTTTCTCTTACCAGTATACACGTTTGTATGTATGTATGTTGTTGTTGTAATGTTGTTTTTGTGAAAAAAAAAATCGAGGTGGTCGTGGGTTTTTGCTCATATCTCAGTTGTTTATGTACCGAAGTTTCTGATTTTCAATACCGATCTACTCCCAAATATTTCTGATATTTTAGTGCTTCACCCGGTTCCAAACGATGTCGGGGGCTTCAAAATGTTGATTTCAACATACACACGGACAGACGGACAGACTGACAGAGCTGAATCGAAAATATATACTTTATGGGGTCGGAAATGAAAATTGTAGAAATTTCACACGGAATGACAAACCTATATATACCCTATTTCACAATGTGAAGGGTATAAAAAAAATCTACGTGATTACTCCAAAACTAATGGTTTAATCAAAAAACGATATAAAAAAACTTCAATCTGGCTTAATTTAAAGTTTGTTAACGGATTGCGTAACAAAATCGAGTACGTCGTTCTAAAGTAACGACAAGCTGTATGAAATTAAAAAAAACTTTACCATAGAATTTGAAATTATGACGATTTTTGTAGTTAGGTGACCATAGCAGTTAAAAAAAATATAGTGGTTATTCTGAGAATTTTTGCTGAGACACAATTTAGGTTCAATGTTATTAATGTGCCAAATTACCTCTCCCTCTAGCTCTTGAATTGTTCTTGGTTTATGGGTGTATAGTAAAAGCATATTTAACTTTTAAATATCCCCAAAGAAGTCCAACGGTGTCGAATCGCATGATCGTGGCGTTGCCACGACTCGAAATAATACGGCCATTGAATTTCTCGCCAAAAAAGTTATTGTTTCGTTGGCTGAGGTGGCAAGTTAAACCATCCTCTTCATATCAGGTTTATGTTCATATTCTCAATTTCTGGTTACAAAAATTCCGTTATCATCTTGCGACTGCGAACACTATTCACAGAAACTGCTCTGCTGACCTCATTTTCGAATAAGTACGGGCCGATGAAACCGCCAGCCCAGAAACTGCAACCATTACTTTTAGATTCTTGTTTATTTCCGAAATTCTGCTTGTTTTTAAAAAATCAGTCTGGTAAAAGTGTGCCTCATCTCTGAAAATAATTTTCTTTGTAAAGTCTCCATAGACTTCTGTCTATTTAATCAACCATTCGACGTTTTACCGACGCTTGAAATTTTCAGTAGGCTTTAGCTCTTCAATCAGTTGAACCTTTTATGCATGCAAAATTAAAATCTTTATTCAATATTCGCATCAGTGATGTTCGTATGATGTTCAATTTTTGGTCACGATAACGAGTCGAGGTTATCGGCTCTTTTGCCGCACTATCACGAACAACAGCAAAGTTTTTCACAGAACGAACTGGGCAAATATTCACAGGTATTTTTACATATTCTACAGGTCAAGTTTGCTAAAATTAACCTCGAATTCTCCCGATTGTGGACACATTTGGTCGATTATGCTGACCAAAATAATTACGAAGTGCACGTAATTCGTTTTTATTTGAACGCCCATTTTCGGCTTTAAAAATCTAAGGGCGTTGCTCAATTATGAACCTCTTCACGATTGAATTTGTTAAGCACTGAAACAAAGATATGTCAAATTTAGTTGGGCAAACAACTTGTCGTTAACATGGTGCATTATGATTGGACCAGTATTTATTAAGTTCAAATTAAATTATTTACTATTATCTTTTCGCGAAAGGTATCTAAGTACAATTTAATAAGTTTTCAAGGAGAGGAAAGAACTTGCTAAAATCTTTATATATAACGAAGTGTTCTTTATTCTTTACGTTTACGATGTATTTTTATTTACTCTATTGCCCTGCTTCAAAAATCATTTTTTTTTAAGTGGTCCTTACTCATTTAGAAGTTAAGTAACGAAATATGCATACAATCATACATATTACATACAACACATGTACATTAAAAATATTTTTTTATTAAAGATAATTATTCAATTCACAACCCCCTTGTAAAGTTGTATTAGTTTACAGTATTGTATTTTTGTTTCTGGCAGTTTCCATTAAAAGGAAAAAAATTAAAATTGTTGTATTGAATTTATTTAGGAATAGAAAATTGAATCGTTTTGCGATTTCGACAAGAGATTTTAATGTTGGTTTTCGCTTTCAAGATAAAACAAATGTATTTTCTAAACTCAAACGTTTCTTTTATTTATTACTAGCTAATACCCGGTGTGCTTCGCCACCCCAAATTCTAGTATTTAATTCATATAATGGTGCCATGCCCACTATTGGTAATGCACCCATTTCTTTCCTAAATGTTCATTTGGGTGTTAAAGTTGCTATTGCAAAATTTTACTACTCTAATCGATATCGTTTCTTAATATACGAATTTTAGTATTTAATTCATGTGATCACGCCTACTATTGCAAGTTCGCCCATTTTGTACCCAAATGTTCGTGTGGATGTCAAAATTTACCATACTTAATTTGAAGTCTCTAGCTGCATTAACTTTCGTGATATATAATATTTAATACTTATTCTTTAATAGGGCGTGGCAACAACTTACAATTTCAAACCAAAGTATAGCCTATAGTTCCTTTCAGACATACAGAAATATTCTGTGAAAATTTCAAGGAAATCGGTCCAGCCGTTTAACCGTCTATAAAGAACAAACAAACATACAAACCCACATTGATTTTTATATATAAATATTTGCAACTAAAAATTTTAAGATTTTAATAAGTTTTTTTTCCAAATGTTCTAGATTGTGTTCATAAGTTAAAAAAGTATAATTTTATTTAAATACACGATACAAAATACAATTGATAAATTGTAAATTAAGCAAATATTTACATTAATATAATGATACCAAATATTGACATTGAATTACAAATTTAAAAAACAAAATCAAATTTGTTTCACACAATATTAGTTTTATCAATAACGGATATAAATAGAGAATCATTAAATTAGCTCTTAGCTGGATTCCATTTCATAATTTTATTTAGTTTTCTTAATGGTCGTGACTAACAACATACTTAAATAAATTTTTTCAATGAATGTACATAAATACTGATATTTAATATAAATTAAATTAAATAATAAATATGTTAGTCCTAAAATATTGTTTCTATTTTGGTTTATTAATACTATTGCAATTAACCTGCTTAAGAAGTCAATATTGCATTAAGATAAAACAGGTGGAAAAGTCACGTCTACAGCAAATACCGGGACGACGTTTGGTAACCACATCTAGTTTATATGGAGTAATGTATAAATATGAAACGTATACACAGACAAAAGTACAGGTAACTAAAATTTTGTTTTTGCAAGTTAAGAAATTATTTTGTTAAGGGCCATTATTACCACATGGCCTTAGTTAATAGCAGGATTTTGTGAGAAGAATAAACAAATTATAAAAAAAAAAAAAAAATTATCAAAAATTTTGTTTATGTTGAATGAATTTGACTTTAATTGAACTCTCACTTAGATTAAAGTTATAACAAGGGATAACTATTTATACGTTCGATAAAAACTAACTTAAACTAATACCAAGATGTAATAATGGCCCTAAATCATTTTACTTTTACGGTAGAGAATTCAGAATTCTATGTTCGTGCATATATAATCTACAAAAAGTACTTTAAAAATTAAGTATTGAATAAATAGTCGAGATTAACAAGGAAAATTATCATAAAAATTTAAAAACGTTCCCTTTGGGTCCCTTATTACATTTTCAATCTTAAATTGGATGAAGAGTTTCTACTTTAAAGAGAAAAAACTAAACTTTGAAAACACAGAGGTATGATGAAAAAAGTACCTTTTTAGTCGCCAATACTAAACTTAAATTCATAGAACCACGCTCCAAAAATCTCGATTAATAACCTTAGAATCAGTGTGACCAGATTTTTAAACAATATAAAGCGATATCAGGTTTAAAATAGAGCTAAAGAATATAGAAAATAAATTGAAGATAAATTTCTGTATTGCTTTTCAATTATATAAATTCATTATTCGTTTTACAAATAACATATTTATATATTTAACAAAAATATCACCAAGTCATGGAAATCGAAATCACGCGAAATTGAAATCGATCAAAATTTGAAAACTCTCCCGTATTCAAAGCTCATAAAAATATTTCCTTTTATATACCTCAAACTTTGAAGACCACTTTTCTATACTTAACCTTTCACTACGGAGGTAAAACTTTTGTACATAGCCAGTGACGTGGTGGTAAATTTTACCCCTTTGAATTTTACTAAAAATTTTAAGAAAACAAAATTTGTTTACAACTTTTTGCTTTTTTAAGTTAACAGACAACGTTTCCAAAGTTAAAGCCGTAACAAAATAAAAAGTTGATAATTCTTTAGTTAACATAACAGGCACTTTATTTCACAGCTTTTTTTTAACATAAAAAACAGTACATTTTTAATTAAAAAAAAAAAAAACGAAATATAAAATTTTAAGAAAAACATAAAGGGCAATTTTCGCAGCCAAATAGTATAAAATAATAATAAAATAAAAGGGAACACAAAAAATATTATAATTGTAAAAAGTACGGATCGACTTTCATCCAGGCTTTTTATTCATCAGACTCCGTATTTGCACAATGTACGCATAAACGTTTGCTGCAACTCATACACATTGGCTTATTACAATGCAAGCAAACATGTGTTGTTTTACGTTTAAGTCTGCTCGGGCATATGTAGCATAATTTCCGAGCTCCAGGATTAGACGATACTGGAGGTGGAGCTACGGAATCTGGGCCTAAAATTTTGCTAATTATGCTTCGTAATATCCGAGGAAGTCCTTGATTGTGATGACGACTTTGTAGATGTGGTAAGACTAGTTTCCTTGCTAAATTTTCTAAAAATTCTCCCCTTGAGCTGTTGTCAAAAAATTACAGAAACGCGGACAAGTGGTAATTTTTACACCAGCATCAGCATTCCAGCGCTTACACGTCACCAAATGCATGCAAAACACTACTAAGTTAATAATAATAACATTTTGAGAAGATACTAAGAGAATGAAATTCATAGAGCAAACCATAAGTGAGTTAAATAACAAAAATGTAAATAGAAATCTGGTTCAGTATATTTATTGAACAAAAATATCTTCATTAGCATTAAATTCAAAATACATACATATGTATGTATGTACAAACATTTTTAAATTTTGATCCTTTTGAAAATGGTTGGTCAATCAAAAAGGTACCTTTCGCAAGATAGAAAATATATTGGGTATTAAAAAAAGGTACTCTCACCGCTTATTTTGATACTTTTTGTATTTTCTACTTTTATGAAGCTGGAATTTGGAAATTAATGACTATGTATTCGAAGTAAGCCTGTACTTTTTGTATTAACTATAATTTTGAAATTAGAAACTTTTGATCTGAGGTTAGACTGAAAATATTTGTTATACCAGAAATGTACTTTTCGCATAGCTTTGGGGTTTTTTTTATATTTTCTACGTTGAAGTTAGAAATGTTGATTGAAAGTGGGACTAAAAATGTACTTTTTTCTTATTTTGTGGTACTTCTTGTATTTTCTACGTTTTTAAAGGTAAAACTTTTAAATTACTATTGATCCGGTTAAGGACCCAATATATTATGAGCGGGCAAAAACATAATTTTTGTCATTTTTATTGCACCTTTTTTTATTTTTTGTGTTTTGAAATATAAGAAAAGGACTAAATGTTACATTTGTTACTATGATAGGCATTTTTCTGTATTATTGAATCCAAAATTTTTAAAATCAGAAGCATTGATATAAGATACATATATCACCGATATATCCTACCAATATGACTCTATTTTATTGAACCTTCTTATTTTATAATGTATATGTATATAAATCATTCGATTTCAAATAGAGAAAAGGCTAGAAAAAGCCAAATGTACTTTTTAAAACAGCTAAAATTAGAGCTAAAAGCTAAATGAAATATATCAAGCTAAATCAAAAAGAAAAGACTAAGTTTAGCTTGAAAAAAACTAAGATGGTCACACTGCTTAAAATATACAAAAGGTACCATATAAATGCAAAAAAGTATCTTTTGGTTGCCCATATCAATGCGTTAAATCCATGTTTACAATCAAGGCATATTTATTCATCGGGTAATCGCAAAACGGAGAGAATTTTTTTGTTTTTATATTTTTTATATATGAAGTTAGACATTTTAAATAAATGAGGGAGAGAGAGAATTGTTTTAATCTATAAACTTTAACAGCTGAGGTTTAAAATAAGTGATACAAAAATAATCAGCTGACGTTTCAAGAATAAATTTGCCGGTTGGTGTAAAATATTAAAATATCGGTTTAAAAAAATAATTTAATATACATGACTTAAAACGAATTAATCTATTTATTTATTATTTTTTTACCGCTTAAGTGTCACTAAATTGCATAATTTTTATATCTGGTGAAACCTCTTTTAAAATATTTATCTGAACCGGTGCAGTAATTAGGAACTACAACGATGATGCCTTTTTTGTTTCCCTTGAAGTAATCAAAAACTTTAGCTTAAGAAGTGTTTATAATACAGTGCACTCGCGGTAACGTGAAAACCGTCTAACGTGAACAAGCTTTTGTTTACGTTATCTACACAGTAGTCATAAACAAACACAGAAAACTCCATAACTTCAAGAATTTTTTTTTCACTTCAAATGTTTTTAAACATGTAGATATTACTGAAATATGATAATTTCAATTCTAAAATTTAGGGAATCCCCTGTGTGTTTCCTCTAATTTTTTTGTGTATGTATGTATGTATGGCATCGAAATTTGAATTCTTTCTTATGCGAAGTGGTGAGTCAGTCGCCATGAGTGTTAACAAATCTTAAAGTTTGGAGTTAAAATAAAAGGCAGTCTTTATAGATAGTTTGCAAAGAAGATCTTTCAATGGGTGAACTCTATGAACTTGCGAAGGTGGATGGAGGGAACCACGTGTAGACAGGCTCGTATGGTGCTCAGGGAGCCACTTGGCAGGGGTGCAGTGAAGATACTCGGTTTTAATCGGAGTATGATGAGCTGGATCACTGCGTTGAAACTTCAAATATCATCTGAAGAAGATGCGGATCGTGGACGATGATACTTGTAGAATGTGCCTGGAGGGTGCCGAGACGGCAGAGCATGTAGTATGCGAGTGTCCGGCGTTAGCGAGCGTAAGATTAAGGATCACAGGCGAGCACACGTTGAGTGTGAGTGCGATGGGGGACCTTAGTCTGAAGGAAATGCTGGCGATTAGAAAGGACTGTGCGATGAGGATTGTCGACAATCACCAGTCGGCAGTGTGAAATCGTTTTTCTAGTCCAGGGTGCTGATCGGTGGACACGAAATCACTGGGGAACGAAGGGGGTCGAAAAGGGACCCGTGATAGTAGTGGTCTGCTTCGATATTCCCCCGACATGTGTATATATAGTTTGCAAAAAGAAATCTCGTAATCATGTAATGAATTATAAATAATAATTTTAGTTTTATATTTAAACTAGCCAAACCCGGCGCGCGTTGCTACGCCCCTTAATGAATCGAAATGCATTCTGAATTTTAATTGAATATCAAGTGCAAAAACCTAAAAATTATAATTTTTTTATGGGCGTGGCATTGCCCACTTTTCTAGTCACGAAATTGTAAAGTCATAACAGCTCAATGTGTGCAAAGTTTCAGAAGAATCGGACCAGTGCAAGTACCTCAAAATTAAAATTTTTTTTATGGGCGTGGCCCTGCCCACTTTTCTAATCACGAAATTGTAAAGTCATAACAGCTCAATATGTGTGCAAAGTTTCAGAATAATCGGTCAAGTGCAAGTACCTCAAAATGATACCTTTTTTTTATAGGCGTGGCACTGCCCACTTTTCTAATCACAAAATTATTTAGTCATGACAGCTCAATATGTGTGCAAAGTTTCAGAAAAATCGGTCTGGTGCAAGTACCTCAAAATTGTACCCTTTTTTTATGGGCGTGGCCCCGCCCACTTTTTTAATCACAAAATTATAAAGTCACGACAGCTTAATATGTGTGCAAAGTTGCAGAAAAATCGGTCCAGTGCAAGGACCTCAAAATTAAAACTTTTTTAGGGGCGTGGCCCCGCCCACTTTTCTTATCACGAAATTATTTAGTCATGAAAGTTCGATATGTGTGCAAAGTTTCAGAAAAATCGGTCAAGTGCAAGTAGCTAAAACTGATAACTAATTTTTTATGGGCGTGGCCCCGCCCACTTTTTTTCATCCATAAACACTCCCCGGTATGTGTACAACAACTTACCAAAGTTTGAGCCCGATCGGTTTTACAGTTTCAGAGTCTATAGCTAACACACACACACACACACACACACACACACACACACAGAGTTTCACTTTTATATATATAGACTAGCCGAACCCGGCGCGCGTTGCTACGCCCCTTCATGAATTTTAATCGCATTCTAAATTTTAATCGAATATCAAGTGCAAGGCTAAAAACTATAACTTTTTCTTTATGAGGGTGGCACTGCCCACTTTTCTAATTAAGAAACTGTATAGTCATGACAGCTCAATAAGTGTGCAAAGTTTCAGAAAAATCGGTCCAGTGTAAGTACCTCAAAATGATACCTTTTTTTAATGGGCGTGGCACTGCCCACTTTTCTAAATACGAAACTGTATAGTCATGACAACTCAATATGTGTGCAAAGTTTCAAAAAAATCGGTCCAGTGAAAGTACCCCAAAATGATACCTTTTTTTTAATGGGCGTGACACTGCCCACTTTTCTAATGACGAAAGTGTAAAGTCATGGCAGCTCAGTATGTTTGCAAAGTGTCAGAAAATTCGGTCCAGTGCAAGTAGCTAAATCTGATAACTAATTTTTTATGGGCGTGGCCCCGCCCACTTTTTCAATCACGAAATTATAAAGTCATGACAGCTCAATATGTGTGCAAAGTTTCAGAAAAATCGGTCGAGTGCAAATACCTCAAAATGATAACTTTTTTTTATGGGCGTGGCACTGCCCACTTTTCTAATCACGAAATTATAAAGTCATGACAGCTTAGTGTGTGTGCAAAGTTTTAGAAAAATCGGTCCAGTGCAAGTACCTCAAACTTATAACTTTTTTTTTATGGGCGTGGCCCTGCCCACTTTTCTAGTCACGAAATTATAAAGTCATGACAGCCCAATATGTGTGCAAAGTTTCAGTAAAATCCGTCCATTGCAAGTACCTCAAAATTAAAAATTTTTTATGGGCGTGGCCCCGCCCACTTTTTTTATCACGAAATTATTTAGTCATCAGAGCTCGATATGTGTGCAAAGTTTCAGAAAAATCGGTCAAGTGCAAGTAGCTAAAACTGATAAGTAATTTTTTATGGGCGTGGCCCCGCCCACTTTTTTTCATCCATAAACACTCCCCGGTATGTGTACAACAACTTACCAAAGTTTGAGCCCGATCGGTTTTACAGTTTCAGAGTCTATAGCTAACACACACACACACACACACACACACACACACACAGAGTTTCACTTTTATATATATAGACTAGCCGAACCCGGCGCGCGTTGCTACGCCTCTTAATGAATCAAACTGCATTCTGATTTTGTATTGAATATCAAGTGCAAAAACCTAAAAATTATAATTTTTTTTATGGGCGTGGCCCTGCCCACTTTTTTAACAACGAAATTGTAAAGTCATAAAAGCTCAATATGTGTGCAAAGTTTCAAAAAAATCGGTCCAGTGCAAGTTCCTCAAAATGATAACTTTTTTTATGGGCGTGGCCCTGCCCACTTTTGTTATCACGAAATTATTAAGTCATGACATGTCAGTATGTTTTCAAAGTTTCAGAAAAATCGGTCCAGTGCAAGTACCTCAAAAGTATAACCTTTTTTTTATGGGCGTGGCCCTGCCCACTTTTCTAATCACGAAATTAAATGGTTATAACAGCTTAGTATGTGTGCAAAGTTTCAGAAAAATCGGTCCAGTGCAAGTGCCTCAAAATTAAAATTTTTTTAGGGGCGTGGCCCCGCCCACTTTTCTTATCACGAAATTATTTAGTCATGACAGCTCGATATGTGTGCAAAGTTTCAGAAAAATCGGTCAAGTGCAAGTAGCTAAAACTGATAACTAATTTTTATGGGCGTGGCCCCGCCCACTTTTTTCCACCCATAAACACTCCCTGGTATGTGTACACCAACTTGCCATAGTTTGAGCCCGATCGGTTTTACAGTTTCAGAGTCTATAGCTAACACACACACACACACACACACACACACACACACACACACACACAGAGTTTCACTTTTATATATATAGATAATACAACCAATAAAATAATTTCAAGTTCAAGAGTGTAAAACACAGGTTAATATTGTAAAAATTTATATTTCTCTCATGACACCGGACAATCACGTGAACAATTTCGATAACATAAACTGCTTTGGTTTTAATTATGTCACGTTAGCGCGAGTGCACTGTATAATGAATTATTGTTTAGATAAAGTACCAAAAAAATTGCCTGGCTTTGCCATTCCAATAGTAATTTCTACAATATTAATTTCCGAACCCATAAAGTATATATTTTCTGAAATCTCAAAAATATAGGGGTCGACTAAGTAATGTCCATATGTCTGTGTATTGGTTGAAATCAACTTTTGGAAGCAACCACATCTTGCACAGATCTGTATATAGAATTTAACTTTTGGAAAAATTTAAACATGAATCACTATTAAAATCCAGCAAAATTATCCAATAAGTTTTTGAGATATGAGCAAATAAACACTACTGCCTCTGTTTTAATATCATATCTTTGCAACACAAATTTATATTTTTTAACCCTTACCACCGAACACACGAGCGATTGATTATGTCTTAATATAAGCAATAAAGCCGGCAGAATAACGTAAATATCTTAAAACATGAAATTAAAAATTTTCCTGGAGATTGATCTATAAATAAAAATTTTACAAAAAATATGCGAAAATAAATTTCATCAAAGTCACTTAAATTGTTTTATAATAACAATCTTAATTTGAATATTTTCATTTCTCATACATTAGTGTAGTTGATACATTTTATTTTTTGCTCAGCAAGGTATTATAACATTTATTGCCAAATATGTATTTTAATACATATTCATGCATGATAATATCATGTGTTGGCAATAGAATTTGACAATTGCTGTGGCAATAAATGCCAAACATATTGCTCGTGTGGTCAATGGTTAGATAATTTATAAATACGCTTGTTACCATTTACTCTTATTACTATTTATATGAAAGTACTTTTTGACTCTAGGGATATTTTTGACAAATCGGTCTCTAATCGGAAAAGTTATAGGCAAAAATTATATACTTATATAAAATTCCTCAAGCTCCCAAATAATTTTGAAACATGCTCAAGACATCTAATTACAAGCCTTGAAAATTATTTCTTAGAAAAATTAATATAACATTTTGAAACTAACTCAGATCTAATCACCAAAATACAACTGCTCAGTGTTTTTCCTAAAATTAACAATTGAGTCGATGTTTTTCAGCTTCAAAAAAACCGAGGGAGCCAATATGTATATCAAATGAAAGGGGACTTGATAGCGGAAAATAATACTCCATAAAAATACTATATAGAAATCCATTATAACACAAAATAATAATACACTATAGAAATCAACAATGGCCGCCAAAATGATGTACAATAAATTTATTTATGGATCAGATCTAGTATTTGAAATTTCACATGCCTTAACCTGCTTAATATTGATATCAAATGAAAGAGATTTACCAGAAAAATACAATGAACTTTTATAAAGTTAAAATCCAAGATGGCGTCCGAATCAAAATGGAAGATATATGGTTCAAATATACTAATTACGGCTTAGTCCCCTTTAACCTCCATAAAATTGGCATCAAACTAATGGCCCTGACTAGCAGATCACAGTAAACTATGTAAAATTATAAAATCCTAAAATGGGATAAAGGTGGATATTTTTTTAACACAATCAATATGGATATCAAATGAAAGGCTTAACAAGTAAAATTAATTTTACCATATAAGTACAAATTTAAAATCAAAATGGCCTCGAAAATAGTAAAGCAAAATTTCGTATAACATTAAACCTTAAATCTAGACTACACTATAATGTGACAAATAAACCTATGTTCTTGATGAAGGATATAATCTGATTAGGGACGGCCAAATATAGCACTCTTACCTGTTTTTACCGAGTAACTAATATTATTAAAAATAATTCTCTATATGCTTGGAAATTACGTAGGGTACCAGAAAAAGTCACTCATTTTTGTGCCTCAATTTTTGTCAGATTATTATTTTTTATTTTTTAGGCTTATTTGTATCATTTTAATTTAGCAGATATTAGATTAAAAATTTTATACTTTTTGTTCGAATTTCCAACAATCCTTTCTTAGTGGATCTGTAAATCTTAGTAGTCGATCCGCCAGTGACGTTACTCTTTAAAATTGAAATCAAATGCGAGATTCACAACAGAGGGTAAATTTTTTGAACGCAGTTTTTGTCTTTAATAACTTATATGTGTTTATGAAAGGTATATTCCTGTCATTTAGATGTTAAACATTATAGTGCAAACAACATAAATAGTTTTTGTATGTTTTAAAAATATAGAATTTAATGGCAACAAAGTGCTGCTGAGCCAGACCGATTACTTGTCAATATACTTCATCGATTTCAACGTGGAATATATGGTTTGTAGGCCTAAAAATTGGTGATTTTAACAAGAAGAAGACAAAGATCGCCTAGCCCAGCAAAAAAGTTTAAAGACGTAAGAATTGGGGCAAATTACGACATTTAATCACTAAAGAAATTTAACTTGAACGAACGAGTGATCGAGTTCGCTGTGCTTTTCGGTATAGAAATTCTAATAATAATTTTTAAATTTCAATCACGTTAGAGAGCTGAAATTTTCTCGCTGGAGGCACTATTTCAAATAAATGGTTGTCAATCTCAAAAAGAGCTTTCAAATGCATTATGATCTACTCAAGCTGCAACATTAAAACATTTATGGGTTGCAGGATTAATTCAAAGGCAAGAAAAGTAGCTATTAAATTAATTGAATTCAAGAGATCTTAAAGGACAATTTTGCATGTCCGAACTGCTGCTTGAACGCTATAAAAGAAAATCATTTTATCACAAGTCATTACTTGCAATTAAAAAATTATTCACTGGAATAACCCGAAGCTGGTTCTTAAGCCAAATATTAATTGCGCTAAGGTAATTCTCTATTTTTGATGAGATCCAAAAAATCCAAAGGATCTGCTCTGATCATTTCAGGAAATCTTTACCAAAATTAACTGATTCGTTTGAAGCTATTATTAGCTAAAAAAAACACCTTGAATATGCTGCCAGACGTAAAAACGTAATATTCCATAATGAAAATGCTCGGTTACATGCTGCAATAACGGTAGAAATAGATTAAGAAATAAGTTTCTCTCCCGCCTTCTAGTCCAGATCTTCCGTCATCCAACTTTTATTTTTTTATTAGATGCAGAAGTCTTTCCCTCTCTTTGATACGCTGTAATTTAGAACAGAGTATCTGTTCTTAACTTAATAAGTTAATGGCCAGAAAAGATGAAAATAACATATATGTAGCCAAAAAAATGAGAAAAGGTCATAGCAATCAATCGCTTTTACTTTAAAAATATTATCATATATTCTACAAATGTTTTTAGAAAAAAGTTAACAGCTTAAAAAATTTTGCATTTTTTTATTACACACCCATTGTGTGTACATATGTTTATAGATTTTAATTGAAGTTGATAGGCGAAAGATGACTTTTACATCTTACGCCCTTATTAGACGTATTCCTTAATTTCTTTCATTTACTTCTATGTCGTATGTTAGATTATGATGAAATATTGATGGTGAGTAAAAAATCTTGCACAAAAGTTCTTACTTGTCTTTTTTTTTAACATAAATACTTTTAAAATGAATCATACTTTTATAGGGTCCGCCATCTAACGTTTTTTTTTCAACTAGTGCTTATTTCGTGAATGGTAACACTTAGCTCATGTCTGATTTGACAGATAATTAGCATTATCGTTCCGCTTAACGAATATGGTTGTGTATACGCTTGAACAACGCTGGGAAATATTGCGACATTACTTTGGCCGATTTTTCCAAAAAAAAAAATCATCTTTTCAGATGAAACTCATTTTGATCTTGGCGGGTATGTAAACAAGCAAAATTGTCGCATTTGAGGCACAGAAAACCCGCACGCATACATTGAAAAGCCGATACACCCAAAACGAGTCACTGTTTGGTGCGGACTTTAGTCCAGAAGTATAATTAGGCCATTTTTCTTCGAAACTGAGCAAGGAGTGGCCGTAGTCAATGGCGATCGTTATCGGGCCATTTTGAACGAATTTTTTTTTCACAAAAATTGAAGAGGAGGATATTGCCAACATTTGGTTTCAACAGGACGGCGCTATATGCCACACAGCCGAAGCTACACTTTTTTATAGCATTTAAAAAAAAAAAGAAAAGTTATTTGGCGGACCCTTTATTAAACAGAGAAATTACCAGAATTTACGTGCATAAGCACCCTAAATTTTAAATGTAAATATTTCTGACATGAGTTTTAATTTCTGGCACAAATTTATTAAAAAAATATTTAATACTACATCCTCTTCTTCTTCTTCTTTTCTGCCTTAACAACACAAAAAGTATTATACCATATTAAGATAAAAACGAAAAATTCCTTTATATAAAATATCGTTTCTCTGTCTCTATTTTTAACGTATTTACAGTTTGTTTTTACACCCTTCACCTGTGTAACCGAGGGTACAATAGCTATGTCTTTCCGTTTGTGATTTTAACAATATTGATTTCCGAACCCATACAGAATAAAGATATTTTCTGAAAGCTTATGAGAAGAGTCGATGATGGAAAGTCCGCCTGTCCGTATGTTGGTCAACTTTTAAAAGCCTCCACATGTTGCAAATATCTGTATGTAGTATTAAGATTTTGGAATTATTCGGGAATACATTTCTAAAAACTTATTATACTGTTTTTTCCGCATTTTTACCATAAGAGTCCACATTTTCAGCCCTAAGATCGTTTATAGCCATAGTTGTTAATATTTGTAGATATAATGTGCCTCTAAAGATATTCGTAAAAAATTTTGGACAAATCGGTGACTAATCGGCAAAGTTATGGGCAAAAGTTATTTGAAAAAAATATATGTTTTAAATCCATCAAGTTTCTCAAGCTTCTCAATAATTTTTGAGCACGATAAAGGTAGCAAATTATAAGTTCTAGTCTCGAAAATTATTTCTGCGAAAAACTAACAAATCGGTTAGAAATTATCTGAGATACAAGCATCAAAATATAACTGCTTCGGTGTTTTCCCTAAAGTTTTTAAAAAAATAATGAATTTTTTCAGTTTCTAGACAACCGACGAAGTTATTGAAAGCCCTCATATAGTGAAAAAATCACTATAAAAAAAGTGAAATCCATGATTGCCACCATGGCGTTCTACGAATTTATATATGGGACAAATCAAGTATCTTGAAATGTATTACCTTCAATCAACCCTCTCAATATTGATATAAAATGAAAGTGCTAGATAAGTAGAATACAGCAAACTCTGAAAAAGTAAGAATTCAAAATAGCATTCTAATTAAAATGGCGGATATATGGGATTAATATAGTAATTTTTGCTTTGTGGCCTTTAATCCGCACAGTATTGATATCAAATAAATGGGCTTAAATAACTAAATGGAGAGGCTAAAAAAGATTTAAAATCTAAGATGGTAAGATGGAGGGTGCCCCGGTGGACTAGTCAGTAGTGTGCTGGTCTGCTAGTTTGGGGGTTGCAGGTTCGATTCCCGCCAGAGACTCTGGTGTTGTCTGCTTCTCTTCTCTCTTTTTTATTCTATTCTTACTTTTCTATTCAGGTATCACAATGGGATAAATAAAATGTGAGCTGCACAACAGCTGCCTGTTCTACCTAACCTAAGATGGCGTCTAAAGCAAAATGGCGCAATAATATTTTCTGAGCCCCACCAATATGAGTATCACACTAAATGGCTGCACTATAAGAATACAGTTAACTATGAAAAATATCAAAATCAAAAATGGGGTCGGCAATGATAAAGCCTACACTACAATGTGATCTTTGTACCCATGTATATTATAGTGGAGGGTATTATTAGATTCGCACGGCCAAATATATACCCTCCTGTTTTTAAGTATAAACGGATGCTTAAGCAAAAAAAGAAAAAATTTTTAAACTAGACTTCGCTCATAACACTGATGTCATAAAATATTTTTATACCCTTCATACGGCAGTGTAAAATGGTATATATAGCTTTGTCATTCCATTTGTAATTTCTACAATATTCATTTCCGAAGTATACATTTTATTAAGGCTTATAAATAGCGGAGTCAATTAAGCCATATCCATCCGTCCGTCTGACCATCTGTCCATGTGTTGGTTGCAATCAACTTTTAGAAGCAACCACATGTTTCTCAGACCTGTGTATGGTATCAATCTTTGGGAAATATCTGGCAATGACTCCCTATTCAAATTAATAATAAATCGCCTTTTAACTTTCTGAGATATGAGCAAATAAACGCAACTGCCTGTTTTTTCTTATATTTTTACCACCAAAATTTAAATTTTTCAATAATAATAATTTATAATAATTTATGGGTACTTGTAGATATAATATTCGTGACAATTTTTGGATAAATGGGGCTCTAGTTGGTAAAGTTATAGGAAAAAAAAATTTTTTTTTTAAATATACTTATATTCGGGAAATTTACAAACGAAGACCAATTTTTTTTAGCTTCTAGACAACTAAGAGAGTCAATATTGGTATCACCTAAAAAAACTTGACTAGCACAATAAAAGCCAGTATGAAAAAAATTAAAATTGATGATAGCCTGCACTACAAAATGGCGGAAACAGAAATTTATGTATGGGCCAAATCTGGTATATTAAAATATAACTCCTTGAACCCCACAAAATTGGTATTAAATGAAAGGACTTAACCAGTAAATACAGTAAATTATTAAAAAATGTAAAATCCAAGATGGCATCTAAAGCAAAATGGCGGAAATTTTTTTTCTTGACCCTATCAATATGTGTATCAAATGAAAGGGCTTGACCAGTAGAATACAGTTAACTATGTAAAAATTCAAAATCAAGGATGTCGTCAAAATAATAAAGCAAAATGGCGTATAACATGAAATCTAGGTTGAGCTACGATGTGGGATTATACCTTTGTACATGCTGTTGAAGGGTATTATCAGATTCGGCAAGGCCGAACATAGCACTCTTACTTAGTTTTTTTTTTTTTAATTTTATAATGATAAGTTTCTCTTATTGCGTTTGGTCTCGTTAAATTTATATTTAATTGTTTTTACAAATTATTTCAGAAAAAAAATCTATAATTATGTTTTATCATAATTAGTTACTGTTTAAATTAAGACTCATTTGGTTGTGGCTTAAGTTGCACTGCGAATTATTAACTAATTCTGGACTGTTGTTTTATTTTTGTATGTATTTGTTGACAAATTATTGCTAAAACGGTTTTTAAAAATATTATCTTAAATCATTTAAAATGAAATTTCTTATAAGTTTTGTTTTGTTACAATTACTTAATAATTGTTGTATCCTAGTAACTGCACAGTGGTGTGTTAGTTTTAAATCGGTTATAAAGACAAAAATTCAATGGAACAATGGACTACGTTTAATAACGAAAAGAAATTTTTTTGGAGGCATCAAATACAATTACGAACCATATGTGTATTCAACGGTGCAGGTAAAAAAAAAGGAAACAATTATATAAGAAAAAAAAAACAAAGTGTTTCGTTCGCTAACGTATTTGGATATGATATATACAAAGCTGACCTATAGGACGTAGCTTTATGTTGACCCAAATTTTTAAAGTTCTAAGGATTGACCAGAAACTAAAAGAAATAAAGTTTGTTGGGTCTTATTCATTCATAGATTGATTGCGACGTTGAAAATTTTAGAGTGTTAGAAAACTTTTTCGTAATATTTTCAAATATTTTTCGTAGTCTATAGCTATGGGACTTAAATACCATAAATGCAGGAGACAGTAGTAATCATTGTGTAGGAGCGAAATAGATTTATATTCCGGATTTTCGCCCGAAGATTTTTGAAAGTTTGATTCCACATGTGTAACATATGTATGACGGTAAACAAATTTTATTTAATGCGCGTCAAAGAAATATCACCTTATCGGCTTCTCTGTTTAAGAAAGTATAACCCGTCTAAATGATCGGAACTCTACACTAAAATATTTAATATTTTAGTTTTGCATTCATTACCGTAGTGGGAGTTAGAACTCATTGTCTCGTAAAATATAAATTTGTTTGTTTTGGACCGAAAGAATTTGAAATTGTAAAAAAAATATACGAAATAGTAAACAGGGAATTTTTTTAAATTCCGAAAATTTTAAAATTTTATTATTTGGTTTCTGACTGTTCTTGGTGAAGCGCATTCTTCGTGGATTGCTCATCGTATGACACCAATAACAAGAACAATGTTTGCCTCCTGCTTGTTTATAGCCCAAACCAGTTACCTTATGTGACCTGCAGGAAATAAGAGAGACGGAGCCAATTGAAAAATTAATTTCTTTAGTTTCAAATCGCTAGTTGGGGCCGCTCTATGACTTGTCTCACCCGGCTTAATGAGATCAACATTTTCAGAAATAAAATTCATTATGGTGTGGCAATAAGGTTCAATAATGCAATCAGTATGAAAAACGCTAAAAACGATGAATATTTCTGGAAGTAATGAAGCATGTAATCACTCATTCCATATGTGGCAATTTTTTTTATTGAAAAATCCATAGACCCAAAAATAAATCTTATCGCTTAACATAATTTTCTTGATTTAATTATGGTTTATAAGGGAAACTTTGTTCCTTTAGAGCGCACAAGATGCTAATTTGGGCATTCTTGTCCTGGGCTTGGGCTTTTTAATGCTCTTTTTTTCAACCAAACCTACTATTTCATCTAAAACTGCAAAAAAAAATTTTTTAAGGCTTGCCATGAAGCTAAAAATTTGTGGATAACTTTTGACAAGTTCTAAGTTTATTCACAATGTAGCCTTGGTGTCTCCGCCTTAAGCTGTAGCAAATGCTTTTATTTAAAATATATTGCACCTCTATTTTACACTTGAGATGTAAAAAAGTTTCTTGTCCATTGAATTTTTAAATTAAAATTTTTTCCTTTCTTCCTTGCAGAATTATCATGACTATGAACGCGTTCCTGTTTGTTGTGATGGCTATACGCAAATAAATGACACTAAATGTGAGCCCATTTGCAATCCTTCTTGTCCCACAAACACCCATTGCATTAGACCAAATATCTGTGAATGCGATAAACAGTATAGAGGTTTTACAGCCAGTGCTAATGCCATAGAATGTAAGCCGATATGTGTACCAGGTTGCTCGAAAAATGCTAAATGCTTAGAGCCGAATAAATGTAGTTGTGTGGATGGTTACGAAGACAATGGCGAAGGAGAATGTCAGCCACTATGCAAAAAATGCCCCAAGAATGCTAAATGTGTACAGCCCGAAAAATGCTCATGCAATATGGGCTATTTGGATAACGGTTGGGGTGAATGTAAACCGGTTTGCAAGAAAAATTGTCCCAAAAATAGTGAATGTATTGAACCAGAAATATGCAGTTGCAATCAAAATTACGAACTGAAGGAGGATGAATGTTGGCCTATATGTGAAGAGGAATGTCCAGAAAATTCTGAATGTTTGAGGCCAAATGAATGTGTTTGTAAAGACGGTTATGAATTCGATAACAATAACCTTAAATGTGTGGCAAAATGTGATAAAGATTGTCCACTAAATGCTGAATGTAAACAACCCAATGTGTGTGTATGTATAAAAGGTTTTAATATGACGCAAGAGAATTTGTGTGAGCCAGTGTGCGAAGAAGAATGTCCTCTGCACTCAACGTGCAGTGCACCAAATCAATGTACTTGCAATAAAGGTTATGAATTGTTAAACCACGTGTGTCAACCGGTTTGTAAGAAATCCTGCCCTGAACATTCAAGCTGTAGTGAACCTAACAAGTGCCTGTGTGAGGCCGGCTATCAGTTAAAGTTTAGTTCCTCTTACAATTTATATTGTGAACCACAATGTCAGTCAAATTGTTCTACAAACGGCAAATGTGTACAACCCAATAGATGCGAATGTTTAGAGGGTTACGAAATGGATGAAATGGAAGTGTGTCAACCGATATGTAGTCGTGGTTGTAAAAATGGTCTGTGTTTCCAGCCAGAAGTTTGTATCTGTAAACCAGGTTATTTAATGGGTCCTCATGAGGAATGCGAGCCAGTATGTTCGATTCCTTGTCAGAATGGTTCTTGTATAGAGCCGGAAATATGTCAATGTTATGAAGGTTTTGAATTCGAACATAGTTCTATCAATATCTGTGAGCCCATTTGCCAGCCAGCATGCATAAATGGCATTTGTGTGGGTCCTAATGTGTGCATATGTCATGAAAGCTATGAGCCCACCACGACAACACTGGGTGAGCTTAATCACAGCAACTGTCAATGGACACAAACCACAACTACCGACAGGATAACAGAAACTGAAGAAATCACATCACAAACTCACACAGATATAGTGACGACTACAGTCACCGACTTCACTCCAAAACATGTTGAATTTTCAAAACAATCTTCTGCAAGCACCTATGTATCAGCCAATATTTGCAATGACCGTTGTCAATGTTGGCAAGAATTTGATGAATTTGGCCCATTGATAGCAGAACAATGTGCCCACTTGTGTGTGGATGCCTTTGACAAACCCTGCCTGGACTTGAGAAACTGTCAGTGTGATGAAGCCAAAAATCATTTAGTGTGTCAAAC
Organism: Phyto melanocephala; assembly: GCA_941918925.1. Taxonomy (NCBI): domain Eukaryota; kingdom Metazoa; phylum Arthropoda; class Insecta; order Diptera; family Rhinophoridae; genus Phyto; species Phyto melanocephala. The sequence continues at coordinate 18,359,776 of OW799236.1, read as the reverse complement.
TTCAGGCAATTCGCAAGAACAAGATGACGATCCCATATATTATATGTGTAATTTAAAACGCTATAAAACTACCACCTATAAGCCAACCGAAAATGGTATGAGCAGTGATATGAAAAGTATGCAACCCGTTAAAGAGTCCATGTCAATATGGTGGCCTGTGGTAGTAGGCGTTTTAGTTGCAATTTGTATAGTTGGGGGGCTGTTATATGTGTACTGTAGAAAAGAAGAAGGTGAGTCTAAAAATAAATTTGTTTTTGTTTGGTCACTTTTCATTTAACACTTGTTTCTTTATGGCGTTTCAGATCCAATTATGGAATACGAACTGTGATGAGAATGTTAGGACTACATAAACAAGTAACCAATGCGTATAGAAATTATCAGGCACGTCAAAAAACTCCGTTTCGAAGAGAAATTATATTCACAGATTACTCCTTTTGAAGAAATAAAACGAAAATAAAAAACACTTCTAACTTAGCAAGACGAATTTTTATAGAGGTTGATATTCAAAACAAATAGCGAGAAATATGCAAACCTTTAGAGGCGTCGCATTAATATTGGCCCTAGAAAAACTGAAGAGTCATTTCCTTAAGAAATGCAGGTATTTTTGCTTAAAAACAAACATGCAAAAATAGCGAAATCTGAAGAAGGTTAAACGTATATGTCGGAATTGCAAGTATAAAATTAAAGCGAATCCGATCGGAATGTGTTACAGGCCTGCATTAATATTAATAGAAATTGTAATTCACCTTTAAAACATAATAAATAAATGTAATTTCAATACAAATATGTATCTTGTTTTACAAAATAAATACAACTGAAATTGAATCCTGATTGAGCTGGTCTAAAGCTTAGTTACAACTGAAAATCAATTGAACTTTGAATAAAAGAGCTTATTATGTTACCCCAATAATGGGTTTAACCAGGGCGTTCGAAGTTCTTCCTGGAGAAAATGGGATAGAGGTGACCTTGAATGGGGCTTCGATACAAGGATTCATACGAACGGTTTAAGTTGTGCTGTAGTATTTGAACTGATGTCTACTCTGGTGAACTAGGAATAGATCTCTCTTTCTATAAAGCTAATATAAGGCTGACATAATCGTTATATGGTAGGAATATAGGATACTTAATGACACCTATATTCATCGGATTATTGGTATTTTGCCACTTGTTACTTAGATCATACACTAACACATTTGAACTAGTCAGTCAATTTACGAAAAAAAATTTCAATACTAGGTAATTTGACCGATGTTAATCTAGTTTGGGTCGTTAAGCATAGCAAAAGCAAAACAGGTGGCGTTGACTGGCAACATGTAAAGTGTCCAGGCTAACGTGGCTTTCTTTTGAAATCAGGCTTACAGGCTGGCAGTATTGAGAGGTCACTATATATATGAGAAAGATGCATGTCGATCCGGAATTCCCTCTTATGACCATTGTCTCAGCTTCATTATTTTGAGAAGGTGGCATCAGTTTTTCACCTCCTCTGAGAATATCCTGCTCTTACTGTTAAGAAACACAGGATCCTAAGTATACATATAAAGGGTATTTTCTTAGAGGTAAAGATATTCGAAATGGTATAACAAATGCGGAAGTTTTGTTAATTGACGAATCCATTCAAACAGAAGTGAGTTTCAATATTTACCATAATTCACTTATGAAAATCGGGATCAACGGTAATCTTTTTTTGGGCCCATTCACCGAAACAACGTATTGCTATTCATGCTCTATTAATGTTGAAATGATAAGCCAAACAAAACATTATTCACTTAACATCTGAAAAAATGGCCACTAGGTAAAAAGGGTTGCCAACTTAAGTTCTATATTTTTATAAAAACCAGCTGGTACTTTATGATCTGACTGAGATATTTGATGTCAAACTAAGTTATCTGCTGAGATACCTCATGCCTACGAAGTGGATCAAGTTCAAAACCTGACGACTAATGTGGTTTGGTCAAAACACAGACATATAGACTTCACTTTACACTTACACTTTTAAGTAAAACTTAGTTGAAAACCAATTTAGAGTTCAAGCGCAATAAATCACAATGAATATTGGAAATAAATCTTAACTCGAACTGAAATTCAAAATTAGTTAAGACAGAACTTCGCTTTTTGTCAAATATGACGTCTTTAGTTAGACTTAAAAAACATCAATATTTATTTTTTAAATATTTTACCAAAACCTCTTTATTTAAGTTTCTACAATTTCCTTATTTTGGTATACACTGTGTGGAGCGCTCGTGGTAGGTGAAGCCCGGATTACAGATACATCTATTGCGGTTGTAACAGATGCCATTGTCACATTTTCTAGAAAAGATTAAAATCGTCAGCTTTTTTAATCGCACATTAATAATTGTATTAAACATACTGATAACAATCCGATTGGCAGACGCCATCTTTTAGCTCAAAGCCTGAGGAACATTCACAGGAATTGGGTTTGCGACATACGCCACCAATACCGCATTCAGGCTGACATATGGGCTGACAGTCATTGTCGGTTAATATGTAACCCTTAATGCAGCCACAAACTTCTGGTTCAGTGCAATTGTGCAAGCGACTTGTGCCACAGCCTATACTGCAGATAGGTCGACAAAATTTACGTGATTCATCCAATTTGTAGCCGGGATCACATTGGCAGCTGCCATCCAAGAAACAGCGACCATTAAGACAACCCATGGGGCAAGTAAATACACAATCACCATTATCATTGGCCACATATTCATCGTAGCACTCACATACACCGGGAGCAATACACCGACCATTCTGACAGTTATTACATACTGGGCGACACAAGGTTTTACCACGCCAACGCATGGCCGCATAGCCTTGACAGCAGATTTCTATATAAACCGAACCAGCTATTTTATTATCCTGTTTCTTCTCAGCATCGGGATATTTCTCTAGAGCATCCTTTCTAAAATACAACAATAATATCGGGTAAAATATTACATCAAATACAACTTTAAAACTTACGGCACCCATATGTGGCATTTATGCCGCAAGGCATCTTCAATATTTTCCATAGTCATATTGGCATTTCGTTGTTCCTCCACAATACTGGAGGCGCTCAACCAGCCGTTAGGATTATTTCGATTATTGCGACTGTAGTAATTACTCTCTAAAGTTTGATATTGATTTTTCTCTCGTTCACCTATCTTACGAGCCGAAGATGGGGTTGCATATTCGTTTGGATATCTTCCACCATATCCAGCCGGCTCATGATATTTATTTGTCAAATGTTGACCATTTCTTGGCTCGTAGAGGTTTTGGGCATTTCTAGCCTTAAAATTACTTTGATATTCGCTATCATTCTCCTCGGACATTATATTTCCATAAGGTTGGCCATAATGTTTAGCCTCTATGGTTTTACACCGTAATTGTAGTTGAGCCAAAACCAAACTTATAACTATTGCCTTTATTGACATATTGGATCTCAAGGAATTCCTAGACATTCCACTTATTAACTACAATATAGCTTGTTGTCTTTCCACGTTTTAAAGCAAAACTAAATCTCTATAAAATTATAAATATTTTGCACTGGATTTTTGTAAAGGAAATACTTTTTAAGTTTATTTAGAAATATGTTTATAAGACTTTTAACAAATCATTTAAAAGTTCACTTAACATCTCTGCTCTTGGCTGCTACATTACTGATAACATTCGTTTGTTTCTATTTTCAGAATTTTATTTTCAAGAGGAACTAAGTATTTTGTTTTCAGACTGAGCTTGAGCTTAACATTGAAATCTATTTAATGAAGGTTTCTCATACAACTAAAAGTGCGTAATGAATTTGCACTAATAGCAAAAGTTTGCTTATTAAGTTGAAATTATAGACAGATTTACTTAAATAATATTATTTTAGAAAACCAAACAGGGTGATTCAGAAGTAAGAATGTACGAGAACTTCTTTACACAACTAGAGCTGAATTATAGCACACCGATAAATAAACTGGTTTAGAAAAAAAGATTCAATATAAATTCAACATATGCAGAGAATGCGTATGCCTATTTTGCAGTTGCAAAGTGGTTTTCTTGGAGAACTTTTCAGTTAAATTTTTTTCAATATTTCGACAACTATTCGAGAAGTCAATGCATAACGTTTTTAGTCATTTGGTATGGTAACCAGCTTATAAGTAACAGTTGTAGTAATTTTTTTTTAAATTACTTTATTTAAAATTTCAGGAGACAAGTTAACATCTATATTTCATTATTAGACGTGTATTTCTACCACATCAGTATTAATCAATGTGAAGTATAAGAGCAGATTGTCAGCATTGTTCCTATATTATAGCATATTTAAAACAAAAATGTTGTATTCGCCTCTTGGTTTAAATTCGCATCTTGCCCTCAACTGTACCAACTTTTCCATCCCTGCAACTAATTTATAAAAATTTTTCCTTTAATTTCCAACCTTACTCGCGATATTTTGGTTTTAAAATACTGCTCTAATTTCGTGGTTTTTTGTTTCTCTTACTCTAACCTTGTAAATCATACCGGTGGCTAATCATCATGAGCAACATCATCACTATATTCGATTCAATTCCCTTTATTCAGTCGATAAGTCATTGTCACGGAATCAGCAACAAGTAATAAATTGCACGAAATTATCGCATATAACAATTTCATTGATTCATCTACGCGACAATTGCGCAAACACAGGAAGTTGTACATGACAACATCATTGTAGGGTCATCGTACTTAAGAAAATCAACACTTAGCAACATTGTCTGTTACGTACGGTTCACACCAGCCATCGATTTGTACGAACCACGAACATTTTTTGTGCGCACATAAATTTGCCTGGTGTATATTGCTGTTGTAGATGTTTTGTTCCTGTTCAAACAGCGTTGTCAGAACGTTTGTTCGAACAACGATGTCTGATATAAAAAGGCATTTTTAATATGAAAGAAAGAGACGACACATAAAAATATCAACAAAATACATGTTACACTTACATTTTCTCCATAAATATCAAAGAAAATGAAAATTTTTTTGACAGTTGCTCTGCCGACGTTTTGTTCCAATCTGAACAAAGCGATGGCTCGTCTAGACGTAAAGTTATGAATCGATAACTTATTATAAGATTTTGTTAATAAATGTAGATGAGGTGGTCAGTTGGGACTCACTAATATGCAGATGCCCGCGAGATAAAATCAACAATGAACAAAATATATAAAAGAGTAGACATATATTTTACACAGCCTTGTATGGCACCTGCGAAAAGTCAGCAACCTGTAATCAATGATTTAATATTGTCAGCATTAGACTAACGCCATTAGTTGTAAGCAATTATTACAATGATTGCAACCGGTAACTTAAATACACATACATACTACATTGCCTTTAACAAATGCCTTTAAATAGTATGAAATGGTCACTTCCTGTGTACTTAAGTTTGCGATAACGAAGAAAGATCTTATACAGGAAAATTATCTCAGAGCACAGTTATCTAAAAGAGGAGGAATATAATTTATTGCTAATCGTGGCATCATGCAGTCTTATCTCTATATTAATGTTAAATTTCTCACTGTATAATGTGGCATACTTTGTCTTTTCCGGAGTAATTTAGGTGCAAGTATGACCAAAGTTAACTTAAGGTAGGACCGATTTGTGGCCGACTTTAAATTTACGAAAATAATACTTGGCCATCTCATACCTCTCGACATAATTGTGGAAAATAAACGCGAAGATTCGATAGTTTTTTTGACATTTAGTTTTTTGTAATTATCTTCCAAGTATCAATAACAGTGGCTTTGAGCTCCCTAATCGTGCCATTTTTCATATTTCCAGCATAGAGTATACACAGTATGATTTCCCATACATTCCCCAGAGGATTTATGCAACAAAACATTTTTCGTTAAAGACAACGGACATGATTGTAAATGGATTCACCTAATATGAAGATTAGAACTTAAATGGAAACATTTCAATTAGAAGAAATTCGGAATATTCTATATATATGTGCCAAAAAAGAAAAACTGCTTAAGTCGACATAAGCTAAAATTAAGATAATAACATCTTTGTTATCCTAGAATTCTAAATTTCAATTTATTTTGGACAACTATACAGGAAGTTTTTAAATAAAAACCAATTGTTTATATTTTTTAAAGAATAATATCATTTGGAATAAGAATTCATATTTTCATATTCATATATTACTTAAATGTACGAAAATTAATACGTTCTTTGAATAGCAAGGAATTCATAAAAAGAGGGCTAATTTTAAGATTTTTCGATTTTTAAAAATCATCTCAAAAATTTTAAAAGAGCTTTTCTGAAAAACTATAAAACCACACATAAGCTGTTTTTTCTTATTACCACAGATACATAAATGAAATGATATCAGTGGCGGAGAACTGCTGAATTGAGTGAAGCTCAATAATGGTTATTATTGGTATTTTTTTCGCGTAGAATACGTCTTACCTTACGGTATAGGGAGTCATGTCAGATTGTTATTGTTGTAATCTTTATTTCATTAATTATGAGGAAACGGCGAGATAACTTTTTTTAAAAATTTTTTTGTAGGTAAATGAAGATGTTATCTTTCATTTGATATACATTTTGTATTGCTTGATATCTTCCTAATATTTAAATTTCTCAAATGAAAATCGTTTAAACACATACACTCAAACATATGTGTGGTGTTTGGTTGAGTGTTTGAGTTTGTAGCGTCTAAAAACATATTTATCATATTTTTCCTATCGTAAGACCATACTATCAAAAGTAACTTTTAAATAATCAAATTGATTTGCGTCTGTCATTTACCACTTATCCTTACTCTTTTAATTTAAAAACATATTTATCCTATTTTTTAAGCTTAAGTATATTATCAAAAGTAACTATCAAATAAATATATTCATTCGCTTATATTATTTATCATTTATTGTTATATTTATATGTTTTCTGCCTTATCGTGTCTCTGACACAGCCTGCAGGGATAGTCCGTGGCCGAAGGCAAACAAATAAACAGTTTTTACCGCATATCCAGAGTATTGTAATACCTAAGATCTTTCAAATAATAACTTGAACAGTTGAGCTTTAAATTATCTTCTAAAAATGTAGGCGTGATGCCTTCAATATAATGAAAATATATTATAATAGTTTTTTATAAAACTGGATTTTGCATTTATAATCTTAGGTCTTTGAAGGGGGAATTTAGCCCCCGAACTAACAAAATCGCATTGACATATTTAGGGACCAAAAATATTAGATTAAAAATTGTATAATTAATTTTAACAATTGGATAGGAATAAATGAGTGGGCGTGGTATCTCATATAGAAAAAAATATTTGATGCAGGTATGTCATAACGGTTAACTCTTCTTAAACAATTAAAATTGTTTTTAATTGGCGCGAAAGCGATAGGATCAAGGCAGTGGACGCAGTAGCTTCAATACCATAAAATACATATGATGTTTGTTTTGGAAAAGAATTGGAGAATGGGAAGTATTTAGTAACCACAAAAAATGAAATACTATTTCCGATAATTATTGCATACCTCACAAATCGTATTAAATAATATTAAAAACTTACTTCTAATCAACACAATTCAACAACTTTGTTTGAGCCAGCAAAGCGGTTCGGGTTCTGTTAGATTCTTATTAACTTACTTCCAGTTAACAAAACGTTTTTCAATAAAATTTAAACTTGGAAACACCTGACATAAAAATATTCTAACACATAAGCTTATTATCAGATATTTTGCAAATCACTAATCAATATTAAATATTTACATTTTTTGCTATTTGCAAACATTTACTGCAGCTACAACAATACATTACTGACATTCTAAAGGCCCCTGATCAAGTACAAATAAGTTTGCTAATATTGTAAAATCAATCAATTATGCATTGATTTGAGCAATTAGTTTGATTGCAATACGTTTAAGGAGATGTTGGGCAATATTTTTAACCGCAAAAAAATTAATTCCAATACAAATGTTTAAGAAATATATTCCACTACAATGGTTGTTTAGTTGGTGTATTTTGGCTTTAGTGTGTTTGGTAGCAAGTGAAGTAGGCAAATATGTGATGAATATAAATGAGTTGGATGACGATGTTTCGGATACTTATATACTACAACGTCCGCCCTATAAAATGGATCCTCCCTATAGGAACCCTTATAAACCGGTGTGGAAAAAGACGCAACATCGCAAAAAACCTTTGCCTTTCGCCAGCACCACTGAAGCATTGTGTGTTAGAAATTTGAAAAAGAAAAAGGCCGAAGAGGAAAGAGAAAATCCCACCAAAAAAGTCATGCCAAGTGGTAATCGTTGGCATGGTCCGGTCTTATACGACGCATATAGGTGGAAGAATAAGAAGCACAAAGAACGTAGTACTAAAATACGAGACATTACACCAGTAGAAAGAAAGCTGCACAAATGCTATAAATGGGTTAAGTACGTATAGGTTTAGGGTTTGTTAACAACAGTTTTTAGAATTTCTTTAATTTTTAGCTCCAGTGAACTTAAACAATATGAATGGCCTGCCATTATACAAACCATAGAGAGCAGAGACTTATATCATATTGAAATTTGCTGTCCAGATTTTGGTCCCGTACGTTATTTGGGCAATACACTGTGTCGTCCTTTTTGCTCAGGTTGTCGAAATGGCGATTGTATTGCTCCCGAGAAGTGTCGCTGCTTTGATGGCTTCGTTTTAACAGACAACGAAGAGTGTGTCTTTACGTGTCCAATTTCTTGTTTAAATGGCCGTTGCAACTTATTAAGGGGCAACTGTTTATGCAACAATGGCTACACACTGGATGAGACTAAGCAATTTTGCCGACCTATATGTCGTTCAGGATGTGGGACGAATCCCCTACATAATTGTACAGCACCAGATGTCTGCGGCTGTGTTAAGGGTTATTCATTGACAGACAATGATTGTCAGCCGATAACTAGAGTCTAATGAAATTCTAATTAAGTGACGTTAATGCCATAAGAAAAAAATATTAAAAATGATGTGATTCCCTTATCTAATTTCATTACACTGTAACTTAAATAGTAAACTAAAAGCAAATATTGAGGGTAATAAAATCGTAGCTGGCTTCGAAAATGCATTCCATTTGGTTAGCATTGAATTATTATATTTCTGTATTCTTGGACAGCAGCATTAAAATTTAATTATTTTAGAAAGAATAAAAATTCTGACTTAAGTCCGAATAAAGTTAAATTTAAATATAAGAACTAATCGAATATATAATAAGTCTTTAATGGTAAAAATTTTATTTAAATAACATGATACTTGTGTATTGAACTAAGTACTTTAGTTAACTTATACGAAGTCCTATTCCAAATCGATCGAATGCTAGATAACAAAATCAGACAAAATATTTAGTAATTTTGTCAAACTGTGGAAATCTCCTTAGATGCTAAATCTCTTAAGTCATCATTTCTTATCTCTTCAAATGTCTTAAAACATTTTGTTTTTAATTTAGTCTCGCTTGAGTACTAGACTGATACGATTACTTCAGTTACTCGCTGGACCTTACACAATTAACAACACAACACAATCAGAGGAAACATTAGAAAAGAATTTCGAAATAAAATTATGAAAAACTTACGTGATTTTGCAATCAAACTGACGTTATCTCTAGTGTTTTTATGCTCATTCTTTTCTACCATAAAAACGGAATATCATACAACTAAATATACAACAACAACTACAACCAAGCTGCCGTTTGTACGTACCCCGGGTCTTTCGTTGCCACAAAGAGATTCCAATCCACCAAAATGTACCAAAGAAGTACCGTAAGTAAGACGGTAACAAATTTTATACATTCTTATAATGGCTCTCACTTTACAGAGCCATTTTTTTCCAGTACGAAAAAGATGTTGAGGTCATAGGCAACAGCTCGCTTAATCCCCACTTTAATTTGATTGAGGTCTGTTGTCAGGGCTACAAACGTTATGATTTTGATTGGACCAGATGTGTACCGGATTGCGGTCAGAAATGTCAACGCAATGGTTTTTGCTTGGAAGGTGGCATTTGTCAATGTTTCGATGATTTTGTTTTAAATCATCGTAATGATTGTGTACCCACCTGCCCACTAGGCTGTCCCAATGGTCAGTGCTATCTGAATGGTACTTGTATTTGCAATAAGGGTTATGAATTAGATCCTACTAAAAAATATTGTGTGCCGCTTTGTACTATGGGTTGTGGTCGCAATGAGTTATGTGATGCTCCCGATATGTGTATTTGTGCCGAAGGTTATGCCAAGGCTCCACAAATGAACATGTCACAAATGGGCTGCCAGCCGGTCTGCATACCAGACTGTGGCTTTGGCCACTGTGTGGGTCCCAATCAGTGTGATTGCTTTCCGGGCTACCAGCAAAGGGTCAATAGTTCGGTGTGTGAGAGTAATTGTTATTTGTAAGTTAACGGGTTTAAGGTTGCATTAAAATTTTATATAAAAAAAATCACATCTTTTTCAGACGTTGCGAAAATGGTTTTTGTGCCAATCGCACGGGTTGCATATGCCAGGATGGTTATAAGTATGATGTAAATACCACTTCGTGTTTGCCTGATTGCGGAGAAGAGTGTGAGAATGGCATTTGTATAGCTCCCGGTCTATGTAGATGCTTTAATGGCTACCAGCGTAATGGTTCCAAATGCGAGGCTATATGTGAACAGTAAGAAGAGTAAATCTAGATCTTAATTGGCTTAAATTTGGTATTAGTTAATTTAACTTCTTTGAGATCTCAATTGTAGTAGCAGCTTTATTTAATTTCAATTTTAGTTTAGTTTGGATTTTTTTTTAAATTTCAGTTCTGGTTTAGTTGTAAATCAGTACCAGTTTAGTATTGTAGTTGTTATCTAGTTTTAGTTCAGTGCTAGTTTAGTTCAGTTTATGTTTAGTTTTTACTGTGTCAGTACTGGTTCTTCTCTAAACCAGTACGAGGGTAGATCAAGTTAAGCTTTAATTTTATCTCAGTGTTAGTTTTATTTCGACTTAAGTTGCATTCTAATGTTAGTTTTGTTTTAGTGCGAGCCCAATTTTAGCTCTACTTTACTTTTTGTGTAGTTTTAATTTTATTTTAGGCTTACAGGATTATATCAGAGACGAAATTTAATTTCAACGTTCAAGTTCAACATGCTTTTAGTATAGGAAATCTTTCTTAAAATATCGAAAGTGTTGGAACGACATAATTTTCCTCTGATCTATTTCTAGCTCAATAGTTTAGGTGATCTCTAGTTTAGTTCTTATTTAGTTATAGTTTAACTTCAGTACGAGTTATGTTCTACATTCACTTAAACTTTATTACTGATATAGTCTCTGTTATATTGTTAAGAAAGTATTACTTTTATTGTTGTACTTCAATTTTAGCTCTATTCTTGAGAAGTTTAAGTTAAACTTTAGTTTAGTTTTGTCTCATTTCTTAGTTAGATTAAGTACAGCTATAGTTCGATTAAGGTTTAGTTGGCTGGTTGATTGGTTTTATAATTCAGTTTAAGTTAAACTTAAGTTTAGTTAAAGTGTAGTTATAGTATAGCTTTTGTTTAGTTTTGCATAAGTTCTAGTTATTATTTAGTTTAAACCTTAAAACCAGTATCTACTTGTAATTTCTAACTATAGTGGCTGCGGTTTTTATGGCAAATGTATTGCGCCTGGTGTCTGTGGATGTTCTGTTGTCGCCGGGCCCTTTAATTCATATCAACAATGTGAACTGGGCTACTGTACCTCCAAGGGACGTTGTCGTTGTCAAGTTGGTACCACACGTTTTATAAATCAATGCTTTTCGCCAGACAAAGTAACCACATATGCTTCAATGAGACATCAAAAATTAAATGAGGCCTTAATTGATGAATTCAACTTGTTAATTGGTCGACATTTCACGCTGGGTGAATTTTCACCTTTTTTGGGTTATTATAAATAAAATGTATTTACTTAGTTAAGTAAAATAAAAAATTAGCTTATTTTTGTTTGAGATAAACTGAAAAAAACTGTTTAATAAAAGTTTGAGCCATCCCAAATAATCCATTCACAGTAAATCATATTATTTTATTAAAAAAATGTTGCCTATTTTAAGGCAAGTATAAAAAAATGTAATTTAACTTGATTCTTGATCTCTTTTTTTCAAAGCCAAGTGTAGGCATTTTTTACAATAATCATGTTCATTTCTACATAGATTAACACACATCTACTTTTTTCAAATTAAATTCATGTAAATCCAAGTCATTAAATAAAAACTTTAAATAGACAAAGTAAAACAAAAGAGAGAGACAAAAAAAACAAACGAGGTCACCTAAATTAACACAAACTCGAAAGAGGAAAAATGCATCATATATAAAATAAAAAATTTATTTAATTTGTTGTTTTTGTAATTATTAATTTAACAACTTTCAGTAAATACTTTCACACCTTCCACCCTTGCGTTCATAACCGGGAAAACACTCACATTCATCTGGCGCTGAACAGATACCATTATTGCAGTCCTCATTACAAATGGGATCACATTTTACTGAGTGTGGCGATAACGGGTTGCGTTTATAGCCACTGCAGCAATGTGATATAGTACGTACACGCAACTCAGGATCATTGGCTTTAGCTCTATTTAAGGATTTGAATAAATTTATTTTATTAAAAAAAAAAAAACTTATAATAAACACACAATCAACCTACAGCACTTTTTCATAGCAGATACCAGCTGACATGGTACTTTTCACATCCAAAATAAACATATCCTTTTCACTCATTGCGTTCAGTTTCCAAAATTGTGGCTGACATGTTACGCTCATCATAAAAGCAGCAATAATTAGAGTAAATGAAATATGCTTTAACATTTTATTTCTATTTGATTTGAATAAAACACCACTTTTCTATTACCAGATCACTTTAAAGACTGTGGCACGTTTGCAGTTTAACTAAAATAATAATCTGAGTTTCTACATACTTTTGCTTTGTTCTTTTGAAAATCTTACTTTTATTTCTTTCTTTCTCGTTATCAGTTTTTTAGCAGGCGCTTAAAGAAAGTAAATGTATTTTGTCAAGACGAATTTCTTACAATTTAATAATTATTTAAGTCTATTATTTATTGCTAGGGAAAAAGAGAATGTTATTTATATGGCATAAGTCGATGATTGATTTAAAAACAATTTAAATTGTAGAGAGCGATCTAAATTAAGAGAGCATTTTTAAGAGCCAATAGAAAATTTAGAGATATGAACTGAAACTGAAATAGAACTGTATTTATATTAAACTACTTGGAACTGAATTCATAGTGCAAAAATAATGAACAAGGGTTGATAAAGAACAGTATTGTAATTGAGTAAGATTATAACAAAAGCTAAAATATGAATTTCTGAAATGGAACTAGAGCCGAACTAAAACTTAACTAAACCTTTTTATCCCCGAAACAATCAGGATTCATGAAAGGACGTAGTTGCATAACAGCATTGGTTGATGTAGTGGAAGATATTAGGGAACAATTGGACAATGATTTGGTTACATTTCTGTTACTTCTTGATCACAGTAAGGCATTTGATACTGTAGGTCACTCGATCCTTGTGACAAAACTCGAGAAACTCTTTTATTTTTCCCGTTCTACTTGTAATCTTATAAAGTCATACCTGGAGTCTCGCCTCCAGTTGGTATACGTTAATGGACGGATTTCAAAAGCTCTAGGCATTAAGAGAGGTGTTCCTCAAGGATCAATACTTGGGCCGCTGCTTTTTTGTCTGTACATTAATGATCTTCCTGATATCTGCACAAATTGCCAGATACAGATGTATGCTGATGATGTTCAATTATACTCAAGTTCTAAATTTAACAACATTAACACATGTGTCTCTAACATCAACAATGACTTAAACAATATTCATCAGTGGGCAATGTATAATGGATTATGTCTTAATCCGGCCAAGTCAAAATGCATATTCATATCCAAAAGTAAACGTTTACTTGACACAAATATCAAAATAAAAATTAACAATTCTGAAATTTCTCTTGTTCAAGCATCGAAAAACCTTGGAATAACCTTTAATGATCGCCTCACATGGACAAATCATATAAACGGAGCCGTAGGAAGAGTTCATGGTATGCTCAGAAATCTATGGTCCGTGCAACTATCAACACCATCTAGTATCCGAATGCTCCTAGGCTTATCTAATTCCTATGCTTTTATATGGATGTGAAATCTTTGCGAACTGTAATTACCACGATTTTCATAATCTTAATGTTGCCTACAACAATATAGCCAGATATGTTTTTAATAAGAGCTGTTTTGTCAGCATATCTCGTTTTTCTTACCGCTTATTTAATATGAGCTTTCGTGATCTTCTAAACTTCAGGAGCCTGCTATTTTTACACAAAATCATTTATACAGAACCACCTAGTTACCTCTTCTCCAAAATTAAATTTAGCGATTTACCCCGTGGCAAAAGAGTTATCCAGAAAAAACATAAAACCCTAACGTCAAAGAGACAATTCTTTATTTCAACATATAGTCTTTGGAATAGACTCCCTTACAGAACTCAACTAATAAGCAATGCATCACAGTTTAAAAAGGAGTTACAATATCGTTTTAACGACATAAACTTGTAAACTTTGTAAAATTCAAAGTTGTTTTTTTTCCTTTCTTTGTTCTTTATTTTTTACTTTAAATTAGTATAATCTAAAACTCTATTTTAATCTTTTTTTATACAACGTATTTTTTTTATGTATAGAATTAGTTAAACATCCATTAAAATGTATATAATTTAAACGACTAGTACTGTCATTTATAAGATATCTATCTTGTTGTGCTAGTTTATAACTAATTTTTAAATAAATAAATAAATAAATAAATAAATAAAATAAATAAAGTGGAACTAAACTTGAATTAAAAAGTAACTGAATTAAACTATAACGAAAAAAGAACTAAAACTGAACCAGAACTAAAGTAGATCTAAACTAGAACTGAACAACATCTAAACTAAAACTTAACAAGAACTCAAGTGTAACTGAATAAGAACTGAACTAAAACTGAACTAGAACTAAACTAAAATTGAACTGGAACTAAACTTTAAATAAACTAGAACTTAAGTGTGAACTTTATTAGAATATTCATCGATCTCAAACAAAACTAGAATTTAACTATAAATAAACTAAAACTAATCTAGTGCTAAACTAGAATTAAACTAAAACTAAATTAAACTAAATTAAACTAATTAAACTAACCAAAATTAAAAAGAACTAGGGATCGTGTTAAACTAAATCAGAACTAAAATAAAATTCTACTGGAACTTAAGTGGAACTGCCGTAAAAAATAACTACAACTTTTCAATATATAAAATAACTATTACCACAACTTAATTGGAACCTAGTTTAGACTTAATCTCATGTTTCCACGGCAACGATATTCGTAATTCAATGTCTTATTTATAATTCAAAGCCAAATTACGAACCAAATTACATAATTTTCCCATGCAAAATTTTCAAAGCAAATTACTATTTTTGTGGGTAATTTATTTAGAATTACCAACCGAATTATAATCAAATCAGTGTCTTCTCTAATTTTTATCGGTAGTTTATCATACCCAGCTGTCAAAAAAAAAACCAAAGCAAAAAAAAAAGTTCAATTTCATATACAAAAAATAAAATGGAAGCAAAAAAGAAAATTTTAAGAAAAGTTGTTGCGTCTAGAAGACTTTTGCCCACATAAAAATTATTGGATGAGATGAAATTGTGTTTAGAAGGTGTGCTGGCTGCACTGGTCCTATTTTCTTGTATTTAAAAAAATAATGATATTATTTTGCATCCATTGATAAAATAGTTATAAATTTCAATATAAAATTTTATATTTCTTAATGTTCACCGTCAAAAAACAAAACGATTATTTAAATAAATAAAAAAACACTAAGAACTGCCAAATCAAATTAACAATATATCGTGGAAGCAGGGTAATTCATTTAAGTAATTTAAAGTGCGAATCAAGTAATTGAATGTGTCGTGGAAACATGCTATAAACAGATGTAAACTGAAGCTGAACTAGTGCTCAATTTGCACTAAAACTCAACTAGATTTAAATTAATGCTAAACTAAATAAGGGAAAAAAAAATGAAAAATAATAAACTAATGCTTAAGCAGAGAAGAACTAGAACTAAAGAACCGGCTGTGCTGAAACTAAATTAAAAAATTTGAAATGGATGTTTATTAATACAGTTACTGATGCATGGGTTGTATGTTGTATTGTTGAACTTCAAAATTTTTTTTTATCAGCAGCACCCCCCTTGTATTTTGTACTAGCCAATCCCGGCGCGCGTTGCTACGCCCCTTCATGAATTTTAATCGCATTCTAAATTTTAATCGAATATCAAGTGCAAGGCTAAAAACTATAACTTTTTCTTTATGAGGGTGGCACTGCCAACTTTTCTAATTAAGAAACTGTATAGTCATGACAGCTCAATAAGTGTGCAAAGTTTCAGAAAAATCGGTCCAGTGTAAGTACCTCAAAATGATACCTTTTTTTAATGGGCGTGGCACTGCCCACTTTTCTAAATACGAAACTGTATAGTCATGACAACTCAATATGTGTGCAAAGTTTCAAAAAAATCGGTCCAGTGAAAGTACCTCAAAATGTTCCTTTTTTTTAATGGGCGTGACACTGCCCACTTTTCTAATGACGAAAGTGTAAAGTCATGACAGCTCAGTATGTTTGCAAAGTGTCAGAAAATTCGGTCCAGTGCAAGTAGCTAAATCTGATAACTAATTTTTTATGGGCGTGGCCCCGCCCACTTTTTCAATCACGAAATTATAAAGTCATGACAGCTCAATATGTGTGCAAAGTTTCAGAAAAATCGGTCGAGTGCAAATACCTCAAAATGATATCTTTTTTTTATGGGCGTGGCACTGCCCACTTTTCTAATCACGAAATTATAAAGTCATGACAGCTTAGTGTGTGTGCAAAGTTTTAGAAAAATCGGTCCAGTGCAAGTACCTCAAACTTATAACTTTTTTTTTATGGGCGTGGCCCTGCCCACTTTTCTAATCACGAAATTATAAAGTCATGACAGCCCAATATGTGTGCAAAGTTTCAGTAAAATCCGTCCATTGCAAGTACCTCAAAATTAAAAATTTTTTATGGGCGTGGCCCCGCCCACTTTTTTTTATCACGAAATTATTTAGTCATCAGAGCTCGATATGTGTACAAAGTTTCAGAAAAATCGGTCAAGTGCAAATAGCTAAAACTGATAAGTAATTTTTTATGGGCGTGGCCCCGCCCACTTTTTTCATCCATAAACACTCCCCGGTATGTGTACAACAACTTACCAAAGTTTGAGCCCGATCGGTTTTACAGTTTCAGAGTCTATAGCTAACACACACACACACACACACACACAGAGTTTCACTTTTATATATATAGATCGTCTATTGAAAACCAGTTTTTGTTTACTTAATTGTGAGCAAAATTCCGGTATTATTGGTTGTACTATCAAATGTCAAATATTACTAAATGACAAGCAAACATTAAATCGGGAATGCACAAGTTGATCAGAACTTACTTCTGCAGAGTTTTAGAAATAAATTGAAAAAAATTTTAGTACATTTTTTGTGCAAATTAAAAAAAAAACATTAAAACATTTAAGTTTAAGAAAAAAAATATATTTTTCTATATTTTAAGGGAAAACAAAACTTTACAAAACACATTTCTTGACTCTCCAAAATATGTAATTTTCCATCCCTGTATGCAGTCAATGCAATACTTCAAAAACATATGAAATTGAACTAAAATGTTTTTCAAATTAGTTAAATGGACACTACCAAGAAGAAGCATACAATACTAATACAGAAATAGTTACAATATTACAATACAGTGAGATTAAAAATTTCACAAATCTTAAACGTCACGGAAGGTTCATCAAACTTACTTTTGCAAAGTTACAAAATTTTTATATTTAAAAGTTTTTTTTTGCAAAATTAAAATAATCAACAAAGCATTTGAGTTCGATTAAAAATATATTTGTTTTAATCTGCAAAAATTTCAATTTCCCATCCCTGTATGAATTCAAAACAACAAGCACACAATACTGTAAGCTAACACGAAAATAGTATCAATAGTACATTACAACGGGGTTTTGAATTGATCAATTATGATTTTATAGCTAAATGTTCTTTAAGTGTTTTATTTTCTATTTTTTTTTTTTTGATATGAAAAAAACTTACATTTTCTCTTTTTCTCTACTGCAGTTAAATTAAAAAATATAAACTTATATAAATAAATTACATATTTGTTTTAAAATAAATTAATTATTAAATTTTCGTATGACGTTATTTGCCATTCTCGGAAGCTGTGAGTGTGTTAACAACCATTTATAAACAATAATATAATTTTGAATCATCTGAATAGACATGCTTTAAATATTAAATCAATTTTGTAAACAAAATAAAACATACAAAAACAAAAGTTTGTATTCTGAATATCAATTATCAAAAGAAATCAAAACAGTATTAAAAAGAGAGAGTGAGAGAGCAACGATTTTTTTAAATCTTAAGCTAAGCTCACATTTGTTTTGAAATAAAATTTGTTTTTCTTTATGTTTATTAAAAAAACTTTTACATTTCTATTTAGTTTTGGTTAGACTTTTAAGTAATTAAGACGTTTTATTCTGCTTAAGCATATTAGAAAAATTTAAGACGACATAATCATGAGATCATTTTTATTTGTAATAACAGCCATAGGGTTGTTCTGTATATGCCAGTGCCAATATAAAAATACCGGCATTAAGACTCGCTACCCTTCACCTAGTTCGGGTAGTCTGATCTTGGGCAATGCCACTGAATACAATGAAAACCATCATTATGTTTATAATCAGCAGCAGTTTGAAGAGCCTCAGCAACAACCCACTGGCTATGATCGTTATAGTGGCAACTTTAAACCGGGTGAATACTATCAAGGTGGTTCACAGCCCACTGTTACCAGACCACCTCTAATCCTGGATGCCACTGCAGAATTTATTAACAAGACCAGAGCGACCATGGCTTCTGGCATTTGCTATAAAGAAGTGCCGTAAGTATTTTTTTTGTTCTAATATAAAAAATATTGAATGAAATTATTATTTAAGCTTTAATTAAAGCTTTAGTTTGTTATTGATTATTCCCTCCCAATGCTATTGAAATGAACTGCTAACCTTCACATCCTCATTATTGGTGATAATATTTTAATTTTTTATAAACAAAAAAAGAATGTTTTTACTAGTAAAACTAAATCAGTATTTCCAATTAAAAAAATATATTTTTAAGTTTAGTTAATTCTTCTCTGAAAGCAAAATAAGTCAATCAAACTTTTATGAAATTTCTCAGAATTTAGTAGGTAATAAATATTAAAACATATCAAAAAAAAAATCACAATTTACTCCTAGTAAAAAATTGCATAGATTGATACTTAATAACTTTTTTTAAAATCAAATCCTGTCACTTAAAAAACGTTTATCGCTTTGTCGACATTTAGTTTTCTAAACCAATAATTTTCTACATGTAAACTCATCCCTTATAAAAATAGTTATAAACAGTTATGTGTTTTATTAATTTTCTTTAATAAATTTTGTCCAAAAATAAAAAATGGAAAATTTTTTTTTGTGTAAAAACATTCACACAACTAACAAATTTGTTTAAAATGTATTCGGATAAACATATTTTAAAAAACTTTCTTACAAATAGAAAAAAACTCTTTTCAAGATGAAACATTATCTATTAAAATATTTGTCCAAACACAATAAATAAAAAAAAAATTGTTAGGATATAAAATTATATGGAAAAAGTTATATTAGAAAAAAAAAAATTAAATAAATTTATGTGGATAAAAAAATAATATATTAAATTTGTTTGGACAAACAAATTTCTATAAGAGCTTTTATCCGGATATAAGCCTTTATTTAGATAAAAAAAATTATAAAAAATTTTTCAAGAACCATTTAAAAATTGTTTATAAAAAATTTATAAAGATAAACAAATTTTCCTAAAACTTTTATCCGGCTGAAACATTTTCCTCAAAACACTGACTCTCAAACAAAATAAATATACAAATTAACATACAGATTAAACATTTTATATAAAAAGCTTTCTTTAAATAAAGCATCTTCTATAAAAAATTGTATTCGGATGGAAAATTTTGAATTTTAAAATTTTAATTTGAATAGAAATTGTTCACAACATCTTTATTTTATTATAATAGAACATCTTTTATAAAAAATTTTATTTGTATATACAATTTTATTTAAAAGCTTTCGTTTAAAAACTTTATCCGGATAAAAATTTTTTTGTTAAGACTTTTCTGCAGTCTTAAAGATTAATTTTCTTTTGTCCATTGCAAACTTTTTTTGGATATAAAGTTTATATGAAAACTTTTATAAAATTTTTTTTATCCGGATAGGAAATTTCCTATAATTTTTTTATCCGGATTCAAAGTTTTCTATAAAAAGTTTTATTCAATTCAACATCTTATTTAAAATATTTGATCCATATCAAAAATATATATTGTTACTTTTTTTTATCACATTATTTATTTGGATAAAAAAATTTATGTAAAAATTTTTATATTGATATAAGTTTTCCTACAAAAATAAGTTACTTTCATCCAGATAACATTTTTTATATAAAGTTTTTCTAAAACAATATTTGTTATTTTCTGTAAAATCATCAGGCTTAAAATTTTTCTCTAAAAATTTTTATTCATATAAATTATTTTTTTTTAAATGTTTTATCGTGAGAACTAGAACTTTTATCTGTATAAAAATTTAGATAAAAACTTGTATCCGGATAAAAACTTAATTGTAATTTTTTATCCGTAAAAAATTTTCTTTCTAGAAATTTCGGTTATTTAATTTATATGAAAACTCTTATTTCGATACATATCATTTGTAAAATTTTTTACGGATAGGAAATTTTCTGTGAAAATATTTATCCGGATTTAAAACTTTTAATCTTTTTAACATCTAATTTAAAATATTTTATCCATATGAGAAATATATATTGGTAGTTTTATCCGGAAATAATATTTTATTACCAAAAGTTTTATTTGGATAAAAAACATTTATGTTATAATTTTTATATTGATATTGAAGATTTTAAAAAAAAAACGTTAAATATTTGTCTCTAAAAACTTCTACTCATATAAATAATTTCTATAAAAAGTTTTATCCTGAAAACTAGATTTTGTAGGCAAGTTTTTATCTGAATAAAAACATTTGGATAAAAACTTGCATCCGAATAAAAACTGGTTTTAAATTTTCCATCCGTATAAAATTTTCTGTATAGAAATTTCTTTAAAGAATAATATTTCTAAATGCTGTACATATTTGAATAAATCCAGTTTTCTGGTTAGAAAATTTTATGTAAGAAATTCGAAATCTGAGAAAAAAAAGTCATAAAAATGTTGACTCGTAAATTTGCTTTCAAATAATTATTTTTATCCTAATAAATTTTAAAGTGTATTGTATCAGAATAAGAGATAAATTTATTAAGAAAAATTATATATATATTTTTCTTCGTTTTTAATCTCCGTTCAGTACAGCCTCTCTTGTCCGTGGTTCTGATGATATACCCGTTGGCAATGGTACCCGACCAGAAATGAGTAGAATACAAGTTTGCTGCGAGGGCTATGATCGTAATCCCCATGTCTTTAAACGCTGCGATCCCATATGTGCTGACGATTGTCCTAATGGTATTTGCACTGCACCCAACACCTGTGTCTGCATGCCAGGACATGTACGCAATGAAGAAGGCAAATGCATAACTACCTGTCCAATAGGTTGCGGCAATGGTGTGTGTGGTGCTAGCAATGAATGCAATTGTAAGCCGGGTTATGTATTAGAACCAGTGCATCAAAAATATTGTGTGCCAATTTGTGATTCCGGCTGTCAGTTTGGTAAATGCGTCGCTCCTAATAAGTGTGACTGTCAAGAGGGTTACCGCTTAACGGGCAGCGGAGCATGTGAGCCACATTGTGAGCACTGTGAGAATGGTAAATGTACCTCACCTGGTTACTGTAGATGTAATGAGGGTTACATTAAAGCGGGTGTCATATGTGAGCCAGTGTGTGAGAGGTTAGTTTTAATTTAAGAAAAATATTAAAGAGAAAAAAAAATTTTAAATTTATCAACTTTTCCAGAGGCTGTGATAAAGGTCATTGCGTTGCACCTAATTTCTGCTCTTGTGACCAAGGTTTTGAACTGGATCGATCTGGCACCAAGTGTATACCCCACTGTGATGTACCCTGTTTGAATGGTATATGTGGTGGCAATAATCAATGTGTTTGTAATTCCGGCTATGTACCCGATGAAAAACAACCAAATATATGCACACCCCATTGTCCTCAAGGCTGTCCGAATGGCTATTGCACTTCACCCAATTTCTGCATTTGTAAGCCGGGCTTTATTAAGACCGGCATTAAGGGTCGCCAATCATGTACCGCCGTTTAAATTACTAATCTTGCTTGATGGAATATTTGTGATTAAAGACATTATACATATGACATTATACATTTTATTCGAGATGAGAAAATTTTTATAAAAATATTATTTAAATAAAATTCAGAACTATGGATGGGACTTGTTTAAGTTTTGCAACAAATAAAAGAAATATGAAAGTGAAAGTAAAGTGATCAAAATTAGTTAGGGGAACTACGCTGGATGACGGTTAAGTACACTGACCATTCAATAGTAATAATTAGCTGAACTCTCACCGCCTTGCTAGTCACCACAAAGTTCTATGTTATTCCTAAAAATCCCAAATTTGAATGTAAACCCAATAAACTGTGAACAACGAGTTTAAAAAATAATAATAAAAACAACAAACAACGTTTAAATGGGAGTTTAAATTATGACTCTCTATCTCACTCTTTGTTTTGTATTTTTTTACCATAAACATTCGTGCAGATAAAGTACCTAGTATGTGGTTAGAAATATATTAGTTCTTTCTAACTTCAGACTTGTTACATATCTGTCCTTCTTTCATATATCAAGCTATCGATTTTTACATTAGCATGCTATAGGACCCCGACTAGTTCATTTGTATATAGTTTTATACTAGCTTATATATTCGTTATTGTTAGAGAGTCGTGACTGAGTGTACTCAGCTCACACATACATAAAAAAAATTATTATAAAATTTACGTAGCAATTCAAGCATTAAACACTATGAAGTCTTCCTTATGTCAGCTGGGAGTTGAAACAGGCTCCTTCGGTTTTAAAGTTTTACGCTCTAACAATTGCACTAATACACAGTTATATTTCATTGATACTAATAAGATTTATGTTTGAAAAACAAGAAACTCTTTAATATTTCAATGTGAGTGTGTTGATTTTTGTCAAAGCTATGGGATAGTTACAACTAGTTATATGACTAGTTCAGCTAAATATTTAGCTAGAGGGCTATTATTTACTTTTGGGCTATCGGTTCATAGCAGCTAAATAATATAGACCTAAGACTTCTTAAAATCCACCAAAAATTCCAGCAGGTTGACGCTGGAGATCAACTTGCCATTGCCAGTTTTCAATTAGTCTCCATCACTCACTTTAATAATGAAGGTTATTTATTTGTACATCCTATTTTACCATATAATTTGTCATAATGATTTTTTATCAATGAGTGAATAATAAAAGAAAAATTTTAAAGACGCAGCTAAAGTAACCTGGCCACCATAAACTGCACTATTTGACTTCCTGAAGTCAATGCCCTATGATCACAAAGTAATCAGTAATTTATATTATTTGCTTATAACTTCTTCTATGCATGCGTCTATGTATGCGTCCTTTTGAAGGGAGCGGAATTTTAAGCATTCTCTTTTAAATGCAGCACCTGAAATCGCTTTCAAAACTAAACTAAATAGCACTGATTGTGAATGTGCTGGCATACATTTTTTTCCTTACGTTATTAGATAATTTCTCACAAACTGACTTTGAATTTTAGAGCCATATTTCAAACAGCATTTAATCAAAAAATCCGTTCCCTGCTGATAAGACATATTCAGATTGTATAAAACACCTAAATTCAGAGATGTTTGAGAACTTGTGTTAAAGATAAGCTTGAGCTAAATAACAAATAAATTTCGTAAGCAAATTATGTTTATAAATACAATAACATTAGCATTTTATATTTAATCTATAACAAATTAAAAAATGTATTTTTATGTAAAACTGGCAATAATATTCTATTGTTCGCTCTTAAGGGTTTTAGAAACATCGGCCCACTCTGAGCTCTATGGCGATATATTTCCCATCAGTTGGGATTTAACGATCTATGAAAGCTTGCATAATATGGAAAATAAGTGTTATAAGGAAAAACCGTAAGTCGATTATGCAAAAGTTTTCAGAAATATTTGAGGGTAATTGTTTTTTTCTTTTTTGTTACAACAGAGCATACCACTACCAAATTAAGGAACACCTACCCATAGCTGGTAATGGTTCCACACCATTTTATCACCGTTTCGAGGTGTGTTGTGACGGCTTTAAACGTTCACCTAGAGACTGGGAAAAATGTATACCTGATTGTGCGGCCGTATCGCCCGATAATTGTCGTCATGGTTTTTGTCGTTCACCGGGAAACTGTGAATGTTTTGAAGGGTTTGTTAAGAATCTTCAGGGAGTTTGTGTACATACTTGTCCCATATCTTGTCAAAACGGCCGTTGTTTATTAGACGGTACTTGTATATGTCAACCCGGTTATGTATTGGATTCGGAAACTAGGAAATTTTGTATACCCGATTGCTATCACATACCTTGTGGTCTAAATCAGCAGTGTGTACAACCAGGAAAATGTGCTTGTAACAAGGGCTATAAATGGCTAGAAGGTTTGGGCTGTCAACCAGTCTGTCTGCCACACTGTGGGCATGGTCGTTGTGTGGCTCCTGATAAATGTGAATGTTTTGCTGGTTTCATCAAGAGACCGGGAAGAAATATTTGTGAGGCAGAATGTTATATGTAAGTGGGAGGTGAAAGTAATGTTAAATAAATAAGTTCTTAAATTTAAGATGTCATTATTGCATAGCAATTGTGACAATGGTTTTTGTGAATCCCGCTATAAGTGTCAGTGTCATGTAGGATTTTTTTACGATGCTTTAACCTCTTCCTGTTTGCCCGACTGCCAAGGTTTGTGCCAGCATGGCGTGTGTCTAGCTCCGGGAATTTGCAGATGTTTTGAAGGCTACAATCTCCAAGATAATACTTGCACGCCCATCTGTGAAAAGTACAATATTTTATGGTATTCTTAATTACATGAGCATTTAATTAAAAATATTTCCACCTTTTGTTTAGAGGATGCGGTTTATATGGCAAATGTATAGCACCGAATAAATGCGCCTGTGGCCTAGGACAACAACTGTGTCTGTCTGGTAACTGCAACTCTATGGGTCGCTGTGTATGTCCTAAGGGCATGTCGCATTTTATCGATCAGTGTTTACATACTACGACTATAGCACATTCTATCTACAGTTATAGTCAACGAGAGTTGTATAATAAACAATTAAATTATGAGTTTAATGCTTTAATTGGTAGATTATTTAAATTTTAAATAAACTTTTTTAAATGCACTTTTGATTAACGGGTATTTGGATTTTTGTCCGCATATTTAGAATGAAAATGAATGATTCGGGCCACCAATGGGGGTTAGTAAAAGTAAAATATCAAAAAATTACAAATTTACGTATGTACGTATGTTAAAAAAAATAGAAAATAAAAAAAATAATATAAAAAAAAATAAAAAAATATAAATCTATATATACAAAAATCAATGTGTGCTTGTATGTTTGTTTGTGCTTTATAGACGGTTAAACGGCTGGACCGATTTCCTTGAAATTTTCACAGAATCTTTCCGTATGTCTGGAAGGAACTATAAGCTATACTTTGGTTTGAAATTGTAAGTCGGCGGGGTGCCACGCCCTATTAAAAACTAGGTAATAAATATTATATATCACGAAAGTTAATGCGGCTAGAGTATTTATATTAAGTACGGTAAACTTTGACATCCACACGAATATTTGGGTAAAAAATGTGCGGACTTTCAATAGTAGGCATGGCCACATGAATTAAATACTAAATTTCGTATATTGGGAAAACGATATCGATTAGAGTACTAAAATTTTGCAAGAGCAACTTTGACACCCAAATAAACATTTCTGGAAAAAATGGGTACATTAGAATAAGTGGGCGTGGCAGCTCTCATAGTAATTGAATATTAAAATTCGTATATTCAGGAAGCGATAACAGTTAGAGTACCTAAATTTTGCACGAGAAGCTTTGACATCTATATGACTATTTGATAAGAAATGGATGCTTTAGTAATAGTGGGCGTGGCACCTGTCATATGAACTAAATACAAAAATTCGTATATCTGGGAAGCGATAATAGTTAGAGTACCCAAATTTTGCAAGAGACACTTTGACGTCTATATGATTATTTGAATAAGAAATGGTTGATTTAGTAATAGTAGGCGTGGCACTTGCAAAATAAATATATTTTTGAACTATAGAATTTTTATTTCATTACGATGGGGGTGGCGAAGCACACCGGGTATTATCTAGTAACATATAAAATAAAAACTAAAAAAAAAAAATTTTTTTTTGGCTCAGCTGGGACACGATGCCACGTTTACTCTAATCAAGATACTACGTTTGAATGTTGTTGTTGTGTCAAAAAAAAAAACGAGTTGGCCATGGTTGCTAATATCTCCCGAATATTTTTGATATTTTAATAGCTCACCCGGGTTCAGGCGATATCGGACAGACTGTCAATGTTTAGCCGACATCCCTATTCATAAGCTTTTAGAAAATATATGCTTTATGGGGTCGGAAGTCAAAATTGTAGAAATTTCGCTTCTGTGTGAAGGGTATAAATATACACTTTATGGGTCGCAAATAATATAAAAGTTCTGATCATTCAACTAAAATCACTTAAGTAAGCTGTTTTATGTCATGAAAAGTTCCTGTGTCCATAAAAGGAGAGTTTTTTGTTTTATTTAAAATTTTCTTTCTAGTTCAAAAATTTTTGATATTTTTTTCTATTTGTCTTTATTTTCAGGATCATCTAGTTAGAATTTGATACTTTAAGGGCCATTATTACAACTTGCCTTTAGTTAAAGGTAGGATTTTTTGTGCCTGATAAATAGCTTAGCATTATTAAAACTTCCAAGTGAAAAAATAATAAATGAGCGCTTTATAATGCAAAGCCATTTATCGGTCCGACAAAATCCGGCCTTTAACTAACGGCAAGTTGTAATAATGGCCATTAGCATGAAAATATTTAGCAATTTTTTAAAGCCGTTTTAACTTAAAGTTGACTTTAGGTTTGTCTAGTATAACACGATTGATTGGATTGAAGCTCTCAAACCTAAAACAAAAAAAGTGTTGCTATTTACATATTTTCTTTTCTGGTCTGAGTTAAATAATTTAAGGGTAGTTTTCACTATTTTGTATAAAATTTCATAAAAATTCTCTGATCGATATAAAGTGTCAAGTGTTTTTAAAATTAATATTTATTAAAAAACAAAATTTAGAAATTGTAAACAAATCAAACCTACATATGTATAAGAATAATTAGCAGCAAATCAATATTAAGAAAATATAAAAATGTAAATTAAAATACAATACTTTTGTTCGCTGTATAAATATGTTTTTTTTTTAATATTTTAACTTAAATTCTAATTAAATATGAGCAACTTTATGCGCTGTATGAGACATTTGTGGTACTTGTAAATATTTGGAATTTTGTGGTGGTATAATTAAATGTGAGACGTGATGGGTAGCAGCGGTGGCATTGATAGTTGTATGATTCGTTAAATGCTGTGGAGGCAGATGTTGCTGTTGATGATGATGGTTGTTGTGGGCTTGAAGATGATGGTGATGATGATGCTGTTGGTGAGAGTGCGTATGTTGTTGATGGCTTTGTTGTGAATGTTGCTGTTGATGGTGTTGTTGATGGTGACCATGATGTGGATAGACATTGTGATTGGCCATGAGGCTTTGCTGATGTAGAGCTGTGGGATAACGTATCTCATCGTATAAGTGAGAGTCCATGCTACCTTTTCGAGATTTGGGTGTAACCACCGAGTATAGAGACTCTTTGCGCGCATAGGCATAGGGAGTGGGTGTGGGTGTTTGCGAGGTCAGCGAGGATGTATTGCTGGGTGAATCATACAAGTCGGGTCCTGTTTAAATTCAAACATAAAAAATATTGTTACACTAATTTGTTCTATTTCAAAAAATGCCATTTAATTAGACACTTACATACCCTCGATTTTATTGCGTACCATTTGTGTAAAAGCTGGCAGATCCGGTAAGGGTTTCAGAAAACTCTTATTTAAAGTCCCTCCACCTCCGACCAAACCACTGCCGCCCATTTCCTTTAAATGCTGCTCATTTGTGTGTGGCGGCAATGGTGGTGGTGTTATAACTATGGGTGCATTCACTCCAGGCACTAAGCTAACACTACGTGCTGCTAAGGCCGCTTCGACTTGGGCCTTTTGCAAGTGATATCTCCTATAGACATATAAAAATCCCATACCTATAGCCACCATTATAATCAACAATATTACTAAAATGGTGCTTAATAAACTATTTCCATGATCTGTATTATGATTTTCGGTAGATTTCGACGTCTCCTCTTTATTTCTCTCTACATGGCCGCCAAAAGCAGCTAAATTTATTTTATCCTCTTGTGTTCCATTATGATGTGGCTGTGAACCCGCCGGCCAATTAGTTATAACATGTATGACCTCGGGGGTTTTAGAACCGCTGTGTAAATTTTCCAACAAACCTGGACCCTGTTGATGGACTATAATTTTAGGTGTATGCGGTGGCTCGTCCTGTTTTATCACTATAACTTCTGGTATGGTTTTGGGCGTAGTCAATTCCAGAATTTGTGGGGGCAAAGCATAGTTTATATTATCTGTGGTCGTTGTGGTGGTCGCCATGGTTACTATGTTCTTGGCTATACGATCTAAATTATGGGTTATATTGACAATGGTGGAATTGAGGGTGGCAATCATGACATGTGTAGCATTAGGTGCTATAGTAGGATCCAAAGGATTGTCACAGGCTCCCGTTTGAGGATGACAAAGTTTGTTGTCACATTCACAGGTCTTACGGCACATCACGCCATGAGTGCCCATAGGGCAGGGTTGTTCACAGCTAGAGAAGTTATGAGAAATGGTTAAAAGAATTTAAATTGAAAATTTTTATAATTTTGAAACTTACAACTCCCCCGTCCAACCTATGGTACAATGGCAGATGCCTGATTTATTATCGCAAGCGGCCCCATTATGACATTGACACTGGTTTTTGCACTCCAGACCCCAATGGTCATGATCGCAGCCTGTAAAGATACATTTAAATTATTTTTTCACAAAACATTTTCTAATATTCTCTTCTAATAAAAATATGATCAACAAATTTATATTCCGCAGGAATTTGTTGGTATTTTTCATCTTATTAAAATTATGTATATAAATTTTTGATCTTTTAACTCACGTTGTGTACAATGTTTGCCCATATAGCCTGGTTCACAACTACACTCATCGGGTTTCAAGCAATAGCCGCGACCACAACCTCCTCGACAAACCGGTTTACATACTGTATCATTGATCGATATATTACCTTCATAGCCAGAACAACAAAAACGTATAGTGCGTGTCTTGGTTATATTCTGTTAAATAAAGATAAAAATTAATTATTACAAAGCCTAAAGATATGCTTTGGAAATAAGACAACTGTTTTTAAGTAACTTTTTTTAGTCATACGAGCGTTGTACCGTGTTAACCAAATACATACTTTTTTAGTCAAAGTTTTCTTTTTTTAAATACAGTGCAACCTCGCTTAACGCAACTAATAGAAATTTTGGACGTTGTGAAAACTGACGTTGTTGCGATAACCGAGTCTCAATTTTTTAGGGCGCAAATTCTCTTTTATGGTTTAATATGGCTTCATAAACCACTTGTACAAACCCTTTTCCATTTTCGAATATTCACATGCTCTTATTGTAACACGCTTGCCTGGTCCAAATGCAACATTTGCAACGAATTTTTTTAATGCAGCTTCATTTTTTTTAATTCTGGATATTGTTCATTTGTGCACTTTATATTCATCGCAAATCACAGATACAGATATTCCCTCTTTCAAAATTTTTACAAATTTTGTAATCACCGGCATTTTATTCAATGTGAATATAACAACCTTTCACGAAAAGAGATTCTTTCAACTGAGTACATACACACATACATACATACATACATATCTACAAAAAACAAGTACAACACGCATATTTCAGTATTCTTGGAATTGCGGTATATCTAAAGCTAAATAATCTAAATAATAAATATGTAAATAAATAATGACAAATTGATAATTTTGGGAGAAAAGTAGCGATAACTGAGGTTTTTTTTTTTGAAAAGTTACATTAACTGAGTCAACAATGCAAACAATTTACGGGTTGAAATAATCGAGGAGTTGCGCTTATCGAGGGTTGCGTTAAGCGAGGTGGCACTGTATTAAATATTTGAATAAATAAAAATTACTTTTTACTACGACTGTAAAATAATACACATACACTTTATTTTTGAATAAATAAAATCGGCGAAAAAAAAGTATATTCCTCTGCATTCAGCATTCAGTTTGTATTACAAACAAAAGAGCTGCAAAATTTTATTTCCACGTTGCGGAGACTTACATAAAAATGTAGAGAAAAAAAGAAAGCAACAAAGAAAAATCATAAATTATAAAGTGTAGAGAAAAAACAAGGTTGAAATTTGTTTGATGTCTACCACGGTTTCAATAACCCAGCGAAAAGAGAAATGCAAAAGAAATAGTGAATGCATGAGTTGAACCCATGATGAAGTGGTTCAATTTAGATGAAATATGCATGATTTTTACATTAACGTGTCATTGGAGAGCATGTGTTAATATGAATATATTAGAAAAATTCACTTCATTGTAATAATTGCATAGAACGCATTTAGAGTAGATCCCTCCTCTTGCACTTATGAATAAGAACTCGTGAAAAATGTTATTCACAAAAATTTTTTTTGCTCGGAATGTTTGCATACAACATATTTTGTATTTAATAGTATTAAGGAATTAATAAGCAATATATATAATTTAACATATGGATATAATATAATGTTCCCATTATTGAATACATCTGCTTATATTTGATTAATGGGTGATTCACAAGGTGTCTTATCATGTCATATTGTTCTAAAATTTTACAATGGTTAAAAAATGTTGTTGTTGCTTTTCAAACAAAAAGTGTCTTATAATAAATGGTGATTTTTTAAGAGCTCTAGGAAACACACATAAAATTCAGAAAAATGCATGAAATCGTTATTTGAATCGATAGTACGGTCCATATAAATTAATGTTTGAAGATAATTTCATGCAAACGTTGACCGTGACTGCGCCTCAAATGGTCCATTCGCTTAGTCCAATTTTGGCATCCTCTTTCCAACATTTCGGCCGGTATCTCATGAATAAATGCTTTAATGTTGTCTTCCAATACGTCAATTGAAGCGGGCATGTGTGTATAGACATAAGCTTTAACATAGCCAAACAAAAAATAGTATAAAGGCGTTAAATCACACGACCTAGGCGGCCAATTGACCGGTCCCGAACTTGAAATAAAATGTTCACCGAACTCGCCTCTCAATAAGTCAATTGTTAAACGTGCTGTGTGGAATGTGGCACCGACTTGTTGAAACCACCACATGTCATGCAAGTCAAGCTCTTGCATTTTGGGCAAAAAAAAGTTGGATATCATCTCACGGTAGCGCTCACCATTTACAGTTACGTTACGATTCGCATCATCTGTGAAGAAGTACGGTTAAATGATGCCATCGGCCCATAAACCCCACCAAACTGTGACTTTTTCTGGATGCATTGGTAGCTCTTGCAATGCTTCTGGCTGATCTTCACTCCAAAATCGACAATTCTGCCTTTTAACGTACCCATTGAGCCAAAAATGAGCTTCGTCGCTGAACACAAGAAGCGCGCGATGAACCTTCTTAGCAGAGCACGCATTTTGATAATAAAATTCAATAATTTGCAAGCGTTGTTCGTTTGTAAGACGATTCATGGTTAAATAATAGACAAAACTGAAGATGTTTTACAGTGTTGCCAAAAAGATAAAAGCTAAAAAATCACCCCTTAGAACTTTGTGCGCTATGTTTATTGTGCTGTCGTATTTAATAAGCAGAGACCTGTGCTAAACGGCTAAGCCAAGCCAAGCCGCAATAGTTTTTGTAAGCCGTCGCCGTTCATTGTATAATTTTATCGGGCCGACATCCAAATTTAAGCGCAGTTGGTAATTTTTTAAAACAAATCACTGGCGGCGTCAAATAAGATCGGCTAAGGACTCTGCTGTTTTTGTTTATTAAACAAAATTTAATTTATTTGTGTTTTATTTACTTGAGTCTGCCATAACAACATCTAAAATGTACTTTTCGCACAACTGGCTATTATTTTGTTTTTTTTTCACTTGTTTTTGGCATTATGAACAAAAATATTTATTTTTATAATTGTTTTACATCAGCTGATTCAAATTCAAAATAGCACACTTAATTATGAGGGGCTGTTCACAATAGTCTTAATTTTTCATGCTAATATTATAGGACATATGATTTTATGACACTATTGTGAGTCCCCCATATATGTATGTAACTGAATTCAAATTTATTTAATACTAGAAAAGCCCGGCGCGCGTTGCTACGCCCCTTCATGAATTTTAATCGCATTCTAAATTTTAGTCGAATATCAAGTGCAAAGCTAATAACTATAACTTTTTCTTTATGAGCGTGGCACTGCCCACTTTTTTAACTACGAAACTGTATAGTAATGACAGCTCAATAAGTGTGCAAAGTTTCAGAAAACTCCGTCCAGTGAAAGTAACTTAAAATTATAACTTTTTTAATGGGCCTAGCCCTGCCCACTTTTATAATCACGAAATTATAAAGTCATGACAGCTCAATATGTTTGCAAAGTTTCAGAAAAATCGGTCCAGTGCAAGTACTTCAAAATGATACCTTTTTTTATGGGCGTAGCACTGCCCACTTTTCTAATCACGAAATTGTAAAGTCATAATAGCTCAATATGTGTGCAAAGTTTCAGAATAATCGGTCCAGTGCAAGTACCTCAAAATGATACCTTTTTTTTTATGGGCGTGGCACTGCCCACCTTTCTAATCACGAAATTATTAAGTCATGACAGCTTAGTGTGTGTGCAAAGTTTTAGAAAAATCGGTCCAGTGCAAGTACCTCAAACTTATAACTTTTTTTTTATGGGCGTGGCCCTGCCCACTTTTCTAATCACGAAATTATAAAGTCATGACAGCCCAATATGTGTGCAAAGTTTCAGTAAAATCCGTCCGTTGCAAGTACCTCAAAATTAAAAAAATTTTATGGGCGTGGCCCCGCCCACTTTTTTTATCACGAAATTATTTAGTCATCAGAGCTCGATATGTGTGCAAAGTTTCAGAAAAATCGGTCAAGTGCAAGTAGCTAAAACTGATAAGTAATTTTTTATGGGCGTGGCCCCGCCCACTTTTTTTCATCCATAAACACTCCCCGGTATGTGTACAACAACTTACCAAAGTTTGAGCCCGATCGGTTTTACAGTTTCAGAGTCTATAGCTAACACACACACACACACACACACACACACACACACACACACACACACACAGAGTTTCACTTTTATATATATAGACTAGCCAAACCCGGCGCGCGTTGCTACGCCCCTTAATGAATCGAAATGCATTCTGAATTTTAATTGAATATCAAGTGCAAAAACCTAAAAATTATAATTTTTTTATGGGCGTGGCATTTCCCACTTTTCTAGTCACGAAATTGTAAAGTCATAATAGCTCAATATGTGTGCAAAGTTTCAGAAGAATCGGACCAGCGCAAGTATCCCAAAATTAGAATTGTTTTTATGGGCGTGGCCTTGCCCACTTTTCTAATCACGAAATTGTAAAGTCATAATAGCTCAATATGTGTGCAAAGTTTCAGAATAATCGGTCCAGTGCAAGTACCTCAAAATGATACCTTTTTTTATGGGCGTGGCACTGCCCACTCTTCTAATCTTGAAATTATTTAGTCATGACAGCTCAATATGTGTGCAAAGTTTCAGAAAAATCGGTCTGATGCAAGTACCTCAAAATTATAGCCTTTTTTTATGGGCGTGGCCCCGCCCACTTTTTTAATCACGAAGTTATAAAGTCACGACAGCTTAATATGTGTGCAAAGTTTCAGAAAAATCGGTCTAGTGCAAGTACCTCAAAGTTAAAACTTTTTTAGGGGCGTGGCCCCGCCCACTTTTCTTATAACGAAATTATTTAGTCATGACAGCTCGATATGTGTGCAAAGTTTCAGAAAAATCGGTCAAGTGCAAGTAGCTAAAACTGATAACTAATTTTTTATGGGCGTGGCCCCGCCCACCTTTTTTCACCCGTAAACACTCCCTGGTATGTGTACAACAACTTACCAAACTAACACACACACACACACACACACAGAGTTTCACTTTTATATATATAGATGAGTTCAAGTATGTGTCTTTTAAAATATTTTTAACATTTTTGAAGTTGTATAAAATGATTTGGCGAGGGGAGAGAGAGAGAGAGAGAACGACAGTTCAACATTATTGTCACCGTGTTGATCATCACTTCTTTGTATGCTGGCTTTGTTATTCTTATCATTAATTCGTTTGAATTAATAGTGTTCTTTTTTCATGTTATTTTTTATTATTATTATTAGTCTGTGTTACTGAGTTTCATCGTTGTGGGTAATTGTTGCATAAATTAATAAGCAGGAAATTTCAATGAAGTTGCAATCACTACAATCATCTGATTTGCAGCTTGTATACTTGCACGGAATTCTTTTGTGAATTGTTTTATTGCACATTTTTTTTAAAATATTTTTCTTTTAATGAAGGAAAAACAATAAAAAAAAAATAATATTTTTTTTAGATAATAGGTCAACGGCTGTTTAGTTAAAGATAATTTTTATATATATATACTTTGAGTATGTAAAGGGTGTCTCAGTATGAGTGCACTTTGTCATTTAGCGTCATTTGTTTGTGCAAGTAGCAACTCTGGAATTTGGCAACTGTCATATATGTTTATTCCGATTATTAAAAATGCAGCGCCTTGCAAAAGAACAAAGCGTTATGATTTTGTAAAATTGGAAACAAGGAAAGTAATTTTCAAACCGCTCCCAATTTCAAAGAATTTTCAGTCGAGAAAGTGCATCTACATTGTCCATTATTCGAAGAGTGGACAAAAAAATTTAAGAAACTAAGGGCCATTATTACAACTTGTTGTGAGCTAAAGGCAAGATTTTGTCGGACAGATAAATGTCTTTGCATTATAAGCCCTTAATTTATTATTATTTTATCCATTATATAATATTAATATATTATATTATAATTTTAATATTTTACATGACTGCCAGGCAGTCTATATTTTTCTTATTAATTACAAACATAAAATTTACTTTCTACTTTAAAGTTAAGAAAACCTTATTTTACCTTTCGATAGTTTTGCAGACTATTATCTAACAGAGTATGTGTTAATCAGTGTAAGCAAAATAAACCTAAGATATGAGGAAACATCTTAAGTTACATAAATTTACAAAACTCCACAATAGAGCATATGAGTTACGCATAGCATACCATAAGATATTACCCACACATACATATGTACATAATAAGTACTCATATTTAAGCACAATTGCGGTAGCCTTTTGGTAATTTTATATACAAGTGGCTTTATCTGTAACTTCCATGGATTTTGTACTTTTGATATTGCCTACTGTTAAGTTTTATATAGTTTTCTACTTACTTCTTCTTCTTCTTTTTTTTTGGTCTTTGTTTTGTTTTGCAAATGCAGAAACTGCCGCGAAATTGTAACAAAATGATTAAGAAAAAATATTAATTACACCCTATTACTTAATTCGATTGAAATAAAGAGTATTAATTTCAATTGTTTTTTTATTTGATTTAAAAAAGAGCCTTAAGATTTTGTAATTATTGTTAACAGGTAAAGTAAGTAATCAGATTGTAATTCGCATAGTCAAATAGAGTGTATAGTGAGTCATTAAAAAATGAAACTAATTAAATTTTAAATATTTTCTTTTGGTTCGCCTTAACTGTTTGGTAACTTGTTTGAGAAATCATTTTAATTTGTTGTACTATTTGTGGATTTTTGTTTTTCCATATAACATTTCTAATTTTGTTAAGAAAATCCTATAATATTTTTTTCGTACAAGTTAACAAAAAAAAGTTTGATAACATAAAGAAAAAATGGGAAGGATAGCTACTAAAATTTTAAAAATTAAGAGTTTTTTTTAAGAATCACCAATTTTTACAGTTAAACACAGTTTTTCGTCTTTAATAGTTACTAGCCAAACCCGGCGCGCGTTGCTACGCCCCTTAATGAATCGAAATGCATTCTGAATTTTAATTGAATATCAAGTGCAAAAACCTAAAAATTATAATTTTTTATGGGCGTGGCATTGTCCACTTTTCTAATCACGAAATTGTAAAGTCATAACAGCTCAATATGTGTGCAAAGTTTCAGAAGAATCGGACCAGTGCAAGTACCTCAAAATTATAATTGTTTT
The DNA here is from genome assembly GCA_941918925.1 of Phyto melanocephala. Classification (NCBI taxonomy): domain Eukaryota; kingdom Metazoa; phylum Arthropoda; class Insecta; order Diptera; family Rhinophoridae; genus Phyto; species Phyto melanocephala. The sequence continues at coordinate 18,323,201 of OW799236.1, read as the reverse complement.
TATGGGCATGGCCCTGCCCACTCTTCTAATCACGAAATTGTAAAGTCATAACAGTTCAATATGTGTGCAAAGTTTCAGAAAAATCGGTCCAGTGCAAAAACCTCAAAATTAAAACTTTTTTAGGGGCGTGGCCCCGCCCACTTTTCTTATCACGAAATTATTTAGTCATGACAGCTCTATATGTGTGCAAAGTTTCAGAAAAATCGGTCTGGTGGAAGTACCTCAAAATTATAACCTTTTTTTATGGGCGTGGCCCTGCTCACTTTTCTAATCACCAAATTATATGGTTATGACAGCTTAGTATGTGTGCAAAGTTTCAGAAAAATCTGTCCAGTGCAAGAACCTCAAAATTAAAACTTTTTTAGGGGCGTGGCCCCGCCCACTTTTCTTATCAAAAATTATTTAGTCATGACAGCTCGATATGTGTGCAAAGTTTCAGAAAAATCAGTCAAGTGCAAGTAGCTAAAACTGATAACTAATTTTTATGGGCGTGGCCCCGCCCATTTTTTTCCACCCATAAACACTCCCTGGTATGTGTACAACAACTTGCCAAAGTTTGAGTCCGATCGGTTTTACAGTTTCGGAGTCTATAGCTAACACACACACACACATACACACACACACACACACACAGAGTTTCACTTTTATATATATAGACTAGCCAAACCCGGCGCGCGTTGCTACGCCCCTTAATGAATCGAAATGCATTCTGAATTTTAATTGAATATCAAGTGCAAAAACCTAAAAATTATAATTTTTTTATGGGCGTGGCATTTCCCACTTTTCTAGTCACGAAATTGTAAAGTCATAACAGCTCAATATGTGTGCAAAGTTTCAGAAGAATCGGACCAGTGCAAGTATCCCAAAATTAAAATTGTTTTTATGGGCGTGGCCTTGCCCACTTTTCTAATCACGAAATTGTAAAGTCATAATAGCTCAATATGTGTGCAAAGTTTCAGAATAATCGGTCCAGTGCAAGTACCTCAAAATGATACCTTTTTTTATGGGCGTGGCACTGCCCACTTTTCTAATCTTGAAATTATTTAGTCATGACAGCTCAATATGTGTGCAAAGTTTCAGAAAAATCGGTATGATGCAAGTACCTCAAAATTATAGCCTTTTTTTATGGGCGTGGCCCCGCCCACTTTTTTAATCACGAAGTTATAAAGTCACGACAGCTTAATATGTGTGCAAAGTTTCAGAAAAATCGGTCCAGTACAAGTACCTCAAAGTTAAAACTTTTTTAGGGGCGTGGCCCCGCCCACTTTTCTTATCACGAAATTATTTAGTCATGACAGCTCGATATGTGTGCAAAGTTTCAGAAAAATCGGTCATGTGCAAGTAGTAAAACTGATAACTAATTTTTTATGGGCGTGGCACCGCCCACTTTTTTTCATCCATAAACACTCCCCGGTATGTGTACAACAACTTACCAAAGTTTGAGCCCGATCGGTTTTACAGTTTCAGAGTCTATAGCTAACACACACACACACACACACACACACACACAGAGTTTCACTTTTATATATATAGATATGTCATTGTGTAGGATGTCTATTATTCTCAGGTAGTTACTGTATATTGTAGAGTAAACAACATAGTTTTATTTTGCTTCGAAAATTTCGAATTTTTTACCAACAAAGCGTCGGAAAGTTTTGTCGCTCGATACAGAATGATATCTCTTGGATAGGCTTTACTTTAAAACAGCTTATTCGAATTTGGATTGATTAGTTCTTGGCCTTAAAAGGTGACTAGTTAATTAGGGTAGGTAGAACAACAGGCAGCTCACTTGGGTCCATTATATAGATCCCTTTGAGATACCTGAATAGAATAGAAAGAATATTATAGAAAAGAAGGCAAGGAGAACCAGTCCAAAGTCTTTGCCGGGAATCGAACCCGCAATCCCCAGACTAGGAGACCTAAACACTACTGACTTGTCCACCGGGGCACACAAAGTGACCAGTTAATTTCGAACGGATTCCATATACATCTAAAATAATATATTACATATTACCATTAATATTAGATCCGGCAGCCGCCCGAAGGCATAGCTCACTTGGGTCCTCCGAGGGTCCTGTTGTGATATACCATTAATATTGGTCTTTAAACTAATGAAGGCAAAAACTTTTTACGCTATAACTTTCTAGAAGGTTGTCGTAAATAGTTAAAATTTGCCTGAAGGTGATTTTGAATTCCTGGATTGCAAAGATGAAAATAATTTAAATTAGCTTATGTCCACTTAAGCAGTTTTTCCTTTTTGCCACATATATTTGTCTTTCTAATATCGGTAAATTCATTGTCCAAAATAGTTCAAATTTGCTGGAACGTAGTTTTTTAATTCCGGGATTGCAATGTTGGGAATAAGTCAATTTTAGCTTATGTCAACTTAAACAGTTTTTTCTTCTTGACACAAACATGTCTTTCTAATATAGGAAAATTCATTGTCCAAAATATTTAAAATTTGCCGGAGGGAATATTTGAATTCCTGTATTGCAATGATGTGAAAAATTTAATTTTAGCTTATGTCGCCTTAAGAAGTTGTTCCTTGTTGGCACAAATATGTGTACCTAATATAGGAAAATCCATTAACTAAAGTGTTTAAATGCTTGAAAAATAAATTTAGCTTAAATCATGGTGTCAAAAGAGTACGATTAACAGGAAGATGAAAAAAAGGCAAATAACTTGCATTAAAAATCAACAAAATTTATCCTAACATGAATTCCAAAAAAATTACTCAATATAAATTTTTTCTAATCTTCGCATTAGCTATACCTCCCTTTCCTTTTATTTACTAAAAATATATGAATTTTTTTTTGGTGCCCATTACACCCAAACCTCAAACATAGAAAAATATATTTAAACTTAAATAAGATTCAACTGGTTCCTTAAGAAAATAAAACATGTTGATTTAAGTTTTTATTGTATAAAATGCGTTAATAGCCAAGTGTTATAATGATGCTTTTTCGCCTAGACTGTTAAAACCTTAGAAAAACAGTAAAACTAACTAATATTAAAAAAATTAAACCAAAAAAGAAAATATGTCACGGTGTCAGTCATAGTCTATGTGCATTCAATCTGTGTGTTGCATGAGGTGAATGTATCTGATTTCGTATCCATCATACATCATGTCTTAAATATCACATGAATCCAGCAGTATTTTGTGATTTGTTATTGCTGCGTGTATACAGCAGGTCTGAATCTCTACATATGAAAAGTGAATGCACAACGAAAACAAATATCTACTTGCAGCTACAACAGCAACATTTAAAAAACTATAGCATTATGATGGTATTTGGTTGTTACTTAGTAGCTTGTATTAAATATTTAAAATTTTTTTGATATTGTTGTTGTATTCGATTTTTATATGTCAGCTTTATATTTTATTTATTTTTTAATTTTTGCTTTTGTATGGGGATGTGTTGTTTTGAAATTTCTGTAACACAATGCTAAATCTAATGCAAGGAAACAAAACTGTTTGCATATTAGAGCACCTGGGACCGATATACTATTTGATCAATATCCAATGTTTTAATGGAATTATGTAATTTTTGAATTAGACTGATTGTAATTTGAGAGTATGGTGGCGGATTAAAATAAGCATAAAAATATTGGATTAAATTTCTTTTGATTTGGTTTAATGTATGTATGTAGAACATAATACGAGTATATGTATGTTAGTAGCAAACAATAGCCACAAATTATTGCTTAAGAGAAGAAAACAAATTTAAATGGGGGATCAAATTCAAAAGATATATAAAAATAATAATTATATTCGTAATAACCGATTAAAGAGTGCTGATAATAAAGTCCGAAATGCATTCGAAAATGCATTCCACTCAGCTGGTATCGGCAGAACAAACTTTTCCAGATTATTCATTATCACAATTAAAAAAATTATTTGTAAGATAAGAATGCTTAAAAATAAAAATTTAAATATTAGTTAAAAAATAATAATTATAAAAAAACAAGTAAGAGCGCTATATTCGGCCGTGCCGAATCTTATATACACTTCACAACGTGTAAATAGTCATGCAATAACAGTAGTTTGTATCACCATTCATCCCATATGAAATACGTGCATACATATAAAAAACATACATATATAAAAACATCCCATTGTAAAATTATAAATTTACGTATGTTTTAAAAAAAAAAAAATAAATAAAAAAAAATTTTTTAAAAATATTAAAAAAAAATATTAAAAAAAAAAATTAAAAAAAAAATAATTAAAATATATATAAAGCAAAAAAAAAAAAAAATAAAAAAAAATTAAAAAAAAAATAATAAAAATATAATAAAAATATAAATAATATATTAAATAAAAAATAAAAAAAAATTAGAAAAAAAATATAAAAAAAATAAAAAAAAAAAATTTTTTTGGCTCAGCTGGGATTCGATGTCACGTTTTCTCTAACCAGTATACACGTTTGTATGTATGCATATTGTTGTAATGTTATTTTTGTAAAAAAAAACCGAGGTGATCGTGGGTTTTTGCTCATATCTCAGTTGTTTATACACCGATGTTTCTGATTTTCAATACCGGTCTACTCCCGAATATTTCTGATATTTTAATACCTCACCCGGGTCCAAGCAATGTCGGGGGGCTTCAAAAAGTTGATTTCAACATACACACGGACAGACGGTCAGGCGGACAGACGGACTTTTTCACTGTGTGAAGGGTATAATAATATTAGATAGTTCATCAGTATATAGATTATATTTGAAATTCCCACATTCATAATTAGTTTTAAAAAATTTAATCTAAATAAAATCTAAGAAGAGTTTAACGAAATTAACTTAACACAAACTGAAAACGTTAGAGTTTAATATATTCTAAAGTAACGAATTCTTTATAAAAATTTTTATAAACCTTCGATAAACTTAAAAACCTAATAATGAATATGGGTGTAAATTTATATACGAAATTAACTAAACACAAACTTGGAAGCATAAAACTCAATAGATATTAAAAATTTTTAAATTTATTAAAAGTTTTAAATAATTGTTTTTATAAAACTTTAATTCGAAAGTTTAAATAATTAAATAATAGCTTTTTAATGTGTTTTAAAATTTGTATCCAAAAACTTAAATTTATTTATGTTTAAGAACCCTGCATAACGAAAATCATATAAATGTTTTAATATAAGAAAACCACGTATATATTCAATATGTTTAGGCTTTCGACAATATTTGTGCGTTTTCAAAAAAATTTCGAAATTAAGTTCGAATTTTCGAACATTGCACAAATGCTAAAATTTTCAAAATTATATGCAAAAAACTAAAAGTTTTAAAATTTTATTAAAAATAACATAGTTTGAATTAAGAAAATCATTAAAGTTTGAATATATTCTTAGCAACTGTTACATGTTATTAGTGTCCAGACAACAACTAACACTTTTAAGATAACAAAAATAGTAAACTAAAAATGCCGATAATATTAGAATGTGTGATATACAAATAATCTCCAGACAACAGGTTATTGCGAAATTAAGTGTGATAGTTTAAATTAATTTTGTTTAAACTTTAATTTTCGAAATTCTAAAGCTATGAATATATTAGTGAAATTAAGAATTTTTTCCATATCATGGAATTTAAAACAACCTCTTTAAATAGTACTGAAACAAATTCTGCAGCTTAATTTCTGTCAACTTTTTAGACAACAACTTTTTAAACAACCAAATTTTAAAGTTTCCACAATATTTCTCTAATATAAAACCAGTCAATACGTTTAGATAGACAATTAAATTTAACACACCGGTATAGATTATGCTCTAGTTTATCAAAAACTACATTATAATTGACACTGTTACTTGAAAAAGTCAACAACACTTTTTCTTTACAGCAAAAAGAAAAACATTTCTCCTAATGTCATATTTGGCATTGCAATATTTTGTTCGTTTATTTATTTTTATTTGCATGGAAATGTTGAAATATTACACATTTCATATTCCTCTCAAATTCAAGTGTAATTAGACACGTTGCGATGTTATTTTGTAACTCATGTAATTTAATGCAAAATGTATATTATTTTCTACCACTAAATAAATAGTTTTATAGAGTAACAAAATGACAACGGAAGTAACAAGTGCAATAATATGCTGTTTGAAAAAAAAAAGAATTAACGAGAAAAAAGGCACAAGCAATTAAAGAGATTGAATTGTATTGACAAATTGAAAAGATAATACGTAAACAGAGAGACTTAAAGAAAGAGGGACAAGTTTTAAGTAGACCAACAATAAAATCGAAAATTTTTTGTGTATAACAAAACTGGAAGGTTTTTTATAATTAAAAATAAATATGTATTCGAACTTATGATTTAAACTCATTGTAAGTCATTTATTTTGGCTTAAGTTAATTTTTATAAATAATTAAACTTCCTAAAAATTTTCTACATTAAATTGTTCATTTTTTATAATTTTTACTATCCCGGCGATAGCCATTGAAGAAAAGGTCCCTGTATGTCATAAATTCCCTTCTATGTGTGTTGGTTATAATAGTGAAAAAATTGATACTGGCAGCCAAAGGATGAATATAGAGAGCATAACAAAAATTAGAGAATATAAAAAAGAATGTGAGAACATGAACATGAGGAAAATGCCATTTATCATCAATAAAAATTTAAAAAATAAATGATATGCTTCCCAGTTTCTAATTTCATTAAATTGTAACATAACTGATAGTTTCAAATCTATTATGAGTATTCCATTGACAAATGCTAATGATGAAAGCTGGTTTCTAAAAGATTTTCCACTCGGATAAAATCGAAATCGGTGTGACATTTTCAAATATTTAAGCCACTAAAACTGATTTAAATTGTTTTAATCTTTTAGCATTTAAAATATATAAATAAGTGAAATATTGTCTTAAACATATTTTGTAAAATTATTTAAATTTGAATTAACAACAAGTAAAAATACCATTAAAAGTGTATAAGAATTACAAGAAGAAAAAAAAATGTTAGTAAATAAAAGAAATAAAATCAAAAACTTTAACAGAAAAGATCTTTTCAACAAAATCAAGTATCACACAATAAAAAAAGCAAATCCAAATGTCCACATCAGATTTTTCTTTGCAAATAAAAACTTCCAATAAACTGGTTCAACACCAAATTTATCCTACAAGCATAATGATGTTTTGTGGTGCTCTATAGTTGGTAGAGAACTTTTTAAAAGTCTTGCGAAGAGACAAGATTTAGAAAAAATTTGGCTGAAAATCTATATATATAAAAGTGAAACTCTGTGTGTGTGTGTGTGTGTTAGCTATAGACTCCGAAACTGTAAAACCGATCGGACTCAAACTTTGGCAAGTTGTTGTACACATACCGTAGAGTGTTTATGGATGAAAAAAAGTGGGCGGGGCCACGCCCATAAAAAATTACTTATCAGTTTTAGCTACTTGCACTTGACCGATTTTTCTGAAACTTTGCACACATATCGAGCTCTGATGGCTAAATAATTTCGTGATAAAAAAAGTGGGCGGGGCCACGCCCATAAAAAATTTTTAATTTTGAGGTACTTGCAATGGACGGATTTTACTGAAACTTTGCACACATATTGGGCTGTCATGACTTTATAATTTCGTGATTAGAAAAGTGGGCAGGGCCACGCCCATAAAAAAAAAAGTTATAAGTTTGAGGTACTTGCACTGGACCGATTTTTCTAAAACTTTGCACACACACTAAGCTGTCATGACTTTATAATTTCGTGATTAGAAAAGTGGGCAGTGCCACGCCCATAAAAAAAAAGTTATCATTTTGAGGTATTTGCACTCGACCGATTTTTCTGAAACTTTGCACACATATTGAGCTGTCATGACTTTATAATTTCGTGATTGAAAAAGTGGGCGGGGCCACGCCCATAAAAAATTAGTTATCAGATTTAGCTACTTGCACTAGACCGAATTTTCTGAAACTTTGCAAACATACTGAGCTGTCATGACTTTATAGTTTCGTCATTAGAAAAGTGGGCAGGGCCACGCCCATAAAAAAAAGTTATAAGTTTGAGGTACTTGCACTGGACCGATTTTTCTAAAACTTTGCACACACACTAAGCTGTCATGACTTTATAATTTCGTCATTAGAAAAGTGGGCAGTGTCACGCCCATTACAAAAAAGGTATCATTTTGAGGTACTTTCACTGGACCGATTTTTTTGAAACTTTGCACACATATTGAGTTGTCATGACTATACAGTTTCGTATTTAGAAAAGTGGGCAGTGCCACGCCCATTAAAAAAAGGTATCATTTTGAGGTACTTACACTGGACCGATTTTTCTGAAACTTTGCACAATTATTGAGCTGTCATGACTATACAGTTTCTTAATTAGAAAAGTGGGCAGTGCCACCCTCATAAAGAAAAAGTTATAGTTTTTAGCCTTGCACTTGATATTCGATTAAAATTTAGAATGCGATTAAAATTCATGAAGGGGCGTAGCAACGCGCGCCGGGATTGGCTAGTCTATATATATAAAAGTGAAACTCTGTGTGCGTGTGTGTGTGTGTGTGTGTGTGTGTTAGCTATAGACTCCGAAACTGTAAAACCGATCGGGCTCCAACTTTGGTAAGTTGTTGTACACATACCAGGGAGTGTTTATGGGTGGAAAAAAATGGGCGGGGCCACGCCCATAAAAATTAGTTAGCATTTTAAGCAACTTGCACATGACCGATTTTTCTGAAACTTTGCACACATATCGAGCTCTGATGGCTAAATAATTTCGTGATAAAAAAAGTGGGCGGGGCCACGCCCATAAAAAATTTTTAATTTTGAGGTACTTGCGCTGGACAGATTTTTCTGAAAATTGGCACACATATTGGGCTGTCATGACTTTATAATTTCGTGATTAGAAAAGTGGGCAGGGCCACGCCCATAAAAAAAAGTTATAAGTTTGAGATACTTGCACTGGACCGATTTTTCTAAATCTTTGCACACACACTAAGCTGTCATGACTTTACAATTTCGTGATAAGAAAAGTGGGCAGTGCCACGCCCATTAAAAAAAAGTTATCATTTTGAGGTACTTGCACTGGACCGATTTTTCTAAAACTTTGCACACACATATTAAGCTGTCATGACTATATAATTTCGTGATTAGAAAAGTGGGCAGGGCTACGCCCATTAAAAAAGTTTTAATTTTAAGGTACTTTCACTGGACCGATTTTTCTGAAACTTTGCACACTTATTTAGCTGTCATGACTGTACAGTTTCGTAATTAGAAAATTGGGCAGTGCGACGCTCATAAAAAAAGTTATAGTTTTTAGCTTTTTGCACTTGATATGCAATTTAAATTCAGAATGCGATTAAAATTCATGAAGGGGCGTAGCAACGCGCGCCGGGATTGGCTAAAAAAAAATATTATTAAGAAAACATAATTGATTTTGTCGTTTTTTTGGAGACATTGAAATGAAATTAAATACATATCATGAGCCTATACGTTTTACACACAAACATATAGCCAGTGACGAATGAGAGCGATATCGTCACAATGACATTAACATTATTGAATCATTGTCATAGCATTAGTATCAAAGCCGTAAAAGAAATTTCATTGATAAATCCATGAGACAGCGATACTAACATAGACGAGGCAAAATCAGTTTCGAACATCTATCAAAGTTTGAATTTTTACTTAAAATAATCATATGTAACGCCAAAGAAATCAGTACTTGTAATTGTTTACATTTATAAAGCGTTGCCACTACAACTTAAACAAGTATTTCCACCATGTTGTAAGTCTGTTCGAACTCGAAATGCGATTGAGATTTAAATTATTTGAATTTTTGATGACGTGTCATCGACGCGACAGCAATTGTTAATACATATATGCTACATGTCAAAATTTAAAATATTTACATAAAAGACATAAACCTGTTAATCAATAAAATAAAAATTATAAATATAAATATGACGCGAATAAAAGTAAGAAGTACAGCTGCTGCAACCTTATTATACCCTTCACACAGTGAAAAAGGGCATATATAGGCTTGTCATTCCGTGTGAAATTTCTAAAATTTTCATTTCCGACCCCATAAAGTATATATTTTCTGAAAGCTTATGAATAGGGAAGTCGATTAAGCTCTGTCAGTCTGTCCGTCTGACCGTCTGTCCGTGTGTATGTTGAAATCAACTTTTCGAAGCCCCGGGTAAGGTATTAAAATATCAGAAATATTCGGGAGTAGATCGGTATTGAAAATCAGAAACATCGGTACATAAACAACTGAGATATGAGCAAAAACCCACGACCACCTCGATTTTTTTCCACAAAAACAACATTACAACAACAACATACATACATACAAACGTGTATACTGGTTAGAGAAAACGTAGCATCGAATGCCAGCTGAGCCAAAAAAATTTTTTTTTTTAATTTTTTTAAAATTTTTTTTTAATTTTTTTAAAATTTTTTTTTTATTTTTTATTTAATATATTATTTATATTTTTATTATTATTTTTTTTAAATTTTTTAAATTTTTTTTTAATTTTTTTTTTATTTTATTTTTTTTGTTTTTTTAACATACATACGTAAATTTATAATTTTACAATGGGATGTTTTTATATGTATGTACGTATTTCATATGGGATGAAATAACTACTGTTATTGCATGACTACACGTTGTGAAGGGTGTATAAGATTCGGCACGGCCGAATATAGCGCTCTTACTTGTTAAATTTATCATGAAAATGCAGTATTGTATAGGCAGATTTGACATGTTTTTCTACAGAAAAACAAGTAGCAAAGAACGTGTTTTCAAAAACATTCTTGCTTTGCTTGAAAACACGTACTAAGTGGAAATGAACTCCTAAACTACCAATTGCTCTTTGTGTCTGTAATTAGCTGCAAAAAATTGCATTTAAATTTGTTCCCTTAAACTATTATCCTCCTTAAAAAAACCAACAGTTGAAAAAGTTTTAATAAAAAAAATTTTTTTTTTATTACATTTACAATTAAACTGAGTTTAAATCGCCTAATTAAAATCAATGAAATCTCATAAAAAATAACTAATGTGAATAAAATTTTTTTGATTTAATTGATGATTTTTCTTAAATTAGTTTTCACAGAAAATAAGAAAACAAAATCAACACATCTCAAACTTGCTCTACAATTACGCATTTTATTTTTTTTTTTTGCTAAAAAAAAATAAAATAAAAGGGGCGACTAGACTTTTATGCATTTCCGGGTTTTAAAGCCGTTTTTTGTTTTTCCACTTTTAATTTAAAATACAAACAAGTTTACCGCCAATAAACTAAAAAAAAACAAACATTAAATAGTCAATAGTTTATTATAACAATTTTGCTATTTTGTTTTTTTTTTTTATACTTGTTTTAATTTTTTTGTTAATTTTGTAAAAGTAGCTCAAATGTTGCATCGAATAAATGTTGAAAACATTTAGCAGCCAGTTTTTCATGATTGGCTCAGGCAGGATGTCTAACATATTTTTCAAAATTAGAAGAAAAAAAAAACAACAAAAAAAGTTGCAAAAAATTACAACCTAAATTGTATTGTATGGAGGTTTTGAAGAAAAAGAAAAAAAAAATAACAAAAACAAATACCAAAATTATATTACAGAAATTTGCACACATGCTGTGGCTGCAACTTGTTTCTTGCCCATAAACTCCTTTCCATCGTCTAAAGTCTAATGACCCGTTTTTTTTTTTTTAATTTTTAGTGTTTAGGTTAGTAAGCTGAACTGTGGGTGACTCTATAGTCCAGTGACTGACATAGTGAAATGTGGGTAAATTTTTAAATAATCTTCTTAGCACAATTGGGGACTTCCATCAGTATGTCCTCATGTTGTATGTCGTAATTTTGTAAATTTTTCAAAATGGTTTAAAAACTTTAAAAGAACAACAACAATAAATCATTTAAAAACTTTAGACATTTATACAACTTTAAGAACTGTAGTTGCTTATTTTGAATCGGACAGAAAATTAGTAAAAGTTTGACTTTAATAAGCTAAATTGAAATGGAGTATTGAATATTGTTTTCTAATATAAGTACTAAACCAGGATACATTTATACACCTGACAGGCTTATAGGATTTGTATACCACAATAGTATGGATTACTACATGTGTTTCAATCTAAACTACAACTAAACTGTCGAAGAAACCGGTTTATTACTTGTTTAAATACTACGAAAATGTAGGTGGAATAAATGTGGTATAAATACAATCGATGGAACTAATTTATAGCTGGTTTATATACATTGTATATGTTTACAATATTGAATGTTTCACAGAAAAAATATTCCTTAAATTTTTTTGATAATTGATTTTTTTACTTGTTTTTTAATTCTAATTATAATTATAATTTTATTTAATTTAATTAATTTTTTTAATTGATATAAAATGTTTTCAAAAAACATTAAGTTTTCTGTTAGTTGGAAAAATAAGAAATGTTATTTTAAATAAAATTTTTTGCAAATTTGCTCTCGAAGGATAAATTTAATATTTGTTATCCAAGAAGCAGAATAATAAAAAATAGAGGACAATCTACAAGAGATAGTTCTGTTAGGTGTACACATATAATAAATATGTCTAGTTTTAAATATAATAATTTGTTTTAGTTTCATTCTAGTTGTGTCCAAAGGCAATATTTCTTGTATTCTGGTATATTCCTCAAGATTCTCATTTTAAAAGGTAAGTCAGTAGTAGTCTACACTCTGATCAAGCTTTTTTACCGGTAAATATTCCATTATGTCTAGGTTATTGATGCTACCAATTATTTTCAGAAACCCGGCGTTTGACACGGCATAGTATGTGTACTTGTGGAACCCTACATCTATTTTAAATCAATATTATATAGGTAACTAGCTAATACCCGGTGTGCTCCGCCACCCTCATCGTAATGAAATAAAAATTTTATAGTTCAAAAATATATTTATTTTGCAAGTGCCACGCCTACTATTACTAAATCATCCATTTCTTATTAAAATAATCATATAGACGTCAAAATGTCTCTTGCAAAATTTGGGTACTCTAACTGTGTGAGAGCTACCACGCCCACTATTTCTAATGTACCCATTTTTTCCAGAAATGTTTATTTGGGTGTCAAATTTGCTCTTGCAAAATTTTAGTACTCTAATCGATATCGTTTTCCAAATATACGAAATTTAGTATTTAATTCATGTGGCCACGCCTACTATTGAAAGTCCGCCCATTTTTTACCAAAATGTTTGTGTGGATATCAAAGTTTACCGTATTTAATTTGAAGACTCTAGCTGCATTAACTTTCGTGATATATAATATTTAATACCTATTCTTTAATAGGACCCCCGCCCACTTACAATTTCAAACCAAAGTATAGCCTATAGTTCCTTCCAGACATACAGGAAGATTCTGCAAAAATTTCAAGGAAATCGGTCCAGCTGTTTAACCGTCTATAAAGCACAAACAAACATACAAAAACACATTGATCTTTATATATATAGAGGAAATGTAATTGAAATATTAACAATAAATTTTTAAAAAAATTATTATTTTCTTTTTGGGTATTTTTATTTAAAACAGTTTAAATAATATAAATTACTGACACAATAAATTCTTTATTTATATAAATCGCAAATTTAAATTATAAGCATGATTCAACTAATTAAAATCATTTTTAATAATTAGGAAAATTGTAATAATTTTTTAATACTGTTTGAATTGATATTTTTCGCAATACTTTTTCAATTACAACTATTAATTTTAGTTAATTAATAGTATCATTTTGGTGATTGGAGCAAAATCAAACATTTTTTAATTAATATTATTAATTTCGTAATTGAAATTCATATTCATTTTTTTCTGTGGTGTTGTTGGTAATTTCCATTAAAACATTTTGTATAACAATACATTTTCATTATGTGCTTTTGAAATGTTGTATTGTATTCATATAGGGGTGGTATATAAAAATTTTTTGCAGAAGAAAAAATCATTTTTGTAGTATTTTTTTTTTTCCCTCAAAACTATAAATATATATAAATTTTCAAGTCTAAATTTTGTTCATTTTTTTTTGGCTAAAAATTTTTACTAAAAAATTGTTTAAATAATTTTTTTCCAACTCTGCAGAAGTAAGATTTGATCAACTTTACAATTTTTGATTTATTATTTTCCTGACATTTAATGTGAATTGACGTTCAATAATATAACAATACCACCCATAGAAAAGAAGTATTGTAATCACAAGTAAATTAACAAAACTATATTTCAATAGACGTAACAGAATTTAATAAGGAGTTTTGAATTGAACATTGCTATGTTATGTAAGCCAAATGTCGGTCAGGGATATTATCAAAGTGTACGCTGTGGCGGATTTAACTTCACATAAACTTCTTACAAAAATAGTTGAAGGCAAATTCATGTTTGTCTACATAGATTATGAGAGTCTTACATGATAGCAAAAACCATCAGCTGGTCAGTTAAGTGTATCTGGTTGAATATCAAAATTAAAATTTCTAATTTAGTTGAAGACTTTCTTGTATTCTAACCAACCTTCCAAGTTTTCAGCGAAACCGGGTGCAACTGTCTTAACATTAGCGTACCACTGGTTAACATTGGTGTATTAACTGAAGTCGAAACCAGCAATCTCAAAGGTGCTGATGCTGGCCAACAAAGCCAAACGGCCACCGTCAATGAATTCCCAGCAACATATTGTTACCCTGATGCTAAACATCGCTAACGAATAATTATAATTTTTCAAAAATTTAAACATGTCTAAACAAAACAAAACAAAACAATACTTTTTATTTATTTTAAAATTTTTAGTAATTAATTAATAGTACGACACTTAGGATAACTTATGAATACGGCATGTATATTTTATATGCGTTAATAAAAAAGTAGTTTTTTATACTTCTATACTTCAACTGTGGTGCCAATGGTATATATAGCTTCGATATTCCATTTGTAATTTCTACAATATTCATATCCGACCTAATAAAGTATATATTTTCTAAAAGCCTATGAATTAGTAGAGTTATCTAAGCAATATTTGTCTGACCGTGTGTTGGTTGCAATCAACTTTCAGAACCCTGCACATATTGCACATATTTATTACATGTAAAAGTAAAAAACTCTTGAAAATATCTGGCAATAAATCGCTATTAAAATTTAGCACAAACTGTCCATAACCTACAGAGCTATAAGAAAATAAACACGACTGCCTATTTTCCCCCATATTTTTAACATAAAAATCAATATCTTTATGCCAAAGGACACCTTATTGGCTCATTAGCTGCTATTTGTAGATAATAAAAATAAAATAGATTATGCCTCTAGGACTTTTTGCAAAAAAGTTTAAACAAATAATCAAAAATTATAGGAAAAAATAATTTTTAAAAATATCTATATTTGCATACGTTTAATGTTGCCCAAAAATAAAATGGCGGATAAATTTTTCCTC
This sequence comes from Phyto melanocephala, assembly GCA_941918925.1. NCBI lineage: Eukaryota > Metazoa > Arthropoda > Insecta > Diptera > Rhinophoridae > Phyto > Phyto melanocephala. Next base: position 18,307,823 of record OW799236.1, on the reverse strand, counting down.
AGCTCCATCAATATGGGTATCAAATGAGAAGGCTTGACTAGTAAAATATATAAATAACTTTCTAAAAATTCAAATTCACAGATGGCGTCAGAAATAATAAAGCCAAATTGCGTGTCTGAAATTTAGGCTAAGCTACGTTGTGCTTATAATACCTACGTATATGATAGTGAAGGGTATTCGGCATATCCGAATATAGCATTATTACTTGTTCGTTTTTGTTGCTTATTTATTTAAATACCAGATTATGTTTAATAATGTAGCATTTTTATACCAACAAATTCAATGTTTAAAAGAATTATAAAATATAACTAGATGTCATATAAAAAAAATTCCAAAAATCATTTTTTTTAAAAGACAATACTGTTTTAATGCTGCTTGTAGATTATGAATATTCTTATATAAAAATCTTATCTTCTTTTTGAATATAAACCCTAGACTGAAATGTCTTAAAATAATTTTGTTGTTTTGAGTTAAAACACAGCGATAAGATTCTTAAATAATAACATCTGGTCAAGGATCTAAGTATGTTTGGATTTAAATAAAAACGAAAAAAATCTTTTAAACCTTATCAAAATAAATATTTTTATTTCTTAAATAATCTTAAAAAGTTGCCTCTGTTTTCTACCTAATTTTTTTTGCGCAATTATAAACATGCCCACAATAACAGAGAGTCTTGTTATTCTAAATATGACATACTTCACAAAATTGTTGACAACTTTACCAACAATTAATTTTACTTTAAGAGAAATTAATGACATTTTCTTAAACTTTGACAAGACAATTTTTTTGTCAAACTTGTGCTCAACTGCATTTTATAGACGACAAATTACAGGTGAAAATGTCAACTATGATTATATTGCCAACTGGGTTGTAACGCGCACTTAAACTAAGTCGTTGCGGTGCTAGAGGTACGATATGAGTTTTATTAAACCAAGCACCAAGCTTGACTTGAAAACAAATTGTTCAGGCACGAAATTTTCTAATATTAAGAATAGTCAGGCGGACGACAAGCATGGTTTTATAAACTTTTTTCTTGATTTGAGTCTAGTAAATAGTTCATGACTCATAAACTGCGCTATGGATGGCTGCAGACCCGATTTGCTTACGTTCATTAATGCGACTACATCAACAGCGTTCTTTCATTTTAATTATCCGAAAGCGATAGATGTCATGCCCGCTGATTCAGTTCTGCCCATTTTTGCATAAATATAAAATATACACCGATTAAAACGTTTACGGGAATTCGAAATAAATTTATTTTTTCTTTAAGTGGAATACGATATAAGAAATATATGTGGAATATATTTACTTGCGAACAGCATTTTATTATAAATAAAAAAATAATTAATTTTCAATTTAAACTTTGATTTGTTAAGCTGATATGAACGTGGTCACAATGTCGAAATTATCACTTATCTACACTCAATTCTTGAACTGAAACCCAAAAAAGAAAAATGTGAAGATAACGACAACAATCTGTACATTTAATGTTACTTAATATGCTGGATCAACATAATATATTTTTTAGGCTTCCACATAATAGTACAGAATAAGACTTTGCTTAAGTTAAACGTAAGTTCTTGTATAGTTTTGCAAAACAAAAAAGAAGTAAAAAAAATTCTGAATAACAGCATAATGTTGGAAGACATTGATCTAGACACTAGTGCAACGACGTTTCTAAAGCCAGCTGAGAACTTTTATTCCTGCTCTCTGCATGAGGCAGTAAAACTGAGAGGCCCTAAAGAAAATTTAGGCGAACGTAAACTGCAAACTATACCACAATTGTTTAAAGAATGCTGCCACAAATACAAAGATTTACCAGCATTGGCTTACGAGACGCAAGAAGGTAATGATGATTCCAATAGCAACAGAAGCAAATGGTCTACCATAACGTTTGCCGAATACGAGAAGAATGTAGAACAAGCCGCTTTACTTTTATTGCACTTAGGTGTTCAACCTCGTTCTACCGTTACTGTGTGGGCCTTTAATTGCCCCGAATGGTTTTATATAGAATTGGGTGCAATACGTATTGGGGCTGTAGTGGCTGGTATTTATATTACCAGTACAGCGGAAGCTGCTTATCATGTCTTGGAGACCTCAGAAACATCAGTATGTTTAGTGGATGATGCTCAAAAAATGTCTACAATTCGAGATATAAAATCGCGTTTAAATCATCTAAAAGCTGTTATTCAATTAAATGGTCCCTTCGAAGAGTATGTGGGCAAAGAACCGGGATATTATCGGTGGAAAGATTTGTTTCACAGACAGTTGAGCTTAGCTCTACGTGAGCAGTTGTTGTTGAATGAACGTAATGTGGCTGCCAATGAATGTGCAATGTTGATATTTACGGTAAGTGAACAACTTTAGAGATTAAATTTTTAAAACATTTTTATTATTTTGTTGCTGTTTTTTTTAGTCTGGTACCGTTGGCATGCCTAAAGGTGTGATGCTCTCACATGAAAATATTTTGTTTTGCACCCATGCCTTAAAACAATTTCTTCCCTCAACCAAAGGCAAACAAGAAATTTCCGTCACCTATTTACCCTTGAATCATATAGCTGCTCAACTTTTTGATATTTTTGTAGGCATACAGAATGGTATTCTGATTTATTTTGCAGATCGCAATGCACTTAAGGGGACTCTTGCTAAAACATATGCCCAGGCCAGTGGCACCATAATTGCTGGAGTGCCTCGGGTTTTTGAGAAAATGCAAGAGAAAGTTATTCAAGTGGAGGAGAAGTCTTCAAAACTTGTAAGAGTTCTAATGCAGCAATCTCGCAGTTTAATGGAAACTTATCATCTAGACAAAATGGCCCATAAAACGTTTACGCAATTAAAATACTGGTTGGCTTCGAAAATGGTAAACAAAATAAAAATGGCCATGGGTTTGGGTCATGTTAAGATGTGTTTCATGGGCGGCGCACCAGCAGCAGAGGAGACTAAAAGATTCTTTTTGAGTTTGGATTTACCTCTGATAGAGGTTTTTGGCATGTCAGAGACTGCAGGTCCAATAACTCTTAATGGTGAGAGAATAAATATAAGGACGGTGGGCAAGCCAGTAAATGGAGTAGAGATCAAGATAAATCAACCCAATGAAAGTGGTGAAGGAGAGGTTAGTTGACAAATATATATTTAATAGCAGAGTTTGCTAGAAAAAGCAAAGATTTATATTGTCCCGTTCTTGTTTTATGATTAATTTTAACCTGCATATTTGCAGTTATGGGTACGTGGGCGTTGCAACTTCATGGGTTACCTAAAAGAACCAGAAAAAACTGCAGAAACTTTAACTGAAGATGGTTGGCTAAGAACGGGTGATATCGGTTATGTGGACGATGAAGAAAATCTTTATATCAGTGGTCGCCTTAAAGAACTAATCATAACAGCAGGGGGAGAAAATATACCACCGGTACATATCGAACAATCGATTAAAGAAGAATTACCCTGTGTCAGCAATGCAGTGGTGATAGGAGACAAAAGGAAATATCTTACAGTGCTATTAACACTAAAGGTTAATTTGATAAAAACAAATCTAAATCTAAATATTAATTAACTCTTTTAAACATTTACAGACTGACATGGACCCCGACTCTGGATATCCCTTGGATACCCTAAAACCTGAAACCATACACTGGTTAGCATCTTTAGATAAACATTACAGCCATCTTTCAGATGTACTTGGTATCAAAATTCCACATTATCTACAAAATTTTGATCCAAATTCTGTGGTTATTAATTGTGATCCCAAGGTGTGGCAGGCCTTAGAGGAGGGCATTAAGCGCTACAACAAACAAGCCATGTCAAATGCTCAAAAAGTTCAGTTCTTCACAGTGCTGCCACATGATTTTTCTCTACCTACTAATGAATTGGGTAAGAGGGATCTTATTACAAGTTACTTCAAGTTGTTAATAATGAGTTTTATTTTTTTAGGTCCCACTTTAAAAATTAAACGGAATGTTGTTCTGGAAAAATATAAAAAATTAATCGACCAAATGTATGATAAATAATTATATTTTATTTGAAACAAAAGTTGATTAAGTTCTACTTAATAAAAAGGGTTCATTTTTATATAGACATAATTTGATAAAAAAAAAGTTGGTCTCTAACGAATAAGGACTCTCTGCAACACGGCAATGTAGTGTTAACCCGATTTTGGCTTGTAAAAATTTTATTTAAAAGAAGACCCAATTTTTTTTAAATCTTTTTTAACCCACCTGCACTTTAACCACTTCTCTCATTTCCGTTTTATAATTTGAACATCTGGGTGGAAATTCCAAACACCAAGTTGCCGTCCGTACCTTAACTGGCTGCATAGAAGGTGTGCGCACTTCCTCAACATATTCCTCTTCTTTCGTGCAAATATGATTACTCTCTGCAGAACCACTATCCGTTGGACCCGCACTCTCAGAGTTATTATGTGATTGTGAATTTAAAGACTCTACCAAGTTTTGATTATTATTACCACTGGCCGAATACAAAGAATCGCTTATAATGCCCGCCGTTAAGTCGGTATTAATTTTAAGGCCATCATTGGCCTTTGATAAATTAAGCAGTATTAAATTTAAGAATATTAAAATTTTTAAATATTTTTTAAAAGCAGACATATTTTTTTTTTAAATTTTTGATTTTTCGTTAAAAAAATTTTTTTATATTTTTTTTATTGAACTAAATTCAATTTTATTTGCTTTAGAACACACATTTTCTAAAAACACTTTCACTATTTTCCTGTGTGAAATTTTTGTTTAATATTCTTCCGTTTTCGATATTGCACTTTCGTTAAGTGCGTCTGTTCTGTTTAAACGTAAACGTTGATTTTTTTGTACTAATCTCTAGAACTGTTTAATTTTACAATTTTACGCTGTTAAATCAAAAAATTACAACAATGAATAATTTTTATATGTTGATTGCTAAAGTTCTAAAAAAAAATCGACAAACAAAATATATAAACCACTTACTCTCTAAAATGTCTCCAAATTGAAAAACATTAAAATAAAAAGTTGAATGTGGCTGCGTTTAAGCGCTTAATCTCAGCGTTGCACTGTCTACTTAAATGTGTATAAAGCACAATGTGTACGTACATAAAAACAACAACAACAAAGGCAAACACATTAACAACTACAAAAAAAAATTACTTTTGATTATATTCAATTAAAAATTGTATGCAGATGATAATCATGTTGTTTAGCATCATTATCAATAACGATCATTATCATTCATGTAAATCATGATTTCGAGTCACTATTGCCAGCGAATTGATGATGACGTTTTGTGTTTGTGCGTTCACAACAACTATATCGGAAGAGGTGTAATTGAAAGTAAGAGAGCTGATCGAAAATATAAGATTTGTTACATAAATTAGCTTAATATAAACTTTTCTATTACAAACTGCTTATCGATTAATTTGAAACAGAAAATTCGTAGGACAGGTTAATTCAAAAAGAACCTTTTATTAAAAAATTTTTTTGTTTAGAAATTTGTTATTGATAATTTTTCTCTATAGTTATATATTAACGAGCGTAAATTTGTTATAGATACCTTTTATCTGTTATCGATAAATCTTTTTTTTTAAATTGTTATCGATAAATTTTCCCTATAAAAATATTTTTTATCAATAAATTTTTTAAATATTAAAAATAATTATAAAATAAATAAATTTTTTCTGTAGAAAATTTTAGGGAATTTTTCATGAGATAAGTTATCGTTATATTTATTCTACAGATCGATAACATTTTCTTAATAGAAAATATAATAACTTTTAACTGTTATCGATAAATCTTCTTTATGAAAAATTTTTTATCAATAAATTTTCTCTATAAAAATGTTTTTATTAATCAATAAATTAAATAAAATAATTATAAAATAAATAAATAAATTTTTTCTGTAGAAAATTTTAGCGAATTTTTCATGAAATAAGTTATCGTTATATTTATTCTGGTTATGCTTATCGATAACATTTTCTTAATAGAAAATTTGTTATCGATAACATTTTCTTAATAGAAAATTTGTTATCGCTAACATTTTCTTAATAGAAAATAATAGAAACATTTTCTTAATAGAAAATTTGTTATCGATAACATTTTCTTAATAGAAAATTTGTTATCGCAAACTTTTCTAAATGGAAAATTTGTTATCGATAACATTTTCTTAAAAGAAAATTTGTTATCGATAACATTTTCTTAATAGAAAATTTGTTATCGATAACATTTTCTTAGTATAAAATTTGTTATCGATAATTTTTTTTTAGAAAATTTGTTGATATTATTTTTTTAGAAAACTTACTATCGATAATATATCCACAAAATATAAATATGTGATCGATAAATTTGAAATAAAATATTGTTCTCTTTATAATAAATACATGATAGATCTTCCTTAAAGATAATAAGTAAGTGAACGATTTTCCGAATATTAAATATAATGACCATAAATTATCTTTAAGATGATTTCTTATCGAAACATTTTTCTCAAAGAACTCTTTTTATTTTACCTATTTTCTATGGAAAAAGTTGTGTATTAAAAATATGTTATCGATAAATTTCTTATTAAGAAAAATTATTATCAATGTGTCTTTTGTATTTAATTTTATTATGTGGTGGATTTAATTTTAGGATAATAATTTTTCCAAAAAAGTTGTAATCGATAAATTTTTCTTATATTGTAGAAAATTTGTTATCAATTAATTTTTATTGAACGAAAAACTTTATCTGTAAAAATTTTTTTATTAAAAATTTATTATCGGGAATTTTTTTTATGGAAAATTTCTTATCGACAATATTTTATAGAAAATTTGTTATCGATAATTTTTCATAATAGAATATAATTTACGGATGAATTTCCTCTATGGGAAAGTTTTGATTTAAGAATATTCTCAGTTATATATGGATTTTAAGGTCGTCATCATCTTATTGCCGTGCTCATCTCAGTACTCTAAAGACAGCTACGGCAATTCTATTAAGACTTCCATTGAAATTTTTGGCTGTTTATCCATAACGGTTTGTAATGGGCCACTGATAGCAAAAAGCACGCTTCTTTGATTTTAATGCAAATATATAGTCTGTGTTTTCTTGTTAACTTTTGGCTGCAAGAGAGCTATCAATAGCTATAGTTAGACAGCTGAGAATGTCAAACGGTGTTGACATATCTGTTCAATAAGACTTAAAACGACATTATTAATCGTTTAACGCCAGAATAACGCTTTGAAATTGCGGAAATTTAGTATGAACAAATAATTAGCTTGCGAAGTATTCTAACTTCATCATTTTTTTCGTTTTTTAATGATTAAGCTCATTTCTAGTTAAATGGATTCAATAAGTAAAGACATTCCCCAAGCCATTAACGTGACACTATTACATTCATTGAAATTGACTGTTTGATGCGTTTTACACGCTGGTCCTTATTTCTTTCAAAATTAGCAAGGAGTTGCCGTTACTATAAATAACGAGCGCTATCGAGCAACAATCAACCAGTTTAACATTAAGAACATTTGGTTTCAACACTACGATGGATTTATTGCAAAATCAATTTGGTGACAACTTTGTTTACAGAAGTTGTCGTGTTCACCGGCTTCTAGTTTGCGCGATTTATCACCTCTGGATTAATTTTTATAGCGCTATATTAAGTCATTGATTTATGCTGATAAATGAACAACTCTTGAAATATCAATATTAAAGCCACTATATGGCCAGATTCATGAAAAAAAGTTGTGAAAAATGGAACTGAACGAATGGACTTTGCAACTCATAACCAAGGCGGAGATACCTACATATGTATACCGTGAATGTAATATTAAACAAAAATTTATTTCAACAAAATTTCTTTTTTTTTTGTTTTCATGCAGATAAAAAAGTACCCTAGAACATACGCTTGTAACTTGTTGTCACTCTCTGTTACATGTTATTCACACAATTTAATCACAATGATTACTTTGTTGTCTTTATTATTGTAAATTAGAAGAGTAAAGAATGTCAAAAATGGTTTCCAAAAAATAAATAACATCGTTATAATTTGTTTAAGTGTATTACAAAACCGTTTTCATTTTTATTTTTTATTTACAAATTGTTATTATCTTAAATGCCTTAAATTCACTTAAAACAAATAATAAAAAACAATTTCGTAAAAGAAAATACATAATTGAATTAAAATTTCAGCTTAGAAAAAAAGGGCAAAAATCTTTTTACATAAAGCAAAGAGAGAAAACGTATTAAACTGATAGTGGTACACAGCTATCCCAAGATCACTTAAGAACTTTATGAACTGTAATGAGATGACTGCAAATAATGTTGGGATAGTTACATTTGTACAAAACAAATTATTTACTTACATATACATAAGTAGTTAGTATGTATATCATGAAGTTACTACGCCTACATTAACTAAGCTTTTGTACAATTGAAACTAGTCAATAGAGTAAATAAATTGTGAAAGTGCTAAAAAGAATAAATTCATTTAACCCATTAGTGGACACAGTGATTTAGCAACTTTTCTTCCATAATTTTTACACAATATTAAAGAAAATGATCTCATTAATTCGTTTTAAAAACATTTTTTGTTTAAAGTTATAGTTTTGGAGTTATGGACCGTCTCTTATAAGGGACACCGCAAAGTAGGTGCACTAGGCGTTTGATAAATTTTAAAGCGCTCTTTGGGCTAAAGCCGTTTTTCACATTTGTTGCTAATGAAGTTTGTTTGTTTTTCCGCAATATTTAAATCGTTTGTTAGTTTTTAAATATTCAATAAAATGGTCTTTGCCAGCATATCGTTTATCTGTAGTCACTTTGTTAGTGTGCGAACTTCTTTTAGATGGACTACTATACGTTTTAATGTATGAAGGATTCAATGCATGATGTAACAAGATTTCGAAAAAAAATAAGTAGAGAGGCACATGTCAGATCATTTGGGAACAACTTTTTTGTCAGCAGCCATTCATTTCATTCATTTTGAAAAAATTAAAAATTTTGAAAAAATTAAAAATTTTGAAAAAATTAAAAATTTTGAAAAAATAAAAACATTTGAAATAATTAAAAATTTTAAAAAAATTAAAATTTTGAAAAAATTAAAATATTGAAAAAATTAAAAATTTTGAAAAAATTAAATATTTTAAAAAAATTTAAAATTTTGAAAAAATTATAAGTTTTAAAAAAATTTAAAATTTTGAAAAAAGTAAAAATTTTGAAAAAATTAAAAATTTTGAAAAAATTAAAAATTGTGAAAAAATTAAAAATTTTAAAAAAATTAAAAATTTTGAAAAAAATAAAAGTTTTGAAAAAATTAAAAATTTTGAAAAAATTAAAAATTTTGAAAAAATTAAATATTTTAAAAAAATTTAAAATTTTGAAAAAATTATAAGTTTTAAAAAAATTTAAAATTTTAAAAAAATTAAAAATTTTGAAAAAGTTAAAAATTTTGAAAAAATTAAAAAGTTTGAAAATATTAAAAATTTTTAAAAAATTAAAAATTTTGAAAAAAATTAAAATTTTTGAAAAAATTAAAAAATTAAAAATTTTGAAAAAATTAAAAATTTTAAAAAAATTAAAAATTTTGAATATATTAAAAATTTAGAAAAAATTAAAAGTTTTGAAAAAATAAAAAATTTTGAATAAATAAAAAATAAAATCTTAAAGGGCTTTCAGAAATCGGCTTCGACGCGGAACGTATTTGTTCCAAAATGACCTGAGGAAAATTTTTTTGGTTTCAGCACAACATCGGCTACAGCATGGTGATAGGGCCTTATTTTGGTTGTACCCCTAGTGTACAATGGCATTCGGTCTTTCTAATCGAAACTGGAAAGGGGAGAATGAAAAGTATAGGGGCCAGCAGAGCGGTCTGGGTTCTGAGAGTATATGATTAAATCATTTGCTCAATCATCGTTTTACAATTGCACTACGGACTTAGAGTGGATTTACATTTATTTAAAAATAACAACATGCATAAAATAGCAAGGATTCATATAATATTTAAACTAAACAAAAACTAGGTAATGACTTGCTCTTACTTAATAACATACTTGTCAATGACTTTTACATATCGTCTGTCTGACTAGGAAGTGTTTTAGTAGTGACTTGATTTATAATGTGATACGATAGCGCTTGTTTTCAGATTGCGAAAATTCTTATTGCGAAATTTGCTAGAAGCCATTTAAATACATAACTTATTATAATTCTCATTTAGTTTAACACGCTTAGGGAAAGTAATAATGATTTTGACAACAGCGACAAAACATTTCATTAACAAAGTGATGAATTATAGATTTTCACTGATTTTTAAATTTCAAATTAACGTATCGCATATTTTTCAAACCGAATTTTTGTCCTTAACGAACGAACGAACCGAACGATTTCTGTAAGGCCTTACTATTAATTGATTATTTTGGTTATTAAAATCAAATACTATTGCTATAAAAGTAAGTACCTATTTCAGTGTCTCTTACTTGAACGATGAATAGCCACCAAAAACCTGCAGATTGGAGGTGTCAATGCTGCCTTTACAATAATAGCCATCTTAATAAGTACTTATACGAGTCTCGATTTGTAAACGAGGTTGGTAAGTACTTTTTTTAGTCCCTATTTTAAGGCGAGCGTAGTATGTATGTACTTGCCTCCAATGATATCGCCATGTTAAAATAATGAGTTTATATGCCAAATTGTAAGTAGTGAAGAACCGTTTTTTATTACATTCAACTCATTATTTTGTAATGAGAGTTTTTGCTGAGCAGCTCGAGATTTACGCTTTTCTAACAAATTATTTTTCCACATTTCGCATAAAACCAAGCACACAAATCACAAAAGATGATGACATAACTTAATTGTTATTTAAAAATTCCAATTATTAAAAGTTTCACAGTACAAAATTCAAAACGTCCCTTACAAGGGACTGTGCGCACTAATGAGTTAAGACTATTTTTCTTGTTTTCATAAGTAAGTTGTTGCTGTAATGTCTTAATACATAGAAACTATTTGTTTAATATGAAACAAAAATGGTGGTTGACAATTCTATTGCGGAACTAAAAATTATTAGCGCTTGATAGAGGGTGTCAGTTTACTTCAGTTTTCTGTATGAGAAAAGTACCAGACATATTTTATGTATTTGTTATGGGATTGAATAGCGATTTTATTTGTAAAAAAATTTCTATAAATTTTCTCTTTAAAGAAAATTTTTAAAAAGTTATCTACTTACACAATACGAGTATAAGTGACCATTTTTTTAATCTAAAATTTTTTTTATAAATTCCCTATTATTACAAAATGTTCGATTTACTTGGTAATTTATTACAATTGCCGGATGTATAATATTAAGTTTTTGTTAGAAAAAAAATCTTTTATTTTTTGTTTTAAATTAATGATAAATGACTTTTATTTGGTGTGCTTGTTTATGTGGACCATAAAATGCCAAAAACCTCAGTGTTTGGCATTTAAAAAAATTTACATACGCATGCTGCTAAGTGCTGCACCTCTGAAAAGTGCGCATATATTTCACTGGTTCATTTTATTTTTTATTTTTACAAACCAGACAAATGTCTAGTACAAATTGTTGTTGTAAATGATTTTTTGAAGTTTCCTCTGGCTTATAGGTAGACACAGTTACAGCAGCAATGACCTGCATGACATACAAATTAATTTTTTTTTCAAAACTTTTTTCTAAAACTAAAACGCATGTTGGAGATTTTTATTTTCCTGCATAAGCAAAATCTAAACGTGTGTTCTGATGTGTGTAGAGTTTTTAAATATGTTGTTTGTTTGTGTTTCAGGTTGTTGTTATATATATATGTGTGTGTATGTGTGTTTCATTTTGTTGTGGCAAGTAATGAAATTTGAAAAAAAAAGCAAGTGCGTTGTGCTGTTTCTATTTTGTTTTTATTATTATTTATTTTTGCTAACATTGACATTGATTGTTGCATTTAGAACGCAAAATTATGGCAATTTGTCAAATAGCTTTTCAACATACAAAAACAGCAACAGGTAAAACAAAAAAAAAAAAAAAACACTTCATACTCGTAAATAAAAACGTTAATTGAAATTTAAAGCAGGTTTGGGCGTTTTATTACAAAACTCATATATTTTAGAATACATATTAACAAAAAAAATAAAAAAGCAAAAAATATCGACAGCTGTATTGACTAAGACAAACAGCTATTAGTTAAAATCTAAAACGGAAGTAAATTTCGTAGACTAGCAGTAATCAAATAATAATTAAAAAATAAACGCAAATAATTTGTTTTTTATTATTAATTTAATTAAATGAAAACAATTTAATAATGACTTTATTGTATGAAGTGTTTTTGGTGTTTGTGTTAAACATTTAAAATGACTGTTTTAGTGTTATAAATATTAAAATAAAAACATAGATTTTAAAAAGTATGGTGCCTTATAAGACTTATAAATAATTTATAAATTTTTCAAACAATTACAATTTAAAATAAAACATTATGAAATATGATAACATTATTACAGCCAGCAAATTGTGAATTATCTGGTGCCCCTCAGCTGAACGATTGTAATAGCCACCAAAAACTTGCAGATTGGCGGTTTCAATGCTGCGTTTACAATAATCGCCATCATAATTCCAGCCAACATATTCATTAGTTCTTAGATTTTCCAAACGCAACCATTCCTCAAGAGGCGCAAAGTATTCACGTAAGGCTGAACCATCTAGGCGGCCTTCACCCAAAGTCTCCTGCAAAACCTCCTGCCATGGCTGTGAAGCGCCTTTGGACATAATTTGTCTGAAAGTAGACAAAAACAAAATTCAATAGATAAAAAGTCATAATGTAACAGTCGGCAATATTGAATCTTGTGTGCCCTCTTCTATACCAAAAAAAATATATATTTAATTTGTATTTTTATTTATTTTTTTTTTTAAATATTGCGTTTTTATTGACGTGAAATTTTTGGTAAAATTTTTTTATACCTTAACTAATGACAACAGATTACTTTGTTTCTAGTTTTAATTTGTTTTTATAAAACAGCCCAATATTTGGAATTTTTTTTTTAACTCAACTTTTTAAGAAGACTTTTTTTTATTTTAATTTTATAAAAAAAACAAAATTTAAATAAATTTAGGTACTTACAAATTTAAGTCTCTCTTAAAATCTTGATAAGATATATTTGCTATAATTTCAGCTTTTAGTAAAGGATCGAAGATGAATGTAGGCACAGGGGCAGGTGTCTATATTATGGGGGAGAATATCAGGAGGTCTTACAGACTTACTGATGACAGTAGTGTGTTCCAAGCGGAGATACTGGCTATCTTTAAGGCAACGGATCTCATATTAGAACATATTTCAAGGGGTAGGGAGGCTACCCTATTCATTGGCAGTTAGGTGGCGCTCAGAGCCTTCAAGGGATATTATGTCAAATTTGGGCGAGTTAGGAAGTGCAGGAGAGCACTCGATAGGATCATGAGCCTCTTCAATGTCAAATATTATTTATTTATTTATTTGATTCCATTACAACAAGATTTTAAATCTTATAATTATAGTAAAGGATTTTTATATTGACAATTAAATAATGGTACATATCTTCTTCTCCTATATATATAAAAGTGAAACCCTGTGTGTGTGTGTGTGTGTGTGTTAGCTATAGACTCCTTAACTGTTAAACCGATCGCGCTCAAACTTTTGTAAGTTGTTTTACACATACCAGGGAGTGTTTATGGGTGAAAAAAAGTGGGCGGGGCTACGCCCATAAAAAATTAGTTATCAGTTTTAGCTACTTGCACTTGACCGATTTTTCTGAATTTTTGCACACATATCGAGCTGTCATGACTAAATAATTTCGTGATTAGAAAAGTGGGCAGGGCCACGCCCATAAAAAAAATTATAATTTTGAGGTACTTGCACTGGGCCGAATCTTCTGAAACTTTGCACACATATTGAGCTGTAATGACTTTACAATTTCATGATCAGAAAAGTGGGCAGTGCCACGTCCATTAAAAAAAAAGGTATCATTTTGAGGTACTTTCACTGGACCGATTTTTCTGAAACTTTGCACACATATTGAGCTGTCATGGCTTTATAATTTCGTGATTAAAAAAGTGGGTGGGGCCACGCCCATAAAATATTAGTTATTAGTTTAAGCTACTTACACTGGACCGAATTTTCTGAAACTTTGCAAACATACTGAGCTGTCATGACTTTACACTTTCGTCATTAGAAAAGTGGGCAGTGCCACGTCCATTAAAAAAAAGGTACCATTTTGAGGTACTTTCACTGGACCGATTTTTCTGAAACTTTGCACACATATTGAGCTGTCATGTCTATACAGTTTCGTAATTAGAAAAGTGGGCAGTGCCACGCTCATAAAGAAAAAGTTATAGTTTTTAGCCTTGCACTTGATATTCGATTAAAATTTAGAATGCGATTTAAATTCATGCAGGGGCGTAGCAACGCGCGCCGGGCTTTTCTAGTATGTATATATATATATATATTAGAACTGCAAATCAAAAATAAAGAATAAAAAATAATTTATCAAAATACAAACTTTATGAAACATTTAACGGTAACATTATTTTATAAATTTTACAAACTTCATTCCTAAATTGCCTGGCGTTGCTTATATTCCTTAAATTTGTTGGAAAAGAGTGTGTTGGGTACCAGGGCACAATAAAATTGTCGGCAATGAAATTGCTGACGATCTTGCTCGCGTTGGATCGGCACAGGTTTTGACGTGCGAAGGGGACATGGTGAGGCATCCGATAGATTACTATCTTGGGAGTATTGAGGCGTGGGTATCCGACAGGACTAATATGGCGTGGAGGAACAGAAGCGACTGCAGAGTTGCAAGGGCTTTATGACCCAAGTTGAATTCAGCGGACTCTACGTTACTTCTGAGGGCCACTATTGTGGTTTTAACAGGACACTGTCCTGTGAGAGCTAGGATAAGTAGATGGGATCGTGGCACTCCATATTAATGTAGGATGTGTGAGGATAAGGAGCTTGAAACTGTGGAACACATTTTCTGTCACTGCCCGAGGTAGAAGATTCCACGATGAGTTGGGTGAGTGCAAATTAGGGAATATCATCGGACTTATCATGGGGGTCAGGTGGCTGGTAAACAAGCGATGAAGCTCTTAGGGAATCTTTATTTCTTTCTTTCTTTCTATTTCCTACAAACTATTGATTAATTTAATTTACTTAGCAATCCTCTTTCTTTTCTAATCAGTCCTCTGTCTTTCTTATAAAGGGTGATTTTTTATGAATAAAGTTTTTCGGGCTGGCAGCACTGGTTAGTAATTTTGTCCAAACTAAATCTATGAAAGTGAAAAGTGTTCAGTATACTCTGCCACTTCATCATGGAGAAAGTCAAAAACGAGCAACGACTGCGAGTCGTTGAAATTTATTATCAAAATTCGTGCTCTGCGACCAAATGTCCATCGTTTGTTACGAACTTTTTATGGTCGTCATAATCGACCTACTAAATCAACAATTCGTGCTATTACACCAAATTTACCTTGGTAGACATTAAACCACTGACTGGCGTTCGTAGAGTGCGTACCGAAGGGAATATTGCAGCCGTAGCGACCAGTGTTAATGAGGATAGTGAAATGTCAGTTCGTCGCCGTTCCGTTTGAACCGGAGCCGCGGGCAACATTTACATGAAGTTATTATACCCTTCACACAGTGAAAAGGGGTATATATAGGTTTGTCAATCCGTGTGAAATTTCTACAATTTTCAATTCCGACCCCATAAAGTATATTAATATATTATTTATATTTTTATTATTATTTTTTTTTTAATTTTTTTTTCTGTTTTATATTTATTATATATATTTTAATTATTTTTTTTTTAATTTTTTTTTAATTTATGTTTTAATTTTTTTTTATTTTTTTTGTTATTTATTTTTTTTTTTATTTATTTTTTTTAACATACATACGTAAATTTTAAATTTTACAATGGGACATATACAAAGACATATATTCAATGATGCAAATATGAGTGTTTTATAAGATTTTTAAAAAACTACGCTTAATAAATCACGCTTTATAAAAGGAAACACAAGTGACCATATTGGTCTTCAAGTGTGGCTCTTGTTTCCTGCATCCCCCATTCTTAACCTACCTACCTTTATTAAAATTAATCTGATGGAATTTTTAAATATTATTAAAAGAATCTGAATTATATTTAAAATTTTTTTAAACTTTTCGATTTTTATTTCGACAAGCGTTTTACTTCAAGGCTTTTACTTCTAAAATGTAATTTAAAACCTGTCGTACTAAGCAGTTATGAGATATAATTTATAATATTTGTGTATATTGTAAGAGGTAGAAAACAAAATGCAACTTTTTAGAATTTTTCTCCGTCAATCTGTCTGCCTCACTGAACACGATTGACTACAAAAATACTGGATGGATTTCAATAAAAATTGGTAAAGATATGCCTTGATTTTTGGCTTAGTATAAGGGAAGTTTTTAATTGTGACGTTATATCTAATTTGCAACAGAAAATATAAAAATAACAAAGAAAATTGTACTAAAACGTTAGTAAGAAATAAATTCATATACAGACACGATAGAAGGAGAAACATAAAAACTATTTATTTTCACTAACATTATTAAAATTTATAAATAAATTAATAAAATAACAAAATATTTTTTCAACTAGTATTTTTATAAATTTTAAATAATACATTTTTTTAAAACAAATCATGTAGTCGTGTAGGCTTATCACACAGAAACGTTGAACATAAAATTATAGCACTTTAAGTGGCTGCCTTAGAATGCTTGTTAGCACTAGGGTTTGGGAACCGGGAATTCCCGCCCGGGAATTCCCGGGAATGAACCACTTAGTATTCCCGGAAAAATTTTGCTCTTATTACCGGGAAAACGGGAAATAAAAAATATGTAGTATATTAGGAAATATATTTAATTTTATTTTTAATTTTTTATCTGTTTTGGTAAATTTAGAGAATATTTGAATAACAAGTAAGGTTTTTAATTTGTTAGCATTTTTTGTTTGTTAAGTATTTACAACTTTTTTTAAATACGACTATGTAAAAGAAAAACAAACATCGTCGGTCAAAAATAGTTCACGCCAAAGTTAACGACTTTCTTGAATTATTTTTAATAAGTGCTTATAAATTTTAAGTGAGTTAATTATATGCATACATAATTAAATGTTTTCTTGTATATAAATGTTTTTTATAACAACCGTAAAACCAGCAGTAGTTTCCGTGGTTCATTTTTATAAATATAATCACAAATTGTTTTTAAAAGTGGTCACAGAATTTGTAAGTATAATTTTTTTTTTATTTATGATTGAATTTTTCTAATAATACTTTTTTTTTTAAATTCACTTTGCTTAGAAGCAAAATGTCTGAAGTTTGGAACTATTTTCAAAAGTAGACAACGCAGCACAATGTAATATTTCCCGAAAAGGTTAATGTTCAAGGGCGGTAGTACTTGTGGTCTCATACGGCACCTTCTTTTCGTTCATAACATATAATTTGAAAACGATTCTTCAACACCTGCACCAAGTTAAAAAAAAAATTTCACCATTAAAAGTTTTTTAGACACCCAAACATTACCAGAAATTTTTTCAAAATTGGCAGCAGTCGATGGAATATCTATTCGAACAATTACACGAAGTTCTTTTATTCGTCAAAGTTTTTTCAGTAAAAATATGACGTTACCAAAATAAAACTGATGTTAAAAACATTGTAATAAAATATTACAACGCTGTTAAAAATACGATGCTGAAAACAATATCGAATAAAATTTGGGACAATTTAAGGTTTGCTCTTGTATTAGACGAGTGGAGTAGTGTTGCCCAAAAAAGATATCTGTTTACATGCCAATAATTATTTTTATAATTTGGGTTAAGTTTATATTTCCGGAAGATGTAATGCTGACACAATAAGGACTCTAATGGAAAATAAAATACTACTAAAACAATGAATTATTAACCAAATCGTGATGTTAAAGTTAACAAACATTATTTATTTTAAAAGAAATATTATTTTCGGGAATACCGGGAATTCCCGGGAAGACGATTTTTTAATTCCCGTTTCCCGGGAACATAAAAAGACCGGGAAATCCCAAACCCTAGTTAGCACCCAAGTTACTCCACAACTTTTTCTTGGGCGGCAAAAGCTTTTTGTGGGCGGGGTTTCCCAAATCTTTAACTAAATTAATTTTCTATGTTGATTGAATTCAGCTAGTTAATTTTTTCCAATTCTACAGACAGAGCATATGCTTGAAGTTAAGGCGTTATTAAAATATATACATGGTGGCCTAGAAACCCGCCGCGCATGTTGTTTTAATAAATCTTAAGAGGAAATTGATACTATTTCATAATTTTTCTATTTCAGTTTTACTATAAAAAATTTTTAAAATTCAGAACTTCTGGCTAGTTGTTCTTGCAGCCTTGTCGAATACCCTCTTTAAGAACTTATAAAATCTGTAGCTCTTTGTTATAGAGCTCTGACTTAAAAATACCCTTAAGAAAAAGTCAGAAACAATAAAAGTGAAGGATCTAGTAGCTAATTGCCGAATTAAATCATAAGGCTAATTGGAAATTGCTCTTCAATGTTTGTGAAGTTTAACCTATTATTCAAGTTACACGGATGTTAATTCCATTTCAACAATTTGCGATAGTAAAAACTCATTAATTTAGACTCTGTATTGCTAAACAATCACACTTATGGTATTCAAAACCCTGGGTGTCCTTAAAAATATAAGGCCCAATGACTCTGTTTTGCTAAACAACAACATTTTATGGTATTCAACCTGGGTGTCCTTGAAAAATAAAGCCCGATGACATTTACGCTGACTTTAGGTAAATCTAACAGCTACTTATTCGTAATACGTCCCTTAGAAGTGTATATTTTGATTGTGTACGTATTTATTTAAATAAAAATGAGTCTCGTTGCTCATGATGAATTTGACTAAAAATTTCTGAAAAATAATTTCGTAAAAAAATTGTCACGAGAATTCCGTGTGATTGAAGTGAACACCGTTCCATAGCTTATTAGCATATCTTTTATATCTTTTTTCTTAACAAATAACAAAAGAAGAACCAATTAGATAATAGCTGTGTGTCCAGGTCTGTATCATATATATAATGGAGAATTTTACTGTATAAAAGCAGCAAACAAGCTGACAAGCAAGCCATCCTTTTCCAACATAGTCACATCAGATATATTACACAGGATATTTTTATAAAAATAATTTTTTATAAATATTCTATAAATTAAAAAATTTTTATTTATATAGGGATTTATATTCAAAATTTTGGAATAATTTTGTTAACAATTTTAAAAACATTTTATTATGAAAGTACTTATAATTTTTGTACCACCTGTTAATACACGTTTCTTTAAAAAAATTTAAAACACATTTTTATTTTACGTAGGGTACACTATTTGAAAAAAAAACATGGCTTTTGTTACACAAACATTAAACGCAACCTATACTCACTTTAATAAATTGCCCGCTTCGGGATGACGATAAACATCACATTTGTGCAAAGGTTTACGCGGATCATTTGGATCATATTGGCCAGCAGCACGACACATGCCACGATAGATTTGAAACTGTAAAATAGTCGAAACAAAATATCTGCAAAAATAAATGAAAAGTAAAAAAACAATGTTGATTATTACGACAAAAGACTTAAAAAAAATATATTTATTTTTATAAATAAATGATTTGAACATTAAAAACAAATTTTTGGTTGTATGACCTTTTTTTTGAGTTTTTTCTTTTCAAAAACAATTCATGTGTAAAGACAATTATTTTTAGAATATTTGGTTTTATCCAACAAATTTATTAGAAAACCCTGACCTTTTGCCATATAAAGCAGAAAAACAACAACACCAACAACAACAAAAGAAATACTTAGAAAACAGACGTTGGTTTTCTTTACGTTTAAGCTATAAAGAATCAGCCACCATAAAGCTAAGAAAAACGTAATGTGTTTGTTATAAATTTTATTCAAAATTAGTTAAATTCAATTTGTATATTTTTGTTAAACTATTGACTTGTGTTGTTTGTTCTTTGTTTTAAACAAGCTGTATGTATGGGTCATAAGTTTTTTGTTTCTTGGTGGGGGGTTTTCCAATAAAGTTTATTGTTTAACAATTTAGAATGTTAATATCAAAAAAAAAATATATTTTACAATTTAGCTAGAATTATGAATTTGTAAAAAACAATTTCAATTTCTTAAGACAAATTGTAAAAAGAACTATTTATGGTAGACTTTACCCTAATAATTTAATTCGTTTGTGAGTATTTGAATTTTTTTTTCAATTAAAATTTAAATCCTTTTTCAGAAAATTAAAATATAAAGCCAATTAACAGGTCCACTTTAAAAAAAATTAACTTATGGCCAAATTCTAGTTTCAAAAAATCTATGATGACCGCAAGTGTGGCACGTAACGCTATTCTTTTGAAGCCATATCTAAACAAGATCAATATCATCTACATTTTCAAACAAAAAAATCATTGATTATAAAGGGTTTTTCAACAGACACGCTACAAAAGTAGACCGTAAGGGACAGCAAAAGACGCCATATTTTTTGCCGCTCTTTTGACATTTCTTTTTAGTAAGGTTTGCCATTTCTTGATGAAAAGATATACGAGCCAATAACGAGTCGAAATTATTAAAATTTACTACCGAAATTCGGAGTCAGTGGCCTCAACGTTAAGAGCGCTACGTTCAAAAAAATCTTCTTCAGCGATGAGGCTCATTTCTGGTTGAATGGCTTCGTCAATAAGCAAAATATGCATTATTGGTCAGACAGCAATCCACACGTACTCCATGAGTTATCAATGCATCCCGAAAAAATTACGGTTTGGTGCAGTTTATGGGCCGGCGTGATGATAAAGACTTGGAAGAAATGTGGTTCCAACAGGACGGTGCCACAAGCCACACAGCGAATGTCACAATCTATTTTTTGGAAACCAAGTTTGGAGAACGTGTTATTTCACGAAATGGTCCAATCGATTGGTCGCCTCGGTCGTGTGATTTGATTTCGTTAGACTATCTCCTGTGGGGCTAAGTCAAGTCTCTGGTGTATGCCAACAAGCCAGCGACGATTGATGAATTTCGTACGATTATCGAACGCAACATTGCAGCAGTATCGCCCGATTTATGCTTGAAAACCGTCGAAAATTGGGTTCAGCATCTGGACTTCTGCAAGCGTGCCCGTGGTTGCCATGCAAAAAAAATCGAGTTCCATACATAATGGCCTCGAACGTACTTTCAAAAAAATAAATTATTTTAATTGATATCCAAAACCGTTTTTGTTTAATATAAAAAACTTTTGTAGCGCTCTTATTTAAAAACCCAATACAAGGGAATAAAGTTTCTGTTGATTAAGAACTGCATATTATTATTTAGATGATTTAGGATGCTGAGTTTAAATCTGCACTTGGGTTTTTTCTATCAGCTTGACTTTTCGCGATATACCGTTATGTCCGAAATTAAGGATTTTCAACTACACATAATAGAATAACCTGAAAACGGTTCACCATATAAAGTTAAAAAAATCCTGAACTCGTGAATAAATAAACACAAATAAATGAGTAAAAGAGGATTTTAAATAAAAATTAAAATTTTAAAACACAGATATTATAATCTAAATACAACTCATCGAAAAATTTTCTTAATTGATTTAATTTAATTATTGTTCGATTTCCATTGCCTGTGACTCAAGATTCGGCTTCATTTTTTAAGCAATAAAATCGGATCATGACACAGCTGTGTAATTCACAAAAAATGGTGTATTTTTTTTTGATATTTTGAATTGGTTTCACTCTATATGTAGCAATTTTTTTTATTAAGAAAACCAATTAAATTGGGTTGAACCGATAACTGATTTTCGAAGAAAAATTTTAATAATTTCGTAGTGTTTTAAAAAAAATTTATTTATCATGATTTGCCACAGTAAACTGAACCCCCAATGTCTCTATGATAAGTAGTTCCCTTTAAATTTCAAATTTGTATAACGCCTACAACGTCCCACCAAGCAATTTTTTCAAAATTTTGTAAGCATTCTCTTGCCTATTGCATCTATTGAGATGTTTAAATTTGTTGCATAAAAAAGTTCAACAATGTAGGTCTTCTGTATTGCTTTTTAATTAAGCAGTTGAAAAAGCGAGACTTATTTATTAAAAAATATTTTTTTTTAATGTCTCCCTTTCTTGCTGCTACCTTCATCAGCAGTGCATGATTACGCTGTTTTCGAAATAATCTAATTTTTGCTTGTTAAGTGCAAAAAAATTGGTAGACAGAATATAAATATCATGTCTTCGAAATAAGCTTTTGGAAGTAGGTAAGCAATAAGTAAGTAATGCAAGGAGTTGTTTTTGGTAATGAAATTTTTTAGAGGGATGTAGTTCACGTAAACTCAGTACAAGGTTTTATAAGTGTTAAAAGATAATATTTAATTTGTAAGAGCATAGCTTATAGCATGGCATGGCACTTATTAGATACTTAAAATCAAAAAATTTAATAATATTTGTCAAGCAGCTGCATTTGATTTTCGTACTAAGGAGATTGAAAATTATCGTTTTATGGCAGTGCACAAGAAACGCTGTAGATAAAGTTAGACAATTAATTGATGTGGGCTTGGCAACGTCTACATTTGCAAATCATAAAATTTTATTTTCATAGAAACTACATATGTGATCATAGTTTCGTAAAAATCGATTAGTACCATTCGTAAAACTAATATCTTATTTTTATGGGCGTGGCACTTTCCATTTTTTCTAATAAAAAAATTTTAAGTCTATGCGAGTTAAATTTGAATGCAAAACTTAATATAAATAGGTACTGGAATAATAAAAATCAAACAAAAACAAGTAAGAGTGCTATATTCGGCCATGCCGAATCTTATATACCCTTCACAACGTGTAGTCATGCAATAACAGTTGCTTGTATCACCATTCATCCCATATGAAATACGTACACGTATGTATGTTAAACAAACGAAAAAAAAAAAAAAATTTTAAAAAAAAATTTAAAAAAAAAATTTAAAAAAAAATTTAAAAAAAAAATTAAAAAAAAAAATTATTATATATATAATATACATATATAAAACAAAAAAAATAAAAAAAAAAAATAAAAAAAAAATTAAAAAAAAAAATAATAATAAAAATATAAATAATATATTAAATAAAAAATAAAAAAAAAATTAAAAAAAAATTTTTTAAAAATTAAAAAAAAATTTTTTTTTGGCTCAGTTGGGATTCGATGCCACGTTTTCTCTAACCAGTATACACGTTTGTATGTATGTATGTTGTTGTTGTAATGTTGTTTTTGTGAAAAAGAAATCGAGGTGGTCGTGGGTTTTTGCTCATATCTCAGTTGTTTATGTACCGATGTTTCTGATTTTCAATACCGATCTACTCCCGAATATTTCTGATAGTTTAATACTTTACCCGGGTCCAACCTATGTCGGGGGGCTTCAAAAAGTTGATTTCAACATACACACGGACAGACGGTCAGACGGACAGACGGACAGACGGACAGACTGACAGGGCTTAATCGACTCCCCTATTCATAAGCTTTCAGAAAATATATACTTTATGGGGTCGGAAATGAAAATTGTAGAAATTTCACACGGAATGACAAACCTATATATACCCTTTTTCACTGTGTGAAGGGTATAATAACATAATTATTTTTTTATGGGCGTGGCACTCGCCATTTTTTCTAACCCAAAAATTTAAATTCTATGGAAGTTAAATATGTATGCGAAATTTCATAAGAATCGTTACTCGATAATACAAATAATGCAAAAATATTATTTATTTTTATGGGTGTGGCCCTTAACATTTTTCTTATCGTAAAACAATAATGCTAAGAGAGCTTAAATTCTGAGCAAAGTTTTAGAAGAATCGGTATAACACAAATGGTAGAAAAATAATATTTTTTTTATGGGAGTGGCGCTGCCCAGTTTTTTAATCCATTAATTTAAATATTATAAGGGTTAAATGTTTATGCAAAATTTTAAAGGAATCGGTACTGGCATAATACAAATGGTACAAAAATAATATTTTCCCTTTATGGGCGTGGCACTTTCCATTTTTCTTATAATCTATATATATAAAAGTAAAAATCTGTCTGTCTGTCTGTGTGTGTGTGTGTGTGTTAACTATCGAGTCCGAAACTATAAAGCCGATCGGACGTGTTTATGGGTGGTAAAAAGTTGGCGGGGCTACCCCCATTAAAAGTAAGTTATCATTTTTAGCTACTTGTACTTGATATTCAAATAAAATAAAGAAAGCATTTTTATTCATTAATGGACGTAGCAACGCGCGCCGTGCTTGGCTTTTATAATTATATTGCTGAGAGAGCTTAATGTTTTTTAACATTTTTATTTGGATATTTAAAGTTAAAGAAGAAGGAAATATTTTTAATTTTTTAGGGGCGTAGCATAGCCTAATTTTCCTTTAATATAAATACATTGAAAAAAATTATTATAGTATGTATATCGAATACAAGTTGCTGAAAAATAATATTTACATTGTAGGTGCATCGGTAGGGTGGTCAGTAATTTGCTGGTCTCTAAGTGTAGAGGCTAGAGGTTCTATTCCTGTTAGACACTTTGATATTTTTATACTATAAGAAACAAAGGGCTTTCGTAACCTTCTCCCTGGTTGATAATATTTTAATATAATTTGTAATTTTATTGCAATGAAAATAAAATAAATAAATAAGAAGTTAGTTTGTATGGGCATGTCACTGTCTAATTTTAATTATCACAGAATTTCAAGGGAGCTAAAGACAGTACAAAATTTCGTATATATTTAATCAGAAAAACTGCTGAAATTCAATTTTGTATAATCCTTTGCGTGAATAGAAACATACGAGTACATACCCGTCAAACTAATGAAATATATTAAATGATCTGTTTTCACTTCAACTAAAATGCTAAAATGATCTTTTTGTACTTAGAATTTCCCCTCGTAAACGACCTGCAAAATGGAGGTCAGTCGTTAATATGAAAATAATTATTTGCAATTAATTTAATTAAAAGTATTAGAATAATACATTTATTATTTGTTTTAAATATAATGCAAAAAGTAAGAAATTTGCATAAATAATACAACAGTAAAATAAAATCAAAACGGACTACCGTGTGAAATATAACAAAAAAAAAAATAAATGCCCTTAACTTTCCTACAGGTTATTTCTTGTGCAGCCACTGCAGGTACAAAAGTCTCAAAAATACATGTTTAATTTTATTCATAATTTTTTATCCAATATAAGTAAACAAAATGTGAATTGAATTTAATTTTTATTTTACCAAGTTATAGTTTTTTTTATAAGCAAAGCAATACTCCAGCCGGTTCTCCAATGTTTACAAAATTTTGCAAAAAAAAAACTATCTATGAAAAAAATCATGCAAAAAAGTGCTAGAAAAACAAGTTAATAATTGCTTTTAAATAAAACAAAATAATTCTTACTCCTAAGCTGTTCGTTTACATTTTTATGAAAACAAAAAAACTGCATAAAAAGGAAGTTGTGCAAATGTATCTCTATATCGGCTAATTATACATTGAACTAAAAATCTAGTTTGTTTATTCATACACAAAAGCCAAGTAAAATTGTATGTAAATATTACTAATAAACTGGTTTGAATTGAACAACAATTCATTAGAGAATATAACACAAAAAAACTTAGAAACTAACTAAATAAATATTAAAAGTTATTTGATTTGTTTAACAAATGTTTAACAAAAAACAAGTTTATGTAAAACAAATGACTTAAGAAACGAGCACCAAAAATGGCAAACGAAGGCGAAACAACTCATGGGGACAAAAATGAAAACCGAAATTAGTTTTGTTTCTAAAATACTATAAAATAATTTCTAATTTATTTAAAATCAAAAGAACTTTAAATTGAAATAGGGTATAAGAATTCCTCTTTAATAAAATTAAAGCCTGAAAGAACTCACTGTAAAGTTTGCTTAAAATATTTTAATCAATTGCGAATATTCTGAGAAGGGAACTTTTTTATTGTAATTAATTTAATATCACTAGACACTGGCCTGCACAGAAAAAATTTTCATAAAAAATTTGTCTTATATTTTCTGTAATTTGTTTTATTGTTTTTATAAATATTTTGCCTGAATATTGTTTAAAATATAATTGTATCAAAAAAAAAAAGAATATTTTCTTACATTTCTTTTTTTTGAATTTATAAATTAATAATAGAATAAGTGATGGGTCTCAATTCAAAAAAATTTTACTTAATTCTGTAAATTTCGAAACTCAAACAAAAGATACCACGAATGATACTAAGTACTACATTCTGCTAGTTTTTAATAACGTTTGTCTGGGTACTTTCAAATCCTTTAAACCAGTGGCCAGTGTTTTCAAGTATCTACAGATGCGGGAACTGCATTATAGTATTTGCACTTCTAAATACTCGAAGACTCTACCATATTAGTCTAAATGAAATTGAACACTGGTTTTTATTATGTTCGCTGATAGCATATTATAAGCAATTAACTGTCTTGAACTTTAGAAGCCCCACAAATTGGAGCTGAATCGCATAATTTTAATGCAAAATTCTCGTTACCACCATGAGTGCTAAGAACGTAATAATATCATTTATGCAGAATCTTTTTTCTGTATGTAGTAAATGCATAATGGAAGCACTATCTGGCTAAAAGTAAATTCGTAATTAATTCGCTTGAACACAATAAGCTCGCTGGGCTCAAATATTACAATCTGTTAAACAGGATATTGGTACATGTCGTAACATTTTATTCGATAGCAAGCAGGATTTTCAAGAAAGTACAGCGCACATTACTGTGATCTAATCGAAATTAGGATACTCTTTCAAATACTAATTACAAGTGAGATAAAACTGAACCCTTGTATAAGCGCAGGAAATATAAATTTTTATGGTAATAATAGATCTGATGCACTTGCAAAAGGCGGTTCTACTATAAATTTGATGGAATTTAACGATTTATTGAAATTGTACTATAGTTAATAGGCAAAGAAAGAAGGGGAAACTAGAAAACTCTGATCCAAATGGAATACGAAGCAATATGCAGTATATATGTCAAGATATCACCTAAGAAACCTCATATAGATCATAGCTGCGAGCTGGCCTCTAGGAACGAAAGCAAAAATATAAAATAACCGCAATAATATCTTCCGTAGAAGCTACGACTATGCAGAGGAAAAGCACAAAACTAAATATTGCCTTGTCCCTGTCTCACATTTAGTGACTTGAGCCGTCGGACTCAAGTTCAACCAGCAATTAATGACAAAACACGTCTTTCCACACTTGATTTAGATAGAATCTATATTTTATGAGTTTCACAGAAAGACTAAATAATGATGGCAGCTAGGAAATAGGATAAACGATGCGATAAAGCAACTGGGCGGCAGTATAATAAATTATTAACAAGAACTGATTAAAAACTAAAACAGAACTGAACTAGAACTGAACTAGAACTGCACTAGAACTGAACTAGAACTGAATTAGAACTGAACTAGAACTGAACTAGAACTGAACTAGAACTTAACTAGAACTGAACTAGAACTGAACTAGAACTGAACTAGAACTGAACTAGAACTGAACTAGAACTGAACTAGAACTGAACTAGAACTGAACTAGAACTGAACTAGAACTGAACTAGAACTGAACTAGAACTGAACTAGAACTGAACTAGAACTGAACTAGAACTGAACTAGAACTGAACTAGAACGGAACTAGAACTGAACTAGAACTGAACTAGAACTGAACTAGAACTGAACTAGAACGGAACTAAAACTTAACTAGAACTGAACTAGAACTGAACTAAAACTTTAGTGGAACTGATTCAGAACGGAACTAATACTATAATAGAAATAAATTAGAACTTAACAAGAACTGAAATAGAAATTAATAAAAACTAGAACTAATTTAGAACTTATCTAGAACTAGAACTAAATTTACACTGAACGGAAAATAAACTAGAATTGAGCTTAAAATGAACTTTAACACTAAACTAAATTAGAATTTTGTTACAATTTTGTTACTATTGAAGTTGAACTAAATAGGAACTGAAGCATAAATAAACTATATGTGGACTAGAGCTTAACTAAAGTTTAAATAGAATTAAGCTGGTCTAGAACTAAGAAAAATTTCTCTACATAGTTCACTTTGATGAAATAAAATTTAACTGGAACTAAAACATTGACGGCGTTATGCACAAAAAGAAACCATGTGCTAACTGACAAGTTGCTAACTTTTTTATGAAAAAATTTCCATAAGGAAAAGATAGCAGTTTGCTAGTTAGCACACAGTTTGTTATTATGCATAATTCCGCAAGTGCACTAAAGTAACTTAAACTAATTTATAACTGCACTGGGAAAAAAAAACTAATAGAAATATTTATAAAAAGAACAGAAAATATTTTTTCATTTAAATTAATTTTGTAAGTTTTCTTTTTAATTGGCCGCCATAAGATAGAAATGCGACGACATATATTATAGAGATAAAAAACATCATTATCTGTTTTAAAAAATTAAGGCCTTTTATTTGTTATGCATCTAGTTAGAGGATTCATCTTTATGTCGTCACAAATAAAATGTGTATCACAAAAAGTCCTTTTACTTTAAATTAATTATTTTAATAATCTGCAAATAATCACTGAATTTTTGGTTCTTGTAAAACGATAATTTTTTTTTTTAAAGTTTCCTGCTTAAATTTTAAATTAGTCTTTTTCGTTAAAACTTTTAGCTAAGAGCTAGTAGACATTGTTTTATTAATTGAATCCACTTCACTCTGCTAATTAACAAACATTTAAAATTTGCACCTGTTTTAAAAAATCTCTTTTTTAATCGATGTTATTTAATACAAAATTTATAAATAAATGACAACTATTAAAATTAATAGGGCGTAAAAAATTTTAACATTTCAACCAAATTTTTAATTAAATGAAAACTAACAAAAAAAAATAACACAACTGTTAACCAAAGAAAATTTTACAACTATGACTAAGTGTTGTTAATATGCTAGGCTTCAGTTAAACGCCAACACATTATTTAGCCACTATAAGCGTAGTGACGTACATATAGTAAATGTAACCAGTTAGAAAAATAATTTATATAAACAAGGAGCTTTTTGGTTAAGGCAAACTAAAAACAACTATTTTTTTAAATAAGATTTCAGAAAATAAATAAAACTTAAGAAAAACATTAAGAGTAAAATGAATATGCAAACGCAAGCAACAACAATAATCGAACAAATAAATCTGGCACGAAATGCATGTATAACCTAGCAACATAGTGGCCTGCTTTAATTGTTTGCTGTGATTGTTTTTGTTGTGCTCTATTATAGTACATAGTTCCAATGCAAGTGACTTTAAGTGGCCAGTTGTAAGACAGCAATAAGTTTTGTAGAAAAAAAAATATTAAAAGAAGAAAACGAAAGGCAAACAACCTTTTTTTTAACACTGTCTAAGCAAGTAGTTATTGATTGGTTTTATGCAAATTCTTAAAATCCTTTTACATAATCCACACAGTCATATACACACACAGAAATAAGTTTGCATGTATGTTTACACAAAGTATATTTACCTTTTTAGATCAAGCCATAGAGGTCTTTAGTTGAAGTGATCTAAAATGGCGCAAAAGTGAAAAAATCGTGATTTACTTCCATTCACGGCTGAGATCGTAAACTATTAATAGACATGCAAAACATTTGTTAGAAAAAAAAATAATAAAAATCTTTTTAAAATAAAACCGGCATTTTTTTTTGTCACATTTCAGCTAGTGACTTTATTAACAGCCATAACTTAGGGGTTATATTTATTTCTCAACATTTGCGTGTGTGCGAGACTAAAGAGAAGACGTAAATGTAAGAAGTTTTGTGGTGACAATTGTACAACACTAATATATTTTTATACAACTGCATTGTTTGATTTAGTAAGACAATAAATCATAAGATAAATGTTTAAAAAAAAAGTTTAAATAAATGCTATTAATTGATCTATTATATAAAGAACATAGAAGAATATTTTCTCAGGCTTATTCAGCTTAATTTTTTTAAGAGATAAATTAATTTTTTTCTAGATCATATCTTTTGTCGAGGTTACATTTAGAAACAATTAAATTATAGAAAAAATTGCATACCTAAAATTTAATTTCGAACTTTCGAACTTTATCTGAACTTTTAAAGTTAATTTTGTGTAATATATAAACAATTGTACTATTTATTGACATAAATACATACTAAAAAATTTTGGCCTTTAATGGAAATTCGAACTTATGTTTTTTTAAGTTTAACTTTCTGTATACAAGGTGTCCGACGGGAAGTAAGTCTTGCCGGCATTTTGATAAACATTAGTCTTGACAGTTCATATGTGGCAGTCGTGAAGTAGAGACGTGGCAAATTTATTATGGAAAAATATTCGGTGTTTTAATCGTAAAAACATTTCATCAAAATCAATCGTCGATTACTGTGACGATGAGAAAGTTACGTGAAATTTTTTGGAGAAACAACGCGCCAACAAGACGCATCATTTATCGTGTAGTGAATGATTGCAAAGAAAGTGGGACTGTAGCTGATAGGCTCAGGCATGGACCACAATGTACTGCAAGATCGGCTAAAAACATTACTGCTGTTTGAGAAAGTGTTTAAAACAATCCATCAATCTCAATTGGACGCCGTGCTCAGGAGCTTTGTCTTCAAAAAACAACTTTGGCAACAATTTTGCGCAAAGAATTGCATTTTTTTTCATTTAAGATTCAGTTGACAAAAGAGCTTCTTCCAGAAGACCATTTACGCTGCCGTACATATGCCAATAGAATGTTACAGCTCGCCCATGACATTTCCGATTTTCATGAAAAAATCACAATGAGTGACGAGGCACATTTTCATTGGAATGGATATGTGAATAAACAGAATAGTCGGTTATAGGCAATGGAAAACCATCAAATTATTTATCAGTCACTTTTGCATCCAGTGAAAGTGACAGCCTGGTGTGCAATTTGGTCAGGAGGAATCATTGGACCTTACTTCTTTGAAACTGAAAACGGCGTAACGGTAACTGTCAATAGGCAGCGATATCGTGATATGATTGAAAATTTTTTAACGCCACAACTTCATGCTTTGGACTTGACGAACATGTGGTTTCAACAAAGCGGTGCCACATCGCATACAGCCAGGATTAGAATGGAATTACTGTGAGGCCTTTTTCCACAACAAGTTATTTCAAGGAATGGTGATGTTGATTGGTCTGTACGTTCACCTGATTTTACTCCTCCAGACTTCTTTTTGTGGGGATATCTAAACAGGCAAGGTTTATGCAAACAAACAAGAAACGCTGGAGCAACTCAAACAAAATATTCGCGTTGAAATTAATGAAACACTGCGTGAAATATGTGAGAATGTAATGAAAAGTGTGTCAAAAGGGCTCTCATTTCTGAGGCTAACAAAGGCGGACATTTATCTGACATTGTATTCCATACATAATTACCGACATTAAATAAAAATTTTATCAATATAAGATCCATTCGCTTTCATTTAATCAAAAATTATAAACAAACAAAGTAATATACCTTCCCGGCGGACACCATGTGTATAAATATTTTTTGCTTTATGTATGTTTAAATAAATTTTTGGCTTGTAAAATTTTGTAAAAATTGACCAGTTATAAATATTTAAAAAGGTTTTTGGCAAAGTTCCCCAATTCAAATAGAATTTCGAACTTTTAAAAAATTTTAGTTTATATATTATAAAAGTAATAACATACTTAAAAAACTACTAGGTTAGGTTGAAAAGGAGGGGTATAAAAGCCCAAACCCATGACAGGTATGCACTTATGCCCAGTTGGCATGTTGTGCTCTCCATATGTAAAATTAACTTTTGAGTTTTTCAAAATTCGAATATTGCGAACTATTTTTTTAGAGAGCATTTCCGATTTCGTTCATGTACACACTTGTTTATTATTCTGAAATTATTAGGCATTACACATAAATTGCTAAATATTTTTGTTTATGTTATTTTTTCATAAATATTTCAAACATAAGTTCGAAGTTTCAACATTAATGCCACATATTGGAAGACACATAATGAACTTGAATATGTTTATGCATTGTCCTGAATTCAAATATGAATATATATTTCAATATATAAAATATACACTTTGGCTTCAAACCAGATCAATGAGACTTAAACAAACTTATTACACATTAGTGTACAAATTGCCAAAAAAACAAATTTTATAGAGTACTAACGATAACTGACAGAGATTTTCATAAAACAGAATAAGGAAATAATTATTTAAATATTCTAAAAGATAATGAATTTCCAATAATATTAATTTGTAGATAAGTGGGTAAATTTAATAAAAGGTAAGGAAATAATTCAAAGAATATTGTTGAACCGAAACTTTATAAGTCATTGACTTATGTAACAGCAATATCAGAAAGGTTAAAACAATCTAAAGTTTTTAACGCTAATAGATATGAAATGGCCTATCTAGTAAAACAAGAGACAGAATACAATAATGGAATAAGTCTAATTTAGTTTATAAAATACCTTATGGTGGAAATGATAGCGAAAAATATAATAAAATTTATATAGGTACGACTAAAAATAAACGTGAAACAAGAATTGCTGGACATAAGTCAGACCAAAGGCATAGTGATAATATAGGTTAGGTTAGGTAGAACAGGCAGCTATTGTGCAGCTCACTAGGGTCCATTTAATTGATCCCATTGTGATATCTGAATAGAAAAGTAAGAATAGAATAGAAAAGAGAGAAGAGAAGAGAAGCAGACAACACCAGAGTCTTTGGCGGGAATCAAACTCGTAACCCCCAAACTAGCAGACCAGCACACTACTGACTAGTCCATCGGGGCACCCTAGTGATAATATAAGTTCACAAAAGAAAGCATTATCCTCTGACTGTTATATATTAGATTATATTCCAAATTTTGAAAATGTTTCAGTTTTAAACACAGAAAATAATTATATGATAGATTTATCTTAAAAATTTTACAAATTATTAATAAACCATCAACACTTAGAATTAACTATAAGGCAGACACTGATAGTATTACCCAGAATTACAGACATTTAAGACATAAAAAGTAAAACATTAAAAATATATGCACACATATTTTCTTATGTAATATTGTTATGTCCAAACTCATCGTTAGACACTGTTTGTTAATTTTTGAGTTAATCCATTTTTAAAATTTATTTCATATGACAAAATATTGAAATTTATATGTAAAATTTTTTTAGAAGATTGTTATTTCAAATTTATTTTCAACAAATAAAAATATTATTATAATCTTAATAAAAATTCATTTTCTGATGGTGCTACACAACAAAACGGAGTAGCAAAATATTGACACAAATAATAAAATTAAAAACAATATTTTTAGTATAAAAAAGACCTTAAACTAAATTAATTAATATAAATATCTAAAGAAAAGATTTCAAAAAATTAAATATATAATATATCATTAAAAATATTAAAAATATAGTAAGAATTTGGGTATTGTTTACAATAAAATAGAATTATTTAATCGTATTTAATAACTATGTAATTTGTTATTTTTATAACGACTTAAAGCGTTACAAATTTAAAAATTATTTAAATTAATGGATAGATTTTTTTGTTAAACCTTGTTTTGCTATGTAAAGGGTGCTGTTAATGTTAATTGAGCAAATTTGAAAGTTTTTGTATATGTTCGAAAAATTCGAACTTAATTTCGAATTTTAGAAATTAGTTTTAAAATGATATAAAATCTGTTTTAAACTCAATTTTTTTCATTTTTTAGAATTTAAACATAAATATTCAACTCAGTTCTAATTAAATATATATCTAGTGCTATTTCATTTCTGTAGCTCAAGTTTTGATGACCAAATGAAAATAAAGATTTTAAAAACACGCATAAAAATAGTTTTTCAACATAAAAATATAAAAATTTAACTTCTTGCATTTGCATAATAATTATAAAAAAGTAAATATTTCCTTTGTTAGGTCCTAAATGAATAAACTTTAAGTATTAATTAAGATGGAATTGTTAAGCATATTTGTTATTTATTTGTATTTCTTATATGTTGCAACTAAACT
The DNA here is from genome assembly GCA_941918925.1 of Phyto melanocephala. Lineage (NCBI taxonomy): Eukaryota > Metazoa > Arthropoda > Insecta > Diptera > Rhinophoridae > Phyto > Phyto melanocephala. Next base: position 18,273,790 of record OW799236.1, on the reverse strand, counting down.
TTTTATCTTATTAAATAAATTTTGACTATTTCAAAAAATTTTAAGCTAAACTTAAATACTTTTTTTGAGAAAACAATAAAGTAAATTAAAACTTCTTTCAAAACATAAATCTTTATATTTCGAAATATATCTATAAAGCACACCCATGGTTTCTTCCTTTTTGATTTAATTTATTTATTTATGCTGCTAATGTTTTAGAACCATTACCAAATATATCAATCCACAATGTAACCAAAATTGCACTAATTGTCCAAAAAAATCGCAATTAAGTTTAATTTATTTTACTAGCACTTAATGACCAAAATTTTTTCTTAATTGTTTAACGTACTGGTTTTACGCAAATCAACAAAATTGCAAGAAAATGGAAAGAAAAAAAAAAGGCAAAATTGCCATAATTTAAACTCTTAAATATTGCAAAAGTCAGCAATATTTTCGAGATGTTTTTAATAATACACCAAACGAATTAACTAAACAACCGACCAATCACTTGAAATTCAGTAATGAAAATAGCATATTCTATCTACACACTCCCATGAGATCTAAAAATTTACGAATTAAAAAAAATTATTAAAATCGTATCATGTGTGTTCATACAATGCAACCGTTTAATGCAAAACCAATATGTTCAAGACATCCAATAGATAATAGTCATCTGTTTTTTAAATATTATTAAAAAACAAACAACAAAAAATAAGAAAAAAACTAGAGCAAAAGCAGAATTTGTTCAGAAGCTTTTCTAAAATTTTTATAATCGTTATTTAAACATGTTAACAATTTTGGTAAAACATAAAAAGATACTTGTTAGTTGGCCTGTGTTATAAATGTTTTAAAATTCATTCATTCACTCATTGTGTTTATTTTTTATTTACTGCCTGCAGCCAAAGATTTCGAGTCTGTCATCTATCAATGTTGTTGTTAGCTGGTTATTAAACAGAAAGATTGAAAAATAAACTATAAGTTTAAAAAAAAGTTGCATATAAAATCGCCAACGTACATACATTCATATATGATTGTGCCACTTGCAGTCACTATAAAGCGTCATGTAAAAGCCTGACCAACTGGCATCCGTCTACAATTGTTATAGATATTTGTTGTTGTTGTTTTTATTATTCTTAGACTATTTTTATTTCAATTTGATTTTAAGTCATACTAGTTGACCACTCAACATGAAAAATCCGTTTCATATTGTTTATAATGTTGAAATAATTAAAATGAAAATTTATAGTTTTTTGTTTGCAGCAAATTCTTATAAAAATGATTTTGAAAGTAATAGTTACGTTACAGAATATGTTCATAGTTGAGAAATGCAACAAAAAAATTGCGTAAAATATAACAATTTTGATTGGTTATTTTTTTTTTCAAACATAAATTTTACCAACAGATTCTTATAAAAAATAATAGGCAGCTCTAAATTTTACAGAATTGGTGTTTAAAGTTATAAAATTTTGAAAAATTTAGTACAAAATTAAAGCCAAGACAAATGTTTAATTATAGGGGTATATACTCCCACTTATAGCTTTGCTTCAAGTCAAAGAGCTCATTTAGATACAAATAATTTGCTGGCGCAAGTCTTGTGTTTACAGATGAATGAGGTAAGAAAACCCAAATCAATTAGAGTTCCAAGTACTTAATATTTTTTTGTTCGATACTTAAAGTATTGTAATTAAATATTCATCACCTATTTATGGAAATAGATTATAAGAATTATAAGAAATTTCATTTAAGAAATAATTCGCTACTACTATTTTGTGTTAAATAAATTTATATTGTACCATCACTTAAGTACATTAGTTTTGCGTGTTACATAAAATTTTAGAAAAGGGAGTTTCTAAAATCTTTTAAAAAATTTTGTCTAACTGTCTTTCCGTCAATCTCCTTTCTCTCAATTGACTAAAAAATGTATTGGATGTATTGTGATAAGACTTGTTTTGAAAGTACCTCAATACCTGGGTTAACATTTAGTTAACTTTTTTGCGGGCCTGCAATGTGACTTGGGTTCAACTAGTATTAAATATTAATTACATAGCCAAGGGTTGTATAGAGTATAGCACAAATAACTAGTTTTTTAATTGTAAGATATTTTTTTTAGCCTTAAAGATGAGTACATAATATCCTATCTTTTGATATATTATACACATATATTTTAGGATAAATTTATAAATAGAAAAACATATCGCACAAAATAGAAAAAGACGCACTAAGAACTTTGTTCGCAAAATCACCAAAGTTCATATTGTTGATCACAACACTTAGGTTACGTAAGGTTAGGTTAGGTTAAAAAGGAGGGGCAACAAAAGCCCAAACCCACGACAGGTATACACTTATGCCCAATTTTCATGTTGTGCGTTCCATATGAATAGAATAGTTAGAATAGAAAAGAAAAAAAGCACACCAGTCCAGATTCTCTAGTGGGAATCGAACCCGCAACCACCAAACAAGTAGACCAGCAAACTTCTGACTAGTTCACCGGGGCATTACAACACTTACAATCAATAAATATGAAAATTTTAAAACAACAAAAAACAACAAAATTCACACTCATGCCTTTGAACGTTTCAGAGAGAAAAATAGGATAAAATGTAATGACTGCAAGCATATAGTGCTCGTCGATTCGAAGAAGAAAGCTCATCTCGATTTTAAAAACTTTTTCGAAACTTGAAACCTTGTAGATTCTTGTGCAGCTATTTTACATAAACCAACCATTTTTCAGTTTTTTTTAATTTTATTTTTGCTTAAATTTTATGAACCATAAATTACCTTCTGAAATTTATCCACACGATTTTACTTCCAAAAAATAGTTAAATAAAAAAAGAATTTAACTCAATTGAATAAGATATCACCTCAAGGTGATTTATTGCACTAGTGTCTGCAACCAAAGAGGATATTGCACAAATTTAAGAAAATACACAAAAATTCCACATGTGATACACTTTTCGTATAAATTAATGTCGACATTAGACGACAGCCAAGATAAAATAAAAAAATATATTAAAATACCAACAAGAACCTTTAAGACAGCAATAACAACAACCATATGATTTATAGTAGTGAAATACACTCAAATGACCTTTAAATTGTTAATAGAAAAATTACAGAGCAAAAAAAAAACACACAATATTTTAAATTAATACTAGAAACAATTCGAAGAAAAACCTCTTGGAGGACATAAAACAATATAATAAATGTATTGTTTATAGTTTATAGTTATTTTTTATTGTTGTATGTTTTTTATGTTTAACTATATTTTGTTAATGTCTTGCTTTAGGTTGCTGTTGTTGTTTTATTTTTATTTATTTTTTTTTGTGGTAGATTTTATAGCATGTTTTGTGATAATTTACACATGAGTTTAATTTCAATTAAATATTGCAAATATTGCTTAATATTATTTACAAAAAAAAAAATAAAAACTAAAAAATATTTTCAGTGAGCTTGGGAATTTTTTCTTTTTCTACAAACAAACATACAGATGCACATTGTCGTATTGACTCTTGAGCCACCGAAGTGGAACATTTATTTAAAAAAATAAAGAAAAAAAATTTGTTGTCTTCAGTTTTTTTTTTATTATTTTAATGAATTATTGTTGTATTTTGAAAGTACTCTACTTATGTTATATGTTTTATTTGAAATATCTTAAAACATGATTTATGTATTAATATTATATTGTTAGATCTTGGTGAGTTAGATTTTGCTGAGCTGCTGCTGATCAATGAGGTCAACAAATCAACTAAAGTGAAGTTTTTAATTAAAGTTATCTTGATGTGTTGTTTGTGGAACAAAAGTCAACACCAAATTTGGTTAATCCAATAGATTTTAAAGCTTAAATATCACAAAATTTTATTAATTTTTATCTTGAAATTTTGCACAAATATTCTTAATATATTGGGCCAATTCACAAGGGTGTCTTAAGTGCCATATTGTCATATAGTCATAAGTTCAAAAGAATGTTTGATGTTTATTGTACAATTTTTAGATCTTTTTAAAAATTTTTTATATTCTGACAATATGACAATACGACACTTAGCACATCTTTTTGAATCGGCCAAATGTGTTTTATTAAAAAAAAATTTTTTTTCGTAAGAATTTTTTTAATTTTATATTTATAAACAATTTTGAATATAAAAAATTTTTAATTTTGTCTCATAAATTTAAAAAAACTTTTAAAGCAAAAGTTTATTAAAATAAAACAGCTGGTTTTCACTTTTAAATATTGGTAAACGAGCTTGCAAAATTTAATACTAGAATGTGAGATCGTCTTTGAAAATTATTAAAAATAAAATCATAGTTCTTACCCTCATACCTGTTTTTGTTACAATAACAAAATACATGCAAAATTGCAACGCTTGACGCTCAACGCTCTTGTTTAGCTATGAGGGTTAGAAAGCCATACAAAAGTAAGTGCGTATCGTTATGATCAGAGTAGGTTAGGTTAGGTTGAAAAAGATGGGTAACTAAAAGTCCAAACCCATAACAGGTATACACGTATGCCCAATTGGCATGTTGTGCGCTCTATATGGTTATCAACTTTTCCTACTAATAACCTTAATCTTATTTCCTCCATAAAAATCGACTGGTTCAGGAACCTAGTCCCCTTAATGTGACTCATTTTAAATATCCAGTTCCAGGTCCTTAGGTATTCCAAGTTTGGAATAGTACCCATGTCAAAATTTTCGCGTCTTATACGCCCAAACGAAGAAATATGTCAAAGGTAGTATTCCATAGTCTCGTCCTCTTCCTCGCATGTTCTTTTCATGTTCGTTTCCTACGACAATCTCATGCGAGCCAGATAAGTTTTTAACTCCGTGTGACCTGTTATTACACTTGTTAGTCTCCTAAGTGCTGGTCTATTCAGTTTCTGGATTTCTTTTAATTTCACAAGATTTGGGTTACCCTACAGTATGCTCGTCACTTTCCCTACCTCAGTGAGTTGCTATTTTCTGGCATACTCCTACATCGCCAAAACTTTAAGTTCATATTTGAATCGTTGAAAGGGTTTAGCATTTTTTTAGCAGTTTAAGCACTTAAAAATGTTCCCATTATGGATAATTTATCGACTTTCTCGTTTTGAATTAAGCTTTTATGGCCTGGTATCCATATAATCGCTACACGTTCACAATTTAAGTGCGAGTTTATTTCGGTCTTGCATTGTAAGGCGTTTTGATATTTAACCTTTTCGTTTATTAGTGTCCTGATTACTGACTTGCTGTCAGTAAAGATACAAAACGGGGCCTCGTTATCAGTTTTCTTTATGCATTTAATATCATTCGTTATTGCTATAACCTCAACCTGAAAAATAGTGTTGTGGTCTTGAAGGCGAAAGTATTTATCTCTGTTTCGATTCATGTCATGTTCGGAGTACAAAGGTATGTATATGCACAGAAGAAACTTAATGGGAGGCATACAGGGGTATGAAAAAAATATAACAAATTTTTTTTTACAATCGTTTTTAACTAGTTTTTATTCCAGTGACTGGTTTTTTTTAAGCCGTACGACCTCATTAGCAACGACTTTATTATATCGTCGGCTTAATAAGCAAATCTACTAGATCCATTTTTTAAGAAAATTGAGATTTTGATGAAGTGTAGTAGAGCAAGATATGGCTCGTCGACCAGCATATAGTTTTTCTTAAATTTAAGTCTTGAAGTGTGTAAAAAGTTTTTATAAGAAAAACTGCTAAATCCTCTCATAGAAAAATGTTTGTAAGAAAAACTGTTAAGTCCAGTACATTACTAGTTCAGTGTTTATTAATACAATTTTTATATTTACTAACAATTAATACGATTTTTATTTTAGTAGATTGTAGTCGTAGATGAAGAATACCATAAAACAAACCATTAAATATAGTTTTGGTTTTCCTCTCAAGCTACAAATATGAAATATAAAAAGTTTTTTGTCTCTCCTGTAAAATATGCTGAAAGAGAGTTAGCAGGTTTGCATATTAAGCCGACGATATATCAGTAACTTCAATCAGTAATTTTCCAGTTGGCCCAGTCTTCAAGATGTTTTATAGGCGGATGCAAGACCATGAACTATTGCAGGCCAAGTGGGAAATACAATTTAATTAGACCAAGTATACAGTGAACTTTAAAATATATTTAAAAACATTTAGATCAAATTTCAGCCTAAGCCTAAACTTGTTTATGTAATGTAATGACTTCAAAAAATCCTTATACAAACACATTATTCCTTAAAAATTTTTTTTAGCCACATATAGTCGAAAATAACAGACTTTAAGTCAAATCAAAAAGCCTTCATCATTTCATTCTTTTAAATTTCATATAATTTTTTGTTTCATGTGAAGTAACAAACAATTCAGATACGCCCTTTTATATAAAGTCATCGGTAGGACATCGTAAAGCTTAAAGCATTTATTTTAGCTAATACATTAACAGAGGAAAATGTAAAAAGCTCTTATCTTATCTTCAATTTTCTAAAATATGCCATTTTCTGTAACAGAAGTTCTTGCGGTTCGGTTGCTAGAGCAACCCCAAAATAACTTGTTTGCCAGATTGTAGGCGGCGCTGACATGTTGGAGTATTGCTCTGAATAGAGCTCACCATTTTGGGGTGGTTCTTGCAGGTGTTCTGGCTATTGACACATGGCATACAAATAAAAATTATATCGCTTTTACAACTTAATGAAAAGTAAAAGAAAAGGAACGCAAATATGAAATTTGTAACTCAGACAAATTGTATTCAAATTAATAATTAAACCGAAATATACTAGCGAATTTACTCATTGCATTAAAATCTAAGGAATTTGTCACAAATGTTTCATTATGAAAAATATTAAAAACTCTTGAAAATGTTTTTGCAAACAAAAATAATTTTACTTAAACGTAGATATAAGCGTGTAATACATGTCCACCAAAACCATTTTCCATCATAGAGTTTTATTTTTTTTTTATTAATTTGCCAAATTAGGTATGGATTTAACAAATATCAAAAAAAAATAAATAAATAAATAAAACATAACAATTACATAAATATTTTTAAACTATTTCTTCCATAACCCAAAAATATGTCGTTGGAACCGTAAGGCAGCGCGGGCATCCAAGAAAAAAACCTCACAATAAAATAAAAATTATATTTAAAATCTAACAAAACTCTGGCCTGTTACTAACCCAAGTAACTTGGTTTAGATGTTGTAAATAATATTAATTGTTACGATTCTGTCAACTACAAGTCTAGTTAAATGTTGTAGGCATTTTTTTTGTTTGTCTTCTATAAAAAAATATTTTTATGTTACGTTACTGTTTTTGTTTCTCTTTCTAACTTTGTATTTGTATTAGGGATTACTTGTAATATAACAACAAACATATACACAATATACAAACATAGATGTTGTTGTTACAGCATGTTGCTGCTGTTGTATGTTGCAATAATAAAAATGCAATTGCAATAATATAAAATCAAAAAAAAAAAAAAGAAAAAACAACAATAGCATGTGTTTAGATATGCCACACGATATGTTCAAATAATAGAAATAGACAGAAAGAAACAAATAAAAAATATAACGAAAACCGCCAGCGGCATCTAAGACATATGCTCTGTATATTTGCAAACGTTTGAAGATAGTTAACAACTAGGACAGACTGATGGGGAGACTAGAAGACAACAGCGACAACGAAGAACTGCAATAAGACAAATCAACCATTAAAAATTAGCCTGAAAAAAATACTGCCAATAAAATTTCAATATATATTGTCATTAATAGATTTGATTGGAAAAACAAAAATAACAAAAATGGTAGAAAAATATAAAATATTTAAAATATTTTTTTCTAGATTTTTTTTTAGAGAAAACTTAAAGAGGGAGTAAATTTTTAGCAGTCTCTTAGTAAAGATCAACCTACTAAGTAGCACTTGCAATATTTTGACTGACTTAAACTTAATAAATGTATTATACGTGAATAAAGTAGTTCTTGTTCATGTAAAATCTAGCCGAAATATTTTTTACAAAAAACTGATTAAATTAAAAAAAAATAACCATAAAAGATCCCAATCGATGAAATTTATTATTTCTACTGAAAACTTCTTACCCTCATACCTAAACAAGAGCGTTGAGCGTCAAGCGTTGGAGTTTTACATGTGTTTTGTTTTTGTTACAATAACAAAATACATGCAAAGTTGCAACGCTTGACGCTCAACGCTCTTGTTTTGGTATGAGGGTTAGATAGCGGGCCGAAGAATAGTAACAGCTGTGGTCCAACCGTCCTGTTGTTTTCATGCTGGTCAAAAATCTGTTTTTGTTTTATTCCATGAAAAAACAGATGTCACCAGAGAAGATGCTTGGTTGGTTGATTATCATGGTAGTTCACTCTGCGCTTACTTCTGCATGACACAAACATAAGCAAACGACCATCCTGTTAAGTGATACATGATCTAAATGGTTTTGAATTGATGTTTCTTGGCAGGTATTTTCAAAATTATTCAATTCAATGTTGGATTTTTTAAAGTTATGTAAGGTAGAGTAGGCTGATGATCTGAAAATTATCACATTTGGGTGCATAATTAGATACATTACAGTAGCTGATAATTGGAATATCGCAAACAGCTTATTCTTCTCCACCTAGAGAAAAACGGTTCTATAATCTCATACCAAATTATTGCACAAAGAAACCTTAACATTCTCCTAACTTCAGTAGGAGATACACTCAAAAATACGTTTAAAGCTTTCATCCACTAAGGCTAGCCAATGACAGAGCTAAAATCCACCGTCTTAACATCCATTTCGGTGCTACAACTCATATAGACGTTATTGAAAAGCCTGCACTCCGAATACACTTTATTTCGTATCGTTGGTCACAAGTAGAAAGACTCTAACTCAATAAATGTAATTTCTTTTGCAAAATTGTTCTTTTGTTTTTGATACTACTGCGTTAAATTTTTGTATCGAGGTGTTTTTGTGTGAAATGTATTGAAATCACTGAAAAACTCAATTTCGTAAAAAGTACGATAGTTAGAGCCTTTCATCCTGCGACCATCGATAAAGTTCCTTTCCTGTTCAAATTCCTATTTGAATAGTTCGTTTAAGGATAGAAGTATAAAACTAATGCATATGTGGATCTACCTTGAGTAAAGGACAGTTCTAGTATTCGCCAATTGGTTCTCAAATACGGTTGCCTGACACTTTTAAATGGCTCGGTACCCACCTGAACCTAATAGTAGAATGTCCTTGGAAAATGGCATTTCATAAATAAAAAAGAAGCAAACACGAGTAGGCGAATTGATAGCAGTCTGACTATCAATAAAGATACCAACATAAGGATATTTAAGATTGTCCTGTTAACAGCTATTTTAATTGCCGATATTTCAGCTTGTCTATACTGTCATAAAAGGCGATGCAGCTAAAAGATGTAGTTTTTTTTTGTAGAGAAAATTTTCTTTTTATAAAAATAGAAAACAAAATCATATTTCAATAGCTTTACTAGCTTAGATATTTCATAAAATTTTGTCTGCAGGGTGGATCAAAAGTCGTCATGGTGTCAACAATTTATAAAATACTAGCTTGTGCCCGCGACTTCGTCTAGCTATCAGGATAAAAGGTAGACTTACTATTAACCTAGGTTGTTATTTATATATTTATCGAGCTTAATTTAATTCCACTTAGCCATTTTTGCATGCTTGAGTTCTTGATTCGCTTAGAAAATATAAATAATACCACATTCATTTCGTTACGTTCAGCCGTTTTTGCGTGATTGAGTAACAAATTTCCAAACATATAAACATTTACATTCATCATATAAGTAGGATATAAAGTGCAAATTTTTTTACACCAAACATGAAAAATAATGTCACTTAAATGACCCCTTTTTTTAGCTTCACAATGATGGACTAATATTAGAGCATTTGGAATTTCCGCAACACTGTTAGAATTGAGTGCAAGAGTTGTCTCAAGCTTATTCATATATTCAAATAACTCAAAAAAAAAATACTTGGGTGCTCACAAATATGGAAAACCCGATGGCCAATGAATATTCGAATTTCTGGAGAATATTCACTCTATAAAAACTACATCTCAGCTCCGTTTTCATGAGCAGTACGTGAAAAATATTCAATCATATGCCGACACTACTCATAATTTAAGGTTACAGCAAGATCCATCATATTTTCAAACTTAATTATACACCTCATGGGGTGCAATTGGCATTCATAAATGTCTTTTGAGATTTGAGACCTCTAGAATATACAGATCTGCTTACTAACAAAGCCTTTAAATTAAAAAAGAGCTTCGTTACTCATCATCAGATTTTCAATACAGATAATTTCATTTCTGGCCAACTGTTGAAATTAAACTACAAAATTAAGACATTGCCGATAAGCTGCGGATTTTAATTCTTGCACCAGTTGCAAATTATACAGAAATAATAATAAATATTTTTTTCTAGCTGAGCTGCCTGCAATCTGGCAAACGTTTCTAGTGTTTCTCGTTAATACTTTTCGTGGGGCAGGCGAATTTAACGAGGTCTACCGGTTCGAGGCAAATTTTCTATATTGCAATGTTGATGCTGATGATGAACTTAGCAACGAATGACGTGAAAATATCATCAATATGCTCTTTGCATTAAAATAATTGATCGCTGAATTAAAAAAATAAATTTCTATTATTCTGGTTCTTTGTTTAATTGTGAATTTCTGCATTATTTATTCTTCAGGTGTAATTTATATTATTTTAAAAAAGAAATAAAAAATAGTAAAATTTTAAAAATAAAAACAAGTAAGAGCGCTATATTCGGCCGTGCCGAATCTTATATACCCTTCACAACGTGTAGTCATGCAATAAAAAAAATGAAAAAAAAATGAAAAAAAATATTTAAAAAAAAAAATTTAAAAAAAAAATTTAAAAAAAAAATTAAAAAAAAAATTTTTTTTTAAATAATTAAAATATATATAATATAAAACAAAAAAAAAATTTAAAAAAAAATTAAAAAATATTAAAAAAAAATAAAAATAAAAATATAAATAATATATTAAATAAAAATTAAAAAAAAAAATAAAAAAAATTAAAAAAAAAAAAAATAAAAAAAAATAAAAACAAAAATTTTTTGGCTCAGCTGGGATTCCATGCCACGTTTTCTCTAACCAGTATACACGTTTGTATGTATGTATGTTGTTGTTGTAATGTTGTTTTTGTGAAAAAAAATCGAGGTGGTCGTGGGTTTTTGCTCATATCTCAGTTGTTTATGTACCGATATTTCTGATTTTCAACACCGATCTACTCCCGAATATTTCTGATATTTTAATACCTCACCCGGGTCCAAGCGATGTCGGAGGGCTTCAAAAAGTTGATTTCAACATACACACGGACAGACGGTCAGACGGACAGACGGACAGACTGACAGACTGATAGGCCTTAATCGAGTCCCCTATTCATAAGCTTTCATAAAATATATACTTTATGGGGTCGGAAATGAAAATTGTAGAAATTTCACACGGAATGACAAACCTATATATACCCTTTTTCACTGTGTGAAGGGTATAAAAATAAAAATAATATATAAACGAAAAAGATATTGCATGTGTAAACCCCATGGCAACTTTTGACGCAACCTGTATTAACAGAAATTTTCTGTACATTTTTTACACTGCAAATATTTTTATTTTTTTTTTGTTCATTTAAAAATACCCCATATCAAAAGTTTTTGAATTAGATAAATATTCTTTATATTATCTCAATGATGAAGGATATAGAAAATTCAGCAGCGCTATATACAGTTTTATTTTTTAAATTCCTCTTGTTCAGAAGATAAATTTTCTATTTGTTTAACTATAAAAAGCTTTGAAAATTTAACTTTTTCCACTTTGTATGTGATCAAACTCTTAATATCACACGGTATAATAATTACTCGTTTAAGTAATTGTTTTAAAACTAACATTAGTTATACATATGTGGGCATAGGTAGCAAATCAAAGTGTATGTTTTTAGCATTTGTTTCATTTGTTACAATTCCAATCTTTATCTCTACATACATATGCTTGAACACTTATTAACGATAAATTCAATTTAGATCCGCTTTTGATTTGTTAAAAGTATTTTTTAATTATAAATCATATGGATACACCAAACGAATAAATTATTTGCAAAAAAAAACTAACCGCTGCATTACCACAAACAAATTAAATTCATTCTTAAAAATACTTAATAAGAATCTATAGTTTCAATTTCTGTTAATCTTTTTGCAGTGAAGCGAAATGCAGATAATTGAATTGTTAACTCGTACTTTGAAGTAATTTTAGAAGAGATGTGGTATTTTGAAATTTCAATGCAATGCAATCTAAAATGTGAAATAATGGAGCATTTGAAACTTGTAAATGCGATGAAGGTAATTGAGGTGAGCTGCGCTTCTATGATATTAACTAATAAAAATTGTTAAATCCAAAACTCAACCCCCCTTAAATTTTGCAACGTCTATTGAAATACAATCAACTATTATTTGTGTTCGAATATAAATTCTGTAGTACTCTTACTTGGTTTTAATTGTATAATTATGAAAATGGGTGCACAACAATTAATCAACATATTTGATGAGCTTAGTGATCAATTTACATAGTAAATTTACTTAAATACCTGGACCTTACAAAGCCACATCTAAGCATAGTAAAATCTGTGAAAATCTAGCAAAAATGCTAAAAAAAACTTATTAAAATTCAACAAGAACTCATGCATACATTTTAGCTTTGGTGCTTACCAAAACAAAAGACTTAAGCTACAAGCAATCATTTTTTTAATTGGCTGCTTTTCAAACACAAAAAAATCACAAACACACACTCACACACACACACATTTGTGTAGGTCTTAGTTTTTTGTTTCGCCTGAAAGTAATCACCATTTCATTTCTGCTCTTTTCAAAAACCAAAATCTATTAACTTTCAAATCTAACAATTAGATTAAAATCTGTTTTTTATTTCTAGTCTTATGATTGTTTCTTTGGTGTTTTGAAGCTGATCAATAGAAAATTTATGCGCATATTAAAACAATAATTTTATGTATATCTGGGAGCTGCCGGAAAACTAGCAAAACTATTTGGTGATATATGTATATGCATGTACGTGCTGTATATTTTTTTCATAAAATCTTGGATATTAAAGAAACACACACACACACACACGTAAAAGCACAAATAAATTTAGCCTACATTTACTACTATTAATAACGACAACCATGTTTTTCAATAAATGCAGTGAATGTCCATTCGAAAGCCTTATTCGTACGTAAGCAATTGTTTTTCTGACTTTTTTCCATTTTATCTCGTCTAAGTATTTGGGATGCCGTAATATAAGCAAGTGTTATGATCTTTAAAAGCATACAATTGTGACACTTTAAGAGTTTGAAAACATTTAAATCATACCAGCTGGTTATGATAATCATGTTAATGTGTATGTTGTGATGTACTTAAAATATATGATTTTAGTCGCAGGCTTGCAGACATCATAAATGTTTCAATATGATAAAGGAAATCACTTAATAATGGCGGTGCTGTATTTGTAATAGACTTAAATGGATTAAATAATAACCAATACTGGAGGCAAATAAAAATTTTATATTAAGAAATATAAGAAACTGTCTGATTGAAATATTAGAAAAACAAAACAAGAAAAAATGAGCTCTTATGATCTAAGTTTGACATGGCAACAACATTTAGAACTCAACATCTATTTTTGTTAATTTATTTTTTTTTGTTGATCAGCCCCTTTTAGACCAAAAAACAGGTGGTAAATTATATTTTTTTAAAGAAAATTATAATTGTACTCGGCACTAAGTTAACTTTAAGTAGCCTTGTAAATAAAGGGACTTGTGATCTTGTTTCTGTCGTTAAAATTTTAAAATGTTATACTCATCTTATACTCGAGTATTTGATTGAATTTATTTTTACTTATGCTATTCCTAAACTTTAAGATATAAATAAACTTTATTAGGATTTTCGGTTAAGCTTGGTGCCTTATTGCAATGCTGGTGTAACGTTCAGTACCCAAATTTGATTTTGTCTGTATAAATGTATCTTTATATTCAAAGAAATTTCAATATGAGTCCTTAGGTGATAGAGAAAAGACCAGCATTGAATATACATTCACCAAAATAATGTTAAAATATTTACATAATATAAAGTTTTTATTACAGCAGAAACTAATTTAAACTTACTAAAAAGTGTTTAAGTAATTACTTGATTTGTAATTCGATATACAACGGTTCTCCAGTCACATCGCTCCGTACTTTAAGCACCACTTTCTATCTCATTTTTATTTTAAAATTCTGCAATCGGTTAAAAATTACAAGCTTCTTAATATGGAATTTTTAGTGCCTTCAAATCAGTGAGCCGGAGTGTATAAATACTTACTTTTCAGAAATTTTCATAGACATACATACAATACGATATTTATTTAAAGTCTCTTAAAAAAATTTTTATAATTCTCTTTTCGTTTAGCACTCTTAAAGTATAAAAAGTACAGTTTTCGACTACAATGACCAAGCCGTCTATAGTCTGATAGATTGTCAATGATTTTCAGACTCCAACTAAATGTCTTGCAGAATAAACATACCAAAATTTTCTTCCTTAAAAAGATGAACGACTTCTGTAATGCCATATAATTTTATAAAATTATTGTTAAAATTAATAAAATCAAGTACTTATTTAAAGTTTTAATTAAGTACCTATTAAGGTCCGTTTTTATAAGATAGAATGGTAAGTAAGCGAGTATATTAGGAAATCGCCTTTAATGCCATCGCCATGTAAAATAAATAATTTAGATGGCGAATTGTATGTAGTAAAGAATTGTTGTTTAGTATCTCAGGACTCATTACAATGTAAAGAAAATTGTTGCTGATATGTACTTGTAGAAACTTCTAAAATATTCCAACAATATACTTAAGTAGTTTCTCAGACGGTATGCTCTTTTCAAATCTGAAAATTGGCAACTGCCATGTAAAGGGTTATTTTTTTAGCTATTATCTTTTTGGCAACCCTGGTTTAAACAGCTGACGCACGTTTCGTGTTTTGTTTCGCTGTCAAACATCTTCAGTTTGGTCTATAATTTAACCATGAATCGTCTTACAAACGAACAACGCTTGCGAATTATTGAATTTTATTATCAAAATACGTGCGCTGTTAAAAAAGTTCATTGCGCGCTTATTATCGAAAAATTGTGTTCAGCGACGAAGCTCATTTTTGGCTCAATGGGTACGTTAATAAGCAGAATTGTCGATTTTGGAGTGAATATCAGCCAGAAGCCTTGCAAGAGCTACTAATGCATCCAGAAATAGTCACAGTTTATGGGCTTGTGGTATCAACTTTTTTTTGCCCAAAATACGAGAGCTTGACTTGCATGACATGTGGTTTCAACATGGTGGTGCCACATGCTACACAGCACGCTTAACATTGGACTTATTGAGAGGCGAGTTCGGTGAACATTTTATTTCACGTTCGGGACCGGTCAATTGGCCACCTAGATCGTGCGATTTAACGCTTTCAGACTATTTTTTCTTGGGGGCTATTAAAGCTCTTTAAAACATATCATCTCTATTGAAAAACCTTTTATATAAAACTTTTGACGGTATTTTTGTGGCGTTAAAATTTTAAAAAATTATTCTCAAGTATTCGATTGAACATATTTTTACCAATGATATTCCTAAATTTGAACCAGTTTGGAATTTTCAGTAAGTCTTAGTCTA
This sequence comes from Phyto melanocephala, assembly GCA_941918925.1. Taxonomy (NCBI): domain Eukaryota; kingdom Metazoa; phylum Arthropoda; class Insecta; order Diptera; family Rhinophoridae; genus Phyto; species Phyto melanocephala. Next base: position 18,258,125 of record OW799236.1, on the reverse strand, counting down.
AAGCAGATTTCAAATGCTATTTACGTGAAAATTTTAATTTTCAGCAGATATGGGGAAAAATAAGAAAAAAGGAAAAAAAATGTAAATTTAATTGTAAATTAATTTCAATGAAATAAAATTACATGCTGGACCAAATGGTGCCTAATCCAAGATAAGTAAATTCTAAGTTTGCTATTTGGCCAACTTTATGTTAAAGTTTTTAAACTATAAAACCACGATGTTCAAAAACTAAAGTCACGTGAGCAGAATTTTCTAAACTGTTTAAAAGTTATAGAGATAGCAAGAAAAATATTGGACCAGACGGCCTTCAGACAACAGCAGGGTTAAAACAAAAGTAAATTAAAAAAAAAAAAAACAAGTAAGAGTGCTATATTCGGCCATGCCGAATTTTATATACCCTTCACAACGTGTAGCAATGCAATAACAGTAGTTTGTATCACCATTCATCCCATATGAAATACGTACATACATATAAAAACATACATATATAAAAACATCCCATTGTAAAATTATAAATTTACGTATGTATGTTAAAAAAACAAAAAAAAAAAAATTAAAAAAAAATAATTAAAATATATATAATATATATAAAACAAACAAAAAATAAAAAAAAATTTAAAAAAAAAACAATAAAAAAAAATTAAAAAAAAAAAATAATAATAAAAATATAAATAATATATTAAATAAAACATAAAAAAAAAATTTAAAAAATTTTTTTTTGGCTCAGCTGGGATCCGATGCCACGTTTTCTCTAACCAGTATACCGCGTCTGTATATATATGTATGTTGTTGTTATATGTTGTTTTTGTATTAAAAAAACGAGGTGGACGTGGGTTTTTGCTCATATCTCAGTTGTTTATATACCGATGTTTCTGATTTTCAATACCGATCTACCTCCGAATATTTCTGATATTTGAGTACCCGACCCGGGTTCAAGCGATGTCAGGGGGCTTAAAAAAGTTAATTTCAACATACACACGGACAGAAGGTCAGACGGACAGACTGACAGAGATAAATCGACTCCCCTATTTATAAGCTTTCAGAAAATATATACTTTATGTGGTCAAAAACGAAAATTGTAGAAATTTCACACGGAATGACACACGAAATGATTGTGTGAAGGGTATAAAAATAAAAAAAATTTAACAAAAATTGATTGCCTTAAATTTTATGCTAATACTTTGTTTATGATATTCTCGCAATAAAAGGCCTTTATTGAACTCAATTTACCGTACTAAGAATTACTTATAAATTGAGCAATATATACTTAATTGTTTCACTTATTGTCCAAAACTCGAAATGCAACCCTTGAGAAGTATGTTCAGTGAGAAGAAAATTCTATAGGTGGCATTTCTTAAGTCAAACAAATAAATATACAAAAAACAAAAAGTAAGAAAATGGAAAATGGTTGATGGAAAGTTTAATAAAATGTTTAAATAAATTCAAATTTTGTAAATATAACTGAAAATATATTTTATGAGCAGGAAGAAAAACTGAAGAGATAGAAGCTGGCATGGACTGAGGCAAGTAAAGCTGCATTATTTGGTTTGATATCAAAGCAAATGCTAATTTAATGAGATAAATTGAGTATGTGTGAATAGTTGTTTTAATTGCTCAATTAACATTAAATTGAAACAATTAAAAATACCTGTCTAAACAGGGTATAAACCTAAATTTTATTCTTATTAAATTAATTATTAGATTGTTTTACGCCTTATACTAGAAATTATGCTCATTATTAACATCAGACTTTAACTACAAACCTGGTTTGAAATAATGTAGAGCATTAATTCTTTAAAGTCTCTTGAGATTCACATTAATTTCAATCTGTTTTTTTTTATCCACAAGGTACCTCAGCTTATTTAACATGTGTTTAACAAGACACCTTGTATAAAATGGATTTTATTAGGAATTTCAATTTTTACCTTTTAAAACAGAACATTTTATTACAATTTATTTACAATAAGGCAATTTAATCACTTTAATTTTGTTTTGTTTTTTTTTATTTTTCTTGTATTTTATATATATTTTTAATTTGCTCACTTTGCGCCACAAAATTATATGTTCACATATTGTGGAGATGTCGTCACTTTGGTTAACCCAGTTTATGAGCCTGCCGCTACTGTGTAAGTGCATAAGAAAATGGCGAGTTTTTTCTTCCACAAATTTTATACAGAAATATTGCTATAGTTTTAAAAGTGGTAAGTTGTTTTGTTTATCTTTAAAAATTTAATTTTAGGAAAAATCATGATTTTTTTAAAGGCAACACTACTAACACGATAAACCAAATTGTTGCTGAACTGAATTCAGATCTTTGCAGAAAAATTTTAAAAAAGGAATGAAGTTTTAATACCATCAAACAAAGGTTTCTTGGTATTGATGGTAGAATATGAGAGTGTGTGGGATTAGCAAGCAAACAATTTAGGTTGATAAGCTTAAGTTACCACTACTAAGGCAAATGGACAGAAAAATTTAAAAGTAGTAGTGGGAATGGAAGTTGTGTTAGTGTGGATAAGCTAGTTAAATTACAGTTGCAGGTGAACTTTTTTTGCATTTTTTTTTTATTAAAAATTGTTTTTAATAAATTAAATAAAATTAAATTAAATCAAAAACTAATAGTTTTAATATTTATTTAAATTTTATTTTGAATGAAAACAGCAATTTATATATTACAAGTTTAATGCTGCAATTGGTTTATCTTAAAAAAAAAAGTCCACCTATACATGGGCATTTTTAGGGTAGTAGTATTGGTAAAGCTTTTTATTGCACTCTCAGTTTTACTTCAAATGATATAAGAGCTTTTTATTTTTGTTTTTTTATTTTTTTATATGTCTTTAACTCTCACTTTCGGCTTAAACCATGTTTTCCTAAACCACTCTTTTGCTTCAGTTTCAATTACAAAGCTTTTTATATGGTTTTATTTAAGCATTTTTATACTTTATTAAAAACCACACAAAATATAAAAACATTTTTTTGAGCTCCCGCTCTTTTTGACTTTAGTTTGAGGGGCCAAATCAAAAAAATCAAATCAAATTCAAACTCAAAACATTTTTGTAACTTTTAATCGCAATAAATGTGCGGAGTATATAAGCCACTAACTGACCAAAGACAGCATCCAGTTAAAGGTTTGGAATCGTAGCGGGTTCTACAATCCTTTATTTATAGTGTTACACGAACATAACAAATTATTGTCGTTTTCAAAAAGGTGCAGTTTTACTTTTATTAAATTGAAACAAAAAAAAAAAAGTTATTGTTTTATTACGAAAAAAAAAAATTATTTTAGATGAATTATTTTATTAAAAAAAAAGAACAGTGTTTTGATTTTATTTAAAAATTTAGATCTGAAAAAAAATTAAGAACTTTTTAACTTGAATATTTGTCACAAATTAATTAAATTTGTATTTTTTTTTACTATTTTTTAGTGAGAAGCTGACTATTTTATTGCCAAAAAGTGGGTGTGTTTTTTTTAACAAAAAGAAAAATCAACATGAAATTATTTGTAAGTATAAACTTAGTTGCTTTTTTAATAAAGAAAAAATAAATTTAAAATAAATTAAAAAAACATTTAAAAAAAAAAGTGAAGCAACTCGTTAATTTTGAATATGTTTTTTGTTAAGAAATTCTTAACTGAGAAAGAAAGTCCTTTTTATAAGACAAAGTGTTCTAAAGACTTGTTAAAGTTAAAAATTATATTTACAAATTAAAATTTAAGAGAAAATTTTTTGTTCAACACTTTTTAAATTTTCGATTAACCTGCAAGACATTGCTGTAATGTTGCCTTAAAGCATTTTTGCTTTAACAATAACTTCAGTAAAAGTCTGGAAACAAGCTGTTGTTGGAATCTATATTTCTGCACTGGCCGCTTTTAGAAAATAGCTAAGCAAATCAGTTTCTTTGTTAATTTTATAAAATCAATGATTTCTTGTTTTATTTAAAAAAAAATTCTTTTTAAAAATTTTTAAAAATTATTACTTTTATTTTGGTTTTAATCTATTATAATTTTGAAATGCATTATACACATAAACGGGGTTACAGATGTATATTTAAAAGGCGGTTGGGGTACAATTCAGAATAAAAGCTATTGACTGAAATCCTTCAGTGTTATAATTATAACTCTTACTACTTTTAGAAACACTTCCTTAAGCACTTGTTAATTTTTAAAACATCAACAACTCCCTTCGTCGCATCGACAAAATTCAGAGATGTTGTAGGTCCAGTCACTTTTATCAATTACAAAAAATAAATATTTATTTTTAAATTAAAAAATTAATATTTTGTTATTTAAATTTGACATTTTATAATAAAAAACTAAATATCATTAATACAACAACAAAAAAACTAACAAAAGCAATAATTTTCCCTCTATTGTCATTTGTATCGATGTACGTCTTAGAAAAAAAAAACTTAAATTGGTTTCTGTTTAAATTTTTTTGCTTCGAAAATATTTTGAAAATATTAGTATTGCAGGCAATTTGAAGGATGTACACCTAACCTCAACTTGCGGGTCAAAATTTGATCTTTTAATAATTTCATCAGCTTAGTGTTGTTTAAAATTAATTATATAAGAAATACACAAATTCAGAAGCGCAACTAAAAAATAAACAGCTACACTCAATTTACGGGCCTAAACTTGTACATTTCATCGGCTTACTGGTGACTACAGTTATGTGAAAAATCAGCATATTTGAAAGAGCAATTGAAAAATGTACACCTGCACTTAGTTAACGGGCCTACATTTGAACATTTAAAAATGTAATTTTAAATAGCAACTTACAAATTAAGCCTCCATGTCAATTTTGTATAATATTAGCGGTAGCTCTTAAAGAGTTATGTGTATTAACATTCTGCTAAGGGCTTACGTCAAGGCTTGAAAGTGAAAATAACTACTATAAAGGCAACACAAAAAATAAGTCTTACCACTAGTTAAACTCAATATGTTCACCTATAGTCCTTTTACACAATGTATATTGTAAAAGGGAAACAAGTCATGCATACAGCTATAACTTCTTGAAGAGCTTACAGCATTTATTATGCAGTAAATCAGCTACAGAATCGGATCTTGTTGCTGGCAAATACAGGAAAACTGTCAGCAGATCTTTGTAATATATACCGAATAAATAAGTAATTTTGTTAAAAATTAAGCACACCCAGAGATTTTAAAACTTACCCGAAGTGTGTCGCTAGGATGAACATCAACCATTTAGCCACAGGTCTACGTTACCTGCAATTTAAGTTTCAACCACAATAACCACACAGTTTTCAAAAATTCTCATCAATATACAAGTCCTAGTTATTATTGGTTTCCAATTACCAAATAGGACTCATATCAGCGTTTTGATTAGCTCTTCTAAGATTTGTTCTGTGTGCATGCCATAAGCTACCGGTCTTCGTTATTAGACAAATTGATTAACACCACAACTACCATATAATTTACGAAAATTTCTCATAAATAGACTGTTGAAAACAAGTCCTTGTTGCCATTGATTTTCTTGTGCCAAATAGCACTCTTATCAACCTTCAGTTAAGCTACCCAAATGGTTGGTCCCTGCAGCCAGGGCAATACTTAACAACTCTATGTTCTTAAGTGCAACAATAGTTAAGTGTGCATTTCACCAATGAAACTTGGCTCCCAGCAGGACCTTAGCAGGCAGAAATAACAAAACTTAATATTATTTGTCCAAAATTTTTATTTCAATTCCAATATTAGACGCTAAGCCATCAAAGTCTTACTATAATTTTAAAAATTAACATTAAGCTAATTTCTTGGACTGTTCTTTATCACAGAGCTAATATCTTTTGTAAAGTTTCCTATATGGGTAATTTCGCCTCAAGTGTACCAACTTTTGAAACTGATGTCTTCCGATCGGAATGAAATTTGCACTAAAGTTAGTCCTATTGAATAGTTGCTCAGACACAAATTTTCTATCATCTCGATCGGAAGATTGGTACACTTGAGGCAAAATGACCCACATCAATATGTATATGAGAAATATTTGTGGTTTGTTAGTTCTCCATTAAAAAATATTTTTATAAAGTTTTATGAGTTCAGAGCTGAGTTTTGAAAGTGGTTCTAATGTAAAACCAAAAATAATTTTTTATTAATTTTCTTTCTAATTTTCTATTAGTTTATTTTAATAATTAATATTCACTAATACAACATACCACTGATACAAGTAAATAATACAAAACCGTATTTTAATAGACGATACAAAACACAATGGAGGGTGGTAAATTGAACAAACATTTTTAATAATTTTATGAGCTGTTATGCTCAGTTATGGACTAATTATTTTTAAATTAGTTTATGAGATTTATATTGACATGAACCAAAAAGCAAATAATTTTTATTAAGCGGTATCATATCATGCCTTGCATGCATTATATATTTTTGCTAGGCTGCTAAAGTCATCATGAGCATTGATGGTGTTCTTGGAAATCATGGAATAGGTTCTGTAATTGTTACTATGTCCAGCGACAGTTTCAGTCCAATATTCATAGAATTCGGCAAAGGCATTTCTATTTCTTTGAAACTAATTTGCAATGAGTTGTATCTTGCTAATCATTACTTAAATGGCTTAAAATACAGTAAGAAGATTTAGAGTACATTATGGACAACCTTCCTACTTCTAATAATATTTATATATTTCAAAAGCCATTTAACCAATTTTGTTTTTATGTCAAATTTACAACATGCCAAACATATTTTTGTGTACACTTATAAGTCTCAAACACATTCTTCTTTCAATTCACTCACAACCTTGCCCATATAAGTGGACACTTATAATTATTACAGCAACTATATAATTCAAATAATTATCTAATCGTATTACCTTCTTTATAAAAGCAACAAATGCAATAATAATATTACAAAAACAACCCAGTATTAAGTAATCGGTTAAGCGAAAGTCTACGCATTCATATGTGGCAAATTAGCAAGCACATGGCTATAATAATTCAAAATAACAACAAACAAAACATTTAATGCAAAACACACTCTAGAGAGACCCCAAATAAAAAAACAAAATAAATTTAAAAGAAGACAAGTGAAATGGTAATCTCAGTAAAAACTAAAAAATAAGAAAAGCATGACCGGAATAAGAACACCGAGAAATGAGGGAATAAAAGAATTACAAACAATATATAAAAATAAGTAATAATTCTGAAAAGAAAAATTATGAAAAATTAATATAAAATTTTTTGTTATTATTAACAACCAAAAGATTTAGGTCTTCACTGGCAAAACATTTGCTGGGTTAAGTGCAACAAACAAAATACATAAGTACATATATTAAACAGTCTGACTTGTAATTGTTATTCTCTTACTACTAATTTAATTTTGTTTTTTTTTATTTTTTTATTAATTTCTTTGCTCACAATTTGTTTACCATTATCAGGTAATTGTTTTAAGATTTACTTTCATGCACATTTGCATTTAATATGCACAAGAGCAGGCATGTGTTGCTCATGCATAAACAAAAATTTACCAATAATTTTTAATATGTATTTTGTTTTAGTTTGTTGTTGTTGTTGTTATTTCATATTATCTTATTATATTTCCGTCAACAAAACCCCAATAAACTTGGTAACACCCTAGTAACAGACAAACAAACAAAAAATAAACAAGTAAAAGCGCTCGATTCGGCTGTGTCGAATCTTAAATACCACTCACACAGTTTGTACCATCATCAAACGACCGCTACACTTTGTTGTTGTTTTAAATAAGTGGACTTTTTAATCTATAAGGATTCAGAATATTTACAATTTATGGGGTCGCAAATGAATACTGTAGAAATTATTATATCTCAGTAATTTATATGGCAATTTTCCTACTGATAGTTTCAAGATCGTAACTGACAATTATATGCTGCAACTGTGACCAAAACTTTTTAAATAAATCGATTAACTTTCCAACAAATTTTTAGGCGGATATCTTTATCAGTAATTCATCCATTAAACCAATATGTTGCCAAAGGTACATATTTGATACATTAATATGTGCTTACCAAACGTTTCAAAGGATTTCATAGGAGCTAAAAAATTAGACTTTATATGGATAAAAACAGAGACAATCGTGTTCTTTCGCTTATATCTCACCTTGTTATCTGTACAAAAATCGAAAGCATATCTTATACATATAAGTGTCTGAAATATACACGTAGGTTTCAAAAAATTGTTTCAACATACGCACGGATAAATCGACTTAGCTAAATCAACTCTGTCTATAATACTCAGGATATATATGTATGTATATATGCTTTATTGGGTTACAAAGGAACATTGTAGAAATTACAAACGGAAAGACAAACTTATATATACCCTTTTACAATCTCATTTAAATGGTAGAACAGGCAGCTGTTGAGGAGTTGATAAATGGTATTAAAACTCAAAACAAGTTAAACCAAATCCACAGTTTTGTATATTTTGAAGTATTTCACTTGAAAATGCCGGTATATGAGTGTGACCAACTACAAAAAGCACTTTGAAGCTACAGGCCTAATGGTGCACATTTAGAATTTTTATATAATTGAGACTTGAAAAAAACTTAAAAGGCTTTTATGTTAATTGCTTCGTATCGTTTTAAGAAATGATATTTATGTCTCTAAACAAAATGTAAATTAATGTAATTTTTTTGTTGTTTGCGCATTATTAATTTACTGATTAAAGGTTCAGTTTGTACATTTGTAGTATTGTTTCACTCTACAGCTTTAAGTATCGTTAAAGTGTGTGAGTTAATTAGTAAAATCATAGTGTTTTCTGCTTTTTATCTTTTAAAAATATGTCCAATGAATTGCGTTGCTTCCGTAAGAATCAATCCTTTGTAGATTTCTTCCTCAAGAAAAGTTACGATACACTTCTAACAAAAATTAACACGTATGGTTATGTGAAAGATTTTCTTCGGTGATTCGTAAGATCATGATTAAAATTTACCAACTTTAACTAATTAAACTTGATTAAAATATTTAAGCAAAAACTTAATTTTTAAGAAAAAACTTTGGAAAACCCTTATTATTTAGGTTTTTATTGTAATGCCATATCGAAACCAAAATTTGTTGTTGCCGATTATTTGGTTACCCGGTTTATCCAAATCGTTAAACTTATCAAGATAAAAACAGAGATTAAGGTAAAATATAAGCTAATTGTAGATGTTTGAAAACCGATTTGTTGTTGGCCGATAAAAAACGCTATCTAAGATAAGAGCTAAATATTAGCAAATTGTAGATATTTTAATTTCATTCGTTTAATCGATTAATTGAATAATCGAAATCTTAATATTACAATTGTTCGCTTAGAAGTTCTAAAAAAAAAATGAAAAATCGACATAAGTTATAAGATTAAAGCACAATAAAAAAAATAATTTTGAGTTTACCGTATATGTCGCCAACCGATTAATCGAAATCGTTTAAAACAGCCAGAAAAATATAGCTGCAATTATGATTTAATCGAAATATAAACAAATTTGAGGTATTTAGAAATCGGTTAACAATTATTCGGTTAACCGAATTATTAAAATTGTTGGAATTAGCTGGAAAAGGATTAAGATTTAATAAAAAAAAGAACAACTTGTAGATAATCAAAGATAAGGAATTTTTCATTTAATGATTATTCGATTACCCAATTAATCGAACTAAAGCCAAAGATTAATTAAGACAAAACCAGAATTAAAACAAATTTCAGATATTAAAATAACAGGTTTATGGACTAACTTATAGATCCATATCGTGGAAAATAACTAGGTAAGATATAAGATAGAAACCAAATACATATTGACAATTATTTGAATAATCGGTTAATAGAAATTCGCTAAAAATAGCTGCGACAAAACTATGACTTAAGCAAAATGTAAACAAGATGTAAATATTAAAAAAGTATTGTTTTCTATTAGCGATTATTCGGGGTAAATTTATTATAAAAATTTTGCGATTATTCGATTCACCAAAAAATTAAAGCAACTTAAAAAGATTAGATTTTTTTTGAATTTCCACTAATTCGGTTATTCGATTACCCGATTAATTCGATTTATCATTTATTCTAAGCCTATAAATGAGTTTTGGTTTAAACTATTATATAAAACCTAATTAGGGGCTTACGTCACCAGTAGAAAAACCATAAATTTCTTTGAATAACTGTATGACAATCTGGCTACCAGATTAGTCGATTAAAAAATTTTAACTACTATTTTTATTACTAGAAGAAGAGTCTAATTTATTTCTTCTGAATTAAAAATCTTAAAATGCTTTAAATTATATAATAAGACTTTCCTTTATGAAAGAAAAAATAAAAATCATATCTACATATATAAAAATCCAATTCTTCATGAATTGTATCATTGAATTTACATACGTTATAAACGAATCTCTGGGGTCAGGAGCGACGTCCTCTATACATATTATTTTAATATTAGAACAACACATTATTAAATAATGTAACGGCTCAAATAAACGATGATACTTTTTACTTTATCTGCCATTTTATACTTCTTTTACTTAACAGCATGATACATCTTATTTTTCTGTTACTAATAATTATAAGAAAAATTATCCGATTTCCGGGGCATTTATACGATTAATCCTGGTTTCATTTTGGTAAAAATTAAAATTTCAAAGTAAATATCTATTAAACACACTTAACAGCTTAGAGAGAAATAAAGTATATAAAAATTTGTACAAGCTTTTTGTAGGGTACTCGATTATTTTATAACAGCCACTAGTTAAATATAAATTTAAATCCATTTTTTTTTTCTAAATTACATTAAAAAATATTTTTATAGGATTATTCGATTCATCGGTTATTGGTTTTGAATAGCTAAAAATGTAAATAAAATTAAAAAATTAATAAAAATTTTTTTTTAATTTCCACTAATTCGGTTATTCAATTACCCGATTTATTCGATTCAGCGATTATCTTAAACCAATAAATTAATTTCTTGATTAAACTATTAAAAACAAGTAAAAGCGCTATATTCGGCCGTGCCGAATCTTATATACCCTTCACAACGTGTAGTCATGCAATAACAGTTGTTTGTATCACCATTCATCTCATATAAAATACGTACATACATATAAAAACCATACATATATAAAAACATCCCATTGTAAAATTAAAAATTAACGTGTATGTTAAAAAAAATAAAAAAAAAATTAAAAAAATAAAATTAAAAAAAAAAAATTAAAAAAATAATAATTAAAATATAAATAATAAATATAAAACAAAAAAAAAATAAAAAATAAAAAATTAAAAAAAAATAAAAATATAAATAATATATTAAATAAAAAATAAAAAAAATAAAAAAAAAAATTTTTGGCTCAGCTGGGATTCGATCCCACGTTTACTTTAACCAATATACAAGTTTGTATGTATGTATGTTGTTGTTGTAATGTTGTTTTTGTGAAAAAAAATCGAGGTAGTCGTGGGTTTTTGCTCATATCTCAGTTGTTTATGAACCGCTGTTTCTGATTTTCAATACCGATCTACTCCCGAATATTTCTGATATTTTAATGCCTTATCCGGGTCCAGGTAATATCGGGGGGCCTCAAAAAGTTGATTTCAACATACACACGGACATACGGACAGACTGACAGAGCTTAATCAACTCCCCTATTCATAAGCTTTCAGAAAATATATACGTTATGGGGTCGGAAATGAAAATTGTAGAAATTTCACACGGAATGACAAACCTATTTCACTGTGTGAAGGGTATAAAAACCTAATTAGTGGACAACGTCAATAGTAGAACAAGTGATTGATTTGATTTTTTTTGGTACGGATTACTTGAATTACTGATAATTGTGATTATCGAGATAACATTTTGTTTTTAGTTTAGAACAGGTATAAAAACTGCTACTTTTAAACCAGTTTAAAAATATTTACTGGTTAGATAAATTTGCTCGAAATTAGAAAATAAAAATACAATATATTTTTAAGAGTTTTCCAAGTAGATTTGATTTAATATGCCTTTTATTTATATAAAGATTCTTGAACCATTATTTTTTTGATACTAATGTTTTATTACTTAAATTTAATAGTGTTATAACGTTTTTTTTTTTGTTTGTTTTTATTTTGATTTTCATACAAGTGAATAAACTTTATCACGTTTTTTTATAGACATCTCTGTCAAGTTTTAAATAAATTTCATTCATGTTTTCAAGCTTTCTTACCCCTCCAACTTCTAATGATCTTTTAGTCTTAAAGTTAAAAACAAAATTTATGCTTCTTTTTTTTTAGAGAAGACACATAATATTAATTTGCATAACAACTACTGTACATACACGCATGTGTATATCATTTTGTGGGTCTCTAAAGTGCTGTGCATTTTCGGCAAGGTTGTTTGTTGTGATAGTGATGTTAATTATCATCTATGTTTGTTTAGATAAAAGATGGCTATTTTTAGCTCAGTGACAAAGTGTTTAAAGTTTGATATGAAAATATTGTAAACTTGAATTAATTTTTTAATAATGGTCTTAATAATACAAAATATGCAACTTTATGAATAAATAAAACACAAATCAGAAAACAATACACATACAGAGGCTTAACTAAAAAGTCAGTCATCCTCAGATATATAATGACTTATTTCCAAGTAAAAAAAAATTATAAAAAGTAACTTATTTTTACTTGAGTATTATATATATATATTGACATGTATATGAAAACTGTTTTTAAAAAATTTAAACTAGAACTTCTTTTTTTTAGCAAAAGTTAAAAAAAATAATCCAATTTCTTCATGGCAACTCGACTACCAATTACTTGGTATTTATATTTTTATCTAGATTTTATATTTTTACTTAGATATTTATGGCATTCAAATATACAAAATAAATATTAAAGCAGTCTCGTAAACAGTTACTCGAATAACCGAGTAACCAACTTTTGTAATAATATTAGATTACTTTTTTCGAGTAATAAATATCTCGTGGTTTTGTTTATTTGTTCGCTAGTGAACTAATACTGAATATTTGGTTAGTCGATTATTGATATATTCATTTGTCATTTTAAGTTTTTGTTATATTTTTTTTTAATTGCTAAATGCTATGTCTTAAATGGTTACTTAACTTTTAATTAACTCGTTTTTATTCACTTTTTGTGAATTTTAAAAATTCTAATTTGGTTAAAAAAATAAAACAATTTTAAATATTACTGTTCAAGCAATTAATCTCCTAATTTTTGTTATTCGGTTACAGAGTTTTATTATTCGATTATATGGTTACTTTTTTATTTCAAAATATTACACTTGATCAAAACAGCCAATAGAAAATTTATTATACATGGTTACTTGATTACCTAATACCCGAAATTTATGAAAAAGGCTTACACCATTTACCTGATAAATTAGGTAAACAGTAACCAAACTGCGTGGCTACTTAACTGCTTAGCGCTGCGCGAACACAGAAAATCTATTCTTGAATACTAAGCTCTCTTACTTTCTTTAAGTATAAACTTTTGTAGTTTTTTTTAAACAGTCGAAACAGTAAACCTTATTCATATTCCCGTTACAGTATTGTTACCTTTGAAAGTTAAGCTTCAAATTTTATCATTTTTTTTACTCATCCCTTCATTTTTTTCAGATCTGTCTCGCCACACTGTTAGTGGCTTCTGCTTACGCCGAAACCGCTTCCAAGAAATCTGCTGAAAAGGTACCGCTGGAGAAGAAACTTGACAAACGTGGTCTCCTCGATTTGGGTTACGGTTATGGTCACTCCGGTTTGGATATTGGCTATTTGGGACATGGTTCCATTGCTCACGATCACGGCTATGGATTTGGTCACAGTGGTAATGCCATTGTAGGTCATTCATCACCAGCATATGCTTATTATGGTCATTCTGGTTTTGCAGGTCATGGTCATGGTGGTGGTGGTGGTGGTGGCGGTATCATTATCGGAGGACATGGTGTGCCACATGAATTCCTAATTAGCAAAATGGCCGATGTGCATAAGACTATTACCATCACCAAGGGTATTCCCGTGCCACATGTTGTCGATCGTCCCTATCCCGTGGAGCACATCAAACACGTGCCCGTCCATGTTAAAGTACCAGTGCCACAACCCTATGAAGTGATCAAAAAGGTGGCTGTACCCGTTAAGGAATACGTCAAAGTGCCCGTACATGTACCCCAGCCCTATGAGGTTATTAAGAAGGTTGAAGTGCCCGTACATGTTCCTGTGGATCGTCCATATCCCGTTAAGGTGCCCGTGCCACAACCCTACGAAGTCATCAAGCATGTTCAAGTCCCCGTTAAAGTACCCGTACCCCAACCCTACGAAGTCATCAAACATGTTCAAGTGCCCGTTAAAGTACCAGTGCCTGTACCTCAACCCTACGAAGTTATCAAACATGTGCAAGTACCCGTACATGTGAACGTCGATCGTCCAGTGCATGTTGCTGTGCCCAAACCTTATCCCGTGCCAGTAGAGAAACCTTACCCCGTGGTGGTGGAAAAGAAGGTGCAAGTACAAGTACCTGTACGTGTAGATCGTCCCTACCCGGTGCCAGTAGATCGCCCCTATCCTGTCAAGGTACCCGTGCCAGTGCCTCAACCCTATACCGTTGAAAAGCATGTACCCTACGCAGTCGATCGTCCTGTACCCTATCCCGTTAAGGTAGCCGTCGATCGTCCCGTCCCCGTACCAGTTACCAAACATATTCCCGTCACTGTTGAAAAGCCTGTACCTGTGCATGTAGGTGTACCTGTTGTAGCCGGCCACTCTGTGGTACAACACGGCGGCGCTGTTGTGGCTCCTGCTGGTGTTTCCTTTGGCCATAGCGGATATGGTGGTTATGGTGACTATGGTGGTCACGGTTTCTCATCCAGTGGTTATGGTTTCTCGTCTAGTGGTCATGGAGGTACCATTATTTCCGACGGCCATGGTTACCACAAAAAGAAATAAGTCTTCTTAAAAGTTCTACCAACACTAGACTTCATTTCATCTAAGAATCCAAAAAAAAAACCAAGTGTAAATGATTTCTTTTTTGTTGTTCAACATAAATCATGAACAAATAAAACAAAAACTAGTTTTAATTATTA
This sequence comes from Phyto melanocephala, assembly GCA_941918925.1. NCBI lineage: Eukaryota > Metazoa > Arthropoda > Insecta > Diptera > Rhinophoridae > Phyto > Phyto melanocephala. Next base: position 18,243,106 of record OW799236.1, on the reverse strand, counting down.
TAAACCTTCTCCCATGCTTTTACGTCTCCACTCCCCTCAACCCACCCACTTTTCACATTGTCTTGTAAGAAAAAAAAATTCCTTCTACAAAAAAGAAATTTTGCCACTCGATATGCTGGAGATTATCTGCGAAAAAAATAAAATTAATTAAAAGGCGAAAATTTAAGAAAACTACTTAGGAAACCCTGGATATGCACTGCCACTTAGATATTAAGATGACAACGACAACAAATTGTATAAAAATATTCTTAATTTCTAGCAGCTATTTTCAAGGAAACATTTTTTAAATATTATTCCTTTTAAATTAGGAAACTAGATTTTTATAATTCTACTATTTATTATAAAATTTTTTAGTTTCTTTAACTATTTAAAAATATCAATAGATGTTTCTTAAATACTTTAAAAAGTATATGACAAAACCTTGTGATAGATGCGTTAAATTTGTCTTTTATATATTTTTTCCTTTTAAGAAAGATGTACAATTTTGTTATTATTTTTTATTAAAAAAATTTTTAATTAGAAAATTTTTTGAATTTGATTTATTTTGCATTAGAAATTAAAGTATAAATAAATATTTTTCCTTTTTATTTTTCTTATTATCTATTTTGTCATTTAATTAATTTTAGTATTTTTTCGCAGCAATGACTCGTTTATTATTTGTATAATATTTTTTTGTGTATAAATTAATTTTTTCCTTATGTTATATATGTATAAAATTTATGTAATTTTTTTATATTATTATAAAAATTGTATATAAGTGAATTAAGAGAACCAATGTTTTATAAAAATGATGACAAAAAAAGAATTTAAATAAAATGTATAAAATAAAATATTTAAAAAAACTTTAAATACTTGAAGTGTTTATTAAATGGTTTTCAGAACGGTGAGAGTCAATGTGAACGTAAATAGAACGAGAAGTGAAAATGCTGTGAAATATTATAATTAATTCTAATGGGATTTTAAATTTTTCATTGAAAACAAGACCTTGATGTCAGTCTAAAACAAACGCCGTTCTAACAACCCATAGAATCTGGCCAGTTAATTTCTAAAGGTTAAAATTTAGTTTATAATTCTTACTAACAGATAAAGTCTATTACGCGGAACCCAAATTGTTGAGGTGGAATAATATTATTGACTGTAATAAAATCGGTAAATTTATTTTTAAAGACTTTTTCAAAATTTTACCTACACTCAACAACAAGCTAATAGGATGGCATGAAGATGTGCAATCAGATTATTTGCAAGGGTGTTAATGTCAAAAGTCTTCATTTTGACTTTTTGCATTAATAGAGATGAACAAAATATTGCATTTGTGTCTTATAATATATTGAAGCTGAATAATGTAAAAATAGTGCTCTCTTTTCTGCTAAAACACTTAAAATATATATCAGCATGGTCTAAATGTCTACCATTTTGTTTTCCTTTTTATATATACTTACTTGTTCTCTTGACAGCAGTATAAGAAGGTATGCACACCACTATTTTCAATAAATTAAATTGTTAAAAACAAGGCATATTCATACAGGTATATGCAACGGCGAATTAATACAACAAAGCAACTTTTTGGGGGATGTTTTATGTCAAAGCTAATTCGTATATCAGAGATGAAAAAGTTGTCATGATATGTTAGATATAATAAAATTTGATTTAAAGATGGATATATATATATGTGACATACATTATAAATTACGAAAAGCAAAAAAAATACATAAATTTGGTACATTTATTAATGAATAAAAATGCATTCCTAATTTTAATTGAATATCAAGTGCAGGAAGCTGAAAATTATGACTTTTTTTACTGCCCACTTTTCTAATCACGAAATCATATAGTCATGAAAGCTGAATATGTCTGCAAAGTTTTAGAAAAATCAGTCCAGTTCAAGTACCTAAAAATGATAATTTTTTTTATGGGCGTCGCACTGCCCACTTTATTAATCACGAAATTGTAAAGTCATTTTAGTTCAATATGTGTGCAAAGTTTCAGAAAAATAGGTCCGGTGCAAGAACCTCAAAATTATAACTTTTTTTATGGGCGTGGTCCTGCCCAGTTCTGGTAACTTATCTTTTATGGGCGTAACCCCGCCCACTTTTTACCACCCATACACACTCCCTGTAATATGTACAACAACTTACCAAAGCTTGAGTCTGATCGGCTTTACGTTTTCGGAGTCTATAGCTAACACACATACAAACAGAATTTCACTTATATATATATAGAAAAGTACACTTAAGTTAGTAGTTTAATACCGAGGCTACGATCTGGTTTTCCATCCCTGCATTGAAAAAACTTAATCAAGGCGAATTTACACAATTTTAACAAAATGTCTCCCCATCAGCTGGGCAGTTTAATTTACCTGTATGAATTCGCCTTGGTAAAAAACCTCTAACTTTTATTGTGTTTTTAATTTTCTACTTACATACAATTCCTACTGGGATTTTATTCAATTCCTGAGAAAACGAATTAAAATATCATTTTATTCGTTTTATCAGTTGACTTTGAGATTTAATTTGTATTCGTGTTTCCAATCAGATTTCGTATTCTTTGTTCAACTTAACAAAGGGTTTTTAATTAGGATAACCTAAACCTATTTAAACTTTTGGAGAAAGAAACTGAGTTTTATTTATTGCGAAATTCATTATGATTGCGAAAAGCTTAATGCCTTTCTTAGAAGGTACATCTATTACTAATACCGCTGTTTTTTAGTTTTTAGTATATAAGAAATCTGCGTACTCTTTATTAAATAAACATCCAGAGGACTAACTGTCAACGATCTATACAATTCCAGATTATCATTTACTGAAAGTGTCGTAATTGTGACGCCTAATTTAGCATATGACTGCGCTACAAATTTGTGGTTGGTGGTCTACCAAAAACCATTTTGTTTAAGAATAAAAATTTTTTTCTTCTTCCTTAAAACTTTTGTTAAATTACAGAAAGGCGGGATGTCTTTATCAAGCGATAAATAAAAAATTTAAGATTTATATCTAAATAAGTCAATTTCCTCACGGATTCTTTGATTAAATATTTTTATTATATAAAAGTCGTTTTGATTCCTGTATTCTTGCCAGTTCCATCGGTGATAATTTTTCTGTTATATCATATTTTTAATATAATTTTAATTTAATAATCCATTGTGTTCTATTTAAGAATCTCGAGAATTAGTGTCAATATGCAAAGTGAAAATTATATTTTTTTAAAACTTTGTGTTATTGTAATTACTTTTTAACGAAATTTTGAAATGTAAAATATCCAAACTCATTATGGCTTCCGCTGGAGATATTATAAACGAATCATTAGTCAGAAAGACGTCTAGAGTAAAACCTAGTCTATTAGTTCTCGAAGGTATGAGAGTATTATCACTAAGATATACTATATCAATACTTTATGATTTTAATTATACCCTTCACAGTGGGTGTAAGGGTATATATAGGTTGGTCATTCCGTTTGTAATTTATACAATTTTCATTTGCGACCCCTTTCACTTACTTTCAAAAAGCTTATAAATACGGAAGTCAATTAAGTACTGTCCGTCTGCCCGTGTGTATGTTGAAGTCAACTTTTTGAAGTCCCCAGATATTTTCAAGACCCGTGTAAGTTACCCAAATATATAAACAACTGAGATATAATGGAAAAACCTAGGCCACCTCGTCTTTTCACACCAATACAAACAGGATGAACGTAGGTTCGAATCTTAGTTAAAACCAAAAAAAAAATTCTTAAATTTTTTTTTATTTTTGAATTTTTTATTATATTATATATTTTTTTTTAATTTTTTTTTATATATTTTTTTTTTTTTATTTAATTTTTTTTTATTTTTTGTTTCATATTTTTTTATTTTTTTGTTAATTTTTTTCCTTTTTGATTTTATTTTATTTTTTTTTTATTTTGTTTTTATTTTTTTTTATTTTTCTTGAATTTTTTTTTATTTTTTGTTTAATTTTTTTTTATTTTTGTTCATTTTGTTTTTATTTTATTTTTTATTTTAAAATTAACATACACACATAAACTCAATTTATAGTTTTGCAATGGTATGCTTTAAGCGGATAAAGTCATTATAAAGATAATGAAACATAAATGTATGTACGTACTTACATATTTCATATTAATGAGATAATTTGTAATACTAACATTTGTTATTGCATGACTACACGTTATGAAGGGTATATAAGATTCGGCAAGGCCGACTACAGCACTCTTACTTGTTTTTTATTTCAAATATTTTCTCAGCGATTCACCCTTACAAATAAACAAGACCGGTGTTAACTATTAAAATCACTTCCCTAATATACCTTTCGTTGCTACTGAGTCTATGAATATCAGGGGGGAATAGTTGTTTTCTAATGTCTACCGAACGCACTGAACAATTAATTATTAATAATAAAAAAAACAAATTAATCAGTAAAATAATACTCTAAAACAAAAAAAAAGACAATTTAAAATCTTTATCATAAGTTTTTCTCAATATCTTCATTTATAAGTAAATTAACACATTTTTTTCTTTGGCATTACACATAAATATTTTTTAAACCGCATTTTTATTTGATTTTTATTTAATTAAGCAATATTAAGGCCATGAACTTGTATGAAAAAAATAACTTGGGAACCGGAAAAAATAACAGTATTTTGCATTAAGTATTTCATCTGTAAATAATTTACTAATATACACTGAAATAAATATTTAAAATAACCAAAACAAAAGACTTAAGACACAAACTTTTTCATCTATTTTGATTATTTTTGTATCAATTTATATATATTTGAATTAAACAATGCAATGTTAATTTATTTTTATATAAGAAATTAAAACAAATTGCCATTTAAGTTATGTTTTTGTATTTTTTTTTTTTTTTGTTTTAATTACATTTCAAGCCATGTTTCTAGCAGCATTTTTCATTCCATATTAAGTATGTACAGCTGTTGTGATTATATTTTTGTATTTGGTTGAGTGGGAAGCCCAAATGGAATATTTAATTTATAATTAAATATAGTTTAGTTGGTCATTAATATGATAAATCGGGTTTGTGTCTTATATATGGACAGTAGTCATTTTTTTATTTCTCTGCTGTTAGGCATAATTTTTAGTGTTTACATTTCAAAGAGTAGAAGGAAAGAGATAGAGATAGAAAAATCTATAAACTTCTTATTCATATTTAAAATTATTAATTAAAAACAAAATTTTCTTGAAAAGCTTAAAACACTGCATAATAATAGACAGAACACGGGACTTATTAATAAAAATATATTTTCTTCGTAAAATTTCTATTCCTTAATACAAAATTTAAAGGCAAGGACATAGTTTGTACAACCAAAAAATGTATTTCAAGCTAAGATTTTGCAAGTTAATATTTACTGTAATAAATTATGTATACCTTAAAAAATTTTTAACTTACTTTATTGCTATCAAACAAAAGATTATCAAAAACACTTACCTGCAAATAAAAAAATAAAAATAAATTAATAATTACTTGAACGTCTAGTAAAAAATAAAATTTTAAAATAACAAGGTTCTTATAAACGATTCTCGCAAAGCTGATTCGAATAACAAAATATGTCTAAGTTTAAATATGGAATAACTTAAAAATTCTTATGGTGAATCTGCACATAAAACCATGTGATCCTTATTTTAGCAGATTTATTTCAAATATTATGAAAAATAATTTTGTGGGAATATTTTCTTATAAAAAAAAAAAACAAAAACAAAAATTACCTTTTAAATAGAAAACGGGAGGGTTAAAAATTGAAAAAAAAAATTGTAATAATGTTTTAATGCAATATTGATAGCATTTTTGGTATTGAAGGATACGGCCAACGAAATAGTCAGACTTACCAAAACAGAAGATTAGAATCGTGCAACAGAGAAGGTACAGAAGAGAAGACGTTATTCGAACTAATTCGAAAAGTCACTAACAAACAAAGGGAAAAAAACAAGCCGATAAACATCAAGATTATCAGAAAAACAAATAGACTGTTAGGATGATGATTTCTAGTAAATTCTAAATAGATAAAACTTCCCTCCAGAAGTACGATTTAATTCAAATTTCTCACGCTCCTAACCCACAGAAACAATTTCAACATTACCTCCTGCAATAGGCAAAGTTGCATACACCATCAGACAACCAAACAGTTTTAAATTTGCTGGTATCGACAACCTTCTATGTGAATTCTAGCTGAAAAATCTCACTGATATAATGTCTCTGATATTTCATAATATATGGAGAATCTATTTATAAAAATTTTAAAAAAAATTTAATCTGACTAACGTTGACCAATTACAGAGTCTTTGAATAATAAAAGAACAGGAGACCGCATTTATTTATTTATTTATTTTATTTATTTATTTAATTCACAGTTTTTTTAAGCCATTAAGGCCAATAAACCAGTATAACAAAAATATATATGGCAACATTTCTTACTACTAATTTTAATAATAATATATTTTTTAAAAGAAGAGAAAAAAAAAAATAAAAAAAAAAAAAAAAAAGGACAAAAATGAATTTAATCTAAAAAGAAAAGAAAAAACAAAAACAATATGAATTTTTATTTTTTTTTTTTTTTTCCTTTGTCTTCTATTTCCTCTTAAATTCCCCCCATTGCACAAATATTAGGAGTAAAAATAATTAAACACAAACAATCTGAATACAGTATAATCGACAGCAATCATATCATTTTTATATTTACAAGTGTTAATTAAGTGTTAATTTTTATATTTACAAGTGTTGAAGAATTATATTTTTAAACTGTTTTAAAGAATGTGAGAATTTCCGCTGAGAATATGGAATTATACCATTCCATAGATTAATTGATTTGGCATTAAATGATCTTTTCATAATTAACGAATGATAACGCGGAGATTTAACACCATTTAACACCATTAAATAATGAAGATAAAGTATAGCAATGTTTAAGAACTCATAGTGCAGGGCAGACTTACTAGCAAAGCATTTGACACACCGTCAAAGGTCAAGCAAGGATGCTTGCAATCACCATATCTATTTACGGTGACATTAGATGTAATTCTGGAGGAAGTAACTGTGGAACCATTCAGAGTTTAAGAAAACCTAGAAGATCTGGACAATATAGGCGAAATTGTTTAAGAGAAACTCGATAGACTTGCTTCGTTATCAGCATGAAGCGTACTTAAGATCAACATAGGAAACGCGAAAGCTGGCAACAACTCAACAGTAGAAAATGTAACAAGCATATGCTACCCTGGGAGCACAATTACCTGGGACGAAAGATCTGATTGTGGCTTTGCTAAATTCACAAGTACAGGGTTGATAACATAAGATTTTGTTATATGTACGACAAATTGATCGTTAAATAATGCCTGTTATGCTGTGGCTTGATTAACTTCGACACCTACACCAACTGCTTCAAACTGACGCTGATCTTATTACGGAGTTGGATAATAACACAGTGTTGCTTTTTTGATGACTAACCACCGCCCTAGTGATCATGTTGCTCAACTCAATCATGATCATCTACCTGACCTAAACAAACTAATTCTCGGCTTATGCAGAGTTTGGGCTATCTTTTACGCTACGAGGTTATGAGATAAATCAGAGACACAATTGGCTTTGCAATCTAAAGGAAGCCAAGCGATTCACCAAGTAAGTAAGTGAGGTAGTTAACTACCTCAGATTCTGTTTTTATGATTGGAAGTTACCACAACCACAAGGTGTTTCTCAAATACGCCTTAACAATAGCTAGTCCAGCATAAATTCTAGGAGCTAACAGATGTTTGTCTACAGCCTTCAACAAATCGTCTAAGAGTGCCTTTGCTCGGTTTTGATTCCAAGAAACCAGAGGTGCTGATCACATTTTTTCACCCTGTACGAACAATACACTTTGGTATGACACTAACCTAGGAGGCTTGGCTTCGGTATAAAGAACTTCAAAAACAGGTGCTTACGAGAAATATTGAGGATCTAGAGGCCAAAGCAAGTCTAAATAACGATCTTCTTAGACTACCTAACCCAGATAACATCAACAATCAAATAAGAAGTCAAGAATTAAATTGGTTAAAAAGCAACCAACGAAATCCACATGATGAATAGGAAGCTGCAGGACAACAGAAGGAGCGGTAGACCCAAAATGGTCTGCAAAGGAATATTACTCAACGGAAGTGGCCAAAATTTAAATGAATCACGATATCTAGCATTAATAGAAAACAATGGCGATTTTTTGTAATAATCTAAGTTTCTGATAGAGTGCGATGCTATTATAAAATTAATTCACAAGAAGTCCTATATGTCATTTAGATACAATGGAATTATTCTCCAAAAAGTTTTTTAATAATTTAAATAATTTAATTTAATTATCTTTTTATAGTTAAATTTTTTAAACCCTTTATACAAATTTTAAAAATTATGACAAAACGACACTTAGGACATTTCGTTAATTCACTTAATATTTATAAATTTATGATTTTAATTATTTTAAAAACCTCTAATACATTAAAATTTTATTTACTAATAAGGAAGCAAAGTTTTAGCAAAAACTTATTTGCAGACACATTGAGATTATTTTTCGTTACCGAATTGATCTGTGGCAGTACAAAATAACAGTCAGCCGTAGGTTCGGTTTAAGGTATTAAAGATAATTAATATTCCAGAATTTTAAAATTGTTATTTCCAAACTTTTATACCAAGTACTAGTCAAATGCTCAAATATATAACTCATTTCATTTTCTTTTAAAGACACTTATATGTCTTTCTCTTTTCATATAATTGAACACAACTTTGAAGGTCATTCAACTCCTAAACCACTGACCGTATTAATGCTTGTAAGTCTGTTTTACATTTACAAAAAATTTGATTTGTTACTGTATTATGTTGGTTTTTAGTGTTTTTTTTTGTAGGGGGGTTTAACTGTTTGTTTGTCTTGTTTTTTTTTGCCTGGGGTCAAGTTCATCATAAGCTACAAATTTACCACACATCTTTAACAATTTTAGTGGTCATTATTTTATTATAATTTTGAACACCAACCACAAAATAATAGACATTGGCTTTATGTTCAAAATAATTAAATTTGTTTAAGGAAAATAATAAAAATCAAATTTAATGAGTTGTTAAGTGCGTTTAATATTAAACCCATCAGGTTGATTTTTTTTCAACAAGAGCTCATTAAAAATGATTTGGTGAAAAATTATGCAACTACAGAGACAGAAGGACAGACAGGTATTCTTTAAAAGTATATAGTCGACTCAGAAATTTTTATTACAATTTTTGCGTTAGGTCTAATGCTTTGTAATTTTTTATTTTTTTTTCAAAATAGTACCTTTTGATTGACAAAATTAACAACGTTAGCACCGATAACATCATGCTATAAGGTCAACCAAATGATTACGTCGAAAAACTAGGCGGTACAGAATCAAAGGATAAATAAAGCAAGAGTGGCATCCGTCTGACTACAACTAGTATAGAGAATCTAACAAATATCCAGATGAACAAAGAATAGAATATTCAGTACTTGTGTTAAGTCTACTCTGCTGTAGGGAAGTAAAACCTGGTGTCCGATACTAAGGATACCATCACGCAAAAGCTATAGGTATGCATCATATGTGCTCTAGAATCATATGCAGAACATTTTGGACTAACAAAGTTAGCGGCGCGGATATATGGAACCTTACGAATGAGAAACCTATACTAAAACTAATAAAACCTAGGAAATGAAGGTAAACCGGTTGTTTTATTAGAAAGAAATCTGATAGTAAAAAAAGGATGGTACTATAGTGGAATCCTAAAGGCTTAAGGATACATCTCCAAGAACGAGGAAAGTGCGAGAAAACAACTGCGACAAATCATGTCAAATGGAGATGCTTTGCGGTAGCCAAATGCTCCTAATAAGGGTAAGGAAAATGTATTTTTTTATTATATAAAACGTTGATTTATTGATTTGTCTATGGAAATTAATCCTGATAGACAATTTAATTAAATATATATATTTCAATATTGTTAAAAAAGAAAGAGAAAAAGAAATTCAAATAATTTACAATAATTATAAATTCTGGGAGCAAATTACGGCATTCGAACGTGATCGAAAGTTTTAAATTCTTAATAGAATTTCTATACCAAAAGCACAGCAAATTCGATCGTTCGAATAATATTTCGATTGCATTCGAATGCCGTAATTTGCCGCCAGAGAATCTATCATTATGCTTTTAATTACATACATAAATACAAAATCACTCAATAATGGATCTGCCTTACTGTAATTTGCTTTAATAAATTGAATTGAAAGCGGAACAAAATTTAGTGATGGGCGCTGCAGAACGTTGAATGTACTCAGGGGCCAAATTACGGCTTTCGATCGCGATCGAAATTTTTTGCAAACGATCGAGTTCGCTGTACTTTAGGTATAGAGAATTTAATAAGAATTTTCAAATTTTCATCACGTTCGAATGCCGTAATTTGTCACCAGAGCCTATTTCACCTGTCAATTTAATGAAAATAAATAAAATGCTTAACACAGTTCTGTTGCTTTTTAGACAGAGAGTCTAGCAGAATACGAAGGCAAGTTAAATAGATTAAATGTTAAACCACGTAAACCAAATAACAGGAACTGCTTTTAAACGCACTCGTGTTACAAAAGTTTTTCTATTTTTAGAAATTAATAAAAATAATTTAAATTTATTTTGAGCATAAAAACAACATTACAACAACAACATACATACATACAAACGTGTATACTGGTTATTGTAAATGTGGCATCGAATCCCAGCTGAGCCAAAAAAATTTTTTTTTTACATTTTTTTTTTAATTTTTTTTTATTTTTTATTTAATATAAATAGTATATTTAATATAATATATTTTTCTTATAATTTTTTTTTAAATATTTTTTTATTTTTTTTTAATTTTTTTCATTTTTGTTTTTTTGTTTTATATTTATTATTTATATTTAATTATTTTTTTTTAAATTTTTTTTTAATTTTTTTTTTTAAATACATACGTAAATTTTTAATTTTACAATGGGATGTTTTGATATATGTATGTTTTTTATATATGTATGTATGTATGTATGTACGTATTTCATATGAGATGAATGGTGATACAAACCATTGTTATTGCATGACTACACGTTGTAAAGGGTATATAAGATTCGGCACGGCCGAATATAGCACTCTTACTTGTTTTCTTTATTTTAGGCAAATTAAAAAATTATTTTTTTCTGATTTAAATTTGCAAATCAAGTGTTTTAAAATTTTTTGTTAATTTTTTTAAAGGGAAATGGTAAAAAAATATATATTATTAATAATATACTATTATATTATTATTATATATATTATTATATTATTATATTGTATTATTATATATATTATTAATTTATAAATATAAATATTAATTTTTTTGAAAAATTTTTTATAAATTAATTTTTAATATCATTTTTTTATTATTTTTTTATTCATAAAAATTACAAATATTAATATGGCCATCTGAACATCATAACGCGAGGTCAAAAAATTATGAACAAGACCATTTTGGTTTTATTATTCACTATTGTTGTTAAGGCGACATAATTTTGACCCAAATTTTGAAAAATAATTTTTATTATTGTCTACAAATGTAACTTTTTCCTTGTGTTAAAAGAAACGATATTCGTGCTTCAACTGAAGATATTTGTCAATAGTTTTTATATGTAGTCGGTCTGGCAGGCAAATTTTTTTTAAATAAACTGTAAAATTTTATCAAACAAATAAAAAAAAAGTCAAATAAATAAAGAAAACCTTCATGTGCTGGTAAGCAAGTACAATTTAAGTTACAAGTTACAGTTTTGCTCTTAAGCTAAATTTTTGTTATATTTAATTTGTTTTAAATTTAAAAAAATATAATTGAGTTTTTTTTTTTTAATTTTGTTTTTTTTTTTTTTTTTTTTTAATTTTTTTATTTGTTTACCCTGACGGTATGGCTGGCCATCCAACAAAAGGTCACTTTAAATATGTGTAATTATTGGTAAATTACAGCTTAAGAAAATCTATAATTTTGTGCACAATCAAACACTGCACATTGTAGAGGGCAATATAATTGGCACCTAAATTGAGCCTTTTAATTTGATCGATAACTATTGTTAAACTAAAAGCTTTATCAATAGTCAAAAAAGTTACAGCTTAAACGGCTTTAAGGCAAATGATTTCGACAAATAGAATTTCGACAAATTAATTAAAAAATAAAATATAAAATAATTTGAAATTAAAGGTAAATAAAATGTTTATAAGACTACGAAAAATTTTGTACATGAAATGTTAATAATTATATTAAAAAAATAAAACAATAGTTGTTTTATATATTAAGCTTGAGAGCAGTGCATGTTTCTTTCCTAAATAAAGAACCCACTGTACATCAGCAAGCAAAATTGTCGCATTTGGGGCACAGAAAACCCGCACGCATACATTGAAAATCCGATACACCCAAAACGTGTCACTGTTTGGTGCGGATTTTGGTCCAGAGACATATTTGCGCCATTTTTCTTTGAAGATTAGCAGGGAGTGGCCGTAGTCAATGGCGATCGTTATCGAGCCATGTTAATCCAATTCTTAAGAAACTTGCGTCAATAATTTATGCTCCAGTTTTTTTTAAAAACTATGAATCTTGTTTTGCAGCAATTGTATGTGTCTAGAAATTGATGCCTGAATTATTGGTATTGGGTTTTCCTCAAGAAGATTAAAGATATTTTTAGTGGAATTGGAATGAATTTCAGAATTATGCCTGTGTTGCTGCACCGAATTAAAAAAGTTATAGCTGTCTATATTTTAAGCATCATATCCCTAATAGTTTTATAGTTATTAATTTTTCTTCTTAATTCTTCGCTAGATTTGACATTCTTGTAATGACTGCTGCAATTTATTTTGTCTTTTGATTAAGTTGATGTACTGTTCACTATTTTGAACATCCTAGCTAAGCAGATGGCTGTGAACACCGCACTGCGACTGAAGGCCACAAGGGCATGGAAGTATGTAAACTATGGACATGCAAGTATTTAAGGTATGATCAATATTGCTTCTCCTATTGACTACAAGGTACCTGAACTAGCATTCGATCCGGGCTTCGTGACGAATATACCGAATAGATCTGAATACGATAATGGCCTCCGAACTTCGGAGAATGCTATCCAGATATTTACTGACGAATCGAAATCACATGCTGGAACTGGATGTGGTATCTTTTCGATACAGTTGGGTTGGCCAAATTAATGGCTATTAACACAGCCGTGGAACAGATTCAGTATCTTTGAATATCCGGCAGAGATATTCATATATTTACTGACAGCAAGGTGGCTATTAGATCTCTGGAGAGTGTGTACAGCACATCGAGAATTGCCCAGAAATGCCGGGTTTTTTTTGGGGAGATAGCGAGACATTTGACGGTTACCCTTGTGTGGATTTCACGACATGGGGATATTGATGGTAATAATAGAGCTAATGCACTTGCAAAAGCCGGTACCACCTTAGATTCGGCTGAATCCAGTTGTGCTTTGGGTATTCCCTTATCGAAGAGTAAGCAGCTAATCTCGCATCCAAGAAAGATGGGTGAGAGAACCCACTTGCTTGGAAACAAGAAAAATCTGACCTGAGGAACGACGGCCAGAGGATGTCGATAAACGGGCATTTGTGCTTACGATATCACAACGGGATCCTCGGAGGAACCAACTGAGCTATGTCTTCGGACGGCTGCCGCATCTAATCTAACCTAAGTGGATGTACTTTCAGTTATTTAAATTTTAAGTAAATGTCTTTAGGGTGCCCCGTGGAATAGTCAGTAGTGTGCTGGTCTGCTAGTTTGGTGGTTGCGGGTTCGATTCCCGCCAGAGACTCTGGTGTTGTCTGCTTCTCTTCTCTCTCTTCTATTCTATTCTTACTTTTCAATTCAGGTATCACAATGGGATCAATAAAATGGACCCAAGTGAGCTGCACAACAGCTGTCTTTTCTATCTAACCTAAGTAAATGTTTTCGATCTTTTTTATTTATATCAATAGTTGTTTTATTAATTAAGACTGAGGCCAGTTAACAAGGAATATATAAACGGTTTTGTTTTGCATGAATCGGACATAAACATATGGCTCTGGTAGAGTTTTCCAGGCATAATCTATAAACTGTAGTCATTTAAAACTGAATCTCTCTTATCCGTTCCACGTTTGAAATCCAAGTGGAAATTTCATATCAAAAGGCATATCTACATCTTAAATGGATTCCGTTTTTTTATATGAGTAATGCAATAGATAGTTTATTTAAATTTAAAAAAAAAAATAATAATTATAGATGTGATTAAAGTAATTTAAAAATTATACTATTTTAATTGATATTTGTAGTAATATTTTTTCAATTAAAACTTTAATTATGCGTTATAAAAGATCAGTGAAATTGAACACGAGGAAAATATCAATTGACATGAATGAAAATAAAAAATATGAGTAATATGCTTCCCGGTTTCTAATTTGATTAAATTGTAACATAAATGGCTGTTTCAAACGACATACGAGTATAAGGATAAGGAGTGCTGATGAATAATTCGTAGCTAAATGCATTCTACTCGGTTACTATCGGAATAACATTGTAATACTCCTTAATGATTACAATTTAATTTAATTTAAAATAAAAAATTATTTTTTGTGTACCACAGGGTTCCATACTTGGTCCGCTATTATATGTATTAAATTCTAATGATTTAACTTCTCGACTCAGTTCTTGTGGAATACAACTTTTTATAAGTTGTAAACCATCTGATATTAATAATTGCATTGGCCGGATAAATAATGACCTAGATAGTGTTAAAAAATGGGCTTCAGCCAATGGACTCTCCTTAAATGCCAAGAAATCAAAAGCTATGATAATTGGAAAAACCGAATCATTGCAAACTATTTTGCCACCAATTCTGATCGGAGACTCCATAATCACAAAAGACGAAACAGCCAAAAATTTAGGAGTAATATTTAACAAGAAATTGGACTGGACTAATCACATTAATGTTATATGTGGTAAAACATATGCGATGTTGAGAAACTTTTGGATATCGCAACACTACACACCTTTTGATATTCGAATGTTACTTGCTAAAACATATTTATTGACTACGCTCTTGTACGGTTGTAAACTATTTGCTAACTGTGATACCTTAAGTATGAAAAAGCTTAATGTAACATACAACCATATTGCCAGATATGTTCCAGATATGTGGCAGCAGTAGACGAAGCAGAATCTCACAGTACTCTAGACAAATATGTAATATACCATTTGATGGCCTATTAAAGCTTCGAACATTATTATTTTTTCATAAAGTAATTTACACAAAATAGCCTGAATACCTATACAATAGAATAATCTTTTCAAGGTCTGACCGAGGAAAGAGGGTAAATACTTATCGCATTAGAAAAGATATATCGAAAAGAAATTTTTTCTTCAATGCTAGTAATCTTTGGTGCCAATTTCCCCCTAATATTCAAATCATTGGCAATGCAAAGCATTTCAAAACTGCAATATTTAATAATTTAGGGTAACAAAAACTAATTATATATAACTCTTACATATTTAATGTGTTAACTTATATTTATTTGATGTTAGTAATATTATTTGCTTTCTTTTTATTTTATTTAATTTAAACATCATAATTTTGTAATTTTTGAAATATCGTTATTTATTTTTTATTTATTTTTATTATAATATTTTTTTTTCTGAGTATTGTCTAATTTAAATTTCTTTTATTCATTAAAATTAGTATTAAGTTATTTTATTTATTTTTTGTTGTACTGTATTGATTAAATAAATAAATAAATAATAATAATAATAACAAAATTAAATAAAGCTGGTAATGAAAATATTAATAATAAATTAAAATAAATAAAATTCAAATAAAATTTAAGTTAATAAAATATAAATTTCGCAAATGAAATACATTTTAATAATCATTTTTCTCTTGTGTACTTGCATGGACAGCAGTTACTTCAGTTGTATAGATTTTTTGAATATTGGTCTAATTTGTTACAAATCCATAACAACACAATTAAATGAATTGCATTATCTTAAAATCATATTTCTTTCAAGGTACACATTAATTTCCCCCAAACCTTAATTAACCTTGACTTTTTTACACACAAGCATTAAAAACGAACCTCAGCAAGTCTTTGCAACTTATAAACAAACTGCAATAAAACATAAAACAATAACCATCGCACAACTTCTTAAGCAACTTTCTTAATTCCTTTCAGTGCATCTGCAGACATGTTAATGGCTATGTTTTTAAACACTACCACGACCTTGTGATGTCATATTTTATGACATTTAAGACCGATCGAAATTCACTGAACCTTTCCTTGATCTTATTATGTTGATTTACTTAGTTATAAAAGATTTTCATGTTGTTGGCTTGATTAAGTGTTTTATATGTGTGTTTCCCCTAAAGTACAATGTCAATTAAGTTAAATTTTAATTACAACAATAAACAAAAAAACAATTAACAACATATCCCCAGAAAACACAAAAAACAAAAAGCAGTAAAATTTGTATTGCAAAAATGATGAATGAGTGCATTCGTAGGTAAAATTAGGTTACTTACTACTTTAAGCTGTATTAACATTAATAAAATAAAATGATTTATAAGGACGCAAGCAAAATTAAATTTCATTTCAAATTAATGGCATGTTTTAAAAATAAATTGAATTTGGCAGTAAATATGTAAACATGTCTATGAGAGAGTTATTTTTAGTGACTTTTATGCAGCTTAAATGAATCAAGTAAACCTGTTAGGCCAAATACTTATTTTACAAATTCACCGGTTTTGGCAAGTTAATTTATATAAAAAACAATTGAATTCTAAGCATAATAACAATCGCAATTAAATTAATATTAGTTAAATTATTTTTGCTGTTAAGAATAATTATTTCATATTTATATAATTTTAAAACAAGTTACTTGAAAAAGGTCTTTAAAATTAGAAAAAAAAAGAGAAAAAGACAAAAGACTTAAGACACAAACTTGTTTTCTTAAACACAAACATTGTTTTTGTTTTTGTTTAGTTCTCATGCTAACATTAACTCACTTGCATACTGTTTACAAAGTATGAGACATAAACATGACTAAACAATGCTTAACAAACAACCCGATTTTCTACAAATTCTAAAATATTTAAAAGATTTATGCTTTTTTTTCTAAACAATTTAAATTTTATAAATGTAACAATATATCCGCATTTGTAGAAGAAATATATAAAAGACAGCAAGAATTCTATAAAAGTTATAAAATATTTTCAATACTTTTTTATTTCAAGCGAAGAAAAAACAAAAAAAAATGTTTTCAATTTAAATAAAAAATTATTTACTTAATTGTATTTTTATAAATATTTTAAATACTTGCATGTTGTTTTTGTTTTACACTAATTTCGTTTATAATGGTATAAATTGTTGTTAGTAATTACCCCCTAATTACACTAAAGGCTTTACAACTAACTAATTTATGAAAATCATAAGCAGACTAATCAACTGTGTTACTAGCGCAAATAGACTAATCATATCCGTAATAATAAAAATTATAAAAATAATAACCCCTTTAAACAAGTTCTTTGTTTTTGTGCAAGAAAAAACAATATATCGTTGTAGTGAACGCTACCATTACTAGTTCAGTATATATTAAATACTAAAGGCGTTATTCGCAACAAAAAACTTTGTGCTGACTAAAGAGCTGTTATCTTTTTCTTACGGGAATATTCTCAAAAAAATTAGCAGCTGGTTAGTTAGCACATATGTAGTTTCATGGAAGGTAATATATATGTAATCTCATATGCCTTCTACAGATGAATAGCTTAATTTAAACGAATCTAGTATTTCACACCTTTTTAACAACGCAGTTCTACACCCAAATTACATTATAGCAAGAAAGTTTGTTAGCACCTCGTTAGTTAGCACATAGTTTCTTGTTATGAATATGGCCGTAAAAGACTTTCGCACGGCAAACTTTTAGGCATTAAAGAAGACATGCAATCTTGTATGCCATTTGTGGATGAACAGCTTGATTTTAATTTAAATATGTCACACTTTTTTTAGTTACGCAGTTCCAATACAAAATCGAGTATTAGCTAATAAGTCCAAACCATGTTTTTTGAAAGCGTTTGCCCAAGCAATTTGGTTAGACGTAATGTAGGTGGAAGCATTTTGGAGCCTCTAAACTACTGCTTGATTACAGTATAGCAAGAAAATTTATTGACAATCAAATTTATAATGTTAAAAGAGAATATTTTCCAAACGACTTGCTTCTGCTATAGACTCAAAGAACATAGGAAACCAATTCGTGAAACTGAAAAAAAATAAAAAGTGATGAAAGGCATCAAAACAAGAATGAATCTACGCAAAATCTAAAACTTAAGCAATCATATCAATATTAAGCTATCATGGGAAAATGTGAGAGGAATAAGCCGACAAATTATCAAAACTAGGACAATTTTTTAACGCCATTACTTTGGCTGTTAGTTTTTTTGCCCACTTAGCTGAATTGTAAATTTTTATTTTATTTTATTATTTTAGGGAAACTTTATTTCATTAGGTGCACAACATATCACTAACAGCACTCTTGTTATAGTTAAGGGCTTATATTGTGCCGTTCTTGTTCGAACTCGCCTAACGTAACGACCATAATGACAGGCACTGCCCAAAATTAGACTTAGTCTGTTGTGACTATTGGTCAGGCCGCCGCTGATCCACAAAAATGCCACTCTAGGGTAATCATTATATAAGGCTGCAAAAGTAGTCACTGTTAATAAATACTTGACGCCGCACTCGTGGTCAAAAGTGAAATTTAAAATATATAAACATTCAAGAACGCAGCTCGAGAGGCAACAAAATTGTACATCGTTGCATTTTTAAAGTATTACATTTGAACTCTTTCTTTTTAATTTGTATTATATTTTTATATTAGGCTATAAATTCTATGTGATAATGACAGAATATCTAGGAAAAGTTAGTTATCCGATACTAGCTGAGTGGAATGCATTTTCGAAACCAGCTACGGTTTCATCATCAGCACTCTTTTGATCAGAACTACAAATGTTGTGTGTAAATATCAACTATTTAACTCAGTATTTTATTGAAAATTGAAACATAGAATTATTTTTTCTAATTGATTCATGTATTTCATATAACATTGAGTTAGTACGAAATTTACCAACATCTGTTTTCCTGTATTCTTTTTGCACGTCATTACCACAAGTAATTAATGGTTGCCTTTAGCTACAGATCTACAGATGTCGCTAAAGCAATTTTTGCAATTATGCAGTTGCATTATATGTCACATGTGTTCTAAACAAGATGGTATTAGTTGAACAATGTTTTTATTTTTACACCAAGCCCAGTGTTTGTTGTATTTTTAAAGTATTACATTTGAACTCTTTCTTTTAATAATTATTTTAATTTTTACATCATTTATTGAATTTTTATTTTTTATTTTTTTTTTTTATTTAATTTATCGATGTTCCACACTCAAGATATAAGTCTCATATTACAGCATGGAACTAAATACATTTAATTTGTTATATACTATTAAATACAAATCTATATATATAAAAGTGAAACTCTGTGTGTGTGTGTGTGTGTGTGTGTGTGTGTGTGTGTGTGTGTGTGTGTGTTAGCTATAGACTCCGAAACTGTAAAACCGATCGGACTCAAACTTTGGCAAGTTGTTGTACACATACCAGGGAGTGTTTATGGATGGAAAAAAGTGGGCGGGGCCACGCCCATAAAAATTAGTTATCAGTTTTAGCTACTTGCACTTGACCGATTTTTCTGAAATTTTGCACACATATCGAGCTGTCATGACTAAATAATTTTGTAATAAGAAAAGTGGGCGGGGCCACGCCCCTAAAAAAGTTTTAATTTTGAGGTACTTGCACTGGACCGATTTTTCTGAAACTTTGCACACATACTAAGCTGTCATAACCATATAATTTTATGATTAGAAAAGTGGGCGGGGCCATGCCCATAAAAAATTAGTTATCAGTTTTAGCTACTTGCACTAGACCGAATTTTCTGAAACTTTGCAAACATACTGAGCTGTCATGACTTTACACTTTCGTCATTAGAAAAGTGGGCAGTGCCACGCCCATTAAAAAAAAGGTATCATTTTGAGGTACTTGCACTGGCCCGATTTTTCTGAAACTTTGCACACATATTGAGTTGTCATGACTATACAGTTTCGTATTTAGAAAAGTGGACAGTGCCACGCCCATAAAAAAAGGTATCATTTTGAGGTACTTACACTGGACCGATTTTTCTGAAACTTTGCACACTTATTGAGCTGTCATGACTATACAGTTTCGTAATTAGAAAAGTGGGCATTGCCACGCTCATAAAGAAAAAGTTATAGTTTTTAGCCTTGCACTTGATATTCGATTAAAATTTAGAATGCGATTAAAATTCATGATGGGGCGTAGCAACGCGCGCCGGGATTGGCTAGTACTTATATAAAATTAAAGATTCTAACAAATTAGAACAAGACTAATTAATTAACTACAACACGGTTACAACAAAAAATTTTTAACTAATTAAATTGTATAATAATGGCTAAAAATTGACTTTCTAAATTGATGTGCGTTACGAATAATTTAAAGTCTATATGATATTCTATTCCAGAGATCAACAGCATGAATAAAGAACTGGTATTTAGTTATCTGAGTATAGTGTCTAAAAACTAGAAGTTTTTCTCCTCTATCAGGAGATGGAAAATGTAATCATGAATAGAGATGTTCTGGCTGAAATGTATATATTAGTTTATGCACGAAGAGTAAAATTTTTATATTCAAATAGCTATCAAAGTTAATATCATATAACAGGGTTAAGTAAGGGGATATATGATCGTACCTTTTCAGGTCATAGACATAATGAATTTTCAAGACTTTTGTTTCAGATCTAACGTTTTGGGACAGTGTTAAAGTCAAGAAAGTTGAGTAAACTGCATGGGTACTTATTGACATTTTACGGTTTTGAGTAGTTTACAATATATTTTTTCTTGTCTAAAAGAATTAAGATTTTAAATTGATTTATTTTTTCCGGGGGGAGGTGTGGTATCGGGAGGATACTTCCCTTTACCCATACACTTATGCAGACGATAAAAGATGAATTTGCTAAACAAAAGTATAGGAAAACATAAAAAATTTCAGATGTAAGTTTGTTTCTTCTAACGCAAACTTTTTTGCCGTTGATCCGATTTTTCTTATTTTCAAGATTTACCAGTCCACAACTATAACACATATTTTGGCCAAGTTTCATTGATCTAGCAGCACTCGATAATTTTTAAGAAAAAATATAAGCTACAAAAGTGATGGCCAGCTAGATTGCCAAATACCCCAATATGCGTCGAGACAATGAAGCCCCTACTCTATTTAATCTTAATAGATTTGGTTGAAACGCCTCTCATTAGATTCTCTACATCACGTGATCTACTACCAATGGATACATAGGCAGTTTTTTTAAGTCGTCCATTTGATACTAAAAGTCTATCAGATTTAAGCAAGCTAGAATAAACAGTGCATTCATATCAGCAAAGAAATTAAATATGTTTGCTCTTACATATATAATTGTTTATTATGAGTGTTATGTTTTACTAAGAAAAATACACTTGTAGAAAAATTTTTCAATCCATTAAATTAAAATGATGCCTACATTTTGCGACTTCTTTTCTACATAAACCGTAATTATTTAACCTAGATCAAAACTTTGAATAGTTTTAAACGTTTTCATTTCTTTTACAATCACTAAACAAGATCTGGCCTTGCGAAACAATGATCTCTAGTAGGAAACATATTAATATTTAATAGATATGAATTGTAGTGATTTAAGTTTTCGTATAAATGGGTCTTTAATTTGTAAAATTTACAAACAAACCAGCAAGCTTACAACAACCCTTATATACACTATAGAGAATATAATTAAAACAAAGCTAAAACAAACAAACAAGCAATGAAAGGCATAGACTCATTCTTAACTAGTATACTTACTTGCGTATATGCATTTATAGTCGGTCAACTGGTTACAACCCAGTAAACAACCTTGAGTATATATATTTTTTTCTATATTCATTTTAATTCAGTATTTTATTTTCAATAATACCATTGACTAAATTACTTTAATGTACGCTCTAATAAAATCAAAAAAAAATAATAATAATGGTAATAATAATACATTTTATTATAAGTAATAGAATTAAAAACAAAAACTTGTAACAGATTACATTAGCACAGAATTAGTGTTACTTAGTTGTTCTTAAAATTTATGCAGAAGAAAAAACAAATACAGAGAACAAATTTAAATAAGCTAAAAGAAATGAAAAAAAAAATAAACAAACAAGATCTCTTAATGAAACTTAAAACGTGTAAGAAATTAATTTAATTTACCACAACGACCTTGAAAATGTCCAGTGAAGAGAAAGATTTTATGAGGGATAGCATCCATTAAAAATATTTTTAATATGTGTTTTTAGCATAAAGAATACTTTCAGTTGCCTGTTGGCACCAAGCTAGAGCTGAAGCGATTAAAATTCAGGCGTTAAATTGCTCATATTAGATTTTCGACGACTTTCCAACACTGTCTTAAGAGAAAATTTTCTATATAATCACTATCCAATAATTAATCTCTATAAATTCTTTAATTAAACGCTATTTTCTTATCTTTTTAAATTGTTTAAACTTTTCTTTGTAAACTATTCACATGTTTAATAAAAGTTCTTCTTTTTGTAAAATATTTTCACTTAGTCCTTTAGTTTTGAACATTCTCTATTCATATTACAAAAATTATGTTCCTTTTTTTAAAAAATTTCGCTTTATCAATTAGTGTTTATATAAAATAAATCTATTATTAAATTACACTAGTTTTCTTGTACTACATATTCATATAACCATAGATATACTTAGCATTTTAGCTTCTCTCTGTCTGTCTGTCTTTCAGTCTATCTCCTTTATTAGTGTCTTACATCTAAAAGCTCATACATAATGTTGAAATATATGTTAGTTGCTGTTTTTGATATCAGTTCATTTATTTAATTACAACTATTTTTTTGCTTAAAACATCTGTTACCTATAGAGCTGTAATCTGGGTTTTAGTTTGAAGTTATGAAAATTAAACCAGAAAAAAAAAATTAACAAACTTTGCAACTTGCAAACAATGCTTAGATATGTCGCTTCAAATAAAGCCATAAAAATCGATAGCAAACACGCATATCTTGTCAGCTTATTTTATTTTATTTTCTTTTTTTTTTTTTTTTGTTTGTTTTATAATTTTGCAATCCCCTACACCATAACAATGGAGGCATAAGGATGTTTTACACGATATAAAATAATTTCTCAATTTAAACATTTTTTAGAAAAATTTATTCCTGTTTGAATTTTTGATTAAAAAAAGTTAATTCTATATTTTTTTAAAGTAAAATTTGTCCCAAAATTTAATTTAAAAAAAAAAAAAAATATTTTTCTCTTAATAGTTTCTGAAATAATTTTTTTTTAGCTATATATGTCACAAACTAAATGTTTTTAAAAGAAAAAACTGTACCAAATTTATTTTTTTTGTAAAAAAAAATATTTTTCATATTAAGTTTTTTTATTTAGATAATATCTCCTAGGTTTAATGTTTCTAATTAAAAATTTCGCCCAAAACTAAATGAAAAAATATGTGTCAAATTGTATTTAAATTAATAAAGATGTCTCGATAGAGATATTTATTCTACCTTAAGAAATTTTAATGCCAATTTGATTTTTCTGTAGAAAACTTCCTACCAATTTGAATCTATCTTGAGAAAATATAGTCCCCACTTAAAATAATTTTATAATAAATTGTCTCAAATTTAATTTTTATTGAAGAAACTATATCCCTGATTTTATTCTACTGAAAAAAATCATAAAATTCTCAAGTAAAAAATATATCCCACATATATTTTTTGAAGAAATATTTTTTCCAAAACTGAATTGTTTCTAGGTGCACATTTGACCCAAACTAAATTAATACAATATTTTAAAACACATTTCTGTTTCAAACACTTTTTTTTAAATGTCTACCAATTTGATTTTTTACCGGAACTTTTTTGTATTTATTAAAAAAATTTTTTTTTGAAATTTTCATTTACCAAATTTTGTCACAATTGATTTTTTTATTCAAAAATATGTTTCAAAACTTAATTTTTTCGAAAGATAAATTTGTTACAATTAAATTTTTCTTAATAAAATTTTTCTCAATTAAATTTTTCTTAAAAAAATGTTTTAAAATTAAATTTTTCTTAAAGAAATTCTTTGAGAAAAAATTTGTCACAACTGAATTTTTCGAGAGAAAAATTTGTCTCAATTGAATTTTTTTTAATAAAATTTGTCACAATTGAATTTTTCTTAAAAATGTTATGTTTCTGGAGAAAAAATTTTCTTAAAAAACTTTGTCTAGAGAAAATTTTTGGAACAAAATTTAAGAAAAACCTTTTTATTTACCAATATTTGTCACAATTGAATTTTTCTTTAAAAAATGTTTCACAATTAAATTTTTCTTAAGAAATGTTTTACAATTAAATTTTTCTTTAAGAAATTCTTCGAGAGAAAATTTTGTCACAATTAAATTTTTCTTAACAAAATTTGTCACAAATGAATTTTTCTTCAAAATGTTTTCAAATTAAATTTTTTCTGGAGAAAAATTTTTCACAATTAAATTTTTTTCAAAAAACTGTGTCTAGAGAAAATTTTTGAGACTAAATTAAAAAAAAAAACATTTTTGTGTACCAATATTTGTCACAATTGAATTTTTTTTTTAAAAATGTTTCACAATTAAATATTTTTTAAAGAAAGATATGTCACAATAAAATTTTTCTTAAAAAATTTTGTCACAATTTTATTTTTTTAGAGAAACTTTGTCACACTTGAATTTTTTTTAAGAAAATTTTCTCACAATTAAATTTATCAATAGAAAATTTTCTTATAATTAAATTCTCCAATACAAAAATTTGTTACGATTTGAACTTTCTGTGGAAATATTTGTCACAATTAAACCTTTCTGTGGGAAAATTTGTCTGTGTTGAAATTTTATGATTGAAAACTTTGTTATCGTTGAAGTTCTATGTGAAAAAATTTGTCAAACGAAAATATTGCTATAGAAAAATATGTCAAAATTGTAAATAATTTGTAACATTTAATAAAAAAAATTATCAAAAAAAGTTTCTATATAAAAATCTTTATCTTATTCGTAGTTATATGTGAATAAATGTGTCCGAATTTTACTTTATTAAAAAAAATTATCCCAATTTCAATTTGCCATTTCTCCCAATAAATAAGTTCTTCTCTCAATTGTTCCCATTAAATTTTTATACTAAAAATTATTGTCACAAATTAATTTTGTATCGATAAGTTGTGTAAAAATTATTCTTTAAAATGGATTTTAATTTGTAACATTTTTGGCAACTTCTATTTTTCTATTAGGAAATTTTGTACTAAATCGGCATTTGTCCTTATTAACAATTTTGACTATTTTATAAATTAATTTGTCTTGAATATAAATTTATTCGGACAAAATCATGTAATAATTTTTTTTAGTACGTTTTGTGATATTCATTGTGGGATTGTTATTCAATTGCCTAGTCTATCAAAATGTATGTTCGATGCTTTGTGGTTTTCTTTTACCAACAACAACAATGTAAATAACAAACGAGTCATCTTTTAGCAGCAACTGTTACAGGTGAAACATTATTTGAAACTAGAGCAACATATTGTGGTAATTGCAACAGAATTGTCATAATTTTACTTTTAACATGACACATATATTTATTTTTGAGCTTTTATTTCAGATGAGGTAATAATTTAATTGGAAAAATGTTTCAAAAAGAAATATTTTTTATAAGGATTTTAAGAAGAATGTTATAATTTTAATTTCGTTTTTTATTTAACTTAAACAGTTTATTTGAAATATTTGCAGTAATTTTATTGGATATTTTTAAATTGTTTTTGAGTTGAAAAGAAATTTTTTTGCTGATGATAACTGAAGTATGATGTACAAAGTTAAGTAATTTTGTATTTAAGTAGTTAAACGTGACTGCCCTATTTGAACTTTTATCCACTTTTTTGCTTTTGTCTTTAAACGATGACGAAGACATTATGACTACTAGTGCAAGTGCTAAAATTTTTACAACAGCAGCCAGTATAATTTTTTTTTTTACCGAAACCGCCTTCATTACAAAAACTTTTAACAATGCAACATCAAATTAGTGTTTTAAAAATCAAAACCTTAACGAGCCATTGAGAGCAAAAAAAAAACATTTAAAATGTTTAATATTACGTGATTAAGCTTAAAACTAACAGTAAATAAATAAACTTAATATTATGTTTTATTAGGTTTTTCTTATCCGAAATAAACACTTAATAAATTTAACGCTTATGATGGCTAATTTCATTTTGTTTTTCTTTTTGTTAAAAATAATAAAAAAAACTGTTAATTTGCTTAATAAATAAAACTTTAATATTGATAGTTTATAACTTATTGAGCAACTATTAATAAATTTGCTAACATTTAACGTCCTGGTTTTAGTTCTGTAAGAAACTTATTTCAAATAGACTAATTTAAATGAAATTTATTCTTTAACTTTGTAAAAAACAGATGTAAAAATTTTAGCTTAAGTCTTGTAAGACTAGAGGGTTTCGCCTCATTATTGTCTTATTATATTGGGTGATTTTTTAACCGTGTGTAATTCGAATTTGAAACTTAAAAAAACACAGGATATCCCAAAAAATGTATGAAAAATTTATTTGAGGCAATAAATGAATGCCTGCCATTTACATTTCAAAGAAAATTGTTTAGTTTTTTCGCCGGTATAACAAAAAGAGAAGTAGAATAGTATTATGTTCCTGAGCTGGAAATATGACTGTCTTATTTATTTAATTTTGTAATGGTTAAGACAAACATAGCAGCTCCAAACGGTTTACAGTGGGCTCCATTCACAAAATTAAACGACTTGGACTATGCAGATGATCTATGCCTGCTCGCACATAGCTTTGAACATATAAATGACAAACTCCAAGCCCTTCATCAAAATGCACTTAAGGTTGGACTTCGCATCAACAAGAAGAAGACAAAGGTCATGAGGATAAACACAAACAACACTAACGCGCTCCTCCTCAATGACACTATTATAGAGGATATTCAATCCTATAGCTACCTTGGCTGCACAATCTCAACAAACAGTAGTGCAGACAATGACGTCGCAAACCCGATAGACAAAGCGCGTAAGGCAATGTACTTGATGAAAAAAGTTTGGATATCAAATGATCTTTCCCGTAACCTTAAATTAAAAATTTTCAACACCTGTATTAAACCCATCCTACTCTATGGATGTGAAATCTGGGGCCTGAATAAATGCGCTACAAGGAGGTTCCAAGCATTCGCCAACCGTTGTCTACGCCGTATCATCAGATGCTTCTGGCCAAACACGATCAGCAACTCTGAGCTGCTCCACAAAACAAAACAGATACCAATCCACCAAGACATCTTAAGGCGAAAATTTGGATGAATCGGCCACACGCTCAGACCAACAAATACAATCGCAAAAGCCGCTCTGACGTATAATCCACAGGTTCCCGTCGAAGAGGACACCCAAAGACAACCTGGCGTACAACAACACTCAATCAACTAGTTAAGTACAATGTGCATGGAATGAAGCTGTAAAAATAGCTCCCGATCGCAATCTAATATTTTACGTTGAAGATTTTCTTGTACTTAAAAGACTTGACGTGTCCCCACAATAAATAGTCCAATGGGGTCAAATCGCATTATCTTGGCAATGGATTGCTTCAATTCGTAATATTAGTTGCTAACTAAATACGGTTCTTAATAGGTTAAATGTATTGTGTGCCGTGTGACATGTGGCCCTGTCTTGTTGAAACCAAATGTCAACCAAATCATATTCTACCATTTGAGGAAAGAAAAAGTTGTACAATCTTTCAGGAAGTCAAATAAACGAATTGACATATCTCAATCTTCATTGTTACTGGCCGATACAGCAGCAATATTCTCCTCGGTACACAGTCTTCACATACAGGTTGTTGGACTAATGTTCAATAAAGTTAAACTGATAAGCAATTTGGTCACATCAATTTAAATAACTTGTTCGGTGGGTCAATTATAATGATTATAAAATGGGCCTAGTTTACTTTTCTCACACAGCGAGAAATTTGATAATAGAATTCAATAGTCTTCTATTTATGTTTGGCCGATTAGTGACCGATTTGTTTAAAATTTCATACCAATATTCCTAGAGACATATAGTTCCAGCAAATAGCAGCAAACATGACTATAAATTCTAAAGCAGAAAACGTTGATTTTTATTGTAAAACTATTATAAAAGATAGAGGAAGTCGTGTTTATTTTACAATAACTTATATGTGGCGATCGTTTAAGAACCTTTTTACAGCCCTCACCTGTGGTGTCATTCCGTTTGTTATTTTCATGATATTCTTTGTGCGACCACATTATCTGCATATTTTTTGAAACTTCAAGTGCATGGAGATCGATCAATAACTTGTTCCAAAAATTTTAATCATCACCATTTTCGAAATAGTGTTTAATTAAATTAAAAAAATTTATTTTCAACAGCTTCTTAAAATAACTTAATAAATTAAAAAAAATTGCCCACAAATGGACAACAAGACAAATATTTCTTAAACATATTTTTTCCAAATTCTTCCAAATATATTTCATTAAAATTTCAATCATGAATTGTTACACTTCTTAAATTCAATTATAATTTTTGTCTTGATTTCTTAAAAAAATCATAGCTTTAAAACAAAAAGAAACTATTTCAGTTCAAGCATTGCAATTGCTTAATTTAATAAATTT
The DNA here is from genome assembly GCA_941918925.1 of Phyto melanocephala. Taxonomy (NCBI): domain Eukaryota; kingdom Metazoa; phylum Arthropoda; class Insecta; order Diptera; family Rhinophoridae; genus Phyto; species Phyto melanocephala. The sequence continues at coordinate 18,214,281 of OW799236.1, read as the reverse complement.
TTTTCTATGGCGATTTGAGTGATTTTACCATTTCGGTGTTGTTTTTTCACCAAAAACCTAATCATGTTTGTTTTTTTTTTCAAGTATAAATGACCTCCAAATATAAATATTTTCTAAAAAAACAACAACTAGATACATTTGGCCATAATATGGTTCTCTAGGTTTTTTTTAATTTTTTTTTTTTTTTTGACTTAAGGTGATTTTTCCTTCATTAGAGCAGTTTTTTTTTTCGTCTTTCAAAGAAGACAAAACTTAAAATACATTTATTTTCTTGAGACTAATAGATGTGACTTTGTTTTTGTTAGTTTTTTGTTAATGTAACTTTAAGAAGTTTTGTTTTTTTTTCATGTAGTTGTTATTATTATTGTGGCTGTTGTTGGTGGTTGTGTTGTAGTTGTCGTCGTTGTTGTTATACATTTGTAGAGGATATTGCACAACTGTGACTATTTTTCTGCGAGTTTATATCTGGTCGTTTGGTCTTTTATATTTTTTTATTTTTTCCAATTTTTTGTTTCTGTATTGTTTAAATTCTAAAGTTGTTGTATACCTAGCTCTACATACATACATATGTCTTGTATTAATACTGTTGTTGTTGTATTTAAATGTTATAAAGCTAACAACAAGTGCCTCATCTAGCAGTAATTAATGTGCATGCATTGTGGTTTCTCTACATTCAAAGTTCTCAAATGAGGAGGCCAGAAAGAAACAAAGTGTATTATTGTAAATACATACATACATGTTATAAACTAGTCAGTTACCAATAAATTATACAAAATTAAGAATAGGCTTTAGCTATGAATGGTACATGTAAAACTATTAAAAGCTTTTAAAAATATTTAATGTTTTGAAATACATTTTTGTAAACTATTTTAATAGTGTAGAATAAATTTTTCTTTATGTTCGAAAAATCGAATATAAGTTCGAAAACATTCCAAGGCTGAAAAACATATGTTTTAAGACCACATTGCAGTATATACATACATATTTTAAAAAAATTTAATAATTTTCGAAATTCGAACTTGGAAAATTTTAACAAAAATATTTAAAAAATACTTTTTTGTATCTGTCTTTTTCTAAAGTTTCAAAATTACCACTTTTTTTTAATTTTCGAAAATTCAAACTTAATTTCGAAAAATTTGGAACATAGAAAAAATTTTTTGTAAAACGAAATTAAAAAGCCTATATATAGTTTTTAAATTTCTGAAGATTTTTAACAGTTTCAAAATATATATAAAACATAATAATAATAATAATAATAATAATAATAATAATAATAATAATAATAATAATAATAATAATAATAATAATTGAATTATTTCAAAACAGGCTCAAGGTCAAGTCGCTGCAATTTCCTTATTTTCTAATAAAACTCGTTAGTGTTTTATTAAGAAGCGCCTTCAGTGCTCTTCTTTAAGAAAATAATTATATTATTTAGTTTAAACCAGTCTTTTAAGCTTTCGAAATTACAAAAAAGCTTTAAAAATTGTTCAAACTAAAAAATTTTCTATGATTAAACAACTGCCTAAAAAAATTCTATAAATAATATAATAAATCAAATTTTTTTTAATATATTTAATTTAACAAATAAGGAATACGAAGTAAGTTCGAACATGGAAATATTATATGTATGTATATTAGTTCAAAAAATTCTGTTTTGTTTTTGAAAAGATAACAAAAAAATTTATGTTTTAACAATTTTATTTGGAGCTCGATTAGGTAGAAAATAAATATCTCCTAATACTTACTCGTTAAGCTTTAGCTGTTAAGAACCTCTGTTTATGTACTATATATAAAAATTGAATAGTTGTGAAAAGAAAATCTACTATAAATTGAACCCAACGAGAGAAAAAACTAAAGAATGCAATTGACTAGCTTAAGTAGACCTTCTGCCATACAATGAACATGTCTAAACAAAAATAATTGTTTTAAAACAGATACAGACTTGTACACACGATGGCATGTTATAATTTCTAAGAAAAAAACATAAACACACTACAAATAAAATATTAATTATAGTTAAAAAGGTTGTTTAGCGAAAAAAAATGTGATACCAATTTTTCATATACAAAGAAAAAAATAAATAATTACGGTTTTAAACAAATATTTCAATTACTTTAGTTAATTCTAATACTCTGGCATTTTAATTCCCCTCTTTATGATTTTTTCTCTCCCTCTCTCTCTCTCTCTTTCTGTCTGTTATGTTGCATTTCAACGTCTAATTATTGCATAATATTATTATCTATATGCATGGGTTTTTTGCTTCATCATTGTCGGTTAAATTGGCCTTTGTTAAACGTTTTTAAAATTATGTGTGAATTTTACTATTAGTCTGAGAGGATGAGAAATAGACAAGCACACAAACTAATGCAATTTTTTTAACGTATATTTTTTGCAAATACACAAGTCAGGCAGTAAGCCAGTGTGTCACCAAGTAAATGGTAAAAGATTTTCTTTGATAACCTCAAACTGGTATATTGAACTAAAATACTTATTTATACGTAATATGGAATCAATGTTGACTATTTAAGTCTCATACAAAAAAAAACAGTTACTGTTTTGGGCAATTGAATTTACTGAAAAGATTGTTTAAACCCTTTGTTTATAATCTTAAGTTAAGTTTTCTTTGAAAAAATTGACGATGATTTGTTTATAGAAAAATTCTGTTATCGATAATTTTTATATGAAAATATTGTTTATCTTTATTTATTTCATTCTAAAAAACTATTTTTATCGATAATTTTTTATAAGATTTTTTTTATTGATCATTTATTTAGAAACGCCTTGTGTTATCTATAGATTTTCTATAGAAATATTCTGTTATCGATAAATTTTATGTGGTAATATTCTATAATAATATAAAAACTCTTATCGAAAAATTCTTTTATCAATAATATTTCTACTAAAAAATGTTGTTATCTACAAAGTTTTGTTCTTTTTATAGCAAATTTCTGTTATTGTTAATTTTTCTAGAAAAAAACTGTTACTGATATATTTTCTATAGAAAAATTCCGTTATCAAAACTATTTATGCAAATTTTTTTTTTACATAAAATTTTTATAAAATAATTCTTTTATCGATATTTTTCGTATAATAATTATGTCATCGATATTTTTTGTGCAAAAATTCTGCTTTCGATATTTTTCCGTAAAAAAATGCCGTTATTCTGATATCAAATACTTTTTCTACAGAAAAATTTTTTCACCAAAATTTTTATACAAAAATTCAGTTATCGATTTTTTTTGGTAGATTTTATCGATTTTTTTGTAGAAAAATTCAGTTGTCGATATTTTTTTTAAAAAAAATTTTGTTGTCTATAATTTTTATATTAAAATTCTGTTACCGATAATTTTTGTAGTTTGTAGCTATGTCAACGATATTTTTCAAAAAAATTCTTTTATCGATACTTTTTTGGCAAATTTTGTTATCAACTTTTTTATACACAAATTCTGTAATCGATATTATATGTAGAAAAATTCTAATATCAATATTTTTTGTAGAGCAATTTTATTAACTATATTTTTTATAGTAAAATTCTATTATCGATTATTTCTGTTTTGGAAATAATTAGGAATAATTTTTGTAGTAAGATTCTGTCATTGATATTTTTGCGGAAACATTCTGTTATTATGATTTTTTTGTAGAAAATTCTGTAATTAATATTTTTTTAACTGAAATATTTTGTTATCAGTATTTTGTTTATAGAAAAAAATTGTTACTGATAATTTTTAAATAAAAATTATGTCAAAGATATATAAAAAAAATCTTTTATCGATATTTTTTGTAGAAAAATTCTAATATCAATATTTTTTGTAGAGCAATTTTATTAGAGATATTTTTTATAGAAAAATTCTTTTATCGATTATTTCTGTAGAATAATTTTGTTATCTTTTATTTTTGTAGATAACTTTTTTTATCGATATTTTTTGTAGAGAGTCCTGTTATTGATATTTTTGTAGAAAAAATCTGTTGCTGTTTTCTTGATACAAATAATTTGTTATTGATATCACTTTAATAGCCCCATTTTTGTATCTCTAGTTTGTGCATAAAAGATGTTTTTTTTATAATTTCAATATAAAAAATTTTTTGACTGTTGATATTTTTCTCTAGAAAAATGTTGTCGATAAATTTCTATGAAAAAATTTTGTTATTGTGAAAAATAAGATAATCAATAATTTTTTAACAAAAAAATAGTGTAAATTTTTTATTAAAAAAATTTTTTTTATCTGTAATTTATCTATTGAGAAATTAATTTATTGAAATTTTTAATGGATAATTTTTTTATCGATAAATTAATTTAAAAAAAAAATTGTTGATCGATATTTTTTATGATAAACTTTTGTTATGAATCATTTTAAAGAATTTTTATTAATATTTTTTTTATTAACAATAAATCAATTACAGCAAAATTCTATTATTGATAACTTTTATATTTTGTTATCGATAAATTTTTTATATAAGTGTTCTATTATCGATAAATTTTTTTATATGAATATATGGATTTTTTTTAAAGAGAAAAATTTTTATAAAAAGATTTTGCCATTGATTTTTATTGATTTGGTTTGTATAGAAACATTTCGTTATCGATAATTTGTATATAAAAATTTTTTATCTAAAATTTTTAAATAGAAAAACTTTATAGTCAATAAATCAAATAATTTTTTTACTATAAAAATTTTGTTACAATAAGGTTTTTGTGAGAAGATTCTACTAGCAATTAATTTTCTATATAAAAATTTTATTGTCAAGAAATTTTCCATTGCAAAATGTCAAATAGAAGAATTAAAAATAAATTAATTTCAACCAGAATAAATACATATTGTCCTTGAAAAATTAAAATTCGTAAAAAATATATTAATTTTATCAACTAATTAAAATTTTTTAAAGAAAAATAGTGTTAAAATATATTAAAAATTTTTTATCACTAATTTTTCTTCTTAGACACTGTATCCAAAATTTTTTTTTAAAAATTTTGTTATCGACAATCTAAAAAAAGGATTTTGTTTTTTCATAAAATTATTTTTTTTATTAGAGAGATTAATTAAAAAAAAACACAAGTAAATTCTCTCGACTAAAAATCTTAAGAGATAAATATTTTTATCACATCATTGTTAATTAGGATGCCTAATGAGTGTTTCAAATTTTATTTAGCTTCACCTTAAATTAAGTTAATTTATTAAAGTTCTGGTTGCAGTAAATTTTTGCAACAACCATAACGAGCATTTATTGTGACTTAATTAGACATTTGACATTCATGTATTAAAAACATTTAAAAAAATTTGTCATTTTAATGCAATTCACAGAAAGGTACCTTGAAATCTCGACTTTAAACAAGAATACACACTAGTTAACAAATAGTTAAGCTAAGAACTCTGAACGAATGCAATATGGAATACTAAGGCCACCGTAGTAAATAAATTAAAGGCGTACCATTATCAACGCCTTTTCATGACAATTATCTGCATGTAAAGCAGATCTAAAGTGACTGGCATGAAATGACAAACCCAAAATTAGCTAATGATATTGAAACTAACTAAATTTACTTCACAAAAAAAAAGCAAAACATCTGTGGTAATATAATTTACTTGTACTAAAAACGATAACTACTAAATAAATCATTCTGGCCAAAATTTAAAAAAAAGTAACAACCAACACGTTTTTAGCTAAAAACACTACTTTAAGTTAGAAGACACAAATTATCCCCTCCTTCATGTTTTTGTACTTTTTACCAGGTAGATTTTTTAACAATTAAATTAACATCAAAATTTGCAAAAAAAGAAGAAAAAAAAACACACACACACACAAAAATATAAAATAAACTAAATCAAGTAACTTTATTTTAAATGTTATTTTTTTCCAGTCGTTGCTGACTCTCTTGGGAATTATGTCGTGTAGTCGAGATTTTGTAATAAAAATCATAATATTGTGCAAATTCTACTATTTTTTATGTGTTTTACTTCTTGTATTTTACACCCTCTCAGATGTAAAATATTGGATATTATTGTTAACAATTGAAGAAAAAAATATCGTATTGTTATTATTTATATCTTGAGTTTGTTGGATACGTAGTGATATTTTAAAGATTTTTTTTTTTATAAGCAACCTAACGTGCGAGTTATTAAGTTTATCATGAAATATTTTCTTCAAACATATTTTGTATTATTTCCTTTTTAGCAATATGTTATGTCATTATCTCACATATGAGTAGATATTTATGATAAAAAAATCTTTACGAAAAAACATCAAGACTTAAGAATAAATGCTGAAAAGAAACTTGAAAAATCGAAAAAGAAATTTCTGATTAAACAAGAAAAGTTATCGTTTAACCAAAAATGTATGACATTAATTACTGTAGTAAAAATTACTGAAATATTTAATGGACCACTACGACCAATATTTAACTAATAAATAAACCAATACGAACAAAACACAAAATTTATGATTTTTCATGATTCATATTATACGAAATTAATTTTCGTTGTTACTATATAACACTTACTTTGGTCAATTTATAATTTTTTCGCAATAGTAAAACATTGTATGGAATTTTCTTTACAAAATTTTTAACAAGTACACAATTATGTCTACTAAAACTTTAAGAATGACGATCTGTAACAACTAGGGTGATCGATTCGGTTTTACAACTAGTGGAAAACTCGGTTTTTTACTCTTTCAGCTGGCGGTTTTTTCCAAATGTTAATTTTTCGAATGTCGAATACACCGGGTTTTTTACTCACAGAAAACAAAATAAAATTTTAATGATTTATTTGCATATTTTGTTTCATGTAGAAAAACAATTGCATTTTTAAATTCCTAAATCTAACCTTAAAAGTTAAAGTAATTGAAGCATAAACTTAACTTTTCTGTCACTTTAATGTAAAGAGTGTCTGTCCTTTAACATATTTATTTGAAGTAACGCCATTTTATAATAATGCCATTGAATTTGTGACAACCTAATATACAATTGAACCATAGAACAAACCAGTTTATAACTATATATGTATCTCTGTCATGGGTATAAGCAAAAAATATATTTTATGTATTCGACCGGTTAACCGGTTTTTTCTAAATTTTTAAAAAAGCAATCGGTTTTTTTTTAAATTATAAATTTCAAACTAATTGAAAACCGGTTACTTAAAAATGTCGTATTATCGATCAACCTAGTAACAACCAAAATGGAAGACTTAAGAAACAAACTTATATAACAGAAAGGTGGCTTTACTACGCAACCATATATTGTTAAATTTATACGATTAATTTTAGGGTTTGTTTTAAAAACCCAACTAAGAGGTTTAAGCAAAATTAACAATAACAGTATTTCTTGCAGAAAAATCGTCGATAATAAAAAAATTTTTTGTAAAAGCTTTCTATAATATATAAAAGCTATTGCTAATTTTTTTTTATACAAATATTATCAATTAAAAAAACTTTATAAACAAAATTTATCAATACAAGTAAAAAAAATTAGCAATAATTTTGTTTTTTAAATTATGGATATAGTATATTTTTCTATAGAAAAAATTTTCATAAGAAACATTTTTATATAAAAAATTTTTATAGAAAAAATTTTCATAAAATATATTTTTATATAAAAATGTTAATTAAAAAAACATAGATCAATAGTATCCATAGAATAATTAAAGACAAAAAACATTCTCTATATAAAAATTCTATACAAAAAAAATTTGTTTTAGAAAAAATTTCGATTTTTCTTTGTGAAAATAATCGATAACAGATATTAAAAAAAGGATCAACAACCGAGTTTCATTGAAGACAAACGAGCAAATCAATAAGATTTCAATAGAAAGAAAATTGATAACAATACTTTTTGATAAAAAAAATGTTCGATATAAAATATTTCTCGATATAATATTTCGATCGCAAAATTTATCCAGGCAAAATTATCCATAACAGAATTTTTTTATAGAAGAATGATTGATAAAAGAATATAAAATGACAGATGACAAAAGTTTTTCATAGAAAAGTAATTGATAACTAAAAGATGTTTATAGAAAAATCATCATTACGAAAAAGTTTCTAACAAAAAATAATCAACATCAAAACTTCTCCAGTGTTAAAGAATCCATTATCAAATTTTTCGCTTGAAAATTTGTGATAATGCAGTGTAAAGTATAAAACTTACTGACCACATTTGTTTCTGTGGAAAACTATGGAAATCAGAATTTTTCCATGAAATAACTATGGACGATAAAATTTTTCTACAGCAAAATAATTGATAAAAGAAGTCTTCTACCGAAAATATAACTAGAAGAATTGTAACGAAAAACTATCGATAATAAAATTATCGATAGTAACAAAAGTTTTTAATAGAAAAATAATAGGTTAGGTTAGGTTAGGTTGAAAAGGAGGGGTATAAAAGCCCAAACCCATGACAGGTATACACCTATGCCCAGTTGGCATGTTGTGCGCCAAATAATAATAAAATTCTTCTACATAAAAGTTATCGGTTACAAAATTTTTCTTTAGAAAAATTATCAATAAAAGAAAAATAAATGTAGGAAAATCATCAAAAACAGCAACTTTTTCTATAAAAAAATTCTGGTACCGATAATTTTGTTATAAAGAATTTCTGTGATCGATAATTTTTCATCGGAAAAATTTCGATATCCAAAGTTTTCTACAGAAAAAATGTGGTCAATAAGTTATATATATTTTTCTATAGAAAATCTATGGATAACAGAACTTTTCTTCAGAAAAATCATCGATAACAGAAATTTTGTTAAGAAAAATGGTCGATAATACAATTTTTCTATCGAAAAGTTATCGATAACTTTACTTTTTATAGAATAAAATTATCGATAATAGATATACTTCAAAGTATAATTATCGAGAACAGAACTTTTCTGTGGAAAAATTACTGATAACAGAATTTTTCTATCGAAAAAGTATAGTTTTCTAAAAAAAAAAAATCGATAACCCAAGAATTGATAAGAGAATCTTCCTGGAGGAAAAAGTTCTTAGATAAATTTCATAGAAAACTTATCGATAACAAAATTTTTCTATATAAAATATACAAAACACATATATATACATATTTTCTATAGAAAAATAATTGCTTATAGTGTTTTTGATGAAAAAAGTATTTTTAAAAAAATTTGTTTGCAAAAAGCTATCGATAACAGAGTCTATCCGTAAAAAATATTCGATAACAAAATTTTTCTACAGCAAACTTTTGACGACAGAAACTTTTTAAGGAAATTTCATTAAAGAGGCTTTTTTAGATAATCATCATTAGGAGAAGTTTTCTATGTAAGAATTGTCACTAACAAAAATTTTCTATCGGAAAAATATCGGCAAACAGTTTATTCAATAATAAAGTTATCGATATCTGATATGTTCTAAAAAATTAAATTTAGAATATCACGAAACTTTTTTTCCACTTTTTACTTTATACGACATGCTGTAACTGCTGCAGTAGACTAGTCAACAGTATATTAGTCCATCAGAGATAAACCTGCTCAATCGATTCCTATCAAAGAATTTTGCCATCAAAGCAAAGATTATACTGTATTGCGTTGCTATAAATATAAGAAAATTCCTTAACATTAATTTCATAATATTTTAAGTCGACTTAAAGTTTAAATTGATGTGAGTTGATTTGATAAATCTCTAGCAAAATAATTTCTTTGCTTTAAACATAAACATGCATAAATGTATGGAGAAAAAGAAAAATTAAATTTTAAACGTCCTTTAAAACACCTAATTAAACTTTTAAAGCTTGTCAGTGGGTCCAATTAAAAAAATTGGTCATTATTCGATTAAAGGCAGCATCCTCCATTACCGGCTGCTTAGCCTTAACGTCAGAGCAACACAAAAAATACAAATTGACGTCATCGGTGGCTGCAGAGCAAACAACAATGATTATCATTTTTCATCTAATATTAAAGGACGTTAAATGATTACAATAGCCGAAAAAATTAATAAATAAAAAAAATACAAAAATTGAAAACGTCTCTGAATATAATATATATTTTGTGAATGAGTTATTTATTGTTCTGGTGTTATCATAAAACAAAATTATTTAAATAAATAATTTTTTTTCAATCAATTATTATGATTTATGTTTTTATTTAAATTTTATGAACATGTGTTATTTTTACAAATGCATGTGATTATAGAGGCTATTTGATCAATAGCGAAGTGTGATCTTTTATAACAACATCTTTTTTAATTATATTTAACAAGTTTAACATAAAAGCTCACTTGTGAATAAACCACAAGATGATAAATATGAACTTGAACTTGAATTTTTGTTTTTATTTATCTGCCGAAAACAAAAACAAGCAACTTTTTTTTCTTTACTTTCTCTTTTGTTTATCTTCCAACACACAGATCTTGTAGGTCATTTTGAGTTCGTAAGCAACAACGTTGTAGCTTTGTGGACTACAACAATAGCCTTGCTTGTTAGTTTTGTTTTTTTTTTGTTTTTAATTATTGTCTTTAGCTCTTAAGTAGTTGTTTGATTTTTTTTTTTTTTTTAATTAAATAATTTTAAAAGTAATAACACTTTTTTGCTTGACATTTAATTCATTTCCGTTTTAAGCAAGTACTACGTGTGACTAAAATCAAAGTATAATTTGGGTCAAGAAATAGTTTTTTTAATTTAATCTATTTTTGGAACAAAATATTTTTTTAATGTTGCCAGGGGGTCATTTAAAACTGCCAAAAGCCTTAAAGTGATTTACAGTAATAATAAGTCAACAATTACGAAATTCAATTCGAACTTTCGTTGATTATTATTCAAATGCAACCTTTTGTCAGGTGTTACCATTATAGTTCAATTGGATAGAAAAATTCTGTGGGCTATGAAAGCCTTAGGCCAATATTTTTTTCCCGGGTTAGTCGAATCACAAATAAAGAAAGTCAATTATGCATTAAAATTATAAGAATTTTTTTTAATATTGTCGTCATTATTATTGGTGCGCTAATAAATATTTTCTCCACAAAATTGTATTTAAATTATTTATTACGCAAACAATATTAAATATTTCTTTTTTGCAAAATACCCACTCTAACCAGTTCTTTTGGAAATCAAAGCAATTTTATCATGAGCAAAATAGGACAAGAACACGTAAAACTGGCTGTAGATCTTCAATAACAATGGATTTTAAAAATATTTAAAAAAAATCATAATTTCTCTTTTGTTATGAAAAAAGAAAGAACAAATTAGGCAAACAATTTAATTAGATAAAATGCAATGCAGTTAAAAATATAAAATTGTTATGAACAATTTGACATTTGAGTCTGTATAGAATACAAATATTCCTAAGAAATACAAAAAAACAAGTTTTTGTCTTAAGTCTTTTGTTTTTGGCAAACCAAAGAACATTTTGTCTTTTAAATACAAAGTACTTAGTAAAGGAAGTTTAATTGTGCAATGCTGTTTAAAACAAAAGTGAAAGGATGTCTTTATATGAGATTGCGATTTCAAGCATGACTGCGACACACCCCAAATGCAGTTTACTCCTTATAAGCAGTTACAAGAAAATTAGTGTTTAATTTTTTCTACAACCATATGAGAATAATGTGTTTTCAGTTTTTCCTTTTTTTTTGTTTTTTGCTTTAAATTAAAAACAAAGAAACATATTAAAGCCTCACATTATATTACACAATTGCTAAATTTTTGTAAAAATATAGCCTTTCTTAAGTTGGTAACAAAAAAAAATTGCATACAATTTGTTAAACAATTTGAAAGTGTAACACATAAACAATAGAAACCGAATCGAACATAAGGAGAGGCAGAGTTAAAATAGCCTGTAAATGATTAAATAATCCGTCATCAAAAAAGTATGTTAGTAGTGTTATGGCTGTCAAAAAAAAAAAGAAGGAAAAATTAAACAAAAACTCCAAATAGACTGATTTTCATCTTACATAAGTAATACACCATGGTGGTGGTAAGCAAAACTCCCCAAATTATTTTAAAATACTGAAATCCAAGAGCTTTTGATTAAAGTAGTTTTTTTTTTAAATCGTTTTGCTGCTTATATATAGTAAAAGTAGTAAATCATCTTGTTATTTAATTATGTGTCTAAAGTAGGAAAATAATATAAACTAATAAATGGACACTATATATACATACACATTTATATACCCAGAAGCAATTAAAATGCCAAAAACTTAATATCGCCTAAACAATTTTAATCACTCAGCTTATGTTTCATATCTAGTATTATAAAAATCTATACAATTATTGTTGACTAGAGTGCCTAAATTGAATAAGCCGCACCGTATGCATGCTTCACTATACCACGAACTAAAAAAAAAATTCATAAGCCTACTCGTTTATTTAGAGAAAAATTGCTTAAAATCGGTTATTCTTACAACCCGATTCTTAATGGTTAAAACGGTTTCTTCAGGTATTTTCGGCGAAAATTATTATAAATATTTAAAAAAAAAATTAAAAGAAATCAAATTTGTATTAAAAACCCTGAGCTAGTGTTGCTTATTTTAAATCTGAACTTCAAATATGCTTCTCACTTAATAGTTTCATTAAAATGTAACATAAATGTTATGTTCAAATTACATATGACTATACCGATAAAGGGTTCTGCTAATGAAATCGTAGCTGGTTTCGAAAATGTATTCCACTTGACTAATACGGGCATAATTTTTCAATATTCTTAAATAATTAAAACAATTTAAAAACTTTTAAGAAGCTTATGAATGGGAAAATAAGCTAAAGCCAAAATAAATGCTTAACAATAAATTTCAAAAAGAATTTAAAATTCGAATAATTATTAATTGTAAGTTGTAAGAAGAAATTCAAAAAACAAATAAGTTAGCTTTTTTCGTATGTACCGAATCTTATATACCCTTCAGCATAATGTAAATATTTATGTTCATACACTTTACCATTATGCAAATAGTTATGTATGTAAAAACTTAATAACCTCCTCGTTGCGTAGCCTAGATTTAAAATTTAATCTTATACGTCGTTTTCTTTTCGACGCCATCTTCGATTCTTAATTACTTATGGCTTAATGTATTATTCTAACCAAGCCCTTAGTTGGAGATAGATAATGTTAAAAAATTATCCTCCATATTGTTTCTATTGCCATTTTGGATTTAGTATTTAGTAAATTCTTGTGGTAAAGCGCTTTCCTTTGATACTAATGTTGTGGGCGTTGATAGGGAAAATTTTGTAAAAATGATATCCAAACATTCACCATTTTACATAGGATGTCTTTTTTGTCTTTCTTTTATAATTTTTTTTAGTTTACTGTATTCTAGTAACCCAACCATTTCACTTGGTACTTTTATATAGTAACCCCCTTGTTAAATTTTAATCGCTCGATTTGGCGCACATATTGAATTAACAATTTTGCATGATCTCCTGTATTTTTACTGGTCAAACACTTACTCATTATTTTTTAAAGCTGAAAAAATCGATTTCAGTTTTGTGAAAAATATAAAGGCGTTGTTCTTTTGTTGTAACTCAGTTAATTTTTCTGATGGAATTTTTGAGATCCCGGATTTGAGTTTGTTGTCACTAATATGCCAAAAATATTTAACACCCTTAGGTAATTGCTATATATTAAAAAATTTATTTCAAAAAGTTATTGCCTTCAACTTTAAGGATTTGTAACTTTCTGCGAACAATACTAAGTGCGCACTCTGTATTAAAAATAAAATATTTGTAAATTTATTTTTTTTTCTTGCTCCTATATCAGCTAGTCATTTAAGAGTTATACGGGTTTGCAATGGCAATTTTCTGCCGATATTTCCGAAAGATTGATACCATTTATAAGTCATGGTGCAGTGAAAAATTTTTAATGAAAATACTTAAAAAAAAAATAAACATTTTTTTTAACAAAAAAAAAAAAAAAGAAAATATAAAATTTTCGAAAATCGTTTTTTTAGTGAAAATCCGTTTTATGTAACCGGTTTTTGTAACCGGTTTTTGCAACCGGTTTTTTAACCGGTTTTTATAACCGTTTTTTTTATTAAAAATCCAAGTTTAGTTGGAAAGTAATAATATATGCGATTCTGTTTTTTTAGTGTAAAAATACAGTTTTTAAGTAAAATACCGATTTTTATATTAATTATTTATTTATAAATAAGTTTTAAAAAAATGTATTCGTTCAATAGTGTACAGTACTAGTATAGTCTATAGATATGTACACTCATACATATCTTCTTTCAGTAGCCACATTATTAATCTGTAATCACTCATAGTTTAACACACGTTTTGGCGCTTATTTCAAAGCAGCATATTAATCTTTAGCTGTTAAAAAATAACGTTAAAAAGATGAAAGAAAATATCTTAAAATAATGTTAGAGATGAACAGAGAGTAAAAAACAAATACTTCAACCCAAAGTAAAGAAGCTGTAAACCAGCACGTAAACAACAACTTTGACATGCTAATTGTGTGTTAAATAAGCGATTAAATGTGAAGATGATTTGAAGAGCACGTGCTGCTGCATATTGCAGTTGTTTGTAGTAAAAAAGAATATAAAAAATTATTTATTAGAAAAAATAAACAAAAATATTTTAGGTTTTATGGCAATAATAGTAAAGTGCATAGTTTTATTATTTTTAAGGTGAGATAGAAAATTGTGTGTGTTCGAGCTGGAAATATTCTTCAGAATGCAATAAAATTTTGGGATATAAAACTTTATGAGAAACATAAAAACTATAATGAACATTAAAGACGAAAATTAATTATTTTATAAAATCGTATTTTATTAAATTGTATTTTAAGAAACCTTTCTAATAAAATATAGGATAGAAATATTGCTTTAACATTAAAAAAATGTCTCACTTAAGGTACAGTGGTGATGAGAGTGGGGTTAATACAGGTTAACTTAAAATTATTGAAGCAATGAGCAGAATACGAAGATATTTATGGATAGCCATGTATGTATATCATGTACTTCTCTTCTTTAAATAAATTTTTGTTGTCTGGATTTTGTTTATTATAATTTATAAGGAGCACAAAATTTACCATGATAACATTTATATGATTTCTTATCAAGGACTTGCAAACTAGTAGTCTTTTAAGTTAGATTTTAGATTATAGCTTTAAGTTTGTTATTTTTTATCGTTAATGCTCAGCATTTTTTTTTATATAGTTTAATTTGCCTAAAGAGGCTTTATAGTACTTTTAATAAATAAATAAATGAACAATAAAAATAAGCAAATAAATTGAAAACATTGAGTCACTTTTAATAAATAAATCAAATGATCAATAAAAACTTCCAATTAAATTTGAAAGAGAAAATCATTAAAATTTAAAATAAATTGCAAGAAAGATAAACAAAATGCCCAAGTATTGT
The DNA here is from genome assembly GCA_941918925.1 of Phyto melanocephala. Lineage (NCBI taxonomy): Eukaryota > Metazoa > Arthropoda > Insecta > Diptera > Rhinophoridae > Phyto > Phyto melanocephala. The sequence continues at coordinate 18,198,987 of OW799236.1, read as the reverse complement.
ATAATAAGGTTAAGGTTTTACATTTTAACTTCGATATATTATTTAAAATGAATGAGGCCGAACATTTTCCACATGCCTTTTAGGCAAATAATGGTTATAAGAAAAAACTCCTGTAAAGTACTTCTCATTTTCCCCCTCTTATATCTTACTGAAAAAATATGAGATTATTTAACTAGCCAGAAAATAATAAAAAACATTAAAAGAAGCCGTGAAAATGCATTCCACTCGGCTAATATCGGAAATAATTTTAGAAAGAATATTCTTAAAAATGGTTACAATTAAATTTAATTTGAATTTTAAAATTAAATAAAAGAATAAATGAACTCAAGCCAAAATAAAAATGTTTCACATTAAAATTTAATATATAGTAAAAAGTTCGAATAAAATATAAATATATAATTATAACACACATGGCACGGTGTTAATGACATTCAATAATTCATGTTTCAGTGTCTATCACCTAGATGGACTTACATAAATGAAAATGTATATACAACCTTGCTTTCAATAATTCCAGCCAAAGGATGGATGTTAAAAGCATAACAAAAATGTATTACGAATATAAAAGAATATGAACATGTTGAATAAGGAATTGTCATTTGATAGGTGAAGTAAAAAATTCAACAAAAATTTTAAAATAAATACTAAGATTCACTAATTCAAATTTCATTGAATTGTAACATAAATAGAAATTTTAAATAACATAGTACTATACCGATAAAGAGTGCTGATGATGAAATTGTAGCTGATTTCGAAAATGCATTCCACTCGGCTAATATCGGAAATAATTTCAGAAAGAATATTCTTAAAAATGGTTACAATTAAATTTAATTTGAATTATAAAATTAAATAAAAGAATAAATGAACTCAACCCAAAATAAAAATGTTTCACATTTAATTTTAAAAATGTTTTTTTTTTTTAATTTTAATTAATTTTCTTGATATTTTACTACTCTTGAATTATTGTTAATTATTTTCTCACACAATAATATTATAAAAATCAAAACAACAATTTATTTCCCGATGATGCTATACAACCTAGTAATGAAATATTTAGAAAATTTATAGGATTAAAAAACCTTATTTTTATATCAAAAGACCTTTAGCTTAAATAATTTTTTTTTCAATATTTAGATAAAAAGGAAAAATTAAAAATAAAGATAAAATTTTAAAATTTAATCTTATACGTAATTTTATTTTCGACGCCATCTTTGATTATTAATTTAATTATGATCTACTGTACTATACTTATTAAGCCCTTATTTAGAGATCCATATAGATGAGGTTAAAAAAAATATCCTGCATATTGTTTCTGATGCTATTTTGGACTTAGTATTTAGTGTATTCTTAAGGTAAAGGTCTTTCCTTTGATACTAATGTTGTGGGCGTTAATAGGGAAAAATTGTTAAAAATGTTATCCAAACATTCACCATTATATGTAGGATGTCTTTTTTGTCTTTGTTTTATAATTTTTGTTTAGTTTACTGCATTCTAGTAATCCAACCATTTCACTTGATACCCATATAGAGGAGGTTAAAGTTTTTTAAGTTTTATTTGCTAAATTTGGAGCACATATGACTTTTTAGTAGACCAATTAAAAATATAGATAATTAATATATTTTTTAATTATAATTAATTTAATAACTGATGTAAAATCTCCATGGCAAAGCATATGATTAAACATCAGCTAAAAATTATATATTTTCATATTAAAGTGAATATTTTAATTTAGTTCTAAACTGGCCACAGATTGAGCGATTTAATTTGGTTTTACTTTTACTGGTTGGATCCTGTGCAATTTCCGATCAAAGATTACTACAAAGTCAACATAATTCAAAGGTATGATACCTTTGTTCAAACTAAACCCGATATTTTTCTTCCGGGAGCATGTTACCTTGGCGGAGTGGTATTATTGCTGGTCCAGGGTATATAGGTTCTGCTAAGACCTCTAACTAGGCCATATCAGAATTCTGGACCTCCCACATAAAGAGGTTAGGGAGACTCAGATGGCGATGGAGCATATGAGTCAAGTGAAGGTTATCGAGAGGTAGCATCGCACGCTCATAAAGGATATCTAAATTGATGGGGCATAGAAAAATCAAGAATCTGATGCTTAAACAGGTTAGGGAGGCTTAGGTTGCGGTAGACTAAGAATCACAAGTGGACACACCTAAAGTGCGAATTCCATGGGAGACCAAAGACTTACGAACGTGCTGGAGATTATAAAGGACTTGGCGACTAGGATTGTCTAAAGAGTTGGGCACAAATCGTTACTTAAGTTCATTTTTTCCAACAACCTCGATTGTTTTTTTCTTTCACGAACCCCTATTGAGTTACATTATGGTTTGTGCAAAAATTTACTAGCTTATTGGCAAAAACAAATTAAAGTAACCGATTGGTTCAACTCTAATAATGAGTCGTCAATGGCAAATGATTTTCTAGTCAAGAGAAATGGTCGACAGAGGCACGGAACTCAATGAAAGAATGGGTTGCTGATTAGTAGCTATGAAATTTCTGAAAATCGAAGGAGATCTAATAAGAACTCGATGGAGGTGTTTCCAGCTTTACTATTCCCGACACATACCATTATCGTATATAAAAACAGTTTTTGAGACAAAGTTATTTAAAGTAAAATTTCTTGTACTCGAGATACTAACCAATGCCCAAATAAAGGGTACGCTTTTTTTTCAACTAGTGCTTATTTCGTAAATGGTAACACTAAGATCATGTCTGATTTGACAGATAATTAGTTTTATCCTTCCGCTGAACGGATATGGTTGTGTATACGCTTGAACAACGCTGGGAAATATTGCGACATTACTTTGGCCGATATTGCCAAAAAAATCATCTTTTCAGATGAAGCTCATTTTGATCTAGGCGGGTATGTAAACAAGCAAAATTGTCGCATTTGGGGCACAGAAAACCCGCACGCATACATTGAAAAGCCGATACACTCAAAACGAGTCACTGTTTGGTGCGGATTTTGGTCCAGAGCCATAATTGGGCCATTTTTCTTCGAAAATGAGCAAGGAGTGGACGTAGTCAATGGCGATCAATATCATGAAACGTTGAACGAATTTTTGTTCACAAAAATTAAAGAGGAGGATATTGGCAACATTTGGTTTCAAGAGGATTGCGCTACGTGTTACACAGCCGAAGCTAAACTTTTTTTGATAGCATTTTCAAAAAAAAAAAATTTATTTGGCGGACCCTTTACAACTTGATTAATTTTTACCTCTTGCACCCTTTTTTAATACTCTTTTTAGACTTTAACCCATCTTTATTAAAAAATCCTTTTAAAGTTTTTTAAACTTATATTTAATCAAATTTTTTTCTTAACTTAAAAAAATATTATTTAATAAATTCTTTATTCTTTTTAGGACTTACTTTAAAAAAAAACTGCAGAAAACTTTAGATTCAATTTCGTTTTCATTAATCTAATTTTCTTATTTCTTTGTTGCAATTTCAATTAATTGAATTCCAATTAATTTTTTTATGGAAATAAATTTATATAATCATTCCTTTATAACCACCTAAAGCAAATCCTAACAAAATTTTTTGCTTATTTAGACAATCAAATCAGCACAACTACTAAGACAAATTACACCGATTTGTTTATTTAAGTTACATGTATACACCGACACTATACGTGAGCAGCTCTCCTGTATACATATACGAAAAAAGCTTTTGTGCATATAAATTCACTCTCACTTTCAGTTAAAAAACCAAAAGCAGTTTTATTTGTTGGGTGTTTGAAAATTTTTTATTTCAAAGAAAAAAAGCTTTTAATTAATTTGTTTTTTCTTTCAACCATATGCAAGACTTTTGCTCTTTTAAGGCTGCTGCTGCAGCACGAGTTTTTTATGGTTATTTAAATTTTGTTTTTGCATTGTGTCTCTCAAAGATTATAAGTTTTTGGTTAAGCCATTTGATATTAAAAAATTGTTTTTTGTTTTTTAATTGCATTGACTCTACACCTTCTTAAGAGTGTGTAGTTGTGTGTGTTTGCATTAGACAAAAACCAAACAAAAACAATTTTAAATTTAAAAAAAAAATTTATTGAAATCTAAAGCAATGAGATGCTTTAGATTTCTGTCAACATATTTTTTTGAGCATTGGTATATAAAGCTTGTGTATACTGGTCAAAATTATTCAGTTTACTGTTGTGGGTTCGTCCAAAAACAACCCTTCGTTTGTTTTGCTTAAAACCATACCAGGACGAAAAGCTAACAGTGTTTAAGTGTATGTGAGCGTGCGAGTGTGTGTTTGCGGATTTAGTTGAATTTTAACTCAAAAAAAAGATATTACAAAAATGAAATTTATGGTAGGTGTTTTAAAAAGAGTTTTATACAAAATAATTTAAAATTATAAAAATAATAAAAACTAAAATTGCCAAAGAATTAGTTCAAATTGCGGCATGAACAATATAATAAACTATAATTATTATAATATAACGAACGACGTATAACTTTTACTGTAATAGCACAATATTGCAAATTGAAACAAAAGACTTAAGAAACAAGTGTGTCCGACTACTGAAAAAAAAGCTTTAAAGTGTTTCTTCATAATAAATATTTATTTTCAACTTTATAATTTCTAGTGGGCAGAAATTAAAAAACAATTTAATAAAAGCTTGAAATATTTTAAACAAATTAATTTAATTAATTAAATTTAATTTAAACAAATTAAATTAAAGTTATTAAAGTTGTTTGACTTATAGTCAAATAAAAATGTGTCGCATTGTTTTAGCTTTTGAAAATTTGGTTCAATAGACTTAAAAAATATTTAAAATTATGAGAAAAGAAATCAAAGTCTCCTATTGGAGTTGTTATTAATAAATTAAATTTTTTTAATGTTGAATTATATACGAACGTTTTTAAAAAAATTTTTAAGTAAAAATTAAAAAATTTAGTCACTGAAGCAATTTGTTCATTTTTAATTTAAATGCCGAACTTAAAAAATTTTTCTTTTAATTTTGTTTGAATAAATTTGTAAAAAAATTTTGACATGTTGTTGCTTTTACTGGCACTTAATTTTCTGAAATATATCAGATACCAATTACTTTCAATTAAATGATAGAAATCAAAGTTTAAATACATCGCGGCACATTTTTAGACTTTTATAATTATAAACTATAAGTAAAATTACTTAAATGGCTTTTTAAAAGAAATCTTAATATAAAAAAGTTTTCTGTCTTATTTTATTTTGAAACTGTAATTCCTCAGAAACAAATTTAAGACTTTTTCTAGAAATATTTAATCGAGTTGTATTTTATAGAAAATTAATTTTAACTTTTAAACAATTTCTGTATTTTTTTTTACTCTGTTTAAGTTATTGTTTTGAAGCCGCAACTGTATCAATACAAAATCGTTTTCATTTCGCTTAAAAACAAAGTTTGTTTCTTAAGTCTTTTGTTAGTTGTTCAAAAAGTTACATTATTGCTATTTAAAAACTGCAAAAAAAATAGAATAATAAAACAATATTTTCAATTATTTATTGAAAAACAAACTTGATAATATATAAAGAAAAAAATCCAATTACTATCAAAATTTAATTTGAAAAAAAAAAAAAAATTACAAAACATCATTTGAAAGCACAATTCAGTTTTATTTCATACAAGCTTGTGTCCGCGACTTAGTCTGCGTAGTTAACTTAGGTTGTTTTTTATATGTTTGTCAAATTTAATTTAATTCAACTCAGCCATTTTTGTGTGATTGAGTTCTGGATTCGCTTAGAAAATATAAATAATACCACATTTATTTAGTTCCGTTCAGCTGTTCTTGCGTAATTTAGTAACAAATATCCAAACATCCAAACATTCACATTTATTAAATAAATAAATAATAAAATAAATAAAAAATAAGTAATAGGATTAGAAGGCTTTTTAATTTGAAAATTTGAAAATATGAAAGAAAAGTCAGAACTTACAACAAAGATAAAAATATTTACAACACAAAGAACCCGTTTAGGCTGTGTAATGATGATTTTTTCAACGACTTCGCCTGGTTGTTGTAATAAAAAGTAGCCTATGTGTTAATCTATGTTGTTATCTATCTATATGCCGAATTTCATTTAGTTCCGTTTAGCGGTTATAGCGTGATTGAGCAACAAATATCCAAACATACAAACATTCAAATTTATTATATAAGTAGGATTTCAGTTTTATATTCTGATTAGAACGTTAGTCAGAAAATTAGTTTTATTGGTTTTTTACAAATTCAACTCTAACAGCAATTATATTCCATGACAACTCTATATATATATTTTATTAACTAAAAAGTAGAGCCACTATATACAATAAGAAAAATAAATTATAGAGACAGTTTTGCTATCAACAATACTTGGAGGTTAGATTTTGAAAAATTTTTAAATATAAAACAAAATTAGCTTAATTAATTGTTAGCATTTTTCTTTAAAACATAAGCAGAAACAAAATATTTTTATTACAAAAAAACATTAAATATAATATTCCCAAAATTATTTTTAAAATTAAAATTTTGCAAAAAAAAATTAAATCTTTAGCACTTTAATAATAAAAAAAATATTAAATATTAAATTTCAAACTAAAAATTCTTTTGAAACAAAAATATTTTGATTGAAAAAGACAAACCAAAATTTAGTACCTTTTTCTAAGATAGGAGGGACAAGTGTAGTAGTCGTTCGCTATGTCGATTACCGGCGGAAATTCTAGCCCTCACTCACAACAATAGATAAAGAGCCTTTATTACAGTCCGATTAATAAAAGTGGAACATAATTGGTTATTATATTGTAACAAAATAAATAAATTACAAACCTATTATACACTACCCCAAGTAGTTTGCCAAAGCTTAAATATATTTTTAACGATTTTAGGTGAGTTAAGTGGTGCTTTATACAGAAGCTAGAACCAATAGTGTAAGACTACAAGAATAAAAACAGTAAATCGTATTTGTTGCTTTTTTTGTTTTCATTATTAGAAACTGCTTAAAATGTATTTAAAATACATCGTAACTTAAACCTGCTAAAGATCAATTACTAGAAAAACTAGAAAAATTCTTAAGGAAGATTTGTGCTTCTATGTACTTTATCTACAAACTCATATATAAAATAAATTCTGTCACATGTATATATGTGACACACAAAAATTTCATTATATACCCTCAAAGCATAGACTTGTAGGTTGCAAAAATTTTACCACAAACTTAAGCGTTTTAGAAAAGTAATTTCTAAAATCTATAAAAAAAATTAAAGCTATTATATATTTTCTGCTGAAGTGTCACACATATATGTGACATGGGTTTTAGTAAAAAATTGTCACATGTACGAAACATTGAGTGGCAAACGCGTTTACTAATTTTTGATCGCCATTAAATAATATAAAAATATACTTATTTAGATGGTTTCCAAAACAACGTACTTTAAACCTACTAAAGATCAATTAGGGTGAAAAAATAGAAACATTTTTTTAAAAAGATTTGTTCTTCTATAGGACATATTTTGAAAACGTTTACCAGTTAACCATTTTTTCCGCTTTTTCTAAAAAGTTATATATAAAATAAATTTTGTCACATATGTAAATGTGACACAAAGAAAAGTTCACTTTATACCCTCAAAGCATGGACGTTTTAGAAATGTAACTTATATAATCTATAAAAAATTGGAGTTAGAAAATGTTCTGCTGGAGTGTCATATTTCAGCGTAAGATTCTGTCGCATGTATGTGACATTGAGTGGCAAATATATTTAGTAATTTTTGTTTGCCATTAAATAATATAAAATCGTTTATTTTTAAATCTTTAAAAAATATTTTTATTTAAAAATAATTTTATCAAGATAATACGCTTGACACTGATATTAAATTAGCCAATTAAAGGCTTATGATCATTTGATTTGATCCGTTCTTTTTATCCTTTATCCATCCTTTTTATATCAAATGATACTTATTTATATTATTTTTGTTTGCCTTAAACTAGTTCAGCGAAGTCTGCTTAAACTAAAGTTTCTTTTTTAGAAGATAGCGTGCACGTGAATATCTATAATCAAGTTCTCAAGTTCAATCACCCATTCGTTTCTCAAATTAATTTTATCGCAGAAATTTTCAGACCAAAAAATTACTAAATATCTTTTTCCCATAAGTTTATTAGTTGTGCCATTTAAACTTTGCCCTAAACTAACATCAGCCTTGCCTTATTTACAAAAGCTCAGCTACTCAACTTCAAAGCACATGTGAGCATGCTTCTTATACTCGACAACGATTTTTACCTTGAATTTAGCTTAATAAGAGGTAAGTTAAGGCCATGGGCATAACTTAACCATTATTGAGCATGTAATGACCCCCCAGGTAATTTTTTTTTACCCCATAACTTAGAAGAATTAACTATTTACATTTTATACATATAAAAAATTAATCAGGCCCAAATCTAAAAGAAAATAAAATTTAAACTTTGCCATCTCCAGAAAAAAGTTAAAGCTACACAAATATCTATGATATGAGGCAATCCAAGAATCTTGGCCTGTCACCTTCCCAGACTTAAAGTGCAGAACAGGTTTAACTTAATTGAGTTGACTCTAGATGTTCTCTCTGTAAGGAAACTTTTCTTAAAATATACTAGGAGTTTTATTTATGCACTCATTGTATATGCTACTATCCATATTAAGAGTATGATAAAGTCTCTTCACCACTGCCATTATACTCAGGTTATAAATACATAATGATCTTATTTAACTTCCAACTTTTTCATTTATCCCATCCAGCTTACATTACAGTTAAGCCACATGGCATCCAGTTTTATCTGCATCTCCTGCAAATATATACTATATATCAGTAAACTTAAGCTAATCAGTACTAAAGATGCGTGAGATTCGCATGTAATAGACACGTAATTAAGTCTCATTATCATCGTGTTAATCCAGTGTGCTGCATTAGGGAAGACTCTCCATTTTAGGTTACACACTCGATTAATAATTAGAAATATATATTCACGCGATATTTTCTATATTACCGGTTATAGTTTGAATAAGAAATGTTTCCTAAAAAACTCTAAAAACCACAAAAATGTTGGGCTGGAGACAAAATTTATCACGATTCCACAAATATTGTGCCCGTGACAAAATTCCACACTAATAAATTTAATTGAGGTAAAATTTATCACAAGAAGGCATTTATGTAGCTAAACTAGTGTTCTTGAGGCAACAGCCGTCCTTTGAAATATTTTATTAATTAAATATAAAATATCTTTCTTAATAGAAAAAATTTTAGAGCAACCCAATATGATCTAGGGAGACTTAGCCCCCCAAACCTGATCAAATAAGCTTAAAATTTTCGTTGAACCGATTCCCAAGATCAGAGAGTCGTTTATATAATAAAAATACAGCATAAAAATATTCTTATAACTTAAATGTTGTAGTTTAAGGTGCAATATAGTCTAAGTTCCCTAAATAATTACATTGTAGGTACTGAATTCTTGACCTAGCTAGAACTATGGTTTTATTATGGGTTTTTATTAAATAAAATTCGTTCTTTTGCAGCGAGCAACACACCAATTTAGCATACGTGTATACTTGTCATGGGTTTGGACTTTTAGTTCCCCTTTTTTTTAACTTAACCTAACCTAGTCTGATTTGAATAAGTTTTTAAGTTTTTTTTTAGTCGATTTAATCTATAAAAAAAATAAAATAGTAATATAATAATAAAGTAATTGTTCAGTTTTCTCTTCATTTTGTTTTGTATTATTTACCTCTAGAAATACAGTTTAAGGTTTATTTGTTTGCAAACACGATTGCTATTATAGCGGTTGAATATTGTGTTGTTTACCATTTAATAATATTAAACATCAACTGCCGTATTCATAAAAAAATATTTTGTGTTTATTTATGGGTTATTTGGCAGATGTTGTGCAGAAATTTGTCAAATAAGCCTTCAATAAGCCTTCAATAAACCTTAAATATATTTTATGTATACGGCAGCAAGCAAATAAAAATTCGAAAATGGGAAAGCTTATCAAATCTCACTTCTGGAGATTTAAAAAAAAATTAAATCAATATTTAGCAATAAAAGAACGTTAAGAACGTTCTCAGCAGCAAAAAAATATTACAAAATGATTTTTTTAATCTATAAAAAGAAATTCGTTTTCCATCCCTGTAGTAGTCTAATAAAATTCATAAAAAAATGAAGAACATTTTATTGCTTTATAAAATTTTAGTACTAAAAACAAAGACAAAAGTCATACTAATGGTACATTACAAAGTAGTTGTGAATTCAACAAATAAAAATCTGAAATATCATATTCCTCTCGAAAGCCAAATCGTTTAAATTTCATTACAGTTTTATTAAAATTTTCTTTTTTATGACAAAAATTTGTTTTCTTGTTTGCAACGTAAAATAGGCCGCAGGGCCTTATTTAACTAAAACTATAAGACCCTCATTTAAACGCTCTAAAAACAGTTACAGTATTTAACCTGATTTAGAAGAAACTCATAAAAAAATTAAAAATTATTGACAACTGTGTAGACGTAAAAAGTAAGCCATGTAGTTAGCCATATTACAAATATTATACAATATTTAACAAAAAGTAGACCAAATCAATAAATAACGGCCTTAAAAATTCAAACACTTATAAGTGTAATGGCGATGTGTAAAAACTTCCGTTGACCATAGATACCAGGGAAGAAAAACTAATCACTAAAATACTTTATAAATTTCCCAAAAAAGGAAACTAAGTAGAAACAATTTTGCATTCATGCACGTTTTTTAGTTTGGCCTCTTAAACGTCTTATGTTTATGGTTAAATGTAATATAAACAAATTATAATTTTATGCCTATTAAAGAAAGACATTATATAATAAATATAAGTTTAAATAAAAAATTATATAATAATCAATTTTGTTATTGTTATCAATACAATAGCCTTTATTGGATTAAAGCCATAATTATAATGGTAGAAAAAAATGCGAATGATAATGCAAACAAAATGTTTGAAAAAGACCGGTAAATCAATTTTTACCTTAAGCCGCTAATACAAAATATTTGTAAAATGCATTCTTGTTACAATTTATTTTAAAATAATGGAGGTATTATAAGTTCATTAAGATGTTTGGACCAAGTGGAGTATAAAAGATTTAAACGATATTCAAATAAACACTGTCAATACCATAAGGTTTAGTATAATTTTAGACAAGCTTCTCCTAGCTAACGTGCAAATGAGTTTGTAATTCATATTAAAATTACAACAGACTCTAATTTCGCTCACGGGGAGTATACAGAACATTAAAACCGTAATTTTTTTTTTGTCTGAAATATGCCCCTCCCATTCATGCAATCTTTCCTACAGTCTCAGCCTTTTTGGTATTGTCAGTACGCGGTTAAAAGGTTTAATCAACACCACTAGTTATAACTAGAAAGAACTAAAACTCTAGTCAGAGAATTTTCTGGAGGCTAACCTGAGACGCATCTAGTACCTGGGCAATCAGAGATCTTCTATAACTTATCTAAAAACTTTATTGATGAAATCTTTTCGAAGTACACACGTATCTTATTCTTAAGCCAGAAAAACAGATCCGGCGGTGGTATATTTACTGACTTTTTGTCGGACTTTGGACAACCACATAAGTTTCGTGTGTTCTGTAGTCTTCTCAACAGGAATAAAAATTATGATTTAAAGACAGATGCTTGCAGAGCTGCGGACCTGTGGTCTTTTGGCAACTACTTGCATCTCGAGGTTCTGTTGCTTTCCAATAGAAGTAGTGACCTGTTCGGCTTCTTTTAGACCGCGAATTCGGTTCTGTCGCTGATAAATGTCATTGTCCTCGTAGCGAAGAAAGAAAAAAATCAAAATAAGTGTTTAAATAGTCCTGATGTCTATGGCAAGATGCCAAAAAAAAATTTTTTTGGTAAAATTTCGACTTGTGCTCATGACTAAAGTGCACAACGTGACACACAGTGATGAATGGTTGGTCGTAGAAGCTCAATTCCGGTGTAAGACCACCATTAGATTATGATAATCGATGCTGGTGCTGGCACTAATTCATTAAATCCATTTCTGTATAAAATTAACTAGTTGAGACCAACAAAAAACCACAAGACCAGATGCTGAAATAGAACTACTTCTGCAACTTTAAAGAAATGTTCCAGAATGAAATCTACAGGATTCATGTCAAATTGCCTTATTTTATTTTTGACCTGTTCGGCTTCTTTTGGATCGCAAATTCGTTTCGATTAGCTGATCAGTATCATTAGCCTCGTAGCGAAAAAAAAAAAAATTAGGGTTCAAGTTATCCTGATGTTTACAGCAAGATGCCAAGAAATTCACAGGATTTATGTCAAATTGCTTTATTTAATTTTTAATTTTTTCTTCTAAATGTAAAAGATTCTCTCCCACGAATATATTCTTATAACTAATTTTCAAAGTGAATTTGTATGGAATATTTCGTTACGTTTTAACTCTATTTCACCACTAAGATGACAAAAGAATTAAAATCATATGAGAAAAAAACACAGCAGTTTCTACTATTTTTTTAAACAGAAATCTGTTAGAGACTTGTTTTATTTAGATACTATAAGTTGATCTGATTATGATGAAACATTTGCCATATCCAAAAGTTTTTGTCCAAATATTCAGCTGAAAATTTCTTGATAAGCATATTGAATGCCTTTAGAAGCCTCTAAAAAATGTGGCATATTCACGCAGACTATCAATTAAAAAAAACCTAGAAAATTCAATCGGGTGATAGTTACACTGTCTTTATGAAACGACATGTTTTTCGGTTCTAATTCATCAATTTACGACAACTATCACTCATTGATTATAAAATCATTTACTTCATTGTTAAAGTTTAGAAAATCATATGTGTAGTTATTACTGACTGGCAATCTAAAGACAGTAATTTTTGAACTGCCAACATTTTTGAGGGAAACCTCTTTAACTCTTTCGCTAAAATTTACTGGAGGGACAAAAATGTATTGGCCAGTTGCGTAGGACCTTATCTCATTTACGTTGATGGCTTACTTGAGAGATCTTTTGAATTGTAATCACAATGACGCGTCTTAAGCACTTGAAAGCGAGTGGTTAAATGCCACAAGGTGTTTGACCAGTGTGAGTAGAGTGACGAAGGATATTCACGTTAGGCTTGAATAATTGAAAATATACTCCTCAAGAAACTTATAAGAAGTATAACTGAGGAAGATATCCATTGGCGTAACAAAACAGTAAAAAAATTAAAAAAAATTAGCTGTAATACAAATAAGATTAATTCAATTTAAGATTTGGGACGCCCAAAAAATTTTGTTGTATTTGTTGTATTTGTTTGAGTTGTATTTGTCTGTCTGTATGTCTGTCTTTGTGTCCTTTCTATAAATATCCACAGAAAGTCTACATTTATTAACTTTGTCAAATTGAAATTTAATTTTAAATATAATAAATATTCTTTATATCTCTCTATCTCTGTGTCTTTCCCTATGGAGGCAACTAATAGGAGGAGTAATTCTTTTACCAAAACCTTACGAGTATACAGCTGAAGCAAACATGAATACCAACTCTGAAAGCATAATATAATTATCCAAAGTTTTAAACACCCATCAGGTCATATTTTTTGTAAATCTTTAATATATATGAAACAATTTTTGCAGACTAGAAGTCTTTATCCAATAAAATTCAATAAAATAAATAAAAATCTGAATTCAGTGATGTTACTAGAAAGTCTTTTAACACAAAATAAATTTTATGTTGTTCCTAAACTCTTTCTTTCTTCTTTTTTGTTTTGTGAAATAAATCATGAAAATATAGTTTGCGCTTTAGATTAGACAAAAAATATTTAAACAAAAATATTTTACAAATATGTAGTAAAAATTAAAAAAGAGTAGAATGTAAGTTTTCATCCACTGTAAGGTATGCAGGAATCTTAAACATAATATCAAATAATTTTTGTTATTATATTTATAGCTTTAAAACTATTTCTGCTCTATGTGCCGCCAGCCAAGTTCATTGCAATTGATTTTTTTTTTTGTTTATTAAAAAATACATAAATGACTGCCCATTTAATATTTTTTCGAATTTGTTTTCTGTTTTGTGTTTTCAAAATGTGTGCGTGCTGAACTATGCCTTTAACTCTATACCTTAACTTGGCAATGACAAATTACTTTACAAATTCAAATAAATGTCAAACAAATTTCTATAATAAAGAAATTTGCATAAACCCGCTTAAGGTGTTAAAAAGTAAATAAAAGTAAATTTGTTTATACTTTAAAACAAATCGATTTCAAAAGGGAGGTGATAAACAATTAGATAGTGACATAATTTGGCACAAAACTACGTATATCAAATACTGCGCTTATAAATCACTTTAACAAAATCCCTGTATAAATTGAGTTTTGCGAAAAATCATTTTGTTATTGTCTTATTAATTTTTAAACATATTTTATTTCCTCCATCTGGTCCACTGTGCATTAAGTTGTGTAAAAAGTTAAATATTTATTTTAAGACTATATATGGTCTACTGTTAACAGATTTAAAATATTTTCACGATTACCCTAAATAGCGGTAGATGTGAATAGACCTTTTTATTAATATTAATCATACGCACCCTGTGTTAGGCAAAACTTAAATGTTTGTGTAAATATAGCTTTTACGCTAGTAGGTCAAGCATTGCGAAACTTTGCATTTTGAGATTATTATTACCATTGAATATATTATATATTATTTTAAGCTTTTGTTTAATTATTTTATGTTTTTTTTTCTCTTCTCTTCAGCTTATTTTTGGGCTCTTAGCCCTTTGTGTTCTCGCGCAGGCTGAGGATGCCAAAAAGGAAGTAGCAGAAAAATCAATTGAACCCCAACCCGCCGCCTCAGATGCTAAAGCAGCCGAAAGCACTGTTGAAAAGAAGCAAGACAAACGTGGCATTATTCATGGTGTAGGACATGGTTATGCTCCCTCTAGCTATAGTCATTCGGGTCATGGCGCTATACTTGTAGGTGGTGGTCATGGTATCGGTCATGGTGGTGGCATTATTGTAAGTGGTGGTGGCGGCGGCGGTTACGGTGGTGGTTATGGTGGCGGCTATGGTGGCGGCTATGGTGGCGGCTATGGTGGTGGTTTTGGTATTGCCGGTGGTGCCGGTGGTGCTGCTATTGCCGAAAGTATACCCACTAACGTACAAGTCAATACAGTGGTTCGCAATGTAGCTGTACCCTATCAGGTAGAACGTCATGTACCCTATCCCGTAGAGAGAACCGTAACCTACCCTGTTAAGGTACCTGTACCCCAACCCTACCCCGTTGAGAAGATCGTTAATGTTCCTGTTAGAGAAATCGTTAAGGTACCTGTTCATGTGCCTCAACCCTATCCCGTCGAAAAGACTGTTCATGTGCAAGTGCCCGTACATGTAGATAGACCAGTGCCAGTAAAAGTGCCCGTACCAGCTCCTTATCCCGTTGAAAAGGTAGTTCAAGTGCCTGTCAAGGTGCCCGTACCCCAACCCTACCCTGTTGAAAAGGTTGTTCAAGTGCCCGTTAAAGTGCCAGTTCATGTACCCCAACCCTATCCTGTGGAAAAAATTGTACAAGTACCCTATAAAGTGGCAGTAGATCGCCCCTATCCAGTGCACGTTATCAAGCCTTATCCAGTGCCAGTTGAAAAACCAGTGCCTTATCCTGTAGAAAAACGTATCACCGTGCCCGTTCATGTACCCGTCGACCATCCAGTACCCTATCCAGTTGATCGTCCGGTTGCCGTGCCCGTCAAGGTTCCTGTGCCCAAGCCTTATCCCGTGGTTAAAGAAATTCCTTATCCCGTTGAACGCCAGGTACCCTATCCCGTGAAGGTAGCTGTTGATCGTCCCTACCCAGTGCCAGTAGAACAACATGTGCCCGTGGCCGTGGAGAAACATGTACCCTACAAAGTACCCGTTGCAGTGCCTGTACATGTTGAAAGTCACGTCGCTTCTGTAGGTGTTGGTCATGGTGTCGCCATTGGCGGTGGTCATGGTGTCGCCATTGGCGGTGGTCATGGTATCGCCATTGGCGGAGGTCATGGTGTCGCCATTGGCGGTGGTCATGGCTATGGCCATGGTCATGGTATATCTTATGGTCATGACTATGGTCACGGTATCTCTTACGGTCATAGCCATGGTTATTTACACAAAAAGAAATAGATAATTTCCAAATATTAAAAAATGTTAAATGTAATACCAAGAAAAAATCTCTGTTTTTAACAAGAAAGACCACAGGGCGTATTTAGAATCTAAAACGTCTTGATTTCTTTTAAACAAAATTTATTACTTTAATTTCTTCTTAAACTTAAATCTAATTTTTTGTAAAATATTATTATTATTTCCTAGTTTTAGTGTGTGATAACGAAATGAAATTTACGAAAAATTTTACTACAAAAAAATGCCGAAAAAAAATTTAAGATACTGCAAAGCAAATTCAAACAAAAGAAAAAGAATTTTAAGAAGATTTGTTGCCTGAAAGAAAACCTAAATTGCGGAAAATAGATCTAAGTCTTTCAAAGCTGTTTTAAAGATAATGAAAAAAAGCAATGAAATGTTTAAAAATACTGCCAAATATCTATTAACTTCCATGTTACTTTCAAACAGCTAAACTTGCCTTTAACTTAGACATTTTCTTTTCTCCATTAAATATTTATGTTTTTAATTTTAACAATGACGTACCTTTAATACTCTTCTTGTTTAAGGGCAATATTTGTTTTGAATTTCTTTTATATTTTTTTTAATTGTTAATGTATTTATGTAAAAAAAAAACGAAATTGAAATTGAATTACAAAATGTGTATATTTGTTTTATAATTGTCATATGAATACTTCGATTGCTTCTTTTATTTTGTATATATTTAATGTATGTGTAAATAATAAATAAAGACGACCAAGTATGGAAAATAAAAAAATAATTATTATGAATTTAGTTTTGTTATAGTAAAGGCAATATTGTAAATATAGACGAAAACTTTAGTGCTTCAATATTAAGGACAACTTTATTGGCTTTCATTTTGATTACCAATTTTAATAGCTTATTTAAAAATATTAAAGTTATTTAAGAAAATGTTCAGCTATCAAGGAATTAATATCAATCATACGCCCGGTATGTTTAAATGAAAGGATAATGTTTATAACATCTTTATGCATTAAAATACCTGAGACAATCAGTGTGAAATTTTCTAGACAAATTCAAAAGAAGATTGCTATTTTAATGTTATTGAAAGAAGAGGCATATTATATCTTGAAAAACTACAGTTAAGCAATTTTGATCCTTCAAATGTCAAATATATTAACTCAAAGAAAAACCCTGGTTACGACATGATCACGACAGTCATATTATAGTTTCAATTATAATAGTTGGTTATTGAAACCTAGAAACAGTTATTTTATATTGTTTAATCATTACATATGTGTTTGTTTGAATTTCATAATTTTATGTTTAGTTTTCATAAAAACTTCGTTATGGTTGACCTCTAAAAATAGTATGTTTTACAAAATTATTATGACAACAATAGTATGAGGTCTTCGCAAAAAAAGAACATTATATTCAAAAGCAATTAAGCAATCGAACTATGAGTTTTTACAATATCAATAGTGGTTTTATATTTTAAGTTCGAGATCACTTTTTTTATAAAAATAATTTTATTTTTCTATTTTTTTTTTTCTTTTAATATTTAACTGTTCTTTTGCTGAATAACTTTTTTTTTTAAGTTTGACATGCGAAAAAATATATAAAAATTTTGATAAAATTTAAAAATTATTCGAGAATTTTCCATTAGGAAATTGATGAAAGAGAAACCCTTCATTGAATCTGGCACAATTTTTATTTTGATTTCACATGTATGATGTTTTGTTTACACAAATAAAAATTAGAGCTTTTTTTAGGGTGGGATAGCAAAAATCGCTAGATATCCCGCTAATAGCTAAAACATATTTTTGCCTGCTAAACTGGATTTTAAATCGCTAGATTTGACGGAAAAATAGCTAAATTCCTATCACTGCTTGCGACCACACGTTTAAGATTTCACTTCCAAGTTGATCACACAAATTGCTGATAAAATTTTTCAAACTGACAGCTGTGACGTAGGCTGTATTTGAATTTTCAACTCCCTCCAAATATATTCGCCCAAAATGAAAAGAATACTTGCCTACTTACTCTGATATCCAAGAATGGTCAGCATCACATCATCAGTGGTGCGATTCACTAACTTTTATGAATCCGACAATCGTTAAATTAGTCGACACTTATTGTTGTTTGCCCTAACGATTATGCACTCTATAAATAACCCTAGTGCTTATAGCCGAGGTTTGGCCATTGAACTTTGGAGTAATGCACCTCCTATATGGCCTATGCTTTTTTACTGAAATTAAAGATCTAAGAAAATTGATGAAATCTGCATCAAGTGATATCTCAATTACTATCCTGGATCAAGCTTTCGAGGAGCTATGAGCTTCTTAATTCAAGACCCCCCAAGAACGTATACACAAGTACAGATGTGGCCACTAATACAAGTGTATGAATTGACTTTACAGATCAAAAAATGTTTTTTTTTGTTGGTGATGTAAATTTATTTTATTGTTTTATTAATAGCAAGAATAGCAGTTTCAAACCAGGATTCTTTTCCCGTACACCAGCCGCTGCAGACGTTGAAGATTAAGCGTCTACTCTTTCTTGCTTGACCGTAAACTTAAAACTCGCTAGGCCAGGTTTCGTGTTGAAGTTGCGCATTACCTGAACACTAACTGACCGACTTCAAAGACTGGCATACATAGCTCCTTGGCGAGTTGGCCAAAAAGCTTTTGCATCTCAACGTTCTATAAGGGATGTTTTACTTTTTTCAAAATACCTATATAATGTACGCTGGCAACGCCGGCAAATTAATCATACTGAAAATAAAGATAACGACAATAATCTGATGCCAATAAATAAATATAATGGCATTAAGATGAAGACTCTACAGGGCTATCTTTGTGTGCCAATATTTCTTTATTTTTACGTATGATTGCAACCGCAGTCAAACTCATCGACTCTTGAAATTAATTAAAGCTTAAAAAATTATCCGTTCTCATATTGCGTCCGCTTCCATGAAATCGACTTACCAAATCCTTCCCTACGCTTTCACGCTGATTAGTTTCCTGTCTTGTAATAGCATGGCCGGTATATATTTGTTTTGGTTTGAATTGGATGTACGGGTACGGTCACGATAAAAAAAAACAACTGCTCATCCACTGTAAGATTTAACCCAGTTTATACAAACGTTTGAAATTATAGTTAATCATTGTCCATAACACGGAGATTGGTGCAGCTTTATCAGTTTGTTAGCAAATTTCTCTACTGATATTGTACTTTTATTATCTTAATAAGTTAATATAACATGTATATATATTTGTAAGCAAACTTATTCTGACCGGTCAGAATGTTAGTCGATGTATTACAGTACAAATTGTATTAACAAAAAAAATTTACTGAAAACTTAGGCAAAACGCGAATAATTGCTACTGGCCACACCTGTACTTGGGTATACATACATACGTTCATGTAATAAAAGTTGAGTATAAGGACTAAGGTTAACAATACTTGACAACTGTTACATGAAAGTGGCATCATTGTCACAAAAGGTGTCTAAATAAATTCACCACTAAAATTACTCCGACGAATAACATTAGTCGCGCCATAGCAGAGACTAAAACAAGTGGTTTTTGAGTCAGGTATAAAGTTTAACTTTTTTATACCCTTCACCTGTGGTGCACAAGGGTATATATAGCTTTGTCATTCCGTTTGTAATTTCTACAATTTTCATTTCCGACCCCCATAAAGTTTATATTTTCTGAAAGCTTATGAATAGAGAAGTCGATTAACTCCTGGCCGTCTGTCCGTCAGTCCGTGTGTTGGTTGAAATCAACTTTTAGAAGCAACTATATGTTCCCCAGATCTGTGTATGGTATCAATCTCTTGGAAATATCCGGGAATGAATTGCTATTGAAATTCAGCACAATCGCCCTATAACTTTCTAAGATATGAGCAAAAAACCACGACCACCTCGTTTTTTTTCACAATAACAACAACAACATACATACATATATACTGGTTAGAGTAAACGTGGCATCGAGTCCCCGCTGAGCCAAAAAAAAAATTTTTATATTTTATTTAATATATTATTAATATTTTTATTATTTCTTTATATATTTTTTTTAATTTTTTTTTAAAATTTTTTAAAAAAATTTTTTTTTTAATTTTTTTAATGTTTTTTTGTTTGTTTTTAATATATTTTTTTTGTATTTTTTTTTTTAAGAAACATACATCCGTAAACTGAATTATAATTTTACAATGGTATATTTTTTACATGTATGTACGTATTTTATATGAGATGAATGGTAATACAAACAATTGTTATTGCATGAAGGGTCTTTAAGAGTCGGCACGGCCAAGTATAGTACTGTTACTTGTTTTCAATAAAATAGACAACAAAAAATTATTGTTGTTTAGAAAACAAAAACAAACAACTGAATCGATAACATTGTTGCTTACTTTTTTTAAAATAAGTTTTGTGAGTCGCACTACAGGAAGCATCCCTTAAAAGGTGATGACATATGCTCAGCGAGACTCCATATTACATAGCAAGAATCTAAACCACTAGAATAATTATAATTATAGAATAGAATAATTACATATCGATGCCTTACTTCCTCAACCTCGCAACTTAAAAAATACGGTTTTGACTTTTTCATAGCAAACGATTGTTTTATGCTTTAACTAAAGAAGATTAGTATATTATTACTACTAATATACATAAATACAATCAATTCCTTAAAAATTGCATTTAAACTTTTAACCAAACACCGAAGTATGTATAAAGAGATGAACCGTTTTTTTTTTCTCTCCTGAAAAATTTTATTTTTTAAAATACGAGATTGAGGTAGGTATGGTTTTATCCGCACACATATTACCCCTTAAATAGAACTGTATTTTCTAAACGATTAATTTATCAGCACGCACTGCACCGAAATCAATTCGACACGCATAACAACAATATTATTTTTATCACCTTTTGGAAATGTATTTATAACACATTTCAGGTACTCATAAAATTATATTTTTCATACATTGAAACAAAGAACAAACTATAAAATGACCCAAGAGTCGTGTGGAAACAAGCACCAACCCTAAATATTTAAAAAGATAAGAAACATGTAGAAATACCAGTACAATTCAATTTAATAAACAGATTCCGTTTATGTAAATTCGAAACAAACAAGTTTTATATATTAACTCAACGCATATGAGACGATCCTTCATCACATGTAAACGATCATATAGAAGAAAGCATTGCTGAAAAGTACTTAATTAAATTCTCGTAAAAGAATTGAGCCTCTCGCTTTAGACCTTCTAAAGTTAAGCACTATCAAAATTTATGTTTAGCGAGACCCCATATTACATAGCAAGGATCTGAACCACTACATAATCTGGGACAAATACAATAATTAAAAATAATAGGCCTTGAGTAGTAGAATATCTGTGGCCAAAAAGAATAACTGCTTAAGTAGACAAAAGCTAAAACTGCGACAATAACACCATTGCCATTACGGAAATTCCCCAGGCGAACATTTAACTATTTTGGACATTTAAATTGCCTATATATTTTTAAACGAGCAATCTCATTTGAATTAACAAATTATTTTTAAAATAAATTTAACTAAATATATATACTAAAACCAATAGGCTCTTTAAGTTATACAGCACGAGATTTATATATTTTTATTTATCTTAAAGAAAATCAATTTATAATAATCAACACATATATTAAAAAGAGCTTTCCTGGCCAACTATAAAAACGAAAATAAGCATTTTTCATTATTGTCATAAATATAATCAAATATGAAAAATTTTATATCAAATATTTATAATACCTACATATAAATGTATAAATGTTTTATACTTACTACTTGATAAATTTTTAAGAAAACTTACCTGAAATTAGAAAAAAATATATGTTTTTAATAAATATAAATTAATATACAATACATTAGACACAATTTCAGCATAACTTTAACGAATTTAAATTTTATCAAAAATACTGTATATTGCCATATTCGTTAGTAATAATTCTTAAAACATATGCTTTTTGTCTTAAATAATTATTTTATCAAATAATCTTGGCCTACACTATTTACAGTAGCAAGTATGAAAATTGGCACGCATCGTTTTTGTTATTTAAATAATTGTCCTTTATTGTGGTTTACGTTGAACCATTCATACAGAAATGTTATATTCTGTTTTAACTTCTTAAATAAACTTTTTAAAAAAATGTTTTCTATTTGAAGTTGGTTTTATATTCAAAATTACTAACGATTAATAAATTGTTTAAACTTACAATAAATTATAATAACACAGATTATAAAAACTGACTTTACATCTATTATGCTCCCATCTTTAAAATATTATCCTAAAAGTAAAAAGTTCCAACATACAAAAAGCTCAAGTAAAACATAAAATAAAAAAAATGCTACAGAATTACAAAGAAAATATAATTTGTTTCAATATTCATTTTGCATCTTCAGCCTAACATCAGGCAATACTTA
The DNA here is from genome assembly GCA_941918925.1 of Phyto melanocephala. Lineage (NCBI taxonomy): Eukaryota > Metazoa > Arthropoda > Insecta > Diptera > Rhinophoridae > Phyto > Phyto melanocephala. The sequence continues at coordinate 18,176,442 of OW799236.1, read as the reverse complement.
TTTACAGATTTTACCTTGAAATATTTCAATTATTAACACCCTCAAAGTATGCTACATAAGTATACAACATAACATTGGAGATTATGTTATATATTATACAGTACCACTGACTGTATAAACAAAAGACTTTAATGTAGTAAATAATCTGTATTAGCAGAAACATACATACATACATGTATATGAAACACATGCTAAGTTATTGTATACATATTTATTTATTTTAATTTCTACGTTCATATTAAACAAAAAGAACACATTTTTTTGTATTATTTTTACGTTTATATTAAAAAAATTAGGGTGGGTATTTTACTATAGAATTAAATATGCTTTAATGACAATTGTTGCTAACATGTCAGGATGGCCGAGCGGTCTAAGGCGCCAGACTCAAGTGTAATAACTTGCTCTGTTCTATCAGAGTGTGAATGAGCGTTCTGGTCCTCTCTGAGGGCGTGGGTTCGAATCCCACTTCTGACAAGAATTTTTTTTTTTATGAATTTTAACGTGTTTTAAGTTTTCAATTTTAACAATATTTTTCGCTCATACTTATCAAAAATTTTCAATATCGTAATTAATGGTCAGTTTTGGCCAATATATCGTATGTATAAAAGATGCCAGTTTTAATACATAAATTTTAAGAATATAACTAATATTTATTATTAACTTTTAAATTTATCAAAGTTTTATAAAACGGAATTTTTATATAAAACTTGTGTAACAATACAAACCGCAAACGAATTGACAAATTATTTAGAACATGGCGAAGAATTTTTTTTATTTTAGAAAATCTTTTGTTAAACTACTATAAGTTTTGTTAAGTTTTTATTTTTTAAAACTTTTGTTTACTTATCAAGTAAAGGGATTGTATATAATGTATTGATTATTTGTCGTACTCGCATTGCGTACAAAAATAAAGGTCTTTCGAACATCTGAAGCACTAAATAAATGGTGATGCATTTAATGATAAATATACTACAGTTTTAGAAGTTTTAATTAAATTAATATTGATTTGATGATATTTAGTGAAACAGACAGAAATCTCGGAAAATTTTGAAAACGCTTGTTTCACACCATTGAACAGGTCTCTTAAATACGATTCATTTGGTACTAACAACAATTTTATTTTGTGCTAAAAGGTGATATAAATAGTGTTTCAAGCAAAAGTCACGATGTTAAATGTGAGTCACCGCTTAACGTCAAGTTTTTTGCCCAAATTTTTTTTGGCATATCTTTGATTCAGTGTTAGAGTAATTTAATTATGGAGAGGTACAGAATTGAGTAGTGTGCTAAGGTTGTTGAAGCCTTTACCGAATAAAGACGTTCAAATCAAAATGAATTAATGTAAGTGCACGATACTTCATGATTTTTTGGTCAGCATAATCGACCAAATGTGTTCATAATCGGGAGTATTTTATGCAAATTTCAGCAAAACATATTTATGTGAATTCCGAAAACACCTGTGCAGGCTCGGGTATTTCGTTTTACGGGAGACATTGCTGTTGTTCGCAATAGTGAGGCAAAACAGCTGTCAACCTCGACTTCTCAACGTGATAAATAATTGAACACTTTACGAACATCACTGATGCGAATTTTAAATTTACAGGATTAAATTGACCAAAAAGAGCTGAAGCCTACTGACCATTTCAGGTGTAGTTAATACGCCGAATGGTTGGTTGAAGGGACAGAAGTGAATAGTGACTTTTGCAAAGAAAATCAAGTCGATTCGTTAACAAGAAGAATTTCCGCATTTGGGCAAATAAGAATCCACGAGTGATTGTTAAAAAGCCAATACTTTCGCACACAGAAAACAGTATCGGTTGTAAGTACCGCAATTGTTGCCAATTTTACGGTTATATTTACAGAATTTCGTTTCGGAATATAAAAATGTAGTCAACACTAATAAATTATGATTGTTGAAATAGAAACTTTATAATAACAAATGAAAAGTTCAATTGCAAGAACTGCATCATTTGATTGGCAATGAATGTGATTTACTGTTTTCTGGGTGCGGCTGTGGTTCATAGGCTGGGTTAATTATCGGCCCGTACTTCTTTGAAAATGAGATCGGCCAAGCAGTTACGGTGAATGGAAATGCTACCACGAAATGATAAGGGACCAGAAATTAAGGATAGGGACCTGGACGATATATGTTTTAAAAAGGATTGTGCCACTTGCCACACAGCCAGCCAAAAAATGGCTCTTTTGCGCGAGTAATTCAATATCCGTGTTATCTCACGTCATGGCGATTTTAAGTGGCCTCCACGATCATGCGATTTGACATCGTTGGACCTGTTTCTTTCGGGATACTTTAAAGGTAAAGTGTAAAATAATAAGACAAGAACAATTCACAAATTAAAGGATGAGGTAATTCCACACATAAACGACACTGAACCTCAGTAACGTCTCAGTGTCATTGAAAATATGGACCGGATAGCGGATAGAAGAATGCCACCGAAGTGTTAGCAAGCACTTGGTCGATATTTGGTGACAAGCATTATTATCTTTTATAATAAAAAATTTTTAAATAATTTTCTAAAAACTTTTTGTTTTATTTACAAACAACATCGTGCGGTTCGGCTGGACTACCCAGTGCAAAAAGAGGGCAAAAAGGGAGGAAAATTAAAGAAAAAAAAATGCAAATGGTACACGCAAAGAAAAAATATGGTTGTGGTAACCATAATCGAAGAGCATCATACTATGATTGAATTGTATGATTATGTTTAAAATAATAATGGTTACCAGTTATCATTATTATGTTTAATTTAAGCATAATTTAATAATCATATATATGACTACAATTCAAATCGACAATCTTTGCTTTTTTTCGACAAATTATTGTCTTTTGCTGTAACATACACATATTGCTTGTACTCACCAATTTAATTGCAATTTTTTTACCAATATTTTTTTACATGTTCTTGTTTATTTTTAGATTTTCTTTAATTTTTCAAAATTTTTGTTCCTTTTTTTGACATCTCAAACTTTTAAAATAATAAAAACTTATTCAGCAAGAAGAAGGACAATTGAAATCAAATTATTATTACAAAAAAATCATAGCTTTATTACTTTGTAATCATACTGTTGTCTCACTTATTATTTAATGATTATTTTTAATTTTTAATGATTTTAAAAATAATGTTATTTTTGCCAAATTAATTTTTTTTAAATCATACTACTTTAAATGATAACCATTTTGATTTTTTTAAGAAAAGTAATCATTAAGTGATACAATTCAAACAAATGCTTGATTATCGTGACAAAATATATGATGAAATGAAACAGAAATAACTATTACTTGTTTTCGACAACCAAATATTGTTTTAGAAAAAATATTATGACCGTCGTGATCATGTCGTAACCATGGTTTTTCTTTGCGTGTACAAGTGAATCTTTTAACATAAATTTTCGTAGTATCTTTCATTTATATAAAATTTTATTTTCTTATCAACATTGTGTTAAATTTGTTTCTTCAAACTTTTAGTATAAAAAACTTAGAGAATATTCCCCCATATTCACAATTAATTTTGAAATTTACTAACGGCTTATAAGATAAATGTTAAAGGAAGATTTTGCTTAATAAAGTTTTGATAAATTTCAATTAATTCTAAATTAGTTTAATTCTTATTTTTATAAAAACCTTTATAGTAATGACTATTGTCATTGACTGCATATTAACTTCTTTTATGAAACTTTATTTTTGATTATATAAATTTAATTTAATCTGTTTCCCCCATTTTAAAGTTTTCCTCTTACTTTATATAATTCTAGACTATTGTTTTTAAATAGTTTTTTTTTTGCACAACTGAAAAACTAGTTTCTATTTTAACCTTCCTGCTTATCGTTTAAAGTGATTTATTTTTTTTGTTACCACTACACTCAACTTTTTCTAAGTTTCTTGTATTATTTGTAGTTTTTGTTGTTATCACACTGGCAAATAGTAAAAAAAAAATTGCCAAACTAAAATAAACCCAACCCTGATCTTGTAGTGCAACAGCTAAAAACTACAACAAAAATCTAATAAATAGTATTACGACAAACAAACTAACTACCTTGTCTGATCACATAATAAATTTATCTGCGAACAAACAATTTAAGACGAACAAAAAATTATTTCCTTTCAAACTTACATACCTACACACATACGGGCAGAAAAATAGAAGCAAAAAAATCAAAAACTTGTACGCATTCATTCATTCATAGTACAACCACTTGCCACGCATATGTTGCAAATATTGCAACAGTTGCATGTGTAGCAAATCATGTTTAACTTTTGAAGATAAAACAAAAACAAAAACAACAAAAAAAGGAAAAAAATAAAATCTTATTTTAAGCAAAAAAAAAGAAAATACTTTTATATTAACTTGTTAGCAGTTATTAAAAATATACAATATTTGAAAAAAAAAATGTAAAAATTGAAAGATTACGTCACTAACTTGTAAAACCACAAACACATATAATAACTTATTTATTTTTTATTTTGTGTATAAATGCAAGAGCAGCTAATACAAATTGTAATTATTTATAAAATAGAAAGAAAAGAAAAATTTCGCAAAAAAAATGAAAAATGAAAAATTAATATAATAATACTGGATAAAAAAAAATTTGCAATAAATTTTCTACAATTACTATGTTAAATCATACATGCCTCAATACAGTGCAACCTCGCTTAACGCAACTAATAGAAATTTTGGACGTGGCGAAAACTGAGGTTGTTGCGATAACCGAGTCTCAATTTTTTAGGGCGCAAATTCTCTTTTTTGGTTTGATATGGCTTTATAAACCACTGGTACAAATCCTTTTCCATTTTTGGATATTCACAAGCTCTTATTGTAACACGCTTGCCTGGTCCAAATTCAACATTTGCAACGAATATTTTTTTAATGCAGCTTCATTTTTTTTAATTCTGAATATTTTTGATTTGTGCACTTTATATTCATCTCAAATCACTTTTACAGATATGCCCCTTTCAAGCTTATTACGAATATCACTTTTTTGTTTAATTGAAAGTTTTAAAAATTTTGTAATCACCGGCATTTTATTCAATGTAAATAAAACAACCTTTCAACTGAGTACAAATGTATCTACAATAAACAAGTGCAACACGCACATTTCAGTATTCTTGGAATAGTGGTAAATCTAACTGAGTCAACAATGCAAACAGTTTACGGGTTGCAATAATCGAGAAGTTGCGCTTATCGAGGGTTACGTTAAGCGAGGTGGCACTGTATTTTCTTTAAAAACCAGCACACACTCATCATATTGAGCTGTCATGAGTATATAATTTCGTGATTAGAAAAGTGGGCAGGGCCACGCCCATAGAAAAAATTATAATTTCGAGGTACTTGCACTAGACCGATTTTTCTAAAACTTTGCAAACATATTGAGCTGTCATGAATATACAATTTCGTGATTAGAAAAGTAGGCAGTGTCACGCCCATAAAAAAAATTATCATTTTCAGCTACTTGAACTTAACCAATTTTTCTTAAACTTTGCAATTAAGCTGTCATGACTATACAGTTTCGTGATTAGAAAAGTGGGCAGTGCCACGCCCATTAAAAAATGGTTATAATTTTTAGCTTTTTGCACTTGATATTCAATTAAAAATCAGATTGCATTTTTATTCATTAAGGGGCGTAGCAACGCGCGCCAGGCTTGGCTAGTATATTATAAAAATAACAGACAATTAAAACGTCCGCAAACTGCAAATGAAAAAAAACCTAATTTGCTCAATTAACCCATATGTTAATTTAAAGAAATAATCAAACAAAAAAATTATTTGAAACAATTAAAATATTAATAGATATTTAAATTAAATTTAGGATAACGTTTGTTTGACATTTTTTTTGCGATAATTTTTTCTGTGCTATACATAAAAAATTTTTTATTGATAGCAATTTGTGTGGTATTTGCAATACATTATTGCCTTCGATTTTCTTTCACCAACCTGTGTAATCTTCTAACCAACATTTGGTTTTGTAATTTTTCACGTTTTTCACCAATAGTGAATGTGTGGATACTTTTTCGTTTGAACAAAATAAATAAATAAAATCTTTCAAAATATGTATGCGGATATTTTACACAGTTTCATTTAAGCAATAAACACAATTTAATAAATATAAATTTATAAGCAAAGAAAAGCCTTGATTTAAATTAAATAAATTGTTGTAATTACTTAAATATAAAATGAGTAGAGTTGTGCAAAATTGCACAAGGATGTGTTTTAAATATTGCAAATTTGTTTTTTTTAAATATCATAAATTTAAATTAAAATTTAGTTTATTGATTTTGAAAGTACTTTTTGTTGTTTTGGTTTTTTTTTTTGCCATTAAAAAGGCTAAATGTTTGCACATATTTCAGTTAAGTTTGCTGTGTGACCTAAAAAAGTTACCAATTTAAATATGTAGGTATTATTCCATTTAAAGTAGTTTTATTTTCCAACTAAATAAGAAACAAATATATAACAAACAAAATTTGAAATTGCATTTTTTTTAAATTTTATTACAATTGATGTAATCATAGATATTAGTTGTTAAAATTAAGTTAGTTATTTTTATTTTGGCATAGATTGCAGTCATGGTTGGTTTGTTGGACTATATTCGCCTAATTTTTAATTTGTGTTTTTTATTTTTATTTTTTAGTGTTAAATCATAGTTTAGGTATAAAAATATGAGGGGTTTATTTAAAGATATGTACATACATACATACACATATGCATTCATATAAACAGTGGGGATTTCCAATTGGGAATTTTTAATGGTGGGTTTGGGAATAAGACAGAGATTTTGTGAATTTTTGTTTGGGAGTTTGTGGTTTAGAATGGGATTTCGGGATTTGTGCTTATTTTAGGTATATTTATTCATTAATCTGGGGCCGAATTACGGCATTCGATATCGATCGAAATTGCAATCGAAAGTGAAAGTTTGGATTTTAATAAGAACTCTTTCATTTTCGATTGATATCGAATGCCGTAATTCGGCACCTGTTTTAATTTTCATCTGATCAGAACATTCATTGATCAACACACTTTGAGTTCTCCTCACAATACTTTTTTATAGTGGGAGTTTCTGTTCCCACAAAGCAGAATAAATTTTGGTACACGGTAGAATTTAATGATTAAAAAATGGGCATGTACACCTTAATACAAATCAAGAATAATTTTTAACACATTTTATTTTCCTGTGATTAGTACGAAAATTTTTAATTACTAACATCAACTCAAAGTACACTTTTGTATAACAGACTTAGAGCATAAAGGGTGGTCTAAGTGATTTTTTTTTATAAAATTCAGTTTTCGTATAGAATTAGTAGGTGACGTTGGTAAAAGTTTACAGTATAAAACGTGAATGTGGCATTCTCATCCGGTAGCGAGTTATGATGGCCAGTTCCAACACTTGTTATTTAAATACCCGTTTCCCTTTTAGCACAAGGGCTACCCGAGCACTTAAACTCCATATGCTCAAACAAATATTAAAATTTCTTTTTCACATGGACTGAATGGCATGAACTCATCAAAGTTTAAAGTTTAAATCTAGTGACTCATTGTAGTATTTGTTAGCACTTAAACTCCTTATGCTCAGACAAATATTAAAATTTCTTATTCACATGAACTGAGTGGCAGGAACTCATTAAGGTTTAAAGCTTAAGGGCCGTATTCATAAAAAATATTTTAGGTTTATTGAAGGCTTATTTGACAAATTTCTCTACATCTGTCAAAAAAGCCTTTAATAAACCTTAAATATTTTTTATGAATATGGCCCTAAATCTAATGACTCTTTGTAACAATTGTTATCAAAACACTTTGATGTTAAGTAAGTTTATTCATGGAGTGTGTGCAAAATTTGGAAACTATAGAAATTACAAAAAAAAGTCCTGTCAAATTTATGTACATGAAGATTGGAAAAAGCTTGTTGCAAATTTAAGTAAAAAATTTATTTTAATTAATATCAATGCAAAATGAAGATTGTATAACTTTATAGCCCATCAAAATATGTCTCAGATATAGTATGCTGGGCATCCAAAAAATGCATCCACTTTCAGAAGAAAGACCCTTGAAACCTCTTATACAATGACCACCTCCTTAATGAGCAAAAGAACTTTACCAAATTAAACATGAAAGCTCTAAATGATGGTCAAGCCATCAGTTACTCCCATACAAAATAGTGACAAAACAGTTAAGTTCAAGAAATTCATGAATCTTCAAGGATCTTCTGTGCTATATACCACCAATCTACTAAGAATAGTTCAAAGCACTTCCTCACGATATAATAAAAGAAATTGCCTAAAATAAAGCCAATGATGTCTTGGAATCTTATTATGACAACTAAAAAATAGAACAAGGAATCATAGAAGCTTTTCTATGAGTGTGTATCCCCTGGGTCTGATCATTTCGTTTATAACACACTGAAATATTTCTTTTAGACCCAACAAGGTACAAATATATTTTTTGAGTCTTAGTTTAATTTTAAGGTGATCTTGTAATGTTCGTCCGTCTGTTTGTCAATTTTTTCTCTAATAACAAAAAAATTAATTAAAAATTAGTATTCCAAATTGGATCTAATATTTTTTATTTCAATTAAACTTTAACCTTTTTTTTTATTATTAAACATAAGTCACTTGTATCGCTTGTGCCTTAAGCCCCTCATATATAAATAAGAAAGAGGAAAATATTTTGCTGTGCTGGATCTTATATACCCTTCACATAGTTATTTGTTATTTTTTTCAATCCAACTTATTTTTAATAAATTTTCTTTGACTATATCTTTGAGATTTATTATATTAAATACTTCACAAAACACGTGCTTTTCATATGTTGTATATAGATATAAGAAAATAGGCAAGAATTAATTCTTCACCTGAATAGGATAGATATTAATGTAAAAATTTTGGGTTAGAAACGGAAGTGCTGGTGGTTTTTGGCTTATATCTCTGTAATTAATATATACATTTTGTAACTTTTTAAAGCTACTTGAAGGTGGAATAAAAATAATAATTATGTGAAGCAACTTTGACCCAAAGTTATTTAGAAGATTAATGACCTAAACTTTTAATAGATACATTTTTCAAAAAAATTTCTTGAGATATCTTTGTCTATAATTAATCGATGAAACCAAAATTTCCTATAAAAATTACCGAATGTATTTATTTTTTATATAAATTACAAACGTTGTAACTTCTATAAGAGCTGAAAACTCTTGCTTTGTTTGAGTCAGAAACAGATGCAGTCATGTTTTTTCGCTCATTTCTCAGCTCGCAAAATAGCCAGATAACTAATCTTTAAAAGCAAAATTGTTGATAGCATATCTGATAAATTGATAGTACACTAAATTCTGAAATAAAAAAGAGGACTTCAAAAAGTTATTTCAACATACTCATGGGCGGACAGACAGACGGACTAAAATAAATCATTTCCTCTACCTACACGAATTTAAAATTAATTCCACTGCCTATAAGAATTTGAAATACATACACTTTATAGTGTCTCAAATGTATATTCTAAAAATTACAACAAACTTATATATCGTTGGCCACATATAAAAGCCCTAACTAGAATTTTTTTTCAAAATTAAGCTTTAAAGTGATTAAAATATATTGCATGCAAAAACACCACGACCACAATTTTTAACACGACCACAAAATTTAACGCAATAGAATCAAAAATAGCAGCTTTATAATTAATTTTACAAAAGAAAGTTTAAACCATCTTTTGTAAAGTTACAATTGTTTGAGTCAAGGCCTTGCAGCTTATGACAATCGATATACCCATTTACACTCTAAGAGCATAGAAAGTACTAAGTGCCACGCCCATTGCATATATTTTATTTTTGAACCACCACAACTTAACCAACAAAAAATCGATATTACGATACAGAAAGTAAGCAGTGCCACTTCCATTATACAATTACCATTAAATCACATTGAAAAAACTTCTGACAACTAAAAATTTTATTTATTTTTTTTATATTCCTAAATCCCATCAAAGTTTTTATATCACGAAAATAATTCTAACTTTTTTTTGAATAGGAAATTTCGGGGTGAAAAAAATTTTAATTTTGCCATGCAAATCAAAAAGTATCCGCAAACCCTACACTTATGTATCCACTGTAGTCATAAAAATTTGTTTTACTCATAAACATTTTTATTTTATAATTATTTAACCAATTACAAAATATGTATGTTATAAATTAAAATACAAACATCACAACAAAAAAATAAATCAAAAGTTTCGTAACAAAATTTGGAAAATTAAAAAGACTAATAATTTAATCGGAGGTACGAAAAATAGAAGATTTTTTTTAGAAAAATATTAAGTCATTAAAGGCTTAAAACAATATAAAATCCAATTATTGTTAAAAGAAAAAATGTAAATTTTTGTTTGGTTCTGAGTTAACAAAAAGTCAAAAAAGAAGATTTGGGGAATCTTTTTTTTTTATTCAAAACAAATCCTTTTTTTCATATCAAAATAAAAACACGTATTTCTTAAAATAGTTATGGTTTATATATTAGACTGTAACGAAGAAATGTTCCAAATAAGTATTGAATAAAATATCAGTCAAATGGCTACACGTTTCTGATGACAGGTCATTACTTTTGTTAACAGAGATGTTACTATATCTCACCGATGACACGTTGGATCTTGGATTTGAGCTCAGAAATTTTATGTGGCTTATTTGCATAAGCCCGTGATTTTACAAATCCCAAACAAATAATCACTCGCAATAAAATCGCTTGTACTTAGTGGCCTGTTAATATCAGAATTACTTTAAATAATTTGTTCTGAAAATCGTTGCTGCAATGAATGGATTGATTTATGCGCGGTATGGCAGGTGGTGCCATCTTGCTGAAACCACATGTCGTCCAAATTCGGCGAACCTTGTACTCGGCTAAGACAAAACTACGAGCTACTGTCTACATCGAACTTAAGGAAAAATTCAAAATTCATAAATGTAACTTGTAGAACAAATATTGGTATCAAATGAAAGGGCTTGACCAGTAGAATACAGTAAATTATTAAAAAATGTAAAATCCAAGACGGCGTCTAAACCAAAATGGCGGATCAAATTTTTTCAACCCCATCAATATGGGTATCAAATGAAAGGACTTGACTAGTAGAATACAGTTAACTACGTAAAAATTCAAAATTAAGGATGGCGTCGGAAATAATAAGGAAAAAAATAGGTTAAGCTACGATGCGGGATTGTACCTATGTACATGATGGTAAAGGGTATTATTAGATTCGGCACGGCCGAATATAGCACTGTTACTTGTTTTATTTTTAAATTCGAACGCAAAATTAATTAGTTTTAAAAACTATTATAAAATAATATTTTTAGCTTTTATTATTAAAAAATATATTATTTGATAACAAAATAATAGTGAAAAGATTAGAAAAGAACTTGCACACTTTGTAGGTAAACAAACAATGCGTAAGTGTTGCCAAAGCTTTCATTGTGGCATACACTTTTACTCTCGCGCTTTTCTGTCAAAGTTAGAAATATCACGCAAAGCGACGAAGTTTTATCTGAAATGGCCTTTAGGGTTAAATTTCACCTAAATAATTGAAAAATCACCTAAATAAGTTAACGTGTACTTCACATACATATATCTTGATTTCAATATTAACGAAATTTCTGATTATTTTTGGGGAAATATTTCAATGCAAAATTGCGCTGACATTGCATAATTGGGACCATTTTGCATTTCTTTTTATTGTGGAGACATTTTGCATGGAGACATATTACGCAGCGATTTGATTACTACTACTACACTGTTGTGGATTAATTTTTTCTTAATATAAATTTTAAAAATGTCACTTTTAGACACACACTATATGACATTACAACAATTACGGTCTGCTTATTGAATAACATTTATATATTATCATTTCATTTTCCTAAACCAATTTAAAAATTGTTTCTCAACAAACATCCTCTGGATTTTATAATATCCTGTAATGAATAAGGAAATTTCTTTAACAAAATTAACACACTCTACTGACTGACTTAAATTATTGTGCAATAATTAAACTGGTAATAAGACAAGTTTTTTCTCTGTGTGTCGCTTTTTTTATTATTATTTTTGTTGCTCTCTGTAAGTCAATCGGTCAATAGTTTTACAATTTCTTTTACTGTACGTATGTATGAATGTATAAACATTCATAAAACATGGCTTATACTTATATGCTACAAAACAGCAGCCATAGAGACGGAATTATCGATTAAACGACCAAAATGTATGCATGTTTTTTAATGCCAAAGAAAATCTGTGCTATGAAAAACACACTATAAACCCACTTTAAACATTTCGGCAAAAATATATGCCGTTTTATTTTTATAGCGATAAATAAATCTTGAAATTCACCTTTACTACTTAAAAACTTCCTTATTGGGCACGATCATTTTGAAAGACTGGCAATGCGAAAAAAAGATTAATTGTTTTAGAAAAGTGCAAAAAAATTACATTTAAGTTGTCAAGGCGGGAAACTGAAAACACTTAATGATGATATAATTTATACGAAATGAAAGACGGCATTAATAAATTTAAGATAAACGTTAAATTAGGTTTCAGGTCTATAACAGTTCAAAAATAAAAAAATGAAAGGCAGAAGGATAAAAATTAAGGAAATTAAAAGACACCTGAATAATTGAATAAAACAGCTTCATTAAAAGCACCTAAAGATGTTTGTTAAAAGTCTCATTATGTATTCATAAACACAATTTTTATTATTTAATTTAAAAAATTGTTAACAATCATTAAGTGCCAGATTTAAAAAATCACGTTAAGTTTTTTTAAGGAAAATTTCTGTTGACACTTCCTGAAGTAAAATTGTGCACTTATAACCCATTAAGAACTGAATTATGTTTTAGCTTAACCATGTAAAATGGGAAAATATTAAAATAAAAACAATATTATAATCGATCAGAAGATTATTTAACCCTTTTACAAATGACAAACACTACACAAAAAGACAGTGCCTATTACAATGATATTATACATATTTTTTAAAATCTATCTATATATATAAAAATCAATGTGTGTTTGTATGTTTGTATGTTGGTTTGTGCTTTATAGACGGTTAAACGGCTGGACCGCTTTCCTTGAAATTTTCACAGAATCTTTTCGTATATCTGGAAGGAACTGTAGACTATACTTTGGTTTGAAATTGTAAGTGGGTGGGGTGCCACGCCCTATTAAAGAATAAGTATTAAATATTATATATCACGAAGGTTAATGCAGCTAGAGTCTTCAAATTAAGTACGGTAAACTTTGACATCCACACAAACATTTGGGTAAAAAATGGGCGGAATTTCAACAGTAGGCGTGGCCACATGAATTAAATACTAAATTTCGTATATTTGGAAAACGATATCGATTAGAGTACTAAAATTTTGCAAGAGCAACTTTGATACCCAAATAAACATTTTCTGAAAATAGTGGGCGTGGCAACTCTCATAGCAATTGAATACTAAAATTCGTATATTTGGGAAGCGATAACAGTTAGAGTACCCAAATTTTGCACGAGAAGCTTTGACATCTATATGACTATTTTAATAAGAAATGGATGCTTTAGTAATAGTGGGCGTGGCACCTGTCATATGAATTAAATACAAAAATTCGTATATCTGGGAAGCGATAATAGTTACAGTACCCAAATTTTGCAAGAGACACTTTGACTTCTATATGATTATTTGAATAAGAAATAGTGGATTTAGTAATAGTAGGCGTGGCACTTGCAAAATAAATATATTTTTGAACTATAAAATTTTTATTTCATTACGATGGAGGTGGCGAAGCACACCGGGTATTTGTTATAAAAATTAGTTGTACCCGGTTCGCATCGCTAGCTCCAAAAATATTTCTGTATTGTATTCATTTGATGATAAATTTTAATATGGTTGTAATTATAAATTTATTTAATTAATAACAACAATAGTTGTTAGTACATTTTCTTTAATATCCCTTCATCTGTTCTGTCCGTATATGCATTTATTTCTCTCTAAATTACTTACATTAAAAAACACATTTTATTAGATATTTTTATATTATATGTTAGAAATAAGATACCATCTCAAGACATATGTTAACTCAGATATAAAAGTATTTCTGTTTTAAATTTGTCAAAATCCATCTAGTATTTTTGAGCCAATCGAATTAAGGAAGACAAACAGAAGGACAGACAGAAGGACAAAGATAAGGACAGACAGAAAGACAAACAGATAACAAAAAAAATTAAAAATTTTATTTGATATTCTATATCCAAGACAAACATCAAAAATTTAAAAAATATTTTATATACAGACACAGCTTTCTACAATCTTATTTTATATATAGATCTATCAATTCCCTTTTTTACTTCTATAGGCGCAAAATATTTTACCCAAGATAAAGCCCGCTGCATAAAATTGATTCAGAACAAGTCGTGCAGAAAGTTGTGTTATGCTGACGTCATGTAAGTATATCAAAATTCTAAACAATCTTTAATTTAAAACATAGCCTAGGTTTCAGTTTTATTGTATTTACTGTATGGCATTTTGTTTCAGACGCCATCTTGAATGTGAAATTCGTTTATGAAGTACAGTACTCTATTAGTCAAGTCCTTTAAATTTTTTGTATCAATATTGATAAGGTAAAAAAATAATTTATCTACCTTTATGTTTCGAAGATCATCTGGGATTTTGAATTTAGGGAATATGAAGAAACTCTTCCGCCATTTTGTCTGGATGTCATCTTAAATACAGACTAGAATTTTTTCAAAGCTTACTATATTCAACTAGTCCAAAACATGGTGGTTTCAGGGAATGAATTTATCATTAATATAAATGTATCAGCCATTTTATTTTGGCGTTATCCTGGATTTGGAATATTTCCAAAGTTAACTGTATTCTAATGGTCAATCTCTTGTATTTGATACTTTTATTAAGAGACATCAAGAGAATAAATTTGGTTACTAGATTTAATCCATACATATGTGTAAATACTAATAGCAGTAGAGAAAAAGACTTTCTTTGTGTAACAAAACACTTCATTTTGTTACAATAAATATAAATAAAAGTAATTTTATTATAAGACATTAATATTAACTAATTTGAATGGCCATTAGAGGATGAACAACAAGTATTAATCGCATATGTATAGTTGTTGAATTAATCATTCACCATTTTTTACATATTTGTCTAAAATTCCATAAAACTGATTGAGACAAAAAAAATTTTTTATTCGCTTACCATACTGCTCATTATTTCAACAGTAAGAGAAGACGAAAAATGCTATTTTTCAAATTTATCCCTTATTCAGCTGTGCGTTAGAAGTCATAAGATGCTCCTGGTAGGGTTGAATCAAATTCTTATTAAGAGCAAGATAAAGATCTACGAAGTGGGATATCACATATAAAAACAAGTATTAATAATACATTTGATAATACCCCTCACTATCTTGTGACCACCGCCTAGCTTATCCTAGATTTCAGATTTAATGTTGTACGCCATTTTGCTCTATTATTTTTGACGCCGTATTTGATTTTGAATTTTACCTGTATTCCACAAGTCATGCCCTGATATTCATATTAATAGAGTTGAGAAAAAATTTTTATTCGCGATTTAGCTTAGGACGCCATCTTTGATTTTAAGTTTTTCATAGTTTAATATATTTTGATGGTTAAGCCCTTTCATTTGATACCAATATTATACCCTGTTCAGACAGATGTTTTTAATTGTTGTTTGAGCATTTAAAATAAATGTTGACACATACTTAATTTACCTTACTCCATTAGCATTTGGTAGCTGTAAAAATACGATGTATTTATACCAAATCAAATAATGCCCTCTCTTCAGTGTTTTTCCTGTTGATAAAATATATTTACAATTATAATTATACATATATTTACTTATATGTATGTATTTGAATTTATTTAAAAATTTTATTAAACTTTCCATCAATCATTTTCCATTTTTTTACTTTTTGTTTTTTGAATATTTATTTGTTTGACATTAGAAATGCCACCTTTTTTCTCACTGAACATACTTCTCAAGATGTGTATTTTGAGTTTTGGATAATAAGTGAAACAATTAGCTATATATTGCTCAATTGATAAGTAATTTTCAGTATGGTAAATTGAGCTCAATAAAGGCCTTTTGCGACAATATTAACAATTAAGGCTCTTGTGTAAACAGTATTATGGAAGTTAAATTTTTACATAATTTTATTTTCATTAATATGAAATACGTGCATAAGTTTTATTAATGTTTATAATAAATTTATCCTCATAAAATTATCCTATTATTTTATTATTTATTACCTCAGCCGGGATATGAAAAATGCTTCGCTCTAACCAAGTTTGTATGGGAGCGCTGTGAAAAAATAAGATTGGCTTAGTTTTTTCTCAAATCACAGTTGCTTATAAACCGATTAACTTGATTTTCAATACTGCTTTGCTCCCAAATATTTTTGATATTTTGATACTAAACACGGGCCTAAGCAATGTCGGTGGGCTACAATAAAATGATTTCAACGTGCACACCGCGGACAAACGAACAGATGGACTTGCGGACAGACGGACATAGCTTAATCGACTTTCCTAGTCATAAGCTTTCAGAAAATATATACACATGTAGGGGGAATATCGAAGCAGACCACTACTACCACGGTTCCCTTTTCAGAAAATAAATACGAGTATTGTAGAAATTTCACATGATTAGACAAGTCAATATCTCTTACACTCTTTGTAATGGATATAAATATGTCTTCTACAAGCGCTCTTGAGAGCAGATAAGCACTACGTAGGCGTTTCAAGAAGCATATTTTGTTTTTTACTCTCCACATTAGAAGTTTAAATTTTGCTATTGTTGTTAGTGGAAATTTGTTTACATAAATCAATTTCTCGTTACCATTTATTAAAATGGTTCAGGCCCATGCAAAGGATCAAAATTGTGCCAGTCACATTTTAGATTAAAAAAAAATTAGTCTAAGCGATACCAGATTTTTTCCACTTCTCTGGATACTGATACATTAGATATGTTTTGGATTAATTTGCCATTTGCAGTCCGATCATAGAATGTTGCATAGTGTTATTCAGAACTACATTTCTGCATTTTTAACTTGGATGTCAAATTTGATTTTTGATTTTAACAATTTCGATTCCCACACAGCAATTATTTTTAAACGAAAAACAAACACAAAATCACTTAAATTGATGCTATTTTTGCTTAACAATTTTTCAGAGCAACGAGATATACAAAAACCTAATAGGGCAGTATCTAGGGTCAATGCAAAAATAATGGAAAGTAAATCGGGAATCGTTTTCAAATAATCTTTAACCATAGGAGAATACAGGCTTAATTTTTTTTGAACCACCCTACCATACATGAAGTCGTGGACATTATTAGACCATTTTTATTTGGGGTATGTGTTGCCCCCACAGAATTGTTCTTCCCTCCCCCAGAATTGTACTTGATTTGTGATTTTCACAATCTCAATTCCCACACAGCAATTAATTTTTAAACGAAAAAAAAAATAATTAAATTGACGATAGTTTTGCTTAAAAATTTTTCTAGAGCAACTCAATCTACAAAAACCTTATAGAGCGGTATCTGGGGTCTTGAAAAAAAAGTTATTCGGGAATCGTTTTTAAATAATCTTTAATCATAGGAGGTGACTGGCCTAATTTATTTCAACGACCCTATGATGCATACAGTCATGGGCGTAATTAAACCATTTTTCGAGGGTATGCGTTGCCTTCCGCCAGAATTTAAAAAATTTAACTATTTAAATATAACACAAATCAATTCATTTTAAGAGATTGATGAGAATTTTTTTTTTACTTTTGTCACAGTCAGAAAAATTTGTTTAATTTTCTGTAGTATTTTCTGAGCCTATTAAGCACATTTTTACAGTCTTGTTTAAAAAAAACAGTTGTTTTATTTACATTTTATAAAATCAATGAGACAGAGTTGAAACCATTTCTACGTAACAGTGAGTGCATATTTAAATGTTTTACTTGAATAATATAGTCACAGAAAACATGCCTCTTTAGTACATAAACTTCTGGTCCCTAGTAATAACAATTAAAATTTTAGTGTTAACTTAGGCACTAAAATATTTTTTGAGACTCTAAACAATCTATTCTTAAAATGGGTTTTATAACTGTGATTTGATTTTCATAGCTAAAACGAGTATAAATACTTTAGCTGATTTTCTATTAAAAACCATTCTAATTTAGCTCTGCAAAGTTTTTTACACAATTATAATTCCATTCAAATGTATTAAAATCACTTCTATCTTTACAATAACCAATATTCGATAGTATGTATTTACAAACACGAAATACTTAAACTTGATCTCTTATAAAACCTTTCAATAATATTTCTAAATTGACCCAATTTATATATGAAGCATTTAGTTTTTCAGCTTTATTTTAATCGTATTATTTTCTCTACTAAAAGCTTAAGAATTTTTTTTTATCAAATTCATTGTAATCTAACGTTCAAGGTCAAGGTTTTCCTTTGTAAAAGAAAAAACAAATTACATCTCTTACAAAGTATAGATTTTTATTTTTTATTACGCTTTTATTACAAATAAAGCTGTTGTTTTTTCGCCCTGCATGACTATAATTATTACAAGTACTTTATATGTAAAGACTCAGTAGATACCAACAAAAATTATTTTAAAGGTTTTTAACACTTTTAAATTTAATTATTTACGGCTTAATATAAAAAAAATAATCCAAAAAGTACTTAAATGTGTTTTTATGCTTTGAAGGGTGTAGTTTTTTTTTTCAAAAGCGTAGGTCGATTTAAAGAATTAAAGTTAAATTCATTATTAAACGAAATACATACAAGATAGTGAAAATTACAAACACCAGGCATTTTTCGACTGAGCTTTAGATGCATGTAAATATTTTGTCTTACTTTTATGGACAATATGCCTATTCTTATATACCCTTCACACAGTTATTTGTTTTTTAAAGGCCATTTATTTTTTGAAAAATATTTTTTATTTTTAATTTTTCTTTGAGATTTATGATCCTATTGGAGTTAATATTTCCACAAAGGACATGTTTTTTATATGTTGTATATACATGTAAGAAAAACAGTAAATATTTATTCCACAGCTAGGCAAAATAGATTTTCGTGTAAAGAATTATTATTTTAGTGGTTTATAACTTAGATTTAAATAATTTATAAAGCAATTTTGTTGCTGTTCAACAATTACTGCTGTATTCATAAAAAATATTTTAGACTTATTAGAGACTTATTTGACAGATGTTGTATAGAAATTTGTCAAAAAGACTTAAATATTTTTTATGAATACGGAAGTAACAGTTTTAAAATCATAATTCACAATGTTATGGTGCAACTTTGAACAAACCTTATTTAGGGCTTCGATAATATAAATTCATTATTAAAGTTTTTTTTTTAATTTTTCGCCGATAACTTGACAATTGACAATGACAACAATTGACCCATTGAACCAAGATTTTCTATAAGTGTTGCCAAAGGTACATTACATGTACGTAACAAAATGTTTCAATAAGTTGCAAAAAAGCTGAATAACCTAACTTAAGGTAGGATTAGTCGTTACTTTCTGTTCCGTGACAAATCAGCTGACTTGTTTTTATTAGAAAAAATATATATGTTGTTAGTTTTTATACCCTTCACACAGTGAAAAAGGGTATATATAGGTTTGTCATTGCGTGTGAAATTTCTACAATTTTCATTTCCGACCCCATAAAGTATATATTTTCTGAAAGCTTATGAATAGGGGAGTCGATTAAGCTCTGTCAGTCTGTCAGTCTGTCCGTGTGTATGTTGAAATCAACTTTTTGAAGCCCCCCGACATAGGTTGGACCCGGGTGAGGTATTAAAATATCAGAAATATTCGGGAGTAGATCGGTATTAAAAATCAGAAACATCGGTACATAAACAACTGAGATATGAGCAAAAACCCACGAGCACCTCGATTTTTTTTCACAAAAACAACATTACAACAACATACATACAAACTTGTATGTACATTAGTTAAAGTAAACGTGGGATCGAATCCCAGCTGAGCCAAAAAAATTTTTTTTATTTTTTATATTTTTTTATTTTTTATTTAATATATTAATTATATTTTTATTATTTTCTTTTTTTTAATTTTTTTTTTAAATTTTTTTTTTTGTTTTATATTTATTATTTAATTTTTAATTTTAATTTTTTTTTTTTAATTTTTTTTTAATATTTTTTTTAAATTTTTTTTTTTTTTAAATTTTTTTTTTAATTTAATTTTTTTTTAACATACATACGTTAATTTTTAATTTTACAATGGGATGTTTTTATATATGTATGTTTTTATATGTATGTACGTATTTCATATGAGATGAATGGTGATACAAACTACTGTTATTGCATGCCTACACGTTGTGAAGGGTATATATGATTTGGCATGGCCGAATATAGCACTTTTACTTGTTCTGTTTCGTTTCGTTCCGTTGCGGACGAACCTGTAGAAAATAGAACTCAACGTTAAATGACGGCCATTGAGAGAGAAACAGCTGATATTTAGGTGCCTATATTTCAAAGGTGGTTGCAACAGAGAGACCCTATTTGCTTATAAGTGAAATCTAACACTACAATTTTTTTTTATGTATGGACCTTGACGAGAAAAATAAACAAAAAATATAATAAGCTTGTTTTTGTAAGATTACCTTGTAAATTGAGACAGATGAGTTTTTACAGAAGAAGTAACTACAAAAATTAAACAGCAGAACGGCACATCACAGAACGACAACATAAAGTAAAGACTAATGAAGCCTTTAGTTTGGGGAAAAAAAAGAGAGGAAATCGTATTATTTTGCTCATATCTCAACTCATTGATTTTAAATATCCAAATTCTCGAAAGTATATCTCATAAATTGATACAATATAAAAGTCTGAGGTATACGTGGGGGCTTCAAAAAGCTGATTTTAACATACACATGGAAAGAAGGAAATACGGACTTAACTAAATCAATTCCTCTAACTATAATGATTCAGAAGATAAACACTTTATAGTATCTCAAATGAGTTTTGTAGAAATTAAAGACTAACTAAACTTATATATAATCATTTACACGCTCGTGTATATGTGCCAGACAATCATGCAAAACATGATCTCATACTACATGTTCGAAACTAAAAGTTACATATATATGACATGGAAGTTGTCACATATATGTGACATGGAAGTTGTCTTTGAAATTATTGTCATACATGTATATACTTAAGTGGCATATTCTGTCAAATACTTTTAACTGTTACTTTGCGCCACATACAATTATGTGACACATATATGAGCCTTGGCAGTTCTCATGTCACATATATGTGACAAAAATTTAACAAAGTATACATATATATTTATTTTTAATTTTGTTAGAGTTTGTAGGATTTAATTTGTTAAATTAAAATTTTAAATTCTATGGTAATACAGCGCACACCAATAGGTTTTGTATAAATTTAACTTTTAAAATTTGTCACATATATGTGACATGATATTTTATGTGTGTAAGTTTTTTTATAAAATGCAAAAAATTGTTGAGTAGCATACTAGCACTTGACAAAGCTTCAATATTTTGCTGCACCTTATGTGGTGGCAATATAATCAGTCTTTTATTTTTTTTTATGAAGGAATAGTTTTCGATATAGAGAAATGTCGGCGACATCATTGGTCTTTCATAGTTTTTAAACTATAGGTAATTGACTATTGCCATTATTGATTCTCGGTATAGAGCAACCATAACAGATTTTCTATTGCAAGAGCTCAGGATCTACATCGCGCATTCTTAATGATAAAGTAAATACTATTTTACTTTACCATCTTTAGTATAGAACAACTGACATTCTATGAAGGTATAGGTTCAACAAAATGGCTCTGTATAACACAAAAGTGAAGCAACACTAGAAGCTGTCAAGGATAAATTTAACGACTAGGCCAGCTTATTGCAATCGTAAAACAATTATATGCCTTCGTAATGTAATATTTTACCCTCGATTATTTTCTCTGTATCTTCGGCCAAATCTTTAATGCACGCTGGCTAGCCAATTAATTTGAATGATATCAATGCCGAAATTCAAAACACTATTATTGGAATATTTAAGTTATCAAAACTTGACCGACCGCTAAAAGTCAAAAAGTCAAGAATGCAACTTGCAAAGTGTGCTCTTCCATATATATTATGAAATAAAGCAAGACTCGAAATACTACAAATGGTAAAATGTTCACATTCGATTTATCTCACATCACACGCAATCAAAGATAAGAATTTAACCTTAAAATCAAGTTCGTGTACTTCGCTGCTGCTTTTTATTTTCAAATTATTTTTTCTATGGTGCTAAAGTGGTCACCCTATATGTTTAAGATTTTTATAGATAAAACAAGCAATTTACTATTAGTGGAACACATGCGCTTAGACAATTACAAAAAAATTTTGCATGTGTTTTGTAATTGTAACAAAACACATTTCAAATTTTCACTCAACTGTAGCACACACACACACATTCTGTAGACAGCATAAAAATCTGATAGTGGGTCATGGCCCCAAAAGTAATTATGTAAGTAAGCCAAATGTGTATTTTTATTGTTACTATTAACACATTCTAAGAGTTTGTTGATTTTTTTCAACCGAATTTTGCTTTCAATTGAAAGCCTCTTGTTTCGTTATTGTCTATGTTACAATTGACCTTTCGTTGTAATAGAAACTGCTGTTGAATGAAACGCATAACAAGTTGCTTTGTGGTCTATAAAAGGTCAAAGCAAATGATTGATTTTAAAATGCCAATGCAGCCAACGTAAAATACAATTTGTCTTACAAGTGTTTAAGGTCATAAATTCTTGTATGACAGAAAAGAGGTTGTTGTTAAAATTATAGCACATTTGATTGTGTTTAAAATTATGGCTTTTTCTAATGTGTATGTAAATATACACATGCTTGAGAGGTAGAGTTTTAAAAATTATATGAGGGAATTATTATCATAGCGGTAATTTTTATTTGCAGATAAGACGTAAATCGCTTTTCATTGAAAAAAAAATATAAAATTTTCCACTATTGCTCAACCGTGTGTAACATTTATTCTCAGTGATCACCTTTATATAAATATATAAACCCAAAGGCATACTAGTAGTAGACAATAGTTAAAAAGACAGTACGTTCAAAATAAGTATATTTTCCAGCCAAGAAGTTACTTTTAAGTTGAGGCTTTTCATAATGGGCAGCAGACTATGCAAATCAATTCCAAATGCCTGCTAGTGTAGTAAGTCCAGCTCTACAATATTTAATTTCTTTTTGCATTTGATCAACCATTTGCATAAAATTTACTTCGAATTTTATGTCCTTTTTTTAAAAGATTTTCGGACAGTTTTTTTTTCAGATACGGTTTAGCTCATTACCCTACCACACACTTGGATAAGAATTAAAGCCTAGTTGTTACGTTCAGAGAAGGTGTTGTCATCTCACCTTCAAGATCGTCCACGTATGCAAAGGTCCTAACTTCTTATGAAATTAGTCAAATTGTCTATTTGACTCCTAATGAAATAAGTTAAAAATGAGAATTTACAAGATAGATAAAATTAACGATTATATTTTGTGAATTCTCTGAATAGTTTTTGACGTTTTACCATAAGGCTCAAAATTAAGTTCATCTTCAGAGAGATTGTCAATCCTTGGGAGAAAGCATTCGTAGAGTCCTCCTAATAATGACCACTAGCGCATTCTTTCTTTTGATTCCGACCACAGGATCTTTTGTCCAAAAACCTTTGTATGTTAATCAAGGAACATACGCAGTTTTACGTACGTTTACGTATCTGGTAACTGTTGGCTTCAGAGAGATAATCAATCCTATCAATTTAATAAATAATATGCATGAATCTTTTTCTCAGGATCTGGGTTTTATGATTTTAATCGTATTTCGTTTAAATTAATTAAACAAAAAAAAATCTTTCATAAAAAAATCTTAAGCTTCAATGAAGCATAGATAATTTTTTTTTTTTACTATATTTTATTAATTTTTTAATTTTTCATTTGTTTGTGGTCTGTTAAGGTAAATGAGGCATAAACAATGGTCAATAGTAAATATATACTCACCAAAAAAAAATAATAAGCAACTAAATGCAGACTAAAACTGCAGCTGCTGTAGTCTCCAATTAAAAATGACAACCTTGTATTGAAGCTGTAACATATATATAAATTCTTTTTCTTTTTGATAATATTAAAAGTTATTTTGTTTAAATAACCGTTGCAGTCTTTTTCCATCTAGCAGACAAAAAAATTATGTAATACATTTAATCTGGTCAATAATGAAGTACCTTATTGGCTGCCTTTTTCATGAGTTTTGTTTATGAAAATATGTCACTTTATTACGTTTATGCTAAAATATGGTGGGAATTTTGTTTCTGTTCAAAACTTAAGCAAGAAGCTACATAAAGATGAATGATTAGCCAAATAAATGAAACAGAGAGAGAAGGAAAAATCGCTATTGAGCAATAAATACTGCACATATATTTTGCATTGGTTAAATCAAAAGACTTAAGAAACATTACGATTTTGTAATCAAAATTGCATTTTCTATACATTTGTGTATGAGTCTTAAGTCTTTTGTTTTATAAACTCTGATTCTTAATAAAGGCAAGTTTAATTGGTATGACCAGCAATTTACTAAGAAATTTAAAAAAGTTGAAACATATATTAAAAAAAGGTTTTAATTTTAAAAAACATTTTTGAGTTTTAAAAGTTGTTAAATAGTTTGTTAAATTGTTAATATTAGAAAAGTAAAGCGTATGTAAAAGTTGTTATTTAAAGACTATCCTTGCTAATGCTAGTGAGGATGTAGTTACCGCTTCCGAATTGTGTGTAGTATTTTCAAAACAATAAAACTGAAAATGTAATAAGCAATTATTGTATGAATTAATAAAATAAAATATTTTTAAAAAGTTATAATAAAAAACCGGTTTTAGGAACCGGTTTTTTTAACCATTTATTTATTGTATGAATTAATTCATTTTTTATAATAATTTTTTTAAGTCTATTTATTTAAAACGAAAATTATAAAATAAAATATTTTTTAAAACTTATAATAAAAAACCGGTTTTGGGAACCGGTTTTTTTTAACCATTTAGTCAAACCAATATTTTAACCGATTTGTAGTATCGGGTGTGAAACCGGTTTTTCAAATCGGTTTTTTTTAATCATTCAGTTAAACCACATTTTTGAATCGGTTAGGCGAATCGGTTTCGTAAACCGGTTATTTCGCTTTTTAGTTATTGTTTTTCTCATTACTCTCAAAATGATTGATTGATCGAATGAATGTATGATTTTTCTATCTAAGTATAAGCCACACCATATGATAACAGATTTCAAACTATGTACATATGTATATATCGTCGGTCACAAGTAGAAAGGTCCTAACTCAAAAAATTGTAACTGTTTATGTCTATAGTGCTGTAACTCCAAACACATAAATTTGGAGATGGCACTACTATTTATTTTTTTACTGACTAAATGTTCTTTCAAGCACTTGGAACTTGGAAGACACCGACGTGATTAAAAAAAGGGCAAACAATTGTTGTTGCTAATAATAACACTATGCAACAAATGGTAACTTTTTTTCCTAAATAACCACTATATTTTTTTGATCCGCTATAGTCACCTATCTGCAAAAATCATTATAATTGCTGAATTTACAAATGTTTAATGTTGACTATAAAATTGTCTAAAATTGTCACAACTTGGTTCGCTTCCGTAAGCGGCCACGAACACATTTAATTCTTGACCTATATTTTGTGTATTGTAAGCAAATTCAATTGTGCAAAATACAAGTAAATTATGTTCAGTAAAAAAATTTAAATTGCCCCTTTGAGGTAGTGAACAGTAACTTTACAAGAAAAGGTAAAAACGTAATAGGAATTGACTTATCATAATGTAACTTATTTTGAAAAATGGCTTGTAAAACTGTTATTTTTGGTACTATTGCATTAAAGTTGTATGTCAAATGTATTGAAATCACTGAAAAACTTAATTTCAAAAAAAAAGAATACGAGTTAAGGCCTTTTTACCTGTGACCATCAATATACTACCTGAACCATTGGTGATAACACGTTAGAAGCCGTAGAAAAGTTTGCAAAGCTCATGTATTTTAAACAATAAGGGAAATCAAAGTGACCTACAAAAATTTTCATTTTTAAACCGGTTTTTTAAACCGGTTATTTTAATTTTTTTATTCGAACCTTTTTTAGGTTTAAAAATCCGAAAGCCAGCTTTGTATATATTATCCTTCTCATTGTTTTCAAACTTGATGTTAATATATGATAAACCTTTGATTACTCTATGCATGACTCATGTCAAACGATATCAGAACTCTTACTTTATTGACTGAACCACCGACGATCTAAGTTCGTAAGTCTGCTGTAGAAAAGTTTGCGAAGATAATATGTTCTAAATATTAATGGAAATCAAAGTGTCAAATAAAAATTTAAAATAAAAAACCGGTTTTTAAACTTTTTATTCGAATAGGTTAAGTTAGGTTAGGTTAGGTTAGGTTGAAAAGTAGGGGCAATAAAAGCCCAAACCCATGATAGGTATACACCTATGCCCAGTTGGCATGTTGTGCGCTCCATGTGGGAACCGGAATTCGAATAAGTTTCAGATTTGAAAATCCGAAAACTAGCTTTTTATTTATTATATTTTGCCTTGTTCTCAAAGTTATTATTACCATATGCTGAATATTCGACATCTCTATGCATAATACACTTCACATGTTATCAGAACTCATACTATATTGGATGAACCACTGGCTATTTGATTCCTTAATTCTATCGCAGAAAAGGTCGCGAAACTCAATTTAAATGGAAAGATAAATGGAAATCAAAGTGACGAATAAAAACTAATAAAAAGAAGTGTTTTTAGGAAATGTTTATTTAAATTGGTTTCTAGAACCGGTTTTCGTAACCGGTTAATCAAACCGGTTTTAGGTTTACAAATCCAAAAACATGCTTTTTATTTAAAGTTTTTTTGCCTTATTGAATATACGCGGAATATGTGATACTCTATGCATTTAAGTCATACGATAACAAATTACATACATACTATATTGTCCAAACAACCAGCTATTAGAATCATTTAGCCTGACCTAGACAAAAATGGAATGCTTATATAAAGGGTGTTTTTTTAAGCCCGATAGAACTTGAAATTGTAAAAAATAACACAAAAAATTAAATTGTAATTAAAATTTTATTTTTATTCGAAAGATCAATACGTGACATTAACATTTGAAAATGATTTCGGGCATATGGGCACCGCGGCTGTTCTTGACGAAGCGCATTCTGGACGTCCAATTTTGGGCCACTTTTTCGAGCACTGCTGGCCGTATGTCACGAATAACACGAACAATGCTGGCCTCCAAGGCGTCAATTGTTGCTGGTTTATCAGCATAAACCAGTGACTTCACGTAGCCCCACAGGAAATAATCGAGAGGTGTCAAATCGCATGACCTTGGAGGCCAATTGACAGGTCCATTTCTCGAAATCAACTTATCGCCAAATTTTGATTTCACACAGCCGCGGTGCCCATATGCCCGAAATCATTTTCAAATGTTAATGTCACGTATTGATCTTTCGAATAAAAAAAAATTTTGATTACAATTTAATTTTTTGTGTTATTTTTTACAATTACAAGTTCTATCGGGCTTAAAAAAACACCCTTTATTATAAAGATAAATTGAGATAAAAGTGGCCAGTACTTTAATTATGTAGGAGTTTAAAATAATGTTGCCTAGAAATATTATAAAAATTTCTAAAATATATATTTTAAAATTATGTCCTCAACTTTTCAAAATCAAAAAACAAACCCCACATTAAACTTAACTTGAAAAAAATTATGAAAAATAATTGATAAAGTCAAGTTCTTACTGAACAGGAAATAAACTTGATACTTTTCTCTTCATGGATAAAACATTGCGATATTTTCTTTCAAACTAACTTACATACTCAAGAGATGAGATATTTCATAAACGTAAAGTTACTTGCCCATAAAGCAGTAGTACTTGTACGTAAGTTTCAAATTTTTTTATTTGCTCAAACATTTAACAACTTTTGTTTTAAATATTTATTGTCAACTAATTGTAAGAAAATATTTTTAATTTTTCCCATGTTTTTCTTAACGTTAATGTGCATTTTTCTGTTGCATTTTTTTTTATTTGGTTTTCAATTCGTAGATAATTTGCTAGAAAACTCTTTATATCGACTTTTGGCCAAATAAATAACAGCAATTACAATTCCATGTAATTACTGAATATAACACATATTTTTCTTCTTTTACAAAAATAGCAGCAAAAAATTTAAGTGTAATTACATAGAGAATTGCGTAAAATCAAATTAATATATAATAAAAAAAAATAACTTAAATTAATGTATGTTTTTTATTCGAAATTATTTTGGCTTAATTTCCAAACATTTGATAATAAAAAAAAAAAACTTATAAAGTTAATTAAATAAGTGTTTTATGTACATATGTAATAAATTTACCAAAATGTGTAAATAAATAAGCAATAGCAACAGAAGCAACTCAAGCAGAAACGGCATAACTTAAAATAGATTTTAAGCAATTGTTTATTATTTAAACATATTTTCACACATTTTTGGAAATTTTCTAAAAAATTTTATTAAATTTGATTTTATATAAAAATTTATAAAGATTTTAATTTAATAAATAAAATGATTTAAGTTTGGCATTTAAAAACTATTTAAAATAAAAGTTTAAGAAACTATTTTATAATAATGTTGATACAAACAAAAGACTTAAGACACAAACTTAAAAAGAAGTGGTGGCTAATGTTTTCACTTCTGCTGCTTTAATAAATCATAAATTGTCAAACGATTTGTCAAAGATATTTCTACAAATCATTCAATTTATTATTAAAAGATATTTATTACGCGAATTTGTTAAAAAAAAATGACAAATTAAATAAAAAATTTATTAAAAATGTTTAAAAGTGCAGTCAAAAATTATGTGGTTAAATACGATTATATCGTAGAAAATTAACAATTTAAGGGTAAAATTAGCGATTTTTAATATTATAAAACTAAATATTCAACCGTTTTTTATTTCATTTTTGCAAAATTTTAAGTCCTAAATATTTGATTTACTTGAATATTATTCATTCATATAAGTTTGTCACTTCATATGTAACACATACATTTTTCATAAATAAAAAATCTGTTGCCTTAACATTTCGAATCTTCATGTTCATAAAATTTACATAAACAGAAATCAATTAATTGTTGCTAAACTGTACTATTGTTTTCCATTTTCATTACAATGGTTTTTATTGCTGCAGCTATTTTTTTTATTTTTATTTTCAATTTAAATAAAACAAATTATTACAAAAAGTTGTAAATGCAAAAATATTTTAGTTTATTTTCATTTCTCGGTTGTTGTTTTTTTTAGTTGAATATTAATTTAAACATTTTTGTTTTCAGCAAAATGAAAACATGATGAATATGAAAACAGTTTTAAAGTGAAAAACAATTGTTTGTTTTGAAAGCGCTTGTTAAGTGTAAGAAATCAATGAGTTTGTAAAGAAATAAAAAACCCGATTTGAAGAGGGAAGAAGAAATAGTCTACTTTGAAAATATTTAACTTTTTTCAAAAGTTTAAATTATGTTTTATATAACAAAAATTACTAAAATTCGGGGCTACAAAAACTGGATATCTGCCAGGCTAGTTTTATAGTATAAGATTTTATGAGGCAATGATTTCTAAATGTCCCATGCAGTGGTAAATTCAAACCCCTAATAATAACAATATTTTAACTTGAATATCAGAAATTTCCAGATGATACACTTCTTGATCTCCTACTTTAGTCATGAGACAGTAGCATAATAAGTTAGCAATCTTATACAAACATGTCGATAGGATACTTCGAAAATATTTTACCAGCACGGGTCTCTTCCTGCCCAGGTTTATTTCTCATTGGTTTTCATTCTTTGAATGGAATAGAGTCCCTCTTTTTCTAAGTCTAACTAATTCTTCTAGACTCTATCACCATAAAAGTATACACTGCTATCTTGCTGCTCGAATTATCTTACCTTTACCCCCAGTAGTTCCTTTGATTTGGATGAAACAACTTCTTCGACAAAAGCGGATTCCAGCTTATGCATTTGCCGGACTGAAGTTTTTATTAAAATATTTATTTTAGCTGTTCGTTTTAAAGCTGCCAAATATATTAAATATTAAAGAAAAAAACTAGTTTTTAAAATTCCTTTTAACTTTTTTGGATCTGCACTAAATCTTTGGAGTATAATTGGTGGCTGTGGTTATTTCATATTTCGGTTCGTGATCTAGTAATAACCTTAGGACAAACCCTAACGTTTCAAGGTGCTGCTGCTTTTCAACAGAAGTAATTGATTGATTTTTTAATATCCATCAGAGAGCTAGGTGGTGGGCTCACTTGTATTTCCCACCAACACTAGATTGGCTTTTATGACTGATTATGTTCATTAAATTCATATCTCATGCCTCAACCTCTTGCACAAGGTGGTTGTACATTAACTGTGAGCTTCATATACGAATATTTGCTACCAGTCTATTTCGTTTGTAGGCAGAATCAATGTTCGAGCTAATTTCAATAGTAACAGCTATCAACCGCTTTGAAAATTAAGTCTTTCTTAATTGCTAGCAATTCTTGCAAACGACGGAGGCATTAGAGTACATCTTATTTGTAAGCCTGTTTTTCTTAGTTTGCGCTGCAATGAAAGACTTTTCTAGATAAATTTTTTTGCAAATATCATCCTCCTTGGTCTTCATCTTGATAAAATGATATTTGATATTTCCATGTTGCCAACGTATTTAATAACCTCATGACTCAGATTATTTTAGAGTAAATCGAAGTATCCCTCCTACTCACAGGTAGGCACTTTTAGAAGAATTTTCCACACTTCGCCATATCAGATTAATAAATAAAACTTAACGAAAGGCTTTTGCCTGGATAAACATATTCCCACAAGGAAATATAGGTACTAGATCACAGAAGTTTATCACTTCATACAGCTTATACATGCTAAAGTCTACTTTAATCCGCATTATTCACATGGTGAAATCGGTCTAGATTTTACGTTCCTTTGCCGCAAATACATTTCAACCTACTGGTTATCCAAAAATATGAAATATTTGAGGATAATACAAATCTTATTCAAAAAGTATCTTAAATTAGAATCCATGAAAGAATTAATGAGAAATTAAACACCTATTATAAGGTAAGGTTCTTTAGAAAGTTTCAAAATGTTCTCCTGTATAGCCAACATCAACCAGTATATGCTTTTCATTAAAAAAATTACTCTAATACTTTAAGTGCACTTGTGGAAAAAAATATCGCATTTGGAAGATGATGACATTGCAGTGATAACATCTAGTGGAGTTTGTATATACGACAATGTTACAAATTAATCTCCAGCTTTTCTATAGAAGCTGGCATTGCTCCAAATTGAACGCTGAGCGAATGCAAAGAATTAGATTCCATCATATTCAATAAGATGCTTCATAACAAAACTGTCATTTAAAAGTTAGATTGATTCACAATTTAAAAGGCTTTCAGCACTTCCATTACTCTTGTGGACATAATGAACAAGAACCTAAACCAGCATTTGCTTGGTTTAAATGTTGTGTTGGTGAGGAGGGCTAACATATTGCTTTTGAGATATTAGTAGGCATAGACTTAGGTGGCGTAAATTTGAGTCTAATATTGTATATTGAAGGACATTTTTACCCCAAGCCGGTTAGAGACCCCATACAATTTCATCAGTAACAGTATAGACGTTGAATTGTTTTATAATTTATCATTATAACAGATCTGGGTTTCTTTCTCAACTCAAAATAGCCCGATCGCAGTTTTTAATATTTTAGTGTTTGAGAAAAAATTTATTTTGTTAAACTTTTTTCTTAAATCTTGCAAAAGGATCTGAAATAATATTAACTAAAATTCCACCTTAAGTATTATATATATATTTTTGTTGTTAGAGCTCCTACGTAATAGAAAGCTTTTGTGTTCCATAACTGAAAGCTAGAAGCTTAAACATTTTTATTTTTTACGCCACAGGGAAGAATACTTCCAAGATCATCATATCCTTCAATTTGCTTCATATTTGGCCGCCCCTCGTAACATATAAGAGATAGATAGTGTCGATATGCTAATCGAACATTTCAGGCCAAAACACTTCGGACAGACACGTTAGAAAAGTGTTTAGTATTAAAAAGATTCTAGATTTTTTAGCATTAACCATTTACAAGAAAAGCTGAGAGGTGTTTGCCAACTCAAACATTCAAATTATTTTCTAATTCCAGACTTCCTACGTAGTTACTTGGTCAATACTTATTATAAAAGAAATATAACATATAAATAACTTTTTGCAAATATTTTTTTAATCGATTACTTAAACGATCTTAAGACAATTACCACTAATCGATCAAACAATTAACTGCCACAAATTAAAAAAAAAAAATATATCCACAACTTACACTCACCATCATTCAATAAAAAATAAATAAAATAAAAACGCAAAAAGATAATGCAACTCTATTGAGGCATTTAAGCTAATAACAACATGCAACACAGATTAAGTAAGTAAAAGTAATGCAACACTTACTGTCTGCAAAAAACTAGAAAATCGAATATGAAGACTTCGAACAAAAAATGCAGAAGTGAAAAAAATGTTTACTGCCTGCCTCAATTCAATTCAAATGAATGCAAAACATCGGTAATTGTATAAAAAATAACAACAATAAATAAAACAATACATAAAACAAACTAATAAATAAAATAAACTAGTTTCATTATAGTTATAATGTGATCGAATAAAAGAAAACTTAAAAAAAGAGAGTGAAAAAAAAAACTTCCTCATTGTTATACCTGTATGGTGTTTGGTGGTGTGTGTATGTGTGCCTTATTTATATGTTTTAAGAAAATCTGTGAAAATTTGTTTAATATTGTTAAAAAAAATAACTTTTGATAAACGGAAAAATACGGTGGGCCATTATATTTTTGTGTACCCTTCACACGGGAGAGTGTAAAATGGTTTATAAAAGTTTGTCCTTCCGTTTGTAATTTATATATTATTAATTTGCAACCCCATAAAGTGCAAGTATACATTCAAACTTCTTAATGATAAAGAATACGATTTGTCTATGTCTGTCTGTCCATACGTGTGAGCGTTGAAATCAATTTTTTCAAGACCCCATACATCACACGGACTCCAGTGTGGTATCAATATATTAAAAATGTTTTTAGGAATTTTGCTATCGAAAATCAGCAATCTCGACTTATTAGTGGCGGAATTATGAGCAAAATATTCTGTTTCCTTCTGGTTTCTTTATTAATATTACAACAACTTTCTATTTATAAAACGATGACAATAACAAAAGCAGGCTACTTGGAAACAATCTTATGTATATATGTATGTGTGTATTTATGTACAGGATGGTAAAAATGCGTGCGTTTTTGTTGCATTTTGTTTTTTTTGTACGCTAATTCATGAATATGTAATGCAAAGTTTTTTGCTTGTTTACTGTATGTTGCACGAACTTGATCACACCAGCCTTGTGCCAAATATCTAACTTTAGTGACTGGTTATTTTTGTTCAAAGTTTGAAAATGAACTATATCGTTAATTAAGTTCAACCTCTCTTTCTTATTCTGAACTATGTATTCTGTTTTAAACTACCAACTTAATTTTTATGCACATATTGTAGAACATACTTGTATATGTTACGAAAAAAAAATTAAAAAAAACGAAATAATTTGAAAGGTTTGTTTATTTTTTTTTTTTGTTTGTCGAAATTTTTGAATCAGTCCAGTGCGGTATGGAACAACAAGTTGCATCAAGTTCTTAAGAAGATTGGCTTTAAAAGGTCAAAAGTGGATCCATGTGTATATAAACATATAACTCAGGTTAGTCGAACATATTTAGCAATTTATGTTGACGACATATTGTTGTTGAGTAATGACGTTATATTTCGTGAAAAATAAAGAAGAGGCTATGTGAAGAACTACATATAAAGCGAATGGAAGAAGCAAAGAAGTGTTTAAGTATTAGCATTACTAAAGAAAATTGAAATATTTTGTTGGATCAGGAAGACTATATTGACAAAATTTTGCAAAAGTTCAACATGTTTGATTGCAATTCGGTAATAGTGCCAATGAATCCAAATCAGAAACTTGTGAAATCGGAAACTTCAAATAAACATGAAATATTTCCATACCAGCAAGCAATTGGCAGTTTAATATATCTCACACAGTGTACCAGATCCTAGTCAAGCGCATTTGAGTGCCGTGAAACGGCTTTTTCGATATTTGAAAGGAATAAAACAAGCTAAATTATGTTATAAAAAAAAATGGTAATAATGAGTTAATGGTTTTTTCTGACGCAGATTGGGCTAACGATATCGATGAAAGAAAATCAATGACAGGATATGTTTGTATACTGCAATCAGGTGCGATATCATGGAGCAGTAAACGCCAACAAACAGTTGCATTATCGTCAACGGAGGCACTGTCTTCGCTAACACAAGAAGTACTATGGATTACAGGCCTTTATTACGAACTTGTCCCAGATGATGAAAATGTCCCAACAGCAATATTTTGTGACAATAGAAGCACGATTGCATTGGCATCAACAAATAGTTATCACCCACGATCATCATCATTTTATACGAGAGAAAAAGAGCGCAAATATAGTTGAGTTCTATCCTACTAAAACAGAAGAGATGATAGCGGATTCATTAACAAAGGCTACTACTGCACCAAAGCATAAATATTGTTTCCAAGAAATGGGCTGTTGTTGAAATATTTAAATAAATTGTACTTTACAATATTTATAAAACTATTATCTAGTGGTAAATAACAAATATGTTTGTAAATTTATATAGAAAAAATAAATTTTTATTATTCCGTCTTTTTAACTCAAACACAAAGAAAACAAAGCTTTTTCTTAACAACACAATCAACTGAAATGTTCGATTGAACTAAATAGGTCGTTCATGAACTGCCCAACTCTAGATCACACTTAATAAGAAGGTTTGCCCGTACATGATGACATGCCACGAATCAACAACAGCAAAAATTTAGCAAGTGTTTTGTGGCGAGTATTTTAAGATTTGATACAGCCGAATATAGCGTTCTTAAATGTTTTACATTTAAGTTATTTTGTTATATTTAACGCTTTTAAGTTTAGAGGAGATATATTAAACCACAAAAACAGAAAAAGTTTGGATATGTAAAAGTAATAGAAGAACAACGTTACGGCAGCTCTTTAGTGAGTTTATACTGTAGAGAGCTTGTTGAAATTGGTAACTCTAGTCTATGAAGTTAATGTTTTGAAACTTTTATCTACACTTTCGCGCATGCTACGATATTGGCATTGGAATGAAGCTTTGAATACCAACACTTGATACAGTTTATTTATTTATAATAACTCTCTTGATAGCCATCGAAGTAAGATAAATATTTCGATCTGTTTTGTAGAAAAACTGTGGTCTCAAATTGTTTTCAATACTTAAAACATTGAATATTGTTAAATTCAGTTGTTCAATTTTCACTAACGTTGAGCTATCAGTGACCAGATTTTTCTTTACACTTTACTGCGCATTTCATATTATATTTAAATCTTTCATTGATTTTGGGATACCGTTTCATTTATGTAGTCCTCCCCCTATTTGATATTTAAGACTTCACATACTGTAACTTAAAATAAACAGTTTGTAGAAAATTATTAAAGTATCTTTTTATTAATAATAAAATTAATGACACATGCTCAATTAAATCAGTAATAAATTAAAGAAAAGTAAAGTTCATTTTGTGATCATATATGGCTTCATACGAAATAATATTGTAGCTTTATTATGCAATGAACAAACAAATTGTTTGATACATTTTAACACAGTGAGCGTAAGGGGTAGATACAAATTTGCCATTCTGTTTGTAATTTGTTTAATACTAAAAGAGAAAGTAGATATAGTTAGTGGAAATCAATTTTCAGAAGCCCCCATATAATCTATAAACTTATGTAATCTATAAATATTTCGTATTTACGATTGATTATCTTGCTATTAAAATCCAGCATTATAGACACTCTACCAGCTGAGATATAAGCAACAATTTGTGAATACCTTGGATTTTATACCCTTTACAGTGAGTGTATGGTTTGTCATTCCGTGTAAAATTTTTCTATACTCATTTCCCACCCCATAAAGTATATATTTTCAGAATGTTTTGTGAATAGAGAATTAGATTAAGCATTATTCGTCTGTCTGTCCGACTGATCGTGTGTCCGTCTGTCCAACTGATCGTGTGTTCGTCTGTCCATCTTCATGCCTAGACCCGTGTAAGGTATGAGAACATCAGAAATATTTGTGAGCAGATCGCTATTGGAAATTAGCATAATCGCCATATAACTTTCTGAGAAATTAACAAATAGGCATGACTGCTTCTGTTTTTTTTTGCTTATTTTTTCCACAAAAATTAAAATTTCCTAAAACATTTATTTAATTAAATTGTAATAATTTTAAGAATATTGAAAAAATTATTCCAATAAAAGACGCGTGGAATGCATTTGCTAAGCCAGCTATTGTATTAGTTTTTCAATATTCTTTAAATGATTACGATTTGACTTAAGAAATGTTTGAGAAAGTTTAATAATAGAAAAATTATGTTAGGCCAGAATAAAAATTATTAATAATAAATTTAAGAATAAAACAAGTAAGAGTGCTATATTCGGCCGTGCCAAATCCTATATAATCTTCACAACGTGTTGTCATGCAATAACAATAGTTTGTATCACCATTCATTTCATATGAAAGACTTACATACATATATAAGGCATCGCCCATAAAAAAGTTATAATTTTCAGCTACTTGCACTGGACTGATTATTCTGAAACTTTGCACACATATTGAACTGATATGACTTTGCAATTTCGTGATAAGAAAAATGGGCAGGGCCACGCCCATAAAAAATTATAATTTTGAGGTACTGGCAGTGGACCGATTCTTCTGAAGCTTTGCACACATATTGAGCTGTTATGACTTTACAATTTCGTGATTAGAAAAGTGGGCAGTACCACGCCCATAAAAAAATTATAATTTTGAGGTACTGGCAGTGGACCGATTCTTCTGAAACTTTGCACACATATTGAGCTGTTATGACTTTACAATTTCGTGATTAGAAAAGTGGGCAGTGCCACGCCCATAAAAAAATATAATTTTAAGGTTTTTGCACTTGATATTCAATTAAAATTCAGAAAGCATTTTGATTCATTAAGGGGCGTAGCAATGCGCGCCGGGTTTGGCTCAACTTTTTTTCTTCCTCATATCTCAGTTGTTTATTTACCGATTTTTTTAAATTCTAATACCGATCTACTCCCGAATATTTCCATCATTTTAATACTTTACGCGGGGGGCTTAAAAAAGTTGATTTCAACATACACACGTACAGAGTGACAGACTGACAGAGAATCGTCTCCCCTATTCATAAGCTTTCAGAAAATATATATTTGTGGGGTGGGAAATGAAAATTGTAGATATTTTACAAGGAATGACAAACCTTTATCTGTGGCTTGGAGCTAAAAGGGCCAATGTCAAATATTTACTTTTGAGAATATTAGAATTGAAGTTTAACTCTTATATATGCTTTCATAGTGACATTGGCCAATATTTTATTTATGAAGCTGTTCTGGGTTAAGTATTACTTTAGCTGTTTTACCATAATGAAATAGAGCAAGAAAACAAATCTAATTCAATGATTAACTCCAAAGAGCAAAAAATTGACATTGGCCCTTTTAGCTCCAAGCCATAGATATATAAACTTTTTCACTGTGTGATGGGTATAAAAAGATCGAGTTAATATTAATTTATAATTATAAAAATTATTTTATTTTAATTCGATAATTTTTTTTAATTATATATGGTAGCGAAAAATTAAAAGAAACTGATTTTAAGTTTGAAAAGAGGTCAACATATTAATGAAGAAAGATCGCAGACATTTATTTAATATTTCTTTTAAGTGATTGTTCTGCGATAAAAACAAAATGTAATCCGCCATTTTGAATTTGAAATTCTTCTAGGTATACTGTATTGTTATAGTAGTTAAACTCTTTCCTTTAATATATTGTCATTACGATTTGAATTTTTTCAAAATACAATGGATTCTCTTAGTTAAGTCATTTTATGTGACACCCATATTGATGGGTTGAAAAATAAAAAATTTAAGTCCAATCTTTGTATCGGACTTCATTTAGATTTGAAAAATAAATAAATTCCACCATTTAATTTTCCACACCTTCTTGAATTTGAAAATTGTTTGGGTATACTGTATTGTACTTCTCAAACTGCTTTCTTTGATCCCGTATTAAAGAGTATATTAAAGACTTTTGATTTCGGATGCTATTTGGACTTGAAAGTTATAAAAGCTACACTGTATTTGATATTTTGATGACAAAGTTAACCTCTGTTAATTGATATAAAAAGCTGAAAATTTGTATTTTCGCTAGTAAGTTCTAGCAACATTACCGAAGAAATTATATTTTGGTGTTTATATCTCAGTTAGTTTCGAACCGGTTTAACAGTTTTATTTCTAAGGTCATGGCTAAGAAATTATTGTCTGTATTTTGATTGCAAGAAATTATAATCTTTGAAATTTGTTATATTATATTTGTCTATAACTTGTTCAATTAGTGTCTAATTTATTCTAAAAATTAAACGAAAAATTGCGGAGTCATATAAAATAAACAAATAATTAAAAAAAAGTTTGAAAGTTATTTAATTAAGGAAAGAGTTTTATTTTTTTCAAAAGTGTTAAAATGAATAAGCAAGTTTCTTTGCTTATATCTCAGCAAGTTATAGACTAGTTTTACTGATTTGCAAGAGCAACTTTTTTTCTAAACATTTCTGAAAGATTTACACTATATAAGGGTATGTCTGATATAAAAATTTAATTGCCACTATCACAAAGATAGATGTTCAGACGGATATTCCTTAATGGGCTCCCTTCCTAACGTTTCAGAAAATTATATTTTAAAAGACAACATTGCAGAAATTGCCACCCAGTTAAAGGACATAAAAATAATGGTACTCCGGTTACAAACTTACAATGTTTCATACCAACAACAACAAAGGACATGATAGGGCTAACTCAAATTTGGCATAAAAATTTCTTAAATGTTATTTTTGCAAGCAAACCCCCCAAAACCCCTCTAAGAGTTGCTACACAAACTTCTTGCAAAAATTGAAAGCCATTTCAAACCCATAATTAAAAAAATTAGCAAATGAAAACTGTAATCCAATTTTGATTAAATAAATAAAAACATACTTAAGTTGAGATTGAGAGCAAATATTGCAAAATTTATATTTTATTTGCCATAAAAAGGCTTTTAAAAACTCATATGAACTAGACGAAAAACAATTTTTTTTAATTTTTTTCGCTACAACTTTATTCAAATTTAAACAACATTGCAACACACACACCTGTGTGTTTATATGCTACGCTTTAACACTCGTAATTAGTACACGAAATTGTATACCAAATCAATTAGTAATAATCTCATACATACATACAGTTGCTCACTCATTCTTTAGCCGACTTTAATTTGGCAGATGTGATTTAGTGCACAAACATTGTTTTGTTTTTGTCATCTAGATAAAAACACAAACCAACTGGTGGTTCAGTAAAAATAGAAAATTCACAAAGACCATTAAACTTGTCAACCCAAGTTAACAACAATCAAACAACAAAACTAAATTTCAAAGTTAGCCACCAAAGTGTATCATATTTGTAAAACAATTTTGGCTCAAATTAAATTAAAAAAATAAATAAAAAAATATGATATGACGGCCTAAGATTAAGTAATAACTGAATATTGGTTTTATTTTACAGGGGCAAAACGATCGAGTAACCAACAGAGAAACAACATGACAACATGTCATCAATATCATCAACTTATTGAAATACTCATGCTCATGCTGGTGTGACTGAATGACTGACTGATTGACTAAGCAACTGAGTGAGTGAGTGAGTGAGTACCTTCAACATCAACCGAAAGCGACATGTAGATTTGTGTTGCAACAATCGGCAACAATCAACAACTGTCATATTCAATGTTTATTAAATAAACTTAAAACACTTTTTCGTAATAAACAATTAAATAATGAACATTACGAAGAATATGCAAAACAATAATAATAAACACAATAATTGTTATGGTTTTTTGATTATAAAAAATAGTTAAACATAATTTTAATTTTCTTTGTAATTAATAGTCAAATATTTGCTTATCAAATTATGGTAAATTTGTATTGTGCAAAATTGTGTTTATCTGTAAAAAAAAAATATAAAATTTTAAATATAAAACATGAAATCTTAGTCTAGGCTAAGTTACGATGTGATCATTTTAGCTATAATTTGAATTTTAACACTTTTTTTTTATGTTTTTTAGAAAGACTTGCAATTTTATATAATCTGTCTAAAAAATATTGATATTTATTAACTATTCCGATATCTGGCTCCATATTTATCATTATGTTAAATGGCTGCGCCAAATTCCATGAACATCTCTTCCTACACATTGACAAACAAATATCAATTTCTCTAACATAAATAGCAAGTTTGTTTCCTAGCTCTTATGTTTCTGATCATCTAACACACTACGATTGAGTTGACAAATACCAATATTTCATTATGTTACATTACATTTCCTTAAGCAGCAAAAAATTCACAAAAAACAATCGTGTTACAATGCTATATTCAGCTAGACCGAATCTTAAATACTCTCCCAACCAACTTATTATAACGGCTGTAGGTCGACTTAAGTAAACTGAACCAACGTGGCCTATTTCATAAAACATTACGGCTACCTTAACCTTATTCAACCGAATTCCAGAAGGTAATAAGTTTAAAGTCTTCAGAAATATCTAAACCAACCTAGCGATGTCTGTCCAACTGACTGTTTTGTATCACTGTGGTGTTCGTCTAAACAACCTAAGGAAATGAGAGTTTGCTGAAATATGAAAAATGTTTTGTAGTAAAAATAACGCAAACGACAGGAAAAAAATTGTGCACTTTTCTCCAAGATTAGCTCTTGTTTGTATGTCCTCAATACCTTAAATAGACAACATACAACGTATCAAACGTTCGGCTTTAGTACTAAAGAAACAACTCCTGAATGTGACCTATTAAATTAGCACTAAAACTCTTAGGATTTGACCACCACAAAGAACTATTAGAATATAAAATGTGCTATCTTTTCGATTAAGTTGAAAAGGGATTGCTCCTAATGCTACCGTATGATGGTAGTGTAATACAGGCCAAAACAATAGCTAAAAAAAATAGTCTAGAGAAAAGTCAAGTCATGCACCACAATGTCCAAATTAATTGGTCATTTCAGGAAAGGGTTTTCAACACTTAATCAGCTGAGTAACATTGCTCTAGTTTGGGTTACCGCGCTTAGGAACTACTATGATGACGATCAGAGGGATTAACTTTCTAAGAGGTCCTTTTTGTTGGAAATATCCAACGCAATTCCATTGGGAATTATCAAAGGCAAAACCTCCCGACACTTTCTTGGAAAAGTCGATAAAATGTAGCGTAAGCTATAAACAAAGAGTGCTTTGGTTTACGTGGCCCTATATAAAAGGCGCACATCGCAACTTACAACTCGAGGTTAAAAGGATATCTCGAGGCTGCTGGCGGTATTGAAGGGTCAATGGATGTTAGGAAAACTTACAAACCGACTAAGACTTCTTTTGTACTACTATCGTCGTAGCTGTGTTGTGTTGGAAGGAATCGATTTTCCTTCTTCTATGTGAATGCCCTGTCTGCTAAGAGACGACAAGAACACAACCGCCGCTCTTAGTCTTACTTTAACAGACATTAACTTTAACGGGCCGTATGGTCTTATCAAAACGGTGTCATACAGACTCCACTTGACAATTTGCATGAACTGAACTACCGCGATAACTAACCAACCAGTCAAATTCACTTTCTTTAGATTTCATAGAGGGATATTAGATTTTTACAGAATGTGAAAATCATTAAAAATTCCCCACTAATATCGAGTGCAAATCATATTCATACAGTTAACCTCATCATAACAGCTGTTCAAAAAGCATAATGTTAACATTTTTTAAACTTGCCTTAATTTTATTTATTTATGCAGGGATGGAAGAATATATTTTCATTTCGGTATTGAAAAATTTACTTAAGTGTACTTTTTTCATAACAAATGTACTAAATTTGTTTTTATTTGTTGTTTTTGCTACCTTTATCAAGGGTTTCAGAAACATTTATCCATTTTTAATAATTTTTTATTAATAACGACTTTTCAATCCCTGATATATCCCCTAAACCAGCGGTCACCAACTACTTTCAATTTGGGGTCTGTTTTTAAAAAAATTATGACCGTCATCCTGAAGGTAATGAACTGACCTATCCGGAAGGTAATAAACTGAACTATTTAAATAATATGTTAAGATACTGCATCAATTGACAAATAAGACGAATGGGCTTCGGTGCATTATTTTATTAAATAATAAACAAATGCTTTGAATAAAAAGAAGTAAGTACTAAGACTTTTTACAATATTAATGAAAAAGATTACATTTTCTCTGTTTGACATTTGAAGTAAATCTTGTGCAGACTATATTCATTAAATCTTGCAGAAAGTTAATCTTAGAAAATGCTGCTTCAAAAACATATGTTGACCCAAACAAAGTGAGAAGTCTCAAAACAAATCTTGTTAATTCCGGATATTTATGAGCACAAACAAATTTTATCCAAAACTCTTGACAAAAAACTTCCTGTTTTTGGTGTTCTAAAATTGTATTTTCTTGGAAAGCGATCATTTCCATCTGGAGAGAAGCTCTATCACTCCCGAAAATATTTGCAGCCATTCATTCCCAGGATTCAGAGAGTAAATGTTACTGAGGATATCTATGACATTTTCAATTTTCTTAAAATCTGCGAATCTGTTTTCGAATTCCAATTTTAGATCCTCAATGAACGTCTTGTATTGGCTGACGTCAAGCTCGTTGTCATTGCAGATTTTTTTTAAATTAAAAAAGTGCAGGCGTTCATTATCCATGAATATTACTAATTAAATTGTTTGTGTTATCGCTTCTAAAT
Organism: Phyto melanocephala; assembly: GCA_941918925.1. Classification (NCBI taxonomy): domain Eukaryota; kingdom Metazoa; phylum Arthropoda; class Insecta; order Diptera; family Rhinophoridae; genus Phyto; species Phyto melanocephala. The sequence continues at coordinate 18,133,288 of OW799236.1, read as the reverse complement.
TATCTTTTTTTTTGGAATAGGTTTCCCTATTACTTGTTAGTTAACGGATCATCACCAAAGGCTGATGTCGAGACAAAAATATTTCCCATGAATTTGTTGTTACATAATGTAAAATATTTTGCATTGTTAACACAACGTCCGCATAAAATAGGTCTACGCTCTGGATCCTGACCGCGATCCGCCATTTAGTGACCCCTGCCCCAAACATTGCTTTGTTGTATCAATTCGCCGTTGTATTTACCTGAATGAATATGCCTTGACCAAGTGTCTCTGACGAAGATAAAGCGACATTCCATTTTTTTTATTTTAAGTATTTGTTTGAGTTCTAAAAAATGGGGAAAAAATGGTAAAAATAAAGCTAAGGCACTTGCAAAAGCCGGTGCCACTATAAAGTCAGACATATTATTTGTTCTTCTATCAAAACTGCTAAATCTGAACAAACTTTTTTAATGGATAAAAAAAATAATCAAAAAAGAAGACTGGTCCAATATTGGTGTTCATAAGGCTAGATTTTTGATAAATATTCATAGAACCTATCTGAGGAACCTTCAAGCGGTCATTTCTGGACACTGCCATCTAAGAACTTATGCAAAAAATTTAAGTATTCCCTACAATAGCTTTTGTACATGTTACTGTGACAAAGAGGAACAAAAGGCCACTGAACATCTTCTCTATCATTATCCAGCACCTGGGAAACTAAGACTTGGAACTCTACATCAACAAATGTTTAATGACAAAACATATCTTTTCATAGGTTATATAGAACCAGCATCTTCCTAAATAGAGCAGAATGGCTAAAGAATGATAATAGCCAAGAGAGATAGATGCGCGGTATGACAGTGCAAATAGTAGCAAAATGGGACCACAGAGGATCCATGTAAACCTTGCACTCCATTATGATAAATAAATATTTGATTACATGGTAAGACTAATTATCATTTATCTAATATCTTGTTTTATAATTTAAATTTCAATCTTGCATAAATGATATTATATGCATTGGTATGCTGAACTCATATCAATTCAATTCCATGCTAGTAATGGCTGTAAAGTGCACACATCATACACATCATCATCATCACGTCTCAGTGATGCTGAAATTTTCGACTTAAAAATTTTATATGTCAACCACATGTTTGTTATTTTTGTATTGTCTTTTGTTGCGAAATATTTAGATGACCAATTTAAGGATCAAATTATTTTGTTGTTTTTTTTTTTCTTTTGTTACGATTGAATTTCCTTATATATCACTTTAATTTTAGCTTATTAATGTTGGCCTATTAAATTTGCGCAAAAAAAAAACTATATATTTTTCAACAGACGGAGGCGGAAAAAAACCATAACAAAATTGAATGGCTCTAGTGACCAATATATGCACAAGATATATTTAGTGCAACTTTAGATTAAAGTGAGTGTATGTAAAAATAGTTTATGGTTTATTTACGTCTTGCATTTGTTTAATAATCTGCAGCTTAAGAGTAACACAGTAACACATAAATATCCAACAGACATATGGACTGAAACAGTCTTACCATTGAGCTAAAACTGCTAAAAAAAAATTGACCTGCGTTATATGAGCAACAACACATTGTGAACACAATTGCAATTATTTGCAATGATCATTCTTTTAAGGTTGAAATTGTTACTGCTAAAACTCAGAATACTGAGTTAGACCGTACTTAGACTATGCAATTAACGCCGCAACTTTTGCGTGCAACATTTTATTTGTTAGCAAGAGAACACAGAAAAGCATAAATCTAAAACTGTCACAATAAATGCTCGAGAAAAAAAAGATTTTCGAAGCAACTTTAAAAGAGAATAACGAAAAAAAACTCGGCGTTAATTGCATAGTCTAAATGCGGTCTTAAAGTAATTATTTTCCGGTGCCATATAAAACAAATGACGAAATGAATATACATATCTACAAATATTTTGTTTGTTATCAAAATATGGCTTCACAGCAACTCTGCATATAATATGGATTCGATTGCCTTTCACAGCAGCAGAAAATAGACGACGAAGAAGTAGTGGTTAATTTTTTTGTTGCTAAACTTTAAGAAAGTGCAATGAACGTTTACTCTTACGTATGTTTTTTTTCTACTTCTTTTTTTTCTTATTTTTTCCTTTTAATAGCAAAAACCACATATGTACAAACGTACATATGTACATACTTTTTAATTTTATTTTGTTTATATGAAAATTTTATTCGATTATTATTATTGTACAATGCTTTACAGCCAAATGTACTAGAGTAGAGTTAGTAGCGTAGTGTAAAGTATGTGAATGGTTGAATTTGACTATGTGAACCATAACGAGATAACAACAACAATAGCAGTAGCACAAAACAGTAGCACAAACAAAAAACAGCTAAAATACATATTTTACAAACATAACAATTTCTTCATAGACTTTATTTTTTGTCTATAAACTCATGTCCATATTAGTAAAGTTATCAATGCTTATAATACAAATACAAATTTTCAGAGACTTCTACTTATTATTTCATTTTTTTCAAATTTATGAATTCATAACATCTTGTATGAGCTGTATGTTGTAAGAAATTCACAATATATTAAAAAGAAAGAACTTATATAATATAAACTTTTCCATCCCTTCTTTATTTGACTCATACACACGTTAAATATGATGTATCAAGCATCAGTGGAAAAAGTATCAACAAAATTATTAGAACTTGTGTAAAACTATATGACATACAACTTATACGATAGTCTGTTAATTGAAACTATGTGTGTATATCTTGCTTGTTGTTGGTGTTACAAACTTTTCTTTTTAATGCAACCTGTTAAATGTGTGTTATGACATGGTTAAGAAAACAAATATTTGCTACTTGTTTGCATTGTGTGATTGTTTGCACTATGGCTCAAAGTCAGAAATTTTTAAAAAATTTTGCTTCAAAGGAAATTTTACAAAAATTTTGTTTTAATAAGAAATTTTTAAAAAATTTTGTTTTAATATAAATTTTTGAAAAATTCTGTTTTAATAGGAATTTCTGAAATATTTTGTTTCAAAGGAAATTTAAAAAAAAAAAATTTAATGGGAAATGTTTTAAAAATTGTGTTTTAATAAGAAATGTTTAAAAAAAATTGTTTTAATAGGAAATTTTTGAAAAATTTTGTTTTTATAGGAAATTTTTGAAAAATTTTGTTTTAATAGGAAATTTTTGAAAAAAATTTTTTAATAAGTAATTTTCTTCAAATTTTGTTTTAGTTGGAAATATTTAAAAAATTTTGTGTTAATAGGAAATTTTTATAAAAAATTTGTTTTAATAGGAAATATTTGAAAAATTTTGTTTAATAGGAAATTTTTAAAAAATTTTGTTTAATAGGAAATTTTTGAAAAATTTTGTTTTAATAGGAAATTTTTTAAAAATTTTGTTTTAATAGGAAATTTTTGAAAAAATTTTTTTCATAAGTAATTTTCTTCAAATTTTGTTTTATTTGGAAATATTTAAAAAATTTTGTGTTAATAGGAAATTTTTATAAAAAATTTGTTTTAATAGGAAATATTTGAAAAATTTTGTTTAATAGGAAATTTTTGAAAAATTTTGTTTAATAGGAAATTTTTGAAAAATTTTGTTTCGATAGGAAATTTTTAAAAAATTTTGTTTTATTAAGAAATTTTTGAAAAATTTTGTTTTAGCAGCAAACTTTTTAAAAAAATTTTGTTTTAATAGGAAATTTTTGAAATATTTTGTTTTAAAGGAAATTTTTAAAAAAAATTTTTTAATGGGAAATTTTTTAAAAATTTTTTAAAAATTTTGTTTTAATATAAATTTTTGAAAAATTCTGTTTTAATAGGAATTTCTGAAATATTTTGTTTCAAAGGAAATTTAAAAAAAAAAAATTTAATGGGAAATGTTTTAAAAATTGTGTTTTAATAAGAAATTTTTAAAAAAATTTGTTTTAATAGGAAATTTTTGAAAAATTTTGTTTTAATAGGAAATTTTTGAAAAATTTTGTTTTAATAGGAAATTTTTGAAAAAATTTTTTTAATAAGTAATTTTCTTCAAATTTTGTTTTAATTGGAAATATTTAAAAAATTTTGTGTTAATAGGAAATTTTTATAAAAAATTTGTTTTAATAGGAAATATTTGAAAAATTTTGTTTTAATAGGAAATTTTTGAAAAATTTTGTTTTAATAGGAAATTTTTGAAAAATTTTGTTTTAATAGGAAATTTTTGAAAAAATTTTTTTAATAAGTAATTTTCTTCAAATTTTGTTTTAATTGGAAATATTTAAAAAATTTTGTGTTAATAGGAAATTTTTATAAAAAATTTGTTTTAATAGGAAATATTTGAAAAATTTTGTTTAATAGGAAATTTTTGAAAAATTTTGTTTAATAGGAAATTTTTGAAAAATTTTGTTTAATAGGAAATTTTTGAAAAATTTTGTTTTAATAGGAAATTTTTGAAAAATTTTGTTTTAATAGGAAATTTTTGAAAAAATTTTTTTAATAAGTAATTTTCTTCAAATTTTGTTTTAATTGGAAATATTTAAAAAATTTTGTGTTAATAGGAAATTTTTATAAAAAATTTGTTTTAATAGGAAATATTTGAAAAATTTTGTTTAATAGGAAATTTTTGAAAAATTTTGTTTCGATAGGAAATTTTTAAAAAATTTTGTTTTATTAAGAAATTTTTGAAAAATTTTGTTTTAGCAGCAAACTTTTTAAAAAAATTTTGTTTTAATAGGAAATTTTTGAAAAAACTTTGTTTTAATAAGAAATTTTTAAGAAACTTTGTTTTAATAGAAAATATTTAAAAAAATTTGTTTTAATAGGAAATATTTGAAAAATTTTGTTTAATAGGAAATATTTGAAAAATTTTGTTTCAATAAGAAATTTTTAAAAGTTCTGTTTAATAGGAAATTTTTTAAAAGTTTTGTTTAATAGGAAATTTTTGGAAAAATTTTGTTTCGATAGGAAACTTTTTAAAAAATTTTGTTTTAATAGGAAACTTTTTAAAAAATTTTGTTTTAATAGGAAATTTTTGAAAGAATTTTGTTTTAATAGGAAATTAAAAAAAAATTGGTTTAAAAGAAATTTTTGAAAAATTTTTTTTTAGCAGGAAACTTTTTAAAAAATTTTGTTTTAATAGAAAATTTTTACAAAAAAACTTTGTTTTAATATGAAATTTTTCAAAAATTTTGTTTTAATAGCAAATTTTTTAAAAATTTTATTTTAATAGGAATTTTTGAAAAAATTTTTTTTTGATAAGAAATTTTTAAGAATCTTTGTTTTAATAGAAAATATTTAAAAAAAATAGTTTTAATAAGAAATTTTTAAAAAACTTTGTTTTAATAGGAAATTTTTAAAAAATTTTGTTTTAATAGAAAATTTTTATCAAAACTTTGTTTTAATAGGAAATATTTGAAAATTTTTGTTTAAAAAAAAAATTTTGAATAATTTTGTTTAAATAGGAAAGATTTAAATAATTTTGTTTAATAGAAAAATTTTCGAAAAATTTTGTTTCGATAGGAAATTTTTAAAAAAATTTTGTTTTAATAGGAAATTTTTCAAAAATTTTGTTTTGACAGAAAATTGTTAAAAAAAAAAATTTTAATAGGATTTTTTTTTAAATTTCGTTTTAATAGGAAAATTTAAAAAAAAATTTTTTTTTTAAATAGAAAATTTTGAAAAAATATTTTTTTTTTATTGAAAATCTTTAAAAGTTATATTATAATTTTTTTGTTTTTAAAACATAGTTTTATATATTTTTTAAATATTTAAAAAAATTATTTGTATAAAAATTATTTTTGAGAATTTTCAAAAAATTTAATAAAAAATTTTCAGAGATATTAGTTTTTTAAAAGTTTAACTAAAAATTTAATTATAATTATTGATTTCTTTGACCTTTTATAATAATATATGTTTAATAGTTTTTTAAGCTTAAGGTCCTTTTAATAATAAAAAACAAAAAGATTTTTTATTATTAAAAGGACCATAAGCTTAAAAAAACTATTAAACATATAAAAATTTAATTTTTAGTTAACTAGTCAAGCTTCTTTTTTAGACACCCATATTGATGGGGTTAAAAAAATTTCCTCCATTTTGTTTCAGACGCCATTTTGGATTTTTATTTTTTCAGTGCTTACTGTATTCTACCGTCAAAGTCCTTTTATTTGTTGTCAATATTAATAGGGTTAAAGTGGGGGCATTTTTAATTACTAGACTTTACACATATATAAATTAATTGTACGCCATTTTGTAGTGGCGGACATTTTGGATTTTTTTATAGTGACGCATTAAAAAGAATTATATTTTTCAAAATAATTTTGCCAATATCTTTAATAAACTCCCCTAGTCATAAACTTTTAAGAAATATATACTTTGTGTGGTCGGAAATCAATATTCTAGAAATTACAAACAGAATGACAGAGCTGTATATATTTCTTACCAGTGATAGCAAAGGGTATACAGATAAATACAACTTCTATAACAAAACATAGATTTTACAACAATAGAAGCTTAAACGTAGTAATTTGTTTTATACTTAAGTTTAAGTCACAAATTTGAAAAAAATAATAATAAATAAAATATTAGTTATTAGCTTCCATAGTTATAATATCAATAAAAATAATTTAATAACAGATAACTGAATGAAAATCAAATAAAAATATTAATAAAATATTATCAAGAATACAAGTCAAAGAGTTTATGTTTTAAGAAGTAACGCGTTGCAAGTTCCCCTAATAAGTAGTGAGGTACGTCTAATAAGTGGTAGATGACGAATTCCCAACAAGAATTTTCCAACCCATTGTGCTCACAATGCAACAGTTATAATCAGTGCAACCATAAATAAAAAAATTATTTTTGTTTGTGTAAATTTCACACTTTCATGTAAATACAGTGGAGGTTAAAACAATATGTTCTCTGTATGAAATTTTTTTTTTTTTGATTCTAGAATCAAGGAAATAATGCCAACAATATTTATACACAACAAACGGTTGTTAGACTGTCTGTAGCTAAACAGCGAATACTGTTTTGTATTTGCGCAAATAAATGACATTCACGTCAATTAATAAACTTAGATTCATAGGTTCTTGCAATATCGAGTATTAGTCTCTAAATTATTTAATGTAACACCAATGGTTTTATTTTTCGAAAATTTCGAAATAAAAGTGCGCGCAAATGTCAGCAAAATAATGAAGATAATTTGACCTATTTAATGCTTCTTATAAAGTCCTACCCTAAATACTTTCAGCAAAAGAACAATAAAAAAAGAATTGCAATTCAATCAACTTAAATTCGTAAATTTTAATTACTATTCTCCATTGATGTATAAAAATTAGTGTAACATTATCAATTCAAAGTAGATCTATTGTTTTGACTGCAAGTGTATATAAATAACAACTTGTTAAATAACTTGATACTTATACATGCATATATTTATAGGATGGCAACTCTAATTACCTTCCTCGTTATTATGTCAATAGGTCTTTGGCATCATTATTAAACATAACATAAAGCATAAAATACCAGCAGTAACACACCGTTACGAGTAAAACCACTAACGTCATCATAATAATCACCATTATCTCTACCACAAACACTATCAGCAGTAACACTAACATCAAAATGACAAAATATAATCGTCATCATCAACCTCATCTTGATCATCTAATAAGTAAGAGTGTTTAATTTTTTCATTTGGCTTTGAGTTAAATCTTGTTGCCATCATTCAGGTAACCACAAGGATGAGGAAATTACTGAGTTTACATATTTTCTCTTCTTTCTCTTTTTAACAATTTTCCCCCTTAAGTGACAGAAGTGAGTTTAATTGAATGTAAGGCCTTTTGTGGAAATACGAACAATCAGGGTTGTCAACACAATAATTTTTTTAAATTTGTGGGAGTTAAAAAAAATTTCTTTAGAGCGCAGAAAAGCAGAAGTTTTGATAAACATCAAAACCGTATTATTATATTTTTATACTCAACATTTTTTTGGCATCTAGACCCCAATTTATTAATCTCTTAGCTACTTATGGTCATTGGGCTTTAATTTTAAGTAAATAAGTAGATCTTTTTTTTATTTTTAAAAAATATTTTATTCGCTTTAATAATATTTATTGTATACCGTAATATCGAAATACAACAGACTGCAACCGCAATTGGAAACCCACCTTCCAGTACCCACAAATACATAAATGTTATACGTGAAAAAAATGAAAATTTCTTTATTCTTAATATTTTTATGTTCGAAGATTTATTTAAGTTTTAATACAAAGTTTATTAGTTTCTAATTTTGGCTTTCAAATTCACATTTATTTAAATACTTTTAATCTATATATATATAAAAATCAATGTGTGTTTGTATGTTTGTTTGTGCTTTATAGACGTTTAAACGGCTGGACCGATTTCCATGAAATTTTCGCAGAATATACTTTGGTTTGAAATTGTAAGTGGGCGGGGTGCCACGCCCTATTAAATAATAACTATTAAATATTATATATCACGAAAGTTAATGCAGCTAGAATCTTCTAATTAAGAACGGTAAACTTTGACATCCACACAAACATTTGGGTAAAAAATGGGCGGACTTTCAATAGTAGGCGTGGCCACATGAATTAAATACTAAATTTCGTATATTTGGAAAACGATATCGATTAGAGTACTAAAATTTTGCAAGAGCAACTTTGACAGCTAAATAAACATTTCTGGAAAAAATGGGTAAATTAGAAATAGTGGGCGTGGCAGCTTTCATAGCAATTGAATACTAAAATTCGTATATTCGGGAAGCGATAACAGTTAGAGTACCCAAATTTTGCACGAGAAGCTTTGACATCTATATGACTATTTTGATAAGAAATGGATGCTTTAGTAATAGTGGGCGTGGCACCTGTCATATGAATTAAATACAAAAATTCGTATATCTGGGAAACGATAATAGTTAGAGTACCCAAATTTTGCACGAGAAGCTTTGACATCTATATGACTATTTTGATAAGAAATGGATGATTTAGTAATAGTAGGCGTGGCACTAGCAAAATAAATATATTTTTGAACTATAAAATTTTTATTTCATTACGATGGGGGTGGCGAAGTACACCGGGTATTAGCTAGATTATAAATAAATGAATTATCAGTTGTGACAATGTAACAATACACTGAAAATTATGCTTTACCAACACCAACACCAGTCTGGTGGAATGAATACTCGAATCAGATGCGGCAGTCTTTGATCGCTATTTTAGTGAGGGAAATAATATTTATTTAACTTACAAGTTTTTGAAAAAAAAAATAGAAATCGATAATCAAATGAGTTTGCATTCATATTTCCTAACTGCTGCGAGTGAGAGCGAAGCTTACTACTAAATTCTTCTTCCATTTTTGTTAATCTTTTCTTTTTACAATCTCGGATTTTATGTTTTAATTTTTTATTTCCACCAGCAGTTCGATGGCAATGTAAGCAAAAGTTACTTTTTAAAACTTTTATTTAAACCATATTTGTTGCTGTGTAGTGCACTATCAACAGTATGTTGATATTGTCCAGACAATTTCCAATAAGTTGGCAACACTCTTCCTTTAACATCTAAACTTGCTTGCCTTTCTTCATCTTGCCACAACTTTTGCTCTCAACTGAGGACATATACATTTCTCTTTAAAACAATAACACATTGCAAGTAGACCAAATAACTGGGTAATGCAGGATAACAAAAACAATCAGTTGTGCTGTTTTTAGTTGTTAATCCGGTTGTAAAACAGCTGGTTATGTCACTGCAAATATAAGCCACTGTATCATGGTAATAGTTGAAAACTGTATTATTTTTTTTCTTATTGCACATTTCATTTCGTTTTTGTTTTAATTTCTTTTTATCTCCTCGGGTCTAGTATTAATTTATTAAAATGTTTTTTATCTGCTTATGGTTTAAGTTAAGCGACTGTATGTCATTTTTATGCTTTAATATGGTATGAATTAATAGTCACAATTGTTTAACCATAAAATGGAATAGATTAAATAAACTGTTTTAAATGTATTTGTGGTAAGTCAATTTATACAAATAAAAAATTAAAATACTCTTATTTCCTTAAGTGGCTGCAAGTAAAAAAAGATATTGAGGAGTTGAAAGTGAACGTTAAATAGAGATACTAAAGACTTAGGAAAAGAACGTGCTCTTCACATTCTATATTAATTACATATTATCATTAAATTTCATAAATGATTCATAAAAATTATGAAATTGAGTTCATAAATAGCTTTAAATTGATATGGACAATATTATTTAAAAATAGTTTAATAACAATAGTACAAGAAATGTAATAAGCCACATACTCATGTGGCTGTGATGTAATTTTGAGGTCATCATGTGTTTCATGCTTCGGCCACATGTGCTTCATTTGCATTTTTGGACTAAAAAATATTTCATGTATTATCAAAATCTTACCGCATACAGCCACTACGACTATTTTAAAAAATTTAACCAAAATGCTGAGCATTTCAGTGACGTCAGACCTACATGTGCATATTGCTTTTAACATTTCGTATTCTATAGCCTGTAGGAAAAAAATTTGTTGTAAAAAATGTAGAACTTTAAGTTTAATATTTTGAAGTCATATCTTTATTATCACAAGCTTAAGGCTCAAAAGTTAGTGTTATAACTATATAATTTAAGTTTTATTGTAGGTTTTATTTTTATTTTTTCTGTTAATTTTTCACACAATACTTTTTATAACACATTGCAATCTAATACTTTAAACAAATCAACTCACATCTCAAATTGTCTATTCATCAGTTCTTTTACAGACGCTCAACTTTGATATTTAATATTCTAAGAAACCAAAAAAAAAAATAAAAATACAAAAAATAAAAAAGAGCAGACCTTAACCACAAACAATACGTTCAATGACTTTAACCCCTTCGAAGATACAAATATAAAGAAATAATAATAAATAAATATATGAAGATATATTTAATATAAAAAAATAGTTTTCAAAACTGTTATAAAACTTTAAATTTGTAATGAAAAATTTTTGAAAAATTTTTAAAAACTTAAATATTTTTACAGTTTTATTGTTAATGCACCCTCTAATATTATGAGTGGTAAAAAAGGATAAATTTAAGTAAGTCATAATTTGTGTAACACCATAGAATTTTTTCTAAAATCTAAGAATGTATACAAACTTATTGATATTGAGACATTTAAAGTTGCTTGAGCTTTGTCTATCAATTCATTCATCTTTTCAGTTGTTAGTCCAAAAAAAAAATACACTCAAGGTCGAACCAATAACACCCAATTTACATGAGGGGTAGAAAAATAGGCATGGTTTCTGTTTTCATGGTTTTTTGATACTTCGTTTGACACTTTTTTCTGTTCTTTCTGTTACGTTTTTTTTATATTCTCATCAACTGGACTGTGAAAATGAAAAAAAATAGACGTCCAAAAAAAACCATCGTATGAATTTGAGTAGTTTTTTATAGCAACTTCAAAAGGAAATTAAGATAATTGAACGTCATAAGATTCATCACATAATTGAGTGTAAGTATAATCAAATCAAACTTACTTTAAACTTTCATTGCATTCCTTTCTAATACGGTATTCAAAAATAGGTAAATCGGTTAAATAACAACATAATCATGGAACAAAATGTAAAAAAAAATAAAAAATATAATTCACTTCAACCCCCTCAATATAAGTATCTTACAAAAGAGCTGGACCAGTCGAATACAGTTAAATATGAAAAAGTAAAAATCCAAAATGGCGTCCTAAATAAAATGGTAGACATATGGGTAAAATATAGGGTGCCCCGATGGACTAGTCAGCAGTGTGCTGTTCTGCAGCACAGGTTGCAGGTTCGATTCCCGCCGGAGACTCTGGACTTGTCTGCTTCCTTTCTATTCTATTCTTACTTTTCTATTCAGGTATCACAAAGGAATTAATATAATGGACCCAAGTGAGCTGCACAGAAGCTGCCTGTTCTACCTAACCTAACCTATGGGTAAAATATAGTAAATATGACTTTGTCGTCTTTAACACTCACAATATTGGTATCAAATGAAAAATCTTGACCAGTAGAATGCAATAAACTATAAAAATCCAAGGTGGCTTCCTTACCAATATGGCGAACAATTTTTTCTCATCTTTAACAAAATGGATATCGAATGAAAGCGCTTAACTGGTAGAATACCGCTAATTATGTAAACTTCAAAAATAGCGTTTAACTTAAAAAAGCAAAATTGTGTATATTACTGAATCTGAAATCTAAACTAAGCCACAATGTGGTCACTAAACCTATGTACAGTGAAGGGTATTATCAGATTCGGTATGGCCGAATATTGCACTATTACTCTTTTTATAACATTGTTTTCATCATAAAAATCAACTATTTGTTTGAGTTTTATTATATAAAAATCAACTATTTCTTTCAGTTTTATTATTCACTCTTTATTTTTAAAGAAAACTTCAACATGGTTGTCCTTAAAAATAATATGGTTAATAAAATTAATGCCACAAACATAATATGATTTTTTTTTTGAAATATTATTTTTATTATTTTATTTGGTTGTTGGGTTTAAGCTGGTCTATCTGCATTTCACTGGTGCTTATACCAGATCGTTGGTAGAATTTTTACCCAAGTTCTTGAAAAAGTTTAAAATGTTATAAGTATTATTTTCAAATTCTCATTAACGAAATGAGAACTCAAAAATAAAACAAAAAACTATAAAAAAAACTTCCTCAACAACCCAACCAACATTTTTTCGTTTTTAAAGTATTTTATTTTTCATATCGATTATCCAATAACCAAATAAAATATTGAAAAATTAGTTGAAAGCATATTCTGAACAATTAAGTAAATTATTAATTTTATTAAAATAAAGCTTTGGGAATTACAAATAATTGTAAAATTTTAGCTGCTATAAATATGTAGTTAAAAAGCACTCAAATTATGGGAGCTTTTTAATAAATTAAAGTTTTTATACCCACCAACAAAAAAATGGTATAAATCCAAATACATGTCAAAATATCCATTTAAAAACCCATTAAGTATTTATTTTCTGAATCCTGGATACATTTAAAGACGATATTAAAATGTCCGTCTGTCCATCTGCTGAAAGCGCGATAGTGCTCAGACCAAAAAAGTTATGGGAATAAAATTTTGGCAGAATATTTCTTAAACACAAAATTTGTTCGGTATTGAAAATGAGCTAAATCGGTACATTAGAAAGAGTTGGTCAAAAAAATCAACTCCTACATCGAATAAAATGCGATTGTGTCTAAACGCATTGACGTGGAGCAATAAAATTGCATTTGTGTATTTTCTGTGTAAAAGAAAATATCTTTTCCTGATAATTGCTCAAATCTTTGCATTACGAAAGTAGTTTTAGATCAAAATTTACGAAAATTTATAACGTCCAGTGTCTTTTTCGGTATATTTAAAATTTAAAACGACAGAATTAGATGTATGATGATGAAAATTTGCTTAAATACATTTCTTGCACTATCAGTATAATAACATTAAAAACAAGTAAGAGTGCCGAATCTGATAATACCCTTCACCATCATGTACATAAGTATAATCCCACATCGCAGCTTAACCTATATTTCATGTTATACGCCATTTCTTCTTATTATTTCCGACGCAATCCTTGATTTTGAACTTTTACGTAGTTAACCGTATTCTACTAGTCAAGCCCTTCGATTTGATGCCCATATTGAGGGGTTAAAAAAATTTGATCCACCATTTTGTTTTCGGTGCCATCTTGGATTTTACATTTTTAATAATTTACTGTATTCTACTGGTACAGCCCTTTCATTTGATACTAATATTAAGGGGGTTTAAAAAATTACATTTTAAAATATCAGATTTGACCCATATACAAATTTATTGTCCGCCATTTTGTAGTGGCGGCCAATATGAATTCTAACTTTTTTATAATGCTTATATTGCGCTAGTCAATTCGTTCCAGATGATACCAATATTGACTTTCACGGTTGTCTAGAAGCTGAACAAAATTGATTTTCCTTTGTAAGTTTTTGGAATATATATTTAAAAAAAAAATTTGCTTACAACTTTACCGATTAGAGCCCGCTTTATCCAAAATTTTTCACAAATATCTCTAGAGGCAAACTATATCTACAAATAGTAGCAAAGGTACCTATAAATTATTGTATGGATGAAAAATTTTTATTTTGGTGGCAAAAATAGGGGACAAAACAGAGGCAGACGTGTTTATTTGCTCATATCTCATAAAGTTATGGGATGATTGTGCTGAATTTCAATAGCGATTTATTCCCGGACATTTCCAATAGATTAATACCATACACAGATCAGAGGAACATATGGTTGCTTCTAAAAGTCGATTTCAACCAACACACGGGCAGACGGGCAGATGGACAGACGGTCAGACGGACAGAATATCAGGGCTTATCCGACTCCTCTATGCATAAGCTTTCATAAATTATAAACTTAATGGGGTCAGAAATGAAAATTGTAGAAATCACAAACGGAATGACAAAGCTACATATACCCTTGTGCACCACAGGTGAAGGGTATAAAAATTAAGATGACACGCCCACCACCCATATAACGCTGTATCTTAAATTCATATTATTTCTATATAAACAAAAATTAAAAACAAAATTTAATTGTGTAATGGATTATCTAAGTTGAGCTCAAACATTAATTATATAATTTTAAAAGTAGAAGATGACATGACCACACAAAGCTAATTTGATTTTTTATCCAACTCTGGCTACCAAATTCTGCTCTTCAGTTTCCGTAAAAATACAACTTTGTATTACTCCAAATGTAGAAATACTTTAGGTTTCATCAATATATATAAAAGTGAAACTGTGTCTGTCTGTGTGTGTGTGTGTTACTGTAAAACCGATCGGACTCAAACTTTGGCAAGTTGTTTTACACATTCCAGGGAGTGTTTATGGGTGGCAAAAAGTGGGCGGGGCCACGCCCATAAATAATTAGTTATAATTTTTTAGCTACTTGCACTTGACCGAATTTTGCACACACATATTAAGCTGTCATGACTATACAGTTTCGTGATTAGAAAAGTGGGCAGTGCCACGCCCATTAAAAAAATTTATAATTTTTAGCTTCTTGCACTTGATATTCAATTTTAATTCAGAATGAATTTTTATTCATTAAGGGGCGTAGCAACGCGCTCTTTTCTAGTATTGAAATGACATTCAGTAGCAGCCAGATTATGATTATCTGAAATTACCAATATGATAATATATAATTGAAAATAATAAAGTCATAGTAAATAAATTGATAATAATTATACAGCACTATGTTATGATAATTTTTAAACATTTTATGATCGTGCAATATCATATTATGTTTATATTGATTTATATAATTTCATAAAATTTTATGATACATAAATTCAACTTACAAACGATTGCTTGCAGCTATTATTGATTTTAACAACAATCAAAAAATCCATTCTCTCAGCAAAAGATTTACCAAAAATTTTAGGGTTAAAGGTTCACGCGACAGCTTAGCAAAAAATTGTAACTTCTTTTTTTCTAAAATCTCCCTCATTCCAATTGATCTTAAATACCGAGGTCATTACACTAGCATCTAAAAAAATAACTATAAAAATTTTTTTTCTTAGTTATTGGTTTATTTTGTTTGTTGTAACACAGCGTGACTAATTTGCTGAACTAAACAAACTACGCCAAACAACTATAATCATACTAACAAATAAAAGAAAAAACCGTTTACGAAAAATCTAAATTATTTTTGATTATAGCCTACAGACCTAATTTTTATTTTAAAACACTTTGTCGTTAAAGCGAACAAGCAACAAACAAAATAACAACAATGTTTTGTACCATAATTTGTAACAAATTATAACAAATATTTAAACTACGTGTTGGGAAATATTTTTAAATTGATGGCGCGCAAAGGCACATACATATTAAGTTACAAAGAATAAAGAGAGAGAGAGAGAGAGAGAGCATGAGAGATAAAGATGTTTTTAAGGTAAAATTTATAAACTTAACAAATATATAGTTTTAAAAGTCATAATAGAAACTAATGGGCAAAATATAGCTTTAATTAACTAAGTTTTTCAAAATGTGTAAAGAGATCGCTTAAGAATTATTTCTGAATGCATACAAACAAATATTCTTGGATTTTAAAAATGATTATATTTTGATTTTCGCATTATTTTCAAATCTAAAAAGTTATTAATTAATAAAATTTAATATTTAAGTGCCATTACGCCAATAAAGGTTTTTGAATAAAAATAAAGAAAATTCATAATAAATTAGTAGTAAATTATTTTTGAAATTTTTTAAGTTTTGGCTAATCAAAATAATTTATGGTTTTATTACCTATTTTATATTTCGATGGCTTAACACGTTCGCCACTCACCAATTTTTTGCGCTTCCAATAAAAACTTACGAACAAAAAAATATGTCTAAGTGACATGCGTTTTCTAAACAATTTTCTTAAGAGAAACTGAGTGTCCCGCATCAGTGACATACATAGAAGTCAGATATAAGTGACATGAGTTTTGTAAAGACTTGGTGTCTATCATTCTATCATTAAAACAGCAATTTCAATAATGTTATTAGTTATTAAAAAACCAGCAGGCATCCAAAGTGATATGTCGATAAGGTGAAAAATCACCTTCATATACCAGCTAATTGATCGCCTGGGGCAGGCATAGTAAGAAACCATTTGATCGATCGATAAATTTTTTAATATCAATAACAATAATAACACTTTAATAATGATTCGAATGAACTACGAAAAACGCATTTAAAGTTAGTTTTCATTTAAATTGGTACATAACAAAATTTAGGGGAATACCCCTAAAAAAACAAAATTTTGAAATAACTGCCAAGTGTATCCACAAACCGCAGCACTCATACATATATATCCGACATCTTGCCAGAGACAAAAATACACAAGAAAATTACCTCCTACAAACTAACATGAAATTATAGCTTAATATACTTTATACTACATTTACACCTAAGCGAAATCTAGTAGATTTGATTTAAAATCTTTATTAAAATCTAAACCGTTTATACCACTGTTTTTTGACATTTTGCAAGATTTCGTTTTCAAAACAATATATTTATTTACAAGGTGGTCTGCGATGCCCTCTATGCTCTACTACTTCAAAATTCAAACTCCATATAAAAAAAATGTAAACAATAAAGTACTTGTTCAACTGCAACCACCTTATATATTATGATTGAATTTTTCTGTGTGCAGCGTAGTATATTTTAGTAAAATTTAATAAAAACCACAGTTGCATCACGAAGTAGTACTAGATTTTAAGTAGATTTTGCAAAATCTAGTGGCGAAGTAGATTTCAATTTGTATGGGAAATCTGGTAGATTTCGCTCAAAATCCCTTAAGTACTAGATTTTGTGTCGGTGTAAATGTAGTATCTATATATATAAAAGTGAAACTCTGTGTGTGTGTGTGTGTGTGTGTTAGCTATAGACTCCGAAACTGTAAAACCGATCGGACTCAAACTTTGGCAAGTTGTTGTACACATACCAGGGAGTGTTTACGGGTGAAAAAAAGTGGGCGGGGCCACGCCCATAAAAATTAGTTATCAGTTTTAGCTACTTGCACTTGACCGATTTTTCTGAAACTTTGCACACGTATCGAGCTGTCATGACTAAATAATTTTGTGATAGGAAAAGTGGGCGGGGCCACGCCCCTAAAAAAGTTTTAATTTTGAGGTACTTCCACTGGACAGATTTTTCTGAAACTTTGCACACATACTAAGCTGTCATAACCATAAAATTTCGTGATCAGAAAAGTGGGCAGGGCCACGCCCATAAAAAAAGGTTATAATTTTGAGGTACTTGCACCAGAACGATTTTTCTGAAACTTTTCACACATATCGAGCTGTCATGACTAAATAATTTCGTGATTAGAAAAGTGGGCAGTGCCACGCCCATTAAAAAATAGGTATCATTTTGAGGTACTTGCACTAAACCGATTATTTTGAAACTTTGCACATATATTGAGCTATTATGACTTTACAATTTCGTGATTAAAAAAGTGGGGAAGGGCCACGCCCATAAAAATAATTATAATTTTGAGGTACTTGCTCTGGTCCGATTCTTCTGAAACTTTGCACACATATTGAGCTGTTATGACTTTACAATTTCGTGATTAGAAAAGTGGGCAATGCCACGCCCATAAAAAAAATTATAATATTTAGGTTTTTGCACTTGATATTCAATTAAAATTCAGAATGCATTTCAATTCATTAAGGGGCGTAGCAACGCGCGCCGGGTTTGGCTAGTTATTAATAATGCGACACATATATGTGACGCTGAGTGGCGAAAGTGTTAAACTAATTTTTCAAAACTTCTCAAGTAACTAAAGCTGGATTCATCCATAAAATTTTGTTCAGAACAAATTTTTTTTATATTGCAGTTTGTCGTTTTACTTTTGAGAGAGAGAGAGAGATTATTTTGTTCAGAAAGTTTTTTCTTGAATTGGTGTAATTTTAATTCTTGTTCAGAATAAACTGAATTGGGATGCCACTTTTTTCAATATTTAAATGAAAATTGAATTTGGTTGTAACATCACACAGTGTCAGTATATTTATTATAAAAAAATTGTTTTTGCCGAAAATTAACAATTAAAATGGAATTTAATGAAAATTGCTCAAAAATTAATACAAGAATTAAAAAAATAATGAAATAAACCGTGTCATCTTCTTTCTTTTAAGATTTTTCTCACTGCGACTCTTTTTATTTTCGATTTTTTTTTTATAAATTTCTTTTGCAAACAAATTGACTTAATGCACTTCAATTAAAAATAATAATTTTAGTTTTCTTCTAACCGACATTTTCTTCACATATATTTTAATGAAATAATTTACGTTTGTATTTACAAAGTTTGCTAGCGGTGCTGCCACTTTGTACAACTGTTTGCATTTTTATATTATATGGCAGCTTTGTTTTTTCGGACAAATTTTTTGAAATGGGTGAATCGTTCTGCAGAAAACTCTCAGTAAAAAATGTTATTCTCCGGAAAAAATTTTGTTCAGAACAAATGGGTGAATTCACCTTAATTGTGTTAATATGAAAATAGGTTGAGTCAATTTAACTTTTAACCTTTTCTCCTTCTTTCCAATTTCCTACAAGTTTTCTTTAAAATTTCTCTATATAGAAAAAAATGATAAAAAATACATAAAGAAAATTTCGAACAAAATCTAGATTATGAAATAATTAACAAAAAATTCTTTAACTACAGAAAATTGTTAAAAGAATTTGTATCTCTCTCCTAACCTCTTAAATGCTTAATAATAACCCCAAAAAAAAACTTAAAAACATCTACAAGACTTCTAAAACCTCCAAGCAAAAAAAATACTTTTGAAATAATCGTCATCAGCATAATTCAACAAGAAGAAGTATATGTGTACGTTGAAATAAGCCAACAATCAAATATGAAAAAAAACCTTAAAAATTATAATCATTCATTGTTGCCGCAAAGCATACAAGGGGCCATTAAAAATTGTTGCACTTACGACTAGATTACGTTAGAAAAGTAATTCTTAATTCAATTACAGTAATAAACTACCACAACAATAGCAAAAGCAAAAAATAAATAAAAAATAACACAAGCAACAACAACAACAAGATCACTATAAACATGTAATAATGAAAGCAAAAGTGTTAGTAAAGTTTTTCGCACTTCTTATTAAAAGACAGACAAATGGACGGACGGACGGACGCTTACACCATATGCGCAATAATCTGCTGTTAAACTAATTTTTTTTGTTTTGTTTTTGATATTATGCTTTGATTTAGTTTCTAATTACCAACAAATACCAGCAACGTGCTGCATGATTATTATAATTATGATGATATTGATCATAATGATGATTATGATGTTGTCGCTTTAGGCTAGTAGACGATTTTTGTCGTGGTGGGGGGGGGAACAGGGGATTTAACGGCCTGATGCCGAAATTTTAGTTTATTAAAGCACTAAATATTAAGCCAGCCATACGATGACTGTAGCTGTTTTTTTTTTTATTATTGAAATCATTTTACTTGAGTAGTGAAGAAGGCCTGGCTAAATAGTTCGTCTGTCCGTCTGTCCGTCTGTAGATGTGTGTCTTACTTGCATTTTCAATTTCTTAACATTTTGTTTTGTTTTTGTTGATTTTTGTTTTCATTTTGTTTAAGCTTGTTTTCAACTTTACACATACACATACTTACCCACTCATACAGATACACAGGCACTCGTCTTAGGTTTTCTGCTTTTCCATTTGCTTTGAGATACATACACTTACACACTGAGAGTTTGTGTAAGTCGATTTAAAAGATTCGTATGACGGTATGTTTAAATGTTTAATGTTTTTTTTTATTTTTTTTTTTTAAATATATTTTTCATTGAAACAACTGCTTTTGTTGTTTTTGTTTAGTTTGGTAAGCTGGTGTATACTGTTATGTTTTGTGTTTTTTTTTTTTTTGTGTGTTTTGTCTTATTTTCTGTATCAGGTATTTGGTATAAAAGTAACTGTTCGTTATTGAGTTGATATCATTTAACCGTTAACTGTGCAGCTATAGATCACATAGCCACTTAAGCACAGTCTTTACCTTTTTCTAGATAAACGTGTGCGTTTCCTTGCGTTTACGTGCGGCTCGGACATAAAAAGTAATTTCAGTTCTAAACAGTGTTTTATTTTACCCATTTAACAAAGCAAATAATAACGTTTGTTTTCTAAATCTTTTGTTTTATTTTCTTTATTCTATTTTATTTTTTTGCATGTGTATTTATTTGTGTGTGTGTGTGTGCGTCAAATGGAAACAGCCTGTACCAATTTTATGAAAAAAGGATATCTTGTGGATTACTTTTTATTAAACAACTGCAGCTATTGCTTTTAGTTCAAAGGATTACAATTTAAATAATTTTTGTTCAAATTTAAACAAAAAAAAAATAACAATTCAACACCATGCAGTTGATGGTGAGTAAAGATGAAGAAAAGTGTTTGAAAAAAATATTAAGATTATGTAACGTTTAAAGACAAGAAAAACAAAGTTTTTAATAAAAAAAAACTCAACAAAAACTTGAAATACATTTCAAAAATATATGGTTCAAAAAACTACTAAAAGACAAATTTAAAATCTGTATTTAATAAAAGAAAAATTTTATTAAAAAAAATTACACAGAACTAAATGTGAATACAACAAAAATATTTAAATATTTAATTTCGAAATAATGAAAAAAAAACTGTGGAAAATACAGGCATTAATTTATAAATCTACAGATTGCATTCATTCAAAAACATTTGCGAAATATTGATATTTTCAGTATTTATTTATTAGGAATTTTATTGCTGTTTTTTTTATTTCTAAAAAACAAAAAATTTCTGTTAAAGTGCAGCAAAGCGAAGAAAACGACTTTAATTTAAAAATTTTGAAAAAATATCTTATTGGCTCTAAATCCAAAAGATAATTAAAAATACTAAAGGTTTTTCTTAGAGAATTTAATTGCGAAAAAAAACCCTAAATAATTTAACATGTTAGCCAAATTAAAATAGCATTTAGTTTAGGGGTAATTTTTAGCTTTTTTTTTTGATATTTTATAAAAATCATTTAGACCTTTTAAACATTCGGAAACATACAAATAAATTTAAATTAGTTTGTTCAATGAAATGCACAAACATAAGGAAATGTTTTTTTAAGAATTTAAATATTTTAAAATTTTGAAATAAATTCTTTCCCTACACTCTGTAAGAAAATTTTCAAAAATTGCGAATTCTAACAAATATAAAACGATAAACTATAAAATAAAAGAAAATCTTCTTGAAATGTCCCAATAGTATAGAACGTTTCAGTGCAGTTTTTAGAAACTAGCCAATTCAAATTTCATTAATTTGCAGTTTTTATGAAAAAATGTAATATTGACCCCTGTGCGCGAAATTATCGTATGTTACATTTTTTTAAGAAATCGACTTTATTATACAAATTTGTTCTACATCCATTAATCCATCTGCTGATAAAATATTAAAGCGATAACTGTTTTAGTTATGGAGATAACACAGTGTACATTTTATTGTAAAAAACGCTCTCCTGTAAAATTTTGTTTTTGTAACATACGATAATTTCGCGCACAGGGGTCGAAATGTAATTAATATGTAACAACAACTGTTTAACAATTTAAAAAAAAATCTTTTAATTTTTTATAAAAATTTTTTATAGAGATTAATTTTATTAAAAACGATGATATTAATAATAATGGCCAAGAATTGAAAATTTAAGAAATGTTTTTTAACTTGTAAAAAATTTTAAAAAAGTTTTTTAGAAATTAAATTTAAGAATTTATAAAAAAGATTTACTAGCTTTCTTATGCTACATTAAAGTAGCTATTCTGCTTAAGGTGACCAACTAATTTTTTTTTTAACAACTTTAATTTAAATAATAAATAAATGTGTTCGATCTTTTTTATTTATATTAATATTTATTTTTTATATTAAGCTTGAGATCACTTTTTTTAATATTAATTTTTTTTTTTATTAATTTAATTTGATATAATTTCCCGACTTTTTGGAAAAATTTCTTTATAAATAATTTTCATATTGTAAATTGTTCTTAATTGTTTATACTTTCCCTGTAGAAGCTACCCAATTGGAAGATAAAATTCAAGCTAAATATAAAAAATAACTATTAAATCAAATTTCAATTTATTTCAAAACTCTAGCTGCCGTATTTATATTAAAAAACATTTTAACTTTTTTGAAGGCTGATCTGACAAATTTCCAAAATTCCGCTCACTTTCGAATGCCGTAATTTGCCCCCAAAACAACTAACGCTGCAATCATAAAAAATATTTTAGGCTTATTGAAGGTTTATTTGACAAATTTCTATCAAATAAGACTTTAATAAGCCTTAAATATTTTTTTTACAAATATGACAGTAGTACTGAGAGCAAATTACGGCTTTCGAATGTGATTAAAATTTTAGAATTCTTTTTAGAACCTCCATACCAAAATCACAGCCCACTCTAATGTTCGAGTAAATTATCGATCATAATCTAAAGCCGTAATTTGCCATTTAAGTTAACTGCGACAGTAATCACATCAAAAATTCGACATGATAACAAACTGTTGAGTTTTTAACTATGCAACAACAATTTACCCAGTTCAAAAACCATTCATGTTGCCAGACTGAGAAAAAACCTAAAAGTCTAAGATGATCTTGTTAACACAAAAAAAGAAGCTTTTTAGAATATACTTTTTAGTCTTGGAAAATTATCAAATGAAAGAGCTTGCCACTTGTCTCAGCTATTTAAAGAGAAAAAAGATTAAAATTAAATTAAAGTTGTGATCAATATGATGTAAAAAAATAATATTAAAGAATTTGTCATATAAAAAGCGATCACTTGAATGTACCAACATTAAGGGGGTTTTATGCTTTGCCACTTGTTTTTGTACATTAACCGAAAGTAATTTCTAAATTTATTCCCTTAAATAAATTGTTTAAAACATTGTATAATTGTTAAATCATAAAATAAATATTAAGGGCCGTATTCATAAAAAATATTTTAGGTTTATTGAAGGCTTATTTGACAAATTTCTCTACAACATCTATCAACTAAGCCTTTAATAAACCTAAAATATTTTTTATGAATACGGCCCTAAATATAAAAAACTGCACCATTTCCCAAATGTTTATGTTTGCGTACCCACGAATTTTAATTCCACACCCTCCGTCTATTTTACTTGTTAAATTGTGTAAAAATTCGCCTTTAAACAAACCTGCTTGTCTTAACAAAAAGCTTATTAGCTATTCAACAGCATTTTAAAATTTTAACAACAAAATATATCTTTACAAACAAACGTTCCGCAATTATTATTTATTTTCTTGCCATACTAACCAAAGGAATGCAAAACACAACAATAAATACTTCAAAATTATTAAACAATAAAACAAATATTTCAAGTCTTTTAAGCACTACCTAGCGACATGAATTAATAGGTACGAAAAACGAAATATACTTAAAGAAAAAAAAAACATGAAAGTTCTCGTATTTAAAACGCAAATACAACCCGATCTTATACACACAGAATCGGTTCGTTATTCATATTTTTATACCAGCCATGGGTGGTGGCAATCGTCCATATACCTTTATCATTTCATTTGCAATTTCTACAACAACCATTTCCGATTTCATAAAAGTTAGTTAATTTGACATTAGCTCAAAAAGTCACCCAGGGCAAAAATTAAGCCATAGTCAAGCCATGAACAACGATATGCGATATGATGAGCTCAAACTTTAAATGGCGGCGCTATATATATAAACAAAAAGTGCTGTATTTTGGGGAGTGGCAAAAACAATTTTTCATGTTTTAGAAACTTCATTGACATATCTTTCATTCTAGGGGGTGACTGATACAACTATTTTTTTCGACCCCCCTTTAATGTACATATTTTTTTGCGAAATCGATTGTATGCTGTTTGAAATCAATTTTTTAAAGTATCCGTGTGTTGCAAAAAATTGTTGACATCAAACGATTCCTTAGAAATATTTGAAAATTAATTGCTTTTAAAAATCAGCACAATTACCCCATAACCCTTTGAGATATAACCAAATGTACACGACTAATTCTCTTTTTTTCCATTTCTTCCACCACTAAAGTTAAATTTTTCAGCTGGATAATAATTTATGGCAAAGTTTGTCAATATTTTTAACTATGATATGCCTTCAAGTCTATTTGAAAAATTTTTTAGAAGAAGCAGTAATGAATCGACAAAGTTATAGGCAACAATTATAATTGTTTTAAATATAATAAAATCCTAAGGCTTCTCATGAACTTTTAAACACGCAATAAATATTAAATTACTATTACTCAGAAAATATTCTTGGGAAAAACTAATAAATCTGTTTTAAACTTACTGAGATATAAGCAATAAAATATAATTGCTTCGAAAATAGTTTTTTTCAGCTTCTAAACAACAGAGAGAGAGTGAAACCAATTAACGATGAAAAAGTGTAAAACTTTAAATGGTGTTTCAAACAAGATGGCGGATGATTTTTTTTTAATTCTATTAACATGAGTATCATACGAAAAAATACATTTAAAAATGTAAAAGTTAATAATTAAAGATAACGTCAAAAATAATGAAGCATAATTGTATACGAAAATAAATTTGAAATTTTGAATACGCTATGAGGCCATTGAACATTATGAAGGGTTTTATTAGTTTCGGTACGGCCGCATAAAGCAGTATTGCTTATTTTTGTTTTTAATAAAGTCATTATATAGATAAGGTGAACTCGTCGCTAAATCAACTACAAAGTTGAAAAATACAAACGTGTATTTTGTTAGTGTAAAACAAAACGATATGTCAAAAATACACAAAAATTTGACATGTGGTCCCTAGAAGTAATCAACAGCTGATGATCAGCTGATCTAATAAGTTCACCTTATTGAATTCGCCTTGATTATATAGCAAAAGGAATTAAATCTAGTTAAATTTATTCCATATCCCAGCAAAAAAAGACACGCAAAAGAAGTAGTGAATACATGGGTTCAACTCATGATTGAAGTGGTTCGATTTAAGTGAAACATGAATGATTTTAACATCAACATATCATTATAAGAATTTAGAATAAGTACCTAGATCTCGTTTATATTTGGTGAAATTGAACCAAGAGTTAATGATTTTTCTTTACATTAATAATTCAAGATATATTTCATTAATTTTAAAGAATTTTGAAGCACATCATTTATGACAAATTATTTTGCATTGAGGGCAAACCTAAACTTTTAATTTGGAAGTCATAAACAATTGTATTTACTTTGAATTAATGCAAAAAATTTTTTTGCGGATACATGTCGTTTTAAAAAAAATTTAATATTTTCTTATTTTCAATATCATAGATTACTTTACTAGAGAAAGTACTCTGTAACTTTTTAAATCGCAAATATATTGGCAAAAACATATTACAAATAAACGAAAACATTTACAGTTTCCTAAATGGGTTCAAGTAAAAAATAAAATGCTCGTTTAAGTTTCACATAACTATTGGATCATACCATGGTGTAATTACATAAGGTGATAGCGTAAAGTAGCGCAATTTTTTACTCTCTTTTTTTTATGTATGGAGTTTGACAATTTCCGGAGTTGAAATAATTTTTTTAAATATGTAGTTTGACATATTCCAGAACACAAAAAAATAGTCAGCTGGGCTGGCACCGCCACCTTGTATATGTGTACCCTGAATCATTTAAACATTTAAATAACCGGTTATGATGGCATACGATGATAAAGAAAACAAATTGAATAATATATATGCTACACTTACGTAATGAAAATATTTCGTGCAATTTTTTAAATTCTTTTTTTTAAGATTTTACGTAACTCATCTTGTGTTCTCAAGTGGAAATTTTAAAGATAAAAAACGTTTTGAAAATAAATATATTTTATGTAATCCATGTAACAAACTCACCACTGAGAGCAAGTAAATTATATATGTCAAACATAAATATATCAAAAAAAATCCCCTAACAATTTAATGTTGTGCCATTTTATATTCCACTTACCTCTCGCCACCACTTCTCAACAACAACCAAAAATAGCATAAAACTATTTTCATGCAAAATTTCGTTGTGTAAGTAGAGAACTACTCTTGTTGCTCAAGTTATAGTTAGCTATAGTATGCGAAAAGATGTTTGGCTTTGTTAAGAAAAAAAAAAAATAAAATAAATAAATTAATGAATCTGCTTGGGCGCGCTTTTTCTACGAATTAATTGTCGAAAACAAGTATATTAAATTAAGAATTTTCTGTAAATATCCTAGTTTGTATTATTATCAAATAAACTCTTGATAATGAACTATTCTTAATATATATATTTTTTTCTAAACCGTTTTTAAATATTTTTTTGCAATACATTTTGTAAACTTTAGTTATTTTTCAATCTCCTTAAAATTCCTTTAATATTGCTCCTTACAAGTACAAATATTTTTTAAAAATGCGATAAAAATATCAAAAGAGCTGATTAAAAAAACGTATAGCCATGTTTTATATGAATCACGATTAAGTAGTTATTTATGTAACTTAACCATGCATGTAATTAAAAACGATAATTAAAGTTAAGCTTATGAAATAATTTGTACATACACTCTCAAATTGTTTAATTGCTTTAATCAAGTGGCACAATACTATTTACACAAGCTAAACAACAAAACTATTTTATTAGTATTTAAAAGATGTATAAATAACAAAACTGTTATTGCAATAACAACACACGTGTTAGTGGGATTGCTAGATTTTTTACAACAACTTGGACTTTGTAATAATAGAGGCAGGACATCAATATTTTTATTTTATAATTAATTTCTTTTATAATTTTTGAAGTAGACAAAACCAGCAAGATCTAACATAATTTTTAAAATATTAATGATTCCTCTATGTGATAGAAATGTTCCATTATGTTTCCTTCGAAAAATCACCAGGACCTATAGTTTTAATCTAGGATATTCTATTACATAAATTATTTTGGTAAAACGTTTTTTATACCATTTTTTTTACAATCTTGTCTTCACTAGAAAATTTTCCAAGATTATTATTTACAACGATTTGAGAATTTGTCACCAGTCCACCATAAGTAAAGTTTTTAAAATGGCTTAAGCCTGTATAAATTTTTTTAAAAATTTTATTTTTATAAAAAAAAGTTTGTATAGAGACATATTTTTATGATAAGCTTCTCTTTCAAATGCTAAAACACATTTGAGTTTTCCACCTAAGTCACGAACAAAATTTAATAAAACAAAAAAATTTGTTTTTCTTGTAACTGACGTTATCACCAACTTGTTAATAAGGAATAAGAAAATTCACGCTGTAATTATTCAAACTCAAAATATAATTTTAAAAATTCTAAATTTAAAAATACCCGTAGAAGTGGTCAAAGCTTGACCACCTTTAAAGTGTTTCTTAACAAAACAATTATCTTTAAGACTCAGTCTTCCTCTATATGTATATGCTTTAAGTTAAAAAAAAATCTAATGAAGAATTTTAAAGTTCTATACTTTTTACATTGGAATTGCAATCATCACTTTGTATTCTTCACAGTTCACACTGTGTAATCATACAATCGTTAATACAAACGAGGTTATTGTTGTAATGTACATACATTGCGAAGCTTGATGTGTTAAAATTTTTAAGAGCAAGAGAGAATATATATGCAGACATCTGAGAACAGCATGATAGCAGCGTACACGTCTACAGGTGGCGGTGCCCAGCCCAGCTGATTATTTTTTTGTATCCCAATGTTTGTCAAACTCCATATAAAAAAAAAATTTTTAGTGTCAAGTATTGTCAAACTTCATATATAAAAAAAGAGAGACAAAAAATGCTCTTCTTTACGCTATCACCATATGTTATTACACTATGCATGATAGTTAATTTTTTAGTGTTAAAAAATGCTTGTAAATTGAACAAAAACACAAAGTTCAACAAATATAACAACGAGTTGATGATGATGTTGATGCAACGTTTATTTACTCCGTTTTTAATGGACAGGGTGAAATTTAAATAAATTTATTTTGTTTTAAACAATATCTATGAAAATAATTACACATAAATAATATTAAATTGTTGTTTTAATAATTCACTTCTCTCATTTTTCATCTCTAAGTCCCACTCTTTCTCTCTCTCTCCCACTTTCTTATCACGAGTTACTTTATAATGAGTTAAACTTTTTCGTCTGTGAACAAAACATGACCATCTGAGTGAGGAGAGTACAGTAAAGATAAATACATTGAACATGTTTCTAAATTTAATGCAATAGCTAGCCACTGGCGTCGCTAAACATTTTTTCTGGGGCAGGCAAAAGCTTAAAATAAATTTAACTTGTCAAATTCTTTAACTGAGTTAATTGTTTTAATTTCTAGAATTATAATCTGTATTAGGCTCATTAATTAATTGATAATTTGGTCATAAATGGCTTTAACTAAATTTTAAAAAAATCTTCTTTTCTTTGCTCAAATTGTAATACCAATTTTTATTTCTTTTCTTCTCTTACACCAACTCACAGCGAACAGCATACCTGCTAGCTGTGGTCCTACTAGTAGCCACAACTTTTACACACGCCGAAGAAGAAAAGCAAGCTGCTGGAGCTGAAGAGAAAAAGGTGGAACCTAAACCAGCCGAAGCTGAAAAATCTGCCGATGCTAACGATGAAACCACTAAGACAAAACGTGGCCTTCATCATTTCGAAGATTATCATCATCATCATCATGAGCATTATCCCATACATGAGGAGAAAACTTTAACCATCATTAAGAAAGTACCTGAACCATATCCGGTGGTGAAACATGTACATGTGCCTGTAGAGAAACAGGTACATGTACCCGTTAAGGTGAAAGTGCCCAAACCATATCCTGTGGTCAAGCATGTACCTTATGAAGTGAAAGAAATTGTTAAAGTACCTCATGAGGTGCCAGCTCCATATCCAGTTGAAAAGAAAGTGCCCTATCCAGTACATGTCCACTATGATCGTCCAGTGCCCGTTAAGGTATACGTCCCAGCACCATATCCAGTTGAAAAGAAGGTGCATGTGCCCGTTAAAGTACATGTACCCGCACCTTATCCAGTCGAAAAGAAGGTACATTATCCTGTTAAGGTACATGTGCACGTCGACAAGCCATATCCTGTCGAAAAGGTTGTACACTATCCCGTCAAGGTACCAGTCGAGAAACCAGTACCCTATCATGTGGACAAACCAGTGCCCTATCATGTTGAGAAACGAGTACCAGTACCAGTTATTAAAAAGGTGCCCGTACCTGTGCATGTGCCTTATGATCGTCCAGTGCCTGTACATGTTGAAAAACCTGTACCCTATGAAGTTAAGGTACATGTACCTGCACCCTACCCTGTTATCAAGGAAATACCAGTTAAGGTAGAGAAACATGTACCTTATCCCGTTAAGGTACCCGTCGAAAAACCCGTAGCCGTACACATTGAAAAGCATGTACCCGAATATCATGAGAAACACATCAGCTATAAAGAACCCGAATTCCACTACAAGAAAATCGAAGAACACCATCATCACGAACCCATTTCCCATCATCATCATCATGAGGAATATCATCATGACGCACATGAGGTGGATCATAGCTATGATTTTTCCCATTCCTATCATGGTCATTTTTAAGTATTCTTCTTAACTAATAAACAATTTTTTCTCTTTTCTTTTTCTTCCGTTACAGCATCACTAAACCGTCGCCTGATATCTCCCATTTGATAAATTTTTATTAGAAAAAAAAAGAAAAACAAATAGAGAACTTCAGAGAGCGTCATATGTGATTTTGTGATTGGTATTGAGAGAGACTTGTAGAGAAGTTAGTGAGAGTGGACAAAACTATAGAAAAACAAATGTGAGATGGCGAAAAGCGAGAGAGTGAGAATACGGAATTGATTGAATTGATTGATAAATGCTTACGTTTAAAGGATTAACGATGTGATTGAATTGATAAACTGAATTAAATTAATTTTTTAACTAAGTGATAATGGCCTCTAATTAATAGTTAATTTTCCAAAATCAATAATGTAAATATTAAACAAAAACATCCTCTCCTTTTCGTTAACACTTACAACCCTTTAGAAACACCCCCTCCATAGTAAATTCTTTTCGACCGTATACAATATCAAGTTCATAGTTTAAAATATATAAGTTTATTATGAATTTAATAATTTCTATATGCACATGTATGTGTTATAAACATTATTTACTTATAATGCTAGATATTAAGCCATAATATTTTTTTATATAGCAAATCTTGTATATTTCTTAAAAAAAATTAAAAAAAAATTAAAAAATTAAAATAATGTCAACCTAAAAGCACTTCAACGCGAAGCCAGGCGGAAAATTTTATACTTAAATGGGCAGATCGGCAACGACAAAAACACACCAACTTCTTCTCTTTTTTTAAGGCAAACAACAACTGGCCTAAGAACACAATTTGCTCCTTCTCTTCCTCCGTGTTTAAATAAAAAAGTTACGAAAACTGGTTGATTTTGACGTAGTTCATCTCCTCTCACTGCCGTCCAGTGATCGATCTTAAGTAAAATGTTTTACGAACCACAAAAAAAAAAACTTCGAAAATAATATCTAAGACTTGCGTATAATTTAAATACAATTAATTTTTTTATAATTTTAATGAGATTCATTTCCATTTAATTGAGTTTCCTCCTCCCCTCAAAGGAAATTCACTTAAATTAATGTATACTTTTTTTTAATTATTTGTTATAGTTTAGCCTAGTTTAGCTATTTATTAGCTTAATAATTATTTTTTATATGTTTAACGTTTTATGTATAGTTTTTCTGATGTATTAAACTAATATGTTATCAATGCTATTGATCATTATTTAGATTAAAGAAACACCGTATTGTATTAATTCTTTTTTTTTATAATTTTGAAAATATTTTACTATTTTATAATGAAAAAAAAATGAACAACAAAAAACTGTACAGAAACACCTGATATAAAAAAATTTCTATCTTACCAAATATTTTTTAATTGTGAAAACAAAATGAGAATGAGAAGATCAAAGTGAAAACGATGTATTGAAATAAATGATAAAGTTGAGATTAAAAACACACAAACAAAAAAACAGCATTCGAGAGTTTTATTTTGTCAGTTATATGTATACAGTGATGCCAGAAGTTTTTATACAAAAATCTTCATTTGTCGAAATAAAAATCTTAACTTTTGATATAAATATTTTATTTTTTTATTTGTAACAAGTGAAAAACAAAAATAATTCCTGTTAGTAAATTGAAGCACTTTTTGTAACTATATATTTTACAGTTACGATATGTATGCTCTGAATCATTTTAAAAATAATTCACACATTTTTGATTTTAATACTGCAATAACTTTAAAATTATAACACGGACACTATTAAAGTTCAACGCTTGCAGATGAAACACACATTAAACTCAATGCATGTTTCGAAAACATTGGAAATACCAGCTTACCATCTGTTCTAGTAATTTTGAAAATTATGGACAAAACACAATTTATTTGAAAAAATTAAGAAAAAAATAAATAAAGTCTATATGACAATTTGAACCTCACTGTCAGCAACAAAACTCAAAAAAATCTTATTAGACCAGCTAGTATAAATTTGTTCAGCAGGACAAGTTAGGAAAACTGCAAATAACAACACAGCTTCCAATGACATTATAATTTTTGAAATATTTAAAAGCCTCTTATTATTTGTTGTGACCATATGATAATCTAATAATTTTTAGTATTGAGCGGTTTTAAATTTACCTCAACTTGGCAATACCCAAAAATCGTTTATTTTATCCCAGCAGCCGTATTTTGTAACTCGCTAAAGCTATTCTCTAGTATTAGATTTACCTTAAGCAAGTTACAAAAAAAGTTTGAAGAACCTTTTATTGGGAGACTTAGGCAACAAAAAAAAACAAAAAATATATATTTATTAGAGTTTTAGCTTTAGCGAATACACTTTAGCGAGTTACAGAATAAGGCTGCTGAATACAACTTTTTGAAGAAAAAAGTCAGGTCTGATGGTCTTTTAACCAAACCAACATTAAAATAACCTCACAACAAACGCTAAATAGCTGGCTGGTCACAAAATAAAGAAGCCGATAGCCGCGTGCTGTTTTTAATAAACAAAATCTTTTAAGCACTAACGGAGAAACTTTCTAGGTAACACATTTGAATTTTTCAAGAACACTGGATACTTTTGGGCCTACCGTGACTTCTAAAATTACAAACATAATAGAGACAATTCTAAAGATAAGCTCCATTGGCATAGCTTTAAATTTGTTCTGGGAGTGGCAAAAGCTTAAAAAAATGTTTCTGGATGGACAAAATCTTGAACTGAGCTAATTTTATATGTACATTAAATTTAAAAAATTATTATTTTATTTTTAATTTTGGTGTGGCAAAAAGAATTCTGGAAGGGTGGCATTACAAATATAGTCTAGTTACGCTAATGTAAACCTCTAACATAAATTAATTTTGGCCTTAAGAAATAAATATTTATTAATTAGAAGTTTCCTTAACTTAACCTATTTCTCCCAGATAGTTATTCCGCTATTATCACATTGAACTTATAGCCTAGTATAAACTTAATACACAAATATTTAAAATAAAATAAAATATAAAATCCAATATCATTGTTTTGTTTTGTTTTCATATATTTTGTCTTCGATTAGTCTTACAAACGTCATATAATGGACGCATTCCTATATGTATGATGCTTTACAATATATTTTAACCCTAATTAGAGAGATCGATTATTCGCCTTTTTTCTAAACCCGGTTTTCGTATATTTCGAATAGTTGATATTGAAAAAAAACCGAGTTTTGTTTAAAGATTTAAAAAAACCCTTAACCAGTTTAAATCGAAAAAAATAACACAAAAATCAAATTAATTATTGCAATAAAAACTTTATTTAAATAAAATCAAGACAATTAACAAAGGTAAAGAACGAAAAAAATATTCTGCAGTCATGACAGAAATGTTCAAAGAATTTTTACTTTTAAACAATATATTTATACAATAATACAAAAATAACAAATCCACCACAATGTGTTCTTTATGATTGATCTTTGTAGGGCATTTTGGTGTGTGCATATATTTGATAGTACTGTTTAGCTCATAACAATAACCGGTTTATTCCATATTCGAAAAATGGCCATTTTAATATATTTGGTTTCAACAAAACTGAAAAAACCGGTAAAATAATAACCATTCGATTACTCTGGTATTAGTGCAGATAAAAATTTATAAGATGTCCGTTGGCGAACGTCATTGCGATTTATCATGATAAACGCTAGCAAAGTTAAGTCATCGATAACAAATGGTGGTTCCTCTTTAACGTCATATATGTATTTTTAGAGTATATGTCTAAACTTTCATAGATGACTGAAGTGGATTTTATCTTGTAGGCCTCCGCGTATCAATGAATCCTAACACACAATACCATCGAGATTTATTGGCACATTATTATGTACTTTCTTAAGTACAGTAACAGAACAATGATGCTGTCATGCATAACTCCCGTTATTTGTGTCATTGTCAGGCGGACTCAACAATGAAATTTTCATTTACAATAACTTTATGCAAACATCATTGTAACGATGTCCCCACTAGCCGGGTGCTTGTAATTTTACAGCAAAAATAAGAACAACAAAACTGTTATCACGGTCAGTGTTGACAAAAATAGTTCGTTAAAGGGCTACTTATAATTAAGAGAGATTAGAATCTTAGGATTAGGAATGAGGTACTATAAAAATTACCGAATCGCTTATCTCTAGTCTATAGTATATCGAATAAT
Source organism: Phyto melanocephala (assembly GCA_941918925.1). NCBI lineage: Eukaryota > Metazoa > Arthropoda > Insecta > Diptera > Rhinophoridae > Phyto > Phyto melanocephala. The sequence continues at coordinate 18,098,996 of OW799236.1, read as the reverse complement.
GCCGTATACACTCCCGATTCCAGTCCTAGTTAGTCTTAAGTAAAAAAAATATGTAATTTTAACAACAAAAAATATATTATTATTAACTTTCCATCACTGTTTTAATCACAAAACTATTATATTTTGTTTATAATAAATCTTCTAAAGGTGTATTATATCAATGGAGCAAGTGCATAGGAAATGGGGAAAAATAAAACGACAACATTGTAGTCCTTTTGTAAACAAATTAAGCTGGAACCGGTTCATCTAAAAAAAATTTTTTTAAATTGTAAAAGTTGAATTCAAATAAGCATGGTATGTGTGCCTTTTTTTCTTGTCATACTTTTCACGGTCAAAATTTGTAAAACATTTAAACCACAAAAAAATTATACACCCAATCCTGTTTTTGCACGAAATTTTTTTACACGATTTTGAAATAACACGGTTAACAAAAATAATTCTTTCCTGTTTTTACACAGGAAACAATCCCCAATGAAGTTAACCCCAAAAAATTGGAAATAACACCCAAAAACAGTAAATGAAATAACATCCAAAAATAAATGAAATAAACCCCAAAGCGAAAACGAAACAACCCCCAATATTTGGGAGTTATTTAATATGAAATAAATCCCAATGATGAAAATGAAATAATCCCCAATGAAATAAACCCCATCAGCAACAAAAATGAAATTATGCCCAAAATTCATAAATGAGTCAGATTCATTAAGGATTTCATGAAGTCAACATGGACCAACAGCAAAATCACAAATTTATTGATATAAATCGTGTGGAGGCCCGCTGGCGTCTTCTTCATAATAAGAATATATGCAACTTCGAAAGTGTGCCAGCATTCATTATCATTTTTTTTTTTGGTGAAAGAATATACAAAGCTCGTTTAATAGTGACTACACTCAGGAAAAAGATTGGTTGGAAAACGGTTAAAACAATAAAAATAGTATTGCAAATATTAAAAATTTGTAAAAAGAACAAATATTATATATTTATAAACGAAAAAATACAACAGTATTAGAAATTTATTGCTCAGGACAACTAAATTAGTTCTCCCAAACAATTAGCCTTATTAATAAGATTTGTATTTTTATCACTTTTAACACAACTGAATTTAATTATATGTATTAGGGTTCACAACTATATTTTAATCCATGCAATAAAAAATCCTTTATTCCAATGTTTTATTTTAAATAAAACTTAAATTTTAGTTATTGCAAGTGGTTATTGGTTACTTGTATTATTGCAATTCGATTACATCAAACAAATGCTTAGATTTAAGCTATATTTGGTGTTTACAAACGAAAAACAGTTATATGTAATAAACAACAAATAGAAATATTATTTTTCAAACACAAATGATTTTCCTGTCAATTGTGAAAAACTTACATAAAACAAAACACAAAACTAATATTTTTTATTGAGGAAAATTTTTTAAAAATAAAGAAGTACAAAAATATTTCAAATACTTTTTTGTGATACAAAATAAAATCTGCAAGATACTGTTTTATAAGGTACGGAATCGATTGTGTATTGCAAAATAATATCATGCATTTCAGTACGCAAAATGAACTTTCAGATGTGGAAATTTGCAAGTTCATTCTAACGTCATTGATGGTGCTGTACTGAGGATGCAAAATAGTTTGAAGTCACTCAAAATACATTTATATGGACATTTATTCAGTTAAAGTAAGTTCATATTGCTATGGTATCTTCGAGCCACATCTAACCGAAGAAATTTAGCAATGCTTACTTCTTTGCAGCGCTTGCATCGCTATGTAATGTTGGATAAGGCGAGTACAAACTTAGAGACTAAGAAGAAAATCAGGAGTTTATTCTAATAATATTTGCAATTTCTAGTTTTATTTTTGTATTAAAATGTATGTATTAACATATGTAATATATGTATTACTTTATAGGTATGTATGTACATATGTATGTATATAATGTCAATATTATTAAATAAAACATATTAAAAAAATAATTTAAAAAAATGTGTTTTTTATATTTCTGGTTTAATCGAAGAATTGATAATAGTAATTATTTATTCTTTTGGTAACACCAATTCAATATTTTATTTCAGTTGCATCAATCATTTATTTGGAACCAAGTACAGTTTGTTTTTTAAATATCAATAATACCAAATAATAAAATCTGCCAATACAACCGTTGGGTTACTAAAATTCTACTGTTGCTACTAAATCTACAATGCTAAAAAAGAAGTTTTTCAGTTATTACAAACGAATTGAGAGATAGTACGTGGAACCGAAGGAATTCGATTGGCAACAAATTCGGTTGCCACAATGAATCTGTTTTCTGTGTGTACTTTTGGTTTTGTAAATGGACTAAGTACAGTGCAGTAAATTTCCCTTATACGATGGAAGCAATTTCAGATCAGCCACCAACGAGCTATCCTAAAACTTTATGAATGGCTTGAAAATCCAACTCATGGGAGACGTTATTATAGTTACAATATTGTAAAGAAGGCAGTAATTTTCTGTAATGGAGATGTAAGGAAGTATGGACAAAGAATTGTTTAATATTCCCAATATATTTATTTTTGAAACGCAACTAACAAAAAAATATTTTCATGTACATACATAAATAATAAACTTAATACATTATACGTAAGAAATGATAAGTTAAAACAAAATGGTTGCTCATGAAATCAAGATGGAGAAAATATACGTTGTGTGTACAAATGCTGCCAGTTGGTTACACTTTATTATTATGGACCTCCTCACTGCTTGGCAAAAGTGGAACCAACAACCGATTACTTTTGATTTAGGGAAAACAAGCACCATCCAAATTCCGAACGTTATCATTTATGTATTTGAAAAAAATGGCCTATTTTTTATAATTTATTTACAAACACCCCCAAAACCAAAAGCTTTAAAAATGAAATAACCCCTGAATACAAAATGAAATATCACCCAAATTATACACGCTATGGAACAAGCCCCGAATTTTTAAAATTTCTTGGGTGGTACTTCATTGGAAATTATTTTATAATTTGAAAACCCCAAATGAGAAATGAAATAATTTCAAAAAAAAAATGAAATACGGCTCGAAAAAATTGGGAGTTATTTCATATGAAATAAAACCCAAAAATGTATGAAAAAATTTTGGAGAATATTTCATTTCTCGTTTGGGTGTTATTTCATTGGGGGGGCTTTTCGTGGAGCCGATTAAACATACTTTAAAAAACTTATCATGTGGTAAGATAATTCTTTTTGTATTCACAGTTAGGGGATTTACAAATTATGTGCTTGTCTTTCCAAACAAGTCTTCTCAGACATTTTTTGTTACTTTGTATTAAGTGTTGAAGTGGATTGTTACAATTGTACGTTGTGAATTTATTAGTTCCTTAAAAATGTGATTCTTTTAAAAAAAATAATTTTAGAAAAACGTGTGAAATTTTTTTGGTTTTTTTTATCTTTAAATTATAAAATTAAAATAAAAGTAACCTGTATGAATAAAAAGAAATGAAATTTGTGTGTTCCATAAAAATATTAATCTTTCAGACCACCTTTAAGGTTTAATTAACTAAACATATTCCTATGAATATGTACTGTTTTTTTTTCACGATTTTTTTTTACACGGTGTTCCCTGGAACGTATGTACCGTGTAAAAACTGGATTGGGTGTAGTTAAAATTTATATAATTAATTGACTAATTGATATATTGATATATGTTTAAATTATTTTAGTAAATTTTTTATTTGTTAATAAATTTTTTTAAAAAATTTTAGAGATTTCTTTCAGTTGAAAAAAGTATATTGAAATATAAAATTAACAAAATTTATTTTTTTGCCAAAAAATTCATTTTAAAAGAAAGCTTTAGTTAAATTTTGATAAATCATGTTAAATACGGAGATTAATACTTTAAAAAAATTATCAAACAGCAGATTAAAATTCTAATAAGTACATATTTACATAGCTAAAAAACAGACTTTGGTTCTAATAAATATCATAGAGAGCTTGAACTTTATTGCAGATGGGTCTGAACTCAATACTCCTTGCAGCCCAATATATTCTGATGGAACCTAACTTTAATATTTTAGTAATTATTTGAGTTCTTTTCTTTCGTTTGATCAACATTTTTTAAGCGTAAAATTTTTTTGTGTCTAGATTTTGGATGCACCCTTTTTACTTTCGAAAATATAACGTTTGGTTATGCCACCAGTTCCTAAATGTGTAATGTTGTATGTATGCTTTGTATTTTTGTATGTTAAAAATTTGTTAAAGTAAAACTATTCTAAATTTTTTCCTATTTTCCTTTGGGTTCTTTTATTAAAACCCGATTCAATTATATATATTACTAATGCAAGAAATACTTTATTTAAATTAAGCCCAGATTTCAATTACAGGCGTGACTAATTTAATTAAAGTCATTTTTAAAAATTTTAGGAATTTTTATTAATATTTTAATATTGTCTTAATTGATATTAGAGCGAATTCAATTAAAATTTTAATTAATAATATTAATTTTGTAATTAAAATTAATATTTATTTTTTTCTGTAAATCACTACCAATTAAAGATTTTAGTGGCATATAGGCAAAAATTAAAAAAAATTATTCTATATGTGTATGTATGCAACTCTGGTTGGAAAATAGTTCTTCATCTTAAAACATATTGTACATATGTTCTGCATAAATATCTCAGCAAAAATCTCAAACACAGTTGGATGGGGTAATTTTAACGTATACCCGCCTTTTTCGGAAAACCCTTTTAGTTGTAACTTTCAATTAAGACATATTCACTATTAAAATAAATTTAATCAAACCAAAATTAGTTTTTATAGTTTACACATATATAGACATACCTACTGCCAGTAATAGATCGTTAAAATATTAATTTCTTAATTATATTTAACTATTTAATATAAATTGATTAATGAAAATTTGATCATAAAAACTGATCATAATTTTATTTAATAGGTAGCCAGGTAGGAAGGTAGGTAGGCATTCAGTTGTAAATAAAGAAATATTAAGTTTCATAAAATTGGTAGCATTAAATACTACACATACACACATACCTTTAAATTTTCTCTATTCGCCGTGCTGTGTTTTGAAGTCATATTTGAACAATTTTATTTTAGTACTCATACATACTTATGTACAAATTCTTAATTTATAATAAAAAAAATTAAAAACAAATTCACCTATTATTAAGTAATAACTCGTAAAAAAACAATAATTTAATATAAATATTGATAAAATTTAATTAGTTTTCAAAACCAAATATTATGATTGGTTTCAACAAGAAATTCAAAATTTACAATAAAAAACAGTTGGTGTTATGAAAAAAAAAAAATATTATTGCAATTAAGCGAAGGTCATTTTAAAACTGCGATATCTATTTTGTAATAAAAATTTAGCTTTTATTTTTATTTGAATATAGCAACAGTAGAGTTTAAATAAAATGCTTATACAAATTTATAATAAAAGAAATCAGAGCCCTTTATACCGAATCTTAAATACCCTCCACAGAGTTTGTACCATACCGCAAGCTTTTGTTTTATCGAAACGATGATCTTACCTTTTAACTGAAATTTTTTCCTCTTTTAATTACTTTCGCCTACATTTTTGTCGATAGTTGATCTATTCAAAGCAGGGCTTCTGTAAATGTTGCCAAAAATATATATCTAATATATAAAATTCTCGTGTTCAGTACAGTGTTTGTGATTAAACTCCTCCGACATGACTTGACCGATTTTCATGAAATTTTTTTTGGATATCGGATAGGTCTGAGATAGGTCTCAATGCCACGCCTTTTTTCCCGCCCCCTGAGGTAAGCCAGACTGCTGGACCGATCTTCTTGAAATTTTTACATAATATAACTAAGACTCTAATATGATTAAACGAATACATGCCTACTTTAACACCCACTTTTTTTAATTATGTACATACATACATCGATATAGTTTTTAGTATTTCTTTTTTCAAATTGTACACAATTTATAGTCCCGCCAATGCAGAAATAAGAGTTTAAGAATCGGTCAACATATATTTTTCATACTCCTAAATATTTAGGGTGACTCACAATTTATGCCTCACATTAAGAACGTAATGACTTTGATGAAATTTTAAACTAAAATAGATCTGCATACCGTAGAACACATATGGCTTACTTTTTATACCCTTCACACAGTGAAAAAGGGTATATATAGGTTTGTCATTCCATGTGAAATGTCTACAATTTTCATTTCCGACCCCATAAAGTATATATTTTCTGAAAGCTTGTGAAGTCGATTAAGTCTGTCTGTCCGTCTGACCGTCTGTCCGTGTGTATGTTAAAATTTTTTTAAGCCCCCCGACATCGCTTGGACCCGGGTGAGGTATTAAAATATCAGAAATATTTGGGAGTAGATCGGTATTGAAAATCAGAAACATCGGTAGATAAACAACTGAGATATGAGCAAAAACCCACGACCACCTCGATTTTTTTTAAAAACAAAAACAACATTACAACAAAAACATACATACATACAAACGTGTATACTGGGTAGAGAAAACGTGGCATCGAATCCTAGCTGAGCCAAAAAAAAATTTTTTATATTTTTTTTTAATTTTTATTTAATTTATTACATATTTATATTTTATTTTTTTTAATTTTTTTTTTTTTGTTTTATATTTATTATATATATTTTAATTATTTTTTTTTAATATTTTTTTAAAATTTTTTTTTTTTTTATTTAATATATTATTTATATTTTTATTATTTTTTTTTATTTTTTTTTTTTAATTTTTTGTTTGTTTTATATTTATTATATATATTTTAATTATTTTTTTTAATTTTTTTTTTTAACATACATACGTAAATTTATAATTTTACAATGTGACGTTTTTATATATGTGTGTTTTTTATATGTATGTACGTATTTCATATGGGATGAATGGTGATACAAACTACTGTTATTGCATGACTTCACGTTGTGAAGGGTATATAAGATTTGGCACGGGCGAATATAGCGCTCTTACTTGTTTTTTTTTTTCAATTGTAAAAAATATTTCATAGAAATAATTAATATGGCAAAACAGCGTGAAAGTGAAAGTGCAGTTAAAGTACATAGATATAATCGGAGGATCCTGAGCTAAATAGTGCGTTGACTTTATAGCACAAAAGCTTCAAATATCATTTAAACTATATGAAATGTGCCTATAGGACGCTTAGACAACAGAACACATAGTATATTCACCACTGACTAGCAATATACTTCGGGAGATAAGCTTGCGATTACGAAAAACCGAAACCGTACTTGACATAAGCTTAGAAAAAGATTCATTCAAGTATAATTAAGATTGAATTAATCAAAAGATGCGCTTGTTTCACGAATTTGCTACTTGGTTTGATAGTTGCATAGTAAAATATATTCATTCCCGACCCTATGACATTTTTTTTAGCGATACAGATACAGATTTACGTACAGATTATGGTACAGATTAATTGTCGTAAAAATTATTACTTATAGCTAAAGTATGGTAAACCAAATGAGAATAAAAAAAAAATATTTAAAATTTTTTAGAAGCTGTTTATCTAAACAAATGTCTAAAAAATATAAGTTTATTTTTAATTTGAGAGAAAAAAGATTTAATTTAAAAGGTTAATTCTTATTTTAATAGTCTTGCACTTGATTTTGAAAAAAAAAACCGTTTTGTACTTGTTTTAAGAAAATCAAAAATAAATCGTACTTGATTTTTAAGGCACGATTTCGGCTTAAATTAAGAATTTTATTCTTGGATTTAGAACTTTATTTTTCTTTCTGTGTATTTATTTTTTTGTTTTTATTATTTTGTTCATGATTTTCACTGCTACTTTTGTTAGGGATTGCAGCATTGCTTTAACTTCTGCACACACTGAAGGCTAAATAGTGCGAACATAAAAAAAAATCAATTTGATTCTTTTGTGCCAAAACTATAATATTTTTTTACAATACAAAGTTAAAAAGTAATTTAATTCAAATCTTTCTATATCTCAGGTTGTAACTTGTTTTAAATGTTTTTTTTTACTCTTTTGTATTAATATAGACCTTTTGATGGCTTAATATAAAAAGGGCGTATATCGATTTTCTGTAAGTTCACACAAAAAGGAAAAAATATATACAATTTTAAGGAATGAAATCGGACAGGGATTTTTATTTTTTTTAAGTCTGTTTTCGACCAAAACTGAATAGTTATTGTTAGGGGTGATGTTTTTGTATAAAGACTACCAGAAATCCCTAAAAATTAAATTTCGTTAGTATAGAGATATGCCCTTTTTATAATAGGCCCATTGATGCATATGTGTTAAAAATACAATTTCAATCAAATAAATTTTTGTTTTCTATTAACCATTTGTTAAGCCAAAAAATAAAATAAAAAAAACATAACAAAAGACAGCAATATAAATTAATAAAATCCAACAATATTTGTTTTCTTAAAAATGTTCAAAATTAACATATTTATTTTACTTCTGTGTTATTCGATTTAAAATAAGTTTTACCTATAAAATACTTTTATCAGTGAATTAAAACAAAGAAATTTTGTAATACTGAAACTAAAAATTTAACAAACAAAAATATGTACTGTATTCGAGTGTGCTGAATACCCTCCTCCAATAAAAAAAAAATAAATTCTAAGATTTCACAAAAATGGCCTATGAATATACATTTATAAACAATTTTTCAGCAAATAAATAATATGATCAAAATTAGTTTTGTGAGAAATGAAGTTCTCACGCCTACTTACTTCAAAACCTTTATTATGCATTAAACACATTGGCGACAGCAGACTACCGACTACAAGCTGGCAAAAATAAAATGCACACATTTATATCAAGACGAATATTTTGATTAACGTCAGATCTACTGTAGCTTACCGACTACGTGACCACTGTTGTCTCTGTAGCCAAATATCCATAAAGTGCTGCCAATGTGTTAAAAATTGTGAAATAGAAATATTAAATTTTTTCTCCAAAAGGAATGTCTCAAATTTAAAATATTTCAATGCATTAATACTAAATATACAAATAAAGCATTTTTTTTAAATTTTTATGTGTTAACGAGCTAATACACGGCATGTTATTTACATCTGACTTGTCAAATTCTCCACTGCTAATACGAACATGTCGTGTGTTGTTACCTTTAAAATATTACTTCTGTAAAAAAACATGTGTTGAGACATCTGACACTCTATTTCGCACTCTATTTTCTTCTGTGAAAACATGTGACATCAGCCGTTGGCAGAACTCTCTGCTGCTGCAAAGCAGTGGGCGACGGTTGCCTGTAAAAGTAAAATTTTGACAGTCATGTAGATTTGCATATGCCACACAAATTTTAAATTCAGATGTAAAAAACATGCCGTGTATTATAGCCAATACGAGGGTTGCCTCTTATACTTCGAGATCGGAGACGGCTTTCCGGCTCTTTTAAATAACTTTTGCCTAAGTGTAGACCAATTTTAGAAACACTTTTTACATTTTCATTGATTTATCTATAAAATTTACATTTCTTACGCCTTAACCGCTTCATCAGGTATTACAAAACGTTGACCTCGCAATTTATTTTTGTAATGTCATGATTAAAAAAAAAAAAGAACAATTGGATACCCAGTCAGGATTATACGGCGAATAACTCATTAAATCGACGTTTTGAGTGCACAAGAATCCCCTTGTCAAATTCGATTGGTGCGAACTCGCATTGCCATGGTGGAAAATTATCCGTCTGTGGCAGTTGGTGTTTCTTATTTTTCCAAAGACTTCTAGCAAACAAAGGGTTGTATATGATTCAAAAGTCACCGTTCTACGTTGCATGCATAGTGCGATGGAAGCAGGTACAGTTTTTCGGAAAAAAACTAGATACCATTAGCTTCAAAGTGCTTCGAACCCGTATGACTGCTGTAGAGATTTGCATGTCAACTGCTGTTTACTTCCGTACTCATATGCGTAAATCCATGAGTTGTCATCTGTCAAGATATAATACATATGTTTTAAAGCAGGACGATCATATTTGTTGAGTAATACTTTCGATCAATTAACAAGAAACTGTTTTAAGCACTTGTTAAATTACTATGACAAACAAATCGCTTTTACAGCCAAATATTCTTGCAATATTAAATGCATTATGATTCACTAATACTTAATTTTGTCTCAATCTCACGATAAATTACGTAAAGATCTAGCAGTATCATATTAGGCACAGCATAATATTCTTCAAAACAACAACCGGTTTTAAACGATCTTCACGAACCTCGCCGGTGAGCGAACTACAGCTAATATTGAATTCAGAAAACAATCGAAAAACTCTATTTGTTCATGGTGCTTTATCGCTTAAAATTAATTAAGTTTAAAAAAATAATCTAACAAAAGGACCAGGACTTTTCTGATAATGTTGTTGTAAGTAGAAGAAAGCTGACAAAAAATCTCAACCGCAATGCTTACGTATAATGCTGCTTCTGTCTTTCTTTATTTATGTAATTATTGTTGTCCACTACCTGCTCAACTGTAGATTTTATAATTTTGATTTAAAGATAAATAAATGAATTGCCTACAACTCCTTAGTATGCTTGATTTTAATAAAAAAAAAACTTGGTTATGATGTCACACATAATTTTGTGATTTTTTTTTTCTTGTAAAATCACCTTATAATTTTCATTTTTTTTTCCGCACAAACTACAACATTATGCAAAACTAACTTCATCGAGAAAATGTACATAAATGAAAACGTCATCGACGCTTAGTCTCTTAACAACAAACTTCCAGTGAATTAATAATTATTACAACAAAATTTTGTAACACTAAAAGGCATCAATCATAACAATTCCTCAAATTGCACAGTGCTGAATTACAAGAACTTAGAAATAATTTTTGCATACAAAACGAAACGAAACGAAACATGTAATCTCAGCTGAAACCTACTAAAACAGTTTCTGTAATTAAAGTAATCCAAGGAAAAGAAAAACTATACCCCCCACAACAACAAACGTTGGCAGCAACGTAATAAAAATACACTGAAACTGTTTTATAATAATCACATGGAAAAACGAATGAAAAAAAAAGAAATAAATAAATAAACCAACATTCGACCAACGGAAGTATAAAATTCAAATCAAGTAAAATTTAAAACTCCACCGAAAGTAAAGCGAAAACAAAAACTACTCTAAATAAGAGAATGTAATAAATAGTTGGAGTTAATAACAAGGTGTAGCAGTGTTGCCAAAATGCAAGAAAACTTTTCTAATTATAAAGAATAAACAATAAGTTCTTAATATAAGGAGAATTTACAATGTTGACTAGTTTTTAAGAGATTTAAAAATAAATTATCTTGGCCTGAAGAATTACAAAATTTATATTTTGATAGAAAATATACAAAAAAAAATTCTTTAAGTCCGAATTTTTCGACATATTATATTTAATTGATATTAAAAATCTGCGATCAAGTATTTTTGTACCGCTCACCTGTCGTGCCAAGGGTATATATAGCTTTGCCATCCGTTTGTAATTTCTATAATATTCATATCCGATCCCATAAAGAATTTATTTACTGATAGCTTATGACTAGAGGAGTCATTTGAGTATTGTCAGTGTGCCCCTATGTTTGCCATAGGGCCAATATTTTGTAAATATCCGGGAATGAATTGGTATTGAGCTCCAGCACAATTGCCGAATAAGTTTCTGAGATATGAGCAAACAAATCCTACTGCCTCCGTTTTTAACCAAATTTTTAAAATATAATCTGCGCTGGTATCAATTTGTACTTGATATAAATCTTTTGTAAATATCCGAGAATTATTGGTGTTGAAGTCCAACGCAATCGTTATATAAGTTTTAGAGTTTTTGTCCAAATAAACACTACTACTTCGTTTTTCCCATATTTTTTGCCACAAACTAAACAATTTTTTTGCCTTATAATAATTTATAGTCTTGTATGCTACTATTTGTAGATATAATATGCCTCTAAGACTATTCGTAAAAATGTTAGACATATCGGACACTAATCAACAAAGTTATAGGCAAAATTATAATATATATTTGTTTAAATATATTAAGTTACTGAACACACGCAAAAGTTTTAAAACATAAACTGCGGTATTGAAAATTACTGTTGAGCAGATCTAGCAAATAGCTTCAAAACTAACAGAGATGTAAGCAAAATAATAAAAAGTCTTTTGGTGTTTTTGGCAAAATTTAAAAAGAAAAATAAATTTTTTCATCTGCTGAATAGCAGAGAGGAGCAATATAAGTATCATCAAAAGAGGCTTTAATAGCATAATATAATATTATATATAAATCCACGTTGATACCAAATTTAAAATCCATTATGGCCGCCACTACAAAAAAGAATTCAATAAATTTTTTTAGAGTCAAATCGAGTAATTTAAAGTGTACCCACTTCAAACCTCACGATATTGGTATCAAACGAAAAGAATTGAGCATTATAATTAAGTAAACTATAATACTATTTATAAAATCTAAAATGCAAAATGGCGTCTGAAATAAAATGGCGGATATATGGGTCAAATATAATAATTACGGCTTTAACCTCAGAAAAATCGCTTCAAATGAAACGAGTTGATTAGTAAAATGCAGTGAACTATGAAAAAGTTAAAATCCATAATGGCGACCTAAGCAAAATGAAGTATAATTTTTTTTTTTCTCAAGCCCATCAATGTGGGTATCAACTAAAATTACTTGAGTAATAGAATAAAATTTATTATGTAAAAATGCAAAACCAATGATAAAGCAAAATGGCGTATAATAATCTAAAAATCTGGCTACGTTTTGATCACTTTACCTATGTATATGATGGTGATGGGTCTAATCAGATTCGGCACGGCAACATATGCATTCTTACTTGTTTTAACAAAAATTAACGAAAATACATGGAAATTATTTAAAAAAGAATTTTAATGATTTCTTATAAATGGTAACTTACACAGTTGCAAACACACATTGTATCAAAGTCAATCATCATCATCATGGCTTTAGCTTGAACCTTTTTTGAACCTTAAGCCACCAACCCGAAAGAGGTTGATGCGAAGTGAAAAAACATATCCCTCCACTAGTAAAAATATCCAGAGTTGTAGATTAGGCACAAGAGGCACTACCACAAAGTCCATAAAGTTTATTTTTCGGTGGGATATGGGGCCTGCATCCATTTAAGATTGCACTGGCATAAAAATAAAAGCCAAATGACTATCAGATTGCTAATTGGGTGCTTTAAATGCTGGACGTAGTTTCAGATCTTGGCCTAAAAATCACGTTTACGGACATGCGTATTTTCATTATTGCAAACGAATATAATTCAGTGGTGTTCAACACAGAACCATAGCATCCACTAAATATTGTCCCTTTTTTCAGTTTATGGCATAGATCGCTTATTTCTTTCAAAACAATAAAATAGACTCTGTTGCCATCGATGATCTTCGTCAAAGTCGATTCAAATAGTACGGCCATATAAAAATAAGAGTAATGCTAAACATGTGGCGTCTTCGATTCAGTAAAGGGCTAAAGATTGTCGGACTAGGATAAATAGTCGTACCGAAAAATTATCTCTTCAGATGGAGCGTTCTTCTATATCGGATAATACCTCTATATTTAAATTTTGAGGGTTAAGACATTAACATTAACCACATTATGAAGAAGCTATCAACCCACAATGAGTGAATCTTTGATGTACCATGGGTAATTTCTCTTTATAAATAATCAATAAGCCACCGTTAAGATTAATTGCGACAGTTATCGTGCTATGCTAAGCACAGGACAATCGAATATTTTGGCATCGTTGTTTAAAAGCCCAATAATTAGCAGTAAATTCGATGACACTTGGATACCTTGCAGCTGTGTGTGTGTGTTGTCCAGAGACAACTGAGGTCTTAAAATATAAAACCCAACTGAGTAATCTTTCAAGAAATTAAAATCAAAACAATCGAAAAAAAAACATTTAAAAATTGCGTTGATCACATTAGGTGATCTAAGGGCAGCTGAAGCTAACAATACTAACAATATATTCGAAAAATTGTTTAATAAAATTAGCCACAAATTTCTAATACTAATGAGTAATTATATTTGTAGAAATAATTCAAGGTTATCGTTATTTATTTAAGAATTAAAAATCCATAAAGAATTTACAGAATAAGGTGACAGCAGGGAGTTAAAGGTCACCTTCTAAAACAATTTTACCGTGACATCCTCTTGTAACAATTTAATGACAATAAAATCTTTTAATCTAATAAGGTTCCAGTAAATTCAAGTTTAAATTTAGTTTAAAATTTATTAAAAACGATCTTTTAAATCCATTCTTCCAGTAAACGGCAACTCTTATTGGAGACCTCATGTAACAAAGTTGTAAGCGTATGCATGAGAGGAGTTGTTGGTTAAATAAGAGTCTACTCGTAACCATCATAATTATTTCAAGAGATAATACCAATTTTGGTGGAAAAACGTTTCATACAAGACACAAACACGCATACATACAAGAAATAGGCATTTATTCGTACATTCACTCGTTTGCTTAACTGTGTGTATCTATTAGTGAAGCAACTTGAGCTGTTTTACTTTCGTCTTCTCGAAACTTATTTTCATGGTTGTTTGGGGTGTCTTGTTTTGTATTGACATACTCGTACGTAAGTTACTAGTGGATGGTATAAAAGTAACTGGTCGCTGTAAAGTTAGTATCATTCAATTGTTTACTGTGCAACTTAACACAGCATAAACAACTAAACTCACTAGTTTACATTTTTCCCAAACACACGAAGTGTGCGTTCCCTAGGGCTTGTGTGCGGCTCGGACGTAGAAAGTAATTTTTAAAAACTAATTTAAAAAAGTGCTAATAAATAATAATAATAATATAAAAAATAAATTTAATTAAGAGAAAAATCAAATTCGTTTTCTAATTTTCTTGTGCTTTATTTTTTTTTTTTATATTTATTTTCATGTGCCTGTGTATGTGTTACTATAGCCTGTACCAAAAAGGATATTGTGGATTACCTTCAAAACAAAGAAAAATTCAACCCACTTTGCAATCATAAAAAGGCTTAAAAGATTTCTTTATTGATATAAAAAAAATATTCAAAATCTAAGCCATGCAGTTGATGGTGAGTTAGTCCTCAGAGACTATATAAGTGAGCAATTAATATAATTATGGCTACAAAAATTAGTGACTAATTAAAAAAGATTTGATACATCAAAGTTTATTAAACAAATAAAATATATTAAAAAACATAAAAAATTGGCAAAAGTATAAAAAGTCTTTTTAAAGGATAAACAATTATTAAAAAAGTTAAAATATATGTTTATTACAAATAAAATTTTAAAGTTCCATTTTGCCGGGAAACGGAAAAGTGACAGTTATTTCTTCTTATAGCTAGTAGAGAGCTTTATTAAGAATTTAAAATAAATCTGCGAATTCCTTAAAAAATGCAAATGAAATGCAAAACTAAATACCTACGTTTTCTTATTTGGAAAAATTTAAAATAATATTTCTGTTTAAGAATTTTTCCACTTTTTTTTTAATAAAATTATAGAAATAATTACTTTAAATACTTAATGTGTAAAACAGTACCTGTTATATCTCAATAAACTTGTCCTACAATACAAAACACATGCAAACTAAGCCATTTTTTTTTTCAAATCTTAAAAAACCGCTAAAACTATATATGTTTTAAGGAGGTACGATTTTAAGGCTTTATATGAAAATTTTTCAAAATTTAATTCGCGCAGAAAACAAAAAATACATTTAGTATGTATTAATAAAAAATGTCCAAAGACAAAGCTTATAACTGATTACCATGGTTATAGATAGAAAGCATCCAGTTGTTTTTGACACTACGAAATAAAACAAAAAAAAACAAAAGTTAAATTTTACTCGATCCTAGAAAAAGTACTCAATATTAATCCATAACAAATAGTAAAAAAAAATTAACAATAACAATATTTTTATGTTAAAAATAATAATTACAAAAATATACAAAATCGATAACAAAACAGAAAATCGGTAACAAAATTTTTTCTTTTAAAGATCGATAACAAGTTAGAAAATCGGTAACAAAATTTTTTCTTTTAAAGATCGATAACAAGTTAGAAAATCGGTAACAAAATTTTTTCTTTAAAAGATCGATAACAAGTTAGAAAATCGGTAACAAAATTTTTTCTTTAAATAATCGATTAAAAAAATTTAGTTAAAAAAATAGATTATAATTGATAAAAAAACGTGTTTATAAAAAGCCGGTGAAAAAAATTTCAATGTAAAATCGATATAAAAAAAATTCGTTTATAAAATCGATAAAACTAAATATGCTACAGATAATAAATAAAACAAAATTGTCTATGGAAAATCGAGGATAATAATTATTTTTTTTTATAGAAAATCGATAACAGATATTTTCTAAAACAAATCCACTACAAATATTTTCTATAGAAAACCGATAACAATAAAGTTCTGTGGAAAGTGGAAAACAAGAAAGTTCTTAACAAAATCGATAGCAAAAATGTTCTATAGAAAATGGATAGCAAACATTTTTTATGGGAAATCATTACAAAAAATTTTGTAATAGAAAATCGATAATAAAAATTTCTATAAAATACCGATAACAAAAATTTCTATAAAACACCTATAACAAAAATTTTCTATAGAAAATCGATAAAAAAATGTTTTATAGAAAATCGATAATAAATATTTTTTTACAGAAAATCGATAACAAATATTCTCTAAAAAATCGATAACAGAAATTTCTTATATAACATGGATAGAAAAATTTTATTATAAGACATATGTAGATAACAAATAGTTTCTATAGATAATAAATAAAAAAATTTTGTATAGTAATTCGATAATGAAAATTTTTTATAAAAAATCGATAGCAAAATTTTCTTCAGAAAATCGATAATAAAAATTTCTTAAAATATCGATAGAAAATCGTAAAAAAAAATTCTATAGAAAATCGTTAAAAAATATTTTTTACAAAAAATCGATAACAAATATTCTATAAAAAATCGATAAAAGAAATTTCTTATATTACATAGATAGAAAATTTTTTTTATAAGACATATGTAGATAACAAATAGTTTATATAGATAATTAATAAAAAATTCTCTATAGTAATTCGGTAATGAAAATCTTCTATTAAAAATCGATAGCAAAATTTTCTTTAGAAAATCGTCTACAGAAAATTGATTAAAAAAAACTTCTATAATCGACAACAAATATTTTCTATAGAAATTTGGTAACGGATATTTTCTATAGAAAATCGATAACAAATTTTTCAAAGATATTTTTGCGATAACGTAAACTTTCCAAGGAAAGTTTATCGATAGCAAAAAAATTATAGATAAAAATGTTCCTATTAAAAATTTGTCAATAACAAAATTTATTAAGCAGTTAAATTCTCTTAGCTGTCCAGTTATGTTTTTGTATATAAGTGTGCAATAAAATACTCCTATAATTAAGAATAATCTAAGACTAACACTTGTATGTATTAAAAAAAAAGATTAAACTAATTGTTGAATTTTAGTTAACAAATTTAACAACTAGTTCTTTAGTTTAGTTTAGCTAAATAATATGTAATTTAATTGTATATGTTGTGAAAACGGTCTTTTGTATAGTTAACAAAAAACTTTGGAAATTGAAAATTTTTTAAAAAAATATGTGTAAACATTTACTGTACACAGGATCATAAGATAAAAAAAATTTTTTTTTTAAATCGATAAAACAAATTGTCTACAGAAAATTGATTAAAAAAAACTTCTATAATCGACAACAAATATTTTCTATAGAAATTTGGTAACGGATATTTTCTATAGAAAATCGATAACAAATTTTTCAAAGATATTTTTGCGATAACGTAAACTTTCCAAGGAAAGTTTATCGATAGCAAAAAAATTATAGATAAAAATGTTCCTATTAAAAATTTGTCAATAACAAAATTTCTTTATTAAAAAACTATCTATAATAAAAAATTATTTTTATCTATAACAAAAATTGTATTTTGAAAATTAATCGATTAAAAATTTTACTACTAAAAATCTATCGATAATTTTTTTCTACAATACAAAAAAAAATTTTTACTAAAAATTCAAACCTAACAAAATCTGTTCAACAAAATTTATTGAAACAGAAATTTTATATAAAATATTTTATATATTTTTATAAAAAAAAATAAATAAAACTGTTGCATGACCTTAGGCTCGAATAATTAAATACAAAAATTAAAAAAAGAGGTCAAATAAAGTATAGAATTATTATATTTTTTTTTTGCAAAATTTTTTTTCAATAAAAATTTTGAAAAACTATAGTAATAGAAATTTAATGGTACTTTTGAAGTACTATTTTTTCTGACTACAACTACGTAATTACAGAAAAGTTTCAAAAATTTTAAATATACACAAATATAAAATCAAAAAATAATATAAATCGTCCAATAAAACAGAATTTTTTATTTTCCTAGCGAACCGCATTACTGCTAGTAGTGGTCGTACACATAACTACTACTTTTGTGCGCGCCGAAAATGAAAAGAAATCCGCTGGAGCTGAAGACAAACAGATTGAGCCTAAAGAAAAAGAAGCTGAAAAATCTGCAGATGGTAAAGAAGAAGACTCTGCAAAGCCAAAGCGTGGTCTACATTTCATAGGGGACTATCATCATAAATACGATGCCCATCATCATCATCACTATCCGGTGCATCACGAGAAGGTCATAACAATTATTAAAAAAGTACCGGCTCCATATCCGGTAGAGAAAATTGTGCATGTACCCGTAGAGAAGGAGGTGCATGTACCTTATGAGGTGAAAGTGCCTAAGCCATACCCTGTGATTAAACATATACCCTATGAAGTTAAAGAAATTGTCAAGGTGCCACATGAAGTGCCAGCTCCATACCCTGTTGAAAAGAAGGTGCCCTATCCAGTTCATGTGCACTATGATCGTCCAGTGCCCGTCAAGGTATACGTGCCACATCCTTATCCTGTTGAGAAGAAAGTTCATGTACCAGTAAAGGTGCATGTACCTGCTCCTTATCCAGTCGAAAAGAAAGTCTCCTATCCCGTCAAAGTACATGTTCATGTTGACAAGCCATATCCAGTAGAAAAAATTGAACACTATCCCGTTAAGGTACCCTATGATAAACCAGTACCTTATCATGTCGACAAGCCAGTGCCCTACCATGTTGAGAAACCCGTGCCAGTGCCAGTTATTAAGAAAATTCCAGTACCGGTTCATGTGCCCTATGATCGTCCTGTACCCGTACATGTTGAAAAGCCAGTACCCTATGAGGTTAAGGTCAAAGTGCCTGCCCCTTATCCCGTTATCAAGGAAGTGCCAGTTAAAATTGAGAAACATGTACCCTATCCAGTCAAAGTGCTTTATGATAAACATGTGCCCATACACATTGAAAAACATGTACCCGAATATCATGAAAAACATATAACCTACAAAGAACCCGTATTTGAATATAAAAAAATCGAACATGAAGATCACCACGACCATTACAAGCCCATTAAAGAAGAACACAATGAGGAAGAATACAAGCATGAAGAGGCCTACCATCATCAAGGAGACCACAAACAGATAGAGGAATATCAACATGAACATGAATACAAACACGAAGACGAATACAAACATGAACATGAGTACAAGCACGAAGATGAATACAAACATGAACACGAATACAAGCATGAAGAATACCAGCCACAAGAGGAATACAAACACCAAGGTCATGAGGAATTATCAGAGGTGGAGCATAGCCATGATTTTGCACATTATTATCATCACTATAGTGGCCATCACTAAGATTTCAGTTGACTAATAAAAATTTTTCTATTTTTTTTCCTATTTACAGCATCACTAACGGGCCAACTGATATCTCCCAAAGAGAGGGTACCTCAGAAAGCATTATATGTGATTTTGTGATAGGTATTAAGAGAAAGAGAGAAAGAGATTTAAGAAACAAACAAAGGGAGAGCGAATTGAAAAGAGAGTTGAAAATTAATGAAATGCTTACGTAAAAAGGATTAACGATGTAATTAAAACTGAAACGATTAAATATTTAAATAATGTAAATACTAAGTGATATTAAACACAAAATAATAACACAATCAAGTAAACCTTCCATCAAGCCCAACAAAACTAATTTAGTTGACACAAAAAACTACTAACTCTACTTTTCGTTTAACCCTTCTCCCTTAATATAAAGACTTTTTTTACTATAGAACTTTTAAAAATAAAATACAAAAAATTACTCAATAGTTTTTAAAATATTTTAAGCCGTTTAAGTGTGGCTTCTTGTAAATAGCAAATGTAATACTTTAAGTTAAAGAAAACGTAATGTCAACATTATAATATAAGCGTAGTTTATAGCGAATTTAACCAGCATCTACTCCTCTTGGCAAAAATAAAAGGCATTTAAACAACGGCCTGCAGCTCATGCTCCTTCCTCCTCCGTCAAAGAGATAAAAATGGTTGATTATTAAGCAGTTAAATTCTCTTAGCTGTCCAGTTATGTTTTTGTATATAAGTGTGCAATAAAATACTCCTATAATTAAGAATAATCTAAGACTAACACTTGTATGTATTTAAAAAAGAGATTAAACTAATTGTTGAATTTTAGTTAACAAATTTAACAACTAGTTCTTTAGTTTAGTTTAGCTAAATAACATGTAATTTAATTGTATATGTTGTGAAAACGGTCTTTTGTATAGTTAAAAAAAAACTTTGGAAATTGAAAATTGTTTAAAAAATATGTGTAAACATTTACTATATACAGGATCTGAAGAAACATATGAAGAATTATATTTTACCAAATATATTTTAAAATTGTTTTAGAAAAACGAAAAAACAAATAATAATAAAAAAATAATTAAAAAAAACATCTCAGAAAATGAGATTTTTGAAAATCAAATCAATAAACAGTTTTATTAAATTAAATAGTAGCAGGAGAGTAACATAGAACAATTTAAAAAAGCTTATTTTTGATTATCAAATCCTTAACAAGAAAATATAAGTTTATTAGGCACAAACTTATGACAGGTATACGTACGTTTAACCATGTTGTGCAGATTAAAGACACAAAATTACTCTATTAAAAAAATAAGAATCCTAAATCTGTTTATACTGCGTGTTAATGAAGAATCCAGTTCCTTAATGACTTCCAATTCGAATTCCTTTCTTATTATTTATTATTTTATCAAAATCCAACTAATAGTTTTTAAGCCAATCTCGTTCAAAAACACAAACAAAAAGACAGTCTGACAGACATATATTATAAAGTGGTTTGTTTTATATTCCAGATCGTTGATTATATCCATGACCATTGTATAACTGTTTTTTACAATTTTATTATATAAAACACATAGACAAATCGTATAAATCTTCTTCTATCTATCTATATATATAAAACAGGATGTACATAAGTATGTATGTATGTATGTATGTATGTATGTATGTATGTATGTATGTATGTAATGTATGTATGTAATGTATGGATTCAAAAACGGCTGAACCGATTTTGATGAAATTTTCAGGGAATCTTTAGAATTTTTAGGCGGGTGACACTGTGATGTCTGATTTTTTATTTTCGGTCTGCGGGCGGAGGGGCGTGGCAAAATCCAATTTTCATATTGCACCACCAATGACATATACACACATATATTTATTTTGTTTGCCTTTCTTGATTTTATTTAAAAGCAGTTGTCATGTTTTTCAAAACGAGATATCAAACTCTTAAATCGGCTATGTAGTTCCGACGATATTTACAAAAAACCTCTGTTAATAATGATCCAATATCAAAATTTTAAAACTTTCGAAATGTTGCATTCAAAAATTCGAGTTTTCGGTTTATTTACAAAAAATATTTACAGCTCAATGAGTAAATTCAATTGAAACTGCCCGGCAAATTAATCAAATACAAATCAAGTGACACAGTAATGGATGAAGAACAAGCCTTCAATTATCCCACTGAATTTTTGAATTCATTGCAACCACCCGGAATGCTACCGCATGTACTAATATTAAAGGTTGGATCACCGGTAAATCTTATTCGCAACCGATGATTTCCAACGAATTACCATTCCAATTCAAGCGGCTCCAATTCCCTTTGCGTCTTGCCTTTGCTATTACCATTACAAAGCACAAAGTCAATCATTGACTATTACTGGCTTAATTTTGGAAAATTCATGTTTTTCACTCACCCAGTGGTATGTGGCTTGCTCTCGAGTTGGCACACCAAAAAATGTATACGTTTTTACACAAAATAAAAAAAACATTGTCTCTCCGGTGGCCTTAAGATGAAGTAATAAATAAATATAATTTCCAATTTGCCTTAAATACATGCGTTTCTTTTTAGGTTGAGCCCATACCTACACCATATGTAAGTTATTCTGCAAAAAAAACTTTATGATAGGCATTCCATGAATTTTTCTTTGAAGGCCGTAGATTTCGTTAAAAGCTCAATTTAAATCGTGTGGTAATACAACACTAATAGCTTAGGGCCAGCAACACGGACCGAGTCTGCTAGTAGTTTAATATAAATAGTAGCAAATTTTCTAAATATTATTTTTTGTGGGAGAAAGATTTCAACAAAATTCCGTATCATTGGTTTGCTATAAAAAACAGAGTCAGGAAAAACAATCCTCTATTCGAATCCAAAATATATATTTTTTACCCGTTTTCGCCCCTTATATGTTGAAAAAAAAATACCAGGCAGAAAATGTCCGCTTAAGTTTTTAATAGATGATAATACTTTTTTAGGTTAGTTTGTATAATTGTTTGTTTAGCAGATATAAGGTTACCGATTTTACCCTTTTTTACTCCTTTACAGTACGAATTTCCAAAAGTTCCTTCTTAGTGGACATACATACATATACATCAAAGAAGGTACCCACTGTTCAAACTGCATGTCTCTAGCTTTTTCCGTTTGGGCTGTGCGATGATGAATGAGTCAGTCAGTCAGACATGTTACTCTTTTGATGAAAATATAAATAGTTAATTTGTATAAATCCTGGTAGGTGACACATTCTACTTCTACAAGTATTTCTAATCCTAAATGTGACAATTATGACAATTATCAAAGCCAACAAATTCAAAATAATCTCCACCGCTTGGATAATTTGACCTAAAAAAAAGTACATCCACTTGTTAATTCGCAAAATATTATTTTGTTTAGGAACGTATAGAGCGTATTATAGGAGGGCTACCTAAATTAATTCTCATACATCATATATGTAAAGTATCTAAAACCTTCGTCAAAATACGCCATAAAAGTGTCATTGACTGTAACTCAAAAGAGTGATGAGTTTTAAAACAAAGATAGAAGAAAAAAAACAGATAATTCATTACGAAAAAACTAGTTAATTTCAGCAAGCAAAGAAAAAAAACGCTCTTCCCAAATAAATATTTAAAATCATAGACATTATTCTGCATATCAATAATATGTGTAGACTGACTTTAAATAAATGAAGCAGAAATTGTGATTTTTATAAAAATACTAATTTTTTATGAGCTTGTAAAAACACGCCTTAAAAGTGTCATTTTCTCAAAGACAACAATAAAAAAGTTTAAGTGCGCCATATTCGGTTGTGCAGAATTCTATATACCCTTCACACTGTTTTAAAACGCAGTTTTTGCTATATATTTTCTGTCGATATCTTTAATGTTTATGGATGTATTACACACATATTTCTACAAAGAACGGGTTCTTCATAGGTTGTATACACATATAAGGATAGGTTAGGTAGAACAGGCAGTTGTTGTGCAGCTCACTTGGGTCCATTATATTGATTATTGAATAGAATAGAAAAGAAAAAAAGCAGAGAAGTACAGAGTCTCTGGCGGGAATCGAACCCGCAACCCCTAAGTCAATAGACCAGCACATTACTGACTAGTCCACTGGGGCACCCTATACACACTGAGATAAATAAATTTTTGTGTAGAAAAATTAAGAAAATAAACAAAAGAACTAGTGGTTTTGTGCTTATATCTTGTTTATTAAATGGAAATTTTGCTACTTTTCTACATAAACTGTTTCAAGGTCATAACTGACAACTATATAGTGCAACTTTGACCAAAACTTATTTAGGAAATCGATAATCTAAACTTGAATTTTTTTTTTTTTTTTTTTTAATTTGTTCGTCGATATCTTTGCCGGTAATTGACACATGAAACCAAAATTTGTCAAAAAATGATAACAAACGTGTTAAGAAAGTCTATAGGAAAATCAGACTTTATTTGGGTAAAAAACTGAAGCAATAGTATTCCTACGCTCGAATGTCAGCTTATAATGTTCCAACGTAACTAATTTTCAATAACAAAATTCTCGAAAGCATGTCTGATAAATCGGTACCATATAAGGATCTGAAGTATATGTAAGGGCTTCCAGAATCTGATTTCAACATACACACAGACAGACTGCTTAAGAATTTTTATACTTTAAAGGGTCTCAAATTAATATTTTAAGGAAATTACAAACGGAATGACAAACTTATTGACACTCTCATGTGAAGGCATATAAAAACGAAAAAGTTTATGGAGAAAAATGTAAAATATTCATATAAATTAATTAGCTATGCCAAAAAAAAAAAAACAAAAAAGCGTGCCAAAGATACGTTTACACATATTAATTCAATCTTAATTTATTATAGTTTTAGTCATTTAACTACACATTGATATGAACAGAAAGACACGCAGACTATCAGGCCTCTTGTTAAATGAAGCAAGACTTTAAATACATGCAAAATTAACATAAAACTGCAATAATTCATTTAATGAAAAATACAATAGAAATAAAATTTAAATTCAAATATTAAAAAGTAGATTTATAAATGCTATTTAAAAGAGATTATTGTCCATTAATCAAATAGCTATAAATAGTAATGCGTTTTAAAAAAGTTGTATAAAAACCACCTATCAAATGTCGTAGTACAAAAGTAAATTTTGTTTAAATTTTAATTAATTATTGACCTTAAATATATGTGACCTGCTCCGCGAAAAGGGACCTTTGCGCCGAAAAGAAGTTATTGAGAAAAACGCGTTTAAAAAAGCACTTCGTTCAACACACATTGTATTGTTACGTTCTGTTTATATCACATTTTTAAATTTTTTCATTAATTATGTTCATCTTTACAGGTGATTTGTAAAAAAAGCTAAAAGACATAGATACTTGTGGTTTGCGGCATTTGAAAGAGCGTTTTTTCTCCTATAAGAATCACTCGAAAAGTAAAAAAAAAAAAATTTCGGCGCAGAGGTACCTTTTCGTGGAGCAGGTCACATATGCTGATTTTAGTATTAGTGTATCAGTGTACTTAGTAATATTTTGAAGAGAGAACATATTAATTTTTATACCCTTCACACAATGAACTAGTAAGAGCACTATATTCGGCTATGCCGAATCTTTTATACCCACCACCAATTTTGCTTACTTTTATGGCACAAAATGTATTATTTTGTTATTAACAGTAATCGCTATGGAATAATCTCTTTATATTAAAATATGTATGTATCGCATTCTTTGTATAATAACTTCAATACGCTAGTAAGATGATTTCGTAAATTTAGTCTTTTAATAAAAGTGGGCGTTAAAGTAGGAGAGTCAATATAGTTTCTGCTAGTAAATAAAACTGAGATATTTCAATATAGTCCTTTATTCATCCAAAATCTTTATTCATAGAGAAACTATATGAGTTTGAGATAAAGCGTTGTATGGGAGGTGGGCGTAAAAGTGGGCGTGTCACATTTATTTTCCGTTAGAACAAAGCATTTGACCAAAATGCCAAATTTCAGAGTCGTACATCCAATTTTGTTGCTTTTATGACGTTTTTGTTTTTAAATATACCGAAAAATACACTGTGCGGTATAATTTTTCATACATTTTGTTCCATAACTCCTTTCCTAATGCATAGATTTAGTCAATTTTCGGGGAAAAATATTGCTTTTACTCAGGAAATATATATTCGAAGTTTCATGACTCTACGACAATGCGTTTGGACACAATTCCATGTTATTCGATGTTGGAAGGACACGGTTTTTTCACCTACTCTTGTTTTACGGGCTATAACTCTCCTCCTAATATTCCGATTTAGCCCATTTTCAATACCAAACAAACTTTGTGTATAAAAAAGATTCTGGCAAAATTTTAGCCACCTAGCTTTTTTGGAGCGACCTCTATCGTGCTTTCAACAAACGTACAGATGGACGGACATAATTAGATCATCATAAAATTAAACTCCGATTCAGAAAATATATACTATATGGGGGCCTAAAATGGATATTTCGATGTGTTACAAACGGAATGACAAAATGAATATACCCCGACCATTTTTTTGGTGACGGATATAATAAGTAGATTTATTAATAAGTATATTGTAAAGTGGGGACAAGAGAACAGAAAGAAACCATTCGCGTTTGCTACCTATTCACAAATTTATTGCTTTTGTATTGCCTTTGATTGATAGTTAAAAAATAGGTATTGACATTTGCATACTCATTTCTTTTTCTGCTTGCACTCTCAACAATCTCTTTTTGTGATATGAAAGAACTGAAAACATTCGCACCATTCGATCAGTGTTCGTTGACATTTGTGTGTAAAGTTTGTAAACAACCAGTTGTACGTATGTATGTATGTGTATGTACATATATACATAAGAAGATAAACGATGTGATAATTATACCCTTCACACAGTGAAAAAGGGTATATATAGGTTTGTCACTCCGTGTGAAATTTCTACAATTTTCATTTCCGACCCCATAAAGTATATATTTTCTGAAAGCTTATGAATAGGGGAGTCGATTAAGCCCTGTCAGTCTGTCCGTCTGACCGTCTGTCCGTGTGTATGTTGAAATCAACTTTTTGAAGCCCCCCGACATAGGTTGGACCCGGGTAAGGCATTAGAATATCAGAAATATTCGGGAGTAGATCGGTATTGAAAATCAGAAACATCGGTACATAAACAACTGAGATATGAGCAAAAACCCACGACCACCTCGATTTTTTTTCACAAAAACAACATTACAACAACAACATACATACATATAAACGTGTATACTGGTTAGAGAAAACGTGGCATCAAATCCCAACTGAGCCAAAAAATTTTTTTTTTTAATTTTTTTTTTATTTTTTTATTTAATATATTATTTATATTTTTATTATTATTTTTTTTAACTTTTTTTATTTATTTTTTTTTGTTTTATATATGTATATTATATATATAATAATTTTTTTTTTAAATTTTTTTTTAAATTTTTTTTTAAATTTTTTTTTAAATTTTTTTTTTTACATACATACGTGTACGTATTTCATATGGGATGAATGGTGATACAAGCAACTGTTATTGCATGACTACACGTTGTGAAGGGTATATGAGATTCGGCATGGCCGAATATAGCACTCTTACTTGTTTCATTTAATTTTTTTCAAATTTAGAAATATTTTAAGTTTATTTGCTGTATCGTGCTACAAGTTACATATAAAGAAATTTTTTCAATGAGCCTTAAAACCATTCATACCATTCGCTCAGTATTCGTTGCTTATTCAATCAGCATTAAAACCATTCATACCATTTGCTCAGTATTCGTTGCTTTTGCGACTGTTAGTTGACTTTTGTAAAAGACAAGCACTGCATGATACGTTATTCATTATACTCCCTTATTGTGAATTATGTCATGCATTGCTTTACTAAATTGCTGTATATGGTCGACATAAGGCTTTCTTTTTGAGATTGTATTCCATATTGTATTACATAAAATAAACCAATCAAACCGTTCTCTAAATATTGATTTTTAAATTTGATATAAACACATTTTTAAACATTCAAGTAAAAATCATATTTTTTGAGCTTTTAAAATAGTGGTTTATCTTAAGCAATTATGCTGTAATATTTTTTGTAAATTTTCTATATTGAGCTACAATTAAGCAAAGCGAAATATAAATCCGGATGATCCATAATAATAATAATAATAATAATAATAATAATAATGCAAAATACTTTACATGGAATGACCTTTTACTTTTCAAAAGACTAAAACAAAACATCTTAAGTAAATATAAGAAAATTTCCAAGTTTCTAATTCATAAAAAGCTTAGTTTACATATTTCGGTGACTTTCTAACAGCCAAATCTATATAAGAGCGAAAAGAGTTTTTTGGCTGGCAAAAATTCTCACGTTCATACAATTTGTATAAGACAAACCGAAATACCGCGGCGGCCATGCTTTGCAATTGCAATTTTGACAAGCAGATAATTTGTTATTTAAGCACTGGCTAATATTTTTTTTTAAGTTGGTCAAGTGAACCACCCCAACCCCCCATTACAGGCTCAGCAGGGTCTAATCTTTTACAAAAATTCTTAAATACGTTTTTCAATAAACTGTTGTCAATGGTTGATATTGGTTTGATAAAATTCGATTCAAAAAACCCCACAAAAAATAGTATAAGGGTTTTAAATCACACATTCTGGGTGGCTAATTCACTTGTACTCTACGAAAAATAAAGCAATTTCCGAATTTTTTTTTTTTTAAAGATCCATTGTTTCCCTTGATGTGTGGAAAGTGACACTTGTTCCAACCACATATTCTCTAAATCTTAAATTTATCGCAACATAAAGTTTCGGATTTTCATTGGCCAGTGATACTTCAAATTTAAATACTTTTTATAATATTTAATATTGTACAAGGCATATTTATTCATCAGGTAATTGCAGTTCGGAGAGAATTTTTTGTTTATATTTTTTATATATGAAGTTTGACATTTGAAATAAATTAGAAAAGAGAGAAAATTGTTTTTTATTTATGCATTTTGACATCTGAAATTTAAAATAAGTGTTGAAAAAAATAATCAGCTGGCGAATCAAGAGTAGCTGATGAATAAATATGCCTCGAATATTGTATTGAAATCTATGAATATATTGAGGAAAACTTTTGTAGTGTTACCTTTGCCTAACATTTTTAATCAAATAAGTTTTTACAAAATTTTTTTTTTAAAATAAGGTTTTTTGATTTTTAGTACAATTAGTCAGGTTCCAAGTACATCCTTGGTACAACATTTATTATCAGATAATTGAGGACGTTCAGAATTTGTTTTTAACATTATGTTTAGTTGATAATTAAATTTTCACTAAATTAGCCAAAAATTTCAAGGTATGGACGGATTGAACAAATAAGCACAATTGTACTAAATTATTTTGTTATTATTAGATGTGGGTGAAAATATTACAACAATTCGATCATTTTACTGTAGAAGTAAATCGCACTAATCTGGAGCGTTTTTGGAAAAAGTCGCTGACCGACAAAAATTCAACTTTTGGGTTGTTGAAAAGCGCTAGATTGGCATTGCTACTTACTAACACATAAATCACACACAAACACAAGAAATTTAAATATATCGGTTACTAGTTGAAAAGCAGTGGTTAAACTGGACTTATTGTACATATTAAAAATAATGGATTTTTTTTTTTAATTTTACCTGTAATTTAAGCCTAAAGTTATATTTTTGAAATAAAGCACAAATAAAATAACTTTAATAAATTTTCATAATTTTAAGCAACTAAAGCTATGCATTAAGGCAATGTTACCAACATTGGAAAACACTTAAACTAACACTGAGCAAGATTTTTTAAAACAAATAATCAATAGATAAATGGTACAACAAAATACTTGCAACATAATTTTCTGCGAAAGTTTTTAATGTAACACATTGATTTCCTACAAAGCAAAATATTGCACTTATCTGTTGTAACTTGTGTCATGTAGGAAATGAATTGATTTATAAATACCACTTAAATTAATTGAATTAATGTATTTGGCTTACTGTTTAAATGTTAAATAATAAATTGAAGATAAAATGTCAAAATAGAAAAAGAGAAATAGTACTCACTTGATATAAGGAATGTTAGCGGGTACATGGTATTTTGCGCCAGGATCAAAATCTTTTTCGGAGCGTAGAACGGGCGGTTTAATGCCGCTGTATTTTTCTCTAAATAAAAGGGAGGAAAAAAAATTTAATAAAGGAGACAAATTTCGTAAAAAATACTTTTTTAAAAATTTTATTTAAAAAATTATACGAAAATCTTCTAAAAAAAAATTACTAAAATTATTCAATTTTTCAACACAATATTTTAGCAATATTTTTTCATCAATAAGAAATTTTTCTTAGCTTTACCAAAGACTTTAAATTCTGTGAAAATTTTCTCAGAAATTCAAAAAATTAATTTAATAGTATCAAATTTAGAGATAATCTTCTATAAGTTTAGATTTTATCGAAACACTTTTATAACCTTCAAAAGTTTATTACAATAAAAATAATTTTTTTTTTTTGGAAATTTATTAAAACATTGAATTTTTCATAAACGTCATATGTATAAAATTTTTCTAAAGAGAATATCGAATAAAATAATATTAAGTTTTTTTTTTTTAAATTTATTGCAACAAAAACTCAAACTTTTGTTTTTTTTAATATTTTTTAAAAGCATTGCATATACACTGCCGTGCATTATTATAGCCGAACGTCAACTTTAATTATTCTTATATTAGGACAAGGATTAGGAAATTTATACCATCTGAAAGAGCATTAAAAATTCATAATTAAAGCAAATAAATCATATTATTTACTTGCTTCTTTACCGTCAAAACAATTAATATAATTTCAGAGTGGTGCGCTATTATAGTCGCACTGTTAGCAGCATATCGAAATTAATTATAAATTAGTAGAGATTTGACCCTTCATAAACATATTTTTTTATTAATGGTTTTTCAAGCATCAATTATGACTCCATAATCGTGCCATATTGCTTATTTGCAGCATAGATTTAGCGCACCGTGATTCCCTAGATATTTTGGTCTAGAAGATGGTTTATATATATATATAATTTCCTTTAGCTCTATGTGGAGCGTAGGGCCATTACGAAAGTACGGTAATCATTCCTATTTTTAGATAGTTGTTTTAGTTCATTCCATGATGTATTCATTTGGTGGATTTCATTATTTGTGTTTCGTCGCCATGTTGTTTTTGGTCTACCTTGGATTCTGGTTCCTTGAGGGTTCCACCATAGGGCAGATCTGCATGTTCCTTGACATCCTTTCTTAATGAATGACCAATCCAACTCCACTTTCTCCTTTGAATCTCTATATCGATTGGGATTTCGTTTGTAGATTACTCTGGGCCACCATATTCGGAGAATATTTCTTAGACAGCGGTTAGAAAAAGTTTGTAGTTTCTTACTAAGGTTTGCTGTCAGTGTCCAGGATTCGCAACCGTATAGGAGTACTGATTTGACATTTGAGTTATATATTCTGAGCTTGGTATTAGTTGAGATTTGTCCTGATGCCCATACATTACGTAGTAGGGAGAAGCTGTTCCTAGCTTTGTTTATCCGGGAAGTGATGTCTTCGGCGGTACCACCAGAAGGAGTTAATATGCTTCCTAGGTAGCAAAATTTTTCAGTTTGACTGATTGGTTCATCGTTTATTTTGAATGTTGGCGGATTTTGGGACGTAGTCATGAATTCTGTCTTCTTCACGTTGATGCGTAAGCCGCAATTTTTAGCTTGTTGGCTAAGACGATGAAGCTTAATCTCCATATCCGACCTTTTCGTTGATAGGAGCGCAATATCGTCGGCGTAGGATAATTCCTCGAGGGTACCAAACATATCCCAGTGGATACCTCTATTATCCAGAAGAGCTTTGTTAAGAATGTCATCTAATACTACTAGAAACAAGAGCGGGGACATCAAGCATCCTTGTTTAACACCAGTTTTGGGTTCTATGTCCGGTGAAAGGAGTTTGTTGTGCAGAACTTTACATTTGAAACCATCGTATTGGGCTTTGATGAGATTTATTAATTTCGGTGGGACATTTCTCGAGCGCAGTGATTGCCATATAGTTCCTCTATAGATACTGTCAAAAGCCGTGGTGAAGTCTATGAAACATGCATGTAGGTTTTGTTGCCATTCATTTATTTGCTCCAGTATGATGCGCAATGTTATGATGTGGTCCAAGCATGATCGTTTAGTTCGAAAGCCAGCTTGATTGCGTCTAAGAGATCTTTCTATTTTATTCTGAATACGATTTAATAATATTCTGGAAAGTATTTTGGATGGTATAGATAGGAGCATTATACCTCTGTAGTTCTTGCACAGGGAGAGGTCACCTTTTTTTGGAACTTTGATGAGTATACCCTGCAGCCACTCATCGGGTAACTTCTCTTCTTGCCAAATAGCACTAAACAGTGGATGCAGCGCTATAGCTGATGTGTTAGGGTCGGCTTTTAATACTTCAGCTGAGATATTATCGATGAAGATGAAGAAGATGGTTTGACCATTCTAATTGCGGAATGTTATTTGACTTAAGCCACGACCATGGCATTATTCTGCTGGAAAATCTGTTGCTTTCTCTACGATTTCTCTAAAAAAAAGGTCAACGGTAAAAAAGGTCTAGATAGTAGTTCTGTATTTTATTCAATTCATTTTGGTGCTGAGAAAACTTAACTCTAGTATACAATGAGCAGAGCAGAGAATTCACCCCAAACCATAAGAGATACACCAGCAAATTGTTTTTTTTTTACAGTAGGAAATGCACCAATTTGATCTCGTCGGAAAAATTTATCGAAAAACAATGCTTCTAAAGTATTAAGTAAAAGTTGCTAAACTATTCTCATCTTATTGCAATTCATAAAGGAAAAGTATTTGTCGCGCATTGTTCAACTTTTGTTGTGACATATTTAAACTGCAATTAGCCATTTCTTAGCGGTTTTTGAGAAATTGCTTGCACTTGATATAATTTTGGGTTTACTACGTTCGTAAAGTTTCGACTGTAGTGTCTTTTAAAAAATAGCGAACTATTTTTTTTTATCAGCTTAATTTCCACACAATTTCCCGAAAACTAACACCATCCAACTGAAAAGCAATAATTCTGCTTTTTTCAATGTCAGATAAATACAACAGCATGGCATTTAAAATGTTCGACAAACATGAAATGAATAGTTAATTACTTAACAAATTGAAAAAAAAGGAGGAAAAAACTTTTAGCCGAATAATAAACAACATTTTTAATGCTGCGTCTGTAATAATGCACTTCCCTGACATCAAATAATATTATAATTGTAAAAAATAAATTATTTTTATTGCTTTAGTTACTAGTTTTTGAAGTTTTAGACTGTACAAATAGATTTTTTTAATCTTTGTTATATTATAACAAATAAATTAAAAACGAGGTGCGGTTATAATATTGCACCGCAGTGTATTATTAACAACGATAGTAGAATTTAGCGCTAGTTCTGTAAAATATTATGTTTTTCTAAAAATGTCAAATTTTTAAAAATTTCTCTTTTTTTTCAAACATAAAATTAAAAACAAAATCTGAGAAAGACTTATTTAAAATTTAAAAAAAAATTTAATTTTTGGAAAATTCAATTTATTTATTTTTATTTGTGGTTATTGGGTATATTGTAGAAATTACAAACAGGTAAAGTGTTTACCAATTACTTTGAGAAACCTTTTTTTAAACATCGAATTTTTACATCTAATTAATCGAAAATACATTTTCGGTTAAAATCGAATTTATATAAATTTTTTTACAAAATTTATATAAAATCGAAGTCATTGAAAAGTTGATAGTTTTAGGGCCATTATTACAACTTGCCTTTAGTTAAAGGTAGGAAAACCTCCATAATAATAATAATAAAAAAAAATAAAAAATAGTAAACGAAGGATTTATAATGCAAAGCCATTTATAGGTCCGAAAAAATAGGCAAGTTGTAATAATGGACCTTAGAATATTAAATTAAAAAAAATCAAAATAAACCAAAAAATATTTTTAAAAACGTTGTAAAATATCGAAATGATTAAGAATTTTCTTAATATTAAAAAATAATTAACAAAAAATAAAACAAAAAAATTTTATATTTTAAAACATAGAACTCACCTCAAATTCCAATAATGACAATTCATACGACGCTTATTTGCCGCCCCACTAAATATATCATAACGCCAATTATCCAGCGATAAGGCAAAGGGCAAAAATGCTACCTTATCTATGGCCATTGTAAATAAATAATTAATGTCATAACTGCTCTCATCCACCGATCTTTGTAGTAAGCCCAAAGTTTGGAAATGTTTAGGTGTGGCCACGGATAAACCTATAGCATCACCTATAGCTTGATGAAAAGCTTAAAAGAAATCAAAAAATTAAATTAAATTTTTCCGTCTACTTAAACACTCAAACACTAACCGGGATTGGCACCATTTCGAAAAACTCTCGGTAAATGTCTATACTGCAAAAAGTACTGGATATGAGCCATTTCATGATGCACACTTATTAGGCTCTTTTGATTTATATCGGTGCAGAGTTTAACACGAAAATCATGTCTATTACAAAAGTCCCAGGCTGAGGGTTCACAGAGAACACGACGATTTAAAGGCTGCTCTAAAATAGAATTTTGATAGAATTCCGGACCCACTGCAGACATATTTATCGAGGTGAAAAACTCTTCGGCCAACTGAAACATTAGCAGAGGGGTATAGCCTTGCTCCAGCATGCGTGGTGTTACATCTATTAGTTTTTTACCCGGATAGGGTATAACAATATCTAATATATTGGACCAGGATTGGGCATACATATTGCCCAATATGTGCGAGGGTATAGGGGCGATGCGATTTATTCTTTCCGGCCCATAATATTCACGCAAACGACGACGTACATAGGCATGGAGAGACTCATAAAGGGGTCGTATTTGTTCCCAAACTATATCGATATCTTGGCGAAAATTTCCAGACTCATAAGCCAAATACCAATATTCACCACCATTGGTTACATCTGCAGCAAGAGATATTTATAATTACTAAGAAAGAAGAAAACAGCTTTAAAGTTTCAACTTACTATTGGCAAAAGCCACCTCATTCATAACATCCACCAATTGCTCATAACCATCTCTCATTTCCCTGCCCGCCTTGCGATGATATTCCACCCAAGTATGTTGCAATTCATCCCAATCCCTTGACTTGGACATGATTTCTTTTAGATCGGGTATATAACGCAAATTGCAGAGAAAAGGTTGCTGATAAGCACAAATGCCGGCAGCATTGTATATATACAACATTTCATTGATCAGGCGATTGTACTGATGGAATCAAATGTGGTAATTAATGTTGGGTTGTTTAAGAGATATTATTTACATTCTAACTTACTCTATCTAAGGACTCGAGAGGCAAAGCATTTGGTCCCACTTCTGATTGCAACATAAGTTGTCGATATAGTCGGCGATCAAATATTAGTTCCTTATTAACAAGTCGCGATTGTTGGGATACCAAGCGCTGAAATTCAACATAGCGCTGTTGGGCATTGAGCTGAAAGAAAGGAAAATATTGAGATTATTTATTAATACTTAGTTTTTTAATATGGTTTTAAGCATTTGGGTGCGTCATGGCTGATCGAAAATCCCACAATCTAAAAGTATATTTTTCAAATAATTTTCAAATATTTGGGGTCAATGTGATAATGATCCGCATAATGTTGCCTTTAAAAGTTGTGCCAAATAATTATTAATATGGCGCTCTACCTCGTTAACGTTCTCGATTGTCTCATCTTTCAAGTTATAAGAACCAATATGCAGAAACAGGAGGCGCTCTCAAGGCCAATTAAACTTAGAATAAAACTCTGTCTATTTATAGTAAAATTGCACACAAAAATGAGCACAAATAATATTAAAATGCCAGATCCGGCAAGCCAATACAACATCTAAACAAGTAAGAGTGCTATTTTCGGCAGTGCTGAATCTTATATACCCTTCACAACATGTAGTCATGCAATAGCAATTGTTTGTTTCACCATTTGTCTCATTAATATAAAATACGTACATAAAATAAAAATTAAAAAAAAAAATAAAAAATTATTTTGTCTTAACTGTGATTCGAACCTACGTTCATCCAGCTTGTATTGGTATGAAAAGACGAGGTGGTCTAGGTTTTTTCATCATATCTCAGTTGTTTATAAAGTGATTTTTCTGATTTCTGATACCAATTTGCTCCCGAATATTTCTGATATATTGGTATCTTACACGGGTCTTGAAAGTCTCTTGGGTCTTCAAAAAGTTGATTTCAACATACACAGACTGGCTTACGGACGGACGGGCTTAGCTGACTCCCTATTCATAAGTTTTCAGAAAATATATAATTAATGGGCTCGGAAATAAAAATGGTGGAAATTTCACACGGAATGACAAACCTATATATACCCTTACACTCACTGTGAAGGGTATAATAAATATTCTGTACTTTAGTTTAGCACTTACTTTACTGTGGACTTAAGCCTAATTCCTACTTTACTACTTTGTATTATCGTTGTTTAACCTTTTCAACACTACAGGGTCAATGATATTTTACATGCTAAAATTGACAGAGAGGACTACTTAAACACTGAGATCGTAAAACATGTTGGAATACTTGAAACCCCAAATTAAATCTTACCTTCAGACTTGGGAACTTGATAAACAGAAAAAAGTAACAAGTTAAAGACAACATACGACTACATGTGACTTAACAGAATAATTATGAGAATAATATAAAACAAACGAAAAAAATAACGTATAAATTGATCTGTAGACATGCAAACGGAAAAGCCGACAAACACACAAACCGAAAATAAATACTAAATGATTAATTTATTATAAAACTTTTACTTGTCTTTCACTGCAATCTAAAAACAATAAATTAAAAGCGAACAAATTATTTATGACTAATAACAACAATTTAAATACAAATCTCTAGACTTATACATAGACCCACCCTGTCTAATTAGATTAATATGAGAAGGGTGCATCATTCATAGGGTTTGCATGAAGGAAATGAATGTGAGAAATGTTACAGAAATCAAAACCGTTTAAAAAAATTGTTTTGAAAAAAGTAAAGAGAAGTTTGTTTTTCGTTTCGCGTAGTAAGTTAAACAACATAACGGTATGTTAAATTGCAGGCAGTTAAATTGAGTCAAATATGACTTAAAAATATACTTTAACGAGTCTTAAACAACTCTTTTACTTTCCAGAAATGTCCCCAAATAAATTTCCAATTCCCCAAAAATTAACAATCCCAGAAATTGAAAGACCCTAAACATTCGTGACTTTATTTGATTATGTCTTTCTATATTACTCACCGCTTCCGTTTGCGTAAACTCATTTACATTCGTCTCAAAATTCCACTGCGCTGCTACATTTGCCGTACACTCCTGGGCACCCTTTTGATCTGTTTCTACTAACAAATTGCGCAATTTCTCCAATTCTACTTGATAACGACGATCCTGTTGGAAACGTTGACGATCACTATAACGTTGATTGAGATTGAAACGATCTTGA
Organism: Phyto melanocephala; assembly: GCA_941918925.1. Classification (NCBI taxonomy): domain Eukaryota; kingdom Metazoa; phylum Arthropoda; class Insecta; order Diptera; family Rhinophoridae; genus Phyto; species Phyto melanocephala. The sequence goes on along the minus strand of OW799236.1, from coordinate 18,061,712 downwards.
TTGCCATTGAAGGGATTTTGAAAGCGATTACGATCATCGGTATAGAAATTATTGGGGTTATAAGTGGTAGAGGGATAATTATTTGCAGGTGGTATGGGCGTAATATCATTTTGTATGTTGTTGGCAAAATTATAAAGATTATTATTGATGAGAGGAGATTGTGGTTGTGGTCCTTGCTGTTGTGGCGGTTGTTGCGGTTGCGGTTGCTGTGGCTGATTGTAGTTGTTGCCATAACGATCATTATAAGTATTTTGATTCAACTGTTGTTGATTGAAATTATTGTAGAGATTTTTATCACTGAATGGAGAGTCTAGGCCAAAAGTGTTGTTATATTGCTGATATGGTAGAGAGCGAAAACCATAACGCATGCGCTCATCATAGGTTTGTCCGTTCTAAAAAAAAGATATATTACCAGACGATTTAGAGAAGTTTAAATATAAACAAACAAGTCAAACAAAACAAAGAATCTTTAAAATATAACTCTAATTAACTGGTATATAGGGTGTCCCAAAAAAATTTTTTTCCTTAACTTGGAAAACCCTTCATCTCTTTGTTTGTCTTATTTATTTATACAGGATACAAAAAATTAACTCCAGATTTGAATTTGTCTTTCTTTGTGCAGTAAAGTTTTGGCAACCCAAAATAAAAGCAATCAAAAGAATAAAAACTTTATTTTCTAGTCAATTCAAATCTCTCGTTAAATATGGGACACCCAATATTTTTATATACTTATGTTTTAAACAGTTCTTTACAATTAGATTTCCAATAGATTTGTAAGTAATGGCAGATTTGGTTTCCTGAATTTTTTTTTTATTTTACTTACCCTAAAATCATCTGAACCATCATCCGTATTTTGATCCGAATAGGGCGGCCCAAAACGCTGAGCTCTATCAGCATCAGCTAAACCTTGTGTCGGTGCCGTAACTTGGTAACCATTATAAAATAACTCCGATTGTGGTGAGGGATTTGTTAGAGGTGGTAAATCAAGTTGAGCTTTAGCTTCCGCCTTTGCTTTTATGGGATTGTAGATACACGATAGCACGCACAATAATGTTTTTAAATGTCTATGAAACATTTTGTTTGATATTTTTTAATACACTTCTTAATTTTAAATTATATTATAAATCCTTTCGTGATCATTAAATAATATTTTGTTTAATGGAATTGATATTCTTCAACGATTTTTTTTAATCAAATATTTGAGCACTGAAGAACAACTTAACAACTTGCAATGTTAACAAGTTATTAATCTAATAATTTTTTTTTATTTTATTTTATTTAATTTATCTTTTTCTAATTATTTGATTTCATTATTTCCAATATTTTCTATAAATGTAAGAAATTATGTTAAAATTATTATTAACAAAAATTGGTTGAAAAAAGTTTATAAAAATACAATTTTGTTGAGAATTTCCTTTTAAAGGAAATTTTTTGTACACATAAAATGCCTTCTGAATTTTTAAACCCTACACCTGTGATGCTAAGGAAATATTTATCTGTCATTCCATTTGTAGTTACTACAATATTAAATGAATAAATAAATTTTTTTAAGCTTATGAATATCTGTCTGTCCGCATGTTAGTTAAAATCACCTTTAAGAAGACCCTACATGTTGCACATAACTGTATGTAGTGTTTATCTTATTTGAATATTCGGGAATGAATTTGCTATTGAAGTCCATCGCAATAGCCCCAAAGGCAAATAAACTCCTTTGCCTCTGTTTTTTTTTTTTTTTTTAACTAAAAATTCTTAGAAGCAGTGCAACGGCAAAAACATAATTGAATCAATTTATACGCACTCTTATACCAAAAAAAATATTAAAAATTTTATTCAAAGTAAAATTCAGGTAATTTAGAATTTTTTTTAATAGCTGCTTAAGTCAACAAAAGCTAAAATTTTGATAATTGTACGCAAAGAAAAACCATGGTTACGAGATGATCACGATGGTCATATTATATTCTCTATACCAATATTGGTTTCCGAAATTAAATTAAAATTATTTTATTTTGTTACGATAATCAAGCGTTTATTTGAGTCTTGTCATTTAATGTGTACTTTTTGTATAAATTTCGATATGATTGCCGTTTAAAAATAGTATGATTTATTCAAAAGCATTTAAAATTACAAATACTCATTAAAAGTTATGTAAGACAACAGTATTATTAGAAAGCAATCACGCAATGCGTTTTTATAATAACATTTTGATTTCAACTGTTCTTCTTCTTGCTGAATAAATTTTTATTATTTTTAAAGTTTGAGATGTCAAAAACATGAACAAAAATTTTAAAAAAATTAAAGAAATTTAAAAAAAACAAGAAAATGTAAAAAGAAGTTGGTATACAAATGTCAATTAAAATGGTAAGTATAATTAGTTTATCTAACTTAAAGCAAAATGCAATAATTTGCAGTAAAACAGCAAAGATTGCCAAATTCAACTATAGTCATATATATATGGTTATTGCATGATACTTTAATAAAACATAATAATGTTGCTCTTAGATTACGATTACCACAACCATATTTTTTCTTTGCGTGTAGGCACTAGAGTCCCGAAAAATAAAACTACCCTTACAAATTTTCAACTATTTTGGATAAATTGTAACGTATTGCCTTAATTTTGTTGACTTATGTGCTGTTTTTATAAGCCGATTGAGTGATTGTCTTAGACGATTTATGTGTTATTTGTTTTTGTTACAATATTTTTCTGAAACTTTGCACACATATTTAGCTGTCATGACTTTATAATTTCGTGATAAGAAAAGTGGGCGGGGTCACGCCCATAAAAAAGTTAGAATTTTCAGCTGCTTGAACTTCGCCGATTCTTCTGAAACTTTGCACATATATATTGAGCTCTCATGATTATACAATTTCGTGATTTGAAAAGTGGGCAGTGCCACGCCCATTAAAAAAGTTTTAATTTTTAGCTTTTTGCACTTAATATTCAATTTAAATTCAGAATGCATTTTTATTTATTAAGAGGCGTAGCAACGCGCGCCGGGCTTTTCTAGTATATATATATTTTATTAATTCCTAGCTATTTTCAAACTCCCCCTAAATTCCGAAATTTCGAAAAAGTACAAAAATTCATTATGGATTGTTTTAAGGAGAGTAAAACTACGTTTTTACTTTTTTCCTATTGCTATCCCTCTCAAAGATAAATGCTGTTCAGAAAAGTACCAAAATTCAGTTATTACCCGTTTTATCACCTCAAAATTAAAAATTTTCAAAAAGTACCAGACACCAATCCAATTATTTTTAACAAGCTCTTTGGTTCTTTCTGAATTTTTGTGATATCTTTATTAAGCCCAGAGATACTGAGTTACCGATTTTACCCTTTTTTACCCGTAAGCCGCTGTACGGATTTTGTGCAAACTTCACATAAACCATCTACTAAATAGTCCAAACAAAGCCTTTACATTTGGTTCGAAAAGGTGAACTCGTTCTTGAGTTATAAACTTACAACGAAAAGTGGCATTGATTATTATATATATAGATTTAGGGCAGTGTTCATACAAAATATTTTAGGTTTATTAAAGGTTTATTTGACAGATGTTGTAGAGAAATTTGTCAAATAAGCCTTCAATAAATCTAAAATATTTTTTATGAATACGGCCCTTTTTAAATACCCAGACAATAAGGTTCTGCTAATTTACGTAATTTATTGCAAACAATTGCTACAAATAAGGTTTGACCACTCATTATTAAGAAACCCCTTTTCAAAAAAAAAAAAAAAAATTAACGAAAATTTTCTAAAAAAAAATCTTGAAAAATTCCTTTAAAAATAATTTGTTCAATAACTAAAGATTCCTTTAAATATTTTTATTTATCTAAAATATTTTTATTTCTTAAAAAAAATCTTATACTTGTGTATAAAAAATGTTCTTGAACCTTCAGTTTTATCTAATGAACGTCTGTTTTCTATGTCGCTGAAAACCATACAATTTTCCCAACAATGATGCATTCTTATAACCTTCACAGTTAAACAAACAAACAACAATTTCACAGACAATTTGACAATTTGTTTTTTTAAGAAAATATTTTTTTTTTAAATAAACAAAGGATTTATTTGTTAGTTAACTTTGGTATTTAGAGTTCAAATAAAATAAACTTTCGATGACACACTTTTAAAGAAATTAATTTCTCTAAGATATTTTTTTCTTAAACTTATATTTAAACAATATTAATTTTATTTGTTTAAGCAATAAACACTATAACCAAATTATTTATTTTTATGTTTTTTCTTTTTTTTTTTTTTTGGAAAAAATATTGAACGGCCAAAGAAAGCATCAAAAGAAAATTTTTGTAAAAAAAAAAATTTAAAAAAAATAACTATGATATTTAAGGTTGTTAGTTAGATCCAATTAAGGACTTTATATTTTGATCATAAGGATATTTTAAAATATCTATTTAATAGGTTTTTTTTAACTTGAAAGAAAAATATTTTGCAGTTTTTATTTATTAAAAAAAATATATGTGAAATAACTTTTTTATATAATTTTTTATTTATTTTTTTAATTATAGTTTTAGTAACCTTGCCTTTAGGCCATAATCGGTCACAAACTTCTACTAATAATTTGTAAAAATTCGTTTTAATTTTATTCTTAATTGTTGTTTATTTGATCACTATTTGTTATTTGTATTTGATTTATTTAATAATTTTATTGCTTTCAGACTTGATTTCAAGTTCAAGTTTATTAGCACATCGTTCTCACGTTTTATTTATTTTTCCTTAATATTTCTTAATAAATTTATTAAAAACTTAGAACCAACAGCAACTCAATTTGAAAAAATATTTTATATAAAAAAAAATTTAAATAACAAAAAACTATTTTAAAATTGTAACGTATTGTAACGCGTCTCAAACACTACTAACTACTTACGTTAATTTTAAAACTTTTCTATAAGAATAAAAAATAACTTCGTAATGCATTGTTTTTTTCTTCTTCTTTTTCTGAACAGAAATCTACAACAATAAAAGAAAAAAAATCACACAAAAACAAAAATAAAAAAATTTTAAATTGTAACGTCTATCTAGGAAAAAAGTAAAAAAAAAATATTGAAAATACAAAAAGTACTAAATAGTTTTTACTTACTTTGTGTGACTTTACTTTTTTTTAAGTCACACACAAGAATATACATACATCGAAACATAGATACATACATATGTATATGTTTTAAAATTGTTTATGTATATGTGCTGGAGTTTATATGAGGTAATCAAAATTAGCACTTTACTGATAGTAGTAACAGTCAGAAAATTAGTACAATACACTCAGTCAGTTAAAGAGAAGGGGGAGGCTTATATATTAATAGTATATTTTAAGCGAAAAAAAACATGCATGAATAATATGAAAAAGTAAAGGTAATTAATATAGAAAAGGTACTCAATTGTGATTGAAATTGAAAGCGTTAAAAATTTAAATTAATAACCGTTTAGCCGAATAATGTTCTAAAAGTACAACCGATTAAAATTGTAAAACAATCTAAAACACTCAAAAAGTTATTGTTTTAAAAAAATCAGGAATTCTTATCAATTTCTTTTCTTGTTTAAATTTGTTTACCCTTTACCTTAACAATTATCTACAATAGTCATTTCCGACCCCATATAGAATATATTGAGTAATTTATCGTGAACTTTAATTTTTAATAACAAAAAAAAAACACATAAATGAAATGAAAATGAACTTAAAATTATTATTTTCTATAAAAAAAAAACAATTTATGGCATTTAAGCCATAATGATATAATGTTAATGTGGGCCACGACTACGTCTGAGATGGTCCATTCGAAAGATCTAATTTTGAGCAGCTCTTTCAAGCATAGAGACTGATATCTCGCGAATTACTCAAGTAGTGTTGGCTTCCAAAGTTTCAATCGTAGTTGATTTATTCCTGAAGACCTTAGACTTTACATATCCCTAGAAGAAAAAATCCAAAAGTGTGATATCGCACGATTTAAATTACCAATTTACTGTAGAAAAACATGAACTTATGTGCTCACCAAAATGATTTCTCAACAAGTCCACTGCTTCACGCAATAACAACTTTTGATTTATCGAGCTGTAAAACTAACAAAGAAATAATAATCAGCTGTGTTTTTAACATCAACTTATAGTCACTATTTCTTCTTGGGTTTGACTTTCTTGTCGATTCGATAAATTGTCAAACAAGCTGCTGTTTGAAAGATTAACAATAAGATATGACAAAGTTGATTTATGTTATGACTTGAATAGTTATGTTTGCGTCAAAAAAATGTTTATTTTTTTATGTGGGTGCACTATTTTTCTGAATTTAAAATATGGCTACCCTAGTTATGGCTCACTAAGGCAATCTTAATGACGAAGCGACTAAGGAGCTGGAACGAAGAGGACCTGAAATGAAAACTGTTTCTGCTATCACCTTAGTTTGAAGGATTTTGTTTTGAAGGATTGTTTAGGGATTTAGCAAACCATCTTGACTAGTCACTACGCTATTACATTGTTTTTTTACCATTTTTTACCATTGCCATTTTATAAAAGTAAAGTCGACGATTCTAAGCGCAAATAGAAAGGGACCTAACGGTAAAATTTATTTATTTTCATTTTTTCCCCTACTAAATTAACCAAATAATTGGATTTAATGAAACTGCAAAATATTTATTTTTTTTCCTTATGAACAATTTAAAAAAATAGAAAAATCATTTAATCTTTAAAATGGCTCTCCTGAACAAACCCTGTTTTTACCCTTAGATCCCTTTCTCTATGCGCTATCACATATACGATATAGGAGTAATGTTCATCAATATATGGCAGGTCTGAAATTATTTACATCAGTGGGTATCTAGGAAACTCTTAGTTGTTTTTATATCTCGAGCTTTCTCTGTTGATCTTGTTTTTTCTTTGCACTCGTATTTCAATTGACTTCTCTTTCTCTGTGCTTATTCTATCTCTCTCTTTTTTATATGACAATAACAATCGGCTAATCGACGTAGATTATCGGCCCTATTGGCTGTATGTGCTAAGACCTTACGTACTCACCTGAAAATTAATGTTCACGGAATTCTTGAAATTTGTTATCCAACACAGAACCAATTGAGACCAACTGAAATAAAAATTAATATTTTGGAATTTTTAAAATACCATAATTCATTGGACATTCACATATTTATTTAACATTCGTATATATTTTTAACAAAAAAAAATTTAAAAAAAAAAAAAATTTAAATAAAAATTTAAAAAAAAATTAAAAAAAAATAAATATTAAAAATACATATAAATAATATATAAAACAAAAAAAAAAAATTTTTTGGTTCAGCTCGGATTCGATGCCACGTTTACTCTAACCAGTATACCACGTTTGTATGTATGTATGTGTTGTATGTTGTTGTTGTGGAAAAAAAAACAGAAAGACGGTCAGACAGACCGAATATAGCACTCTTACTTATTTTCTTTGAATACAAACAAAATTTTTCACACAATTATAATTCCGTATGGGGATAAATTAAAAATTGCATACCCACAATTTAGACCGAACTGTATTCTGGATCTTAAAGGAAGAGGATAAACCATATTTAAAATAGTCTTATGATCCTAGTAGTTAGTTTGCAATTAATCGAATATTATTTTAATATTTAAATTAAAGTTTTAAAAAACTATAGTGTTGTACATATATTTGCTTAAAAAAAATAAAAAATATTCATAAAAAAGGGTTTCGTAGAAATAAACTTAAAACAAATTTGCAAACTTTTTAATTTATTTAAAAAAAAAAATTCAAATATTTTAAAACAAAAAATAACAAAAACAAGTATGTAGTATGCAAATCCACCTGTATAAAATCAAATAGGTATACATGCACATGCATTGTGCTTATTACAAATCACTTAACTATTTTTCCCACAATTACAAATTGTAATAATTACCTTAAGGGTAGAGTGTTTGTACGAATAAAAACATATAAAAATGACTCTATTTTTAATGTAAATCGTTTGAATTAATTAAACAAATTTACTACGTTGTACAAACATACATGTGCATGTATGTATCTAAACAATTTTTGTATTGGGGTTTTCCCCCTCTCACATATGAACCAAAAGAACAGGGTACCCTCTTAACTCAACAACTTTGTATTTTTAATTGGGTCATTATCTGTGATTTGTTTTAACAATATTCGGATACTTGACTCAGCAACTTTTAAGCGTAAACAGATGTGAAATATTTTGAATTTGATGCCATGCATCACGCACTTCTTGTTTTTTTTTTTGTTAATAGTTTAATATGCCAATTTTCTATCATAATGTCATACATTTTGTATTTAAACAAAAAGCCCGCACTTCATTCAGACATGGTGTTTGAAATGTGTCTCTCCAACAAAACAAAAGCGTTGATAAGTTGAGGTTTAATATCTTTGTTTGTTTGTTGTGTGTTTTTTTATTTTTGCATTAGTTGTATTGCATGTGTAAATTGAAATTTATTTTTGTTTTTTTTTTTGTATTTAGTTGCTGTTGTTTTTGCTGGCAGCTTGTTCACACAAGCCTAGGTCAACAAAGTTGTTAAAATACATACAAAATCAAGCAACAACAAAAAAAAATAAAAGAAATATAATCACTTTTTATTTGAATTTAAAAAGTCAACATGGGTTTAAGTACCTACATTTGTTTTGGTTGTAAAGATTAAACAAAACTAATACTAAATAAAAAGTAAGAAAGTTATAGTCGGTCATACCCGACTCGATAATACAGAATACACTACAATATATAAAGGGTCCGCCAAATAACTTTTTTTTTTAAATGCTATAAAAAAAGTGTAGCTTCGGCTGTGTGGCACGTAGAGCCGTCCTGTTGAAACCGAATGTTGCCAATATCCTCCTCTTCAATTTTTGTGAACAAAAATTTGTTCGCCATTGACTACGGCAACTCCTTGCTCATTTTCGAAGAAAAATGGCCCAATTATGCCTCTGGACCAAAATCCGCACCAAACAGTGATTCGTTTTGGGTGTATCGGCTTTTCAATGTATGCGTGCGGGTTTTCTGTGCCCCAAATGCGACAATTTTCCTTGTTTATATACCCGCCAAGATCAAAATGAGCTTCATCTGAAAAGATGATTTTTTTGGCAAAATCGGCCAAAGCAATGTCGCAATATTTCCCAGCGTTGCTCAAGCGTATACACAAGCATATTCGATTAGCGGAAGGATAAAACTAATTATCTGTCAAATCAGATATAAGCTAAGTGTTACCATTCACGAAATAAGCACTAGTTGACAAAAAACAAGGACAGACAGATGGACTGACATTACATATTCTACTCAAATACTCCTTCTATGTCGATTGACTGTAGAGACATGGTAATAAAAAAAACAATATAAATATAAGTAATAAAGCATTGTTTCACAAATAATCCGTACACATAAAAGATTTATTATTTATTCAAAGCATAGCCATTAAATAAATTGGAACGATCTTTTGATACTTATTTTAGCAGAAATAAAAAACAAATTTTATTGCTTTTTTTTGCAAAATAAAAATTTGAATAACACTACTTTACAAATTGTGGTCAACTTTTGTTGCCTTAAACTTAAAAAAACTACACCTAATTAAAAATAAAAAATTTAATATGTGAGTTAAGAGCTACAAATTATTTTAGAAACAACTTTAATTTACTCCTGGTCAATAGTTAAGACAAATTTGTAAACTTGTGTGTAGTATTGTATCGTCACTTAATTGTAAATGAATACGCAACTTGCGTAACGTTTGATAACACAGCCCGACAGAATTAAAAAATATTCTAAATGATTCTAGTTAATTTGGGTGCGCTTAATTCAAATCTGTAATCAGTTTGTCTTTATCAGCTCTAGTTTTCATGATATAGCTTTTTTATACCCTCCACTGTAAGTGAGGAGGGTATATATCAGTTTGTCATTCCGGTTTTTCCGAAAATATTATTTTTTGTGTACTTGCTAGCTAATTAACGGGAATTTTATTTGTGTGATATTATTCTGAACGTTATTTTTTCTTTTTGCACTCCAATTGCATATCGGAAGTTAGTTGCTTGTAAGAAGTGGTTTACTACAGTTGGCAATAAAAGCTGGGCTGCACAGATTGTGTGCAATACTTGCTGTGTAAATTTGCGATAGTGGACTCAAGGAAAACGAAATAGGCTTAAGTTTGGTGTGCCGATGGTTTGGAGAGAGCCCAGAAATCATTTGGACGACTGTTACTTCTGTTCAGTGAGTATTTAGTGATTTTGATAAGTAAATGACCGAAACTGAACGAAATGCATGGACATCATTCGTGCAAGTTATAAAAAATTTCTTGGGAAATAATAAAGCTCCAAATTATGTTCAGTTAGTGGATAATATGCTGTATAAGTTCAGAGACCTTGGCTGCAACATGAGTATTAAAATCCATTATTTGCACAGTCACTTGGACCGATTTCCCGAAAATTTGGGTTATTTAAGCGACGAACAAGGAGAAAGGTTTCACCAAAATATCAAAATTATGAAGAATCGGTACCAGGGAAGGTGGGATACACATATGATGGCAGACTACTGTTGGAATTTGCAAAGAGACTCTAATCCGGCTGTTCATTCCAGATTGTATCTTAAAAGAAGCTTTACATTCTGTAACTAGAATTATATTTATATTATGTTTTTATTGCTTTGTGAGCATTTTTTTTATTTTAATAAATCTGTGTGAAACAATTTTACTTCTTTGTTTTTATACCCTTCACACAGTGAAAAAGGGTATATATAGGTTTGTCATTCCGTGTGCAATTTCTACAATTTTCACTTCCGACCCCATAAAGTATATATTTTCTGAAAGCTTATGAATAGGGGAGTCGATTAAGCTCTGTCAGTCTGTCCGTGTGTATGTTGAAATCAACTTTTTGAAGCCCCCCGACATAGGTTGGACCCGGGTAAGGTACTAAAATATCAGAAATATTCGGGAGTAGCTCGGTATTAAAAATCAGAAACATCGGCACATAAACAACTGAGATATGAGCAAAAACCCACGACCACCTCGATTTTTTTTTCACAAAAACAACATTACAACAACAACATACATACATACAAACATGAATACTGGTTAGAGAAAACGTGGCATCAAATCCCAGCTGAGCCAAAAAAATTTTTTTTTTCAATTTTTTTAAAATTTTTTTTTAAATTTTTTTTTATTTTTTTTTTTTTTAATATATTATTTATATTTTTATTATTTTTTTTATTTTTTTTTGTTTTATATATATTATATATATAATAATTTTTTTTTTTAATTTTTTTTTTTTTTTTTTTTTTTTTTTTTAACATACATACGTGAATTTATAATTTTTTTTAAATTTTTTTTTTAAATTTTTTTTTTATTTTTTTTTTTTTTTTTTTTTAACATACGTGAATTTATAATTTTACAATGGGATGTTTTTATATATGTATGTACGTATTTCATATGGGATGAATGGTGACACAAACTACTGTTATTGCATGACTACACGTTGTGAAGGGTATATAAGATTCGGCACGGCCGAATATAGCGCTCTTACTTGTTTATTTTAATTCCTATGGAAAAGTTTTACTTTTTAAATACTTAAAACTAGAGCTGAAAGAGACAAACTGATTACAGATTTGAATTCAGTGCACCCAAATTAACTAGAATCAGTCGATTAATTCAAAGAAGCAAATTGAATGTTGGCCTGTGTAATCTATTTAGCTATATATCACAGAGAAATTCAGTAATTTTTAACTTTTTAACACATTGTTTACGTTTTGACAGCTAATCAGCTGTCATGAAACATGTATTGTTATGTAGTCTATAGGCCGTGGTATGTAACTTGCAACTTTTGAGGCTCGAGAAGTTTACAATGTATCATGCTATGTACTTCCAGCTTAACATTTTAATATTAACACGGATAAAGATTAATAGTTATTTATTATGTTCTTTATAGTTATGCTAAAATATATCGTAGAATTAACTTAATTTTTGTCATCGCGGAACATCTTAAAAACTAGAGCCGACTTAAAAAAATCGAATGCAGTTTCGTGTTCAGTAGCGAAATAACCTAAAAATTTCCTTTCAGTTTTAGGACAACAAAAATTGTGTAGACCTGTTTAATCATAACAAATGTGATTGGAAGCGGTAGTAGATAAAATTTATTTAGTGAATTCCTGCAACTGAAAATCAACAATCAAACAGAAAACTTCATTACCTAAAACTGTTTCTTTTGTAGTATATTTTGTAGATACCGGATAGTAAAAGCGCTTGTAAAGGTTAGTAAAAAAGTACCTTCTTCTAACACACTGCAGAAAAATGTAGCAATAGATAGTATATTTTTGAAATAAAATCTTCTCCTTTTTCTACTGCTCAAATAAACGCAATGCTAAAAACATGTTTTGTTGTGCTTTCGTAAGTCTAGGAAAACTGCTTTCAATCGTAAACTTAAACTTTAGGCAATAATAATAAATAAAACAAGTAAAAGCGCTATATTCGGCCGTGCCGAATCTTATATACCCTTCACAACGTGTAGTCATGCAATAACAGTAAATTCACGTATGTATGTTAAAAAAACAAAAAAATAATAAAAAAAAAAATTTAAAAAAAAAAAATTTAAAAAAAAAATTAAAAAAAAATATTATATACATTTATAATATATATAAAACAAAAAATAAATAAAAAAAAATTAAAAAAAAAAAAATTAAAAAAAAAATAATAATAAAAATATATATAATATATTAAATAAAAAATAAAAAAAAAATAAAAAAAAAATTAAAAAAAAATTAAAAAAAAAATTTTTTTGGCTCAGTTGGGATTCGATGCCACGTTTTCCCTAACCAGTATACACGTTTGTATGTATGTATGTTGTTGTTGTAATGTTGTTTTTGTGAAAAGAAAATCGAGGTGGTCGTGGGTTTTTGCTCATATCTCAGTTGTTTATGAACCGATGTTTCTGATTTTCAATACCGATCTACTCCCGAATATTTCTGATATTTTAATACCTTACCTGGGTCCAACCTATGTCGGGGGGCTTCAAAAAGTTGATTTCAACATACACACGGACAGACGGTCAGACGGACAGACGGACAGACTGACAGGGCTTAATCGACTCCCCTATTCATAAGCTTTCAGAAAATATATACTTTATGGGGTCGGAAATGAAAATTGTAGAAATTTCACACGGAATGACAAACCTATATATACCCTTTTTCACTGTGTGAAGGGTATAATTAGATAAATAAAATAAATAAGGAAAAAAGGAATATTTTGTTTACTGCAATTTGTGACTTAAGACCTTTTTGTCCGAACAAAAAAAATTTTTTGTAAAAAGAAATTTAATAGTCTCTCAATCAATTTATCAGCCTTTATTTTATATATTTTAAATAAATCCCAAATCTTCAATACCAATTTGAAACTGAAAATTGTATTTTCAACACAGTTTTTTCGTTCAACAATTACCTATTATTTGCCTGATTCATTATTTAAATTTTTAGTAAACCTATCATTTAAAATATTCTTTTAATTTATTTTATTTTTTATTTCGTGTTACATAAAACCAATTGTTTATATATGGTGTAGATTAAACAGAGATGTAAAATTCATAGCCGACTTTATAAGACAGAAGTCGAATAAAATAATACCTGACACTTTTATTTTAATTTAAATTAACTTTTTTATTTAATTTTTAATTAATTTATTACATATCTTCTCTGGGGGTTTTAAAACAACTACCGTGGGAACCTTTATTAGAATCCTCTTATAAATAATTACAGGTCTTTAGAATTTGTTTATACATATTTATACGTATTTACATATATAAATTCCATTTAATCTACTTAGAATTCAATACAACAACAAACAATTCATACCTTAATTACATATTCATGCAAGTACTTATTTGGTTGATGTAAATATTCCTTTGAAAGGGTGTGTCACGTCTTAAAATGTATACAAACTAATTATAAGTAATTTATAATAAAAATTTGAAATTAATTTTTACTTATAAAACAAAAGGGTAAAACAAAAATATGTGAAAAATAAATTTAAAATTTTTTTTTTAAATCTAATTAATATTTAATCAGAATTAACATTTATCGTCGAATAAATAAAGTCTGTATACTCATTCTCATATACAAGTTGTTTTTAAAACAGATTTTCCAAAATCATTCTCTTATTTTCACTTGATCAATATTCAATCAATACTGTTGTTGATTAATGTTATTTCATCATGTGTATGTACATCTTGCTGTGTGTGAACATGTTCGTGCAACTTACAGTCAATAAACGAAAAACTTGGTTATATCAGCAATTCAACTGACAAACTTTGCATCACATACATTCGTACTAGGGTTTTTCCCGGAATTTTTCGTTTCCCGGGAATGCGAGATTTATTTTTCAATTTCTCGGGATCCCGGGATCCCGCAGCAAAATAAATTAGAAGTAAATTTATTTTTAATTTATAAAAAAGCTTTTTATTAAAAAGCATAAAATAGTCTATAATGTTAAAGAAACACTTCAAAACTATAAAAATTAATAAATAAACTTGCATTTAATATATAAATTGAGTTAAAATATTTCTAATTGAAAAACATATTATTTTCTAGATACGAGATCATATATGAGCACAAAAAACAAAAATACAGATCTTCAGCTATGAGATCAAAAATAAAATTATTGGAATTCAATTTCAAAAACATGTAAATACAAGTTATAATTAAACAAATATAACATAAAAATTGTTAACGACTTAGAAAATAATTTTTTAATACGCTCAAAGTCTATTTCTGAATTTATTAACAATTTGCCCTGTTACAGAAAACCCTCTTTCACTTTTTACCGATTTTGGAGGAATAGTTACAAGTGCATTTAACAAATACATATATAATATTTTGAGCTCTTAACGGAAATTTTGAAGTATTGGTAACGTGGGCTGAGTTTTTTTAATTTTTAACAGCAGTTCTTTCTGATTTTTCATATCAACTAACTTTTTCTCCCCGATTGCTTTGTGCAATGATCTCAAATGACGCATTTATCCGCTAGTGCTTCGACCTTTACATGAAATTATCTCTGCACATAAAGAGCATACAGCAGTGTCGCTAGCCTTAGGTTAGGGTTAGGTAGAACAGACAGCTGTTGTGCAGCTCACTTGGGTCCCTTTTATTGATCCCATTGTGATACCTGAATAGAAAAGTAAGAATAGAATAGAACAGAGAGAAGAGAAGCAGACTGCTGACTAGTCGACCGGGGCACCGGTCAGTCTTCTTTTCAAAAAAACTTCCATACTATTGAACTTTCCATCTAAAACAGTTTCGTTTCTTTTAATATTAAAAAAAAGTTTATAAAATTAACACATTACCTCAAAAAGTATATTAAATTATTTGTAAAAATATTTTTAAAGTTAATAAAAAAAAACCTTGAAGAACATATCTTTATGAAGAAGAAATGTCACAATACAAGCATATGCTTTCGAGCCGTAGCTACTTTTTTCATTTCCCGGGATCCCGAAAAATAATCCCGGGAAAACGGGAATATTAAATAACTCATAAATAAGCATTAGCAAGATAATATTTACGAGAAAAACCCACACAGTTTGTAACATCATGTACATACGTCAATACATATTTAAGTGAGTATCAGCTACAGCTAAATTTTGTTGTTTTTTTTTAAAAAATTTTAGTGCTGCAATTTCAATAAAAATTTTTATATTTTTGCCAATAGTTTTTCAGGCATTCGACCGATTGAAGCAATATTTTCCATTAATGTTTTCATAGCCTATATCTTATAGTAACATTTATCTGGAAGCTGCAAAATCTGTCTGTTTTGGGTAAATAGCTGAGGCAATTGTGTTCTTTAGCTTATATCTCAGCTTGTAATGTGCCCACATAACTGGTTTTCAATAAGAAAATTCTCAAAAGTATACCCGATAAATTGATGATATACAGGAGGCTGAAGTATATGTGGGTGCTTTAAAAAGTTGATTTCAACATACACATGGACAGATGGACTTAAATAGTTCAACTCTTCTATATATAATGATATAGAATGTATATATTTTATAGGGTACAAAATGAATAAAAAGGCACTAAAAATTTCATATTAGACGCCTGTATCATTTGCAATTTTTAGCCGACTGCAGAATTTTAAAATAAAAATGGAAGCTAAACATCTCGAAATATAAAAAATATTATGCCAATAGTGGTCTTAACTAAAGAATTTTTCTGAGTAATTTATAAAAAAAAGTCCAATAAACGTGATATTTTTTTTTTTTTTTGTTCACTTGAATAAAGGTACTGTAACTAATTTTAATGGAAAACAGTTTTTCCTGTTTTTTTAATTCATTTTACTTTATAATGGCTTTATTTACTTACGATTTGTAATGGGTATAACCCCCCTTGATTTTAATAACTTTAACTATATGGGTTTTCATTGACAGATAAAGATAATTTATGTAATCCAACGAAATTTTACTCCAAGCATGCTTAATGGTTGAATTAGTGACTGCTTGTCATCTAATTGTCTGCCACCTTCATAGACCTTAAGAGATAACCAACCCCAGACATTTTCGATAATGTTTAGATCTGGCGAATAGGGTGGCCAGTCAAGAATATTAACATTTTGGCTTCTAATGAACTCCTTTACTACTCTGGCGTTGTGTATAGGAGCATTATCCTGTTGCAATATCCAAGATATGGGACCAAATAGTTAATTAAACTTCGGAAAAACTGATTCCAATAACGTTTTATAGCTTGCACCAGTCATTTTTGCACTTTGAAATTCAAGATATCGATGGTGCCATAGTACGTAATAGCACCCCATATCATAGCTCGGCTGTGATGTCGTTTCAAAAATCGCGTTTCTTTGCATAAATCATGGAAATAATAATTAAAGCCATCAGGCCCATTTAAATTAAACTTCTTCTCATCCGTAAATACAACGGTTCTCCAGTCATTTACATGACCTCTTTGCTGCACATCCTATACCATGTAGTCTTTTGCGAATTAAAGCAGCTTTTTCTTACGAGAAGCATTAAGTGGCGATTTTTTTGTTTTTTGTAATTTCCGGTATTTAAGATACTCACAGCTTTTACTTACTCTACGTACTGATGACTTGCTCGCTTGCACTCGAACTTGAGCTCTTATTTTTGACAACGATAAGGCATAATTAGAAGCAATTCTGATGATTTTTCTTTACTCATACGTAGATAAAGACGATGAAACCATTCCTTTAAAATTTTTTCCATACCCCTCGAGATCCTTGATGTAATTGTCGACCACTGTTGGGATTCGTTAAATTTTTTAGATATTGCTGTTGTAAAGGGTATAAAAAACCTTTTTTATTATTTGTTTAAGAATCGAAAAGATTCACAAAATAAAATCTAAATGATTTTTCAGATCATTTACTTAAACCAATGATTTTTAACTAGTTTTCAACAACTTACAACAATCTTAAAACAAATTTTATCACCCTACACTTAAAGTAGCACTTTGATTTTAATTCTAAACATTCAACTTATGTATGTATATTTTAAATGCTTAATTAATTATTATAATAAACTAACACACACTGACAGACTTTAAAAATATAAAAAACAACACAATAATTAAATGCTTAGATGAGTAAAGATGTGAAACAAATAAATAATATTTTTTTAACTGTTGTATGTATTTACATACAAACATTGAGAGTGGCTTTAAATCACTATGACACATTAAACTGAATCCAGTATTCATAAACGATGAATATAATTTTTGTTTAGACATTAATGCACAGATACTTAATTACACACGTATGTACGTGGAGCTCATGCACAGCGAATAATTTACAATGAATGAATGAATAGTTTTTGCAAAATAGCAAAAAACTTAATAAAAATTAAATTGAAGTGTTTTAAAATTTAAAAAAAAATAGTATGAAGAAAATTTAGAAAGAAATAAAAGGCTGCTAGAAACTCTACATGAATTTTGATTAAATCTGTATTTAGCTTCTACTTGTTAAAATTTTTTTCAAATTAATTTCTTAATTTAAAAGAAATTTTTTAAAAAACTGATTTATAAATTGGTTTTCATTAAAACACCCATTATACTCCCCCCCTTCAAATAGCAACTAATCACAACATCACGAATTATTAACATAACTTACCAAGTAAGTACTTAATAAGACTACATACATTGTGTTAAAGCACATTAATTTAGCAGCAGCAAAAATTTAAACTTACAAATGATTCAAGTGCCAAAATGCACTAGCATTTAAATTTTTTTTTTTTGTTTAAAACCAACTCAAAAGTAATTAGAATCATGTATGTATGTATGTATGCATTTTGCTGGAAATAATTTGTTTGTTAACCACACACAAAAATACATACCTTAAGAAGACAAATAAAAACCAAGGTCTAGGTCACAAGGAAACAAACAACTAGAAATTAAATATGTAATCTCTTTTAGAAATCTAACATAAACGAAATAATTTCTACGCAGTTTTATTTAACTAATTTGTAACAATTAAAAAAATAAAGAACCAGATTGATTTTTAAAGCGTATAAATACATACTTGTCTAAGTGGAATAATAGAGACATAATTATAAACCGAAATTAGCTTAAGGTCTTGGCTTTTGTTTCTGCTGAAGGCATTGTGAAAAAAATTGTAAACAAAGTATTTAAAATAACTCATAGCTTAATTAACTATTAATTAATATTAATCATACGCACTAGATCTCTAAAAAAAATATTTTTTTAATAAGCTAAGCCCGCACCTCATTGGTGGCCCTCAACAAATTTTTTATACATTATATTACAATAATGGTGCTGGTGAAAATTCTTTTATATTCTTGTGTCTCTTTCGTGCATTCTTTTATTTCTAACATTCAAAAATTACACTAAACAACGATATCAAATTTTTTCCAAAATAACAAGATCCAGCCTATAAATTTTGATAAAGGAGACAAGAAACAAGTAAGAGTGCTTTATTCGTTCGTGCCGAATCTTATATACCTTTCACAAAGTGTAGTCATGCAATAACAGTAGTTTGTATCACCATTCATCTCATATGAAATACGTACATACATATAAAAACATACATATATAAAAACATCCCATTGTAAAATTATAAATTTGTGTATTTATGTTAAAAAAAAAAATTAAAAATTAAAAAAAAATATTTAAAAATATTAAAAATAAATTAAAAAAATATTAAAAATATATATAAAAAAACAATAAAAAATTAAAAAAAAAATTAAAAAAATATTAAAAATAAATATAAAAAAACAATAAAATATTAAAAAAAAAATTCTAAAAAAATTTAAAACAAATTAAAAAAAAATTTATAAAAATAATAATTATTTAGTTTTTTGACCGTTTTTATTTTAAATATTAGCTAAAATTATTTAATCTCAAGGTCTTTTTATAATTTAAATAATATATTTAATGTATTTTAATTTTTATGAACTTTTTCAATTTGTATTATATTTTAAATTTTTAAATTTTAGGCTATAAGTTCAATGTGATAACGACAAGAATATGAAGGAAAAATGAGTCATCCGATACTTGCTGAGTGGAATGCATTTTCGAAACCAGCTACGGTTTCATCATCAGCACTCTTTTGAACAGAACTACAGGTGTTGTGTGTAAATATCAACTATTTAACTCAGTAATGTATTGAAAATTGAAATATAGAATTATTTGTTCTAATTGATTTCATGTTATATCAAATATTTATTATTATTAATTATTCCAATAAATATTTCGCTACTCCATTGTGTAGCATCGTCAGGAAATATTTGTTTAAATTATAAAAAGACCTTAAACTTGAATAATTTTAGTTAATATTATAAAAAAAAAATAAAAATTTAAAAAAAAAATTAAATTAAATAAAAATTTAACATAAACACGGACAGACTGACAGAGCTTAATCGACTCCCCTATTTATAAGCTAAAAGGGTCAATGTCAAAATATTTACTTTTAAGAAAATTGGAATTGAACTTTAACTTTTATAGATGCTTTCATAATGACATTGGCCAGCATTTTATTTATGAAGCTGTTCTGGGTTAAGTATGAAGAAATCAAATCTAATGCAATGATTAACTCAACAGGACAAAAAAGTGACATTGGCCCTTTTAGCTCCAAGCCACAGATATACCCTTTTTATACCCTTCACACAGTGAAAAAGGGTATATATAGGTTTGTCATTCCGTGTGATATTTCTACAATTTTCATTTCCGACCCCATAAAGTATATATTTTCTGAAAGCTTATGAATAGGGGAGTCGACTAAGCCCTGTCAGTCTGTCAGTCTGTCCGTCTGACCGTCTGTCCGTCTGTCCGTGTGTATGTTGATATCAACTTTTTGAAGACCCCCGACATCGCTCGGACCCGGGTGAGGTATTAAAATATCAGAAATATTCGGGAGTAGAACGGTATTGAAAATCAGAAACATTGGTAAATAAACAACTGAGATATGAGCAAAAACCCACGACCACCTCGATTTTTTTTTCACAAAAACAACATTACAACAACAACATACATACATACAAACGTGTATACTGGTTAGAGAAAACGTGGCATCGAATCCCAGCTGAGCCAAAAAAATTTTTTTTTAATTTTTTTAAAATCTTTTTTAAAATTTTTTTTTTTTATTTTTTTTTTTATATTTTTTTATTTTTAATTTTTTATTTAATATATTATTTATATTTTTATTATTATTTTTTTTTAAATTTTTTTTTAATTTTTTTTTTTATTTTTTTTTTTTTGTTTTATATATATTATATATATAATAATTTTTTTTTTTTTTAAATTTTTTTTTTTTAATTTTTTTTTTTTAATTTTTTTTTTTATTTATTTTTTTTGTTTTTTTAACATACATACGAGAATTTATAATTTTACAATGGGATGTTTTTATATATGTATGTACGTATTTCATATGGGATGAATGGTGGCATGACTACACGTTGTGAAGGGTATATAAGATTCGGCACGGCCGAATATATCACTTTTACTTGTTCACTGTGTGAAGGGTATAAAAATACACGTGTATTGGCATTTTGAAAGTTTACAACTGAATTCATTGGAGGGTCGGTTAAAGTTTCCCAGCTCTGGCACATTCTTATTATTAATCGGCATAAGACAGTATTATTATTGGTATTATGGAACCTTAGGTCTTTTATATCCTTTACCCCTTAGGTCTTGAAAAGTCAAAACCCTAGATTCTAACTTTTTTTGACTAGATTACAACACCTAAGTTAATCTGTATAATTTTTAGTTCAGCAGTTATAAGGTTACCCATTTCCCCCGTTCTTACCATTTTTTAATTATGCTTTTAATGTTTAAATTTTAAAAAATCTGTTCTTAGTACAGCTAAACATCATTGTCCAAATTGCATGTTTCTAGGTTTTTGTGTTTGGGCTGTGCCTTGATCAGTCATGTCACTCTTTTATATATTTTAATTTGCATGAATCATCTTGTTATTAATTAAATATAAGAGCCTAAGGGTATGCAATATATTGATATACAAATTTTTAAAGTTTTTGCTAGCTGTTTATATATTCTTTTTTTTTTAAATAAATACAAAAACAAACAAACTTATACGTAAAATTGTTGACATATTTTTTTTAATTAAATTTTTTTTCATTCATC
The DNA here is from genome assembly GCA_941918925.1 of Phyto melanocephala. NCBI lineage: Eukaryota > Metazoa > Arthropoda > Insecta > Diptera > Rhinophoridae > Phyto > Phyto melanocephala. The sequence continues at coordinate 18,040,133 of OW799236.1, read as the reverse complement.
AAAAATATTGTCTTTAATTTTCTATTTGCTTACCGTTCATTTATAAAATTTGTTTATCTTTTCTTTGATTGTGTGGTAAGTTTTATAATTATTAAAATTTATTTAAAGTCTACGTACTCAAATAGGTTTCCATTCATAATGTTTGCATTACAATTGCTCAATTCGCGACCTGTCGTAGGAATCGTAGGTTGTAAGAAATTCGCTTCAACATATTGAAGAAAAACGAAGAGAGAAATCACCAGCAAAATGTGAGCATTTATTAAGACATACAACAACTTCAATTATATTTTTAGCAAATTGAAGAAAAGCCACGAATAACGTTGTAAAAGACCAATTTTGCAAAACCTGTTTTTTTTGCGGATTACTGTTAAAATTACTCTCTTACATTTGTTCAAACACCAAAACATCAAAATTATGCATTTTATCGCCGTCAAAAATCAATTACAATGAGTCAGTCAGTGGAAGAACGTTGTAAGTTATAAACAAAAGTCTGAGAACGGAATTGTCGAAAGTGATTTATAAGTGTAACAGAGGTACAAAAGGAAAAGTATTCAAAAAAAAGCGATAATTAAACGTTTAAAATACGTTTTTTTGCAACGTTATTCGCGGCGATCCTTCAATTGGGCAAATATTTTTTTGTATTTAATATTATACATGAAATAATTAATATCATGTGTAATTTACAACTTAAAACTAATAAAAAAAGGTTTAACTACTTATTTTTATGTGCAGTTTCCTTTGTATTGCAAAAATATTTTTTTCTTTTGTATCTGCAAAAGCAAGAATTTTAAGATCTTTTTTTATGGCTAAAAATTATTAAAGAAATTTGATACAATTTAGCTATTGCATTTAAATATGTACAAATATAGTTAAAAAATTATCTGTGAATTAAAACTGGCATACAGTTGTCAAGTTTACAGAAAGTTGTTTGATTGACTGTAAAGTTAGTTTGTAGAATTTGCAAGTTGCTAGATCGCCCTGACAAAAAGCGCTTCATGGTTGACACTCTAAAAGAATAGACAAAATAATAAAAAAGCTTTCATTTAAAAATATTAAACAGTAAATTCTCTTCACAAAAGACAATGTACATAAAATAATGATAATATTTATATCAATTAATATTTTACGTTTACGTTATTATTACCATCAAAATGTATTTCTTTATCCGAATAACTTTTGTCTATTTGGATCAGATTTCACTGTTTATTTTTTGTACATATATTGTATTCAAAATTATAGAACTTACTGTTTGATCTCAGCCAACCAATTTCATTGTTTTGCCTTGCATTTTCCTCCTTTAACCACTCAAACAAAGGTGCATAGTATTCCAACATGCCTTCAATATTTAATACTTCTGAACCCACCAAAGTTTTGAGGACCTGCCTAAAGCTTACCGAAGATCCTAAAGACATGGCCTTGCTGTTTAAAAAAAATATTTTTTACACCAAAAAACAAACCAAAAACACAAGACTTACTATATCTTTTCACCCACTATATGATGACCTGTTAAATCACACATATCTAGCGGCTTCTCAGGATTACCCTTAATATACTCTCCTGTGAGCTTACAAAAGTGCTCTAGTAGATGATACTGCAAAACAATACTATAAATTTGTGTTGTATATTGATCATCTACTTCCATCAGCAATTTGGCAGGGGCATCAAAATCACTATTTGAACGATGAACTGGTGGTTCAGCTCCCGCATAATCTTCGGTTAAACGCCAGTAGGCACAGTTATCATCAATGGCGATATTTTTGTCAATAACATCCAAACGATAACGTTCCAAAATATAAAAAACTGGTATTAGGAAAATAGTGCGTAGGCCCTATTTCAAAAGTCAAAATAGGTTTATAGACTATGCTTCCGAGAATCAACAAATGAAGGACTGAAATTTTTTGTAATACAAATCACTTACTTGCACATATAGTCTATTAATCCTAGCCTCTTTAGTGCTATATTTATTGTCCACAACTTTCAATCTCTCTAGATATTTTGGGGACGAGGCGGCCAAAGAGAAAAATTTTCCTAAAGCATCACTTAGATTCGGTACAGTTTCCTCTTGATAGAGAGTGGTGAGATTTTCATATGCTCGATAATAATAAACATCCGAAACGGCCTCAAACATATTGAAAAATGTGGGCTCACTGATCAGCGGACAATAGGAAAAATTCACATGATGTAAACCATAAAAAGACCAGGCCTTATGCCAGCAATGATCATCTTCCAGATCTGCTTTGGGGGCACAACTTTCCTGCCAAAATGATCTGAAACAAAAATATAGAAAAATAGTCAAACTATATTAATTGATTAGGCCCAGCGTTCTCTCACTCTTCCAATGGAGGCATTCCTAGGGACCTAAAAAACGCTACTGCATTCCAAAAATTTATTTGAGCACTGGTCACTCCTCCTTTCAATAAGTTTTCAGTGATATTGGGTAATTTCATCATATTAAAGGGTACCGCCATAGACCAACCCGGTTCACCCGAGTGAAAAGCATTTCCGATAAAAATTTCTGCTAAATGTTGAGGTAGTGGTTTGTTGTATTCGATCAATTGAGGGCCATATTTTAACCTTAATTGACCCCTAATATAGGCATGAAACTGTTCAAAGAGCGGACTTAACTGCAGCATAAATATTTGCATGTACCGCGATATGGTGGCACTGCTTTCACCAATATCTTTGTGCCAGAAATCAGAGGGTCTTACAAAACCTTAAATGAAATTTAATAATAAGAAAATTTCTGTAAAACTGTTTTCTTTACTCACCATTCAATTTTGCCGTCTTGCGATATAGTTCCACAAATCTTTTAAAATCATCTCGCGCTGCTATGCCCGTCCTGCGACGCCACTCCAACCAATAGTACTCGATTTCATTAACATCATTGGTGGCATGTAAAATATTTTGAACCTCGGGAATCAATCGTAAATCACAACGACTCTGCTCTTTATATGCACACAGTTTAACATTTTTATAGATGTCACTCATATTAGTGGTGACAGCGTAGAGTAGCTCCAAGTCTTCTACGGGCAATATTTCATAGCCTACTTCAGGTATAAGCGATAGCTGCCTCTTAAGATCTTCTCTCTTCAAAGGAATTTTCTTAAACTTTGCCACCTTAACTGCAATGCTATGTATAAAACGCATTATCTGTTGGGTGGCAATTTCAGACTGCAGTAAAGCAATTAAATCATTGGGACCTTTAATTTCATTTTGCCAATTGGCCATGACTTCTTTGTTGTAGAGTGTGGCCAAACGATAATTGACGGCCTCTAAGAAGCTGGCAACTTCTTTATCATTTTGTTCGACATCGGCTCGACTAGAGTTTATCAGGAGAGTGATTAGGGACCATATGAAGAGGTAGACTAAGTTCATGTTTGTTTGTAAGCTATTTATAATGAAAAAAAAAATAGAAAAAGGTTTACTATTAATAACTTTTTTTGATAAATGTCCTTTAACCAAACATAACCTAACCTATGAGTCATATCAAATAATTACAAATATCGGTATAAAACGAAAGGGCATGACTTTTGGAAAAAAAATTTGCGTAATTCACAATCTTGTGCAAACAGTCTTGCATCAGTGCATTTGCAAAATGGTAGAGTATATTTTTACTTCACACTAACAAAGTATACACAAATAGAACATATTTGCAATGGTACAAATTTACAATGGCAAATACACAAGATTGTGAACTGGGCTATTGTAAAAAGTTTAAAGTTCAGGATGGCGCCCGACATTAAATAATGAATATATTTCCTTTAACCCCCTCAAATAAAAACGCTTGACTAGTAGATCATAGTTGGATGATTGATTATCATTGTAATTCACTATGTACGAAATGTCATATAGAGTCTGTATGACAACGTTTTGTCAAGACAACAACACTCGCCAGATTTGGTGTCTTTTGAAATAATTCTAAAAGGAGGATGATTACTAAATCTGCCTTGCAACCATGAGGTATGTCAGCAGATAGTTCAGTCTGACCTCGGATATCTTCAATCCACATCCAGACAGCTTCGACAATGGTTGTTTGAATGTTTCTCTAACATCTAGACTGATCAATATAGCCAGCAACCTTGAGATTTGCTTCTGACCACCGCTTTTAAGTTCCGATGTACGGCTGATGTCAAAAGAGGGTCACGAAGGGATGATTGCTCTACATGAATTTACACCATGACACCTGTCTTTGTCTTTTACAAAAAAAATTTCTGGAGATCTTGCCTTTGATAGTGCCCAACGGGATTGTGGCAGCACTTGCGTTAGAGATATCCAAAGAAGATGCATTCCTGGCCAGCTTATCTGCCTGCTTGTTATCATAGTCGATTTTTTTTCGCAGGGAACTAGACTAGAGCAACGCCAGTCAGTTGATCAAATTTTGACAACTTTTTCATGCTTTGACCGGCTAATTGGACGTGGTGGTGTATGACCTGCGTGACAAGAGTGTGAATATTCTTATCACACAATATACAAAATCAAATATTTTGGCTTGATCTACGCTACATTCTTCCGGAAAAAGATATCTATTTTTAGGTCACCAGAAAAAACACCAAATCCAACTCCTAAGCTTATCTTGGAAACGTCCTTATAGATCCTGGTGTCGAAGCTCCTTACAAGGTCACCTCATTATGGCTCACTTTTAGAGGTAATTACAACTTTTAACACCCTCTCAAAAAATCTATAGAGGGTAACATAATCGGAAGAAGAACACAGAACTGCATAAACAAATTCAGAATCCAATATGACGTCTGCTATAAACTGGCATTTAAATTTTTTGAAACCACCTAAGTGTATGTATTTATTTTATTCAAAACAAAATAGTAGTCAACATATAATTTATATCCCCTTAATAGATATCTGGGGCCAAATTACGGCATTCGATCACGATCGAAATTTTACTCAAACGATCGAGTACGCTATGCTTTAGGTATAGAGAATCTAATAAGAATTTTTAAATTTCGATCATGTTCGAATGCCGCAATTTGCCACCTGATTTCATTAAACACACGGACAGGCGGATAATGTGCAATTGACCCCCCTATTCATAAGGTTTCAAAAAATATAGAAATTTAACACGAAATGACAAACCGATATATATTTACTTCTATAGGACTAGCCTGTGCCCACGAATTCGTCAGTGTAGTTATCGGCACAAGTATGAGGCGAATTTCATTTAAATCCGTTTAGTAATTTTTCGCGTGATTGAGTAAAAATATTAAAACATTTAAACATACACACTTTAATTTTTTAATATTAACGGAATAGAACTTAATGCAAATATTTAAGAAAAAATTGAATGATTACATTATTTTTGCCAGTACGTGTGAATTTTGGACACTCGAAACCTTTGAATAACAGACTAACAAAATAAAAAGAAAGAGTAGCCTACATGTTCATATAGATTCTTGTCTATCTGTGTGCCAAATTTCATCTAGTTCCGTACAGCAGTTTTTGCGTGAAACATCCGAACATCTAAGAAAGCGGTCATCAACTACTTTCATTTGGGGTCCGTTTTTTTTTTTTAAATCATGACCGTTGCGGTTCGGAAGGTAGTAAACTGAACTATTTAAATAATATCTTTAGATACTGTATCAATGGTCAAATAAAACGAATGGGTGTCGGTGCATTATTTTATTAAATAATAAATGCTTTAAATAAACAGAAGTAAGTAATGAGAAATATTTAATTTTTTTCTTGGACTCTCCGACTGGAGTTTGAAGTAAAGCTTGTGCAGGCTATTCCCATTAAATTTTTTAGATGTTCATCGGCAAGTCTGTTTCAGAATTTATTTTTAATGAAGTTCATGTTAGCTTCACAAACAAAGTGAGAAGTTTCAAGGCTAATTTTTTTAATTCTGGGTATACATATATTAGCACAAACAAATTTTATCCAAAACTCTTGCCAAAAACTTCCTGTTTTTGGTGTTTTAAAAATGTATTTTCTTGGAAATCCATCACTTCCATCTTTATTACTCAACACAGATTGTTCGACGAGTGTATGTGTGAGATTTTGTTGCATTTCACTGTTGACATGAATATTACTAATGAAATTGGTTCTTGTATCGCTTCTTAATTATCTTTTTTTTTTTGAATAGGTTTCCCTAATGTCGAGACGAAAATATTTTTCATGAATTTGTTGTTACATAATGTAAAATATTTTGTATTGTTAACACAATGTCCGCATTAAATAGGTCTACGGTCCGGACCAGTTGGTGACCCCTGATGTAAACCATATGTGCCTATTTCATCACACAATTGTTTATAACCCCACCTCTTATTATACCCTTCACCTGTGGTGCACAAGGGTATATATAGCTTTGTCATTCCGTTTGTAATTTCTACAATTTTCATTTCCGACCCCATAAAGTATATATTTTCTGAAAGCTTATGAATAGAGGAGTCGATTAAGCCCTGACCGTCTGTCCGTCTATCCGTCTGTCCGTCTGCCCGTCTGTCCGTGTGTTGGTTGAAATCAACTTTTAGAAGCAACTATATGTTCCTCAGATCTGTATATGGTATCAATCTCTTGGAAATATCCAGGAATGAATCGCTATTGAAATTCAGCACAATCGCCCCATAACTTTCTGAGATATGAGCAAAAAACCACGACCACCTCGTTTTTTTTCACAATTACAACAACAACATACATACATACATACATGTAAAAAACATACCAAACAAAAAAAATTACAAAAAAAAAAAAATATTAAAAATAAGAAAAAAATAATAAAAAAATAATAAAAAAAACTACAAAAAAAAACTTTAAAAAAATTTAAAAAAAAATTTAAAAAAATTTTTCTAAAAAAATTTTTTAAAAAAATTTAAAAAAAATATATAAAAAAATAATAAAATATAAATAATATATTAAATAAAATAAAATAAAATTTTTTTGGCTCAGCTGGGATTCGATGCCACATTTATTCTAACGTGTACGTATGCACGTATTTTATATGGGATGAATGGTAATACAAACAATTGTTATTGCATGACTACACGTTGTGAAGGGTATATAAGATTCGGCACGGCCGAATATAGCACTGTTACTTGTTTTTATGCTCTTTAATTTAGTCGTCCATGAGACAGTGACGAGTGCACATGCTTAGCAGCTGTGTTGATATTTATTTAAATGCAATGCGTAAAAAAATTATGATGGAATAAGAAAAATATTTCGTTTTTATTTAGTCAAATTTAACACTGCAAAATTTACTGATAATTTTCCATTTTACCAAGTTAACAAATAATACATTCAACGTTTACTGCATTTCTATGAGTTTTTTACACAAAAACAAAATATCTTGTATGAAATTTTAATGGAAACCTTGACGCTTATTATACCCTTCACACAGTGAAAAAGGGTATATATAGGTTTGTCATTCCGTGTGAAATTTCTACAATTTTCATTTCCGACCCCATAAAGTACATATTTTCTGAAAGCTTATGAATAGGGGAGTCGATTAAGCTCTGTCAGTCTGTCCGTGTGTATGTTGAAATCAACTTTTTGAAGCCCCCCGACATAGGTCGGACCCGGGTAAGGTATTAAAATATCAGAAATATTCGGGAGTAGATCGGTATTGAAAATCAGAAACATCGGTTCATAAACAACTGAGATATGAGCAAAAACTCACGACCATCTCGATTTTTTTTCACAAAAACAACATTACAACAACAACATACATACAAACATACATACAAACGTGTATACTGGTTAGAGAAAACGTGGCATCGAATCCCAGCTGAGCCAAAAAAAAATTTTTTTTAATTTTTTTTTTATTTTTTATTTAATATATTATTTATGCTTTTATTATTTTTTCTTTTTAATTTTTTTTTTATTATATTTTTTTGTTTTACATTTATTATAAATATTTTAATTATTTTTTTTTTTTTAAAAATTTTTTTAAATTTTTTTTTTTATTTTTTTTTTTTTATTTTTTTTTTAACATACATACGTAAATTTATAATTTTACAATGGGATGTTTTTATATATGTATGTTTTTTATATGTATGTATGTAGTTCATATTGGGAATGGTGATACAAACTACTGTTATTGCATGACTACACGTTGTGAAAGGTATATAAGATTCGGCATGGCCGAATATAGCGCTCTTACTTGTTTTTTCTTTTAACTAAAAAAGAGAAAATTCAGTGTGAACTTCATTATTTTAAATTTTAAAAACCAAAACAATTTTTTGTGACTAAATATAGATAAAAATCTGGGAGCTTAGTTTTTCAAAGCACTGTACTTTAAAATTCTCTCACCAATACGGCTGCAAAATATTTTTGGGCATCTATGATCTAAACATACAAGCACTCATATATATTATATTAGTAGGATATATTGCACCCTATGTGAATGATATAAAAAGAACTGCAAGTACATGCAATTGGTTATACATTCCCCTTTTGCTTCTCTTCCACAATTCCTTGAATTGCACAATTTTAATTTCATAGTGTAAACACTTTAAATAAAAAAACTTTTTGTGCTCATGCTTATTGTACACTTTGCTGCGTTAACTTTGAAACTTGATATATTTTTTTACACAAGAACTTTTATTTCTCAAGCTTTAGTTAGCGGAAATCCTTTAAAGCAACAGAAATCAAACCACAGATTAGTCAAGAAAATTTTGCAAGTTTGGAGTTTTTATCATAAATTTAATTAAATCTAAGTAAACTAGTAAAAATGTAATCATTTAAAACACTTAACACACACTAGCTGGTTAAACCAGTTGTAAAAAGAAGCTAAAACGCATTTAAAACTGAATAAATGTTACATGTTTGTGAGCTACAAATTATGGCATATTTTATTAATTGTCATTAATTTTTTGACCAACAGCTCTTTTTTTTAGGTTTATTGTCTTATTAGCTGTTAAAACTTAGCATAATTTACATTTCGAAGCATTGAATTATTTCAAATGTTACAATTTTATGCATAAAATATACATTAACAAAAGACAAGATTTGTGTTATATTATTAAAAACTAAAAACCCAAAAACTAAAAACCAAAAAAAAAAACTAGAAATTTTAGGTTTTTAAATAAAAATGTAATTTTGAAATAAATTCGAAAATAAATTTGTTGTTAGTAAAAATTCAAAAAATTGTTTATTTTGCTTTCAAACGCTTATATTCACTTTCATTTGTCACTTTTAAAAACATTGCAATAGATTTGTTGTTGTTGTTGTTGATGAGAAAATTTTGTTAAAGCGTTAGTACATTTGTTGTTAGCAAAACACAATTGTTGGTAATTATGAGTTTTTTTTTATTTATTAACTGGGTACATAGTTTTCTAGGCCAAAAGCATTTTCACATACATTCTCTGACTCTAGTACTTAATTCATACACAAACATCGTACTCACAAACGTGAGTAGAATTTTTTTTTTTTTCATAAAATATTTATTTATTTATGTTTAATTTGAAATTTTGATTATCTTACTTTTATTCTTGTTAAGTTTTTCTAATCTGTTCAAATGGTTTATTTCAATTACCTCACTTAAGCGTTTCTAAGCCAAGACTAAATTAACGAAATAACCAACTCGCCAATGAAGTTAACAGCTAAAGCTATACGTTTCAATTGGCTTTAGGTGTAGAAAACCATAATTACTATTTTATATCGTTTGTATAATTCTTCAGATGCATTCAACCGTTCATCTATAAACTACTTGTCTTTGCGGTCGCTTTATAACGCAAGCTCATGATAGTTCATAGTTTTTCTCTTAACTAAAAGCCGGCTTATTTTTAATATAAATGTGTTTGTGATGATGTTTAGTCGTGTTTAAATAAATGAGTAAAAACGCTAACTTCTTAGAAGTTTAAGAGTGACTTTGAAATGATGAAGAGAGCTTAAACAACAGACAAACCGAATAATAATGCAAAATAATTCGGTAGTATGCCAAACAGTGGGGTACACCATAAAAATAATACAACAATTTTGTTGCCCACAAAGCGTCGTTGCGAAAAATTTTGCTTTGCTTTTGTAATTAAAAAAATGGCTGCTAGAGCACACCGACTGCTTGTGGCGATTTTGACACAAACGACAAAGAAAAAAGTTTTGAAGATTACTCCATTTGCTTAAGCAAAAAAATGTAGGTTTTTGCGAGCAGCAGGATTCATCCAAAAGCAAGGAAATCTGGTACAATATGAACTAAAGCCGATGAACCTTAAAAGGTCAAGCGATGAAAAATGGATCCATTACGATAACTCGAACGTAAGAGATCTTATGTGAACTCAACCAATTAAGTGAATCGATACCAAATGTAAACCAAAAGGGTCCAATGAATTATGAACTGATGTATTCTGGCCATAGCATCTCGGAGAACCTTCTTATACTAAATGTAACTGATTCATTTTAAGTAAGTATTGGCCAAAAAACGCTTAGAATAAACGACCAGACATGACATAGAAATATGCCATTATGACAATGCTCGGCCACATGTTACAGATCCTGTTAAAAACTATTAAGAAAGATATGGAACTCCAAGCTTTTTCCCGTCTAACTACTATTTGTTCTGATCAATGCAGAACGCTCTCTCTATCTCTCTCTCTCTCTCTCTCTGATATACGTTTTACTTCAGAACAGGTTATCCGAAATGGGATTGATTCATTCTTGACCTTAAAGAAGATAAGCAGTTCTTTTAGTGCGAAATCCATATGTTGCCAGAAAGATAGGGAAAGGTCATAGCTAACAATGGCCAAAACTTTGATTTAATTTATATTGTACAAAAAGTGGCTTAAAAGCGGAAAAGAAATCGCATTTTAAGTTATACACCCAATATTTATTCACTAAATTTCAGTGTGTACAAAAATACTCTTAGTCGCTCAGTGAACAAGATATGAAATATTTTTTCTTTCTATTGAGTGTGTTTCATCAAACGAAATCGGAAAATAGCATACCATAGGTACCATACAATAGCATAAAAAAGATAATCCAAGTTTTAATTTTAAGTGTTTTTTAATACTGTGTTTTTTTTTGTTTTTCTTTTTAAATAATTAAAAAAATATAGTATTTAAGTGCTTAATAAAATGTTCAATAGTTTCAAACAGTTTGGAATTAACTCTTCATCCAATTTGGAAATCATGCTGAAACGCATTCTAAAAAGAAATACAGAAATAGTTACGTGGAGTCACGTCAAATCAAATAAAACTTACTTTCCGACTTAGTCCAACCAATATGAACATTATGCTTCTTGTTTTCAGCTTCCAACCAGACACGCAAAGGTTCGAAATATTCAGCAATAGCTTTGCCGGTCATAGTGCGTTCGCCATTAAAGGCCTCCAAAGCATCAGGCCAGGGTTTGGAGGAGCCCATAGACAACATTTTTCTAAGAGTTAAATTAATTCATTAAACAACACTCCCTTTTATTTGCAAGAAGTAAAAACTCACTCAAATGCTTCTCCCACCGCCAAACTACCATAGATATCACAATTATCTAAAGGCAATTCTGGATTGGAGGGATCATATTGACCGGCCTTAATGCAAGCCGACTTATAGAATTGGAATTGAATGATGAATGAGACCAGATATCTCAAATATTCAACATCAGCAGAGACATGATATTTGGCTGGAGCATCAAAGTCCTTTTCAGTACGGACTATTGGGGGCTCAATGCCAGAGTATTCGTCACGCAATTTCCAGAAGGCACAATTCCATTCGGACTTATCAACTTGGCCGCGGAACAAGGACCAACGGTATTTATCGCTTGTGGCGATTTTGACACAAACGACAAAGAAAAAAGTTTTGAAGATTACTCCATTTGCTTAAGCAAAAAAATGTAGGTTTTTGCGAGCAGCAGGATTCATCCAAAAGCAAGGAAATCTGGTACAATATGAACTAAAGCCGATGAACCTTAAAAGGTCAAGCGATGAAAAATGGATCCATTACGATAACTCGAACGTAAGAGATCTTATGTGAACTCAACCAATTAAGTGAATCGATACCAAATGTAAACCAAAAGGGTCCAATGAATTATGAACTGATGTATTCTGGCCATAGCATCTCGGAGAACCTTCTTATACTAAATGTAACTGATTCATTTTAAGTAAGTATTGGCCGAAAAACGCTTAGAATAAACGACCAGACATGACATAGAAATATGCCATTATGACAATGCTCGGCCACATGTTACAGATCCTGTTAAAAACTATTAAGAAAGATATGGAACTCCAAGCTTTTTCCCGTCTAACTACTATTTGTTCTGATCAATGCAGAACGCTCTCTCTATCTCTCTCTCTCTCTCTCTCTCTCTCTCTCTCTGATATACGTTTTACTTCAGAACAGGTTATCCGAAATGGGATTGATTCATTCTTGACCTTAAAGAAGATAAGCAGTTCTTTTAGTGCGAAATCCATATGTTGCCAGAAAGATAGGGAAAGGTCATAGCTAACAATGGCCAAAACTTTGATTTAATTTATATTGTACAAAAAGTGGCTTAAAAGCGGAAAAGAAATCGCATTTTAAGTTATACACCCAATATTTATTCACTAAATTTCAGTGTGTACAAAAATACTCTTAGTCGCTCAGTGAACAAGATATGAAATATTTTTTCTTTCTATTGAGTGTGTTTCATCAAACGAAATCGGAAAATAGCATACCATAGGTACCATACAATAGCATAAAAAGATAATCCAAGTTTTAATTTTAAGTGTTTTTTAATACTGTGTTTTTTTTTGTTTTTCTTTTTAAATAATTAAAAAAATATAGTATTTAAGTGCTTAATAAAATGTTCAATAGTTTCAAACAGTTTGGAATTAACTCTTCATCCAATTTGGAAATCATGCTGAAACGCATTCTAAAAAGAAATACAGAAATAGTTACGTGGAGTCACGTCAAATCAAATAAAACTTACTTTCCGACTTAGTCCAACCAATATGAACATTATGCTTCTTGTTTTCAGCTTCCAACCAGACACGCAAAGGTTCGAAATATTCAGCAATAGCTTTGCCGGTCATAGTGCGTTCACCATTAAAGGCCTCCAAAGCATCAGGCCAGGGTTTGGAGGAGCCCATAGACAACATTTTTCTAAGAGTTAAATTAATTCATTAAACAACACTCCCTTTTATTTGCAAGAAGTAAAAACTCACTCAAATGCTTCTCCCACCGCCAAACTACCATAGATATCACAATTATCTAAAGGCAATTCTGGATTGGAGGGATCATATTGACCGGCCTTAATGCAAGCCGACTTATAGAATTGGAATTGAATGATGAATGAGACCAGATATCTCAAATATTCAACATCAGCAGAGACATGATATTTGGCTGGAGCATCAAAGTCCTTTTCAGTACGGACTATTGGGGGCTCAATGCCAGAGTATTCGTCACGCAATTTCCAGAAGGCACAATTCCATTCGGACTTATCAACTTGGCCGCGGAACAAGGACCAACGGTATTTATCCATGGTAAAAGCGAAGGGCAAGAAAACAATTTTATCCAAGGCCTTAAATAAATACTTACAAATAAGACACAGAATTTTAAAATTTGTTTTCTCTACTTACAGTCAAGAACAATTGATTAATGCGCGCCTCTTCATCACTCACATAGTTTTTCAACAAACCAACACTTTCCAAATGCTTAGGCGTAGAAACAGACAAAGACAAAACATCACCAACAGCTTCATGGAAGCCGGGATTGGCGCCGGCTCGATAAATGAATGGCTGATCTTGGTATTGCAGGAAATATTGAATATGACCCAATTCATGGTGGACAGTAAAGAATTGATCTTGGGTAACACGGGTGCATTGCTTAATGCGTACATCATCGGTTAGATAGAAGTCCCAGGCAGAGGCATGACAAACCAAATCTCGACCATCAGTAGGTTTTTCCAAGATACTCTTATCCCAAAAGTCTCTATAAATTTTAAAAGAAATCTTAGTAATTTGAATTTTTCTTAAGTCTTCAGTCAACATACTGAGGCAATTTCTTTAAACCCATTGAGGTAAAGAAATCATCACCCATTTGGAACATTTTCAAGGGAGTGTAGCCCTGCTTAACCATTTCATCGGTGACATCAATCAGCGACTTATTGGGAAAGGGAGATACAATATCGGCAATATCCGACCATTGTTGAGCCCACATATTACCGAGTAAATGCATGGGAATGGGATCAGTTTCGGAGACAACATCATCGCCATAGTGTTGGCGCAAGCGATAACGTACATAACCATGTATTTGATGGTACAAGGGTTGGATGTCTTCAAAGATATCTTCCAATTGTTGTTCAATAGTGGAATCCTCATATTCGTCTAACCACATTTCAGCTCCGGATTTAAAGCCTGGCAAAAGAAAAGAAAATTAAATTAATTTCTCATCTGCAAGGCAAGCATTTGCTTAGTCCTAAGCAACAAAATTGTTTAACTCTAATACAAATCCCGGATAATAGTCATGTAAACGTAGATTCGTTCTATTATTTGTTACTAAGTAATACCCCAAATTCTGTTAAGAATGCTCGAGTTAAAAGTAAGTTAAAACATAATTTCAAAAGAAGATTTATGGTAAATTGTTGTGACCCAGAAGCAAAAGTTGCTCTGAAACCTGAGTTGATGCTAAAAAAGATTTTTTAAATATTGAACTATATGAACCTAAAGAGGTGAAAGGAGACAGCTATGTTTCAGGCTCATAAAGTGCTTAAAAAGTCCTTGGGCAGGATAATAGCAAAAAAAAAAAAGATTTTATCCAAGTAACCAGAGCTGGTAACTACATGATTAACTTTGTAGAATGCGGCTAGAGGAGCCTTAGACAGCAGCACATATTTTGTTCTAGTGTCTATTATTAGATGGTATCAGACTTATCACCACAGGCAGACACATACAAAACAAAATACAATAATAAAAAAGATAAAATACCACCCTTAGAGACACCCTTATCCTATAAGCAGGATAATTGTCTAAAATATGTCATTAATAACAGTCGGATGTCGGAAATCATTGACGATAAAAAACAAAAAAGAGATACGAGTTGCAATTAAACTGCTTAGCTCTCCTACATATTGGGGATATGTAGGTGGAATTTTGGCACCAAGAAATTCTCATGCTTAATGTCTAACTGATGGCTTTGTTAATAATGAATCATTGCCGTTTAACTAACGATATTTTCTTCAGAGTTCAATTCAGCTACTATGCTACTCAAAATTGTATACAATATTTAGGTTTAAAAAAAAATGTCGAAGCTTACGGTATAAAAAAGCGTTTTCGAAGGAAACAGATTATATCTCTCTTTTTCCCCAATTCTTAAACTCACCATTTAATTTAGCTGCTTTTGTATTCAATTCTATGTATTTCTCAAAACCGGAACGAGTAGGAGTGCCAGCCTTATTGTAAAATTCATTCCAATAGTATTTCAATTCCTCGGGATCACGGCTCTTGGTAATAACAGCTTCAATTTCAGGCTCCAAAGATAGCTCACAGTTATCCCTTTTCTTATAGTCACAAACGCGTACCTTGGCAAAGTTTGATTCCATCGAAGATAAGGTATCTAGGAGTTCAGCATAGTCCTCTTCGGTTAAGGCAGCATAGCCCAACTTTGACAACATCTTAAATTGACGTTTCAAATCATCCGATTGATAAGCGCTCCAATTGAATTTCTGTATATCCTGAGAAACCTGTCTCATCAACGCGGCTACTTCGGCGCTAATTGCATTCTTCTTACGTTCATTCTCATCGGTTATGTTAGAGCCATAGGCCCAAGAGGCCTCCATCTCCAAATTTGTATGTTTGGCAATTTCGGGATTAAGATTCTTTAAGTACTCATTAGCGGTGATTTCCTCTTTAACGGCACAGTAGCAGAGCTATCAAATAAGCAAAACAGACATTTTTTAATGGATTCACAAAGAAATGAAAAATATTTGTTTAGACTTACCGCTAAGCTGGCCAACAAAGTGACAATTAACAGTTTCATATTTTTTTACTTACTGCAAATAGAAATTTAAAAAAAATATTTGTCATTATTTTATTTACCTTTTTTTACTATTTTATTAAAGGTCGTGTTATTTGTTTTTACGTTTATTAAATTTTTTAATTTGAATTTAGTTATCTAACGCTGTTCAATTAATACTATGTCTACTTATATCTAAAAGGAACATTTTAAGTGTGTGGATTTGTTCAGGTTCTTAACAGATTTGTGCTCAGAATTTATTAAATTGTTAATCTTATTAATTGATTAAGATAATTTTAAAATTAATTTAAAGTCTATAGTACACGAAATGTAAAAAGCCACATGCACATGTGGGTTTGACGTCACTTTAGTTGCTTGCTGTAAGATTTTGATATTAAACGAAATGTATTTTAGTTCAAAACTGCAAATGAAACACATGTGGTCGAAGCGAATAGATTTATGCTTTATGCTCTAAACACATAGACAACAGCAGACAGCAAGCAGCAATATGTCAAAAATAAAATCCATGTGTTTAAATGAAAACGATTATTTTGACGGCAGCACAGCAGCACGACTGCACAACAGCATTTGCTGCTGCTGCCAACTTAGGCTATTTTCTATTTTGACGGGCAGCAAGAACAAATATAGTGTTGCCATTATATATATTAAATTGGAAAAAAAGAAAAAAAACTTATTTTTGATATTAAACATAAAAGAACATTACAAAAATACAATAAAAAAATAAGTGTATGTGTTTTTATAGTTTTTCGTGATATTATTACATTTTTTTATCAAAAACTTTAATATTATTCATTATAAAATATATATGCGGCATCCCTGAAATTTGTATTGCTAAAATGCACATCAGCTGATTATTATGTTGTTGCTGTCTTCAAAATAATTATGAAGCTGACTTCAGAGCAGCATTTGAAGTTGGCAGCATTTGAAGCCTTGAAGTTGTGAAGTCTGCTGGCTTCTATGTGTTTAGAGCTTTATGATGACATCAAAATTACGTCACAGCCACATGCGTATGTGGCTCTTTACATTTCGTGTAATACAGGCTTAAGTCTTTACTACAAAAATAAAATCATTTTCAAGTCGTCGGCCTTACTCTGTCGGCTTTCCTTAATATTTATTTTTAATACATGTTCATGTTTCCGCTATTTTGTTAGTGCGATTCGCACTAACAGATTTGTATTAGAGTTTTTTTATTTTTTTTTATTGATTTTTCATAAACTTTATAAAAACTTGTTAAATTTATTTAAAGTAGTTAAGGGACGTACCACTTAATCATTTAATGGTAACCGCAGTTTGAAAAGATTTTTTTATATATAAGGTTTGACATTTTAAAAAAATTAGAGACGAGAGAGAATTGTATGGACTTTGACAGATAAAGTTTAAAATAAATTAGGAAAAAATAATTTACTGACGAATGAAGACTACCTGATGAATAAATATGTCTTGATTTTATACCTTCATTTTGTAATTTATTCTTGGCTTTGGCTTACCTGGGTAGATAATGACTTAATTCAAGTCAATTTGTATAAAGCATATACGAAAATATGTATCAAAATGTCTAATGTTTCAAAAATAATTAATGCAACTTAAAAATAATGGATCGAAAACATTGAATTCGTTATTAAACTCAGTCGGAATTATCAAACGATGCGCATGTCTATAGTACTCAAATGTAAATGGACTAGGTTTTATATGGTGGATAACTGTATTGTATTACAAGAAAGACAAAACTTTTCTTAAAATATATTGACTGTCGAGGTTGCAACAAGTTCACGCAAACTGTGATGTAATGAAATATGGTAATGACCATTAGAAAATAGGGCAATTGTAAAGATGTAAACCAAGACGCGCATATCGTGAACCTTTTGATCACTCCTTACAGTAATTACGATCGGAACATTACGGTAGATATTTTATTACTTCGTTGCCATTACCTAAAGAATTTATAATTTTCGTTACCTTGACGAATAACAAACGCTATGTATCCAAACAGTTTAAGGCCTTCAAAGTGAGAAATGGTTTGCATTGGTTAGGAATTGATTCGAATGCAACATTTGAAGAAACATATCAAAAAGAGACAATTTTACCCGTGTTATAAAAACTTGTGAATTTAAAAAAAAAATTCAAAATCCTTTTTATTTATTTTTGTAGAGTAGATGATACATTCCAAATTTGTTTCCATATGCTTCTCTGCTTGGAACTTTTTACCCTTTCTTTTGTCTTAGAGATTAAAACTAGTGGCAGACATCACACACAATGAAAAGGGTATTTATAGTTTTGTCATTTCGTGTGAAAAATTTCTACAATTTTCATTTCCGACCCCATAAAATATATATTTTCTGAAAGCTTATGAATAGGGGAGTCGATTAAGCTCTGTCAGTTTGTCCGTCTATCCGTCTGCCCGTCTGTCCGTGTGTTGGTTGAAATCAACTTTTAGAAGCAACTATATGTTACTCAGATCTGTATATGGTATCAATCTCTTGGAAATATCCAGGAATGATTCAGCACAATCGCCCCATAACTTTCTGAGATATGAGCAAAAAACCACGACCACCTCGTTTTTTTTCACAATTACAACAACAACATACATACATACATACATACATACATGTAAAAAACATACCAAACAAAAAAAATACAAAAAAAAAATATTAAAAATAAGAAAAAAATAATAAAAAAAACTACAAAAAAAATTTAAAAAAAATTTAAAAAAAAATTTAAAAAAATTTTTTAAAAATTTTTCCAAAAAAAATTTAAAAAAAAATATAAAAAAAAATAATAAAATATAAATAATATATTAAATAAAATAAAATAAAATTTTTTTGGCTCAGCTGGGATTCGATGCCACATTTATTCTAACGTGTACGTATGCACGTATTTTATATGGGATGAATAGTGATACAAACAATTGTTATTGCATGACTACACGTTGTGAAGGGTATATAAGATTCGGCACGGCCGAATATAGCACTGTCACTTATTTTTTATATTTTTTTTAATTTTTTTTTTATTTTTTTTTATTTTTTATTTAATATATTATTTATATTTTTATTATTTTTTTTTATTTATTTTCATTTTTTTTATATTTTTTTTAAATTTTTTTTATTATTTTTTTTTGTTTTATATTTATTATATATATTTTAATTATTTTTTTTTTAAATTTTTTTTTAAAATTTTTTTTTTTTAATTTTTTTTTTTTTAATTTTTTTTTTTATTTTATTTTTATTTTTTTTAACATACATACGTAAATTTATAATTTTACAATGGGATGTTTTTATATATGTATGTTTTTTATATGTATGTACGTATTTCATATAGGGAATGGTGATACAAACTACTGTTATTGCATGACTACACGTTGTGAAGGGTATATAAGATTCGGCAAGGCCGAATATAGCGCTCTTACTTGTTTCTTTTAATCCCGTTATGTTTGAATTTCCTAAAATCCTTTATCAGTGATTTTCTACATCAAAAGAGTAACCGAATGTGCAAATTTTGTGTATGTAGACTTTTGCATTTGAGCTGTGCGATGTTGAATCAGTCAGTCACGTTACACTTTTGTATTTTTAGATAAATACTATCAATATAGTTTCTGCTAATAAATAAAACTGAGACATTTTAATATGGAGTCCTTTATTCTTTTAAAATCCTTATTAATTATACGAATTTAAGATAAAACATTATATGGGAGATGTGACACGCCCACATTAAATTTCCGTTGGTGAAAAACTTTCAACAAAATGCAATGGTTGCAAAATTTCAGAATCATATATCTAATTTTGCAGGTTTTATTACTTCTTAAATTTTGAATATACCGAAAAATTTCAATACCAAACAAACCTTGTGTATAAGTAATATTCTGGAAAAATTTGAGCCCCCTAGCTTTTTTGGTTCGAACTCTATCGTACTTTCAGCAGACGGACATAGCTAGATCGTCATAAAATTAAGCCCCGATTCAGAAAATTTATACTCTATGGGGTCTAAAATGGATATTTCGATGTGTTACAAGCGAAATGACAAAATGAATATATTCCCACCATTTTTTTGGTGGGGGGTATAAAAAAAAGCTTTTAAAATACCGCTAATTGCGTATTTAATTTGAAGAAAGATTTAAAAATTAATTATATTTCATTATTTGAAATTTTTAAAAAATAATTAATTATTACGCTTTAAAATTTTTCAAATTTAAAATCCACTATTTATTTTATACATTTTTATTTCATTGCAAAACTATGTATGTATGTATGTATGTATGTATGTATGTATGTATGTTTTATGTGTTTTTCAACAATGTCGTTTTGCAAAAGAAGAAACAAAAACTTAATAAAACAACCAAAGTTCATTAAATCCAGTTTAAAACTCTTCAAAGAATTTCAATGCCGTTTTAGACCAAAATTGTTTTTATTTTTAAAAAATTCTATTTTTTTTATTTTTATTTTATGGTCGAATAAACAAACCTTTATTCTTAAAATTTAAAGCACGTGAAAATGTTTAACAAATAAAAAAAATACACGTCAAAACAAAACGCAACAAAAATGGTCAAGCTTGAATTGAATACCAATTACGGCCGCGCAAATACGATAATGAGTATTAAGTTTTAATCTAAATCACAAAGAAGAAAATAAATATTTTTTTTAAATCATTATTAAAATTTAATGAAATTATAAATAATTATATAATTACTATTGAACAAAACAACAATGGAAAAGCGGATTATGAAAATCGCATTACAATTGAAAACTACACAACCAAACTTGAATGCCCAAATAAGAGCAGCAGAGTTGGCGAAATTTTGCTTGATCATAACCTATTGGAACTTTGAGGAAAATGTATGACTGAAAGAATATATTTATTTCTTTTATAGAAATGTTTCTTTTAAAAACAAATTATTTAAAAATTCCACTAAACTCACTTTCTAAATTTTATACCCTTCACAGAGAGTGTTAGGATATTGATAGATTTGTCATCCCGTTTGTAATTTCTAATTGAAATTGAGAAATTTCGTTTGCAACCTTACATTAATTGAAAGCTTATGACTGGGGAAGTCGATTGCGCAAAGCGTGTATGTTAAAATCAGTTTTTTTAAGCCCCGTATGTGGTAAAAAAGTATCAGAAATATTTAGGAGCACAAAAAGTTTAACATTGAAAATTAAAAAAAATAAACGATAAAATATTAAAAAATATGTTGAAAAAAATGTATGTATGTAAATGCTATAAATGGAATAAATATTTAGTAATTCATTTTATATAAAAAAATTTGTTTCTTTAAACTCCTTCAAGAATCATAGGGCCGAAGCAAGTTCTCTACAATCTTCTAATATATAAAATTCTCGTGTCGTGGTGTTTGTGATTAAACTCCTCTGAAATGGCTCGACCGATTCTCATGAAGTTTTGTGTGGATATCGGGTAGGTCAGAGAATCGGTCAACTTCTATTTTTCATACCCCTCAACACCACGCCTTTTTTCACGCCCCCTCAGGTAGGCCGGAGTGCTGGACTGATCTTGAAATTTTCACATAATATAACTAAGACTCTGATATGAATAACACCCACTTTTTTTAATTATGTACTTACATCGTTATAGTTTTTAGTATTTTTCTTCAATTTGTACACAGTTTATAATCCGGCCAATGCAGAAATTAACGTTTAAGAATCGGTCAACATCTATTATTCATATTCCTAAATATTTAGGGTGACTCACGCCAAGGGACAATTTATGCCTCACCTAAATAATGTAACGACTTCGATGATATTTTAAACTAAAATAGATCTGCATACCGTAGAACACATATGGTTTACATTTCTTGTAATGAAAAAAATATTTCCTAGAAATAATTAATATGGCAAAACAGCGTTTGCCGGGTCAGCTAGTATTCTATATACATATTTTGCTTGATAATCAAATTCGTTTCGATTGAAGATTAACTTGGTCGGCCTATATGTCTGCGCTGTGGGTGTCACCCTTTATATTTTTTTGCTATGACACCTGATGGTTGCTGGTTAGTTTCTGACCACAGGCGAATGTTGAAGATTGTTAAGTGCATATACACCCATAGAATCTTGCGCAGATATTTGTTTTTTTATACCCTTCACACAGTGAAAAAGGGTATATATAGGTTTGTCGTTCCGTGTGAAATTTCTACAATTTTCATTTCCGACCCCATAAAGTATATATTTTCTGAGAGCTTATGAATAGGGGAGTCGATTAAGCCCTGTCAGTCTGTCCGTGTGTATGTTGAAATCAACTTTTTGAAGCCCCATGAAATCCCTTGGACCCGGGTGAGGTATTAAAACATCAGAAATATTCGGGAGTAGATCGGTGTTGAAAATCAGAAGCATCGGTTCATAAACAACTGAGATATGAGCAAAAACCCACGACCACCTCGATTTTTTTTTCACAAAAACAACATTACAACAACAACATACATACATACAAACGTGTATATTGGTTAAAGTAAACGTGGGATCGAATCCCAGCTGAGCCAAAAAAATTTTTTTTTTATTTTTTTATATTTTTTTTTTAAATTTTTGTTTTAATTTTTTTTTTAATTTTTATTTAATATACTATTATTTATATTTTTATTATTTTTTTTTTTTTTTATTTTTTTTTTTTTTTATATTTATTATTTATATTTTAATTATTTTTTTTTAAATTTTTTTTTTAATTTTTTTTTTTAAATTTTTTTTTTTAATTTTATTTTAATTTTTTTTTATTTTTTTTTTTTAACATACATACGTTAATTTTTAATTTTACAATGGGATGTTTTTATATATGTATGTTCATATAAGATGAATGGTGATACAAACTACTGTTATTGCATGACTACACGTTGTGAAGGGTATATAAGATTCGGCATGGCCGAATATAGCTTGTTTTTTTAATAAAATGTGTTTTAGAAAATGTCAAAAATTTTGTATTTTTTTCGTAGTCATAATATGAAAGCCGCATAATAATTTAGGTAAACGCTAATAATAATAACGTGCGACCATTCTATGTTTGAACCACAATCTACAATTCAATCATAGTATGTCGCTCTTCGATTATGACAACCACAACCATTTTATTTCTTTGTGTGTAATTAAAAAATTATTCAGAAATATATTTTAAATCTGTGGCTTGGAGCTAAAAGGACCAATGTCAAAATATTTACTTTTGAGAAAATTGGAATTGAACTTTAACTTTTATAGATGCTTTCATAGTGACATTGGCCAGCATTTTATATATGAAGATGTTCTGGGTTAAGTATGACTTTAGCTGTTTTACCATAATGAAATAGAGCAAGAAAACAAATCTAATGCAATGATTAACTCAAAAGAGAAAAAAAAGAGACATTGGCCCTTTTAGCTCCAAGCCACAGAAATAAAGGTTTAATATTTTACCCTTTACAAACATTTTAAGGATCATCTTAAATTAAGAAATTAAAAAGGCTATGGTAATTGATTTTATCAGGGCACCCTTGATGGTACATACATCCTGATATCTGGATGATAACTGATAACTAGATGAACTGTGATAAAATATATAAGAGTTGTGCTTTCTGGTAGTCCAATAAATATGTTAAAAAATCAGCCTATGAGAGGAAGTCTGACAAGCTCAAAGAAAGTTGAAACATTGTCTCAACACTATTACGTTTGGAATATGTTGTTTAACTTTCTTCAAATCTTAATATCAAATCATAAGTGCAATATAAATTTAATCAACAATTTCTAAATATTTTATGAACTTATTTCAAGTATGTACTTAAAGAATTGTTATCATTTCTAGTGATTTGAAAAGAATATTGTACGTAAGTGATATATTGCCAATCATATTGACTAACTTGACTTATTTTGTAAATCACTTCACCTCACTTTAATGATACTTCTAAATAAGCTGCCTAAAGAAAAGGTGAACAAATTCTACAAAATTCTTTTTTCAATGTGAAGAAAAGTGATTTGTCAAATATGGGCATAAATTTCCTTTACCACTTTGTACTTGATATAATCGTACCTTCCACAGTACATTAAGGTTTGGTTTTTCCATAGCACTTAAGTATTAATCTTATCGATTGCTACTGAGTTAACACTGCTTTTTACTTTGTTTTAGTTTTAAAGATAATAAATAGTTAATAGATAATATATTATAAATATTTAATTTATTTAATACAAATCTTATCAACGGAATTTATAACGTAAGTCTTTGATAGGGTTTTTTTTTAATTTCATAAGAACTTACTATATTGAAACAAAAAAAAAAAAAATAAGAATAGATATGATCGAATAGAGAAGTTTTTTTTTACATACGAAAGGAATGAATTTTAAATTTTTTTTAAGCATTTTAACAAAACTTATTCCATGCGATTCCGAAGTTCAACAATAGTAGAGGGAGTAAGGATTACATGTAATAAGTTTTTGGAAGAAAGCCTATCTGATATTTAATATCAAAGCTTACACGTAAAGAAAAACCATGGCTACGACATGATCTATAACTTTATTAAAAATTAATATTTTTTCAGTACTATAATACTTTATTGACCCGGTTGCTATATCAATAGAACTCTAGGACAACTCGAAAAAAATTTTAGATATTGAAGTGATACCTCAAATTTGAACACCCTTTATATTGATAAAGTGAGAAAATTTTATCATCTTATTTCGAAAATCATGCAAATACTTACAGCATAGTGTAAACACTTGATGATGTTTTGCTCGAAACGACATGTTTTAGTTGTAATGGAAACGCACTTTTTGATAAGCAACACTATACATTTGTATGTGTGTATGTTATGCATTATTGTTGTAAATTAACATTTTCAAGGCTAATCTAATAAGGTGGCAGCAGCTGTTCTTCTAACATATATTTACGTCACAAGTATATATGAACATACATACATTCGTATATTGTAAATTTTTTTCTTATTTTCTTGATTAACAGTACATTTATATTTACATTTAACATATTTTCGACTGATAACCTAAACACCAATCTTATTTCGAAATTCGAACACAATTTCAGTTTTTTTCTCAAAATAACATGATTTGCTTGTAGTGGAAACGCACTTTAAAAATAATAATCTGACATTAGATATTATTTATTCCAATGTTAACGGTAGATCAGTTGATGTTTCTGACTTCCTTCTAAAATAAAACATTTTATAAATTTCTTTACTGTAATTAAAGGTGACGTTTCTACGCTTCTTTACAATTATTTAAATAACACTATCATCTGCTTAAATAATGCAACCTCAAAGCTTTGTTGAAACTTTGGTTCCATGAGTAGTTTACAGTTCACGTTCGCAACATAAATCGGCCTTTTCTTTGATTTTACCAAAACGCTTGTCAAGCAATATTGTTAATTGATCTACAAAGCGTGTGATATACCACTACAGGAACAGAGATTATGTTAGTCGCATTAAATAAGTAAGCGTTCCCTATACATATACGTCTGTAGGCGTTCATCGATTGCTCTTGTATGTTTCCAGGTATTCAACCGTAAAACTTGATAGACTTTACGTTCAAATATGTAATAAATATTTCAAACAGTTAAACATTTGAATTAGTAAATATCCTGCTTCATCATTGACAAGTCTGCCTGTTATTACTAAATACGCTTTAAGAAATAAGCACATACAAGGAAAATAAATTACACTAAATTAAAAAGTGCATTCTTGCTGAGACACCCGTCGATTCTAATCCTCGTTATCAAGTACATTTTCTTTTAAAATTTTTTTCATTAATGAAAAAATTATAATTTTTTTACCTTGGATGGTTAATAATAATTCATAATGTTTATTTTTTACTTTAAAAATCGTACCGCTAGATTTTATTTATTTTTTAATAGTTCGATTCGACGACATATAACCATAATGAACTTAAATGAGGAGTGACCATCCAGGGTAAAAGAATACACGGAAAAGTTAAGTTTTTACTGACACCAGCCGAGTAAAATGCGTTTTCGAAACCAGCTACAGATTCATCATTAGAACTCTTTGATCAATATTTTAGTGTTGGTTGTAAATAACATCTATTTAACTCACAAATTGTTAAATTGTGATTAAAAACAAGTGACTAAAACTATTTAAGAGTTTTTTTTTCTAAAATCACATTTGCAGTTTTTCTAACATACAAACTGTAACATTATCACCATATAGGTATACAACCATTAACAATATTTCAACACGTTTTTTTTTTAATCAAATTTTATTCCCAAATAATGTTGTCAAAATGTTTGTTTTTAATTATCTATTTTTTTTTATCAACAATCTTTAATAATTTAAACTAAGTAGCGGAAAATTGCAAAATGCATTTTACATTATGTTTGATATTTTTTACTTTTCTCAAACAATTAAAAAAAAATTGTGTAATTAGATGAAGATCATTTAAATACAAAAAAAAAATTAAAATTGATTTATGTTTTAAATCCATCATTAAAACGACACTTTTCCTTTAACTACCACAAAAACAACATTAATTTATTGATTTGATTTCAAAATTAATACATCAAATAATTGAACTTTTGCTTTTTTAATTAACACTTACGATATTGTATCTTAGTCTTAGAACTTTTCAAATACCATCTACAATTACTATGAATAAAGTGCACCCAATAATAAACGCACGGAAACTGAACTTTTTTAAACAATCGATGGGTTATTTATACAAAAAATATCAGCCACACAAACTCAGGCTCATACAACACACCAAGCAACACACGATAACAATATTAGAAGCCTAATAGCACTAAATAAGAGAGTTATCTGAAAATCTACAAGTGTTTTTTGCTCTTTATTTACTCTTTATTTATTTGTTGCATAGCCGGGTTACCGAGGTTTAATTTATTTTATTTATTTATTTGGTATTTTCCAATTTCTGTACAACAAGTTTTTATCTGTTACATTTATAGGTCAAAACATTTATAAAAGAGCATACCTGTATGCTTCAATAACTATAACTTAAATGTGTATATTATTAAATTATAATTTACTATTGTGTAAAATAATTAAATAAAAACTGTTTAGAGCTAGTTACATTGTCATTGAGTTGTTAAACCTGTAGAAGATAATAACATAGGTCTGCTGCCTGTATGAAAGAGTGCCATTGAGATACAAGAAGACGGTCCTCTTAACAATCTGGCAAACCTATACTATAAATAGAAGGTTTTTAAGAAGTTGACTTATTATCGGAGGAGTATACTATAGTGTATAATGTATATATATTTAATATACAGAGTGAATATTATATATACTTTTGAAGCTATTTCTAAAAAATATTGGTTCAAGCTGTCAACAAACTGAATTTCTCTCTTTTCTCTTTCTATAAAAGGAAGTCTCAATAAGAATGAACCTTTTATATTTAGAGTCATTCTTTTGTGTAAGTGGCAACTCTGAAACTTGGCAGATTATTCCGATTATTAAAAATGAAGCGCTTTAAGTGTAAGTTAGACATGCAATAACCATAATGCCATAGCCATAAGGAACCAAAATTCAATTGGTTTATATGCTTATGGCGACAATCAAATATAATCAAATACATTATTGTCCATACATTTTTTTTCAAACAGCTGTTTTGTATGGATCATGGTTATGTCCAAAAAAATTGTAAAAAAATTTGAAAAGTTATGCTGAGACTGCTCGCAAGCTTCGAAAAGGCGCAACCATTCGAAGAGTGATAAAAAAAAAATTTTTTAAGGAACTAGGTCGATAATGGACAGTAAGACTCCTGTGAGTTAACGTACCGGATGGTGTATTAAAAATATTGCTTTTGTAAACAAGAGTGGCGCCGATAATCAGAAACTATCATTTTGAAATCATTTCAAACAACTTCAAATTTCACGAATCTCTTCTTAGCGAATATACAAAATTGTTAAATTTTGGACTCAGAAAATCCTTATGTAATCCATAATACACAAATGTTCACACAATGGACAACTGTCTGGTGCAGATTTTGGTCAGATGGCGTGATTGTGCCTTATTTTTTTTAAAGATGAGGCAGAAATTGCAATAACTTTGAACGGCATTCCTTGCAGGAATATAATAAAGGAGTTCTTGTGGTCTCAACTAGACGGTATGAATCTGAAAGACTTGTGATTGCAGCAAGACGGCGACACCTGACACACTGCGCAAAAAACAATCCATTCATTGCAACGATTTCCGAAAAAGATTATCACAAGAAATGTTAATGTAAACTGGCCACCAATATCAAGTCATTTAACGCCGTGTGATTTTTATTTTCTTTGGGATTTTGTTTCTGGGTTTTATGCGAAAAATGAGACATAATTCCTGAGTTCAATTCCGAGACATAAGATATAGCCATATCTCTGTGAACAACTCATGGAAAATGATACAAAAAGTTTGATAGCTTGTCCATACTTAATCGGAACATTTCTTCTTTACATAATCCAATTAAAATTCATAATTATGAGATTAGAATAAGTATATTCTTACTGAAACACCGTCTACAACTAGTTATACCCTTTTTAAGCAATCTGCTTAAAAACAATTTTTTATTTAAAAAAAATAAAATTCATTGAATTGATTTTATGCTGGCTTTGTGTTATTTGAAAACTAAGTATAATTTATATATAATTAAATAAAAATTTTAAAAAATTCCAATAAAATTGATAAAAGATTATTTTAACAGCTTTTAAAAAAATTTTCATCAAATGTTATCTCTATAAAAGGTTCAATATTTAAAATTAGTTAAATTTACTGTTAATAAACAATTGTTGTTTAAGGAATTTTTCGATAAGTTCTATATGTATAATGATTTTTATTTTTTTTATAAAATAAAATTCAGTCGTATTACAGCTCTGGTCGGGTCAAGAGCTCGCGCGTCATTGCCATTATCTCTTAAGGGCAATCAGGCCGTCCTTTTCATCCGTCTTCGAAAGTTTTACGTCTCACTCTCGTGTGGTTAATTGTGTGGCGTCGCGTAACTGTGCTTTGGATACAGTTTCCAGACTATTCTACAATTAACCACTTGTATATATGTATGTATTTTAATTGGATTAACTGGAGGAGTACCAACCAAACTCATTTTCGTAACTGGAGGAGTACCAATTAAACCTAATGCTAACTGGAGGATTTCCATAAAACTCAGTATAATTATTTGTTCAGATGTCACCGACAGAGATCGGCTTGCGGTGACTGAACTAACGTTTTTTTATCTGGAGGAGAACCATAAAACTCAAGCTTTAATTATTGTTAAAGTGTCTCCGACTTCCTATACAGAGGTATAGGTCAAATTACTGAGCCGGAACCTACGTGGCTATTTGGTTACGTACCTCTGCCAATCAATTTCAGAGTAAAAAATAAAAAATAAATAAAATTACCACATGGCAGCACTGTCTGGGAAATTCTAAAAACACAAGTACAAACTTCTTGTTAACAATTAAAAAACTACATAGAAAATAAGACAATTATTTAAATTGGCATTCCTAACGATCAGAGATGTGACTTTAAGAGGAAGTTTACATACACACATGTTTATATAAAGATGTTAATGTATAAATAAGTGGTTTTAAGAGAAATTATTTTCAGAAATTTGTTTACATCTCTCTTCTCATTTTTACCTGTATTTTGCTCGCGTATTGTAATGATTAATTACATTGGGCCAATTCAAAGTAGACTCTCATATTGTACTATGTCATATAATTCATATTAATATGACTAGTGACTTTGAACACCTTTTGTTAACAAATTATGTATTTAATACAAGAAAGAAGACAAAGAGATGACGCTGTTAAAAATTGTATGTATACAGGAAAGAAGAAAATAGAAAATATTCTCTCTGAGAGGTGAGAAGCGAAGAAATTCTCTCTGAGAGACAGTATGGTTAAAAGTATAACATAAACAATTTCTTATACATAGAAAACAAATGTGTAAAGTCTTATTATTTTCTTTGTATGGAAATTACTAACAAAAATTTTATGCATGCATAAAATAATATGAAATAGTACAAATATGACTGATATGCAACCACTTTGAATTGGCCCACTGTCTTGTTCTAAATTTGTTATTTATATCTCACTTTAAAACAGGTAAAATTTAAGAGCATTTTATCACAGGAAAAATACTATGAAATGTATATTAGGGGTATTAAAGACAAATTGAAATAGTAATATGATATGCACACTAGAACGTGTTACCTTATAAGCAAAACTGCTACGCCAAGCACATTAAAATATAAAGTTTTTTTTATGGTTATTTTAAAAGAATTATATTTTTTGTCGAATGTAGGGGTCGCCTTTAAACAATTTTTATTATGCGTTAAGTGTGACAATATATAAAACACTATAAGTGGTTGTCACCACTATAAAATGGCTTGCAATTTTAATTACGGTAAAATCTAGTAATTAAAAATGTACCCACTTAAACCTCCTCAATATTGGTATCATACGAAAGAGTTTGACAAGTAGAATATAGTAAATTACTAAAATCCAAGATGGCATCCAAAATAATATGGCGGATAAGTTTTTCTCAACCCCATCAATATGGCTATCACATAAAAGGACTTGATAAGAAGAATACAATTGACTATTTTAAAATTAAAAATCAAAGATGGCGTCGGAAATAATAAAGCAAAATTATGTACAACACTAAACCTAAAATCTAAGCTAAGCTACGATATGATAATTTTACATACTTATGTATGTACGCGATGGTGGTGAGTATTATTAGATTCGGCATGGTCGAATATAGCATTCTTACTTGTTTTCGGTCGGTATCGATTAAATTAGTGCCATCACGATGCTGTTGGTGCTCCAGGGACAATAAAGGTATCATTTTAATATTATAAAAATTTGCCATTAAAATTTTTGGTTAAATGAGATCTTTAAAAAAATTTAAATCTGTCAGGAATTAGTAATTATATAGTAAGTCGTGTTTTTTTTAAATGCTGGAAAATTTAAATTCACACCACCGTTTTCTGAGACAGCTGATTTGCAAATTGTTCATTTTTTTTAGTAATTTAAGTTCAACTCGAAAAAACACACTTTTGGTTAAATATCGGTATCCATTTCCATTATTGTCGCAGTTGGAACGCTGATAATTCTTAAGCCAATGTCGAAACACAATAACATCTAGAATAACTTACTCTTTGAGGTGCTTAATGTGCCAGTGGAAGCATTGGTCCGTAAGTATTCATAAATAACAATGGTCAAAATGTTAGAGCGAACGGTGAATGCTAAAGAAGCATTAATATTATAGACTTGTGGTTTAAGCTAGATAGTGCCAGATGTCACATAGCGCTCGGTGGAATCAATTTACAAAGACAAACATATGACGAATAAATAATTTCAATAAATGGAAACTCTAATTGGCCACCTCGTTCATGTGATTTGACAACAACACATCCTTATACATATCGTCCCAGGTCTATACAAATTAACCAAAAACATCAAAACACTTGCTAGCAAATATTCAATGCATTATTTCTGAAATAAGTCCTAATTTACTGACAAAGGTTTGGTGAAAATTGAACACCAAGGATACGCCATTTACGCGTTAGCCGTAATCATAAACATTTATGCCATAAAATTATCTTATTAATAAAAAACGTTTTCCTATGTTTAATTTTAATTTAAAATTATTTGTTGTTTCTATAAAACTTTTAATTTTTATCTTTGATGTTTGCCAGTTGGGTCTTAAAGCGATTATTGCTTGAATTCACATTTGTAACTACCTAACCTTTAACAAATAAAAAGTAAAAATAAATTAAATTCGTTTTTAAAACCTTAGCTGTATTCGCACTTTATTATTTATGCACTCACTATTACGGCCTCTATTGAACACCCCTATTGTAATCCCATAGTAATTACATTTAGAGTCAAGGAGCCAATTTTTTTTATTTTTCACATTTAAGCGTAGGTTTTTGTTTACATTACTTTCA
Organism: Phyto melanocephala; assembly: GCA_941918925.1. Classification (NCBI taxonomy): domain Eukaryota; kingdom Metazoa; phylum Arthropoda; class Insecta; order Diptera; family Rhinophoridae; genus Phyto; species Phyto melanocephala. The sequence continues at coordinate 18,008,388 of OW799236.1, read as the reverse complement.
GTTGTACGCATTATAATCGCTTTAATCTAAAACTAATTAGTCTGACTCAATGTCTGTACGTCCATTCGTCCGGCTGCCTGGCTGCGTTTAGATAAACTGCTTCAAAGCATTAAATGTATAATAACAGTTTGTATTTGAATTGTGTTAATGAATAAGCGATAAAATCAAACATTAAATAAGAAAGACTTTCTTTTATTAAATCTGGAACAACAGAGGATTAATTTTAGTTGACAGTACGTAGAAATTAAATCGGATCAGTATTGAAATGAAGTAAAACAAAAAAAATATTAACAGCATTAGAAGAAATTATGAAAAAAGAAACATTAGGAAAAAGAGAAAGTTTATTTTGTTGGCAAGATGCCATAGTTTTTAATTTATAAGGAGTCTTGTCTTCACAAATAAATGTTATGATTTTACAAAAATTGATGAGTTTCAGTATCAGCTGTCGAACAGGAATGCGGAACTTCTGTAAATATAAAACCATTAGTTCAATAACAGTATTTTGTAAAAAAAAATTATATCTTTTTAACTTACTGTCCGTATTTACCCAACCTATGGGTACCCCTAATTTACGATTCTCTTCCTGCAACCACTCACGTAACGGTTCAAAATATTCCAATAAGGCAGCAGGATCCATTTTTTTCTCACCCGTAAACTCGTTTAAGATCTCAGTCCAATGACGGCTGGCTCCGGCTGATAAAAAGCGCTTAAACGCCCCACCTGCCTCTTTGCTGTTATATATATCACAATTGTCCAGAGTCTTATGAATATCGTTTTTTACATATTGGCCTGCCTTTGTACACATGGCCTTGTGGAATTGAAATTGGAAAATGTGGGCAGCAAAATATCTCAAGTATTCTACATCAGCATCGATGTGATATTTGGCGGGTGGATCAAAATCTTTATCCGTTCTGGGCAGTGGCGGTTCAATACCTGAATATTCAGATCTCATTTGCCAGAAAGCACAATTCCAGACAGAGGGATCAATCTCATTTCTGAAAACTGCATAACGATACTTGTCCATGGTGTAAGCGAAGGGTAGGAACACAATTTTCTTAAGAGCCTGAAAAAATAATATAAAACGTTCATTAAGAAACATTTCTTAAAAAAATAATTTAAGTAATAGTAGACCATATGCGTTGAAGAACAACAATTAAGAAATTAATATTATCATTTATTGCTAAAAGAAACACTATAATTCTTTTCGATTACTTACCATATTAAACAATTGATTAATGCGACTTTGTTTATCTAATTCCTCTACCGGCGACAAGCCTATAGCATGCAAGTGTCTAGTCGAAGAAACCGACAAGGCAATAACATCTCCCACCGCTTCGTGAAAACCAGGATTTGGTGCTCCTCTAAACGCGGTTGGCTGATCTTCATACAACAAATAGTATTGTATATGACCCAATTCATGATGAACCACATACAAATAGTGCGTATCTACGTCCGTACACATTTTGATCCGTACATCACTATTTTCGAATAGATCCCAAGCTGAAGCATGACACACAATAGTACGATCCACAGGTTTCTCCAAAACACTATATTTCCAAAAGGATTCTGGCAAAGCTCTCATGTCCAAGGACTTGAAAAATTGATCACCCAATTCAAACATTTTCTTAACAGTGTAGTGTTGTTTTTTCATTTCGCCCGTTACATCGACAAATGATATATTGGGATAGGGCTTTAGAAGTTCAATAATTTCATCCCAATTTTGACCCCACATATTTCCTAGTAGGTGAATGGGTATATTGCCTTTTTCGGGAACCACATCTGTACCATAATGTTGAGATAAACGATAACGGACATAACCATGTATTTCGCGATAGAATGGAAGTATAGCTTGATAGGCTTCATCTAGATGTTTTTCGAAATCGGGATCCTCATAGAAATGAATCCAATAATGGGCATAAGAAGAAAAACCTTAACGAAAGGAGAAAAATTATCAAAACCCATAAAATGGTAAACATTTTCAATAATTTTTTAAAAATTTTTAAGGCGGAAAGCAATTAAGTTTATTGTTGAAATACATACATATATGTACGTAGTTTTTGAAAAATCTCTTTATTTATTTTTTTTTATTTCTTTGCTTACCATTTAACTTCGCTGCTTTGTTACTTAATTCCACATATTTGGCAAAATTCTCTTTCATTGGTGTCCCCGCCTTATCATGCCACTCACGCCAATAGTGCGCCAATTCCTGGGGATCACGACTGTTCGAAAAACGCTCCTGTATATGAGGTTCCAAGGTTAAAGAGCAATCTCCCTTATTCTTGTACGAACAAACTTTTGTTTTGGCATAATTTGATTGCATTGTACTGACGGCATTCTGTAGAACTAAAAAATCTTCGGAGTTCAAAATGTCACTGCCTGGATCCGCTAGAATTTTCGCCTGTCTCTGTATACACGGATCATCCAAGTGATCATAACGCAGCTGTCGTATAACTTCTGATAACTTTTTATTTTCTGCTGCATTCCTAGCTGATGCTGCAATCATATTCTGGCGATTGTATTCCGTAACATTTGTATTATATTCATAGCCGGCCAAGTACTCGGCTCTTTTACGTTGTCTCAACAGTTCGCTCTGCTGCTCAAAGAAATGTCGTGCTTCGGGGTTGTTGGCAGAACAGGTATCAGTTGCTTGGCTGTTTATTACAAGCTGCAAGTTTTAAACTTTTTAAAAACGAAAACTTTTTATATTAAATGTTTTAATTGATTACCTCTAAACAGATTAAGGTCATAAGCCCTGTCCAAAGCTTTAGTCGTAATTGCATTTTACTTTCGCCGTCTCAACCAACTCTTCCAAAATTTCGCTGAGAACTGTTCGCTTTAGCTGCAAAGATTGTTTATAATAAAATTTTAGTTTTCAGTCATTGCGTTTTTCTTTTCTATTATCTGTTCCATTTTTTTTATTTAAGTTTGTTATCAGTTGCTAAAACAGCACAAGATGTTTTGTCTTATAAACCGGCTAGTAAATGCACTTATCACTATAGACTTTTAAATAGGTATAGACACTTCGAACTATTAGTGATAAATACTAGATTTTATTAGTTAGTTCATAAAGAGCGAGACATGTTTAGATTAACAAAATTTTATTTTAATTACTATTTAAAAAAAAAACAGTTATTGTTATTAAGAGTTTGTAAACTGTTAACTAAAGTCGATTATGCAGTTTCATAAGGATAACACTGTGTTTTAATAGAATTATTTAATTTATATTGTAAACCCATTATCACGGCTAATATTCATTTTCATAAATTTTTATAACATAATGAAGATAAGAAAAATTTATATACAATAAAATTGTGTATTTTGTAGTATTATCAATTACACAGTTTCCAATCACATACATAGTCCTTAATATGTAACACATTGAGGTGGTTCATGGTATCACTTTATGTGTTTCAATTTTAATACTGAAATAATTTAAATTTTTTTGTTGTGTGTAGATCAATATTAATTTCAAACTGGAAAATTTAAAAATAATTTAATTTTCAATACAACAGTATTGTGACTGGTTAAAATAGCTAAACCATAGATACTTTAGTATACTGTGTTTTATAGCACAGCTTACAATTAAAATTTTGAGATTTCGCAATGAATTTTTCCCTTCATTAATTACTTTTTATCAAAGCTATTAAACACTATAGAAAAAAAAATTCTTTATATACCTACCCATGGTGTAATTATAATTAATATACCTTGCATATATTTTAACAACAAAAACGATAACCTAATAAATAAATGTGCATTGATTTTTCTTTTAAAATAAAAAAATTTAAATAATTAAAAAGTAATTTAAAAAATTGTTAATAAAAAATTGGAAAATATCAACAAATTCTGAATTGTAAACAAAAAAAATTAAAAAATGCAAATATAATATTAAGAAAACTGCATCAGATAGTACTTAATGCATTTGGTGAGTTTTATTTGATTTAGGCTAATAATATAAAAAGTTTATTTTGAAACATAATTAAAACTTTAACTTTTGGTAGATAACCTCTGCATTATTTTCACCTAAACGATTTGATTTTAGGCCCTAGTTGCTTTAATATATGATATCAGTGGCAATATTTTAAAAAATTTTAGTCTGATGTTTAAAAACTGTGTAACTAATTGAAAAACTTTAAAATTTCTCAAAAAAATTTGTCGCGTCTTAAGCTCCTATTGTACAATTATGACTGTATGATGTGGGCCAATATACTCATTTAAATTATTAAAAGTTTCTGGTAGCTAGCCAAAGATTTTTTTGATATGATATTTTTAGTTTGTTATTATATCAACATGCTCGTTAAATCGCTCTTCTCTCAAACTCGTTGTAAAATTATTGCGTTTGCGTAAGAAAAAGGCGATGATCGATTTGATCATGTTAAAAAAAAAATAATTAAAATATGTTAAAACCTGCCGGAGTCCTTCATACGAAACATATAAAAGGCCTTACAACAATTAAAATTGTTAAAAACAGATTTATTGTTTAGTATCATAACTGTAATCAGATGTTAGGAACCACAACGCTGCGTAGGGAAGTATATTAGCAGATATAGCTCCCTGTTCAGTGCTTTTTGCGTTTTCGATGAAGATATTCTTTTTTTACACTTTAATACCAAAAAACCATATTCTTTAAAAACACGAATCAGAATGATGTAAAAACCACAGCTTAAACTTCAATGCATTACATTAGCCTAAAGTCTATCTATACCTCTATAAAAGAACTTAACATTATTTTTTTCGTTTTTTGACTATTAATTATTAAAGTAAATAAAAATTGCACGAAAATAATTAACATTAAAATATTAGCTGGAAAGTTATAAGAAATTTCATTAAATTTTTTTCCAACTGCTATATATGTAGGTAGGTACACAACATTATTTGGAAGATGTTGTATAGAAATTTTTAAAATAAGTCATCACTACATCTAGGGCCGTTACAGCCGTTAATATTAGAAACTGAAAGAATCAAATTTCGAAAAGGTATTTATTGTATTGGTTTGTTTCACTTTTATTTCAAATTGATGGTAATTTATATTAAGACGTCCATCGAGGGAAAGTTGTAGGCAAAACAAAGCACAAAACTAATATGAACACAATTGTATGTTTTATGTCTTATTAATTACTTGCGAAAAGCCACACTTAAATGCCACTAGTGTTCTTACCTAAAAATTGTATTTATAAATTTATATTTATATTAATTTCTCACAATTTAATGTATAAAACATGAATTTTCCATCACAAACTTTTTAATATTGTGTTTACTATTTGCAGATTGTACTAAATTATACAACTCTGTTTTTACTTCAATAAAATATATTGCAACTCTGTGAACACTGCCTTAACTACTTACAAAATTTTTCATTAATGAAATGTCATCACATAACAAAAATGCCAATAAAAAAACAACAACGAATTTATAAAACACAATAAAGAAAACAATAAACTACCTGATAATAAAAGAATTGAGGAAGATGGAAAATGTGAATTCAATAAAAATTCGGTTTAGTACGTTTTGACAATTTGTCGTGGAATGTTGAGCGTTTGTAATTTTGTTAGTGATTCGTCCGTGGATATTTGTGAAAGAAAAAATGCGCGTATAATTTTATAAGTGTGTATAAAAATGTATGTTTAAAATAGTGTAAAATTTCATTCTGTTTTTGCGACAAAAAATCTGCTTTTTGAGATTGAATGTGGTTAAATTATTAACAACTATAATAAGTGAATTTTAAACAAATTACAATAAATTTAAAGGGCAGCAAAAGCAAAAGATAGTATAAAAAGCAAGAAAAGAAGTAACAAAAAATCCAAAAAGTTTAAGATAAAAAGATGTTTTGTGTGCGTTTTCGGTTCGTTTCGTTTTTTCGTGTATGTTTTTGACAGATTGTGTGTGTGTGTGAACAACAACAACAAAACATTTATTTTGATGAAATTTACAAAACAACAAACAAAATCGTGACGGGAAAAATTGAAAACAATTTTGTTTTCTAGTGTAAGTTCTAATGTATGGTGAAGTGTATTTTTTATTTTGTTTATTTGAAAATGTTCTTTTTTTTATTTATTTATTTTGTTTTTAGTAATGTGTTTACATGTTAATTAATCGATTTCTATGTCATTTATTCCAATTTATTACGAAAGTAACAACAACCTTTTTAATTCAAACTAAACACTAAATGTAAAATTTGTTATGTTTGATTTTTTAAAATTTTAATATGATATGTACCTACCTACCTATCTACTTGGTAAATTACTGTCATGTAGGTAGTCTCTGTTCTCCTGTTGTTAATATTTTAAATATTATTTAAAGTACCTACCTTCATACATAGGTATTATATTCAAATAACATTACTCATTTATCACAGGCATTCAATAAAATTCCTTTAGAAAAATTGCTTTGGTCAATGCCGGTTAATTTTTAAGACTTCTTAACTGAAATTTTTTGGTTTAGCGATGATTGAATTCCTGCTTACTGGGACTCCAAACATGTTTTTTCTATCAGAGCCAAATAGGATGAATTTCGACTCATTACTCTCAAAAACCCATTTATATGAAATACCGTTTATATGAAACCTGTTTATATGAAATCGGATTCATTCCGCATAATTTAGCGAACTTAAGTTAGGTTCTCATTTGATACAAGAGGCTTTGTTTTGAGCTACACCAAGGCATATCCATAAGGTATATGCAACGGCGAATTGATACAACAAAGCAAATTTTCATGGGATGTTTTATGTCAAGGCCAATTTGTATATCAGGGATGGAAAAGTTGTTTTTACATATTAAATATAATAAAATTTGATTAAAAACAGAATACAAATTTTTTAAACACATTATTAATGACGCAAAAGCAAAAAATATACATAAATTAAGCACATTTATTGTCAAAAAAGTACACTCAAGTTAATTGTTTAATACCGAAACCAAAATCACATTTCCTATCCCTGCATTAATAAATGAAATCAAAGCGAATTTTGACAAAATGTTTCACAATCAGCTGGGCTCATAATTTCACCTGTATGAATTCGCCTTGAAAGCAACTTTTCATGGGATGTTTTATGTCAAGGCCAATTCGTATATCAGGGATGGAAAAGATGAAAAAGAATATAAATTTTTTAAACACATTATTAATGACGCAAAAGCAACAAATATACAAAAATTAAGCACATTTATTGTCAAAAAAGTACACTCAAGTTAATTGTTTAATACCGAAACCAAAATCAGATTTCCTATCCCTGAATTAATAAATGAAATCAAAGCGAATTCAACCAATTTTGACAAAATGTTTCCCCATCAGCTGGGCTGATAATTTCACCTGTATGAATTCGCCTTGACGGTCCTCAAATAAAAGTGTTTTATTTTAAATTATATATTTATAGATTATTTGACTTTGACTTCTGCCTATGCCGTCTTTCCAAGACGGGTGTTCCTTTTATTAGCTTTAGAAGCTTTTCCTTTGAAATTTTGAAATACTTTTGACAATCTTTTGGGATCTGCTAATGTTTCTATCAATTTCGAAAACATTTTGACCATTATATATGTACATATCTATATAGGAATGTTAATAAAAATGGTGTCGAGTTTTTGCATACAATTTTATGTGAAATTATTTCTTAATGGCTTTTTAAATGAAAAAAATAGAAAGTTCTCGGCCAAAATCCGATAGATGGCGTTATACGTTGACTTAGACTTTGCGCAATTTGACAAGTGTCGCAAGGCCAATCACTAGAAGTCTGTTGGATAAATCTCGAATTTCCCTACTTTTCGCGCGGTCAGCTGTATGTTGCATGTTCGCGTTTTGGGAAACCGTCTTCGTTATTTGTTTCTGCGCCGGAAAACAAATCAATAAACATCAAACTGATTCCATTCAAATAAATCACATTGACATTTAAATATTTGTGTTGTATTATTGCTCTAAAGTTTGTCTGAAGGCTTAAATTTGGGGCGAGGCGAAGTTCGCCGGGTCACCTAGTTTATTATATTCTTTCGGAGATCAATTTATCCATTCTTAAGATATTTGTTTTTCACGATTATTTTGAATAAGCTAAAAAAGGGCGGTGTGCAAATATAAAGTTTGCTTTGTATTAATTATGACATGTTATCATCATTGAAAGACAAAATATCGAATACAATTATTTACTTTTTAATAATCTTAAATAAAGTGTACTATGTAGATGGTATGCTAATTAGAAGACCAGCATTATAGGTATATTGGTACATATCTATAAAAAAGCTTTCAAATATTGTCCCTAGTCTAATTAAAACAAATTGTCACAAATTTTTTTCTAAAACTAACAAAAAAAATATTGTTATTCTTATCGGCCATATACATACTTTTAATTCATGACAATTCAGTTGCAAAAATTGCATTTAATCACAAAAAATATTTTCAGTATTTGTGACTAAATTTCATGATAAAACTTTAGTATTAAATTTTAACTCAAAACTTTTTTGAAGTTAGACAAAAGGATATTTGTCGGAAACTGGAAGTTTTAGTTTAATACTAGAAAGTTAGCAAAACAAATAATTACGATTGGAAGCAATTGTGCTAGGCTTAGGTTACCGATAGCGAACAAAAGTAAAACCCAATCAAAAACTCAAACTGCAATTTCTGTCTTAAGACTATTTTGTGTAAGGTTGACGACCTGCTGGAAATATATAACTGATCAAATAACCTTTAAACTTGAAATTTTAATGGAATATTAAAACACAATATTACCGCATAATTTCTAATAAAAACTTTTCATATAAAATTTTCACATCAAAATTTTTATATCAAAATTTATCATAAAAATTTTAAAACGAAATTTGTACCAAAAATAAACAATTTAGCCCCAAAAAATTTCATAAAATAGTAGTGTCCCAAAAAAATTCATAAAATAATTTTGTCCCAAAAAATTTTATAAAATAATTTTGTCCCAGAAATTTCTAAAAAAAATTGTAAAAAAATATTGTCACAAAAAATATTAAATAAAAAAATTTTTTATGTAAAATTTTAACAAAATTTTTAAATATTTCTGCATCAAAATTGTAACAAAAATTCGCATATTATTAGAAAATTGCTATAGAAAAATAAGGCACAAAATGTTTAAAAAGAATTTTGTCTTGAAATACTTAGTAAGTGGTCCCAAAATGAGAATATTTAAACAAAATTGAGTATTTACCAACTTAATCCCTTTACTTTTTTAAAATAACTAATCCAATATTTTGCTTGAAATATTTGAAGTTTTGAATTTTGTTTTTTGAAAGTCATCGTTTTTTCTATTTTTTTGATATTTTTGTACAAGTTTTGTCTCAAAGTTAGCATCAAATTTTTCCCAAAATCATTTTATTTGTGACTTTGTTTAATGTTTTTCAATTGTTAACTTTATTTTACAAATATTTTTTTTTCATCATTTCAGATTTTTTATGTTAAATTCGTGGTTGTTACAAATGAAGTGTTAAAAAATAGTTGTTTATGGCTTAAAATAAAACAGTTGATGTGAAATGTGGTTTTAAAAAATTATTAAAAAAATTGGGGAAAAAACGATTTATAATTAAAATTTTTTAAAAGTGTAAATAATTAATTAATAAAAAAAATAAATAAAAAAAATAAATAAAAAAAATAAATAAAAAAAAATAAAAAAAAAAATTGTTAAAACAAATTAAAAAAAAAATTAAATTATAAAATATGAATAACTACCAAAACCAAACACCGCCACCGGTGCTGAGAAACCATCATCAACACCAGCAGCAGCAACATCAGTTGCATCACAATAATCATCAATTCTCCACAAACGTAGCAGCAGCCACAGTGGCAGTGCCCTCAACAATACAATTGACACCTTCGCATCAAATGCATCATCACCATCAGCTACAACAACATCCAAATCATGCATTAATGCTGCAACAACAGCATCATTTTACAACACCTGCTGCACCATTGCCATCACTGACACCACTACCACCAACACCACAATCACAAATCCCTGTTGCTGGCGCAAATACATCAATGACAGCAACATCATCTGCATCGACAAAAACAAATCTAGCAACACCTCAACAGCAACAACCACAACCTCTAATCAGCAATTCGTTGGCCATACGCCAGGAGATACAACGTTTCGAAAGTGTTCATCCATCGATTTATGCCATCTACGATCTAATCGATCTGCTACCCATAACGGATGCTCAAATCGCTCAACAAATACGAGATCATGTTGTCTGTATTGAAGGTAGGTCTTACAATAAATCGCTTTTTAGATTTTTGTTTTCTTATTGGACAGACTGTATGTGTGGTTTTACTTTTAACGACTTTAGTTTTTTACTCAGATTTGCTTATCAAATTTCATTCGTATTGAAGCTGCAACAAATGATGTTTCTTTTTTAATTTAACTCTTCGCTATCAAGTGAAAGTCTTTTGAATTTTATCAAACAAATTATTGTTTATTTGTTTTAATGTTTATTATTATTATTATTCTGTTTTTTAATCATCCTTCCAATGACCTTGCATTGGCCAGTTTTTTTCTCGTCACATTTAAGACCGGAAAAATGTATTTTTTTCTGCTGTTTTGCCTTATCGCAAAAATATTTACTTGCAACACACCCTACTAAATAATGGACGGGTATCAATAAGTTGTATGTGATTTATGACTTGAAAAAATCTTAGCGATCTTTAAAAAGAAAAACAATACTTAATTCCGTATTTATATTTTGCTGTGTAATTTAAGATAAATTTTGCTTTGTTTTTGTTTGCATTTCTAACTAAAGGGTTTTTCAATAAGAGCGCTGCAAAAGTTTTTTTTTTTTTTTAAATAAAACAAAAACGGTTTTGGATATCAATAAAATTCTTTATTTCTGTGAAAGTACGTTCGATGCCATTATGTATGGAATTCGATTTCTTTTGCATGGCCACCACGGGCACGCTTGCAGAAGTCCAGACGCTGAACCCAATTTTCGACGTTTTTTAAGCATAAATCGGGCGATACTGCTGCAATTTCAAATCGCACGACAGAGGCGGCCAATCGACTGGACCATTTCGTGAAATAACACGTTCTCCAAACTTGGTTTCCAATAAATTGATTGTGACATTCGCTGTGTGGCTTGTGGCGCCGTCCTGTTGGAACCACGTGTCCGCCAAGTCCATATAATCCAATTGGGACCAAAAATATTCTGTTATCATTGGACGGTAGCGATTCCCATTCACAGTAACGTGCCGGTCGTGTTCATCACGGAAAAAGTACGGCCCAATGACGCCGCCGTCCCATCAACCGCACCAAACCGTGATTTCTTTCTGACCAATAACGCATATTTTGCTTATTGACGAAGCCATTCAGCCAGAAATTAGCCTCATCGCTGACGATGATTTTTCGATGAAAATCCGAATCATTTTCAAGTTGTTGCTCAGCCCAATTCACGAATATACGACGCTTCTGGTGGCCAAGCGGCTTTAGTTCTTGCGTCAATTTGATCTCGTAAGGATATAGGCCAAAATATTTCCGCAAAATTCGCCACAACGACGTCACAGAGATGCCCAACGATTGAGAACGACGTGTGAGATACACATTTGGGCCTTCTTCAACTGAAGCCTCAGCGGCAGCAATATTCTCGACACTGCGGACATTTCTTTGTTTCACTGGCACGGGAACATTTTGTACTGTGCCTCTGGATTAAAATTTTTCCATTAGACGCTTAATTTTTGATCTGGTAGGACGATTATGATGACCATAAATTGGACGTAGCGCTCTTAACGTTGAGGCCGCTGACTCCGAATTTCGGTAGTAAATTTTAATAATTTCGACTCGTTGTTGGCTCGTATATCTTTCCATCATGAAATGGCAAACCTTACTGAAGAGAAATGTCAAAAGAGCGGCAAAAAATATGGCGTCATTTTCTGTCCCTATCGGTCTACTTTTGTAGCGTGCCTGTTGAAAAACCTTTTATGTTCTTGTAAATACAATTTTTTGCCTTCTTATTATATTTAATAATGTGTACTGGCTCTAGCTGATAATTTTCATTATGAGACATTTATTCATATAATAACTGGGAAATCGTTAATATATTTGTTAAAGCGTTGGAGACTATAGAAACACCCACAGTTCGTCTTACGACGAATAAACTGCCAAAAACTAAAAATCATTTGACAGTTACACTTAAATAGAGAGAGAGATTGCAAACAAGGCGAATTTAATTATAAGGTGGTGCTGACAACGCAGCTGTTCTACTTTGAATAAATTCTGGCTGAGTTGTCAAATATTATTTATGTTTACATAGATTACTTTTTCCCGCGCAACTATTAAAAAAAAAACAAACAAAAACCATGTTGTGTTTAACACATCTGCAAATGAAAGCAACAATAAAAAACCATGTTGTTTTTGTAATGTTGCATTTGTTGTAGAATTACCACTACCTGATAACTGAATTCGCCTTGAAAGCAAAAATATATCTGAGACCGATATCTACTATACTTGCTTAGGCCATACCACGCTATGGACTGTAAATGATAACGCAGAATTAAGGAGTGTTGAATTTTTGCATAAAATTTGACATTTAAGGCTCGTCGTTCCTTAACAAATTCTTAGGACCTCAGTTAAAAGTACTCACACTCTCAACAATGTAATAACGTTTTCATAAAAACGTATACATTTTGTCAACAAAACAAAATATTTTTTTTTTTTTAGTTTTAGTGCAATGAAAACAAAAATCAAGAATATTTACTAATTAAATGACAGTTCTTAAAGCTACTGCCATAGATTTAATTATGCTCTTTAAATTTGAAAGCAATTTTACTTTAAGTTGTAGACTTATTCTGTTTTAACACTAAAAGAACAAAAAACGAATACATAATGCATGCATCAGCAGTACATAAACTACGGGGTGGTCCAACCAAAACGCACGATGGTTATTAAAAATAAAACGAAAAATTAAAAGATAATTATTTTAGTTTTTTAATTTTGAAGAATCTATGACACTTATGTATAAAACAAAATATCGGCCAAACGCTCGCCACTACTTCGGTGGCATATTTCTATCCTATAGTCTAAATTTGAAATGACACTGAAACAAAAATTGAGGTTCAATGTCGTTAATGTGCCAAATTATCTCATGCTTTAGCTCTTGAATTATTCTTGGCTTTTTGACTATTTCTTTAAAATATCCCCAACCAAAGTCAAATCATATGATCGTAGAGGCCAATTAACATCGCCAAAACGTGAGATAACACGGCCTTTGAGTTTCTCGAGAAAAATAGTAATTTTTTCGTTAGCTGTGTGGCAAGTAGGACCATCCTATTGAAACTACATATCGTTCAGGTCTATATTTTTAATTTCTGGCCACAAGAAGTCCGTCATAATCTCGCAATTATTCGCAATGTTCACGGTAACTGCTTGGCTGACCTCATTTTCGAAGTCGTAAGACCTGATGCCGCCGCCAGCCCATAAACCACACTAAAAAGTCACTCTTTACCACTAAATGTATCGTAAAGAAAAGTATAATTCCTCACATTCCCGAAGACATTCTTTTAATTGGGGGAAAAATTGAAATTGCTGACTGAGCAAAAATCTTGGGAGTAATCACGTGAACTCAATGGTTGGTCAAACAATTGTAAAGTTGATGGCGATTTTTGCTGGCTATTGTACGGGTGTGAATTGTTTGCAAGTTGTGTCACAGGTTGTTTTCATAAATGCAATGTTGCATTGCAGTATGAAATAACAATTCTTTCTAAAGACAATCCTTAATTTTTTGACAATAAATTTTGTTCCTAAAGTAGTATCGACAACAACCGTATTGCGTTAGGATCTAAATACATTGTCAAAAATTGAAGTCGAATTTCAATATTAATTATATACTGCCTGTTCAACGATGTCGAAAGAAAACCTAAGCGAAGTTTCATTCGTACAAATATATTGAAAACAACAACAAAACCAAAAATTTGTTTTTGTTTTCAACGTATTTGTACGAATGAAATTTCGCTTGGGTTTTCTTTCGACATCGTTGAACAGGCAGATAATTTTAAAAAGAAGGAAGTGCCATGCCCACAAAAAACTATTATTATTTTTTTAATAACTCAGGGTACCAAATTATACTCTTTAGTTTCCGTAAAAATACAATATTGTAGTAAAAAAGAGTGATTAGTATCATTTATAATGTAGAAATACTTAACGTTTCATTGTGGGACTAAATTTACGAAAATAAATTAATAGCAAATCGAAGTTACACAAAGAAAGTGATATATATTTTAGTATAAAAAGATTATTCCATGGCGATTACTGTTAATAACAAAATAATAAATCTTGTGCTATAAGAGTACACAAAATGGGTGGTGGGTATCAATAATTCGGCACAGCTGAATATAGTGCTCTTACTCGTTCTTAGGTGTAGAGGTGTAGAACTTTAATTTGGCAACAGTTTTTTACCTGGCGGCCATTTTGTTAGCTGCCAAGTGGTTTATTTTTAGTTTGGTTTGGCATCTCAAAATAATTAGACTGACGCATGAAGATTCGTTAAACAGGCCCAAAACAAGATTTCCGTTGATATCGATTTTCATTAGCGATGAAGCTCGCTTTTATTTGAATATATACGTCAGTAAACATAATCGAAGTATTTGGAGAGAGGATAATCCTCAGGTGTATGTTGAAACCCGTAATACTGACTGTTTAGTGTGCTTTATGGGCTGGTGGAATCATTGATGCGTATTTCTTTAAAAAAGATGCTGGTCAGAACGTTACAGCCCATTGAAATCTTATGAAATGCAGGAGCTGTGTTTTCAACAAGACGGCGCAACATAACACACAGCTCGTGTCAGTCACAATTGATTTATTGAAGAAAACGTTCGATTCTGAAAATTTGCGTAAAAAATTCTATAATAAACATTTCCATTTTATATTCAATTCCCACACTTTTAATAGAAATATTTGATTCGGAAAAAATTTTTATGACAATTTTGCACATTTTTAAATCTTGATTTTTTTTTAAGTTTTGAAAAAAATTTCCATAACTAAAACTTTCGGGCCGTATTCATAAACAATATTTTAGGTTTATTAAAGGCTTATTATTTGACAGATGTTGTAGAGAAATTTGTCAAATAAGCCTTCAATAAACCTAAAATATTTTTTTTATGAATACGGCCCTTAATCTTTAGATTTGCTTTTTCACCAATAAATTTTTCTTTAAATCTGTTTTGAATTAAAAAAAAAATTTGTCCCAAATTGGTATTGTTATATAAATTAAAGAGTTTATTAAAGCTATCTCCCACTTATTTCATCATTAAAAAGAGTTTTTATTTATATATGTATCTGTGTTTAGCAGAAACTATTATTCTTAGTAGTTTCACAGTATTTTTTTTACTAAAATAAAAAAAAAAATAAAACAATTTTTAAAACAAGCCACATAACCCGTAAAAAAAATTAGCCTTTTTGTCATCCCCCACAGAAACTAAAAAAGAAATACTTGAGCACATAAAGACACACTCACCCATTCCCGAGTCATTGACATCAATAATGCATGAAATTGCTATAGGCCTCGACGGTATTGAAACTAATACGCACAAACGGACAAACGTAACTGGCAAACAACCTCTGTCTGCCGTAGTCATATGGAGAGAAAAATGTATAAAAGAAATACCATAAAAAAGCAAAAAAAAAAAGAAGCAAAATGTTGAGACACAGCAAAAAATTAAGAAAAAAGTGACAATAAAACACTTTACTGGTGGCTCTTAAAACAAAAACGACAAAACAATAAAAAAAAACAACAACATAAAAAAATCGTTTAGACAACCAGTCAGGTGTTGCACATAAAACATATGACAATAACGTTTGTTGGATAGATATGGGCTGTAGACTGAGTACATTTTAAATATTGAGTACTGCGACATTCATATAAAATCACCACAAATAGAAACAATTTATTGAGACTTTGTGTTTTTCTACTGCCACTCACTCTCTTTGCTGTAAAAGCCTTATCTTTTAGGTTTATTCATTTAATCATATTGGTTATCCTTTTTAAAATGCTAAGCACAGGTTGTAGAAAATAAAATCGTTAAAAATGTTTCTTTCCTTTCAAATTCAAATAAAAAACATGGAAAAACTATAGTACACCTGACTTGCCAGTGTTGTTCAGAAATTACGGATGTAAAGTGTAATATTTAACCAACGGAAATTCAACATTCATTAACTGTACTGCACAATATGGCAGGTAGCATTGACATGAAACGTTTATTTGATTTAGTTTATGTGTCCTTTCTAATTAAAAACCAAAACGAAACAATTTAACATAAAAATTCCCTCCTTAAAAAGTACAAAGATAAACAATGCTGCTCAAAGGAATTTTTATTATCTATAAGAATTAAATAAATTGTCATAAAGTTGTTTTAAAACGTCTAATTAAAATTTCTATTCTATTTCTATTTTAATTAAATTTTCTGTAAATATTTTCAACAAGTCTATATGTAAATATATTGGCGTACGTTGGTCACGCCATAGTTAGAGAACGGCCAGACCGATTTATCTAATTTTTTTTTAGAATAATCACTGAAGCGAAAAAATAAATTGATACTGTAACAAATCACACAAAATTTTTATAATATAACAATTATAGGTGCAACAGAAATCTAGATCAGAGAAGCAAGCCGATTACATTTTTTCGGCGGCGGCTGAATACAGAAATTTGTCGGCGGCGGCGGCTAAGCCTTTTGCGCCGATGCTTCGTCGGCTCGCCAATTTTTTTCCAGCTGAGCCGAAATCAATTTGAATCAATCAATCAATTTTTGTAATAAAAAAGGCCGTTGATATTCAAGTACAGAAATTGTGAGAAAATTTATTAAATAAAAAATGTTCTTTAATACAATTGAATACAAATACAAGTAAAACAAGTAAGAGCGCTACATTCGGCCGTGCCGAATCTTATATACCCTTCACAACGTGTAGTCATGCAATAACAGTAGTTTGTATCACCATTCATCTCATATGAAATACGTACATACATATATAAAAACATCCCATTGAAAAATTATAAATTTACGTAAGTATGTATGTATGTTAAAAAAATTTAAGAAAAAAAATTAATAAAAAAATAATTAATATAAATAATAAATATAAAACAAAAAAAAAATTAGAAAAAAACTTAAAAACATAAAAAAAAAATTTAAAAAAAAATTATAATAATAAAAATATAAATAATATATAAAATAAAAAAAATTAAGAAAAAAATATAAAAAAAAATAAAAAAAAAATGTTTTTGTCTTAGCTGGGATTCGATGCCATGTTTACTCTAACCAGTATACATGTTTGTATGTATGTATGTTGTTGTTGTAATGTTGTTTTTATGAAAAAAAAAATCGAGGTGGTCGTGGTTTTTTGCTCATATCTCAGTTGATTATGTACCGATGTTTCTGATTTTCAATACCGATCTACTCCCGAATATTTCTGATATTTTAGTACCTCACTCCAGGCGATATCGGGGGGCTTCAAAAAGTTGATTTCAACATACACACGGACAGACTGACCGAGCTTAATCGACTCCCCTATTCATAAGCTTTCAAAAAGAATACACTTTATGGGGTCGGAAATGAAAATTGTAGAAATTTCACACGGAATGACAAACCTATATATACCCTTTTGCACTGTGTGAAGGGTATAACAAGTAAGAGAGTTATATTTGGCGGTGCCGAAGCTGATAATACCCTTCACCATCATGTACATAGGTATAATCTCACATCGCAGCTTAATCTATAATCAACAATCATCAATTTTGCAAATAAAAAAGTAGATCAGCTGCGTTTCAACACCACCTGATAATAAATTCGCCTTGGTATACATGAATGTGTGTATGTGTACTGTTGCCAAAATCATAAAAATTAGTAACATCGGCTGATCAATAAGCCGCCGATGAGCCGGGCACTTCGGCGGCGGCGCGGCTGACAAAAAAATGTCGGCGGCGTGGCTAGCCGGCTGTCGCGCCGATACGGCTTGCTTCTCTGATCTAGATATGCGATAAATACTGTTTGAAGTTGTAATGCTCACATCATATTTATACAAAACATCCATTACAACCTTACTTTTTTATATAAAAGTATAAATAAATAGATTAACTGATTGATAGATAAATGTGTCCACAGGTCCAGCAAAGTGGCCGGGTCTGCTAATTTTCCATGAAATGTTTTATATATGCATTAAGTTTCTATAAAAATCATTATTACTATGTAATAGTTTTTTAAGCTTAAGGTCTTTTCAATAAAAAAAATTTTTTGTTCTATTTTATATTATTTGATCAATATTTCGCTACCTCTTTGTGTAGCATCATCAGGATACAAGTTTCTATTATAAATTTTTTTTGTTGGTTTAGTGTTTTGATATTTGGTTTTTTTAATTTATAGTTTGATTAACAAATTGAAAATAAAAAAAAAATCTTTATTAATACTTTAATAAAAAATTTATCAAATGTTTAGTGGGTTATTTATTACGAAATTTTTTAAGAATTTTCCATATAAATTTTATTTATAATTTTGTTCTGAAAAATCTTATCAATAATTATTTTATGAGAAAATTCCATAAAATAATGTATAAAAAAAAATTTTATGAAAATTTGTATAAAAAAATTTTTCATGTAATTTTTCATTAATCATTTCTCGATAAAATTTTTTATAAAAAATTTTGTAAAAAAATTATTATTTTTTTTCAAAATTTTCGTTGAAATTTTTCATAAAAAATTTTGTGAAAACTATTTTTTATAAAAAATTTTTTAAATTTTTCATAAGAAATTTATTCTATAATTTTTCCTATAAAATTTGTTTATAAAATTCTTCATTTTAAATTTATTCATATTTTTTTTTATTAAATATTTCGTCGACAACTTTTTAGTTAAAATTTTTTTTTTTTAAAACAATAAAATGTTTCACAATAAATGTATTCTGTAATTTTTTATTTAAAATTTATTCATAATTTAAAAAAAAAATTTTTTTCGACAACTTTTTAGTTAAATTTTTTTTCGAAAAACAATAAAATGTTTTACAATAAATTTATTCTGTAATTTTTCATATAAAATTTATTCATAAAAAATTTATTCATGATTTTTTTTTATTTAAATATTTCATCGACAACTTTCTAAGTGAAATTTTTTTAAAAAAACATTAATAATTTGTTGCATATAAAATTTATTTTTTATTTTTTTATATAAAATTTATTCATAAAAAATTTATTCTTGAAATTTTTTATGAAAAAAATTTCTAATAAAAAATTTCATCGACCACTTTTTTATGAAAAATTTAATTGACAAATTTTTAATGAAAAATTTCATGAGTAATTTTTTAATAAAGGAAAACATTATTTTTATGAAAAATTAAAGAATAAATTTTTATGAAAAATCACAGAATAAACTTTTTATGAAAAAATGCAGAATAAATTTTTAATAATAAATGTTATTAATTTTCTTATAACAAATTTTTGCAAAAAGTTTTAAATAAAAAATTTTTGCAAGAAGTTTTAAATAAAAAATTCCTTTCCTGTGACAAATTTTTTATAAAAAAATTCTTTCACAAATTTTTTATTGAAATACTTAATAGATAAACTCTTTATGAAAAATTTAATAGATACATTTTTTATTATAATTTTTATAAGTAAATTTTTAAAGAAAAATTTCAACAACAAATTTTTTATGGAAAATTTCGTTAAGAAAATTTTTATTACAAAACTAAATTTTTTATAAAAAATTTCAACATTTGTTTTCATTTTGTATGAAAAATTAAAAATTTTATTAATAATATGTTATGCTTATATTTTATTCGAACTTTTTCTATATATTAAATTTTAATGTGAATCAATTTTATTTTGGCTTAAGTTCATTTATTCCTTTTATTTAATTTTATAATTCAAATTAAATTAAATTGCAACCATTTTTAGGAATATTCTTTCTAAAATTATTTCCGATATTAGACGAGTGGAATGAATTTTCGAAATCAGCTACGATTTCATTATCAGCACTCTTTATCGGTAAAGAATTTTAAAATTATATAAAAATAATAAATGAACTTAAGCCAAAATAAATATGATTCACATTAAAAATTAATTTTTTTTGTGAAAAATTTCACTAATAAATTTTTTATGCAAAATTTCATTTCGAAGTTTTTTATGCAAAATTTCATTACGAAGTTTTTTATGCAAAATTTCATTATAAATAAGTTTTTATGAATAATTTCATTTATTAATTTTTTATGAAATTTAATAAATTTTTTATGAATAATTTCATTAATTAATTTTTTATGAAAAATTTTATTAATAAATTTTTTATACAATAATTTTATAAAATTTTTTATAAATTTTCTTTTAAAAATTTCAGCAATAAATTTTATGAAGAAGTTTATCAATAAATTTTTTACAAAAAATATTATCAATAGTTTTTTGGAGAAATTCAATAGTAAATTTTTTTATAAAAGTTCATCAATAAATTTTTTATGCAAAATTTCATCAATAAATTTTTTATGCAAAATTTCATCAATAATTTTTCTATGAAAAATTTTATAAATAAATTTCCTATAAAAAGTTTCATCAACAAATCCAAAATTTGATGAAATTTTTTTTTAACGTGTTCATCAATTTTCTATTAACATTTTTATGTAAAATTTTTTTTTTAAATGTTTTCTTAATATAATTCTAAGCGACAACTTCTATCAAGAATAATTTTATTTTTTTTTAACTAATAAAATTTTTTATTATACATAATTATAAATTTGTATTTATTAAAAGTTTTCATTTAAATTTATTGCAAATCTTTTTTAACCAAATTTTTTTTCAAATTTTATTAAGGCTTATTAAGTTCGTTTATAATTTTCATTTTTTACAATCTTAATTATGATAATAAAAAAAAATAATCCAAAAAAATACATTTTTGCCAACACTAGCTGAGTGAAAATATTTAATATAAATGAACAATTTTAAACATACAAAAAAATGCTATTATTCCCAAGTTACAATTTCATTAAATTGTAAAATAAATAGTAGTTTTGAAATTTTTCATCTAAACAGTGTGAATGATTAAATCATTGCTGGTTTAGAAAAAGCATTTCACTCAGCTTATATCGGAATAACTTTTTAGTTTTCTTTAATGTTTAGAAATTAATTAAAAATGTTTTAGTATGTTTAATGATATAGGAAAATGAATTTCAACCAAAATAATTTCCAACAAATTATTTATCTTCTTATTGAACAGTTTAAATTTTGACATTTTATACTGCACCCAGGAAGTGTGTGTAACTTTACGATTAAGTGTAGTTAAATAAGTGTTCACTTCTAAATAACTATAAATGAATATTCGGTTGGATGGTTCATTTATTTATTCCATCAATTCGTTGACTGCTAACTACTCATCATCAATGTCAAACCGTTTAGTTTATTTATATTAAATTTTTTTCTTTAAAAATCAGAAGCCTTAAATAAAACTCTTATATTTCTTAGCCGGTGGTATATTCAAGTGTTTTAAAAAACATTTAATAATGCAAAGAAGTGCTGTTTAGAGCAAATGAACATGCATGTAAAAAAAAAAATAATCTGTCATATAAATTCATGATAAATCGTTTCGTGGTCTAAACGGAAAACAATTTTTTAAAAAGAAAATATAAAAGACTTAACCATAAACATGACATTGATCAATATAGAATAATTTATTTTCCGAACGTAACACGTTTTTTAAGAATTTTGTATGGACTTTATGTAAACTACCGAATAATACACATACAAAAATAGTTTCATCAGCAATAGCCATTAAACGTTTTGTAAACAATTTTGCCCAAAAATAGAAGCAACACAGACAAACTCATTCTAATATGTATTGAGAAAAACCAAACACAACCAAACCTTACTAATCTACTGCTCGTATATCACATCATCAATTGTTTTGTAGTTGAGATAATAGAGAACATAATATTCAATATGTAGTCCTAACACGCCCTCTGATTCCCCTTGATTCTGATTCTCTAAACAAAATCATAAACGCCTCTTTAAGAATGCTCCAAAGTGAAAAACAACACAACTACAACATAAATTGTTATTAAACATTTGAAATTTTTTTGAATTGTAAAAACGTAAAAAAAGTTAAAACAGTAGCAATAACAACACTAGCGTCGAAACGAGCATAATTAGACAGCTAAAACATTTTGCTATTTATGTACATTTAATATTGTTGTAATTTCAACAATTTAAATTTAATTTTATTTGCACGTGTTGCTTATAAAAGGTCAGTGGTTCCTAATGTTGGGGGAGCTTTTGTCTATGCTTTAGTTTATATTTTATTCTATTATCCAGTTCTATTAGTTTTCTTATAGAGTTGTTAGTCTTCGCAGGCTTATGTTGGGACCAGGTATT
This sequence comes from Phyto melanocephala, assembly GCA_941918925.1. NCBI lineage: Eukaryota > Metazoa > Arthropoda > Insecta > Diptera > Rhinophoridae > Phyto > Phyto melanocephala. Next base: position 17,986,070 of record OW799236.1, on the reverse strand, counting down.
TCGGATTATTACCGACTTTACCCACCTCCATCATCAAATCACTGCGAATCTGCTTTAGGTACAATATTGCAGGGTGTGCAGCTTGTTTTAATAATCTTCCTTATCTTGTAAATTTTGTCGTTGTACTGACTTTAGCTGCTTTTGAAGCTGCTCTTCTTTTCATATGTTTGAATCTTTTAATATTATCATTTTATACATTTCCGTCAAGCTTCGGGCAGGCTAAATACCTTGTTGGGTCATATTGTCAAGTTTCTATTCCATTTGTATAGGTACCTCCTTTACTCAGGTGATATTCATTCCCAGGTTGTATGTTACCTTAGCGAAGTGACCACGCCTTAGTCTTACTGTTAGTCCGGGGTATAGAGGTGTTACAAAACTCTGACTAGGGCATAGGAGAATCTTGGACCTCGCGCAAAATAATGGCAGTATCTTAACTGATGGGGCATAAGAGAATCTGGGACTTCTAACTTAAAGAGGTTAGGGAGACTCAGATTGCGGTAGACTTACAATTACAGGAAGGCACACATTAAGTGTGAATGCTTTAGGGACTTCAGTCTAACAAAGATGCTGGCGGTTATGAATTACTGTGCGATTGGTATTGCTTGCGCAGCAGACTCTGCTAAATAATGGCAGCAACTGTATTTTTATTTGAAATGAAAGTCATTTAAGAATTTAAAAAAAAAAACAAATTGCAACGTTCTTAATGATAGATGCAAAAAAAGTTTAGTTTTATTTAATCCACCCTTTAGGCCACCCTTTGTACCACCCTTTAGTCCTCTATAAAACCTCTTTTAATTTAGAGAACATTTGTGAGATGTTTTCTTGTTACAGGAAACTTTTGAATAAATTTATCTACTTGTCGAATATCTCCCATTAATTTCAATTCATAAAAATTTCTCATTAAATTCCTTAAGACATCTTGACGCACACTGTTGTAGGTTCTACATACTTTCGCACGTCCTTCTGCCTGTCTGCTTGTCTGTTGTATGCCGGCCTGTTATTGCTTCAAATGTGTGAAAGTATTGTATATCTTTACGTTTAAATTAGAATGTGGTTGTGTGTGTGTGTGTGTTTGTAAATGCGTTGAGAGAATCGTATTTTCATTAGTTGGATTGGTTGTAGTTGTTTTAAAGTTTGTACTTTTACTCGTTAATTGATTGATTGGTTCTGCCAAGTTTTAAAGAAATAGAAAACATTAAAATAATTAAAAACATTAAGTTAAATTGATAAAGATAACAACAACTAAAGGCAATAACTATTTGAAATCAATTAAGTTGATGTTTTAAGAAATAAAAACAAATTAAACCGGCGATTGCTTTTATCATTAAGACGGTTTGGTTTTTTAAAAGGAATTTTATTTATTGTCAATGATTTTTATTTTAAATTTCTGCTAGTGCCCGTTTTTACTTGGAAAAATCTAGTTGTTGTGTAAATATTTCTCTAAAAAGTTTGCAACAAATTTCATCTGTTAGACTTTATTGTCAAAATTAAAGAGCCTTTTGGTTGTCTTTCTTCGCAAAATATATGACTACATTCCAAAAAAAAAGTAACTGTTCAGCTTTAACTAAACATTAAAATAAATCACTTTTAATTGCCCCTGCAGTTTTCTCCTGTGAACTCTTCCCCACCCCAGCTAATACTTCTTTTCCCCTTATGGGAAAGAATACATGAACAGTGAGTAGAACATATAACGGTTGGATAATACATCCCTTTTTGTTTTGGAGTGTAAAACATGTTCATGGTGTAGCATCGTTAACATCACTTGCAACATTAACACTTCATCTTTGTCAAAAAAAAAAGAAATAAAGAAAGCAAATCTCGTACGTAATGCAGGCAAAAAAGATACTGCAACGAAATAACAAGCTCCACTCAATGCTACATGATTATTATAGTGATTTTGTGCACAATACAGCTCGCAAATTTTGTACCACAACAACACTTCGATGGATTACAGATTTTTTTAATTTTTTCCTTTTTTTTTGCATTTAAACATGCAGTTACAAAATTGTTTTTTATTTTGATTTTATTTCCTTCCGATTTATATTGTCTTGTGGCTGTAGTATTTGTCTATGTATATGACGTTATGTTAACAACTACTCTTGTCTGCCTGAGTTCAATTATCCGGTCTATTCTGTATGATACAACAGCACCACGTAACTCTACCTTAAAAAAAATCATAATTGAAACAGTGAGTGTAGCGATGTTTATAAAAGTTCATTCATTCTAGTATATTTTTATCCTTTTGGGGTAAAATTTAAAAAAGAGTTTCCCAAAATTTTTGAACAAACAACTTTTACAACAAAACAATTGAATTTTGATGACATATTTTTGTATATAAATTCGAATATTTGCAACAAATTTTTAATTTCTTTTAAAGGCATTTTGTTGTAGCAAATATGCTTGCTATATTTCCAACATCTAATCGAAGAACCATAGTCGAGTTCATATCTTTGCATTTCCACTATGGTGTCATGCACAACACCCATGTCAACCCGTAAATGACACCAACAACAAAACCATTGTAAATAAGTATATTGTTTCTCTCCCTAAAGTTTAAAAACTGAAAATGTTGTGATTTTTCGTGGTTATAAATGTACGTGTCTGATGCTATTTGCAGTAACAACAAAAAATATTAAAATCATCCTGCTACCATTGCTACTCAACCTTCATCTGGTATTCAGTGTCTCATTTCCTCAGTTCTACTGCAGTTTCCAAATGCAATTTATATTTGTCAGCAGAACCCTTCTTGTTTTTCGATTTTATTTATATTTATTTAAAGCTGCAGCAGCAACAACAACATCACTACAACAGCAATAGCAATTTGTTAGAGCAGTAATGGTCATTAGCTTTTATTTTCTACAAGTAGAGACTTTCCGTTTTATTTCCTAGAGTAATTTAATGCCAGAGCTAGTTCTCGAACGATGAGAGAGGGAGATAAAAAGAGACAACAGGGTTCAATTTTAAGATTTTTACCAAAGGGTTGTTGGTGGCTTCTTGTTTGATTGAATTACAAAATAAATAATGTTGCTACAAATAAGTGTATAATCAGATACATCAAGTACAATGTCATCCAATTAATAAACAAAAGTTAAACATGCGAATTTGAGCAAAATAAACAAAAGTTAACGGGTGGTTTTTTAGGATTACACTATTTTTAATTAATATTCCAACATTGATCGGATGTTATAAAATTTTATATAAGAAATTGACTTTATTGGAAGATTATCTTTAGCCCAATAGTATTTTAAATATTGCTTTGGCCATGTGTGAGGCAGTGAAATAAGTCGATCGGCTAAGGGAATACGTCGCGCCGCTGCCAGTTTATTTCTTAATTTCAACGCCGTTGCCGTTTTTGTCGGCTTAAAATGGCTCCAGAAAGCCGCCATTTTGATCAGCTATGGTCGACTTAAGAAGAAATTCGGTTTGTAACCGAAATGAAAGTTTTAGTAATTTATTACCATTAGATTTTTGAGCAGCCGTTTCCATTTTGTTATAGCCGCCGCCGTATAAAAACTGCTCAGTGGCCGCCGCCATAAATTTGGCCTCGGCTTGTTTCACTGGTATGAGGCGCAGATTTAGAGTTCTATAAAAACATGTTTCTCTAACTGTTGCCTCACAAGTCTTTAAAAGCTGATAGTTGGTTCGCCCTACCCAATTGCTTTTCATATATCAATGTAGGAAAGAAACCGTCGACCTCCATAGTCCGGAACTTGTTCGACACCCTTCATTCCCCAGTACTTTTAAGGCTACAGAAATGGCACTCTTTGCCTTACTTAGTGCCGTGCAAACGTTTCGTCTAGACATTAATGATTTTAAACTGTCAACTGACAATTCAACCTTATTGCCCTGAGGGTTTAATATCCTCCAGACGCCTTAAGCAAACCACATTCTTCCCGATTTGTATCCTGTTAAGATAATATTCTAAGTTTTCGAGTCCTGTGACCAACGCAGTTATTCAGCTCAAGGCGCTCGTATGTTAATAGAGTCCAAACACTGAAAGACTTCTCCGGAGCAACTCTGGATTCTGGTCCCCAGAGTTCCACCGCAGACTCCTTCATATTCACGTGTCTCTTAATCTATATTTGCATTAACTCATCCTCAGAGCTACACCTATTGAGCTTCCGAACACATTTAAGCTGCAATGTAGAATTCACGTTCGCGGTTATCAAATGCAATAAAAATTATCTTTCCTGGCACTTAGCTTCGAAGGCATAAGTGTATACCTGTCATGGGTTTGGGCTTTTTATGCCCCTCCTTTTCAACCTAACCTAGCCTAGCTTCGAACAGATGATCCAACGCATGTACCAATCTGAACATCACTGCCTGCTACCCGGACATATTTAACTTCCAGCCCCTTACCCTCTGTCCATAAGAGAGTCATAGTAAAAACACTGATTTTATTGTGCGTGAACAACGTGTAATGTAGCCTTTCGACTACTTTTGCGCGTCTCAGGCGACTTTATGTGACACCAGAGAAAATAATTCAAATCTCACGGCCAATTGACAGGATCATTTCGAAAAATGCCGCGTTTGCAAAATGTTTCTTTATTAAGACGATAGTTGGGACCGATGCAGGTCATGTTGAAAAAAATCTGCTAGAGACCCAAAATAGTTGTTATTCATAATTGTACGAGTATACCACTCACTGTTAACGGAAACGTTATCGTAGGCTTCATTTTTCAAGAAGCAAGAACCAACGGTTTTAGCGGACTATTAAACGCAAATGTAATTTTTGTGGTTAAGGGATCTTTTCTCACACCAAACGCACCAATTCTGCTAATTGACATGCTCTATGACTCAAAAATAAGTCTCATTACTATTACAGAATATTTAGATTAAACAGAGTATAGACTTCCAGTTCATTTTATGGCTCAAACAATAGTCATTTGACTTAAGTTCTTGCAATAACTAGATTTTGGAGGGTCATAGACCAACATTTTTGGGTTTATTTTTCCATAGTGCGAATGCAAATGTCTTTAATTAGCAGCAGCGTTTTTGAAACGACCCATTCGGGATTACCTACATGCTATGCTCTACAGAGATAATTTTTCCTTCAGTGAACACTGGTGAATTTGTGCATTATCCTTTATAGTATACATGGTGTAAAAAGGAAACGTGTTTAACTGACTTAGTCGCTTGGACGAATGTTTAAGTTTATCGTAAAATCGATGTATTACATGATAATATTGCCGAAAGGATTTTCGAAATATTTTTAAACAATTTGTAATTATTATTCTGGTGTTACGTTTTTCATGGTTAAATAACACACAAAACTAAGCAAAAATAATATAAAGTTGCCAGATCTAACAGCAGTATGACACTTTAATTCAATTTAAATCTTCAAACAACACCCGTTTTTATCAAATCTCAGTTGCATATATTATGACTAAATTACACCAAATGCTGCTGGTTCATTTTTATCTTGGATGAATGTTTAAGGCCGAAGTCTTTTTGTTCTTGGTTTTGGGTTCTACTTTCGCAAATAGCCGTTATGTTTTCAGCCAAACTGTTGCTTCTTTGGTGTACGGGAGATCGGTTAATTGTTTACTAAATTGGTTGTCAAACAAAAGATTTTGCATACCTCATCGCAACAACATGTCCGCCATAATTTGTCAACTTTCACACGGCTTTTTTGCAATATCCTTTAGATTTTAAACATTTTTAAGAGCAATGTCACAGTCTCCAATAATGATGGAAAACTTTATTAGATTCTAAGTTATAACACAAATCCATGACTTAAGGATTCGAATAAAAAGTTTTAAAGATTAACGGCCATTTTCCCAAACAAACTTTAAATTAACTTGAGGTTAACAAAAAGTTGTGTTTAAAATTGACTATTGATTTTTTTTTGTTTTAGATCTTTTTGGTTGCCTGTTTTCTTTTTGTTAAACATTTGAATACAAATATATTTTTCTATCAAAGCCTGAATTTTCTTTTGTAGTAATTTCACATTTCATTGAAAAAAACACACCAGATTTTAACCATCAATCTTATTTTTTCATAGCAAATTTCTCCAATTGTCTAACATTCGGCTTTACAAAACCATAATGTCAATAATTTATTATTAAACATTTTGAAACGGAAACATAAAAACAAATAGTTACTTGTCATTATCAAAATACTCTTTTCTTCAAATGCGGCAAAAGGAAAATATTCTTTGGGGACCTGTCGTTTTCTTTCTCTCTCTCTCTCTCTCCTCTACATTTGGTCTGTTATTAGAGGCCTGATTGATGTCTGTCGTCATTATGAGGTTTTTCGTGCCATTCTTTTTGGCACAAAAAATTTTGTCGAAGCATATAAACTTGATGCTAAAACTTTATTTAAGGGTGGCAAATTGGTATAGAAACCGTAAGAGGGGGGTTTAATATAATTTAAAGGAATGTTACAAAATCACTTTATCAGCTATTAAAGCTTTAAGATTAGCATTTTATTTATTTTTGTTTTGGCAGAAAAATTTCAATACTGGTGTTTAGTCTAAAATAACATTAAAAAATAAATACAAGCATAGGAGAGAACTTGTTACTCAAAATTTGAAATAAATTTGGAAACTCAAGCTTTTAATCTGTATTAAGGTATTATGAATGTTCCATGGCAATGACCTGGCAAAACATTTTACCAGGCATGCAACAAAATTCTAGAACAAATACCACTTAACACTCTTTGGAAAATGCCCCAAAAAAATAAAAAAAAATTTCATTGTATTCAACACATATCAAACAAATACGTCCCCCATTCAAACATTAAGCCAGTCGCTAACAGTACTTCAGGGGAGAAAAATCTGGAAAAAAAGAAAACGAAATCATCATCATTACCTTTCAAAACCATATTTGACCATTGAAGCAACAAACCAATCAATGTTACAAAATAAGAAAAGAACAACTTAAAATCCCCTGCTGAAATTGCATTTTTTTACGCGTTTGTTTTAAATGTTTTCCAATAGATTTGAATTCATCAACCCCCCATTATGTCCACTAGTCCAAACCACCCTGTTGCAGCAAACTAGATTAAATAAAACCTTTTGTTTCCTCTTTATGTTTAGTTTTTCTATACGTTCTACTTTGAATGATCATTGAAATGGTCATACATTTTTTTTCAACACAATAAAAACTCCAACTAAATCTTCAAATCGAACTCCAGCAATGATTTCTTCTATCAAGAAGCAGAACAAATATTTAAGTAAAAAAAACCTGCCGAACTGATAGATTGAAGAAGAATGGAAGGTTGGGGTGATAGCTTTAAGTGGTGTCGTCCAAAAAGGTCGTATGTGTTTGTTGAAGTCAATGAAATGTTTAAGATATATTTTTTTTAATGTTCCGAAGGAAGGTAAAAATTCTGAAAACTACAAAGATTGCATTTTTTTGGTATAGAGTTGTTCCCGGGGGCATGTATCTTTGGCTGCTTCCGGCCTGAGTGAATTGTCAGTGCGGGTTAGAGAGGTGAGACCAATACCTCTGGCTCTCTTGGTGCCGTTGCCATCTCAACAGAAAAATAATGGGAAAAGGGCTGATGCTTGCATTGTTGTGGCGGCACTGTGGACCTCAGGCAACCATATATGACTCGAGGTGCTGTTGTCTTTCAACAGAAGTAGCTACAGGGTCAGTTGTTCCGCTTCTATCAGACCGGTCATCTGATTCTGTTGCTTATTTATTTATACATTTTAGCCAAAAAACGTAAGGGTATAGATAGCCTGGACTTTTGAGCAAGATGCTACTATATGAACTAAGATTTAATTTTGGTAAAATTGCTACATGTGACATGATAGAGTTGCACAACATGAGCACAGGGGCTTTGGTTGGGAGTCACGGACCCAACTCAGTGGTAAGACCAGCGTCAGATTGTCAGTCTCATAAGACACTTGGTGCCGGTGTTGACTTTAATCAAACCAATCATTGCACTTTGGTGAAGAGGTAAGTATTAACATTACCTTAGGCCGCATAGAGAAAAAAAGTGAAGGTGTAATATTAACGGTTGAGCAAATTCTTGAGGCATTTTCGCAGACTGTGGCTTAAACCAAAATTGAGGAAGACATTGGTAGTTTAAACCTTAAATGTCTCAGGGTTATGTTGCCTTTTCAAAAAGTGTTTTGGTGGTTGTTCGATTTCCATTAGAGAATCGGCTGGAGGAGTTAGCTTTTGCCACCTACTGATTGCTTCAGTTCTGTCATGTTAAAATGTATAATAGTCCTAGCTGTTAAGCAAGGTGCTTATGCATGCTCTACAGCTAACTTTTATAGTAGTTTACCAAGTGTACTTCCAAGAAGCGATGGCTTAAGGAATTTAAATTAATTAGTTGTAAGACCACTATCAGTTAAAGCCTTTGAAAAAGGAAAACGGTGATATCCTTTAACAGATAAGTGTACTTCAAAAGCCTTTTAATGTTGTAGACTTTCATTTAATATTTTAAAATCGAGTTGCATCCTTTGTTTTACAAGACAAATCGAAGAGGAGGACTAGTGTTGGCAGAAGCAAAAGCACATCTCAATATCATTTAGATTGATGAATGTAGTATATTACAGGCCGAAATATTGTTGTACGATGTAACAGAATAGTTGACATGAATAATAAAGTATTTACTGGAAAACGAGATGCTGCTTGATTCCTAAGTGATGTTCAGTTCAACTTGACCAGGATGGGAAGATATTTTTTTTTTATTTTGGAAAATGCTTGGAGCAATGCTAGCAATCAAAAAGCTGACACTGGCTGACAGGGAAGGTGAAAGAGCGTTCTGACGATGTCACTGGGGAATCAATATGTCTTTATCTTTAGGTGAGATTTAAGCTTAAGTGATAGTTATCGGGTGCAAGATGAATCCTCATTGTAACATACTTACATACTTGTAAAATTATTGAGTTTCAGAACACAGCAGATGATTTCGTTTTTTATAATTCGTAATCAAATGTTTAAATGTTTGAAAATTTTTTTTCTAAATTCTTTTAACTACAAAACTTTTGAAAACAAAACCACTGTATGCTGATCTGTCATCTCTTTCCCATCATTAATTATCTTACACTCTAATTTCTGTCAGCTTATTTCCAAACGCTCAACTTCACAATGAGCTCTAAATTGAATTGTTGATTTATTTCATTGTCCTTTTTGCGCTCATTTTGTTTTTCTCTACGACCACAGAATCTTTAACAAATCCCTTTAAACCAAAGTTTTGTTGTTTTCAAATTGTTGACATATTCTGGTGGCTTTTTGAAAAAGAAACTGTGTCTACAGATCTTTTTTTATGGTTTTTAACAAGATCTTTAAAAAAAAAAAAAAGTTCGTTATTAAAACAAATACGTCTGGTCTGCTTAACAAAACAAAAACTTTTAAATAAAAAAGCACGAAAGAAAGGCAGGAAGAGACATTGTTCTTCAATAGAGTCACTGTGGCTACTGTTTCAATTTCCCGTCTGGTATTGTAAAGGAAGTATGAAAAGAATTTTATAATAAATTCATTACAATGACATTTCAAAAAAGTTGTTCAAAGAATTCATCACCTTTTTGTGTGTGTGTGTTTTTTTTAGAGTATTATTAGTTTTTTGGTAGTTAGAGGTAGTTAGAGGGGAGATCGATCGGGTCTTTTTATGACAAAAGAAATGAAGCAATATTTAAAAAATTTTTAATAGAATAAAAGGGAATTTTTTTTGCAAAGCAAAAAAAGATAAAGCTGTCTGTCCGTCTGTCTGTCTTTCTTTTTATCTCTTAGTTATTTAGCGGTTAAGGTTGCGTACGAAAAATTACTTTTATTTACTTTTAGTATGTCTTATGAAAGGGTGTGCAAAAAATATTTAACAAAACAATAATTTAAAAAAAATTTTTTGGTGACTTTTTTTGAACCAAAATTTACAAAATCAGAATGTATTCAAATCATGTCATTTTAACCCTTGAACAAAATAAATATCAGCCCAATATTGAAAAACTCGTTTTTCAAAATCATCACTCAAAACACATACCGATTGTTTGAATACAATTTTTTGTTTTACTAAAGTGTTATTGTAGTTGAGGCTCTCGTTTTTTTGTTGTTGTTGTTTATTTATTTAAGCGAAATTCTGAGCTCATTTTGAGATATTTAGTGTGTGCGTTTCAGTGTAGTTGACCGTACGTCTGATGTTTATTTTGTTATGAAAGAACCAAAATCTACCAACAACAGCAGCGTCAGAAGCTGACTGTGTGTTAAATCAGTCAGTCGCGTACAATCTATATTAAATTCTGATTTAAGAGTTTTAGTTTTTTTTTTATTTAGAGGAAATTAGAGAAGAAACTGGTTTTAGTTCGTTTTTTTTTTCAAACAAAAAAACTTTATTTTGGTTTTTTATTAATGTACCTTGAGATAGAGAGGCTGTACTAACCAAAAATATACATGCATATGCATATGTATTGGCATCTATGCATTAAAGAGTTTTTCTTTTCCCGGGTTAGCGGGAATTTTTTTTAAATTTTCTGGAATTTCAGCTCTAGAATTCTATAACTTTTTCATTGAGTCTTAAGTTTTTGGTAAAACAAAAAAAGACACATGTATGCATTAAAGAGTTTTTCTTTTCCCGGGTTAGCAGGAATTTTTTTTTAATTTTCTGGAATTTCAGGAATTCCATCTCTAGAATTCTATTACTTTTTCATTGACACAGCAATTTCTTTGTTACAAATTTGCCACTTTTACCATAATATAGATTTCGCAATATAAATATATTATTAAAAATAACATACAATTATGAAATACTTTAAACTAATAACAGTCATATATACAGAGCGTCTCGACTTTCACAATAAGTGGCGATTATGTTGTTTAATCTGTCAAATCTACTATTTATTATTTTGTCAGTGATGCCAAAACAGCTCTACAAGTCTCACTATTGTTCATCACGTCCAAATGATAAACAACTTTTAAAACGTATGCTTGTTGTAAACTCGTTGTGTTATATTTATTTGACCTGTCATGAGTAAGCACCTGTTTTTCAAACAAGCTCTTGATTGTCAAAGAGCAGCGCCACTATATGTGCTTTATACAAAAACTTAGGATTTCACAGAATAAAGTAAATTTGGTCACTTTTCTTGGATCTTCACTAATACGACATCAAACTGAGCCAGAAGCTTAAAGTAATAATAATAATAATAATAATAATAATAATCATAATGATATATAGCAAGATTTGAACACCAAACAAGTAAAAGTTCTACATACGGTATCTTATTTTCCCTTCAGACAACTTGTACCATCATGTACCATCATGTATCGTTTTAGCTAAATCGTCTTTTAAATCGAGCTAAATAGTTTTTGGTCCAAAAAATGAGGTATAAATAAGAAGTACAAGTGTTTTTTGTTGCTTATATCTCAGTAATTTATATGGACCATAATTGACAATTATATGGTGCATCTGTGGCCAAAACTTACTCGATAAGCTGAACTTTTAACTGACATATTTTTTTTTATTAATTTCCAAAAATTTGTTTCGCCGATATCTTTGTCGGTAATTGGCCCATGAACCGAGATTTACTGTAAATTTTGCCAAAGGTACATAGTTTTTATATATGCAACAAACGTTACAAGAAGTTCTTAGCAGCTGCAAAATCTGACTTTCTTTGCGTAAAAAACAGAAGCAATCGAGTTTTTTCGCTTATAACTCAGCTCGTAATATGTCCACATATTTGATTTTTAATAGCAAAACTCTCAAAAGTATATCTGATAAATTGGAACCATACAAGAGTCTGAAGTATACGTGGGGGTTTAAAAAAATTGATTTCAACATACACACGAACAGACGAAAAAACTGTTCTATAAGCATTTAGAATATATATAATTTATAGGGTCCCAAATGAATTACAAAAGGAATGACGTGTGCGTGTATAAATAACTTCGGTGTGTTTGAAATCATCTTCAGCAGTGTTGGAATTTTTTTTTTAGAAATAACTACATTTATACTTACACAAAATCTAGTACATAAGGGATTTTGAGCGAAATCTTGTTCAATTCTACCAGATTTCCCATACAAAACGAAATCTACTTCGCCACTAGATTTTGGCAGAATCTACTTAAAATCTAGTACTACTTCGTGATGCAACTGTGGTCTTTATTAAATTGTAATAAAATATACTACGCTGCATAAAGAAAAATTGCACAAGTACTTTATTGTTTACATTTTTTTTATATTGAGTTTGAATTTTGGAGATGTAGAGCATAGAGAGCCTCTCAGACCACCTTGTAAATAAATATACTGTTTTGACAACGAAATCTTGCAAAATGTCAAAAAACAGTGGTATAAACGGTATAGATTTTTTTAGATTTCGCTCAGGTGAAAATGTAGTATAAATTTATGTTGCTGCATACACGCCAACATTCCAAAATTTTTCTATGGTGACAAAATGTCTAGCAGAAGTTTTGGTTTGCTGCACAGAGAAAACAGTATCGGTTGTGAGTACCGCAGTTGTTGCCAATCGCCTAGTTCAGTTGTGATAGTAGAATTTTACTGTTTATCTACAGAATTTCGTTTCGGAACATAAACATATAGTCAGCACTAATAAATTATGATTCTTGCAATAGAAATTTTAAAATCACAAATAAAAAGTTCGATTGTAGGAACTGAACCATTCAATTGGCAATGAATGTGATTTTCTGTTTCCTGGGTGTGCGAATCGGTTGCAACATTGGTTTGTAGTTCGTAGTACTAAATTGATTAAACAAACACATCCAAATCAACAGCAACTTACTTATTAAAAACAAGAACTGCATAATGTTATAGTGCAACAACGATACTCCCTATAACCAAGTTTATTATACAGTTATCTCTTGCGAATGTACTCTTAATTAGCTAGATATATCTGGCTACGTTATTAAAAATTTAACTGATCTTATATTTAATAGAGGATAGGTGTCATTCAAATTAAAAAAACCACACCTTTAGTAACCTACACACCTAAATTTAAAACAAAAAATTAACAGAATTCCCAAAAAAAAATGTCCCGAGAATTGCCGCATGAAAAACTCTTATTATAAAAAATGCATTTGAATAGGTATTTCCAAAAATCTTTTTTCTTTAAATACAGAATTATTAAAATTTTTTATAAATTTTTTTAATCGTTTTTTTTTTTTTGTCGACTTATTAATGACTTTATTTGTATTTACATTTCTTGTATTAATACGATTTGCTACTGATTGGATCTACATAAGATTATTAAATGATTTGTTTTCTATTTGTTTTTAATTTTTATTACAGCTGAAGAGCCACTTACATATAAACTTAATTTATGTTAAATTATTCTGATTTAATTTTTATGTAATTTAACAAATTTTTATAGTTTGGTTTTAATTTAGGTTATTTTTATCTTATCTTGTGCTGTTATTTAGGCCTTTAGGATTTATTAAGTATTGCCGGAAAAAAAAATTAAATAAAATACGAAGAAAACCTACAAAAATAATAACAAATAAATTATTATTAATAACAAGTGGGAAACCTTTGAAGTTGGGCAATAGGGTCTTAAGTCAAAAACTTCAGTTTTTATATAAAACTAAACAAACTACAAGTTTTTCTGAATTATTTCCTAAAGAGCATATGATTTTAAACAGAATAATCATAATAAATAAAACGAAAAAGCTAAAAATATCTTTATAAACACGTTGTACTTATTGGCGGTATTTACAATTGTCACTTTTAGATAAAAATTACTATCTTAATAAATTAGTCATCACGGTGTTAAGAAATAAATAACTTTGATGTTTGTATATTTTTATTATAAAATACACAAAAATTATTTTTTTTAAATTAAATATGTCGAATAATAAAATGACCCCCGTTATCAGCTTTGCGTTGATAGGCTCATTTTATAGCATTTTCCACAACATCCTTAAAAATTTGTGGCGGTAGTTCGCAAATTTCTACATCAATGTTGGTCTTATGATTGTCTCAGACTAGTTTATATATATATACTCGCTCCTTCAAATAACCCCAAAGAAAATAGTCGGGTGCTGACGAATCTGGCAAATGCGCTGAACGTATAATAATTTTCATATTTCTAAAAATTATTCACTCTCCATAAAAATTTGACTTGAAAATGCCATTGTAGTGCTGGGCAGTGGCACTAATCTACTGAAAAAACATCTCACTTGTGTTTTTAAGAAC